>OX422218.1:172885974-174273474 GCA_949130495.1 Sambucus nigra | reverse complement strand
TGAAATAGGAAATCGGGAGACACATGCCCTAGATATGAAATACTAAATCAAGAACTTAATTAAGGAAGAGGTCATCTAGAGCAAGGGCCTTCAACTCCCACATAAGCTGCAGCAAGTCCAATCCAAAGAACCTACGACTGACGCCCCTGTGGCTGGGCACCTGTAATATATACATATATATATACAAGAGAGAGAAAGATGATAGGAAATGGGTTAGAGTCCGAGTGTAAAATAGTTTTAAAAATTAGTTTATCAAGTATTCAAAATGCTTACCTGCTGATATAACAACCATGTTAATACGCGACACTCTCTTGAGAATTCTCACATCTCATCTAGTGTGCACATCTACCGTACTACTAAATGCCTCATAAGTCAATCTAACTCATCTCCCATAAGTTTTATTTTGAAAAGTCGCAAGACTATGATTTTAGTTTAAATATTAGTCTTTTAACGATTACTTACGTCTATTATGTATTTCGCAATACTGTAGTAACGTTCCCGAACACTTACTATATTTATGGAGCATTTACACAATACTTATCTACTTACACGCACCGTATAATAATTCCATATATATGTATATATATTAAGATTTCATATAATATATATACTATCGGAACCCCACATAAAATCTATGGTACTGGCATACTCTACTATCAAATCCCCGTATCTCTCGTACTGAGGGAAATACTAGTTCGAAATCACTCTTGAACTGTATTAACACAATACACGCAAAATGGAGGTGAAGCATAGTTCCAAGTCACTAAAAGGTCAGCACATACCCCTCATGTCTCTTAGGATCGTCTGACTATATTCTCAGATAGCATGTACCAAGGAATCCAATGTTCTAGGGTAAAAGTCAATATCCTCCATAAAAGTCCCATCGAGATAAAACTGTCCCAGCGCGGTAACCTCCGTGATAGCAAGTAGAGCGGGTATGATTATACACAAAAATAATATAGATATATACACATGAACTCAGTCATATATATAAATATTCTCATTTTCCAACTAGGTTCCCCCATGACCCATAATAATATTTTAACCGTATGTAATACAATTTTACCCAAATTTTTACGCCTAAAGAACTCATCTCATTTTATTCTCAATTATAATAATTTAGTAATTTCTTCTCGTCTCACAAAGTATTATCTCTTCTTAAAGGTCAATTCAGTAGGTACACCCTCTCTAACATACTAGTCTAAGTCATTTACGAATCTCTCAATTCCTTAGCTAACGTGCGGATGATTTCTAATATGTATCAACCTCCCCTCCCCCGTTAACCCACGGTTACATCCCATATATAATTTCATTCAACGGAATCTACTTAGACCCTACCGGTCCTCCTCATGACCCATTATATTCTTTAAATGATATGCAAGGGTCCCTACGTATTTTATCCAAATTAAGCAAAAATGAAAAAACTTGCTGTTTCCAGGGGGGTCGATCGATCGATGAAAGGGGTCGATCGATCAACAGTCTTGGGTCGATTGAACAGGTATTCCGAATTCTTCCATTGTTCACTACGGGTTTCCTTCTTTAACCTCAACCAAAACTCCATAATTTAGTCCCATTATAGAGGCATATTTGATAGGGTATTATCTTAATTTATTTTTTTAAATCCTCCAAGGAATGGAAATTCATTCGAGGAGAATTATGGACTAATGAGTGAGAGTTTGTAGGTCCGTACACGGGCAAAATAAAGGTATAATCATAGGTGTTATTGGTTATCATTAATCAAGTAAACGAGTAAATTATGATATGAATGTGAGGTGATTATGTGAATCATTAGCTAGCGTAAGGTGTGAGATTTACACATAGCTAGGATTAGTAATATATGCATGTACATTCTAAAGTGTGATAGTTTGTATATATGATGTGGATGTATATTGGATGTGTAATATATACTATGTGGTGCATACCCCTCTAGTGCTATCATGGGCAATTGAGCGATGTGGGCAACTCCTCTGGCTCGAGGAGCAGGGAGAGTACAATCCCCAAGTTATAGCGTCAAGTACTTTACCGCGTGTGAGGCAAGGGTATGACATCTTGGGTATGATTCTTCTTACCTTTAGGTGAGGAACTATAGCCGCTTCCCATATGCTTGTGAATAGGTTTTATACCAAGTCGATGTGAGAGTCCGACCGTTGGTAACCCAGGAGAATAAGTGAGTAATTCCCTGGAAGATGATAGCATTGTAGAGATTCTTAGTATACATGTACGATATGTGTTATGTATTGCCCTACTTGTATGATATGTGCGATTGTATTACATCTTTTTAGCACGAGATCATATATGTATGCTTTGATGTTTATAGACTGGAATTTAGAAGTATATACTATGGACTGAGGGCCAAATGGATTACCATGACTAACTATGTTAGGTAATAGTGTCTTGGGGGGTTCCTTGTTTGGATTTCGCTTGCGAGATGTCCCACGCACGAAACTTAGCACTATGTTGGAAGTGGGGAAATGTTTGGTCAGCAGTACATCGGGTATTTAAATTTACATAATTATAGAAAAATGTCATCTATCTGATAATAGGTTTTAGTTA
Organism: Sambucus nigra; assembly: GCA_949130495.1. Lineage (NCBI taxonomy): Eukaryota > Viridiplantae > Streptophyta > Magnoliopsida > Dipsacales > Adoxaceae > Sambucus > Sambucus nigra. The sequence goes on along the minus strand of OX422218.1, from coordinate 174,270,921 downwards.
CGCATATAGGATCTATGCTTAATATTGAGGGGGTATGGTTAGTAGTTTTAGTGGGGTAGCTTAACTTTATACTTATGTGTACGTTTAGGTGCACGCTGTAGCTGAGGGGTGAGGTTGATTCTCAAGGGAGTGAGAATCCACATCAATTGTGAAATCTTACATATTTAATTGGTACGCTTTTAATTCACTTGCTATAATTATTTTCAAACCCGGGGCTCTGACCCGTTTGTATCTTTTCCTTGCTATGTGTATATTGTGTCAATTATAGGTGTTCCTCCACAAGGACACCCATGATGGTTATCTGTTCTAGAGTTTTTGGGACATGTGGCATGTGCGGGATGTTAAAGGATTTTTGTTTTAGTCCCATCTGTTTTTGTAATCTAGTTAAGATCTCACAGTTGTAAATTTGGGGTGTGTACCTAAATGTCTTATACGTTGATCTCTTTTGTAACTATCTTTTGATTGCTATATGGTCTGTTTCCTGACAGCATATTCGAGAATATTCTTTTGTATGTATACTCTTAGCATGTTAATGATCTAGTTTGTTAATTATCTTTTGTTGTTCATGCTTCATTGTATGTGTTTGATTTATTGTATGTATGCATAAAAAAAATTGGCACCTATTTATGTATGTATATAGGGTGTTTACCGGTTATATTTGTATTCGACAGTTGGTGCTGAGAATGATACAATTGAGATTCCTGTTGTATTTTAGTATAGGGATGGCCACCCGTATATTTGAATAGGTTGGGTGTCACGGGTGGTATCAGAGCATCAGGTTCTAGAGTCTTAGGATCTGTGCGGACTCCTACGTTCTGCCATAGCATTTTTTATATAGAGCCTTATCATTAGGATTGTTGTGTTCATACTGTGTCCTTGATCTTTTGCTTTAATAAATTGTTTGAACCGTGTGTTGATACAGTTTGTTCTTTCTACAGATGCCCCCAAAGAGAGGTCGCGCTGCTAGGGAAAATAGAGGAGCCGAGAATGTGGAACCCCAAGTGCCTCAGGGGACCACGATTATCGCAGAAGTTACAAATATTATGGCACAATCCGTTAATATGGCGATGACCACAATGGCACAGCATTATCCTGAGGCTCCACAACAGCCTGTAACTCTAGCAGTTTAAACCCACTTGGTGCCATCTACATGGGAGAGGGTGCGTGAAGCTTTCCAGAAGGTTCACCCTCCAGAATTTCAAGGAGGAGCTGATGTTATCCTTTCCAGACAGTGGAAAAAGGATATCCAAAGGCATTTACATATGATTGAATGTAGTGAAGTTCAGAAATAGATACTCACCACTTTTAAATTGGTTGGTGCGGCTCTCCAGTGGTGGGAGTCGGTTGCCACTCCTGTGCAAAGAGATACGATGCCCATTGCTGATTTTTGGGTACTTTTTAATTGTAAGTACTTCCCTCCGACAGTTCAGATAGAGATGACGAGGAGGTTGATGGACGTGACCCAAGGTGATCATACTGTGGCAGAGTACGAAGAGGAATTTACCCGCTTAGCAAAATTTGTGCCGAATGAAGTTAATACTGAGGAAAAGAGGATTTTAAAGTTTATATGAGGTCTGAATTGGAGGATTCGACAACACTTATTGGGGAATCTGACTTTGTTAACATTTGCAGATGTGATGAATGTTGCATTGTTACATTGTCAAGATTATCGATTGTATATGAAGAGGAGCAGTAAATTGGTAGACTAAGGTTTGTCGAGTAAGACAAGAATATGCCAGCGGGGTACAACAGGAACATCATCAAGAGAATAAGCAGAAGGAGAGGGATCTCCCTACGGGAGATTTGACAAAAAGGAAACGTTTAGGAGGCTCATAATTTAATGGTGGTGGTTTTAGGAAAAATCGTCAAGGGAACCAGCAGCAGCAACAAAAAATTCCTCATGGCCAAGAAGGTCGGGGGGAAAATGGAAGAGGTCAACAAGTACGAGGTCATCCGAGCCAGTGATGAGGATAACCCAAATTTGGGCAATAGGGCCAGAGGCCAAGGAACTTTGTGGCCATTGTTTTCAGTGTGGTGAGGGGGTCCTTAGAAGGTAGATTGCCCTCAGTATAATAGGGTGAAGGTGCAAGGAGCTCAGCAGGATCAGCAAGAACTTTTACCACCTCAGGCACACGTTCAGATTGTCCCACCTCCGCAAGGTCAGTTGGAATATGGGTGAGTGTACAATGTTCAGAATGCAGTGCTACCGCAGGTCCAGCAGCCTCCGCCATCTATTGAGGGTAAGTTCCCTATACATGGGCATATGGTTTGGTTATTATTTGATACTGGAGCATCCCATTCTTTTATAGTCGTTCATTTCACGCGTGCGGCGGGAGTGTTAGAGTCGTCCAAAACTGTTCAAATGTGTGTAGAATCTCCCTTGGGAGATGGGTCACTTATCCATTTTATTTATAAAGGGGTCGAGATAGAGTTTGGGATATTATGTTTAGTTGTCGACTTATTGGTATTAGATATTCATGGGTATGATGTCATATTAGGTATGGACTGGATGGTTAGATATCGAGATATGGTGGATTGCTTTGGGAGGTCGATCGTATTTGCTATTTCAAGATAGGAAATGTTCCTTGTTATTTTACCTCTTTAGGAGGAAGGTTCAAGCACCCATCTATATTATATCGAGGAGGAGACTTTGCAGGAAGTGGTTATTTCCTTAGACTCGATTCTTATGGTTCGTGAATTCACAGATGTTTTTCAGGAAATTCCAGGCTTACCTCTGAGTCGTGAAATCAAATTTGTTATAAATCTAGCTCTAGGGACTAGGCCGATTATAAGAGCTCCACACCGTATGGCTCTTGGGGAATTGAGAGAGTTAGAAAACTAAATCCAACAGCTTTTGGGACAAGGTTTCATTCATCAGAGTACGTTACCTTGGGGAGCTTTTATGATGTTTATGAAGAAGAGGGATGGTTCTTTGTGCTTATGTGTAGATTACCGAGAACTGAATAAGGTGACGATTAGAAATAAGTACCCATTGCCACGTATTGATGATCTATTTGATCAGTTAAGAGGAGCCTATTACTTCTCAAAAATAGATTTGCGTACGGGATATCACCAGCTTCGTATTAGGGAGCAGTATATCTCTAAAACTGCTTTTTTTACCCGATACGGATCCGATGAGTTTTTGGTTATGCCGTTTAGGATAACCAATGCCGATGCAGTGTTTATGGATCTAATGAGTAGGGTCTCTTGGGATTTCTTGGACCAATTTGTAATTGTGTTTATTGATGATATTTTGGTCTATTCTCAAATGGAGGGCGACTATGCTGAACATTTGAGGGTGGTTCTACAGACATTAAGGGACCATCAATTGTATGCCAGGTTCGAGAAATGAGGATTTCGGTTGTGAGAAGTGCTATTTTTTGGTCATGTAATGTTGGAAAAGGGTATTTTCATGGAACCGAGTAAAGTTGTTGCAGTGAAGGATTGGGGTCATCCCACAACATAGACGGAGACTAGAATTTTCTTGGGTTTGGCAGGTTATTATTGTCATTTTATAAAGGGATTTTCTAAAATTACCGGCCCTTTGACGAATTTAACCCGAAAGGGAGTCTCATTTGTGTATGGTGATTCTTGTCAATCATCCTTTGATGAATTAAAGGACAGGTTGATGTCGACACCCATCTGTAGACATCCCATTATGTTACCCCTTAAACTCTCCTTAGGTCCTTAGCACCTCCCTTCATCACTACAAACCCAGGTCATACCCCGAGTACTGACCTAGAAGCCATTGGGCACTCCCAGGCTCCGTTTTACCAAAAGTCAAAGATTTTAGCTCGACCGATACTGAATGAATCTTCAAAGGGCCCTAAATCCACTTTCTAATGGTTTGCTCCGTGCACGATTCTGACTTACGGTACGGACGAACGATCCTTTTACTCCGAAAGGTCACCGAATGCTTCCAGGGCCCGGTTGACCAAAGTCAACTCCCCGAACCGAATCAAACTCTTTGGAATGTCTAAGTACATATCCTAACCTTTCCAATGGTCCACCCCATGCGCAATTCGAACTTACCATGCAGAAGATTGATCCGTTTGCGTCCGACGATGTCCCGTCCAATAAATTGAAGAATGCTTTCGAGCCACATTTGACCCAAAGTCAACTCCCGAACCCGGGAGTGGTCCAAAGGAATTTAGAAGGTCTCTGAATTACCTTTCCAAAGGTCCACCCCGTGCATGATTTGGATCAATAGTTTTCGCTCTGCTACCGATTTTCCTAAAAGGCCTGAAAGACACTGCCAAACGGCAGGTCCCAGACTCTGCCTATCGGCAGTGTGCCTAAACGCACCTGCCAATTGGAAGGAACAGGGCTATGCCGATTGACAATGCCCTGGGCCTATGAAAAGGAGGCCTTGACCTCATTGCAAGAGGATCCCAGATCAGAAACATATCACTCTCCATAAATCCAGAAAATCTCTCTCGAAGTCAGCGTGGTTTCCACGTTAAAATCCCTTTCCAACCTTCACTTTTCCTCATCCTTTTCATCAAACTTGGAAAATTAATCATTCCCATCATCATCCAAGTGAAAGGGTTTCTCTCCAACATTCAAGATCAAGCTTAAGATCTTCAAGAAGGTCCAATTTCCTCAACTCTCTCCTTAAATTCTCATAAATTCGCATCAACTTGTTTTATTACTTAGCATTTTTATTCTCTCATCTCACATATCCTAATATACTTTTTACTTAGTATTATTGCACATCTCTTATTTTCATACAAATAAAAAACTGAAAAAATAAGAAAAAGTGGGTTTTCTCATAAATTCCAAACGAGAATTCTCACACTTTTCTTACACTTTTCTCACAATTGAGACACTTTTTCTACACACACACACACAAATAAGATAAGCCCCCGGTTGGATTTATGGGATAAACCCCACCCCTCGTTTTTCATGCAAACTACATGGACTTTTATGCCTCTATAGGCTACGTAGGCATCTCCAGGTAAAATCGAAGATTCGAGTCCTATTTTCACTTTTTCTTTCATCTCCTATTCTCTCTAAATTCAATTTTCCTAGGTTACATATATATACATATATTTGTTCTCAGTGGCGTATTATCCCATATGCGTTATCGTTCCATCGTGATGATCAACGTAAGGATAATCCCATAAATCCTATTTTCTAATAGTTTTATACCTTCCTACGGATGACTCACTTTACCCCTTCCATGGTACAAGTCGATAATGCCTATTTCCACTATATATATACACATGCACACATATCACGGGGAAAATAAAGGAAAATAGCAAAAATCCATGAGAGACTGTAAGGGCGAAATGGGTGCCTAACACCTTCCCATTTCATAACTTAGCTTCCGGACCCTTTTCGAATCATTTTGGTTTCGTATGCATCAGTATGTCTTTGAATGTTGTCCTTCGGGATGGCTCCCTTTCTTTTGTCTGTTTTGAGTAAAATAGATTGGCGACTCTATCTCTCTACATTTTTCACCTCACCCAAATGACGTCGGCCGAAGCACTCCTGAGAGGGACGCACGGGACCTAGAAGTGCTCCCAAATGACGTCGGCCGAGCGCTCCCGAGAGGGTTGCCCGCCCGCCGTTAGGATTGGGGATGGCCACAGTGGTGACTCTGCTGGGGATTTTTAAGGGCTAGACTCTATTTACATGAGTATTATGTTTGTTTATATGTTCCCCCTATTTGCATGTTCTCCTTTATTACTCATGTGTACCCCCATGCTTATGCTTCTATTCACACACGTGTAGAAAATTCTCCATGTACACTTCGCACCACGTGCACCTAGGGTCACATATATCCACATGTTTCACACATCACCCATCCATACTTGGTGTACCATTGGTACTTATACTTTGCTCCCTGTTTGGCATAATCAAGAAAGACATTCTCATAAGATACTAATAAGAGGATCATGCATGATTCACACAACATCACCAAAGAGCATTGTGATTGACCAAATTTTACCCAGTAACTGGAGGGTCACTTCGTAATGGGCGCTGGTCCGGTAGGGCGCAGTTAGCCTAAGCGATATGACTCTCACCTTCCATTGGCCAAGTACCTTCGACGTATATCGAACGGTTCCCCCACATCGTACCGCTTGACTGAAGTCATGAAGGGAGGTATATCGCAGGTAACTCGTTCACGTACACCGAGTATATCAAATTCTCTCTCACATGTATCATCCCCATGAGGTATATAGTGAGGAAATTCACATACACTCAGGTATATCAAATGGCTTGTCCACACGTACCAATTGCCCGCAAGAGCAAAACGTATATTGTGAAAGTCACGCCAAAGGGGGGAACCCTTTTCGATTCACCCAATAAACTGCATACCCGCATATAGGTGTCAAGCCTAGGACACACATGTTAGATTATCGGTTTCTACTCGAAACTCTGTCGAAATTCTGGGGCGGCCTACCGCTTGAATTCTCACGCATTTTTAAAATGGGACCCTGTCCGTGAGCCTGGTCACAAGTCCAGCCATAGCTTTGCATATATTACAACCCCAACTGTTCCAAGCTCGGGTCCCATCCGACATTTCATTTTGCATTTAGGAGAATTAATACAAGTGAAAACATAATAATAATCATGCTGAGACCGTCTCTCCTTTCTTTATCAAAAAAATTTAAAACAAAAAAAAAATCTTTCTTCGTTCTTTATCCAAAATCCAAAAACATTTTTCCCCTCTTTATAAAAAATCCAAAAACATTTCTCATTTCTCTATCAAAAATCCAAAAACATTTTTTCTTTCCATCTCGAAAAAAAATTCACCCCTTTTTCTCAAAAATAAATCCCATTTTTCGCCTTCTCAGGTCGATCGCAAACTCTTGGCCTGGCTCCTAATTGGCTTCAGTCTTCAGTCAAATCACCCCGTAGTTTCGTCCGCTCCCCTGTTACTTCTTTCGAGCCCAGTATCCATCCGCTTTCCATGGAGATCACAGATCAAGTCCTCGTTGTGCATCCAAATATGACGACAGTCCTATGTCAACTCGTTTCTAAGATTGATAACCTCCAAACTGAGGTCCGAGAAATGCAACGAAACTAGGTTCTTGTTCCTAAAGAGCCCGAGGCCCTATTCCCTCGTGCTATTGATCCACCCGAGCCTATATGGGTTCCCAAAGAGTATCAGCATGCTCCACATGCCCCTCTTGCTAATGGTCCGCCGCCTGCCCAGCTTCCAATGTCGAATCTTGAATAGCATGGGGCTAACTTGCCTAATGTCATTGGTTCGAAAGAGGAAGAATTGAACAAGGTCAAAGAGGACCTCAAGATGCTCACCAAGAAGTTTGACCAAGATAGAATCTTAGGGAATTACATGGAATACACCCACATGTCTCCTTATCCTAAAGCGAGGTTATCCGAGAAGTTCAAGATGCAAAATATCGAGAAATTCGAAGGAAGTGGACCCCCGATTGTTCATCTCCGCAGCTATCACCGTTCCTATTAGGGGTTTCTAAGGAAGTGATGGCCTAATTGTTTCAGCAAACTCTGAAGGATAGCGCCCTCCGATGGTTTTTGTCTCTCGAAGAGTCTAGAATCCGTAGCTGGGAGGATGTAGCTCGAGAATTCATATTATAGTACAAGTACAACGAAGGGCTTGACGTCAGCTATTGGGATTTAGAGCTGCTCAAATAGAACTCTGGGGAATCAGTCAGTAACTTTGTAGCCCGATGGAGGTAAAAAGCAGTAACCATGACCAATCGGCCTTCCGAGGAAGAACAAGTCAGCATAGTGAAGAAGAACTTCTTGCCCCATGTCTGAGCAATAATGGGAGGATAATACTATCCCCATTTCCGAGCTCTGAGAGAAGCAGGAGTAGAAATCGAGTACGGTCTTGCTAAAACAGATGTCGAACCAAAGAAGTTGTTCGGAGAGTTCACCCCCCAGAAATATGATAAGCCTACTAGTGTTGCAGTCTCAACCATCAACAATATCTCCCAACTAACCGCATCATGGGCATCGAAAAGCCATCATGTCCCAGTCCAAAAAGAATACACCGAGATCCATGTTCCCCTCTCCAAAGTCTATCAATCCCTTCTAAGTCGAAACCTTATCAAACCCTTGGATCCTCATCCACTCCCAAGAAACTTCAAGGCAGATGCCCATTGCACCTTTCACCAAACAACTGGCAATGCTTTCACCTTCAAAACATAATTCAAGGTCTAATTGGTCGGGGTACGATCGCCCCACCAGCCAATCCTAAGACAAACACTACTCACAACCCACTCCCAAATCATGCCAATGCCATCTTCCTAGAAGAGAACCCAAAATTTGATCCCTCAACTCAAATCACACCCATATACTCTCCCAAACCTCTCCAAACTTTCCCATGTTTCCTCTTACATCCTGCTAGCCTCGTTGATCAGGCACTGTCACTCCTTACCAGAGCATGCATCGCCGTTCGTATCCGTTCCAAAAATGGAAGTATGGAATTATCAGAAGTCTTAAACCAACTCTTAGAGTTTGGACTGAAATTTCCCTCACAAATGATCATTGATTGCCAAAGGTTCAGTACACTATTCTTGGAAGCACGAAAATGGGCCCGAGAGTTAGATAGTTGGGTAGTACCGACTGATGAAGTCAGCCTAGATGATGTTGTCCAGATTATGGTAGAATTATTCAAACAAACCAACAACATTTACGGTATCACCGAGTTATTCTATGCTTTGAAGCTATAAGGGCGCCTGGTCCCTTCACTCTTACACATCCCCACCAATTGGGAAGACCTGTATGAAGAAGTCGTTGAAGTTGTGGAATGTATCGACTTTACGTGGAAAGACAGAATTGTTGCCACCGGATGGGGGGGTGAGAAATTCAAAGATTCGAATGAAGAGCAAGATTCAGAAAAAACTGGCCCGGTAGCCGACATGTGTGGGATGATATCATTTAAAGAACTCCTCATATAAATAAATAAGGTGGAAGAAAAACTCGAGGTTGATAAGGAAATGGGATTCATGTTCTTCCCTTCTTCAGTAAATCACATGACCATAGGGAGGCATTACCAGATCCCAAGCTCACTACCAATCAATGACAAGGGGAAGGGCATGGAAAACCTTCCTATGCCAGAGATGACCCTCAAGGAGAGCAAGATCCTCGACCAACTAAAGAAAACTCAAGCTAACATCACTTTATGGGGGATTTTCATGTCTTCTAAGCTGCACAGAAATGCTTTGGTCAAGTTTCTGATAGGACTCACAGTTCCTCCTTCTACCACACCAGAAGAAGCGGTAAATTTGGTCGGGTCCTTGACTTCTACCCGAATGCTATCCTTTTTCGAAGAAGAAATCCCCAAGATTGGGCCAAACCATAATCATGCACGCAACATCTCTGTCGAAGTTATGGGGAAGGTTGTGCCACTCTCCCTTGTCGATAATGGATCCACCTTGAATGTCTGCCCACTGAGAACCTTCAAATGTTTAGGATTGAAAGAAAGAGACCTCACTCCAACCTTCGCTATTGTGCGTGCCTACGATAATACTCGTCGGGAGGTGATGGGATCCATAAAGCTTGTAATAGGGGTTGGACCTATAAACCCTGTAGTCGAATTCCAAGTTATTGACATCCCAACTTGTTTCAATCTGTTGCTAGGATGACCTTGGCTCTACAGTATCGAGGGTGTGTCTTCCTCACTCCATCAGAAATTAAAGTTCTTCACCGACGGATGGGTCATCACCATTTTGGGCGACGATGACAATGCTGAGGGTGCAAGTACCAGTAGTCCAATTCTTAAGATATAGCACGGGTCAAATGATATGCTCCTATCAGGATTCTGGGTTGAACCACTCCTACTCTCGGCAGGGGATGACTTTAAAGAAAGGGTTTGTCCAGAATACTACCCTCATGGCAACATAAATGTGATTCAGATGTTCATAAACAAGCACTTCATGCCCGAACTGGGGCTAGGATAAAGACAGCAAGGTATACTTGAGACGATTGAAATGAAGAAAGCTTTCCCTCCTTGTGGTTTGGGGTATCAACCATCAGAACAAGAGCTCAGCATGATCCTCCAGTCTCGACCAAATAGAGGATTAGAATGCATCCAAACTATCCCAAGTGAATCCTTGAATGGACGATTCATCAAAGAGGGCGAAGACTTCCCTTTTTGTGGCTTTCCTAAACCATGGTATGACCATATAGATAAGAAGATGAAGCCTAGAATGGATATCTTCTTCCAATACAGCTACCCATGGGCCGAGAGTTCCCAACACCATATACAATCGATCATCAAAGATACCGAAGAGACTGAGGAAAGTGACTCTAAAGATCCCTTTAACTTATAGACACTTGGGCTAACACTCTGCATGGCTCATTCAGGCATTACATCACTGGATCTATCCCAACTGATTAAAGCTGCTGATATACCTCTACTCAACTGGCATGCTGCGCCAGTTCTACCTGTTAAAACCTCCCATAATCCCAATGTTTACCATATTTCTTCTTCTATTGTCTATCCTTGCTCAAATGTAATCGAGACCTCCTTTGATGAGGTTTTTAATGTTGTTTTTCCTATCAATGAAATAAATGAAGATTTCGAGTATCTTGATGTGCCTTACATTAACTATTTAGATTCTAATCAAAGTTTTGATGATGATGATTTTACAAATGAACAATTCTTAACTGATCTAAATAAGGTTAATAATAAACAACACAATCGCATTCAAGTTAATGAAGAAAAGACCATTGTTATTAACCTCGGTTCTAGTAGCCAACTGCGCAAGATTAGGATAGGGGCTACCCTTGACGAGCATGAGCATGCACAACTCTAAGAATTGCTAAAGGAATTCCTGGATGTCTTCATATGGTCCTATGATGATATACCCGTCATTGATCCTGAAATAGCTCAGCATGAGATTCCCACTCTCCCAGATTACAAGTAGATTAAACAAAAGTTAAGAAAGCTCTGCACCGAATGGTCGCTCAAGGTCAAAGAAGAGGTGGTCAAACAGTTAAACGTAGGTTTCATTCGTGTGATCGAATATCCTACATGGATATCCAACATAGTGCCTGTGCTAAAATCAGGAGGGAAAGTTTGGATGTGTGTAGACTATTGGGACCTTAAAAAAGCCTCTCCAAAGGATGATTATTCGTTACCCAATATCGACATGATCGTGGAAAACACAGCCAGTCATGCTCTCAAGTCATTCGTCGATGAGTTTTCCATATACAACCAAATCAAAATACACCCAGACCATCAAGAAAAGACCGCGTTCATCACCCCATGGGGAACCTTTTGTTACATTGTCATGCCATTTGGTCTCAAGAATGCTGGGGCTACCTACCAGAGGGCTGCCACAACCATCCTGCACAATCTGATTCACAAAGAAGTTGAGTTCTTTATGGATGATATGATTATCAAATCCAAGACTAGAGAAGGTCATGCTCCCGCTCTCCGAAAGTTCTTCGAACGATTGCATTAGTATCAGATGAGGCTCAATCCGCAAAAATGTGTCTTCGGCATCATAAAAGGGAAAACTCTTGGGATTCATGGTCAGTGAGAAAGTGATAGAAGCATATCCTGCCAAGCTGAAAGCCATACTTGAGATGCCACCTCCCCGAACAGAGAAAGAAATCCGAGGTTTCCTTGGGAAATTGCCATACATCAGCCGGTTCATCAGTCAGTTAACCTCCATCTGTGAACCTATCTTCAAACTCCTTCGAAACGATTCAACTAAGGTTTGGAATGAGGCCTGCCAAGAAGCTTTTGACCGAATCAAACAATATATGACCCAACCTCCGGTACTCATGCCACCAAAGCCTGGTCTCCCTTTGATCCTAAACATAACCATAACCGACACTGTAGCTCGGACTTTGCTAGCCCAATACCTTGAAGATTCAAGCAAAGAAAGATCCATCTATTATGCCCGTCACAAATTGTCCGGGTATGAAGTCAACTACACTTCTTTAGAATAGGGGTGGCAATTCGGGTTAGTCGTGTCATTTTCGGGTCGTGTTAATTTTTATTTGGGTATAAGTTTTGGATACTCTTAAATCTATACAAGCTAATCGTGTCATATTCGGGTCATTTTAGGTTATTACCATAAACGGGTTATCGTGTCAAAAATTGCCAGCTCTAAGAAAAGGCATGTGTCGTGCTTTTCTGGGTCACCCAAAAGTTGCGGCACTACATGATCACCTTCATTATCAAACTTGTATCCCGAATGGACCCCATCAAATACCTACTTGAGAAACCCACCTTGTCTATCCGAATGGCCCGATGGTTGATGCTCCTAGTCGAGTTATATATCATGTACGAAAGAGCCATCTCTGACTACCTCGTTAATTACCCCATGGATGAGGTCGATGTCTGGATCTCTGAATTCCTAGATAAAAACATCCTCTGCGCTGGCCAGGACAATCTCCAGTGGTAAATGTTCTTTGACGGCACTACTAACAAAAAGGGATATGGCATTGGGATACTCCTGATCGCCCCAGACAAGGTTCTAAAAAACGCGGGGCGTGATTGAGGCATGGAGGTCAAGCCTTAAGCCTTAGAAGCCTAGGTGGGCCTAGGCGTAAAAAGGCGTGAAAAGGCGTTTAGGCTTTCTTAATATATTTTAATATTTTTTAACCATAACAAGGCTATTAAAATACAAAAATTGCACAGATCATAAAAATATGTCTGAATATATGCAAATTAAAATACTATTTGATTATTTTGGATGAGATAATGGTCCGGTTTGTAAACAAATTCTTTAAAAGGCGACGTCGTTTCACTAAATCATTGTTGTTTTTAGAAAAAAGTGCCCCTTAAGGGTTTTACCAAGAATAAGGTGTGAAAAGCGTAAGGCGAGGCGTTTCTCCCAAGCCTTAAGCCTAGGCGTGCCTAGGCGGAGCCTAGGCGGGTTTTTTAGAACAGTGGCCCCAGATGACTCCCACACTCCAATCTCTATCAAGCTGGATTTCCCTTGTACAATTAATATAACTGAATATGAGGCGTGCACAGTAGGCCTCAAAGTTGCTCTCGAGAAAGGTATTCAATGCCTAGACGTCTATGGGGATTCTGCCCTCATCATCGGTCAAGTCCTCAGAAAATGGAGAGTTAAGGACGAGAAAATCCAACCCTTCCATGCCCACTTAGAAGATCTAGCCTCCCAATTCTAATACATCACTTTCTATTACTACCTCGAGCAAAAAATAACCTAGTCGATGCCCTTGCCACCCTGGCCTCCATAGTCGACATGGATAAAGGAATCACAATGACCCCCTTCTTTGTTCAAAACCAAGAAAACCAACCCACTGCTACCACATTGAGCTCGTAACCATAAAAGATACTGAGATAGCCAATTGCTAGTACAATGATATCTGGAACCTCCTCAAGCATGGTAGGTATCCCGAGGGTTCCAACAAGAAAGATAGATCAACCCTTCGAAGACTGTCCGCCCAGTACATCATCTGTCACAAAGCACTGCTTAAAAGGAACTTCGATGGAACTCATCTGCACTGTATCGCAGGGGCTGACATTGAAAAGATAATGCAGAAGATCCATAGTGGGGAATGCGAACCCCACATGAACGATCACATGCTTGCCAAAAAGATCATCCGATAAGGATACTACTAGACCACCCTGACCCAGGATTTCACCGCCTATGTCCAGAGATGCCTCAAATGCTAATAATTCTCCAACCTTAATTATTTGCCTCCGCGCGAATTATACAACATGACTTCTCCCTGGCCGTTCTCCACCTGGGGCATCGACATCATAGGGAAGGTTACATCGAAGGCATCCAATGGGCATGAGTTCACCCTAGTTGCCATTGATTACTTCACCAAATGGGTCGAAACTGAGTCATACGCAGTGTTGAATGCCAAGAAAGTGGCCAAATTCATCAAGAAAAACATCATCTGCCGATATGGGGTCCTGCACGAGCTAGTATCAAATAACAGCTTGAATTTTGAGGCAGAAGTTACAGAGGTGGTCAACGAGTATGGGTTTCAAAGACATAAATCTTCTCCTTACCAACCTCAGACCAACGTGCAGTTGAATCCGCCAACAAGAACCTCAAAGCCATCATCAGCAAAATGATCGAAAGCTATCGGGATTGGGCCGACTGGATCCTGTACACCCTTTGGGGCTACCGAACCTCTACTAGGGCTACCCCTTACTCTCTAGTCTATGTCATAGAAGACATCTTACCGGTGGAGCTAAAAATACCCTCATTGCGCGTCATGCTTGAGAGCAAGGTCAGCGAAGAATATTGGTGCCAAAGTCATCTTGACGAACTGATCGTCCTAGATGAAAGAAGACTAAAAGTGCTATACCCCATACAAGGGTACCATCTCCGAATAAGGCGATCATTCAATAAGAGAGTCAATGAACGCGATGTTCGAGAAGGGGATCTAGCCTTCAAAGAGATAAAAGAACCCATCTGGGACCCCAGAGGGAAATTCAAGCCCAATTGGAGCAGCCCCTATCTTGTCAAGAAAATCTTGTCCGGCGGTGCCGCCATGCTCACTAATTTAGATAGGGAAGAGATGGCTCGGACCAGCTCAAGAAGTTCTACCCCAAGTTCAAAATCTCAGCTCGCTACGACTCTTCTCATCTCCCTTCTATTCTAAAAAAAATAATATCTCGTAATTTCCTTCTACCCATAACTACGTGGGTCTGATCCTCTGCGAAAACCATTTTCAAACAGATTATAACTTTTCAAAAACCCCAGAGGTACATAGGCGGCTCATACACCTTAAATGAGCATGCCCCTTTCTTTTTCACAAAATACTATTCTTTTCTTATCTCCGAGAACGCAGTTCATTCTAACATACACTTGAATAAAAGGATTATGCATGCCTTAGCGATCGGTATAGATAAAATACAAAACTCATCATTTGTCACACCTGGATGATCAAAAACTTGTTTATTTCATTAATAAGAAATTGCAGTGCAATTACATAAATGAACGGATAACTCCCTTCCCTCCTACCTTCCTAAAAAAGCCAAAATAAAACCCTAACATTAATTCCCCATTACAAAATAAACTCTCCAAGAGTCCTATCCACAGCTACTAGAGGAGCTCGCTCCGTCATCATCGTCTACATCCTGGGGTCCCCAGGCTTCCCCCACCTGAACAGAGTGTCGCAAGCGCTCCAAAGACCGATAAGCTCGAACCAACTTCGAAAAAAATACCACACCTCCCTCCATGGTATCAGACAAAACAAGCGACCTTTGTCTAGTCTCCACTGCCAACATCTTGCTGACTACTCTCCTCCTCAACCACTTCACATAATCCCCGTGGATATGCCAAACTGTCCCAACAGATTGAGAAGGACGGGTCGACGGACGCCGATTCTCCCATATAGAGTCAAGCCGCATGCACAAACGCTTAGTCAAATCTTCTACCGGAAAGAAGTCTAGTGTCCGAGGTGGCACGAGTTGGTCCCACCCAAATTGACGCAGAAGCCGTCAAGGGAAATAGAAAGAGGTCTGCCTGAGACCAACCAGCCGGACATACGGGTATTCTCCTAACTCCAGAATAGGTAGCAACTGTCCCCACCAAGGCACTGACAAGCACAAATTTAGAGCCCCATGCTCCACAAACCAGTTCTCCCAGCTCTCAATATCCAAGCCAACGCTGATGAGGTGGCATGAAAAGAAGTTGGGTATAACCGATAAAGGGTATTCTTGAGGAGTCACCAGGCGGAGTCTTTTAGACAACCACATGAACAGCATCACGGGGCTACCCCTCAGAAAGTCAGAACGACCTTCTCGCCAGGCATCCAGGCCATTCAAGATCTTTGCCAGTATCACTGCTGTAGGATTACGATGGTATGACATCCAGGTTAGAATGACTGCAAGTTGTGGGTCCACCAGTAGTTCCCTAGTCACCAGCAGCAATTTTGATACTAATCCCAGAACAAAGGTTACGGCGTATCCAGCATCGCCAGCCTCCTGCAAATGCACGGACTGTAATACCGTCGAAAGGGAGATCATTCCTCCAGTAACCAATGGTTTAGCCGCTGAAGGCAAAATGCAAAGAAGCCCGACCAGCAAATCCCTGGGAAAATGGAAAAGTTTTGGTAAAGCCGCAGAAACACTGGGATTTATCCCCAGTATGGCAAAAAATTCCTCGTAGGTAGGAAAAACTTCATCCAAACCAAAGAGGAATACATGGTCTTTGGGGTACCAAAATTATACTGCCGCCATCAGCATGTTCCACTCAATGGGTCGGTTGCGCCACAAAGAAACTCGACCCATACTGAAAGCATCGTAGTCAACATTATAAGAGAACATTGCTTCCAAGGATTCGAGGTAGTTAGCAAACTCAATGCTACTAGGGAAAGCCATCTTGCAAAACTAAGAAACAAGTAGACAAGTGAAGGTGTGATGAAAACACTCCACCCTTACCTCTTTTTATACTTGAGAACCCTCACAAAAGACATGACCCCTGTAGAAATAAGAGGGAATCCTACCCCACAAAGTACAAGAGTCTGAAGAGGGCACTAATCAAAGCTTTGAATTGATGGAACTGGACTTGACTGTCGATAGGCAGGACAAGGGTCTTGCGATCTGCAACCCCCTATTTTTGGAAATTTTCCTTTTTCCTCTTGTGTCAAAATCGAAAACTTAATAAAAAATAAATTGATGTTCTCAACAAAATTTCAAAAATCCTTTTCCACCCCTATATAATTTCTCATTTCTAAAACTTTCCTTCAAAATCCCAAAAATATCTCTTTTTACGATCTCAGCAGCAAAGTAAAAGCGCATGTGCATACATTCATTCATTCACCATAAACAAAAGACAATAAAAAATAAAAACATTGCATTGCATATATATATTATTCTGTGTTACATCAAAATTTGCAAGAAATAGAAAAAAGCAAAAAAACAACGGGACTCAGTTCGAACCCACATTCTCTCTCTCTAAGATCTCCCACCCCTGTGAAGCACTCTCTTTCGCCTACGATGAGATGACAAACCACCACTACCCGATCCAAAGTCCTCCTCGAACGAAGCAGACGGCACCAAGCAAGAAGGAACCCGAATGTGGGTAGTCGCTGAGGATATCCAATCTCTGATGTTCCTCGGCTAAGTGGTCGACACTCGGACTTGCTGCAAGAAGAAGGCAAAATCAGCATTTAAGAGGGATCAAAACAGAAAAGGAATCAAGAAGAGGAAGAAGGTATACCGCAGGACAAAGAACCTCCTCTGTTAAACCCAACTCCTCTGGATCCATCGCATGAGGACGGTGCAACATAAGCACCATCCCTCCATCATCCCACCGAATGTTGTATGAAGGGGTATGCAATCACACGAAGGGGACCTCTGAAGTCATCACCGCAGAAGACGCCAATGGACCACCGCCACTATGGGAAGACCCCACCGCCCCACTCGAACCCGTAGGAGGGAAATATAAGGCATCGTATATGCAGGGCGCCATCAACCAGCTCGTCATAAAGTCTATATAGTCATACGGTGCAGTCGTATCAGTATACAATAGGTAGGACTCACCGATCATCGTCGTGATCCTCGCATCCTTCGGCAACAGTTGCTCCCGCCTCATAGACATAAGAGGCTGCATAGGTGGCACCACCACCTCCTCCTCCATAATCTATAGAACCACCTGCTCCCCGAGATACCAATAATGGTCGAACTCATGCGCTAGCAAATGCCTCATCTACGCGTTCACCCCGGTCGCCCCCGTATCCTCAATGGATATCCCCCAAGGGTAAAAAGTCACCTGAAAATACCTAGCAGACATAAGTCAATACAGAATCAGAACATGCAAAAAACCAAGACTGGAGAGGAAAGAGTCTTACCCGACCACTAGTCAGGCCATTCAAGATCTGACGCACTGCCTCCAAAGAAAGAGACCCCTTCTACTGTCGATTGGCCTTACAACATCGATACAATCAGGAGAAGTCCCCAATAGTCTCGTCCTTTAAGGAAATCAGTGGGGTATTGCAACCCATCACCTCATAAAACCACGTATGCCAAAGACAAGAATTCACAATTAAAAAGAGACGCATAAGGAAAAATGTGAATGCATGAAAAGAAAATGCGCAAATTAAAGAATACCTCAAGGAGATACGTGGCTCCAATAAAATCTTGTCGATAGCACCAGCTGAATGCATCCAAAGAAAAATAGAGGGTCGCCAAAGTCAGGCTCCCCTAATCATAGAGAGGGATGTTAGAAAACATCCTCAAATACGACAAGAACCATAAATGGATCACATCTTCGCTCGACGCCACCATGAAACCTCCCAGCACCAACAATATGAAAAACTGGACCATCTGCCTCACGTGCAGCCCGTCCACCAAATCAACCTTCCTACTCAGCAAAACACCCTTCAACAAGGATAATTGAATGGAATCCCCAGACACTATCCTCCCTACATCGGCGCCTCCGGCCTCACCTGCAGAGAACGATCCACCTCTATCTGGTCCCCATCGTAATCTACCCCCAGCAGTTGCTGCACATCTATGGGAGTCACGGTCATCTCCCCAAAGACAAAATGGAAGGTGTGTGTAGTATCCCACCACCTTCCCCCCAAATCACACAAGATCGCTATCGAACGAGGCATCTCATCTAGTGCAGACGCCAACCTCCCAAAACCCGTTGATGATACCACCCAACGCACCACAGATGGAAGATGCTCCCAGACATCCTTAAGCCCCGTCGTCCCACAGGCACGCATGTTCTTCAAAGAGATATCAGACTGTCAAAAGAAAAAGAAAAAAAAACTTGTCAAAATTCCAGAAGGAAGGAAAAATCACCAAAAAGAGAAGAATGCCAAAAGTCTTTACTTACATAACTGCCAGGGTTCACCACCATCGAGGAGAGATGACGCGACATCTCCCGTAGAAAGGTTCGTTCATCCACAATCGGTTCGAATGTGTCAAAGGAGTTCTCACTCCCCAAAGAAATAGGCTCCTTGGCCCTCCACTCCATGTTGCCCCAGTCATCAATAGTCAACCATTCCCTACGCGCTGCAGTGCTCACAAAGACGACCATTTCTTAGAGATCGAAATTCTAGAATGATTTGTAGAGGAAAATCACAGAAAGCAAGAAGTTGTGAAAAATGAAGGGAATTCTCCCCTTTAAATAAGATTCCAAGGGCCATGCCGATCGGCATTGACCCCCCACCCATCGATCGGCACTGACCCCTTACCTTCCCGAGGCAGTCCAAAAGCTTGTGCCACTACCGAATGGCACCTTCCATACCATGCTGACTGGCACCCCCTAAAATTTCGTACAGAAATTCTCATAAAATACCAGAAAAAACTGAAAAATTCTCAAAAAAATCCTAAAAATCCCAGGAAGGATTTAGAACATTTTCACCAGAAAAATTTTGCACTCCCTCATGCGAAACCCCTATTTTGCCAGCAAAACTCCCAAAAATAGAGTAAAACTCTTCCCGACAACATCCCCGGAGGATCTCTAAAAATCACCTCCCCCACTGGAATTTTGGCTATTCCTTCAGAGGATGCAAAAGATTTCCCCAGCAATCAGCTCCCCATCCCAAAATAAAACCACAAGATAAATCTCTCCTACAGAGTTCCCCAAGAACATCTCCACTTAAGCCCACAGAATTGGCTTCGACCCGCAGAATTGGTCATCTCAACGTAAGCCCGTAGAATTGGTCATCTCTACTTAAGTCCACAGAATTGGCTTCGACCCACAGAATTGGTCATCTCTACTTAAGCCCACAGAATTGGCTTCGACTCGCAGAATTGGTCATCTCTACTTTAACCCATAGAATTGACTTCGACCCGTAGAATTGGTCGTCTCTACTTAAGCCCGCAGAATTGGCTTCGACCCCGCAGAATTGGTCATCTCTACACAAGCCCGCAGAATTGGCTTCGACCCACAGAATTGGTCACCCTCATACTCAATCCCACAGAATTGGCTTCGACCCATAGAATTGGCCATCTCTACACAAGCCCGCAGAATTGGCTTCAACCCGCAGAATCGGTCACCCTCATCTTCAAGCCCGCAGAATTGGCTTCGACCCACAGAATCGGAACCCTCATCTTTAAGCCCTCAAAATTGGCTTCGACCCGTATAATCAGTCACCCTCAAAAATTGGCTTTTACCCCCAGAATCGGTCATCCCCATCACCTCCTCAGGAATTGGTCTAAACCTTTCCTCCAAACCATCCCTTAGGTCCTCATAATCGACCTCGACCCCCTGAATTGGTCATCCTCATTTCCTTAGGTCCTCAGAATCGACCTTGACCCCCTGAATTGGTCATCCTCGCTCCCTCAGGTCCTCAAAATCGGCCTCGACCCTCTGAATTGGTCATTGATTCGTATCGAATTATGCATTTAATTACCCTCGAACTTAGGCATTTTAGCCCCCTTGGGTACCGTAATTGCTATAATTATGCTCGATAACCATACAACCTCCATTTTATATGCTAACATGTTATTTGAGGTACAATTGAGCTTTTATAGGTGTTACGGTGCTTAGTATGAAGTTTGGTCGCATTCCGGTTAAGTTCTGTCGCGATTCGCACGTTCGGGGGCATTTTTGTAATTTTACACTTTGGGATTTTTGCCCTAAGTCTTCATGAAAGTTGTAGCCCTCGGGCCAAGCTTCGCTTGTCCATGAACGGTGCTCAAATTGGAGTCCTAACGAAAGAAACACAGACCTTTAATCGAAAAGAATTATAAGAGATTCATTAACAATTTTATCAATTCCCCTTATATCCTTCTTCTCTTTTATTAACAAATTCATTAATTACATCCATGTCCTAAAATCGTTTTTGCAGGAAATAAAATGGCGATTTTGGTTTTTGGCTCGGGTTTTGGGTTCGTCCCAAATTGATGACTTCGGTCCGAAATTGAAGCTCGATTTTGGTCCACACGCGCAAATGCGTCTCTTTGACCATTTTTGGAACTTGAGTTTTGCCATTAATGATGGAAGTGGGTCTTAACTTCAACCATGGTGGGTTTTGTCCAACACACGTATTGGAGGTCTCGGTTTCGGCTTGTGTTGGTCTCGGATTGGTCACAACACACGGTCTCCAACATGAGCTCGAAGTTTGAGGTTTTGCAATTCATTTTGTGTGGTGGCTCTCGACCATTAAAGGGAAGCCATAGCTGGTCCATTTTTGTGGAGTTGGAGTTCTTGGCATGGAAGAAATGATGGTATTGCGGTGGGATGCAACTGGAGATCCCGATCAATCGGCATCCAACTCGCGGTCAATCGGTGTTTGTTTTTTTTCCTAGATCGAAGACAGTGTGCTCAATCCTTGTACGCGGTAGACCGGCCCTTTACGCAGTCGACCGGGACTCTGTATTTTGGCCGAGATTTTGCTTCTTTCCTTTTCTTTTCCATTTTCTATTTTCTTTTTCCTTTTTTTTAATATGTAACTTAAACCCATTTTCTTTTCTTTTCTCTTTTTTCTTTCTTTGTTTATTCCAACTTAGTATAAAAAGAACACTTTGTTTATTTTTGTACCTATCGTCATTTTACTTAGTTTTTAGGTTAGGGTTTGAGAAATATTGGGGATTATTTTTGTGTTTTCGTTCACCCCTCTCCTCCATATTTGTTGTGTATCCACCATTAATGTAAGTGTATCTTTACTTTTCATTGTCTCCCTCTTTTCTTTAAGCTTTGTTCTTTATTTCTTATGCTTTATTAATTAGTTCCATGCCTAGATAAATTAATTGGAGTTGTTTATTTATTGTTTTAATTATTAATTAGTTGTTTAATTTAGTTTAATCATGTTGTGTGAGTAGTTAAATAGGGTTTGGGTCGTGTGTCCGCCATTAATGGGCGTCGAGCTCTGACAATTAATTTTTTTGTAAAATCGCATTTAATTGAAAACTCGCGTATTAAAATGGGATTACTATGTATTTAACATTTATTTTGTCACGCAACATTAGTATTTAAAGCGATAATCCAATTTTAAGACGTGTGTCACCATTTTTTATTAAATATTTAATCTCACATCGTTGGCTTAAATTCCTTCATGTGTGATGTTTATGATTAATTAAAAAATGCTCGATTAAATATTTTCGAACCGAAATTCTAATTCCGCGTGTTTAGCCCATGGCGGGTACGTGATCCCGACCCTCGTTTTGTTTAATATTGTTTAGACTTAACATCTTCTTTTTTCCTTTTATTTACAACCACCCATCACCTTTTACATTTTTATTCTTGAAATAATAAATCGATTAAAATCTATTGAACACTCCCTGTGGATTTGATACCCGACTTACTGTTATACTTGTATTGCAAGTACAGTCGTAATTTAGGTTTTTTGTATTGAGGCGGTGAATCGAATTCAATGATTAGTGTTCTGACGCGACGCTACTTTTCACTCTTAATTAAAATGGCGCCGTTGCAGGGGGAATGTTTTGTTATAGATTGTAATTGTCTTATTATTTCATAGTATTTTTTCTTTTGTATTTGCATTCTTTGTTTTAACCTTTTTTGCAGGGCTTCTACATTTGAGCACCTAGAAACGCTTGAATTTCCCCGTCGTGCATTATTTTGTGGAATTTTCTCTCTCAAGCTTTATTTTATGGTAAGAATGTATTATTCTAATTTTTCTAGTAATCCTAATGATAATTCTCAAAATTCCAGTAAACCTTTGACTTTTGGTCAATACTTACAAGCCCAAAAAATTGCAACATCTAAAATGACATTGGGTGAGTATTACAAAAGTCAAAGTTTGGATTACATTAATTTTGGGAATGATCATCTCGATTTCGGGTCGCAAGATCCTTATGATAAAAATTTTGAAATGTATTGCAATCATTTTCAAAATTCGTATGTTAATGATTTTGATTGTAGTCCCGAGAACAATTTTCAAAGTTCTCATTTGCAAGAATCCGCTCCTCGCCCCATGACTTTCGGTGAGGGGTTGCGCATGCTTAAATATGAGAGAATTGAAAACCGTTATCGGGAAGAAAATCGTTGTTGGGAACATGAGTTGGATTTATTATTTGAATCCTGCGACGATTTTTCTTCCGAGACTTTTGAGGTCAAGGAATGTTTTGAACAAAATGAGGTACTTTTTACTACTTTGGAACAAACCATTCTTGACTTGACCCATGGTATAGTAGATAATGAAAATGAGGATGAAAGGGGCATAGTATCCATTTGCAATGAACTCGTTTCTTCTTTGATTCCTAAAGAAGAAAGTTTCATTATAAACGATCCTATTTCTTCTGAAATTCAATTTTCAAGCGATGATAACTCATCGCCTGAGATTGAATTTCTTTCATCCCCGTCTTTATTTTATACTGTCACACCAATTTTAGTACCTGATGAATCGGTGCCAAACTTTACAGTTTTAAACCTTTTCACCGACGAGGAGTACTCGCTCAAGCCGCCTTCCATGACGGCATCTTTGCCCTCATGTGCGCCGCCTCCCATTCCAACTTTGAGATACATGGAAGATGATTCATTTTTTCTTGGCCTCCATGTGTATTTGTCATCTGTCCTATCCAAATCCCCCATCCTCCCTCCCAAATTTTTAATTGGGGATGGTTCACCTTTTCCACCACCCACATGCCTTCCGTTGTTCAAACGAAATTCCTATATTTCGGGAGGCATGCATGAAAGGGAGGGTCCACTGTTGATCCTCCAAAGTCAAATTATAGTTTGGGTGGACCCTCAAAAATTTCAATTTCTAATGTATAGTTAGTTATAAGTTAAAATTGTATGTTGTATATAGTAGCTTATTTTTCTTCTTACTTATAGTCTAATGTAATTTGTTAACTTTTTGTTATTTGTTTTTGCTATGCTCTTTACTAACTTGTTTTGTATATTCTTTGGACTTGTTCTTATGGGCATCGCTCCAATTTTGGGTAATATCCTTATTTTCCTCTCTTAACATGGTTCTTAATTCACATTGAGGACAATGTCAAGTTTTAAGTTAGGGGGTATGGGATATTCTATCCATTTCTTTATTTAGTCCATGTTTTTGCTCACATGTTAGTTACTTTGTATGCTTTTCTTATAAAAATTGAAAATTTCAAAAAGATTTTCTTTTTTTTCTTCTTTTTTTTGGGCCATTTTGCCTTTGTTTCCGATGATAAATTTTAATAATTGCCTGATCCAATAGACAGCCCAATGATGCATGTTCTCGATTTTAAAAGTTATTAGACTTTAGTCTCAATTATTGATATTATGAATAACTTCATGAATTAAACTTTAATCCCATGAGCACATGCGTTTTTATCGTTCTATTGATTTGGTTTAAGATTTTTATAACTCGGTAATCTTTTGTTGCGTTGTATATACTTACACCGAGTAAGCTTTATACCTTTCGTCGTTTGTGAGTGTATACACTATTCTTTTCTCATTGAAAATGTTGAATTCATTGGTAATCTTACTATTCTTTCATTTGATCGTTAATTAATTGAGTTCATGCTTGAAATGTGTTACTTGAGAATGATTTTCATATATAGTTTTGATTCGAGAATTGCGTAAACTTTGTAAAATGATCATAGGCCCTCTTTGTTATACCACCCATATTGGACTTTACCTAACCTTTTATGTTTACCCTCGTTAACCCCTTTGAGCCTAAATATAGCCTTTCGTTTCATAACCCCATTCCCATAACCAACTCTAAATTGGAGTTACATCCCATACATACATTTACATACCTTTGTTTGGAATGTTACTTAGGATTGAATGATGTTGTTATGATGTCGGTTGCAATTTAGGCATATGAGAGTTTGAAAAGTAAAGAAAAGAAAGTAGTGAAAAAAGTGTAGAAAAAGAGAAAGCAAAAAGCAAAAGAAAATAAAACAAAACAAAACATGAAAAAGAAGAAAAAGAAAGAGAAAGTTGTATATGTTGTATATAGTTCAATAAGCTTTGAGTACTCTCCAATTGATATATGTAATGCCTTTTTGGAACTTGTTTTCCAATTTTGATATTGCCCGCATTTTCCCATTATCCCGAGTTTTTATCCCGAACACTTTGAGTCCGTATATACATTCCTTCATTTCGTACCCTGGCCTAGCCTACATTACAACCCTACAAGTCCTATGTGATCTTAAGTAGATGTAATTTAAAAGGTTTAAATAGCTTTGATAATCTGTGAAAATCTATTTAGCCTCCTTTAATGTGCGGTATCTTTCATTGAGATTAAAAATTTTAATTTCATACATAACGTTCTTCATTTGTGACATGTGTTCGGCCTAGTTTCCATTTACATTTACTCTTTATGCTCGCATGTTTCGTGTGTTAACTCCCTGTTTCGAGTGAAATCACTTGATGAGTGTAATTCCCATGAGGATTGAATATATGCTTGCTTTAATTTTTATCCGGTTTATATAAGTTTTTTCCAAATCACACTTGGCATGTGCTCTCTCCCCTACCACATTTTAAGGTTTCTATTTAACGAAGTTCATTCTATAATATTAATAATACGGACTTTTGTGTGAATTCATTCACTGTGCTAATAATGCGTATGAAATCTTTTTCGTATTTTTGGGCTTGTCGCATGTTGTGATTGGGCATATTTTGAGGAAACCATATGATGTTTGTGGGTTTTATCCCTGAAAACCCTCACGAGACGACACTCGTCCACTAGGGTAACCTAGGGGTTTAACGGCTTATTGCATATGCTAAATGCAATCGTGTTCCCTACGAAAGTGGCATTTATATTTCGATGCATATATACATGTTGTGTTTTTCTTATAGTTCTTCTTGATTTCAATTTCATTACTAGGGACTAGCAATGTGTAAGTTATTGGTCATTGATTCGTATCGAACTATGCATTTAATTACCCTCGAACTTAGGCATTTTAGCCCCCTCGGGTACCGTAATTGCTATAATTATGCTCAATAACCAGGAAACCTCCATTTTATATGCAAACATGTTATTTGAGGTATTATTGAGATTTTATAGTTGTTACGGTGCTTAGTATGAAGTTTGGTCGCATTCCGGTTAAGTTCGGTCGCGATTTGCATGTTAGGGGGCATTTTCATGATTTTACACTTTGGGATTTTTGCCCGAAGTCTTCACGAAAGTTGTATCCCTCGGGCCAAGCTTCACGTGGCCATGAACGGTGCTCAAATCGGAGTCCAAATAAAAGAAACGCGGACCTTTAATCGGAAAGAATTATAAGAGATTCATTAACAATTTTATCAATTCCCCTTATATCCTTCTTCTCTTTTATTAACAAAATCATTAATTACATCCATGTCCCAAAATCGTTTTTGCCGGAAATAAAATGGCGATTTTGGTTTTTGGCTCGGGTTTTGATTTCATCCCAAATTGATGACTTTGGTCCAAAATTGAAGCTCGATTTTGGTCCACACGCGCAAATGGGTCTCTTTGACCATTTTTGGAACTTGAGTTTTGACCATTAATGATGGGAGTGAGTCTTCACTTCAACCATGGTGGGTTTTGTCCAACATACGCATTGGAGGTCTAGGTTTCGGGTTGTGTTGTTCTCGAATTGGGCACAACACACGGTCTCCAACATGAGCTTGAAGTTTGAGGTTTTGCAATTCATTTTGCGTGGTGGTTCTCGACCATTAAAGGGCATCCATGGCTGGTCCATTTTTGTGGAGTTGGAGTTCTTGGCATGGAAGAAATGATGGTATTGCGGTGGTCTGCAACTGGAGATCCTGATCAACCGGTGTCCAACTCGCGGTCAACCGGTGTTTGTTTTTTTGCCTAGATCGAAGACAGTGTGCTCAATCCTTGTGCGCGATCGACCGGCCCTTTACGCAGTCGACCGGGACTCTATATGTTGGCTGAGATTTTGCTGCTTTCCTTTTCTTTTCCATTTTATATTTTCTTTTTCTTTTTTTTTTAATATGTAACTTAAACCCATTTTCTTTTCATTTCTCTTTTTTCTTTCTTTGTTTATTCCAACTTAGTATAAAAAGAATACTTTGTTTATTTTTGTACCTATCTTCATTTTACTTAGTTTTTAGGTTAGGGTTTGAGAAATATTAGGGATTATTTTTGTGTTGAAGTTCACCCCTCTCCTCCATATTTGTTGTGTATCCACCATTAATGTAAGTGTATCTTTACTATTCATTATCTCCCTCTTTTCTTTAAGCTTTGTTCTTTATTTCTCATGCTTTATTAATTAGTTCCATGCCTAGATAAATTAATTGCAGTTGTTTATTTATTGTTTTAATTATTAATTAGTTGTTTAATTTAGTTTAATCATGTTGTGTGAGTAGTTAAATAGGGTTTGGGTCGTGTGTCCGCCATTGATGGGCGTCGAGCTCCGACAATTAATTTTTTTGTAAAATCACATTTAATTGAAAGCTCGTTTATTAAAATGGGATTACTATGCATTTAACTTTCTTTGTCACGCAACGTTAGTATTTAAAGCGATAATCCAATTTTAAGACGCGTGTCACCATTTTTTATTAAATATTTAATCTCGCATCGTTGGCTTAAATTCCTTCATGTGTGATGTTAATGATTAATTAAAAAATGCTCGATTAAATGCTTTCGAACCGAAATTCTAATTCCACGTGTTTAGCCCATGGCGGGTACGTGATCCCGACCCTCGTTTTGTTTAATATTATTTAGACTTAACTTCTTATTTTTTCCTTTTATTTACAACCACCCATCACCTTTTACATTTTTATTCTTGAAATATTAAATCGATTAAAATCTGTTGAACACTCCCTGTGGATTTGATGCCCGACTTATCGCTATACTTGTATTGCAAGTTCAGTCATAATTTTGGTTTTTTGTATTGAGGCGGTGAATCGAAGTCAACGATTAGCGTTTTGACACGACGCTACTTTTCACTCTTAATCAGTCATCCTCACTCAAAAACATCATGCAGTGTCTATTCCACGGCTATCGTTTGTTCTAAACTCACCCGTCGAGGGGCTCTGTAGACACCTCATTCTGTTACCCCTTAAACTCTCCTTAGGTCCTTAGCACCTCCCTTCATCACTACTAACCCAGGTCATACCCTGAGTACTGACCTAGAAGCCATCGGGAACTCCCAGACTCTGCTTGACCAAAAGTCAAAGTCTTCAGCTCGATCGAGACTCAATGAATCTTCAAAGGGCCCTTAATCCCCTTTCCAACGGTCCACTCTGTGCACAATTCTGACTTACGATACGGACGAACAATCATTTTACTCTGAAAGGTAAACTAAAGCTTCCAGGATCCAGTTGACCAAAGTCAACTCCTCGAACTAGATGAAACACTTTGTAATGTCTAAGTACATCTTCTAATCTTTCCAATGGTTCACCCCGTGCCCAATTCGGACTTACCATGCGGACGAACGATCCGTTTGCATCCGGCGATGCCTCGTCCAATGAACGGATGAATGCTTCCGAGACACATTTGACCTAAAGTCAATTCCCGAACCCGAGAGCGGTCCAAGGACTTTCGAAGGTATCTAAATTATATTTCCAACGGTCTGCCCCGTGCATGATTCGGATCAACGGTTTGTCCTCTGCGACCGATTTTCTGAAAAGCACTGAAAGACACTTCCAAACGGTAGGTCCAGACCCTGCCTATCGGCAGTGTGCCTAAACGCACCTGCCAATTGGCAGGAACAGGGCTATGCCGATCGACAATGCCCTGGGCCTATAAAAAGGAGGCCTTAACCTAATTGCAAGAGGAGCCCAGATCAGAAACATATCATTCTCAGCAAATCCAGAAAACCTCTCTCGAAGTCAGCGCGATTTTCACATTAAAATCCCTTTCCAACCTTCACTTTTCCTCATCCTTTTCATCAAACTTGGTGAATTAATCACTCCCCATCATCATCCAAGTGCAAGGGCTGCTCTCCAACATTCAAGATCTTTAAGAAGGTCCAATTTCCTCAACTCTCTCCTTAAATTCTCATAAATTCGCATCAACTAGTTTTATTACTTAGCACTTTTATTCTCTCATTTCACATATCCTAATATACTTTTTACTTAGTATTATTTCACATCTCTTATTTTCATACCAATAAAAAACCCAAAAAATAAGAAAAAGAAGGTTTGCTCATAAATTCAAAATAGGAATTCTCACACTTTTCTTACACTTTTCGCACAACTAAAACACTTTTTCTACACACACACACAAATAAGAGAATTCCCCGATTGGATTTGTGGGATAAACCCCACCCCTCGTTTTGCACTCGAACTACGTGGACTTTGATGCCTCTATAGGCTACGTAGGCGTCTCGAGGTAAAATCCGAGATTCGAGTCCTATTTTCACTTTTTCTTTCATCTCCTATTCTCTCTAAATTCAATTTTCCTAGTTTACATATATATACATATATTTGTTCTCAGTGGCGTATTATCCCATATGCGTTATCGTTCCATCGTAATGATCAACGTAAGGATAATCGCGTAAATCCTATTTTCTAATATTTTTATAACTTCCTACAGATGACTCTCTTTACCCCTTCCATGGTACAAGTCGATAATTCCTATCTCCACTATATATATACACATGCACACATATCATGGGGAAAATAAAGGAAAATAGCAAAAATCCATGAGAGATCGTAAGGACGGAATGGGTGCCTAACACCTTCCCATTTCGTAACTTAGCCTCCGGACCCTTTTCGAATCATTTTGGTTTCGTATGCATTAGTATGTCTTTGGATTCTTTCCTTCGGGATGGATCCCTTTCTTTTGTCTATTTTGAGTCAAATAGACTGGCGACTCTATCTCTCTACATTTTTCACCTCACCCAAATGACATCGACTGAAGCGCTCTCGAGAAGGACGTGTGGGACCTAGGATCCTCCCTCACGCCGCCCGCCTGCCACGAGGATCGGGGATGGACACACCATCCTTGCCTTGCCTAGAGCAGGAGTGGAGTATCTATTCTTTACTAACGCGTATCTTCAGGGTTTAGGAGGTGTGCTTCAACCAGAGGAGAGAACAATTTCATATGTGTCTCGTAAACTTAAACCTCATGTGAGTAATTATCCTACTCATGACTTGGAGTTAGCTGCAGTAGTTTTTGCATTGAGAATTTGGAGGCATTATCTTCTGGGTGAGAAGTTTAGGCTTTTCACGGATCATAAGTCATTGCAATATTTGTTTACTGAGAAGGACTTAAACATGAGGCAGCATAGGTGGTCGAAGTTTGTAAAGGATTATAAGTTTGATATCCAGTATCATCCAAGAAAAGCTAACGTTGTAACTGGCGTGCTGAATCGTCGTCCCACTGGGCAGTTACCAGAAATATGGAAAGCCAAATGGAAGGATCTTAGTCAGGATGATGCGATAGCCAGGGCTTGTATGGTCGTTTTGTCAGTCACACCCGAGATGGTGATAAGGGTTGTGTTAGCTTAATCTGAAGATGCGGATTGTAAGGTCATAGTCCAGAAATTACTAACTGAAGGAGAAGAATCCTACTCCGTCAGTTTTGAAGGTAGATTACGATTCAATGGTGGGTTGCTAGTCCCGAACGATTCTGATTTACAGAAGGCTATCACGACAGAATCTCAAGGGTCGAATTTTTTTTTCACACAGGTGGAGATAAGATGTATCAAGATATGAGATAGAAATATTGGAGCGCAAGTATGAAGAGAGACATAGCTCAATTTGTCTCCAAATGCACCATTTATCAGTTAGTAAAGGTGGACCACCAGTGACCCTCGAGAACGTTACAGCCGTTGGAAATTCCTGTATGGGAATGGGAAAGCGTTTCCATGAATTTTATCATGGGATTACCCCTGACACAACATAGCCATGATTCCATTTGGGTTATTGTGGGCCATGATTCCATTTGGGTTATTGTGGACCACTTGACGAAGTTAACACACTTATTGCCGATGAGGACATATTTTATGACAGCACAATATGCTCAGCTCTTTATTACCGAAATTATGAGATTACATGGAATGCCGATTAATATTATGTCGGGTCGAGATAAGATCTTTGCCTCCCATTTTTGGAAGAGCTTTCAGGAAGGCATGGGGACCAATTTGAGGTTGATTACGGTAAACCCTCCCCAGACTGATGGGCAAACGGAACGAGTAAATCGGATGTTGGAAGACATGCTCCGGATGTGTATGCTAGATTTTGGAGGAAGTTGGGAGAAATACCTACCATTAGGGGTGACCATAGGCCCGAGGCCTGCCAAGGCTGCCCAACCCGCCCAATAAAAAAATAAGGCTTGGGTAAGGTGAATAGGCCCGCAAAGCGGGCTTGGCAAAATTTCATAGGCCCAATTTTTTTTGGACGGGTTTGGGCATGAATTCTTAAGCCCGATGAGGCCTGGCCCGGCCCGAGGCCCGAGAATTATAAATATAATATTAATATATATGTGTGTGTGTGTGTGTGTGTGTATGTGTATGTGTATATAATTTATTATTAAAGTGTAAGACTACAAAGTTATAAATAAAGATATAAAGTGGGTAACTTTTACAAATATAAAAACATATACTAAGTCTTTTTATGTAGAGTGGGGAACTTTATATATAAACTCTGTAATAAATAAGGTTTAAAACATGTTTTTAATTAAAAAAATTGGCCTTTGATTAGGAAAAGATAGATTTTTTTTATTTTAAAAAATAGTAATCAGGCTTAGCCAACGGGCCTAGATAAAGATCTTTCAAATTTGGGCGGGCTTGGGATTACATAATAAGGCCCGATCCAGGCCCGATCGGGCTTAGGATAACTCATAATTTTATAAGCCCGACCCGATCCCTACCGGGCCTGCTCAGGCCCGGCCTATGGCCACCCCTACCTACCATTAGTGGAATTTGCTTATAATAATTCTTACCAATTCACTATAGGTATGGCACCTTATGAGGCATTGTATGGGCTCCCGTGTTGTTCACCTGCGAGTTGGTTGGAAGTTGGCGCTAATAAACTCCTTGGCCGAGCTTTGATACAAGATACTTCGGCAAAGATTGAAATGATTTGTAACCGCATACGTGTTTCTCAGGGCCGCCAAAAAAGCTATGCTGATGTAGATCGTAGGCATGTGGAGTTTGAAGTAGGAGACCAAGTGTTATTAAAAGTGTCTTCGATGAAAGGTATTATGAGGTTTGGCAAGAAAGGTAAACTTTATTCAATATATGTAGGGCCTTTCCCAATTACTGAAAGGATTGGTCATGTATCTTATAGACTTGCCTTACCACAACATTTACAAAGAATTCATGATGTGTTCCACATTTCGTCTCTGAAGAAATATAAAAGATGTGAGGGGCCTCTCTGGCTTGTTCCATTAGAAGAAATTGAGTTGCAACCTGACATCTCGTACGATGAATGACCAGTTGCCATTTTAGATCACAGTGAGCGTAAGCTATGATCGAAAGTAGTACCTTTAGTTCGAGTCTAATGGGGGAACCATAACGCAGATGAGTCAACATGGGAACGAGAAGACAATATGAGAGCCATGTACCCTTACCTCTTTCCATAGGTATGTCTAAATTTTGAGGGAAAAAATTCTTTAAGGGGCGACGTATGTAATACCCCTTACTTTTTTGTATTTATTTTTTTATATTAAATTATCGGGTGTGGGTGATTTAATATAATTGAGTATTAAAATAAGGGTTTAAAATAAATATTGATTTGTCTGGAATGGATAATATTTTTGGGAATTACGTATTTACTAGAGAGATATGGTAAATATAATCTTTTTTTATGCAATCTCGCTGTATATACGTGTATGGAAGACGGGAATTAGTTAGTTATCAATCGAGGTATGTTTTAATGAATAATATGAGTTTGGGAGATGGTTTTTACATTTCGAGTTTTGAATGAAAATTTGAAGGGCACGGTTGATTCCAGAAGGGCCGAGAAAGTCAAAATGACTGCCCTGGGGTATTTATTAGAGTTCTGGAATCTTCTTGACTAGTTTGACTCGATTTGGGGTGAACTAGTTACTTTTATGTGTGTATTATCATTTAAAGCGAGGATTACTATTGATAAGGGGTTATTAGGCTTAAGTGGTTAATTAATCTCAATTAAGAGAAAACCCATTTGAGAGAGAGAGAACATAAGAAGAAGATAAAGAAGAGGAAGCTTGAGAACCTTCAAAATCTTGTACAATCCTTGACTTTGAGGAAGAATCAGATCCTACAATCATTGAGCCAAGTGGAATAATTAATTACGTGACCTATTTCATAATTTTTTGTAAGAATTTGATAATATTAGAGTTATATTTTATACCCTAAACCTTTGTAAAGAAGTTTAGTGTTTGTTGTGTGTATATGGGTTTGAAGTCATAAAAATGGTAAAATGCATATTTCGGTGGTTATTGAGGATGAAATATTATAGAAGAAGGATATGTTGTAAAATAATGGAGATTCCATAGGATGCAAAACTGTGCAGCCCGGACCGGTTCATTTTTAAAAGATATCGGATCGGTTCGGAAGTTAAGGGTTTTTTGTAAATTTATGGGACCGAACCGATTCATTTTGAAGGGGTACCGGATCAATCCGGAGGTTAAAATCTTTTATAAATTTTTAGGAACCGGACCAGTTCGTTTTTGGGGACCTTCTGTCTAGTTCGGTTACTGTAGTTGTGAATTCTAATGCTATTCTATTAGGGTACTTAAATACATAGGAAGACCATTTTATGTTAATGTGTAAACATTTTTATGGGACATAATATGGTTATGATAGGACTCGATGGAGGGGTTACCTTGGGGCCATTATAGAGGCATATTTGAGAGGGTATTATTTTGCTTTCGTTTTGTAAATCCTCTAAGGAATGGAAATTCTTTCGAGGAGAATTATGGGCTAATGAGTGAGAGTTCGTAGGTCTGTACAAGGGAAAACGGAGTTATAATCATAGGTGTGATTGGTTATCATTAATCAAGTAAACGAGTAAATTATGATATGAATGTGAGGTGATTATGTGAATCATTAGCTAGCGTAAGGTGTGAGATTGACACATAGCTAGGATTAGTAATATATGTATGTACATTCTAAAGTATGATAGTTTGTATATATGATGTGGATGTATATTGGATGTGTAATATATAATATGTGGTGAGTACCCCTCTAATGCTATCATGGGAAGTTGCGTGATATGGGCAACTCCTCTGGCTCGAGGACCAGGGAGAGTATGGTCCAAAGGTCATAGCGTCCTGTACTTTACCGCGTGTGAGGTAGGGGTAAGACGTCCTGAGTATGATTCTTCTTACCTTTAGGTGAGGAACTATAGTCGCTTCCCATACGCTTGTGAATAGGTATTATACCAAGTCAGTGTTAGAGTCCGATAACTAGTAATCCAGGATGATAAGTGAGTAATTCCCTGGAATATGATAGCATTGTAGAGACTGTTAGCATACCTATACGATATGTGTTATGTATTGCCTTACTTGTATGATATGTGAGATATGTATTATCTCTTTTTAGCACGAGATCGTATATGTATTCTTTGATGTTTATAGATTGGAATTTAGAATTATGTACTATGGACTGAGGGACGAATGGATCCCATGACTAACCATGTTAGGTAGTAGTGTATCTGTGGTGTTCCTTGTTTGAATTTCGCTTGCGAGATGTCCCACACATGAAACTTAGCGCTATGTTAGAAGTGGGGAAATGTTTGGTCAGCAGTACATGTGGTATTTGAATTTGCATAATTATAGGAAAATGTCATCCATCTGATAATAGGTTTTAGTTACACGTATAGGAGTTATGCTTAAGCTTGAGGGGGTGTTGTTTGTAGTTTTAGTGGGGTAGCTTAACTTTATACTTATGTGTACGTTTAGGTGCACGATGTAGCTGAAAGGTGAGGTTGAGTCTCAACAGAGTGCGACTCCACATCAATTATGAAATCTTGCATATTTAATTATTATGCTTTTAATTCACTTGCTACAATTATTTTCAAACCCAGGGCTCTGACCCATTTGTATATTACCCGTTATATTTGTATTCGACATTTGGTGCTAAGAATGATACACTTGAGATTCCTATTGTATTTTAGTATAGGGCTGGCCACCCATATATTTGAATAGTTCGGGGGTGTGTACCTAAGTGTACGTGAATTACCTCACTATATACCTCGTGGGGATAGTACATGTAAGAGACAATTCGATATACTCGACGTACATGAACGAGTTCCCTGCGATATACCTCCCGTCATGACTTCAGTCAAGCGGTACGATGCTGGGGGAACCGTTTGGTACACGTCAAAGGTACTTGGCCAATGGAAGGTGAGAGTCATATCACTTAGGCTAACTGCACCCTGCCAGACCAGTGCCCATCACGAAGTGACTCCCCAGTTATGGGACAAAATTTGATCAATAACAATGCTCTTTGGTGTTGTAGTGTGTAACATGCATGATTCTTGATTAGTATCTTATGGAGAGAGTATTTTAAATAAGCCAAACTGGGGGATGATGTACAAGTATGGATAATAATTCTATACTAAGCAAGGATATGTGAGAGTAAGTGGTGTGTAATTATCTACATGTGAGTGTAGTAGTAAACCTAAGTATGGATCAACTACAAGTGGTGTGTGATAAGTGTGAGTGAGCATGTATATACACAAGTGTGGAGGTGTGTGTTAGTGACACCTAAGCATAGATTTTTTAGTGGGGTGTGTAACATGGGGATATAAGTGATCTGAGGTGTACATGGTGTGGAGTGTAAATGGAGAATTTCAATAAGTGTGCGAGTGAGTTTTGATACAAGTATGAGGTATATGTGCAATAATGGAGGAGAGAAAGGGTACATACAGGTAGGTGCATACGCACACAAGGAAACAAAACACACATGCAAACAGAGTCTAGCCCCCTTATGAAATGTCCCCAGCAAAGTCGCCACTGTGGTTATCTTGATCCGAGCTTGGGGACAGCTCGGAGAGGTCTCGCGTACCTCTGGGGTGCTTCGACCGTCGTCGGTGTGGGGTAAATTTAAGGAGATAGAGTCGTCAGTCTATTTTGCTCAAAATAGACAAAAGAACATGTCGCCACCTCGAGAGGATGGCATCAAAGACTAACTGATGCATATGAAACCAATAGTTTGAAGGTTCGGGGGCTATGTTATGGAATGGGAAGGTGTTAGGCACCCATCCCTCCCTTTCAGTCTCTCATGAGCTAGTGTTGTTGTTTTCCTTTATTTCTCCGTGAAGAGTGTGTGTGTGTGTGTGTGTGTGTGTGTGTGTGTGTGTGTGTATGTGTGTATGTGTGTGTGTGTGTGTGTGTGTGTGTGTGTGTGTGTGTGTAATGGAGTTCAAATCACACCATGGAAAAGGTGGAGTGAGATCATCCATAGGAATGTACCCAAAATAATATATATAGAAAATATGATTTATGCATTTATTGCTATATTTATCATTATTATAAACGGAAAATATGTGTTGGATGAAATGCTAGCAGACATAATATGTATATTAGTGCAAAAATACGATAAAATGAAGAAATTAGGAAAGTTAGAAATTAAAAAAATTGTAATCGAGTCTCAAATTTTAATTTGAAGCGCCTACATAGCCTATAAAGGCATCAAAGTCCTGTAGTTCGAATGCGGCATGGGGGTGGGGTTTATCCCATGGAGTCGAACAGGATTTTATTATGGGTGTGTGTAGAAAAATGTGTTTTAGTTTTGAAAAAGTGTGATGGACAATCCCGTTCGAAATTTATGGGCGTAACCCTTTTTTTGTTTGTTTTGGAGTTTTTATAGAAAATAAAGTATGTGCAATATACTAATAAAAATGTAAATATAAATGGGTATGAACAAAAGTAGTAACTAGATTATGAATCTAAGGAAATTTATGCAAAAACAAGGAATTTAAAGAGAGGGAAGGAATTGGACGTTCTTTGAAGCTTGATCTTTGATCTTGTGTGAACTCCCTTGAATGTGAGATGATTGTTGGGTGTGATTTACTAAATTGGGTATGAAAAGGATGGGAATGTAAACTTGAATGGAACTTCACATGGAGGAACTTCATTGATTTCTAGAGAATGTTGTTGAGATTAATGATGCTGATGGATGTGAGGTCTTGGTCTTCTTGGTAGTGAGGTCATGCCCTCCTTTTATTGGGTTAGGGGATTTTCAATCAGCATAGCCTTTGCCCTGCCAATCGGTAGATGACCCTAGACACACTACCAATAGGCGGGGATCTAGACCTACCAATTGGCAGTCTCGTGCATATTTTTGTGGAAAAATGGTCATAGAATGTAATTCGTTAATCTGAATCATGCACGAGGCATACCATTAGAAAGATAATTCAGAGTCCTTTGAACCACTCCCGAGTCCGGGAGTTGATTTTGGGTCAAATATGGCTCAGAAGCATGTGTCGATCCTTCGGACGGGAGATCATCGAACAAAAATAGATCGTTCATTCGTATGGTAAGTCAGAATCGCACACAAGGTGGATCGTTGGAAAGGTTAGGAGATGTACTTCGACATTCCAAAGAGTTTTACTTGGTTTGGAAAGTTGACTCTGGTCAACCGGGGACCAAAATCCCCCGATGACCTCTCGGAGTAAATTGGATCGTTCATCCATATCGTAAGTTAGAATCGCAAATGGGGTAGACCGATGGAAAGGGTATTTAGTCACCTTCGGATATTTATTCAATCTCATTCGAGATAAAGAGTTAACTTAGGTCAAACGGAGTCCGGGAGCGTCCGGTGGCCTCCGGATCAATTTTTGGGGGAAAATTAATCGTTCATCCGAACAGTTATGTCATTTCTCACACGAGGTGAACTGTTGGAAAGGGGTTTCAGTGCCTTTTGTAGATTCAAAGAGCTTACGTACTGATGATAGAGTCGATTGGGGTCGAATCGGGGCCCGAGAGAACCCGATGGCCTCTAAATTTGAACTCGGAGTGCGACATACGATTTGTAGTGAAATGAAGAGGTGCTAGGGGCCTAAGGATAAACTTATGAGTTCCTAAAATGTGGTGTCTACATTAGATATTTTGAAATTATTCTTTTTCTCTCAAGTTGGGGGTCCCGTGACCACGTGGTCAATTCCTATGAGATGCATTGGTCCCGTACGAGATGTTAGTGCCTCTCACAGAGCCGTTTGTAAGGTGTTTCAAGATTTCACCCCCTAATGACATGTTTATGTTTTTAAGCCTAAGTCTAGATATTCTTAAATTATCACCTTTCTCTCAAATCGGAGGTCTCGTGACCACGCGATCAGTTCCTATGAGTTACATTGGCCTTGTGCAAGGTGTTGGTGTCTCTCACGAGGGCTGTTTCGGGGCTTTGCACTCTAAGGGAATGTTTTTAAGCGTATGTATAGATATTTTCAAATTATCAATTTTCTCTTAAATCGGGGGTATTGTGAACTTGCGATTGGTTCCTACAAGCTACATTGATCCCGTACAAGGTGTTGGTTCCTCTCACAAGGCCGTTTGGGGAGTATTACGGGGTTTCTCCCTCTAAACGGCATGTTTATGTTTTTAATACTAAGTCTAGATAATCTCAAATTATCATCGTGCTCTTAAACTGGGGGGGCCCGTGACCATGCAGTTAGATTCTACGTGTTATATTGGTCCCGTGCGAGGTCTTGGTGCTTCTCGCGGGGCCATTTGGGGGGTGTTTTAGGTTTTTCTCACTAATGCCATGTTTTTAAGCCTAAGTCTGGATATTTTCAATTGATCACTGTGCTCACAAATCGGGGGTCTCGTGACCACGCGATCAGTTCCTGAGATTTGCATTGTCCTGTGCGAGGTGCTGGTGCCTCTCACGGTGTCGTTTTGAGGGTATTTTGGGGTATCTCCCTCTAACGACGTGTTTATGTTTTTAAGCTTGTCAATATAGTTTTAAATTATCATCATTCTCTCAAATCGGAGGTCCTGTGACCAAGCATCAGCTCCTATGAGCTGCATTGGTCCAGTATGAGGTATCGGTGCCTCTCATGGGGCCGTTTGGGGGTGTTTTAGGGTTTTGCCATCTAATGATAAATAATTTTTTTTTTACATAAGTCAAGATATTCTCAAATTATCGTCGTGCTGTTAAACTAGGGGTTCCTTGATCACGCAATCAATTCCTACGAGTTACATTTTCACGTGCGAGGTGTTGGGGCCTCGAACAGGATCGTTTGGGGGTTTCACCCTCTAACGGCATGTTTTTTAGCCTAAGTATATATATTTTCAAATTATCATTGTGCTCTCAAATCGGGGGTCACGTGACCATGCGATTAGTTCTTATGAGCTGTATTGGTCCCATACGAGGTGTTGGTGCCTCTCACGGGGCCATCTGGATGTGTTTTGGGATTTCGCACTCTAATGGAATGTTTATGTTTTTAAGCCTAAGTCCATATATTCTCAAATTATCATCTTGCTCTCAAACTGATGGTTGCGTGACAACACGGTAAGTTCTTACGGGTTTTATTGGTCCCATGTGTGGTGTTGGTGCCTCTCAGAGGGCCGTTTGGGGGGAACTTCGGGGTTTCGCCCTTTAACGGCATGTTTTTAAGACCAAATCTAGATATTTTCAAAAAAAAATCGTGCTCTCGAATCGGGGGTCCTGTGACAACGCGATAAGTTCCTACAAGCAGAATTGGTCCCATGCGAAGTGTTAGTGCCCTCACGACGCCGTTTGCAGGGTGTTTTGGGGTTTCATCCTCTAACGACATGTTTATATTTTTAAGCCTAAGTCTAGATATTTTCAAATTATCATTGTGCTCTCAAACTGGGGGTTCCGTGACTATGCGGTCAGTTCCTACGAGCTACAATGGTCATGTGCGAGGTGTTGGGGCCTCTGACGGGGTCGTTTGGGGGGGTGTTATGGGGCTTCACCCTCTAACATCATGGTTATACTTTTAATACTAATTCTAGATATTTTAAAATCATCGTTGTGCTCTCAAACCTGGAATCCCGTGACCACGGGATCAGTTCCTACAAGCTGAATTGGTCCCGTCCGAGGTGTTGGTGCCTCTCATGGGGTCGTTTTAGGGGTGTTTCAGAGTTTTTCCCTATAACTGAATGTTTATGATTTTAAGCCTAAGTCTAGATATTTTCAAATTATCAGTGTGCTCTTAAATTAGAAGTCTCATGACCACGCGATCAATTACTACGAGTAACATTGGTCCCGTGTGAGGTGTTGGAGCCTCTCACGGGGCTATTTGGAGTCTGTTTCGGGATTTTATCCTCTAACGGCATGTTTTTAAGCCTAAGTCTAGATATTTTCAAATTTTCATTGTGTTCTTAAACTGGGGGGCCTGTGAACACACGATCAGTTCCTATGAGTTGCATTAGTCCAGTGCGAGGTGTTGGTGCCTCTCACGGTGCCGTTTTGGGGGCATTTCGGGGTATCGCCCTCTAACAGAATGTTTATGTGTTTTAAGCCTATCTAGATATTTTAAAATTATCATTGTTATCTCATATTGGGGATCGCATGACCACACTATCAATTCCTACGAGTTGCATTGGTCCCGTAGGAGGTGTTGGTGCCTCTCACGGGATCGTTTGGGGGGGGATGTCGGGGTTTTACCCTCTAACGTTAAATTTATGTTTTTAAGCATAACTCTAGATATTCTCAAATTATCGTCGTTCTCTCAAACCACTGGTCCCATGCAACGTGTTGGTGCCTGGTATGCATCCGTTTGGCAGGTGATTTGGCGTTCCTCCTTTTAACGGCATATTTTTCTGCCTAAGTCTAGATATTTTCACATTATTGTAGTGCTCTCAAATCGGGGGTCTTGTGACCATGCGGTCCGTTCCTACCAACTGTATTGGTCCCGTGTGAGGTGTTGGTGCCTCTCACGAGATCATTTGGAGGTGTGTCAGGGTTTCTCCGTCTAACAACATGTTTATGTTTTTAAGCCTAAGTCTTGATATTCTCAAATTATTGATGTGCCCTCAAATCGGGGGTCGCGTAACCACGCGATCAGTACCTAATAGTTTCATTTGTCCCGTGCATAGTTTTGGTGCCTCTCATAGGACCGTTTGGGTGGTGTTTAGGAGTCTCACCCTCTATTGACATATTTTTAAGCCTAAGTCCAGATATTTTCAAATTATCATCGTGCTCTAAAATCGGGAGTCATGTGGCCACGCGGTCAGCTCCTACCGTGCATTGGTCTCATATGATGTGTTGGTGCCTCTACTGGGGCCTTTGGGGGTGTTTTGGCATTCTGCCCTCTAACGGCATGTTTATATTTTCAGGCCTAAGTCTAGATGTTCTCAAATTATCATCTTAATCTGAAACTGGGGTTCTCGTGACCATGCGGTTAGTTCCTATGAGTCACATTGGTTCCGTGCGAGTGTTGGTCCCTCTCACGTGGTCATTTGGGGGATGTTTTTGGGTTTCTCCCTCTAACGGCGTGTTTTTAGGCCTAAGTCTAGATAGTTTCAAATTATCATCGTTCTCTTAAATTGGGGGTCCCGTGATCACGTGATCAGTTCTTACGAGCTGCATTGGTCCCGTGTAAGGTG
Source organism: Sambucus nigra (assembly GCA_949130495.1). NCBI lineage: Eukaryota > Viridiplantae > Streptophyta > Magnoliopsida > Dipsacales > Adoxaceae > Sambucus > Sambucus nigra. Next base: position 174,229,737 of record OX422218.1, on the reverse strand, counting down.
TTGGTGTCGTTCACGGGGCCATTTGGGGTATTTTTCGAGGTTTAGCCCTCTAACTGTATGCTTATGTTTTTAAGCCTAAGTCTATATATTCTAAAACTATCATCGTGCTCTCAAACTGGGGGTTTCGTGACCACGCGGTCAGTTCATACAAGTTGCATGGGTCCCGTGCGAGGTGTCGATACCTCTCATGGGGCCGTTTGGGGGGGGGGGGGGGGTTTCTCCCTTTAAAGGCATGTTTTTAAGCCTTAGTCTAGATATTTTCAAATTTTCACTGTGCTCTCAAATCAGGGGCCCCATGACCACGCGTTCAGTTCCTACGAGGTGCATTGATCTCGTGCGAGGTGTTGGTGCATCTCAGGTGGCCGTTTTGGGGGGTTTCGACGTATCACCCTCTAACGGCATGTTTATATTATTAAGCCTAAGTCTATATATTTTCAAATTATCTTCGTGCTCTGAAACCAAGAGTCCTATGACTATGCAGTCAATTCCTACGAGTTGCAATGGTCCCGTGTGAGGTTTTGGTTCCTCTCATGGGGTCGTTTAGGGTTGTTCTGGGTTTGTCCCTCTATCGGCATGTTTAAGTTTTTAATCTTAATTTTAGATATTTTTAAATTATCATTTTTCTCTCAAATTGGGGTCCCATGACCACACGGTCAGTTCCTACAAGTTACATTGGTCCTGTGCAAGGTGGTTGTATCTCTGTCGGGGCCATTTGCGGGTGTTTCGGGGTTTTGTCCTCTAACGATAAGTTTTTAAGCCTAAGTCTAGATATTTTCAAATTATTAGCGTGTTCTCAAACAAGGGGTCCCATGACCACACGATGAGTTCCTATGAGCTGCATTGGTCCCATGCCAGGAGTTGGTGCCTCTCACGGGGCCGTTTCGGGGGGGTTTGGGGGGTTTTGCCGTCTAACAACATGTTTATGTTTTTAATCCTACATCTAGATATTTTCAAATTATCATCATGGTCTTAAGTCGGGGATCATGTAACCAAGCGATCCGTTCCTACGAGCTACATTGGTCCCATGATAGGTGTTGGTGCCTCTCACGGGGCCTTTGAGGTGTTTCGGGGTTTCGCCCTTTAATGACATGTTTATGTTTTTAAGCCTAAGTCTAGATGTTCTCAAATTATTGCCACGTTCTCAAACTTGGGGCCCCGTGACCACACGATCAGTTCCTATGAGTTACATTAGTCCCGTGTGAGTGTTAGTGTCTCTCACCAAGCCGTTTAGGGGGTGTTTCGCGATTTCACCCTCTAACGACATGTTTTTAAGCCTGAGTCTAGATTTTTTTCAAATTATCATAATGCTCTAAAATTGGGGGTCCCGTGTTCATGCGATTAGTTTTGACGAGCTACATGAGTCACTTGCGAGGTGTTGGTTCCTCTCATAGTGCCATTTCGAGGGTATTTTGGGGTATCACCCTCTAACGTCAAGTTTATGTTTTTAATCCAAGCCTAGATATTTTCAAATTATCACCACTCTCTTAAACCATAGGTCCTGTGACCAAGCGGTCAGTTCCTATGAGCTGCATTGGTTTCGTACGAAGTGTTGGTGCCTTTTACGGGGCCGTTCGGAGGGTGTTTCGGGGTTTCTCCCTCTAATGACATGTTTTTAAATCAAAGTATAGATATTTTTAAATTATTGTCATGCTCTCAAATCGGGGTTCCGTGACCACACGTTCAGTTCCTACGAGTTGCATTGGTCCCATGTGAGATTTGGTACCTCTCATGAGGCTGTTTGGAGCGTGTTTTGGGGTTTCTCCCTCTAACGGCTTGTTTATGTTTTCAAAACTAAGTCAAGATATTCTCAAGTTATCATTGTGCTTTCAAACTGGGGGTCCCGTGACCACGCAGTCAGTTCCTATAACTGATAACCAATAATTATCCCATACTCATTCTAACATACTATATAAAAACAAGACAACAACTAATAATTATCCAACAGCCAAACCAAACACAACCAATAATTATCATGTACTCCTTCCATCATCTAAAATATTTAAAAGATAATGCATATCAATTAAATAACTACTTCAGTTAAAGTAATGAATACATAGTTTCCGTGATCCAAGAGGGCCATTAGATAGAGTCTTATGAATGTGTGCTTAAACCAAATTGATCCTGGTGCCTCCAGTGTATTCTTTTACATGTACATTTGTTGATTAGTTTCTTCAATAGAATCTTCATAAAATGAAGCAAATTTAACTTCATTTTATGAAGACTTCATCAATGAAACTGATCAATAAATGTATATACACAGGAACACGTGGAAATTGAGTTGGGTCAATTTGATCTAATAACAAACTCAAATGAATCTATTCTCAAACCGATCATCTTGTGAAAGTAACTAAACATTCGACTGAACATAACATATTATTGAAATTTAACTTACATATATCATATTAAACATACGTAAAAATAGCGAAACATTCATACATCAAAGTAAAGCGGTAATACAATGTCAATATCATAATAGGATACTGTGGGTACCCATTGTCGACCAAGCCCATAAGAGTAGCCGAACAAGCCCAAATAGATGAATCAGGCGCTCATTCCAAATTATGAGTCTTGAATAATAGTTAGAATAAAAGATGTGACTGAGTCTATCCCCAAAAATCTCTGAGAGATATTCAAGGGGTACAGGGCCAACGCGTTAGTTACCAACACTTTCTCTTAACAGAATATATATTGTACCCCTGGCTCGAGGCATGTAGAAAAAACTATCTCGAGAGTTACTTAATAAGAAAATAGTAGACATGTTCGTGGATCTAGACAAGTTGCCGAACCGCGTATATTCTTGTGTTATGATTGTGATTATTTATTGTTCTTATTTTCTTGGTGATTATTTTCTTCCATTATTATTTGTGTTGTCATTTTTGTCACCACATTTGGCACCGTCTGTGGGAATCAATTTTTATTCCCACCAAAACCTTTATCAATAAGAACTAGTAATGTCCCATCACAGCAGTAATGTTCCTCAAGCAGGAGACATTCAGCAGCAGCTTGACCCTCCAAAGGTAAGATCTGAGATTCGTCATTCATAACCAAGACTTCGCCAGGAGAGGCAAGTCTCCAAATAAAGCCAGGGGCCACCCAGGTCCACGCAGATCTGTAGGTTAATAGACACCTATGAGGCCAGACTCCCTGAGCAAGATGAGGCTAATCGCCAGCAGCAAGATAAACATGCTCGCCTCAAGAGGCACCTGGAAAGGATGGAGAGAGAACTCCATCAAAGAATAAAGCGACACCATAATCGGACTCCTAGCCATCAGGCGATCAAGTCTCATAACCAAGGAAGGAGCCCGAGGCATTGGTGAAAAAGAACCGAAAATCACTAGTCAGATGATGACCATTCTGAATGACTGCAACTAGCTCGCCGTTACATGAGTCCTAGTCGGTAGAACGATGACATACGAAGTTTAGTCTGGATGGAGATGGACCAGCACCCAGCTAATCCGGTGCTAAATCTATGAAAGATCTAGCTAGGCGAGCTCTCAAAACTCAGATGAAGTCCCCTTTTTTAAGGAAAATAAAAGAAAAATAGGCCCCGAATAAGTTTGCGATTCCCAGATTCAATATTTACGATGGGAAGACTAGTCTCATTAACCATGTCAGGTAATACCGATAAGCTATGACTTTATGGAGTCACAATAATGCGCTTATGTGTCGAATCTTCCCTTTGAGCTTGCACAATGTGGCCCCGAAGTGGTTTTAGAAGCCACCTCATAGGTCCATCCAAAATTTCAAATCCTTCGCTGAGCAATTTACAGCTCACTTCATAACAAGCAGCTCCAACCCGAAGAGAATGGATGCACTGCTTACTATGAAGAAGAAGCCGTAGAAGAACCTCAAAGAGTACACGAAGAGGTATTGGGAATTATTAAATAAAATTAGGGATTTCTCAGAGCAGGTAACTATAGAATCCTTCAAAATTAGTTTGCTGAGCTCCTACCTCCTTCACCGGTCCTTAACTAAGAAAGGGGTTGCATTCATCGACAACTTGATGAATCGTATTGAGAATTACACTAAAGTCGAGGATGTGACTTATCTGAACGCATGGGATAATGGTCGTGTGAAGGCTGGCAAAGGAGTGGTGAAGAACGAACCTCAGAAGAAAGGGAACAAGAACGGAGGGGAAATGGCTCCAAGAACATAAGCAAAAACGATGCTTCAAAGTCATTTCAGGCTGTGAATACAGTCTTCAAGGAGCCAATATACAAGATTTTTGCTAAGATCAAAGATGATCCGTTTATTAAGTGGTCGAGGACGATGGGAGGAGACACCTCCAAGCAAAATAATGCACTAAGGTGCGCCTTTCACAAGGAGGGCAGCCATAAAATTGAGCATTGTAAAGCCCTAAAATTTCATCTCGAGGAACTGGCCCCAGATGATCACCTAAATGAGTTCGTGGAAAATAAAGCAGAGAAGGTAGTAATGAATGGCGAGAAAAATCCCAATAACATCCTCGAGGAGGATATCGTCCACGAGTTCGCAGTAAAACATGGGGTGTCAGACCTTTAGAAAATTAAAGGAAATATTAATCGGATGGAAGTGAAGAAACTTACTGCAGTCATGCAGGCCTTTCAGATTGACCTAACCAAAACTCAAGTCGAGAAGCATCGATGATCGGAGGATATCGATTACAATAAGCAAATTGTTTTTACTGATGAAGACTTCATTGGGGTGACAACCCCTCATCAAAATGCACGGGTCATCACACTCAGGATAGAAAACTGGGATGGATTGCTCATTGACCAAGGTAGCTCATCTGAAGTGATGTACCTAGAGTTATTCAGAAAGATGAAACTAAGCGTAGTCGACCTCAAGAAAGCCATAGTTTCGTTGGTTGGCTTCACTGGAAAGATAACAGTTCCTTTGGGAAAGATTATCCTTCCAGTCAGGGCAGGAAGCAATTAAAAAATGATCGAGTTTCTAGTAGTTGACATTGAATCTACGTACCACGCCATCCTCAGCAGGGGGTGTCTCCATGCAATGAAGGTCGTACCCTCAATGTATCATCAAAAGATGAAGTGTATAAAAGATCGGGGAGTGGTCGAGATACATGGCGACCAAGTTATGGCTAGGAAATGTTTCATCGCAGCTATTTTTTAAAGAAGGAAAGGAAAACTGATGAATCAAAAAGCAAGGAAGAAGCCTACGAAGGGTTGATACCCTTGAAATAGCAGTTAAGGTACGGTCGACCTAAAGTGGAGGAGACCAGGCTCCATCCCTTCGAAAGGGTTGTTGAAGACCTAGAGGAAGTCGTTGTTAGGGATAGCTTGACTGGGAAAAAAAATTTAATTGGTACATCTTTGACCGATCACGAGAAAAAAGAATTAGTCATCCTCCTCTGAAGAAATTTTGATGTTTTTGTATGGGAATACTACGAGCTGCCTATGATTGATCCCACCATTACGTATCATCGATTGCATGTTGACCCAACCTTCAAGTCTGTCACACAGAAAGCTCGTCGAACAGCCATGGAGAAAGCTAAAGCAGTTGAGAAAGAGGTCGAAAAACTAATGGATGCAGGTTCCATATGGAAAGTTCAGTTCCCTAAATGGTTATCCAACCCGGTAGTAGTTCCTAAAAGCAATGGAAAATGGAGAGTTTATATCGACTTCACCGACCTCAATAGGGCAAGTCCCAAAGGCAGTTTCCCACTTTCTAAGATTGATCAACTGATCGACGCTACAGCAGCTCATGAGAGGATGATCTTTTTATATGCCTACTCTGGATATCACCAAATCCCCCTTCATATGACATATCAAGATAAGACCTCCTTTATAACCACTGTTGGTTTGTATTATTATAAAGTTATGCCCTTCTGTCTTAAGAATTCAGGAACGACTTATCAGCGGCTAGTTACAAAGATATTTAAAGAGCAAATGGGGGATACCATGGAAGTTTATATTGACGGCATGCTCGTCAAGAGCAAGTTTAAAGATGATCACCTCTCTGACCTGGCGAAGACTTTCGATATCCTCAGGAAATATCGAATGAAACTTAACGTAAGTAAGTGATCTTTCGGTGTCCAGTCAGGAAAATTCCTCGGATACGTGGTCAGTAAGAGAGGAATAGAGGCAAACCCCGACCAAATTGATGCAATTAACGAAGTTCATCCCCCTCAAATAGGAAGGTATCTACAGAAGCTCATCAAAATGTTCAGCGTGCTCAACTGGTTCATTTCAAAATCCTCATAACGATGTCAACCCTTATTTCAGTTATTGAAAAGAAACGAAGGCATTACATGGAATGAGGATTGTTCCAGAGCTTTAGAGGAACTCAAAGCCTATCTCAGAAGGCCCTCTTTGCTAGTGATTCCTAGGGAGGGTGATCCTTTATACCTCTACCTTACTGTGTCAGACCATGCTATGAGCTCTACCTTGGTATGTGAAAGAAAGGGATGCCAGCATCCAGTCTACTATGCAAGTAAGACTCTTTTGGAAGCTGAGAAGTGGTACCTGCCATTTGAGAAGCTCGCCTACGCATTAGTGATAGCCTCAAGGAAATTGAAACATTATGTTGAGGCCCACTCCATCTTCGTCGTCATTTTGCACCCTTTAAAGGTTGTTCTAAGGAAAGGCAGACCTCTCTGGCCGACTGTCAAAGTGGTTAATCAAGCTCGAAATATTTGATATTCACTTTCAACCAAGAACAGCGTTCAAGGGCTAGATCCTAGCTGATTTTATTACTGAATTGACATGAGAACAACTTGTCGATGATCCAAAAATAAGTCGAAAAAGAGAAAGCTTACGAGAACCAAGCATTTGGATCTTATACATTGATGGAGCCTCTAACTCAAAGGGGGAAGGAGTAGGTATTGTACTAGTAACTCCCAAAAATATAGTGCTCAAGCAAGGCATCAGACTAGGATTTGAAGCCTCCAATAATGAGGCCGAATATGAGACACTAATCACTGGATTACACAAAGCACAACAGCTAGGGGAAAGATGCCTTCAAGTCTTTGACGACTCTCATCTAGTATCCAACCAGATAAACGGTGATTTTAATGCAAAGGATGAAAGGATGGAAGCTTATCTCACCGTTTTGAAGGGACTAATAGTCAACTTCGATCAAGTGGATGTTCAACGGTTCCCTAAAGGATAGTAAAGCCATGTAGATGCCCTAGAATCTATGAGTTCAGCAATAGACTCTGACTTTAGAAGAATAATCCAAATAGATTTCCTCACGCAACCCAACATTGATCAGACTATTGAGTCGCTGAATTATGAACAGGTTCTCCAGATTGAAAAGGCTTCGAGTTGGATGGACACCATCGCAGACTACTGATGAAGTGACAAACAGCCAAGTGACAAGAGGTCGATTCATCATATTTGAGTTAAAGCTTATCATTTTCACTTATGTTTTGATGGGAAGTTGTATAAGATATCCTTTATCGGCCCTTACCTCCAGTGCGTTCATCCACAAGACATCGAGAAAGTTCTGCATGAACTTATCAGGGAATTTGTGTAAGTCAAGTAGGAGGAAGGTCACTAGCCTTTCAAGCAATAAGGAAGGGTATTGGTGTCCATACATGCAGAAGGACGCTGGAGTCTATGTTTGGAAGTGCAAAAAATGCCCAAAACACTCACTCATGGTCCACTAGCCCGCCAGTGAGCTAAAGTCATTAACCAACCCATAGCCCTTTGCCCAGTGGGGTTTGGACATTGTAGGTCCTCTGCCTACTACGGCAGGTAGTTGGAAGTATCTGTTGGTCACCACAGACTACTTCACGAGTGGATGGAGGCAGAACCACTGGAGAACAACAGAGAAGCAGACATGATGAGGTTTATATGGAGAAACATCATTACCCGCTTCAGCATACCTAGAACGATCATTATTGACAGCGGACCCAGTTCGAGAGTGGCCCCTTCCAAAGTTTTTGTAACGATCATGGAATTAGGCATTACTTCAGCTCTATAGCATACCCCCAGAGCAATGGCCTAGCTGAGGCTTCTAATAAGATAGTGATCGATGGACTAAAGAAACGATTGAAACGAGCCAAAGGGGATTGGGAACATAAACTGCCCCACATCCTCTGGTCCTATCACACCACCCCAAGGCGAGCACCTGGGGAAACACCCTTTGCACTCACATACGGGATGGAAGTAGTTATTTTGCTGGAAGTTGGTTTCCCTACCATGAGGTCTACGTTGGTTGACTAAGGCCACAATGATAAAGCATTACTCAGTAAACTTGACTTAGCCGATGAACAGTGAGAATTGGCTCTAGTTAAGTTGGCATCCTACTAGCAACAACTAGCTAAAAAGTACAACCAGAAAGTCAATCCAAGTAAATTTCAAGTTAGGTACTATGTCCAGAGGAAAGTCCTTAGCAGTGTTATAAGACCATCAGATGGCAAACTAGAACCAAACTAGGCAAGACCTTTCAAGGTAATGAGGGATGACTTACAAGGAGCTTATCACTTGGAAACGCTGGAGGGCAGGGAGATACCAAGGGCTTGGAATGCAGCTAACCAAAAGAAATTCTACTTCTAGATTTCTTTCTCTATGCACCATTAGTTTAGGAAAATTTTTATTTTACAAACTAATGTTTCTCTTTATGTATGACTTCGATTAATAAAGCTCGATTGGCCTTGGCATTCTACATGTATGTATTGTCTCGAATATGTTTTGTTATGTTCACCTTTTCCAAGTTTCATGCTCCACTCTTTTTATGAGTATAGTAGAATTCCTGGATTACAGTAAGCAAAGGATCTTTTAAACTAACCTCTCATGGTTGCAATATATTGGTTAGGACTATCCTAGCTAAACTTTTTTAGAGTATAATTAGCAGGGTCAACAAGTGAAAACCCTCCTTGGGCCTTTGTTCCAAAACACAATTGGCTTACTAGATTGCTCTAGTAATAAATAAAGACCTACAGAGGATCCTTAGGCAATACGACTAACTCAGGGTTCTCGCCAACATAGTTTTGCCCCAAAATCCTGCTCGGGTGGATCACCCATTAATCAGGTGTATTCTCGCCATTGCCCTACTTAAGCCTAAGGTAGTGTGACAACTTGACTTAAAAGGTAGTGTGGGAGTAATGTTATGGCTAAGGCATAGTGGACTGGGTTAATGCTCAATTGAAATTGAAATTAAACTTTAAATGACATTTAGTCGGCGGAAGTGCCCAAAATAACTAGAGTTTATTAATAAGTTAAAAGAAGGCAACACATGTTTAGTCGACCTATTCCCAAAACATAAATATTTTATTTCTCACTAAGAATTACATAGTTAGATGTACAATAGTAATGAAATAAATCAACCGAAATGGATTCAGGTCGTTAGGCGAGGTAGTCCGCTACCCGAGCTCTCCGACCATCATCAGGGTAAGGGGCAAAGCTCTCCACAGCCTCTTTCGAGCTCGGCTCCAACAGCTACCTTGAAATAGCATCTATGGGGATCCAGCGATCATCCCTTTGAAAGTGATTCGGCTCCAATATTGGGGGAGTGATCTCATGCCTATACCACAAGGGAGAGTTTTTGGGGACCATCAATCCCCCGGAGGCACTTAGCCACCCTCTAATAAAGGCCAACTCCTCCTTTTCTTTCATCTTGGTGGGGGCATATATCCATCCTTAATCATAAACATCAGCCCACACTTGCCGAGGACCCTTTCAAAATATATTCCATAGATTTATGACGTCCCTTTGTAGTTCGACAGCGATTACGTATGTTCGTCGAACGTCCCCCTTCAGCTCGATAATCTCCCTCTCGAAACTTCCATCATCTCTTCTAGCTCGCTGTGTGGATGATGACGAGGAACCTTAAATAATTCGGGCAGCACTTCTTGAAGAATTTTCCCTAAGGCACGCAATTCCCCCTCCTTAAGGCATCATTTTCCTGTTGAAGAACCTCCCCAACCTGATTGATCTCGTATACATCCAACAGCTTAGCCTTCAGAGAATCCATCTCTTCTTGAATAGAGGCACTAACCTCGTCCATCTCTGCAAGCCTATCCTCTAGCCTCGCAACTACTTTGAACTGATCTTTATAGTCCAGGTTCCTTTCCCTAAGGGATTTGCAAATCTTGAGAAATGCTCGGCGAACATGGTCGTATACATTCAAACCAAGGATTTGGCCTTGGCGAGAGGTGGCAGGAATGTAATCATCAATGTTAACAAACTACAAGACATGGAACACAAATGATAGGTATATCAGTGAATACAAAAATAAAATTCCTTCATTTCATTGAAAAGTGGCACTAGCCAGGTACAGATCATGGAATGATAAAAAGAAAGAATAAAAAATACACAAGTAAAGTAAAAAAGCCTAGAAGTCTATTGGGCAACCTCAACCTGCTATGTGGGGGTGGGATCCTTCCCCTTATTAGCAGCAACTTCGCTCGTCTCTGTCCTAAGTGCACCTCCCTCGACCGAGGTAAGATTCATTCCCTAGTTAATAGTAGGGGCATCAATAGAAGGAGCGACAGGCTCCACAGTAGTCTGAGAAATAGGGACTTCTTCATCAATGACCGACTTAGGACTAGGATTTTCTCGTCGAATAGAGAAGAATCGATAGCAACAACTAAGGCTCGATCCTAGCCTTTCTTGAAATTTTCCTAACTGATTTAGTCGATCTGCTTTTTGGCATCTTCATATGCTGCCTCCCATCCCTCATTATAGCCACTCTCTCTTATAGTGTCCCCCTCTGTCTCCAAGCTCTTCACCTTCTCAACAAGCCTTTTATTTTCATTCATGATGGTCGTTTACTCATCACGACCAACTCATAGGCCTCGCAAAGTTCCTTCATCTCTTAGTCGCTTCATCCCTCTCCTTGAAAAAGGAAGCCTCAGCCTCTGTGAGATCATTCTCTAAGGACTTCTGGGCCTCCTGGGCAGTCTTTAAGTTCCCCTTGAGCTCATCATTCCTCCTCGCCAGCTCATTTCGGATGTGACGAAGGATGGTATAGTCAGACACAAACTGCAGAAAGAGATATAAGTTAGAAAATAGAGAACAAAGAGAGTACAAGCCAAAGAAATAGAGAAATGGGAAGTGGCCTTACCAAAGTAAGCCCTTGATCTGCTTTTAGGGATAACTGGTCAGGTCCCATGTTCAAAGACCACTCACGATCCTCCATGAGCACAGCTCTCTCGAGCATCATGGGAGAAAGATGAGGGGTCAGAGCCATGGAGGCCCCCTCAGCTGGGATAGCCACAGGCATAAAAGAAGCCTGTGTTTTCTTCGTCCTATTTTCTGCTCTCCTCTTCTCTCTTCTTTTTCTCCTTTACTCTCTTCCTCTCTCTCTCTCTCTCTCTCTCTCTCTCTCTATCTATCTATCTATCTATCTTTATTTACTCTTCTTTCCTCTTCCTCTCCACCTCCTTCTCATGAGTTATTGTCTGGGAACCACTACCAGTATCCCTAGACCTTGTCTTCTGGATCTTTAGCTTGTTGGACAAAATCATCATCACGGATCAGGTTCTTTCTTCTAGGGGAGACATATCTTCCTAGCTAGAACTTTCCGACCTAGAACCTCCCAAATTGGAACCTTTCTCACTGGACCTCTCTCCACCAAATTCTTCCTCGTTGGATCTCTCCTCACTGGATCCTTCCTCACCACTACCACCTTTGTCAACTACAGCACCACTAGACTCTGAGATGCTCTCCTCCTCCTCGTCTAGCTCGATGGGTTTGATAGCACCTTATTCCTCTTCTTCCTCCTATGGGATATCAAGATGGGTAATGGAGTCAACTGTACGATCAATGAAGCTGGTGGTAGTGTTCTTGTATTCCAATAAGAAGGCAGCTGACCTAGGATGCTCACCACCCACAATAGAGTCCCTTATCTTCCAAGCTTTGATCAACTCTGCAGTATAAATCTCGTTGTGTGTGCCGCTCTACTTAGGGAGATTAGTGAGTAACATACAACAGATATGGGGTGTACATCGCAATAGCAAAACATAAAAAAAATATATTAAGAACTCAGGCCTCGGTCAAATCGCATGCAGTTGAGGGGGACAAGCCAACAGCTAAAGCAATTATATATATGATATTTTAAACACACGCCAACTCAGGACAAAAAAGGACCTACCAAGGTCAAGTCTAAATCATAGACTTAGTATAAAAACTAATATAATATCACGCATGGGTCAAATCTGGTACAAAGCAACTAACAGCTAAAGGTTTAAAAAGCACGTGCCAACAACTATTCAAGCTGTCTTATATGACCAGCTATAGGCGGACAAATGCTATGATAAAAACTGCCACATAAGTTTTGAAAAGACCAAAACACATGTTTAAAAAGATAACCTCCACGCATGCATATAATAACATATTAATATATAAAATATAATAGGCATATATGTAATATGACTCGTATACGAAATAATATAACAACTAACGCATGGGAATTCACATAAGGATACAAGACATATACACTAACTTACAGGCATACATATATAGCCATATTAAAATATATAACACGCATATATATAATATACCGATATCTAAACATGCATAAAAATTATTTTTTACTTCAAATATTTTATTCTGAAGATTTTATTAAAATAAATATTTCGTGTCCAAACTATATTTTCAAAAAATTATTTATTTTTATAAAAGCTTCATATTAAAATATTGAACTCAAAAAAAATTAATATGACGAAACCAAACATTATCATAAGATTGATAAACAATATGCAAATGCAATGTGGTGTCGTGTCCTACGTGACTAAAATTCCTATGAGCCATAGAAACTGAAAATGACCTTTTTTCTGAGAGGGCGGACTGAATCGAGTGCTCATTTTATGTAGATAAACAAGGAGGGCTTGGCGTCGATAGGGGCGACACAATCCTAAGTTACAAAGATATTTTGTCAAAATTCACGTCCAACTAGATGAAGTCCTATATAGCTAAAGCACGAGAAGCAAACCCCAGGTGTGCTCTATATAGGGACCTTCAAACTCCCCCATTGGACTAATTTTGACAATACATCAAATGATATACTAAGGAAAAATAAATCCTAATATGTCCTATACAAAAGAGTATCTAACATCACGCATGGGTCAAATCTGATACAAAGCAACTAACAGCTAAAGGTTTAAAAAGCACGTGCCAACAACTATTCAAGCTGTCTTATATAACCAGCTATGGGCGGACAAATGCTATGATAAAAATTACCACATAAGTTTTGAAAAGACCAAAACATATGTTTAAAAAGATAACCTCCACGCATGCATATAATAACATATGAATATATAAAATATAATAGGCATATATGTAATATGACTCGTATACGAAAACATATTACAGCTAACGCATGGGAATTCATATAAGGCTACAAGCCATATATACTAACTTACACGCATACATATATAGCCATATTAAAATATATAACACGCATATATATAATATACTGATATCTAAACACGCATAAAAATTATTTTTTACTTCAAATATTTTATTCTAAAGATTTTATTAAAATAAATATTTTGTGTCAAAACTATATTTTCACAAAATTATTTATTTTTATAAAAGCTTCATATTAAAATATTGAACTAAAAAAAAATTAATATGACGAAATCAAACGTTATCATAAGATATAATAAATAATATGCAAATGCAACGTGGTGTCGTGTCCTACGTGACTAAAATTCATATGAGCCATATAAACTGAAAATTACCTTTTTCTGAGAGGGCGGACTGAATCGAGTGCTCATTTTATGTAGATAAACAAGGAGAGCTTGGCGTCGATAGGGGCGACATAGTCCTAAGTTACAAAGATATTTTGTCAAAATTTACGTCCAACTAGATGAAGTCCTATATAGCTAAAGCACGAGAAGCAAACCCTAGGTGTGCTCTATATAGGGACCTTCACTCGTGAGGAGCAGGCTCTTGATTTTTAAACTTCGCTGAAAAAGAGAAGAAAATTTTAGAGGAAGAACACACTAGAGCAACAATCAAAAAATAACAAGATTTGAAAATAACCTATGTATTTTAAAAAATGAAGCGCAAGAAGACTAAGTACGGAAGTAAACGATTATCGAGTAAACGCAATTTACCTACGAGTTTTATATCTTATTCAAGTAGGGACCAATTCAAACTTTTCTTGAAATTGTTCTACTAAAACTAATTAAGATTTATGAAGTCAATTTCAGTCCTAATTATTATCTTTAGTTAAATCTAGGTGATTTACATGATAATAAACAATTCAGTTTTTAGGCGAGTTTCTAATTCTTTAACCTTCATTTTCGTGTGAGGTGAGATGCGAAAAATGTAAAGCACGCGATATTTATTTAACGTCGCAAAAAACTTTCCCCGAGAAAAATAACGGACTCTCCTAAGAGTCAAACTAGTCTACTTCCACTAAAATAATAACGAATTAGGAACGAGTTACAACAATCAAATGAAAACGAAAGAAGACAGATATGTCTATTACCTCACCTAGACCACACTCTCTCTTGGTTGCTTCTTATGATCTCTCTTTAGTCTGTCCTCTTGACTTTGCGTTCTCCACGTCATAGCTTCTCCCTTTTGCTTTCTCTAGCTTAGGTTTGGCTCAGTGCCTAATGTGTCCAAGTACTTATTGAAGTACTTGTGTGATGTGTGATATCCTAGATGACACACACACACTTAATGATACAAGCGAATGAAATGCAATAATTTATTTTTCTCATAGTTATCAGCAACAACTCTTATGTTTTGTTCTCTTGTTTAAATCAAACTTTCTTGATTTAACACAATGTTCGCAAACTTTGTTTTTCTCTTTTCTCAAAAATTAGAACAATCAGAGTTGATCTAATATATAGACATCAATAAGTGTCTAAGTGAATAAGTGGTGTTTAATGAGTGAATTCTGAGTGATATGCACATGAATAATCCTGAAATCACTTTACGGATCAAGCAACCATATACACAAAAGTAATATGACTGAAAATACATATAACTAACTTTATGTCTAGTTTCAGTCCAAATTTGAATATAAGGACAATCAAGATAACTTCTAATAAATTATGTCCTTATACAAAATAGGTTCAAATTTCTAAACCTCTTATAGACTTATTTTAAGAAAAAATGTCTTGAATGATTTTAAAACAAAATGTTTTAAAATAAGGCTGAAACTAGAGCAACAAATTAGTCACTAAAATCACAGATTATGTGTGTGTAGTGTTCTATTTAAAAAGTATAATAGCATCAATTACTACAAGAATATAGATTTACAAGAAAACAAATCTAAAATCACAAATAAAGCTCAAAAAATACTCACAACAGATTTTTCAGTCTTAGAAAAATCAAAACCGAGATGGAGAGGTTCTGGGAAAAAACAACATGATCTTGAACCTTGAGAGTCTTGTGGTAATATTGAAATGAATCAAACTCTATTCATGAAAATCACATTGAGAAAATGTATCTTGAAAACTCGAAATGTATAGACTCTCTCAAAAAAAAATTGGCAAAATTTGGGTGCAAAAATATTTTTCTCAGATGTTGCAATAGAGACCCCAAGTGCTTGTATTTATAGAGAGAATGGGTGTTCTGTGATTGGTTATTAAACTGGTCACTTCGAAAAAAACATAGTCGTAGATAGGATATCAATCGTGTCAACCACAAAGAAACACAAAGTCCCCCTTTAAAATATTGACATGTCGCATAATGGTTGTATCCAACAATAAAAATGTGTATTTCTGTTTTATAAAAATGTGTCGTTTCATAACAGTTCGATGCCAGTTGGAATCGATAAATAATATTATCGTTGTAGAAAAATGCCACCATGACAACGTCGTGTTGAGAGAAACACGAAAACTGGCTTGGTTTAAACTAAAATCGTGGGCAAGACAGTGGTTTTCAATTTTACCGCTGGAATAAGACGATGACGTCTTCAATATTAAGACAAGTCAAAGAGCTATAAGAAGTCATGTAGGCGTCAAATCATACATCTACTAAAAGGACATGACAATAGCTAAGGCCATTTAGACCTGTTAGGGTCTATCGTACAATAGCTATAACAAGTGAAATAATGATCAAAAACATATAAATGAAAATTACATATCTACACACCAACTGTTATAATAACAGCTATGGGCTACTCTTAGGGTCAAAGGGTGGACAAAAAATAAACAAAAAAAATTATTTATAACCAAAACAACATAACTCACATACAATTGGCCATGCACGCATTTATTTATATGAAGGTATTAATAGGTCTGCATAGGTCCAATCAGCAATAGTTATGGGGAATAGGCTTTATACGGCCAACATATAAAACTTCAACATACAAACTCACGAATAAAAAATAACTTCCGAAATATTCTTAAGAAAATGTTAAATCACACAAAAATTTCAAATTAACATTTAAACAGTTTTTTTCTAAATATTTATATTCAGAATCACACTATCAATCACATATTATTTAATATAATGAAAATATTAAAACTTTTTTTAAAATTAATTCAAAATTTTATTTTTACAAAAATGTTTATACTTATAAGATTTCAAATTAAATTGTATACTCTTAAAAAAAATTATGACTAAACCCAACACTATCATAAGAAATGATAAATGAAATGCAAATGTAGCGTAGTGTTTATGTGTCCTGTGTGACTAAAAATCTATGAGCCATAGAGAGTCTGAAAAATTACCTTTTTCTGAGATGACGGACCGAGTAAAGAGTTGATTTATTATAGACAGCCATAGAGAGCTTGGTGTAGGTAGGCGCGACACAATCCTAATTACAAAAATATTTTATCAAAATTCAAGTCCAACTAGATGAAGGTTTATATAGCTAAAGCACAGAAAGCAAACCCTAGGTGTGCTCTATATAACCTGCAAAACATAAATACCTTTTTGCTGAGAAATCAAGTTAGTAGCACTTGCTCTACCAAAATATTAAAATGCAGAAATAAATGTGCAAAAATAAATCAGACAAGATAATATGTAAGAAAGAATATCAACACACAAGGCAGGAACATGTACTCAACTCTCCCCCATTTTGGCTAAATTAGACAATGGTAAAAGAAAAGAATAAGTGTTTATAGACTGTAAAATAAACATCTCTTACATTAAACATGACTTTAAGATATACCGGTTATTAGTAGATATCTTTATCCTAAAATCTCATAGATCTAGTAATCAAGATGCAAAATAAACTCAAATTAATTATCGAGTACGGTCATTCCTATCATATGTCTCAATCTTTCAAATCTGGTTTTATCTAACGGTTTTGTAAAGACATCAACAAGTTGTTTATCGGTGGAGATATGTTCTATCATGAGCTCTTTCGATTCTACCAACTAACGAATGAAGTGATGTCTTATATTAATATGTTTAGTCCTACTATGCTGGACGGGATTTTTGGTTATGCAAATAGCGCCCTCATTATCACAATAAAAGTGAACATTGGACTCAATTATACCATAATCAGATAACATCTGTTTAATCCATATTAGTTGAGCACAACATGCACCAGCAGCAATGTATTCAGATTCAGTAGTTGATAAAGTAACACTAGTCTGCTTTTTACTAGACCATCCGATAAGATTATGTCCTAAATAGTAACAACCACCCGAAGTGGAATGACAATCATCTGTGCTACCACCCCAATCCGCATTCGAGTACCCAATTTTCTCACTTGATGAGTCAGTGGAATACCAAAGTCCATACTCAATTGTTCCTTTAACGTATTTTAAAATATTTTTAGCACAAGTAAGATGAAAATCCTTTGAACTGGATTGAAACCGTGCACAGATACCGACGGCATATTGAATATCTGGCCTTAAAGCACTCAAGTATAACAAACTACCAATAATACTACAGTATAATGTTGGATCTACATCAGAGCCATTTTCAGATTTTGATAACTTGGTTTTAAAGGCCATTGATGTAGATGCTATTTTAGCATGCTCAAGTCCAAATTTAACAATTAAATCCTTGGCATATTTTGATTGTGATATAAACAAACCATCACTACGTTGTCTTATTTGGAGACCTAGGAAATACTGTAACTCCCCCATAAGTGACATTTTAAATTCACTGCTCATTAAAACTGTTTAACATCATTTTGAGAGGTTGACCCAAAAACAATGTCATCTACATAAATTTGAGCAATTAACACATCATTTTTATTATTCTTCTTAACAAATAAAGTTTGATCAACACCTCCTCTAACAAAGCCATGTGAAGATAAAAAAAAAAACAGTTAAGTGTTCATACCAAGCTCAAGGAGCTTGTTTCAAACCATATAAGACCTTTTTAAGTTTATAAACATGATCAGGGTGTTTAGGATCTTAAAATCCTTTGGGCTGCTCAATGTAAACGTCTTCAGACAGAATACCATTAAAAAAAGAAGATTTGACGTTCATTTGAAATAATTTAAATTGTATGCAATATGCAACAGCTAGAAGTAATCTCATTGATTCTAGATGCGTTACCAGTGTAAATGTCTTGTCACAGTCTATTCCTTCTATTTGAGAGTAACCCTGTGCAACAAGCATAACTTTATTTTGAATGACTATCCCACTTTCATCGGGATTATTTTTGAAAACCCATTTTGTACCGATTATTTTGATATCCATGGGCCTCGAAACTAGATACCAGATGTCATGATCCTTGAATTGAGCTAGATCCTCTTGCATTGCATCAACCCAGTAAGAATCATGAAGGGCCTCACCAACTATTTTGGGTTCCTCCAGGGATACGAAAGAAGCCAAATGGGCAAATTTACATAATTGGTTCCTAGTTCTCACAGGTTTAGAGATATCACCAATAATTTCAGAAGAGGGATGATCTTTTGAAACCCAACTAGGCGCAATAGGGGATGGATTTGGCAAAGATTCATCTTCTGCTGAATTTTGTATATTTAAAATATTTGTGTCTAAATCAGTTTCAACAGGGGGATTTTTACTAACAGGCTCAACTGTGCTATCAATTACTACAATATTAATGGACTCAGTAATGGATTTGGTTCTTAGATTAAAAATTCTATAATCCCTACTATTCTGAGAATAGCCAAGAAAAAGTGATTTATCCCCTTTGGCTTCAAATTTAGAAATATTTTCATGATCATTGCAAACATAAAAAATTTAGCCAAAGGTTCGAAAATATTTTACATTGGGCTTTTTGTTGAACCAAAATTCATAAGGGGTCATTTTGGTATTCTTTCTGATATACACGCGATTAATAATATGAACAATAGTCATGCATAATTCTTCCCAAAAATATAATGGTAGATTTTTAGCATGAATGAGGACGCTAGCCATTTTTTGTATGACTCAATTTTTCCGTTTACAACCCCATTTTGTTAGGGAGTTTGTTTAGCACTAAACTCACGAGAGTAACCATGGGCATCACAAAATTCAGTGATCCTGGTTTTTATAAACTCACCACCTCTATCACTTAGAATTCATGTTACTTGGGTGTCTTTCAAATTTTCTAGTTTAGTCAGAATTTTAATAAAGTGATTAAAAGTTTCTGACTTATTTTTCAAGAAAGCAGCCCATGTGAAACAAGAGTAATCATCCACAATAACTAAAATGTATGAATTTCCATTTAAACTGACAGTCCTTGTTGGACCCATTAAATCCATGTAGAGAAGTTCTAGAGGAGCGATGGTGTTAATATCTTTAACTTTCTTGTGATGCAATTTAGTAATTTTACATGTGGCCATCCCCGATCCTCGCGGCGGGAGGAACGAAGAAGAGGGTATCTTCAATGTCGAGAGGATCTTGGTCCCGCGCATCCCTCTCGGGAGAACTTTGGTCGGCGTCGATGATGAGGTGAAAATTTAGAGAGATGGAGTCGTCAGTCTATTTTACTCAAAACAAATAAAAGAAAAAGGGAGCCATCCCGAAGGATAGCATCTAAAGACATACTGATACATACAAAACCAAAATTATTCAAAAAGGGTTCGAAGGCTAAGTTACGAAATGGGAAGGTGTTAGGGGACCTACGAAGAGGTTAAAGGATGTTAGAATGGGGTGTATACAGAGCCCCTCGATGGGTGAGTTTGGAACAAACGATATCCGTCGAATAGACACCACATGATGCCTTTGAAAGAGGTCGATTCTGTGGACCTAAGGGTGAGGATGACCGATTCAGAGGGTCGAGGCCGATTCTAAGGACCTAAGCATGAGGATGACCGATTCTGTGGGTTGAAGCCAATTGTAAGGGCTTGAAGATGAGGGTGACTGGTTCTATGGGTCGAAGCTAATTCTGGGGGCTTAAGTTGAGATGACTAATTCTGCAGATCGAAGCCAATTCTGAGAGCTTAAATTGAGATAACCAATTTTGCGGGTCGAAGCCAATTCTGAGGGCTTAAGTTGAGATGACCAATTCTGCGGGTCGAAGATAATTCAGAGGGCTTAAGTTGAGATTACCAATTCAACGGGTCGAAGCCAATTCTAAGGGCTTAGGTTAAGATGACCAATTCTACGGGTCAAAGCCAATTTTGAGTGCTTAGGTTGAGATGTTCTCGGGGAACTCTGCTGGGAAATTGCCTCATGATTTTGATTTGAGCTGGGGAACTGATTTCTCGGGAAACTTTCATGTCTTCTGGAGACTTTATGGGGGAATAGCTAATTTGATGTTGTGGATTCCACTGGGGAAGTGATTAGGTGATCCATGGTTTGGATGTTTAGCCTGGGGAAATTTGAGACTTTTGTTGTAATGGTTTTTGAGGATTCCACTAGGGAATAGGAGATAACTTGAAGTTTGGGATACTTTGGGGGTCCTCAGGGGACATTGCCGGGAGGAGATTCACTTGGCTTTTGAGAGTTCCACTAGGGAAATAGGGGTTCCACTTGAGGGAGTGCAAAATTTTCTTGGTAAAATTGTTCTAAACGCTCCCGGGATTTTTAGAAATTTTCTGAGGATTTTTCAGGGTTTTCTAGTATTTTTTGGGAGTTTTTTATGAAAATTTAAGGGGGTGCCGGTCGGCATGGTGTAGAGGGTGCCATTCGACAGTGGCATGGACTTTTGAATTGCCTCGAGAAGGTAAAAGGTTAGTGTCGATCGGTAGGTGGGGCGCAGTGCCGATCAGCATGACCCTTGACATCCTATAAAAAGGGGGGGTTCCCCTCATTTTTCACAGCTTCTTGCCTTCTCTCTTTTTACGATTTTCTTCTGCGAATCGTTCTAACATTTCGTAATCTAAAAAATGGCCCATTTCGTGAGCATTGTGGTACACATTGAGTGGTTGGTTGTTAACAAGTGGGCGAATGTGGAGTGGAGGGCTAGGGCGCCTCTTGATTTGGGGAGTGAGAACTCTTTTGATGCATTTAAGCCAGTTATGGATGAGCGGACTTTACTGCGGGAGCCGTCGTGTCATCGCTCTTCTAGGATGGTGAACCTTGGTGGTTATGTAAGTAAAATAATAACCTTTGGCATTCTTTTTTTGTGATTTCCTTTTTTCTTGGATTTTGACAAGGTTTTTCTTTTGACAGTCTGATGTTTCTTTATCGACTATGCATGCTCGCGGGACGATGGGGCTTAAGGATGTCTGGGAGCACCTTCTACCTGTGGTGCGTTGGGTAGTATCGTCAGCAGGCTTTGGGAGGCTAGCGTCAGTGCTGGATGAGACACCTCGCTCGACGGTGGTCTTATGTGCTCTGGGGGAGAGGTGGTGGGACACTACCCATACCTTCCATTTTGGTTTTGGGGAGATGACTGTGACTCCCATAGATGTGCAGTAGCTACTGGGGATAGATTATGATGGAGAGCAAATAGAGATGGATCGCTCTTTGCGGGTGAGGTCGGAGGCGGTGCGGGCAGCACTAGGTGATGTGGGGAGGATAGTATTTGGGGATTCTATCTGGTTGTCCCTGCTGAGGGATGTTTTGCTGGGCAGGGTGATTGATGTGGAGGACAGGCTACAGGTGAGGCAGATGGCCCAGTTGTTTATTTTGTTGCTGCCGGGGGGATATTTGGTGACGTCGAGCGGCCACATTGTCCACTTATGGTTCTTACCATACTTGAAGATGTTTTCGAACATCCCTCTCTATGATTGGGGGATCTTGACTTTGGCAATCCATTATTTTCTCTGGATGCATTCAGTCGGTGCTGCCGGTAGTCTTTCACTAGAGCCACGTATCTTCTTGAGGTATTATTTAATTTGTGCATCTTACTTTCATGCATTCGCATTTTTCTTATACGTCTCTTTTTTATTATGGATTTTTGTCTTTGACAGACATGGTTCTATGAGGTGATTGGGTGTAATACCCAGCTGATTTCCCTAAAGGACGAGACTGTTGGGGACTTTTATCGGTCGTATCGATGGTGAAAGGCCAATCGACAGTCGAGGAGGTCTCCCTCTATGGAGGCGGTGCATCAAGTCTTAAATGGCCTGACCAGTGGTAGGGTAAGACTTTTCCTTCCTTCGGTCTAAGACCTTTGTGTGCTATAATTCAACATTTCCTTATATCATTCTTGAGATTTTTTAGGTGACTTTTTACCCCTGGGGGACGACCGTTCAGGACACGGGGTTGACTAGAGTGAATGCACAGATGAGGCATTTGTTGGCGCATGAGTTTGGCCACTCTTGGTATCTCGGGGAGAGGGTGGTTCGACAGATTGCTTAGGAGGAGGTGGTGGGTAGTGGTGGTGTTTCATCCCGCCGTAGGGGAAAGAGAGCGCGTCGCATGGGTGGAAGCTCTTAGGGGAGAGAGGGAGAAGGGTAAGTGAGAGAGAGAGAGAGTGAATGTGGGTTCGGGCTGAGTCCCGTTGTTTTTGCTTTTCTCTCCTGTAAGATTAATGTAACATAGAGAAATATCTATGAAATGCAATGAAGTTTTTTTATTATCTTTTATTAATGATGAATGAATGAATGCACATGTACTTTTTACTTTGCTGCTGAGACTGTAAAATATTTTTTGGAAGTTTGAAATAAAGTTTTATTCATAATGAGAAGTTATATAAAGATGGAAATGGAATTTTTGAAATTCTATAGAGAATAGAAATTTATTTTTTGGGGGTTCTCTGATTTTGACAAAAGAGAAAAAGGGGAAATTTCTAAAAATAGGGGGTTACCGATCGTCAAGCACCTTGTCCTGCCTATCGACAAGTCTGTCCAGTCCCATCAATTCAAATATTTGATTGGTACTCTCTTCAGCCTTTGGTAACTTGTGGGGCAGGGTTTCCTTCGATTTCTACAGGGGTTATGTCTTTTGTAAGGGTTTTTAAGTATAAAAGAGGGTATGGGTGGAGTGTTTTCATCAAACCTTCACATTCCTACTTTCTTATTCTGTGAGATGGCTCTCCCTAGTAATGTGGAGTTTGCCAACTACCTCAAGACTTTAGAGGTGATGTACTCCTACAACATCGACTATGATGCTTTCAACATGCATCGAGTCTCTTTATGGCGTAATCGACCCATAGAGTGGAACGTGCTTATGGCGGCGGTACAATTTTGGTACCTCAAAGACCATGTATTCCACTTTGGCATGGAAGAAATCTGTTCGACTTATGAAGAATTTGCTTCCATATTGGGGGTAAATCCTAGTGTCGCGGCTACTATGCCTGAATTTTCTCAGTCTCCCCGGCAGTTGTGGTTGGTCTTCTCCACGTCTCACCCGCGGCGGGTAGATCCTTGGTTACTGGAGGAATGATTTCTCTTACAGAGGTGCTACGATCTGTGCATTTGCAGTAGGTTGGTGATGCTTGATATGCCGAAGCCGTCGTTCGGGGCCTGGTTTCAAAATTATTGCTGGTGACTGGGGAACTGTTGGTGGACCCACAACTTGCATCTATTACTTCATATATGTCCTACCATCATAATCCTACGGCGGTGATACTGGCGGAGACTCTGAATGGCCTGGATGCCTGGCAAGAAGGTCATTCTGACTTTCTAAGGGGTAGCCCTGTGATGTTGTTCATGTGGTTGTCTGAACGATTTCGCTTGGTCACTCCTCTGGAATATCTTTTGTCGGTTGTACCCAACTTCTTTTCATGCCAATTCATCAGTGTGGGTCTTGATATTGGGAGCTGGGTGAACTGGTTTGTGGAGCATGGGGATCTAAATCTTTATTGGTTAGTGCCTTGGTGGGGACAGCTGCTGCCTATTATGGAACTGGGAGAATACTCGTACATTCGACTGGTTGGTCTCAGACAGGCCTCTTTCTATTTCCCTTATTGGCTTCTGTGCTAATTTGTCTAGGAGCATATTGTGCCACCTCGGACACTGGATTTCTTTCCGGTAGAAGATCTGACAGAGCATCTGCACATGCAGCTTGGCTCTTTGTGGGAGAGTCGGCATCCATCAACCCATCCTTGTCAGTCTATTGGGAGAGTTTGTCACATCCCTGGGGATTATATGAAGTGGTTGTGGAGAAGAATGGTCAGCAAGATGTTGGTAGTGGAGACTGGACAAAGGTGGTTTGTCTTATTCGATACCATAGAGGGAGGTGTGGTAGTATTTACGAGGCTGGTTCAAGCTTATCGGTCCATGGAGCATCTGCGGCACTCTATTCAGGCAGGGGAAGCTTGGGGACCCCATGATGTAGATGATAATGATGGAGCGAGCTCCTCTGGTAGCTATGGGTAAGACATTTGGAAAATTTAGGAATTTTATTTATCTTTCTAGGAAGGTAGGGGAAAAGGAGTTATCCGTTCCTTTTCTTATGTAATTGCCCTGTAATCTCTTATTAGTAAAATAAACAAGTTTTTGATCATCCATCTGTGCCTTTTGATGAATTTTGTATTTTGAATTATCTATACCGATTGCTAAGGCATGCATAATCCTTTTGTTCAAGTATATATTAGAATGAACTGTTGTTCTCGGAGATAAGAAAATAATAGTTTTTTGTGAAGAAGAAAGGGTTGTGCTCATGTAAGATGTATGAGCTGCCAACGTACCTCTGGAGGTTTTTGAAAAATTTTAATTTTTCTGAGAATGGTTTTTACAGAGCATCAGGCCCACGTAGTTCTAGGTAGAGGGAAATGAAGAGATATTTTTTTAAGAATAGAAGGGAGATGAGAAGAGTCATAGCGTGTCAAGATTTCAGACTAGGGCTAAAACTTTTTTAGACGGTCCAGGTTGACTGGACGAGCCTTTTCTTCTCCATCTAGGTCAATGAGCATGGCGGTACCGCCAGACAAGAATTTCTTCACAATGTATTGGCCACTCCAATTAGACTTGAATTTCCCTCTAGGGTCCCAAATAGGCTCTACTATTTCTTTGAGCGCTAAATCCCCTTCTCGGATGTCGCGATGTATGACTCTCTTATTGAATGAATGCGTTATTCGGTGATGGTACCCTTATATGTGATATAGTGCTTCCAGTCTCCTCTCGTCCAAGAGTTATATCTCATCGAGGCGGCTTTGATGCCAGTCCTCCTTAATGACTTGGCTTTTGAGCATGACACGAAGTGAAGGGATTTCTAGATCCACAACTAGGACTGCTTCCATGCGGTAGACTAGAGAGTAAGGGGTAGCTGCAGTAGAGGTTTAAATTGAGGTTCGGTAGCCCCAGGGGACATATGGGATTTGGTCAGCCCAATCTCGATAGCTTTCGGTCATCTTACTGATGATGGCTTTGAGGTTTTTATTGGCAATCTCGACTGCGCCATTGGTCTAAGGTCGATAGGGAGAAGATTTTTGTCTCTGGATCCCATACTCGTTGAGCACTTCTATAACTTCTGCCTCGAAATGCAACCCATTATCTGACACTTGCTCCTGCGGGACCCCATATCGATAGATGATGTTTTTCTTGATGAATTTGGCCACTTTCTTGGCACTCAGGACTGCGTATGACTCAGCTTTGACCCATTTGGTGAAGTAATCAATGGTAACTAGGAGGAATTCATGACCATTGGAGGCCTTAGTTATAACTTTCCCTATGATGTCGATGTCCCAGGTGGATAACGGGCTAGGAGAAGTCAAGTTGTACAATTCATGCAAAGGCAGGTGTTGAAGATTGGAAAACTGTTGGCATTTGGCATTTTTGGATATAGGCGGTGCAATTCTGGATCATGGTGATCTAGTACTAGCCTTGTCGTGTGATCTTCTTGGCAAGCATGTGACCATTCATATGGGGCCCACATTCCCCGCTGTGGATTTTCTCCATTATCTCTTCAATGTCAAGCCCTGCGATGCAGTGTAGATGGGTTCCATCGAAGTTCCTTTTGAACAGTGCTTTGTGACAGATGATGTACAGGGCGGCCAGTCTTCGAAGGGATGCCCGGTCTTTCTTATTGGAACCCTCGGGATGCCTACCATGCTTGAGGAGGTGCCAGATATCATAATACCAGTAATTGGCTAGCTTGGAGTCTTCTTTGGTGATGAGCTCAACGTGGTGTCAATAGGTTGGTTTATCTTGATTTTAAACTAGGAAGGGGGCCATTATTATTCCTTCGGGCATGTCGACCATAAAGGATAGGGTAGCAAGGGCATCAGCTAGGTTATTTTTTTCTCGAGGTAGGTAATGGAAGGTTATGTCTTGGAATTGGGAGGCTAGTTCTTCTAAGTGGGCATGGAAGGGTTGGAGTTTCTCATCTTTGAGTTTCCATTTTCTGAGCACTTGACCAATGATGAGGTAAGAATCCCCGTAAGAATCTAGGCATTGAATTTCTTTCTTGAGAGAAACTTTGAGGCCTACCGTACACGCCTTATATTCAGTCATGTTGTTGGTGCAGGGGAAATCCAATTTGATGGCAATGGGAGTGTGGGGGTCATCTGGGGCGATCAGAAGTATCCAAATGCCATAACCCTTTTTGTTAGCAGCGCCATCAAAGAACATTTGCCATTAAAGGTTATCTTGATCAGCGCAGAGGATGTTTTCATTTGAGAATTCGGAGATCCAATCATTAGATTCTTCCATGGGGTAGTCAGCGAGGTAGTCAGAGATGGATCTTCCTTTCATGGCTTTTTGCATGACGTACATGATGTCAAACTTGACTAGGAGCGTCAACCATCGATCCATTCGACTGGATAAGGCGGGCTTCTCAAGCAGGTACTTAATAGGGTCCATTCGGGATACAAGCTTGATGGGAAAAGCGAGTATGTAGTGTCACAACTTTTGGGTGACCCAGACAAGCGTGACACGTGCCTTTTCCAAATCAGTGTAGTTGAATTCGTACCCATCCAGTTTATGACTCGTGTAATAGATGGCTCTTTCTTTGTGGGAATCTTCAAGGTATTGGGATAGCAAAGCCCCAGCTACAATGTCGATTATGGTTTGGTATAGAAGCAAGGGGAGACCAGGCTGTGGTGGCATGAGTACCAAAGGTTGGATCAGATATTGTTTGATTCGGTCAAAAGCTTCTTGGCATGCCTCATTCCAAACTTTGGTTGAATCCTTTCGAAGGAGTTTGAAAATCGGTTCATAGATGGAGTTGAACCGACTGATGTATTGTAATTTCCCAAGGAAACCACGGAATTATTTTTTCATTTGGGGAGGTGGAATCTTAAGTATGGCTTTTAGCTTGGCAGGATATGTTTCTATCCCTTTATCACTGACCATGAATCCTAAGAGTTTTCCTTTTGTAACACCGAAGACATATTTCTATGGATTGAGTCTCATCTGATATCGTCGAAATCGTTCAAACAACTTTCGGAGGGAGGTAACATGACCTTCTCTAGTTTTGGATTTGATAATCATATCATCCACATAGACCTCATTTTCTTTGTGAATCAGATCGTGCATGATGGTTGTGACAGCCCTCTGGTAGGCAGCCCCACCATTCTTGAGACCAAATGGAATAACGGTGTAGCAAAAGGTTCCCCACGGTATGATGGACGCGGTTTTTTCTTGGTGATTTGGGTGCATTTTGATTGGGTTGTACCCGACAAACCCGTCGACGAACGACTTGAGAGCATGGTTGGCTGTGTTGTCAACGATCATGTCGATATTGGGTAGCGAAAAATCATCCTTTGGAGAGGCTTTATTTAAGTCCCGGTAGTCTACACACATCCGAACTTTCCCTCCTAATTTCGATACAGGCACTATGTTGGCTATCCATGTGGGATATTCGATCACACAAATGAAGCCCACATTCAACTGTTTGACCACCTCTTCTTTGACTTTGAGCGACCATTCGGTGCGGAGATTTCTCAACCTTTCTTTAACCGGCTTGTAATCTGGGAGAGTGGGGATATCATGTTGAGATATTTCAAGATCAATGTCGGGCATATTGTCATAGGAGCACGCAAAGACATCCATAAATTCCTTTAGTAATTCTTCGAGTTGTGCGCTCTCATGCTCGTCGAGGGTAGACCCCATCCTAATCTTGCACAGTTGGATACTAGAACCGAGGTTAACAATAATAGTTTCTTTTTCATCAACTTGAACGGGATATGTCGTTTTTTATTAACCTTATTTAGATCTGTTAAGAATTGTTCATTTGTAAAATCATCATCATCAAAAGTTTTATTGGAATCTAAATAATTAATGTAAGGCATGGCAAGATATTCAAAATCTTCGTTTATTTCATTGATAGGAAAAACAACATTGAGAACCTCATCAAAGGAGGTCTCGATTACATTTGAGAAAGGATAGATAACAGAATAACAAATGGGGTAAACATCGGGATTAGGTGGGATTTCAACAGGTAGAACTGGTGCAGCATGCCAGTTAAGGAGCGGTGCATCAGCAGCTTTAATCAGGTGAGATAGATCTAGTGATGTAGTGCCTACATGAACCATGCAGAGTGTCAGCCCCAGTGTCTGTAAGTTTAAGGAATCTTCGGAGTCACTTCCCTCAGAATCTTCAGTGTCTCTGATGAGTAGTTGTACATGGTGTTGGGTACTTTCGGCCCATGGGTAGCTATCCTAGAAAAAGATCTCCATTCCGGGCTTCATCTTCTTGTTTATATGGTCATACCATGGTTCTAGAAAGCCACAAAAGGGGAAGTCTTCGCCCTCTTTAATGAATCGTCCATTCAAGGAGTCACCTGGGATAGTCTGGATGCAGTCTAATCTTCTCTTTGGTCGAGACTGGAGGATCATTCTGAGCTCTTGTTCTGATGGTTGATACCCCAAACCACAAGGAGGGAAAGCTTTCTTCAGTTTAATGGGCTCAAGTATCCCTTGTTATCTTTTACCTAGCCCCAGTCAAGGCATGAAGTGCATGTTTCTTAACATCTGAATCACAATGACGTTGCCATGAGGGTCGTATTCTGGACAAACCCTTTATTTGAAATCGTCCACTTCCGAGAGTAGAAATGGTTAAACTCAGAATCCTTATAGGAGCATATCATTTTACTCATGTTGTATCTCAAGGATTGGACTGCTGGTGCTTGAACCCTCAGTATTATCATCATCGTCAAAAATGGTGATGACTCATCCGTCGGTAAAGAATTTCAATTTTTGATGGAGTGAAGAAGATACACCATTGATACTGTGGATCCAAGGTCATCCGAGCAACAGGTTGAAATAAGTTGGGATGTCAATTACTTGGAATTCAACGACAGGGTTTATAAGGTCAGCCCCTATTACAAGTTTTATGGATCCCATCACTTCTCGACGAGTATTATCGTAGGCGCATACAGCAGCAAAGGTTGGAGCGAGGTCGATTTCCTTCAGTACTAAGCATTTGAAGGTTGTTAATGGGAAGACATTCAAGGCGTATCCATTATCAACAATAAAGAGTGGTACGATCTTCCCCATAACTTCGACGAAGATGTTGAGTGCATGATTGTCGTTTGGCCCAATTCTGGGGATATCTTCTTCGAAAAAGGATATCATTTGGGTAGAGGTTAAGGATCCGACTAAATTTACTACTTCTTCTGGTGTGGTAGAAGGAGGAACTATGGGTCCGGTGAGCAATTTGATCAAAGCATTTTTGTGCAGCTGGGAAGATATGAAAATCCCCCATAGAGTGATGTTAGTTTGAGTTTTCTTTAGTTGATCGAGGATCTTGCTTTCCTCGAGGGTCATTTCTGGCATAGGAAGGTTTTCAACGCCCTTCCCTTTGTCATTGGTTGGTGGTGAGTTTGGGATCTGGTAATGCCTCCCTGACTTGGTCATGTGATTTACTAAAGAAGGGAAGAATATGAACCCTATTTCTTTGTCAATCTTGGGTTGTTCTTCCATCTTGTTTATTTCTTCGAGGAGCTCCTTAAATGATATCATCCCACACATGTAGGCTACCGGGCCAGTTTTCTCTAAAGCTTACCCTTTATTTGAATCTTCGAATTCTTACCCCATCCGGTGGCAATAATTTTATCTTTCCATGTAAAGTCAATGCATTCCACAACTTCAATGGCTTCTTCATACAGGTCCTCCCATTCTATGGGGATAAGTAAGGGTGAAGGGACCAGGCATCCTTATAGCTTCAAAGTATCAAGTAACTCGGTCATAATACAAATATCATTAGTTTGCCTGAATAATTCTGCCATGATCTGAACAATGTCATCTAGGCTGACTTCATTGGTTGGTACCACCCAACTGTCTGACTCTCGAGCCTATTTACGTGCTTCCAAGAACAGCGTACTAAACTTTTGGCAATCAATTATTATCTGTAGGGGAAATTTCAACCCGAACTCTAGGAGTTGGTTTAACACTTTTGATAATTCCATACTTCCATTTTCAGAACGGGTACAGACAGCAATGCATGCTCTGGTAAGGAGTGACAGTGCCTGATCAGCGAGGCTAGCAGGGTGTAGGAGGAAGTATGGGAAAGTTTAGAGAGTCTTGGGAGAGTATATGGGTGTGATTTGAGTTGAGGGATCAAATCCTGGGTTCATTTCTAGGAAGATATCATTGGTATGATTTGGGAGTGGGTTGTGAATAGTGTTTGGCTTAGGATTGGATGGTGTGGAAATGGTACCCTGGTCAATTAGACCTTGGATTATGTTTCAGATGTGAAAGCATTGGTCGGTGGTATAGCTAGCAGTTTGGTGAAAGGCGCAATGGGCATCTGGCTTGAAGTTTTTTGGAAGTGGATTTGGCAATGGACGGGGGTCTAAGGGTTTGATGAGGTTTCGGATTAACAGGGCTTGATAAAATTTGGAGAGGGGAGCATGGAGCTCGGTGTATTCCTTTTGGACTGGGACATGGAGTCTTTTTGGTACCCACGAAGTGGTTGGTTGAGAGATGTTGTTGATGGTTGAGACTGCAGCATTGGCAGGTTTGTCAAAAAATTTGGGGGTGAACTTGATGGACACTTTCTTTGATTCAACTTTTGTTTTAGCAAGACCTTCCTCGATTTCTGCTCCTACTTCTCTGAGATCTCGGAAGTGTAGATAGTATTGTCCTCCCATTGTTTCTCGGACATGGGGCAAGAAGTTCTTCTTCACTATGTTGATTTGTTCTTCCTCGGATGGCCGATTGGTCATAGTGGTTGCTTTTTCCCTCCATCAGGTTATGAATTTACTGAATGATTCCCCAGAGTTCTGTTTGAGCAGCTCTAAATCATGGTGGTTGACCTAAATTTCTTCGTTGTATTTGTACTGCGACATGAATTCTTGGGCTACATCCTCCTAACTATGGATTCTGGATTCCTCGAGAGATAAAAGCCATCAGAGGGTGCTATCCTTCAAAGTTTGCTAAATAATTGGGCCACCACTTCTTCAAAAGCCCCTAGGAGAGTCATGGAACGGTGATAACTGCGAAGATGAACAATCGGGGGTCCACTTCCTCTAAATTTCTCGATATTGGGCATCTTGAACTTCTCGGGTAACCTCGCCTGAGGATAAAGAGACATGTGGGTGTAGTCCATGTAATTTCCAGAGATTCTGACTTGGTCAAACTTCTTAGTGAGCATCTTGAGATCTTCTTTGACTTTGTTCAACTCTTCCTCTTTTGGATAAATGATCATAGGCAAGTTAGCCCCAATCTAGGCAAGGTTTGACATAGGAAGCTGGACAGGCGGCGACCCATTAGCAGGAGGGGTACGTGCAGCGTGCTGATACTCTTCAAGAATCCAGATAGGCTCGGGTGGACCCATAGCACGAGGAAATATGGACTTAGTCTCTTGAGAAATAGGAACCTGGTTTCGTTGCATCTCTCGGACCTCAGTTTGAAGGTTGTCAATCTTGGACACGAGCTGAGCTAAAACTGTCGTCAGATCTGGCTGCAGAACTGGTACTTCATATGTGTTCTCCATAAAAATTTGATGGATTCCGGACTTGAAAGAAGTAAAAAGGGAACGGACGAAACTCCAGGGTGATTTTACTGAAGACCGAAGACAATAAGGAGCCAGGCTAAGGGCGTGTGATCGACCTAAAAAGGCGTAAAATGGGGTTTATTTTGAGATAAAGAACGAAAATATTTTTCACATTTTTTTTCTTTTTGAGATTGAAGGACAACATATTTTTGGATTTTTGATAAAGAAAGGAGAAATATTTTTGGATTTTTGATAAAGAAAAGAGAAATATTTTTGGATTTTTAATAAAGAAGGGAGAAATATTTTTGGGAGACGGGTCTCAGCATGATTATTATTATTATGTTCTCACTTGTATTAAATTCTCCTAAATATAAAATGAAATGTCGGACGGGACCCGAGAGTAGAAAATTTGGGTTTGTAATATATGCAAAGCTATGGTTAGACTTGTGACCAGGCTCATGGGCAGGGTCCCATTTTAAAAATGTGCAAAAATTTGGGCGGCAGGTGATCGAGTGGAAAAAACGAACGTCCGTGTAATACGCTAGTCGTTGTTATCGGCTTCCAACCTCAATACAAAAAAAACTAAACTTCTAACTACACTCTTAAGTAGTATAGTGGCGAGTCTGGGTATCGAATCCACAGGGAATGGTTGATAGAATTTAATTAATTTATTACTTCTAAAGAAAAAATGAAAAAGATGATGATGGTTGAAAAGGGAAAAAAATAAGTAAATAAAGAAGTTAAATTAATTAAGATGAATGAGAAAGTAGGTTGGAATACAATCCCCCTAACCCTAGTAATTTACCGTATAGAAACCTAGAATTGTAAATTATAAAAATGAATGAATCCAGTCTTTATAGATCCTAAGCATTACATATATGAGGATCAAGCCCTCATCATATGAAATCAAAGGTAAATATAAAGCGGTGATAAATAATTTTACGCACATCATATTCTTAAACATCCCAAGTACCTAGGGCAAGAGAGATTAAAAGATCTACAATGGTTGTAAATTGTCTCGCACGACTCTTTCAAATTTTTAATTTAAATTCTATTTTCTACATAAGTAATTTACATTGGGATGGGTTCATGCATCCCAACCCTTAAAAACTTAGCTAGGCATGATTTTATTAAATGAAAATAAATTCATAACAATGCATGTAATTTTGGATCTAAGAAACATGGTAAAAACAAAAATTACAAAACAAGAAAAGAAAAGATGATTAAATGAAAATAAAAATTGAGATTAACTAAGAGAATGGAATTTGATACTTGAATTGAATTGAAGAATTGATACTTGAAATCTGCACTAGATGAACTTGAATCCAGAATACTACTTGTTCTTCAAACATACAAACTAGGGTTTTTCTAAGAATATGAAAAACTAAAAAGGATTTCTAAAAAATGACTTTCTCTCCCTAATTTTTGAGTCCCCCCTTTGAATGAGTTAGGGCTTGGTCTTTTATAGCACCAAGTTGCACGAATTTGGCATCAAATTTCGCTTGTGGCACAAGTTTTTACCAGCCAATCAACTTAAAATCTGCATAATTAATGACAGCAATTCGCACAGCCGGATCGGTCCGGATTGGTTTGGTACCGGATCGGTTCTTTTTTTTCTGACCGGACCGGTCCGGTCCCCACCGGATCGGTTTGGTTCCATCCGGATCGGTCCTGTTCCATTTCTCTTTATTATCGTGCAACTTCAAAATATCGTAACTTCTTCACCGTAGCTCGGATTGAGGTGCCGTTTTTTCTAGTGTTCTTGTAATTTAGATATATTCAACATTCTAGTTGGCCCCACATCCGAATTAAGGCTTCAAAATTACGAAAATGCCCTTCAACTCTCCATTTATTGGTTTCTTTCACTGTTTTGAGTTCTCCTTCGCACTAACTTGCATGAAATACCTGTAAAACACATGAGAAATACACAAAACATGAAATACTTGCCAAAAGAGGTTAGTAGCATAAATACGAGACAAATCCAAGCTATTTACACTGCACGGGATCATAAAAATACCGAAATTAAGGGGATAAATATGAAGAATGTGTGCCTAATCACACCCCCTAACTTAGAACTTTGCGCGTCCCGAGCAATGTAAATGAGTCTAACCAAAATTCCACTCTTGAAAATTCTTTTATTGGGATAGAATACTTTTTTGGGGGGAAAACGATTGCATTTAGCGTATGCAACAAGCCTTTAAACCCCTAGGTTACCCTAGTAGGACGAGTTTTGTCTCGTGAGGGTTTGCAGTGAATACACCCACAAAATTCTTTATTGACTCAAATAAATATCAAAATATTTAAAAATTGTACAATTTAAACTTTTCGAAAAATAATCACCAATAAATTCATATTCAAATGTCTCAAACCATAGTGTGTGTGTGCAAAGCCAGAAATTAAACCTCAAATTTCCACCGATTGAGCATTACGTTACTTTTCGAAAATTCATTTTGATTCAAATTTTGACGGATGCGCTCACAAACTAATCATTCGAATTGTGGCTATTTTCTCTCGGTATGCATGATATAAAGAGTAAATATAATGGACACAAATTCATGCATACAAAATTGAAAAGAAGGAAATTTATGGTGAAAAGATCTCATCATCGGAGTACAGTTATTAGGAAACGGGAACATCACCTCTAGTTCACACCATTTAATCTCTCATATTATCTGTTTGTATCTTATCTCTCCATGCAGTAATTAATTTCGCCATTCGGACTCGGTTAGGACTTTTTGGGTTAAAAAGTGTAAAGGGTAAAAATTGGAAATAGACGGAATGTTCGGAATTGGAAATTGTCCTAATGACGTCCATTAGTGCTTTTTCGGGCATTTGCACATTTTTCTCTTTCTTTTTCTATTTTCATTTTTTCTTTTCTTTTTTCTTTTCTTGCTATTTTTGTTGAGCATATCTTTTTTTTTTTTTACCCCTTTTTGTTGCACAATTTGGACTTACTTGATGAATTTTCTCAATTTTCACAATTCCGGGCTATTTGGGTTTTTCGAGTTATCAAACGAAAGGGAAATATTATATTAGGCTCAAAGTGGGTTGCAAAGGGATAATTTTTCAAAACTTTATTATGGCTAATATTTTTGGGTTAAACAAACGATGGCCTACTTCATTGTCCAAATTGCTAATCACATTACCATATGCATCTCGAGATTAATTAAGTTTAGAGATATATTTAGCACGAATTTCGAGACAACATTTCACACATTTCTCATAACCGATCAAAACAAAGGATTGAGATCACCAACGACTTATTAAAACGCTGAAAAGAACTTTGAGTTAATCATAAACTCGGATTGATTTAAAAACTCAAAAAAATTGAAAGGCTCAAAATCTCACCGGGTTGGACTAATCTCCACACTTATTCCTAAAGTCGTCAATTTTCTTTCAATTTCCATTTTCGGTCAATTTTGGCTTAGTGCAATTGAGATTTAACAATTTGAGACTTTAAATAGAATTAAAGTGATATTTTTGAAAAATTTAAATTCTAATTTTTATTTATTTTGAACAAAAATATTTTAGGTTTTTTTTCAAAATTTTACTTTTTTTTTTTTAACACACTTGGAAAGAACATGTGATCGAATCAATGAATCTAAACAATAAATGGGAAGAATATCCCACACCCCCTAACTTAAATGTTGCATTGTCCTCAATGCGAATCAAGAACACAACATAAAGAGAGGAAAAGAAAGATATTACCCAAATGGAGCGATCCCGATGAGTGCGAGTCCATTGAATCTACAAAACATGTTAGAACCAAGCATAACAAAAAAGAATAACAAAAACTTTAACTAATTACTCTAAATGCAACAAGACACTATATACCACTTATACATGACTCAAAAATACAACAAAAATCACCCCATACGTGTCGGGGGTGCGACGACCTCTCATCTCTATCCACAAATCACCCGACCCCTTTCTTTGGGTACGATGCGCTCCTCATCTCTCCCATATTACCATCATAAGAGAATAGCCGGAACAAATTGGGTCCGTGCCCATAGATAAAGGAAAGACCGGGAGATGCATTATGATAAACCGGAAAAGGATCCTCTTGTTGCGTAGCACGTGGGTTGGTCTCTAAGTCGGACGAGATTTGAGTCGTATCTTCAATTACCTCCGAAGACTCAAATGGTATGGGTGGAGGTTTGGGAAGGAGAAATTCATCAATTCTATTTTCCCACTCGCTTTCGTCTAAATGACGAAATGAGGCCCAGAAAGATTGGACTTCAACATTTAGGCTTGCATCCACCTGTCCGAACTCGCTCTTAAACTCTGCTAGGCTC
This sequence comes from Sambucus nigra, assembly GCA_949130495.1. Taxonomy (NCBI): domain Eukaryota; kingdom Viridiplantae; phylum Streptophyta; class Magnoliopsida; order Dipsacales; family Adoxaceae; genus Sambucus; species Sambucus nigra. The sequence continues at coordinate 174,193,465 of OX422218.1, read as the reverse complement.
AACTCCTCGAGCTCTCTCTCTTGCTTGGTGTCCTCAACCTGCCTTTCGTGCTCACTCGCCAAATTATAGGGTGGTGTGGGTGGGTGGTAATCGAGGAGAAATGTATCGATAGTGTCCTGCCATTCGCTTTCCTCTAAGTATTTTGACGAGCCTCTCCCGACACACTCTGAATTTCCTCTTTCACTCTTGTTCATGGGCTCACTCATGCTCTCGAATGCATTAACTAAACATACCTCCCCTACCATGCTATCGATGTTGCAACTACTCCCCTCACTGTGCGCAACACAACCTTCCCCTAATGGCTCTTCCTTGTAAGTTCTTTCTTGCTCGTGTGCTTCCCCCAAAAGATCCAACCCTAGCGGTTCCCATTCATCACCCTCTTTCTTGGAATTATTAAAGATATTTGTTTCGAGGGTCATGTTCCCGAAATTTAATTGCATACGCCCACTTCGGGTATTGATAAGAGCATTAGTTGTAGCTAAAAATGGGCGGCCAAGGACAACGCGAACATGATTACTTGGGAGAACGGAGGGTTCTTCGTCCCAAATGACAAAATCCACCGGGAAGTAGAAAGTGTCTATTTGGACAATCACATCCTCAATAATTCCCCGAGGAAGCTTCACAGAACGATCCGCGAGCTGGAGAGTCATATTTGTGGGCTTAAGGGCCCCCAGTTCTAGTTGCCTATAGATGGAATAAGGCATAATGTTAACACTAGCCCCTAGATCTATTAGAACTCTCTTGATTCGGTTCTTCCCCATGATACACGAAATAGTGGATGCACCCGGATATTTATATTTTAATGGAAAGTCACTCGACAAGACTGCACTGACATTTTGGGCCAAAGAGACGTTCTGGTTTACCTTTAGCTTGCGTTTCACCGTGAGTAAGTCCTTAATAAACTTAGCATACGCGGGAATTCTCTGTATAGTCTCGAGAAAAGGTAAATTAATTTTTACTTGCTTAAGGACTTCCAAAACTTCATCACGGGAGGTCGTTTTGGAGTGAGAGACCAACCGTTGAGGGTATGGGGCAGCGGTGGGGGTGATGGCCTTGGGTCCACTAGTGTTTTCCTCCTCCTCACTCTCAATTAAAGGGGCATCTTCGGCATCTCTTGTACCTGGCGAAACCTCTTTATCTTTAGATGCATTGCGTGGGGGAGGTGACAACTCAACTACTTTCCCACTACGTAGAGTGGTAATAGCGCTACATTGCTCTCGATGGTCGTGGGATGTAGTGACAACACTGGTTTGTCCTTGGGGAGGTCGTTGGCTTTGAGCAGGAAATTTTCCCTTCTCTTAGACATTCAATGCAGTTTGCAACCTTGAGATGCTAGTATGTATTTCATTGAACATTCGATCATACTTAGTACTGTTCTCCTTTTGAGATTGGATGAGGTGATTTAAGTTGTCCTCAAGAGATCGCCTCGATGGAATAACATATGAACCAGGAGGTGGTGATTGCATGGGGGGCTGCATATGTGTTAAACCAGGATGATTCCTCCAAGATGAATTGTACGCGTTTCCCTGGGGTGTACTAAAATGTCCGCTAACCCCTCCTATAGCTTGCACTTGCCCAGTGTACATTGCCTTGTAAGCGGGTATTGCCGGACATCCTTTGGTAGAATGACCCGCTGCACAAATGGCACACACCTCTTTTTTTTCAGCTGAGATATGTCCAGTAGCTTCTCTAAACCGAACCTCAAGGATGTCTCTTATCCTCTTTTCAAACTGATCAAGTCGACGGTCTAACAAAGTGTTCTTGTCCAATTGATAAATACCGGAAGCAACAGGAGTGTTGGACACTTGTGGATGTCTTTTTTGGCTGTTGGGGTCAGAAACATCCCATGATTGCGTAGTCTCTGCTACGTATTTCAAATGAGCCTCAGCATCGCTCGAGTCTAATTCCCAAAATGGTCTTTCGCACATTGTCTGCACCAGTTGTTTAGACGCCAAAGTAAGCCCTTGATGAAAGAACGAAATGAGATGATGTTTCTCAAATCCATGATGTGGGCAAGCGCTAACTAACTCCTGAAAACGTTCCCAACACTTATCAAAGGCTTCATTGTCATTTTGGCAAAAACCTTGGATTTGAGCCTTGACAGAATTGGTTTTGTGTTGCGGAAAGAACTTTGAGAGAAACTTAGTCTGCATATCTCTCCAGGACAGAACAGAATTCGGGGGTAGAGACCATAGCCAGGTCTTATCTTTATCCTTTAAGGAAAAAGGGAAAAACTTTAATCGAATAACATCTTGTGGGAAAGCTTGATCACCAAACGTCTCACATGTATCTTCGAATTCTTGAATATGGAGATATGGTTTTTCAGAATCCATCCCATGAAATGTAGGAAGAATTTGAATCATCCCATTACGAAAGTGGAACTGACCGGCATTATACGGGAGTAAAATGCAACCAGGGGTAACAGTTCTCTCTGGAAATAACAAATCTTTCATGGGAAGATATGGTATCTCTTCCTCTCCAGCACCAACACCAACACTACCGTGTACCGACATATTACTACCGAAAGATTCAGAATTCTCACTCAGTGGTTGACTCGATGAGTGACTTGTGATTGAATTGTTAGGCGAAGGAGGTGGAACCCAAAAATGAGGAGACTCAGTGGTATGAGAATTTTCAGAATTTGCTTCGGCAATAGGATTTTCTGACCGGACCGGTCCGGTCCCCACCGGATCGGTTTGGTTCCATCCGGATCGGTCATGTTCCATTTCTCTTTATTATCGCGCAACGTCAAAACATCGTAACTTCTTCACCGTAGCTCGGATTGAGGTGACGTTTTTTCCAGTGTTCTTGTAATTTAGAGATCTTAAACTTTCTAGTTGGCCCCACCTCCGAATTAAGGCTTAAAAATTACGAAAATGCCCTTCAACTCTCCATTTCTTGGTTTCTTTCACTGTTCTGAGTTCTCCTTCGCACTAACTTGCATGAAATACCTGTAAAACACATGAGAAATACACAAAACACGAAATACTTGCCAAAAGAGGTTAGTATCATAAATACGAGACAAATCTAAGCTATTTACACCGCACGGGATCATAAAAATACCGAAATTAAGGGGATAAATATGAAGAATGTGTGCCTAATCAGTAGGCCAACTCAGAATTTTGACAGAGTTTCGAATCAAAACCGATAATCTAACATGTATGTCCTAGGCTTGACACTTATATGCGGGTATGCAGTTGGTTGGGTGAATCGAAAAGGTTTACCCCCTTGGCATGGCTTCCACGATATACGTCTTCTTTTTAGGGAAATCGGTATGTGTGGACAAGCCATTTGATATACCTGAGTGTACGTGAATTGCCTCACTACATACCTTATGGGGACGGTATGTGTGACAGCGAATTCGATATACTCGGTGTACATGAATGAGTTCCCTATGATATACCTCATGTCATGACTTCGCTCAAGCGGTACGATGTAGGGGAACCGCTCGATGTACATCAAAGGGACTTGGCCAATGAAAGGTGAGAGTCTTATCGCTTAGGCTAATTGCACCTTGCCGGATCAGCGCCCATCACGAAGTGACCCTCCAGTTACTGGACAAAAATTGGTCAATCACAATGCTCTTTGGTGATGTCGTGTGAATCATGCATGATTCTCTCATTAGTATCTTTATGATGAGAGTATATTTCTTGATTGTGCCAAATAGGGAGCAAAGTACAAGTACCAATGGTATACCAAGTATGGATGGGTGATGCATGCAATATGTGGACATATGTGATCCTAGGTGCACGTGGTGTGAAGTGTACATGGAGAATCTTCTACAAGTGTGTGAATAAAAGCATAAGCATGAGGTACACATGAATAGTAAAAGGGGCATGAAAATTAGGGGAAAATATAAGCAAATATAACACCCATGTAAATAGAGTCTAGCCCTGAAAATGGAAATTTCCCCAGCAAAGTCGCCACTCTAGCCATCCCTAATCCTCGCTGCGGGAGGGATGAAGAAGAGGTTATCTTCAATGTCGAGAATATATTGGTCCCGCGCATCCCTCTCGGGAGCGCTTTGGCCGGCGTTGATGATGAGGTGAAAATGTAGAGATATGGAGTCGCCAGTCTACTTTACTCAAAATAGACAAAAGAAAAAGGTAGTCATCCCGAAGGACAGCATTCAAAGACATACTGATACATACGAAACCAAAATGATTCAAAAAGGGTCCGGAGGCTAAGTTACGAAATGGGAAGGTGTTAGGGGACCTACGAAGAGGTTAGGGGGTGTTAGGATGGGGTGTCTACATTACCCACTTGACATGGACCACAAACATCAGTGTAGCATTCCTTAATTTTTGGTAAGCCTCTAACAATATCTTATGATGACAACCGATTTAAAGTATCAAAACTGATATGACCCAACCAATTATGCCATAAGTCAAAATCATCTAAAAGTGTCATATTACAAGACAGAGAACCAGTTGCTTTATAGTAGTTGTCTGTGGTACGATTACCTTTTATATATTCCTCTCCTAATTTTGTCAAAACCTCACAGGAGGTTTTTTATAAATTTGACTTGGCAACCATTATCACAAAACTGACTGATAGAAAGCAAATTAGCTCTCATCCTTTGAAATAACAACACGTCATGGACATTACGTAAACCTTCTTCATTTAGGATGCCTTTTCCAATGATTTGGGAGGTCTTACCATCTCCAAAGGTAATATGGCCACTTTTATAATGGAATATACCCTTTAGTCTGTTGACATCCCCTGTCATATGGCACAATCACCCACTATCCAAGTATCGACCAGCATTTTGTATCTCACAGCGTAGGGTTGTTAAGATCACAAAAGACTTTAAATGAAAATAATTTAGTTGTGGTCTTAGATCATCACTCTGGATCCATATAGGCATGGTTTTGAAATTATTTTGTGTCTTAATTTGAGATCGAGAAGAAGTTTTGCCTGTTGTCTTTGAATTGTCGTTAGTCTTGGGTCTGGGCATACAAAACGAATGAAATGATCCAAAACAGTTCGAGGTTTTATTACCAAATTTCCTAAATTTTGAGTTAAAGTAAAAATAAGAATTTTTCTTATGAAACCTTAGGCACTCATAGGTTTGGTGTCCAAAAACATCACACTTAGAACAGAATTTATTACATGAAGGCATATCTCAATGGTGAAGTTTTTTATTTATAAGCCTAACATAATCGGTATGAATTATAGTCTTGGGAGGTCTATAGAATCTCTTCGGATGGGGGAAATATGTGGACATAGAAAGTCATACAAAGTTCTCAATGAAACTATCAATGTCACTTTCATAATCACTTTCAATTAGAACTTATTTTCCTTTACCCTTTCGAGACAGCTTACGATCCAACGAAATTTACAGAAATATTGTTCCGGATTAGATACTGACAGAAGAGAAGAAGATACAGAAATTTACAGACGGGTTGACTTGGAGGATCCGTCAGCATTTGTTGGGGAACCTATCGTTGGCCACTTACTCTGATGTGGTTAACGCTGCACTATTATACTGCTAGGATCACCGCTTTCAGATGGCTGAGGGAAAGAGGTCAGGAGAGTCCAGCCATCAAGGCAGGACTGGGGGAAATGGTGCCAGTGGGGCACATTATGTTCAGGGGAAGAGGCAGGTTGATCAGGGTTCCCAGCAGGGGGATCACAAGAGGTTCAGATCGAGAAATTTCAGGCACGGACAGGGAGGTTTCCGGCAGGGCCATCAGGGTCCGAACGGCCATCAGAACCAGCAGGGTCAGAATGGTCAACAGCAGTTTCAGCAGGGCCAGCGGAGGAATGGTAACGGCCACCAGGGTTGGGGGCAGTAGGGACAGAGAGGGGGGAACTTCCTGGGGAAGTGTTACGTTTGTGGCAAGACTGGCCATAAACGCCAGGACTGTCCTGATAGGGGCAGGACCCCGCAGCAGCAGCAGGGTGCTCGACAGGAGCCGCAGAGACCCGTGTTTACCGCCGCCCTCCCGGCGCCACCACAGATGGCAGCATTACCACCCATTCCAGCGGTCCCAGTTCAGCAGGGGCAGCTGCAGTATGGGAGAGTGTACCAGCTTCAGCAGGCAGCAGCTCCACAGGCATCACCCGCTATTGAGGGTATGTTTCCTATCCATGGCACTATGGGTCGGATTTTGTTTGATACGGGGGCAACACATTGTTTTATAGCTACACATTTTGCGAAAGCCTTAGGGTTGTTAGCCATAGCAGAGAGCATAGTGACGTGTGTAGACTCACCATTGGGGAGTGGGTCACTTATTTTCTTTATATGCCGGGGAGTGGGGGTAGAGATTGGTAGTTTGGTATTACCTGCAGACATGTTGGTATTAGATATGCATGAGCACGATGTAATTATTGGTATGGATTGGCTCGCAGCTTATAGAGCCATGATTGATTGCTTCGGTGGGAGCATTGTTTTTGCCATTCCGGGGCAAGAGATGTTTGTAGTGGCGATGCCTCGCCCAGAGGGAGGCTCGACAGCTCATTTGTATTACATAGAGGAGGATACCTCTAAGGAGGTTGTGATTCCTTTAGATTCGATCCCAGTTGTCAGGGAGTATTCCGATGTGTTTCAGGAGATACCAGGCCTACCCCCCAGTCGAGAGATAGGCTTTGTCATAGACTTATTACCAGATACGAGACCTATAGCACACGCACCGTACCGTATGGCTCCGGCAGAGATGCGAGAGCTACGAGATCAGATTGAGCAGTTGTTGGGTCAGGGGTTTATACGGAGGAGTACCTCGCCATGGGGTGCCCCTGTGTTATTCGTAAAGAAGAGGGATGGATCATTGAGGTTGTGTGTGGATTACCGAGAGTTGAATAAGGTCACGATACGGAATAAATATCCGTTGCCCCGAATCGATGACTTATTCGACCAGTTGAGGGGAGCTTCTTTCTTCTCAAAGATTGATTTGCGGTTGGGATACCATCAGTTACGTATCAGGGAGGAGGACGTCTCGAAGACTGCGTTCTTAACGAGATATGGCTCCTACGAGTTTTGGGTTATGCCTTTTGGCTTGACCAACGCTCCAGCAGTGTTTATGGACTTGATGAATAGGGTGTTCAGAGAGTTCCTTGATCAGTTAGTCATTGTCTTCATTGATGATATTCTGGTTTACTCCCATATAGAGGAGGATCACGCCGAGCATTTGAGGTAGGTTTTGCAGACGCTACGTCGGAACGAACTGTATGCAAAGTATGAGAAGTGCAGGTTTTGGCTGAAGGAGGTCCAGTTTTTGGGACACATTATTTCCGACCGGGGAATATCTGTGGATCCGGGGAAGGTATCCGCGGTGAGGGAGTGGGGACAGCCCACGACACCAATGGAGATCCGTAGTTTCTTAGGCCTAGCAGGATACTACAGGAGGTTTATTCGGGGATTTTCGAAGATAGCAGGTCCTTTGACACATCTGACTCGTAAGGGTATGCCATTCATCTGGAGTGATGTCTGTCAGTTGGCATTTGATGAGTTGAAGGATAAGTTGACCTCAGCACCTGTGTTAGCATTGTCGAGACCGGGAGTTGAGTATCTAGTCTACACCGATGCGTCCTTGCAAGGACTTGGAGGTGTGTTGCAGCAGGAGAGTCAGGCCATAGCTTATGCTTCCCGTAAGCTAAAGCCTCACGAGAATAATTACCCCACTCATGACTTGGAGTTGGCTGCAGTTGTATTTGCCCTTCGGATTTAGAGACATTACCTTTTGGGGGAGAAGTTTCGATTGTTCACGGACCACAAGTCCCTACAGTATCTATTCACGCAAAAGGAGTTGAATATGCGGCAACGGAGGTGGCTTGAGTTCGTGAAGGATTATCAGTTTGATATCCAATACCACCCGGGAAAGGCTAACGTGGTAGCAGACGCGTTGAGCCGTAGGCCAGTAGATGAGGTGGCAGGGGTGTGGAAGGCCAAGTGGAAGGAGTTGGGACACCAGGATGCAGTGGCCCGATCATTCATGTCAGTGATGACTGTTACACCACAGATTGTCACGAGAGTGGTAAAGGCACAAGCAGATGACTCGTTCTGTTAGGAACAGATAGTTCGATTACTAGCAGAAGGAGCCGAGTCCTATACCATTAGCTCAGATGGGGGATTACGCTTCAATGGGATATTGGTAGTTCCGGAAGGGGAGGAACTGCGACACGAGGTAATGGCCGAGTCGCACGGCTCACGGTTCGCGGTACATCCCGATGGGGACAAAATGTACCAAGACATGAGACGACAGTATTGGTGGAGCGGGATGAAGAGAGATATTATCGTGTTTGTTTCTAAATGCGCCACTTGTCAGCTAGTAAAAATGGATCATCAGAGACCGGCAGGACTTCTACAGCCACTAGAGGTCCCGATGTGGATGTGGGAGAGCATATCCATGGACTTTATCACGGGGTTGCCTACGTCACAGAGAGGTCACGATTCCATTTGGGTAATTATGGACAGGTTGACCAAAGTCGCTCATTTTCTACCCGTAAGGACAGACTACACTACGGGACAGTATGCACAGCTCTTTATTGCAGAGATAGTGAGACTTCACGGTGTGCCCCTAAATATCGTTTCTGACCGAGACAAGATATTTGTTTCACGGTTTTGGGAGAGTTTTCAGGAGGCCATGGGCACAGAGTTGCGGTTGAGTACGGCATATCACCCGCAGATAGATGGGCAAACCGAGCGTACAAACCAGATGTTGGAGGACATGTTGCATATGTGCATCATTGATTTCGGGGGTGGATGGGAGCAATATCTTCCACTGGTGGAGTTTGCTTACAACAACTCCTACCAGTTCACTATTGGCATGGCTCCATTTGAGGTGTTGTACGGTAGACCTTGTCGTTCCCCAACATGTTGGTTGGAGGTGGGGGACAACAAACTACTTGGGCTGGAAGTGATTCAGGATACTTCGGCAAGGATAGAATTGATACGGAGTCGCATTCGGGTAGCTCAGGATCGGCAGAAGAGCTATGCTGATGCGAAGAGGTTCTTCAGGGAGTTCCAAGTGGGGGACTAGGTTTTACTCAGAGTATCTCCTATGAAGGGGATTATGCGTTTCGGGAAGAAAGGGAAGCTGGCACCGAGATATGTGGGACCATTTCCTATTATTGAGCGGATTGGGCCGGTTGCGTATAGACTTGGGTTACCGGAGCATTTGCATCGGATTCACGATGTGTTTCATATTTCCTCGCTAAGGAAATATCTTAGAGACGATTTGGCTCATTCTCACATTGGTTTGGAGGACATCGATCTCCAGCCTGATAGCTCCTACGAGGAGGGGCCGATTGCCATTTTGGACCGAAGTGAGCGGAAACTGCGGTCAAAGATAGTCCCGTTAGTGCGTGTTCAGTGGCGACATCATAATGTCGAGGAGTCCACATGGGAGCGCGAGGATGAGATGCGCGAACGGTATCCAGAGTTGTTCTTACCAGGTACTTTCTAGTTCCGAATTTCGGGATGAAATTCAGTTATTAGGGGGGAAGTATGTAATACCCCGTATTTTTATCATATTTATTTATGGGATTAATTGAATTAAATGTGAATTAATTGAGAATTAATCCGGATAAAATACTAACGAAATTTGAGTTGGTATTTGACTATATTGGGTATATATGACGATATTTGAATATTGAAAATTATTGGAATTTGTCGTGAGATTGAAATACGGCAATTTGGAATTTTGTTGAGACGCGTGTGACAGTCGCGTCAGGAATATTATTATTTAATTAAAAAGTGAATTTTATTTCTATAAACCGTATGGTCGTTTTGAGTGCGCCAACGCGTCCGGAAGGGTCAAAATAGTCAGAAAACATTAGCCGGGAGTTTAGTTTAGGTCCCGAGACATTTTTAGGCCATACCGGCAACGTAAAAGGGTAGTTTGGTAATTTTGAATTTTTGGAAAATTAAAACCAACGAAAATTAGGAATTAAAAATCTGATTTGGTAATTACCCACTAAACCCACTACCTACATCTTATGACTTAATCTGCTACGGGGGTTATTGGAATTAGTTCCAAAAGTTTTCTAAGGCAAACCCTAGCCACCATTACCATCTTTAGAGAAGAGCTTGTAGAGAGAGAGAAGGGAAAATTCTGCAGAGAGAGAGAGAACGATTCATCAATTCGACATCAAAATCAGAGATACATAAGGCAAGTGGTTTAATTTCATTATTTTGCAAAGAATGTTTCTTCCATGCGTAGGAGATTGATAAAATTTGTATTGTTCTTGGGAGTTTGATAAAAACCCATTTAAATTGGAATTAGAATTTACATTTTGATGAGGAATCGCATGTAGATTTGTATTTAGGTGATTATTCTGATGATAATATATCTTGGATGAAACAAAAACGGATTTAATTAGGCTCCTTGATGATTTAAAAATTTATAGGGTTCATGTTCTTGAGATTTGGGGGGAAAATGTAGAGATTTGATATTTAAATGATGTTAGGATGAATTAAACCCACAAAACACGTTAGTATATGACCTAAATATGTTTAGGGATGATTAGTAACTTTGAAAAATTGTTGGATTAATGTTTAGATGAGATTAGAGGTGAAGAAAAGATGGAAAAACGTAATAGGAATTTTTCTGGGCTCAAACTGTCACCTCGTTAGAAGACCTGCCCAGGTCGTTCGAACGAGCTTCTAACGAGTTGACAGTTTGCCTTCTAATGAGAGGGATGTTCGTTTGATGCCTTTCGTTCGAACGAGATCTCATTAGATGCCTAGTTCGTTCGAACGAACTCTCGTTCGAACCAGCCTCGTTCGAACGAGACTTCTAACGAGCTGACAGTTTAGGCTTTTTAGCCTGTTTTGATTTCGCGTGTCCCGTAACCTTGTTTAAATGGAGAGATGACATTTCCCTTGATGATTAATTGATATATTTGGGATAATTGGGATATAATGAGGAGTAAAACATAGAAGGTGATTTGAATTAAATGTAAATTATGGATTAGGACGTGAGTGCCTATTTCGACGGGAGAACAATTGACGGCTTGAATAAATATATTAACCGGGAATATGTAAATTGTGTAACATTATATGTCGGTACGAGAATGAGAAGTGTACCACAACTAAATTATGGTGATTACTAAGATGTGTGCATACTTAGTATATGTATTTAATTTTACGTGTATGACATACCTACCATACTTGCTATCACGGGGAGGTTTACGTTCACTTAGGGCCTTCTAATCCTTGTGTTGCCCGGATTTAGATTGGTACCTCGAGAACATAGGTCAGAGAAGGACTTATTGGGAAGTTAATAAGTTTGCTGATCGTGGGAGCGTAGGTATGTGCGTGACCCATGTGATGTGACTGTGTTCGCCTCCATTGTTTGTGATTGTTGTTATCTGAGAACGATTCCTGGGAGATTCGGAATGAGTGATCCTTATGTACGTGATGTACCGGGATGGATAGCAGAGTATGTGTGCACCGCAGCTTAGTCTCGGGGCGCTTGTATTGTATATTTATGGCGTGACTGATATACACTTAAATTAATGAGAACTTTCATGTTAGTATTGTGCGTATAAATACGGAAATGCTTTGAGTAACTATAAAGGGATAACCTGTAATAAATGGTATTGCTAATATTGAGAATCTGAGTTTAAGTAAAGCCCCCTACTTAATTGATGACGTTAGAATGTATAATGAGAACCGAGTAGAAAGGATAGAACTCATGTCAGTTTAGTTAGATAAAATATCACTTAGATGGGTGTTATTCGTTAGGAGTGCACAATTAGTCGAGAGGTGAGTATTTCATGCGAGTGCACATCCTAACATGTATTTTGCATTCATTGTTGTAATGTCATTAAAACACTTGCTATTTTAAAACTCTCCACTTTCGGGCTCTGACCCGTTTGCTTTCAAATCTATTTTTGTAAAAACCATTTTAGGTGCCCAGCCACAAGGACACCATGCTTAGGATTCTCATTCAGGTGACGAGCTGTAGCTGTTTGTGGAAGTTACAGGTTTTTGCTAGTAGACGCTTCATCTATCTTGACTCTATTCATATTTTATCAATTGTAGGGCATGTCGCCCATTTCTATTAGAAACATTTCCTATTTCAGACTTTTGGCATGTAATTAATTCAGGTTACATTGTTTTACTTAGTTCAGTTGTGGGATTGTTGTGAGGAGTTTTCCTCCGGACTTATCATTATTTTGTTGGTTATTCTATTGCTTCGTTATGGTGAATGGTTGTAATTCTTTCATTATCCTCATATTGCATGTTAATCAAAGTTAACTTAAAATTTGGCAACTCACTTTTTAAATACTAGGTGGTTAGTAATCATAAAAAATGTTTTCGACAGTGATGCTATTAACTGAACCAACTTGGCATTTTGTATTAATTTAATAAAGGAGTAGCTACCCGGTATTTAATTAGTCGGGGTGTCACAGACTATTGTATGTAGATTTCAGTCTGTAGTGTTTATTCTCATCATAATTATTTATCCAGTTGTTTCATCATTTATTATGTTGTTTACTGGAATGGGAATGTGGTTTAGTAGTTTAAATTACTGCGTGTTAATAAAAAGATTAAAATTTGACACCGAGCCATCAGGTTATTAGTAACATAATTATGTTTCGACGGTGATGCTAAGAATGAAACCATTGATGATTCTTATTTAATTTAATAATGGACTGATCACCCATTATGAGACTAGGTGGTGTGTAATAATAAGTCTAATAAAAGGGGTGACATGGCCAACTAACAACTAGAATAGAACCTAATCTAAGATAGAAATAATAGAATCGGCTACTCCAAATCTTGCAAGCCTCCACATCAGCTGCAGCAACGTGATTCCTGGAAGAAGCATCATCCTTGGTGTCCTTGTGATTGGACACCTAAAAGTTTTTTAAAATATTTGACGTGGATTAGAGTACAAAACCTTTGAAAAATATTTAGCAAGTGAATAAATAACAGTAATGAAATGTAAAGCAATTTTCCATATTTGAATTGGTAGGTCACTCTCATGAGATATTCCTCTCCCCTCATAAACTGTGCGCATCTAACATATACTCTTAACCCTCCTAATCATTCTACCCTGCCTAACTAGTGCCAACACATATCTTAGCCCCATACATTAACCTTTTGCCAAGAGTATGACACATTTGATTATTCAATGTTTAAATTCTTATTTAGTAATCACACGCATTACCTCATTTAAAATCCCATCGTTAACCGGTGCATATAACTTTGCCTCTGTTATTAATTTAATTTACGCACATTAATAATAATTGCTCGTATATAATAGTCATACTTATATTCATATTTTCATATCACACATTATACACATACATATATATCAGTCGATATATACGTATAACTATAATCCCAGAGCATTACCTTGCGGATGCATTCTCTAAAATGCTATTATTGTCACGACCCCGACCCAAAATAGTATTAGGGAACGAGTGTCTTGACATGCCACCAAGGCAACAAATATTCTAATTTAATTGTTTCCTTAAATAAATGCAACGGATATATTATCACATGGTTATGAATCGTAAAATACTGAAAGTAAAGGAATTACGTCATCAGAGCTTTCTAAAGGAAACTTCATATATATTAAAAGTAACAACGGGTTACAACTTAAGAGAAAATTTAAACCTTATTACAAGAGAGCCAGACATGCTCTAAATAAACATTTTACAAAAAGAGCTCTAAAAGCTAAATCTTCAATATAGTCCATTTTCATTCCGTCCGTGAGCCTAAACATTTCCTGAAAAATGGTTATTTATACAACATCAGCTAAAAGCTGAATGAGGTTCAATCTCCAAACATTCCAGGGTTTTCAGAAAATAGATACCTATTCAAGTCAAAAGAGAAGGAATATACATATATGGAGAGGAACTTGCAGTAAATAGATATAATTTTGAAATGAAATTATATATATCACAATTGGATAGCTCAGAATAAGACGAATGCAACAAATCAAATGTGATATCTTTTTCTTTCAATCATATCATTTTGATGGCCAAGTACACTCTAATACCGTACTATACCCCGGTAGTTGAGGTTCAATCGAACTAGTTCGTCACAATGCCTTATTTAGGGCACACCAGCGATAACCCAGCTGGGAAGGTCAGTCAGTAAAGAGGTCCCTTAGGCCGAATCATAATTTCAATATTCAATATCCTTTTCAATAATCATTTTAATGGGTATGTTTATATGGACAAATATAAGCATGTCACAATTGAATCAGTCATCGGTATCACATGAATTTTGAGAATAAAAGAAGTTCACAAAATATATATAGTTTGCATAATATCATATAATCAAAATACACAAGGAATGTCAGAGTACTCACCCAAAATGGAGGTCAAATTTACTGGTATTGGTCTTCGATCACACGTTAATCTGATAAAGATTTAAGTACACGTTCTAAGGTCCAGTTTATACTATACTTTAATAATAACTTCCTCTTTTAAAGGATTATTGAATCCCCATTTGTCAACTTTTAAAACTCCTTGATCGTAATTGAAGAATTCAATTCATAGTCTTTCCTCATCAGTCGGTTCCCAGTAGAGATGGAGGGTCATAGGGGAACCACTTAAATACCATCTCATCTAGACAGAACATTTACGGATTCATTCCTAGTAGAGATGGAGGGTCACAGGGGCACCACTTAAATACCATCTCATCTAGACAGAACTTCATCGGGCCTGACTTTGGAATTACTTAAATGGGATTCCATAATAACGAGCAATTTCTTTAAAAAGAATCATTTTTAAAAGCGTATAATTTCAAACAAGTTTATAAAATCAACTTGGATTTGTTTTAAATTTTAAGTTTTGATTAGTGAATTCTTTATTGTATTTTACCAGCATAACTACTAAGTAAAGCAATAAAACAATAAATTAAAACTATAAAGATGCATTATAACATTAAGATTACCTTAAGATGAATATCCCTAAGAACTTCTTCTTAAACTTTCTCACACTTTCTCTCACTATTTCTTTCTTGAATTCTCAAGGAATTGATGTGAGTTTCAAATGATCCCCCAAAGGCCCTATTTATAGTTTTCCAAAGATATCCCGGGGTTGACACATGTCCATGCTGACCAAGCTTTTACAATGGGAGTCAGCGTTGACGTGTCGCGTAACGGAGGCGTCTTGCAGTCTTATTTCACCGGACTGCGACACGTGTTTTAGCTTCACCTCTAACGACTACACGTGTTTTGGCTTCTCCTCTAATGATGACACGTGTACGGTGGAGGTGTCAAAACTGAGCACGAGGTGTCGAGCACGAGGTGGATAGGTATTAAGGGTATAAGGGTCATTTCGGACCTGAAGGGCATTTTGGTAATTTCACACCATATATTTTCAATATTTCTTATAGGTCCCGGAAAATATTTTATTTACAAAAAGGCCCCTTTTTATTTTTCATTTTGATCCCTAAAACTTTATTTATTAAAACCAAGTCCTTAAAGTTTCATAAAATTACATTTTCTACCCCAAAACTTATTACTTAGCTTCGGATGTGCCATAAAATCTCTATCTGACCCATTTTACCGTTGATTCTTCAAATTTAAAAACGGGATCTATCATATTAAGAACTCGGAATATCATATATGTAATAATATATCATTATTAGATAGTAAGTATGACGAATTTGAAAGAAGACAATTATATATTGGCATAAGAAAATGGGGTCATTACAATTATGCACCAGGGGTACACATAAAATCCTGGGATACCGAATCGGACTCTTACACCGAGCTCGATGAATTGTAAATGTAGTGGAGGTGGTCATAGTCCTTCGATAGTTAGTCATAACCATACCATATTTACTTCACTTCGAACTCCTAACACTCAAGAGAAAATGCACGGGGCTATGACGTGGGGTCAATATTAAGCTTGTTGTCATTCTCGAGGGAAGATCACCCACATCGCGCAACCTCCATTGATAGCACTAGAGTGGTATGTTCATATAACTATATCATGAGCACAGATATTATTATTGTTATATTATATATATCTACACACACACACACACACATATATATATATATATATATATATATATATATATATATATATATATATATATATATATATATATATATATATTCACTAAATCTAGCTAACCGTGCCTATGTCACTCATCGCACTAACCCATAATCCCTTAGTTAAAACCCGACTCTCGAATGCATAAGTAGTCACTTACTTAATTAACACTTACTTAATATCGTTATTATTCTGTACACTAAGCTTTTGTTTTCTAGACCATAGCTTAAACCTTTTGAAATAACAAACCAATTTCACAAATCATAGCCCGAGTGTTATTCACCCTAAAACACCCGTCATCCATACTAGGATTTGATTTCTGACTCAAGATTTTGGTCTCGGACACCCTTTCATAGAAAATTCATAACTAATTCAAAAAAATCAGAAAAATACAAAACTGGTGGCCACATGTTCGTATCAAAAAGATCCAGCTTCATGACCTGGTCTAAGCAGGGGAACTGAAATGGTTCTGCCAAGGGGAGAACCGGTTTACCCCTGGAATTCTAAGAACATGGACCAGGTACGATTTTAACATGAGTTTCTCCAAATTCCCACCCCAAAATGAATCCAAACTTCATCCCAAAATATATAATCTCACCCCTTCAATTCCAAACATGAACATATGCATTTGATTGTCTCAAATCATCAAAAACTAAATTTAGTCATGGGATTTACTTTATTCCTTTTCCAACATATATTATTTCATAAATTCTATAGAAATTCCTAAATTCATCATGAAGATTTCATCTTTTAGATTCAAGTTCGTCTCTTTCCATTCAAGATCAATATATACCATTCTTATTCTTAGTTTTATCTAACAAGAACAAATTTTCATGTAGGATTTTCATCTAACAAAGGTCATAAGAACATCACAATATTCATCTTTCAAAAATCCCGTTTTTCCATATAAATCCCACCCCCAAAATTTGTTTCTTTGTCTACCAAATTTGATATGAATTATAAACTTAACAAAACACATATCAAGTTTAAACACTTTCCTTGAATGAGGAATGGATGTGAATCTTCTTCTTTGTAGAGTTCAATCATGCCAAAAACTCCTAAGAATTTCCTCCAATTAGCATCCCCTTGGATTCCCTTATTTTTTATCCCTCTTTTCTCACTAATTAAGTCCTCAATTTTTTTTATGTGTAAAGTGGATGCCTACCAACCCTTAACCTCTTATTTAAATCCCTAATCCCTAAATTAGGTTAACCTTATAGTGTAATATGACTTAAATGCCCCCAAGTGGGTTCCAACAAGTCTAAAAAGTCCTCGATACCCAATTACAATCCCCGGGAACCTAATTCTGACTATTTCGACCCATCCCAAATCATCCGTGCACTCAAAATCACCATATGAGTCACCCATCATTAATTTTATACCTTATTCTCAACACATCCCCACATGTGCATCCCGAATAAGATCTTGTTGATCTGTAGCTTTTAACCACTTACGACGTAATATAAAATAATACAATTTTATTTACTTATCATACAAGTAAATATAATATCACATAAATATTAATCCATTTATCGTTAATTAATAAATATTTAAATTAAGTTATTTATCAAATTAATTAATTAATGTGACATGTGTAATTTATATATTCTCATAAATACGGGGTGTTACATACTTTTGCCCGTGCAAAGGAATTTTGTCCCCAAAATTCTGATATGTCTGGCACAAAAAACTTTGGATTCTTACTTACACGACGTCCGAATGTACTCAAAATCAACTCTTGATAACATTTTGATGCCTCCATTATACTCTCGCTAATGGTAGCAACCTAACTGAAGATCTACTCATTACAGCTCAAGATTAGCAGTGAGTCTACTCAAACCATTTCATACCGATATACTCCATCATTCTTAAGGTCTCACTTATACAGTGAAATGCAAAAGTATCACGAATCTGCTAATATTTTTTCAAAAAGACGAGCCTATGCTCCACTAGCTCTGTCATCTCAATGTTAGAAAAGGCCCTACTTCTCTAGGTGCCAATATCCCCTGTTGCCCAAATCCCATGCTTGCTTTAATGAAGAAAAATAACCGCAACACTTTGTAACAACTTACGATGGTCTTTTAACTCTTTGCTTCGTGATGACGTAACTCTTACAACGTTTCTGATTGATGCGACTAAGAATGTCTCAGAAGTGCGTACTCTCTAGGCTCAAGTGCAAGCCTATCGCTCAAGTAATAATCCGATAAGTCGGGTATCGATCCTCAGGGAAATAGGATAATGGAATTGTAACGACGTTGGACAGATGAAGGAATCCTAACTCTGACTCTAAAAAGAAAGGAAAAGATGATCTGTTTTGAGAATTGGCTACAACTAAATGCAATTTTGAAAATATGAAAGAAATGCAACTATTCTAAATTACATAAAATACTAACGATGAATAATTTAAAACTCGAACTATATGATGAAGAAAAACAGGACGGGAATACAATCCCTCAATCCTAGTGTATTGATGGTATAAAACTAATCATAAATTGAAATGATTAATTAGACCCAGAATTTAGTACTCCCAAGCATTATGTATATGATGTTCAAGCCCGCACTATACTTAATCAGAGGACGAGTAAATCGATATTGCGATAGTTACATTCGAATTGCATTCTGAAGCATCCCGGTTACCCTAAAGCAAACGAGATCCAATGATCTATAATTGTCATGTTTCTACGCAATACGGTCGTAATCAAATCATTAAATTTAGAGGATTAATTTTATACACATGCATCTACCACATCAAGTTGAGTTCATATATCCCGATCCTTAAAAACCTAGCCTGCCATGATGAAATTAATGAAAACGATTGTTGAATGGCAGAAAATCATGATTAAACTAAGGAAGAATTGAAGAATGATGTAGAAGGAAGATTAGACAGAAGAAAGTAATCAACTAACTTACCAAAGCACTAAAAGCATCAACTAAAATTACTTGTAATCACAGAAATCTGAACAAACTTCAATCTTGGAATTAAAACTGCAATAAATCTTCAAAGTAGGGTTTTTACTGTAAAGGGAAAAATTAGATGATTTTTCCATCACTTAAAATGATAATAAATCGGGTTTAAATACCCTACAAGGCTCCAAGAGTTTTAGCTTAACAAGTACTCTCCATTGGAGGAAGAGTGAAAAAACAAAATTGCAATAGTCGGACCGGTCAGATCCTCCTTCGGTTCGGTTCTGCTTGGATCCGGATCGGTTCTTTTAATTTTTAACCGGATCAATTCGGTATGGATCGGTTCATTTAATTTCTCTCAGCTTCGATTCGTCTTCGGTCCAGGGTTCACTGGAACTTTGCATTTCGGATCGATCTGATCCGGATCGGTCTGGTTTTTCTTTGACTTTTTCTTCTATCTTTGACTGGTCATAACTTTCACACCGGAACTCCGATTGAGGTTTTGTTTCTTCCTATGTGCTTGTAATCTTGATATCTTTAACTTTTATTTAGATGCCTCATCCGAATTCCAAGTAAAAATTATAGCTTTGCCCTTTTGACTTTCCTTCTTTTCTTTCCCTATTCTTCCGATTTCTTTCTTTCTTTAGTGACATCAAATACCTGTAAAATTAGTATGAAATACCAGAAACTCGCAGTACTCGTTAGAATAAGTCAGTAGCAAGATTATGAGATAAAAAAAAACAATTACGTTGTTCAAGGTGCTAAAAGTAACTCAATTAAAGGGATAAATTAGGAAGAATTTATGCCTTATCAAATCCCCCTAACTTAGAACTTTGCGCATCCCGAGCAATGTAAAAGAATTCTAGCAAGGCTCAACTCTTGAAAATCATTTTATTGGGATAGAATACCTTTTTTGCGGCCAAGAGATTGCATTTAGCGTATGCAAGAAGCATTTAAACCCCTAGGTTACCCTAGTAGGATGAGTTGTGTCTCGTGAGGGTTTGCAGCGAATATACCCATAAAATTCGACTCAAAGAAAACTCAAAATACACAAAAATTGTATAATTCAAACTTTTCCAGAGAATAGTCATCATCAAATCATGTTCAAGAGTCTCAAATCATAATGCGTGTGTGCGAAGTCGGTAATTTAACCACGGATTTCCACCGATTGACCTTTACGTTACTTTTCGAAAATTCGTTTTGATTTCAAAATCTCACAGGATGCTCTCACAAACAAATCACTCAAAATGTGACTATTCTCTCGGTTTGCGTGATTTATAAGAGTAAATGTAATGGACGCAAATTCACGCACACAAGTAAAAAGACAGAAATTTTATAGTGATTGGATCTCATTAACGGAATACGGTTTGAAACACGGGAACATTGCCTCTTTTTCACACTTTAATCTCTTTTATTATCTTTTGTGTTTTAACTCTCCACGTGGTAACTAATTTCGCAATACGGACTCGGTTAGGACTTTTCGGGTAAAAGGTTTATTGGGTAAAATTGGGAAAAGGTTAAGAATTTCGAAATTGGAAAATGTTGCTTATGATGTCCGTTAGTGCTTTTTTTGAGCTTTTTCTCATTTTCTATTCCTTTTCTCTATTTTTTATGTTTTTCACTTCTTTTATTTTCTTGCTATTTTTTTGTCGAGCATTCTTCTATTTTTTTCTTGCCGCTTTTTGTTGCACTTTCTGGACTTTAATGAATATTCCATTTTCCCAGTTTTGGGCTACTTGGGTTTTTCGGGGTACCAAACGAAAAGGATAGATTTTATTCGTCCCAATTGGGTTATCAAACGGATAATTTTTCACATATTTTTATGGCTAATGTTTTTGTGTAACAAATGATGGCCTACTTCATTGTTCGAATTACTTATTAATTTACCATATGCGTCTCGAGATTAATTTAATTTAGAGATTTGTAGTGCCCTTTTCGAGGCAATATCACACACGTTTCTCAAAATCGATCAAGATGAAAGACTTAAGATCCTCGACGACTTATTAAGCGCTGAAATAAACTTTGAGTTAATCATTACTCGAATTGATTTAAAATGTTCTCAACAAAAAAATATGGGCTCGAAATCTCACCCGGTTTGTTAATCTCCACACTATTCGTTAAGTCGCCAACATTCGCTCAATTTCGGCTTTGTGTGTTTTGAATTTTACAACTTGAGACTTAAAACCGACTTTTAATGATATTTTTGAAAATTTTGAATTCCAATTTTTATTTATTTTGAACAAAAAGTATTTTTGGGTTTTTCAGAATTTTATGATTTTTTTGAAATTTCTGGGCATTTTTGAAAATTTGTGAAGTTTTGGAAAAACGCACTTGTGACCCCCCCTAACTTAGACTTTTGCATTGTCCTCAAGCAAAAAGGACTAAAATCTAACTCAAAGTGAATTAAAAGTGCAAAAAAATAAAACAAACAAATTAGAACATAAATGCGGCATGACACTATCTGACACTCATACATGACTCAAAACTACAAAAAAATCAAATCACCCCATATGCGTCGGGGGTGCGACGACCTCTCATCTCTCCACAGACTCACCCGACCCCACTCACGAGGTTTGATGCTCTCCTTGTCTCTCTTGTCTTCCTGTCATATACCAATAACCAGAATAAGTTGGTCCCTTTTCCATAAATAAAGGAAAGACTGGAAGACTCATCGTGATTAATCAGAGAAGAAACCTTGTGATGTGTGCTACGTGGGTCGGGTTCTAACTCAAACGAGACTTGAGTCTTATCTTCAATTACCTCCTAGGATTCACGTTGCATGGGTGGATGGTCATTGGTAAGAGGCTCATCAATTCTATCTTTCCACTCGCTCTCTCTTAAATGACTCCCTGAGTCCCATAGAGGTTGGATTTTGTTTTGAAGGCTCTCATCCACCTGCCCTAATTCTCTCTCAACTTCCTTAGGCTCAACTCCTCTATCTCTATCTCTTTATTTGTTTCCACGTCCTTCCTTCCTTGCTCCATCTCAAAATTATTAGGTGGTGTGGGTGGGTAGTAGTTGAGGAGAAAAGTATCTATCGTGTCTAGGCATTCGCTCTCCTCTAAGCACTCATACGGACCTCTCCCTATGCCCTTTAAATTGTCGCTCTCACTTGATGTAACAAGGCATACCCCTATCGGCTCTCGCGTGTGGATCCTCCCATGCTCGTGTGCTGCTCCTAAAAGATCTGTCTCTCGTGTTTCTCTTTCGTCACCCTCGTTCTTGATATTATTAAAAATATTTGTATCGAGGGTCATGTTCCCAAATGTTAATTTCATCTACCTATTCCGAGTATTGATGAGTGCATTAGCCGTAGCTAAGAGTGGGAGACCAAGGATAATGGGAACATGATTGCTCGGGAGAATGGAGGGCTCCTCGTCCCAAATGACAAAGTCCACGGGGAAGTAGAAAGTGTCTATTTGGACAATCACATCCTCAACGATTCCTCGAGGCATCTTCATAGAGTGATCCATGAGCTGGAGAGTCATATTTGTGGGCTTGAGGGCTCCCAAACCGAGTTTCTTATAGATGGAATAGGGTAGAATATTAACACTCGCTCATAAATCTATTAGCGCCCTTTCAATTTGGCTCTTCCCCATGATGCATGAAATGGTGGGTGCACCCGGATCTTTATACTTTAATGGAAGGTCACTCGATAAAACTGAACTGACATTCTGAGCCAAAAAGACATTCTTATTTACCTTTAGCTCTCGTTTCACCGTGAGTAAGTCCTTAATGAACTTAGCGTATGCGGGAATTTTTTGTATGGTCTCGAGAAAAGGTAAATTAATCTTTACCTGCTTGAGGACATCCAACACATCGTCCCAAGAAGTCTCTTTGGAGTACGGGACCAACCGTTGAGGGTATGGGACAGCGATAGGGGGTTTCACTATGACCTTGGGTCCGCTAGTGTTTTCTTTTTCATCACTCTCAATCGAAGGGGCATCTTTGGCCTCTTTCGTGTCGGGCGAAACCTCTTTATTTTTAGGTACGTCTTATGGGGGAGGTGACAAGTAAACTACTCTCCCACTATGTAGAGTGGTAATTGCGCTACGTTTCTCCGTATGGTCATGGGGTGTGGAGCTAACACTAGTTTGACCTTGGGGAGGTCTTTGACTCTGGGCAGGAAACTTCCCCTTCTCTTGGATACTTAACGAGGATTGCATTTTTGAAATAGTCGCATTTATGTCATTGATCAGGCGATCATATCTTGCATTGGTTGCATTCTGGTTATTGATAAATAGGTTTATCGTATCCTCGAGATTTCTCCGCGGTGGAGTGACATATGGCCCTGGAGGTGGTGGTGCTTGCACATGTCCTTGCATGTGTGGTTATTGTTGGAAGTGCGATGGTGCAGGATGGAAACATGTGAATTAGGATTCATTGCTTCATTTTGTTGCCCATAGTTAAAACCAGGATGGTTTTTCCACAATGGGTTGTAAGAATTCCCGTGGGGTGCACCGAAATCACCCTTGAATCCTCCTATACCACTCACTTGTTCTTTAAGCATAGCTTTGTGGGCGGGTATCATCGGGCATTCCTCTATTGAATGTCCCGCGTCATAAATAGCACACACCTTCTCGAAGGGGTTTAGGATGGATCCAGTTGGACCTCTTCCATATACCTCACGTAGGTCTCGCAGTCCCTTCTCAAGTACATCGAGTCGATTGTCCATCATAGAATTCTTTCTACATGAAATAGGCCGGACGCCGATGGAGTGGTGGTCACTTAACGATTTAAATTTTGAGCATTAGGGTCAGCTGTATCCCAGGATTGGGTAGTCTCGGCGCCATACCTCAGGTGAAGCTCAGCATCGTGGGCGTCTAAGTCGATAAACGGACCACTACCCATGGTTTCAACGAGTTGCTTGGGATTAACGTTCAGCCCATTATGGATAAAGGAAATGAATTTCCCTTTATCAAATCCATGATGGGGGCATGAAGTAATTAACTCATTGAAACGCTCGTAGCATCGATCGAATGACTCATTTTCTAATTATTGGAAAGTTTGAATTTGAGCCTTGATGGAGTTCGTTCGATGTGGAGGAAAGAATTTCTTAAGAAATTTAGATTGCAGCTCATTCCGGGATGCAATCAAGCTTGGAGGTAAAGACCATAGCCAGGTCTTAGCCTATCTTTTAGCGAGAATGGGAAGAGTTTGAGGCGGATTACCTCTTGTGTGCAAGTTTTATCATTGAGGGTTTCACACACATCCTCAAATTCCCTGATGTGAGATATGGCTTTTCAGAATTCATCCCATGGTAGTGGGGGAGCATCTGGATCATCCCATTTTTAAAAAGAAATTTCCCTGCATTATACGGGAGTATGATGCATCCCGGAGTGACAGTGTGCTCGTGATATAAGATTTCTCTTAAAGGGCAGTATGGGGCCTCTTCCTCACCACCAGCTGCACTACCGTGCTGTGACATGTCTATCTCTCTCAAAGACTCAGTATCCTCACTTGGTATACTCGGAGCGTGCTCTGAAGTGTGTCCTAAGAGGGAAAACGACATGTTATTTAAGATTGAATGTGACAGTGTGGGAGTGGAACCTAGAATTATGGAGCGTTAGGAGTGTGAGGGATATCAGGATCGTACTCAACTATTGGATTTTCGTGAATGTGGATTGGAGTATTATGGGGAGTTGGAGTGAGTTCAGAATTTTGCATTAACTGGCATATGAGATATGATGATGAATATTTTTGTGCTTTTTCAAATTTTTATATGTTTTTTGGATTTTTGGAATTTTTTTTGTCAAAGTTTTAGATTGACTTGATCTAATCCTAAGTCTACCTAGTTCCCCAGAAACGGCGCCAAAAACTTGACGTGACTAAGAATGTGTCTCAGAAGTTTGTACTCTCTAGGCTCAAGTGCAAGCCTGTCGCTCAAGTAATAATCCGATAAGTCGGGTATTGATCCTCAGGGAAATAGGATAACGAAATTTTAACGACATTGGACAGATGAAGGAATCCTAACTCTGACTCTAAAAAGAAAGGAAAAGATGATTTGTTTTGAGAATTGGCTACAACTAAATGCAATTTTGAAAATATGAAAGAAATGCAACTATTCTAAATTACATAAAATACTAACGATGAATAATTTAAAACTCGAACTATATGATGAAGAAAAACAGGACGGGAATATAATCCCTCAACCGTAGTGTATTGATGGTATAAAACTAATCATAAATTTAAATTATTAATTAGACCCAGAATTTAGTACTCCCAAGCATTACGTATATGAGGTTCAAGCCCGTACTATACTTAATCAGAGGACGAGTAAATCGATATTGCGATAGTTACATTTGAATTGCATTCTAAAGCATCCCGGTTACCCTGAAGCAAATGAGATCCAAAGATCTATAATTGTCGTGTTTCTACGCAATACGGTCATAATCAAATCATTAAATTTAGAGGATTAATTTTATACACATGCAACTACCACATCAGGTTGAGTTCATGCATCCCGATCCTTAAAAACCTAGCCTACCATGATGAAATTAATGAAAACGACTTTTGAATGGCAGGAAATCATGATTAAACTAAGGGAGAATTGAAGAATGATGTAGAAGGAAGATTATATGGAAGAAAGTAATCAACTAACTTACCAAAGCACTAAAAGCATCAACTAAAATTACTTGTAATCACAAAAATCTGAACAAACTTCAATCTTGGAATTAAAACTGCAATAAATCTTCAAAGTAGGGTTTTTATTGTAAAGGGAAAAATTAGATGATTTTATGCCGCTTAAAATGATGATAAATCGGGTTTAAATACCCTATAAGACTCCAAGAGTTTTATCTTAACAAGGACTCTCCATTGGAGGAAGAGTGAAAAAACAAAATTGCGATAGTCGGACCGGTCCGATCCTCCTTCGGTTCGATTCTTCTTGGATCCGGATCAGTTATTTTAATTTCTGATCGGTTCGATCCGGTACGGATCGGTTCATTTAATTTCTCTCAGCTTTGATCCATCTTCAGTCCGAGGTTCACTGGAACTTTGCATTTCGGATCGATCCGATCCGGATCGATCTGGTTTTTCTTTGACTTTTTCTTTTATCTTTGACTGCTCATAACTTTCACACCAGAACTCCGATTAAGGTGACGTTTCTTCCTATGTACTTGTAAACTTGATATATTTAACTTTTCTTTAGATGCCTCATCCGAATTCTGAGCAAAAATTATAGCTTTTCCCTTTTGACTTTCCTTCTTTTCTTTTCCTATTCTTCCGGTTTCTTTCTTTCTTTAGTGGCATCAAATACCTGTAAAATTAGTACGGAATACCAGAAACTCGGGGTACTCATTAGAATAAGTCAGTAGCAAGATTATGAGATAAAATTAAATCAATTACGTTGTTCTAGGTGCTAAAAGTAACTAAATTAAATGGATAAATTAGGAAGAATTTATGCCTTATCACTGATCTATACAAAAATAACTTTGCTTAACTCAATCCCTGTTGACTGGATCTAAATTGCATCCATCCCATGGAACTTGTCATATCCCTACCCTTAACCAACCACTGGTTGATCGAGATGGATCAACCATAAGTATTGCAAAATTTCTGCTTGATCTCCTCGAACCAACCTTTCCCCCTCTCACGAGTGGTGCATAAAGTAGAAAACTTCATCATGTCTCACTCCACACCGATCCACAATCTCAACATCCCACGTCAAGTGGTACATCTTACTCCCTTTCTTGGGGTATACCAAGATCGTGACCCATGCGATTCTCCAAAACTGTGCCCTTCCTGGTTTGTCTCATTTGTGAATCAACATCCTATTTTTGTGTAAGCCACCCTCAGAACTTGGCTAAGTATGACTTTGCTTTACTCCCCAAACTGTTGGATCCTACCATTGCCAGAGAGATCCCTCACATGTATCTCTACAATCTTTCAACCCATCTTTTGTCTCATACCTCTCCTTGTTGTACACATATTCGGACTATCTTTCTCCTCAATGAGATTCAATACATCTTATTTTTCCAATTCTTCTTCTAACTTACCCATACGCACATGGTCAACACATACATTTCCACATCTTCTCATCGTGGACAATATTGAAAATTGAACTAACTAGGGTGCCCATACACCTAATATCCCATGCATATCTGCACAATTATAACAAACGTAACATATTTATATCAACTCAGCCCCACATGCTCGGCGTGGCTATACAGTAAAGGTATATCCAATTACCCTACTAATCCAAACACAAATATTCCCGAGGTTTCCCCAATTATCAACTAGTGGTGTAACTGTCCCACTGTACTTCCTACATAGCACTACATAGCTCCACTGGCCTTATTCACAAAATATCTCTCTGCTCAAAATGTTATCTACATACATGTGTAATAACTAAAGTACTAAACCTATGCCTTGACACCTAACACGTCTCCCAACTCCAAACGCTCACTAAGGTTCATGCGTGGAACATCTCGTAAGAGAAATCCAAATAAGGAACCCCCTCCCCCCCGATACACTACTACCTAGCATTGTCAGTCATTGAGATCCGCAGGCCCAAAGCACATAATCGGGACACCCAAAATCTTGCCCCTAGATGTATAAGTCCAATTGTCCACTCCCACATCACTAAAGGAGTCATACAACGCGGCGCTCTCACTATCACTAAGTACGTAGCACTAAATCAATAACGAGTTAAATCTCACCGCTAGATGGTAAACCCAACATATCCTGAATCACATAAGTAAAAGTCCTTACGCATCGGGATCAAATATAAAGAGATAATTGTACTCTTGAAAATCTCCACTATAATATAATATATGCGCAGGCTCGACCCTCTTTTAGGATGAGACATCATAAAAATAATACCAACCGGCCCCGAAATAGCGAACCAAATAGCCTTACTGGAACCTCCCACTATCGCTCAACTATCATTAACTAGCACTATTTGGGACAACATCATACTCAAATAAGGTATCTCTCTAAAATGAGTAAATACACTAAGTCATATCCTCTCAGTGTTCACACCCGCTCCCTTGCATATGGAACTAAAGATATCCCTACTACTCAATGATAAATATATATATATACCCAGTAGTAATTCTAGCAATAAACCCACTAAACCTGTCTCATGTGCGAGTCTAGTGCTAACAAAAATATGATGATGCACCCGTGTCACGTAAAACTTACCCCATTTACCTAAGGATAAAAATTATACTTTCAACAGCCAAGGGCACTGATTGCTCGACTGGTTCTTAGATGTAATACTCGAGTCTGAACTGTCCGAAGAACTCTTGTAATTGTTTCATCTACTGGGCACCTTCACCCTGTCCCTTATCTCACTTTAGACAATATCGACGTGTAGTCCTGATCTCCATATATAAAACATCTCCCTTTGAAAAAACCCTATCTCTATCCCCACTGGCCATGTAGAGGCTGCCTTACTCTCTAGCCTTGGTAGCCTCACCCTGATGGCTACCCCAGTTGTTCCCTTGGCTCCATTGGCCCAGTGGAACGTAATTATAGCCCTGATGACCCTATCAAAATTCACATTCACTCGGTCAGAATTCCCTTGATTTGAATGTCTCAAATGGGTCCCTTTATTGGTTATCCTCTATGTGGTGTCCCACTAACACCAATACGTCCAGTCTTGCTCTACTAGCTAGACTCTCCAATTCTCTTATCACCCTTCACACGAAAGCATTAATATTGGCCTTGTAAAGGTATGGTATTAATGACATTAGTGTAAGTTGTCCAGGCCAAATTTTCCCCCTCAATGCTGGAATATTATACCCATGAGTCCAACATCTACTTAAGGATCCTTTTCCTCCTTCGTATCCACCTCCTCGGGTATAAAGTTTTCTAAGCAAGAACATTCTTCCTCATACTCGACCACTGTCTGTCTCTCTTGTAATAACTACAGAAACTTCCTTTGCATCTCTGTTCAAACAACAGATGGAAGTATTTACGATTAAATCGCACCCCAAATTGCTTGATATTCATGGTATTTCTCCTCAGATGTTATGATTAACTCCCATTACTACAACACTGCTCCAGTGAGTTTAAAAGGCGCTCAAAATTAAATCTTGAGTGTCACTGCCCTCCACTATTCGTAATTTCCATCGGATGTTCTCCTTCCATTGGATAGCTAACACACGTC
Source organism: Sambucus nigra (assembly GCA_949130495.1). Lineage (NCBI taxonomy): Eukaryota > Viridiplantae > Streptophyta > Magnoliopsida > Dipsacales > Adoxaceae > Sambucus > Sambucus nigra. Next base: position 174,164,475 of record OX422218.1, on the reverse strand, counting down.
CACACTTTCACCTCACTCTTATGGATAGCCCTTCTGAAAAGCCATTCCGACCCTCTCATATACCGATCGCATTGAGAAAGTATGAATTGGAGCCACTGTCTGTTGTGGTAGTACATGGGGAAACTGTTGTGCCCCAGCAGTCATTGCAGCGTTAACTTCCTTAAAAACAACAGTGGTGACCTCTGATGCGGTCACCGTCCCCTTAATACTCTGTGGCTCCAGTTGAGCCTCTCCTCCTATAGTCCTCTTAATGGACCTCATTGGTTAACCTATATCTCTTTGTATATGAAGCCCAACTGAAATCATATATGATTTTCTTCAACCATATGCAATAGCATCAGAACGTAAATCACAATATGAATCAACAGTCCTAAGCATAAGGCTCTACATCAAATAGAAAGCCACGCTGAAAACCTAATAAGTTGCACATATCCTAAGAACAGTGGAACATGATGCTTTGATACCATCCGTGACACCCTGGATATTAAAATAATGGGTGTCCATCCCTCTACCAAAATAACACGAGAGTCTTATATGTCTCATTCTTAGCATCACTGCCGAAATTCAATTCATTACTAACCACCTATTAGTTTAACAAGTAGTGTCAAATTTTGATCTTTAAATAACATAAAAAAACCATTCACCGCAATCGCATTCACGATAAGGAATGTAAATAGACCACACTATGTAAAAATTGGAATGCCAAACTAATTAAAATTAATTATTGACTAAACCATTGATTAATAATAATATAATACAATCATCCAACTGAACTAAATAAAACTAGAAGTAAATAAGTCTAACAAATGGAGCAACATGCCCAACCAACAACTGGAATAGAACCTAATCTAAGATAGAAATAATAGAATCGATTACTCCAAATCCTTCTAGCCTCCACATCAGCTGCAACTACGTGATCCTTAGAAGAAGCATCATCCTTGGCATACCTGGGGCTGGACACCTAAAAGTTTTTGAAAATATTTTACACGAGTCAGAGCCCAAAACCTTTGAAAAATATTTAGCAAGTGAATAAATTGCAGTGATGAAATGTAAAGAAATTTTCCATATATAAATTGATAGGAAATCTCATGAGATAATCCTCGCTCCTCATCTACTGTGCACACCCAACGTATACTCTTCACCCTCTTAGTTATGTTGCCCCTCCTAACTAGTGCCAAAACGTATCTTAGCCCCATACACTAACATTCTACCCAGAGTATGACACATTCGATTATTAAATGTCTAATTTCTTATCTAGTAATCACACTTATTACATCATTTCAAATCTCATCGTTAACCAATACATATAACTTTGCCTCCGTTATTAATTTAATATTCACACATTAATAATAATTACCCGTATATAATAGTCATACTTATATACATATTTTCATATCACACATTATACACATATATATATATCATTCTCTCTATACGTATAACTTTAATTCCCAGAGAATTATCTTGTGGATTCATTCTCAAAAATGCTATCATTCACCAGGGCATAAATACAAAATCCTAGGCTAAAGAGTCAGACACTCACACCAATCTCGATGAATCGTAAACATAGTGGATTCGATCATAGTCCTTCATGAGTGAGTTGTAACCATACCATAATTACCTCACTTCGAACTCCTAATACTCAAGGGAAGATTCTTGGTGCTATGATGTGGGGTTGATACTATGCCTATTGTCATTCGCCAGGGTAGATCACCCACATCGTGCAACCTCCGTTAATAGGACAAGAGTGGTATGTTCATATAACTCTATCATGAACACAGATATTATTATTCATTTATATATATATATATATTCACTAAATATCGCTAACGGTGTCAATATCACTGATCGCACTAACCCATAATCCTTTAGTCAAAACCCGACTCTCGAATGCATAAGTAGTCACTTGCTTAATTAATTCACACATATCTTTATTATTCTGGACACTGAGTTATTCTTCTCTAGCCCGTATCTTAACCCTTTCTAAAATCCCAGCCGAATTTCATAAATCATGTTTCGAGTGTTGTTCAACCTAAAACAACCGTGCACCCATACCCGGATTTGATTTCTGACTCAAGATTTTGGTCTCAAACATCCTTTGTAGAAAATTCATAATAATTGAAAAAAAATCAGAAAAATACAAAACTTGCGGCCACGTGTTCGTATCAAAAAGATCTAGCTTCATAACCAGGCTTAAGCAGGGGAACTGAAACGGTTCGGCTAGGGGGCGAATCATTTTGCCCCTGGAATTCTGAGAACACTGACCTGCTACGATTTTAACACAAGTTTATCCAAATTCCCAGCCTAAAATGATTCCAAACTTTATCCCAAAAATATATAATCTCACCCCATCAATTACTAATGCAACGAAAAAATTTCCAATTAAGTCCGTTGTATAGTTTTGACTTATTCCCGGAACAAAACACGTTTGAGTCATAGGTCGTATTTTTATTTATCACGATCCCACACAGACTATGACTTGTTGAAGTTTAATTGAAGACGTTGTGACAAATCTACAAGTAATTAATTATGCCAAATATTTAATTGGTGCAAGTTTATTCGTCTTCAAGTTTAATTAATTTCGAGGTCACTCAGGTATGAATGATAAATTTTAATGGGACTCGAAATTTAATTTTATAAAGATACGGATGCTATTTTATTAAATAAATGTTTTTAAAATGTTTTATAAGTGTTTGAAATGTTTTACACTTCGTTTAAATGTTATAATGAAGGATTAAAGAAGAGTTTTATTGGGACTCTACATTGCGCATCACTCAAATGACTTCAAGCGACATTCACTGTCATTTAAGTGAGATGCCACTATCATTCGAACGACATGGTCATCTCGTTCGAATGACAGCTTCCATGGTTTAAGCGAGCCACCTCCTTAGAAAAATTATTGATAGGAGTGTTTCCTTCAGATTTCGTAAGTGTGCATTCTGGAAAAACTGTTTACGAACCAATACGTTTCTGAACACAAGTTTTCTAAGGTTTTCCAAAGTAAATGCTTCCTTAGAGTTTCAAAGATCCTAGTAATCATTAATATATGCTATAGTGATATCTGTGGAACCAAGAAGAGTTTTTCTACACTTGAACATTGTTGGTTTTACAATGAAGATTTAGTGGAGTCCGATTTCAACATCGTAGATGTTACAAGCAATATCAGTGAACACCAAGACATACGTGGATGTGTGTGTTATGGACAGGTATCGTGGAAAAAGGACTTTCTGCAGGGGCATTGTAAGTGTGGTTGAAGATCATAAGAGAGTCAAGCCTCGTGGGGATCGAGTCGTTGAGTAATACTAGTGTCAGTTCATTGTAAATCCACATTCATAGTGACTGTTTGGCTTCGATCGTCCGAGGTTTTTCCTGTTGTGATTTTCCTCATACATCCAGCATTGTGAGTATTCTTTACTTTATTTTACTTGCTTTAATCACCAGATGGATGTTTAGGATTAATCAAGATAAAATTTTGTTAAGTTAGAATTTGTTCACAACTTGGTGCGAATTAGAAATTTGGAAAAGGGGTTTTCAATAAAAAGAGAAATTATTTTTGTCATCCTTAAAACACTTTCCGCATAAGAAATTAAAAGGGACCATCAAATTGGTATCAGAGTTAGAAACATATTTTTTATGTTTGATCCCTTGTGTTTTTCGAGATGAATTTTGGAGGTTTTGAAAGTTTTCCTGCTCCTCTTTTTTATGGCACAAATTATGTTTATTGGAAAATGCGAATGAGAAGTGCTTTAAAATCCATTGATGAGCGTGTGTAGCGGTTGAAAAGGTTTTGACACCACCAGTCACATGAGAGGGTGAGGTCACTAGTTTGAAACCCATTGAGTCATGTATTGATGTTGAACATAGGCTTTCACTTTACAACTCTAAAGGTCTGCATGTAATTTCCTCACATGTCACACCTAAAGAGTATAATAGAATCAGGACTTGTGAATCTTCAAAAGAGGAATGGGATACACTTTCACTTACTCATGAGGGCACTAGCACGGTCAGGGTGTCTAAGTTTTAAAACCTCACTACACAGTTTGAGATGATTAAGATGTCAGATAGTGAGTCATTTGATGAGTTTTACGTTAGGTTGTCTAATATTGTTAACTCGCCATTTAACTTAGGAGAGAGGATTCCTGATAACCGTGTGATAAAGAAAATTTTGAGATCTTTGCTGAGTAGGTTTGATGCCTAAGTGACTATTTTAAACTCCATAGGAATGATTGATTCGATGAAACTTGAAGAGATTGTAGGTGACTTAAACCTATGAACTCGATATGTTTACCTCCAAGAAAGTGCCAAAGAAGAAATAGGGCATTGCTTTGAAAGCTCAGAAAGAGGAGACTATCGGATGATGATTCGGATTATGATTTTGAGGATGTTGCCTTATTGGCTAAAAAGTTCAAAAAAATTCTTAAGCTTCAAAAGCAATCGAAAGATGATAAAAAGTTTGAGAAATTCAAGAACAACAACGTAGATTCCACCCCTAAGGATAAGAGTGAGAAATTTGATAGGGTCGAGTAGGATAGGTGTTTTGGGTGTGAGGAGTATGGTTACAAAGTTGTCGAGTTCCTCACTAGACTTAAGAAAGAGGGAAAGAAATCGATAGCTTATAATGCCACCTTAAGTGATAGTGATACGGAAGAGGGAAAGAGTTCTCCCAATGAGAGCAAGTTTGTTGCTTTCTTGGAATGTCATGTGAGAGACGACGATAAATATTCCCACAAAGATTCTCATGTGCATTACACTTTCAAGGCCGTTGAATCCCAAGTGTGTGATAGTGATGAGAGTGACGAGAAGGAGATTGATGTAGGTGAGTTGCAAGTTGCATTTAGAGAGTTGTACGAAGAAACTGTGAAAGTGAAAAAAGCTAACTCTAAATTGTAAGCTATGTTGAATGAGCTCTCTATAAAAAATAATGATGCTTTGTTTGAGGATCTTAGGTCATGGGAGAGAAAGCTTAGGGAGAAGCTAGAATATGTGGATAAAGAGAGAGATAGTCTTCGTGGTTTGATGGAGACTTTGAAAAAGGAGTTGCTAGAGTTTGAGGAGTCTAGGCATGTGCTTGATTCTAGGATTCGTGAGTTGGAAGAAAAATGGAAAGACTCAAGTCAGGTTAAGTTTGACTTGGAATCGAGGTCGGAAAAGTTGGATAGGATGTTAGGCACCATCCAAGTAAAAGTGTCATGACCCGAGCCAAAACTAGTAAGGAACGAGTGTATTGACATGCCACCAAGGCAACAAATATTCTTGCTTAAAATTGTTTCGTTATAAATGCAAGAAAAATACAATCACATGGTTATGAATCGTAAAATACTGAAAATGAAGGAATTACGTCATCAGAACTTTCTATGGGAAACATCATTTATATTAAAATTTACAATGAGTTACAACTTAAAACAAAATTTAAAACTTATTACAAGAGAGTCAAACATGCTCTAGATGATAAAAACAACTATTTTACTTAAAGTAACAAAATGAGCTCTAAAAGCTTAATCTTCAACATAGTCCTTTTACGTTCCCTCCGCGAGCCTACTTATTTCCTGAAAAATCATTATTTCTACAACATTAGATAAAAGCCGAGTGAGATTTAATCTCCATACATTCTAGGGTTTTTCAGAAAATTGATAACTATTCAATAGAGAACATAAGGCATATACATACATGGACATGAATTTGCAATAATATATATAAGTAACTAACAGTATATATTTTCAGAATAAACAGTGAAAAATAGAACAGATAAAATAATTAAGCAATATGTCAATTATTAACTTTTATTTTAATGGACATGTACGCTCTAATAGCCAGACAGACAGATAGTGTTACCAAATGTTTCCACCCGGTAACAACACAGACAGAAAATCATGATCTCTGGAACAATGCCTTGTTTAGGGCACACCAGCGATAAACCAGCTGGGAAGGTACCTTCCAAATATTTCCACCCGGTAGTCAAGTCCAATATAGTATGAGAGTTTCCATAAGCCGAATCAATAATTTCATAATTCAAATCAGATGTTTATATCGAGAGATATACACATATAAAAAATGACGAAACCATTGGTATCAGATGTATTTTGTGGATAAAATCAGTTTCACAAATATATATATTTTGCATAATATAATATAATCAAAATACTCAAGGAATGTCATAGAGTACTCACCTAAAACAGAAGTACGAAGTTACAGATATCGAGTCTTGGATCACTAAGACGAAACTTCTTCTTAAATTTTCTCGTACTTTCTCTCACTATTTCTTTGTGAGCTTTTGGATTAATTTCATATAATAACTGATCCTAAGGCCTATATTTATAGTTTTTCAAAGGTATTTGGGTGTTGACACGTGTTTGGGTGACTAAGTTTTTATTTTGGTACGCCGACGTTAAAGTGTCGCGTAACGGAGCTATCTTGCAGTCTTTATTCACCAAACGGCAACACGTGTTTTAGCTTCTTCTAAATGGACAACATATGTTTTGTCTTTATTTATATGGATGACATGTAGGGTGTGGTGGCAAGTTACAGCACGAGGTGGAAAGTTTTTAAGGGTATAAGGGTCATTTTATACATAAAGGGTATTTTGGTAATTTCACGCAATATTTTTATATTTATTAGAGGTCCTTGAAAATATTTTATTTACAAAATAGTCCCTTTTATATTTTCATTTTAGTCCTTAAAACTTTCTTTATTAAAACCAAGTCCCTAAAGCTTCATAAAATTATATTTTCTACCCTGAAACTTATCATTTAGCTTAGGATATGCCATAAGACTTTGATTTGATCCAATTTAGAGTTGATTCTTCGTATTTAAAAGCGTGCCTTGTTATATAAAGAATTCAGAATTCTAAAAGTCCCTAAAGTTTCATAAAATTACATTTTCCACCCCAAAACTTCTTATTTAGCTTAGGATGTGTCATAAAACTTCAATTTTACCCATTTTATAGTTGATTCTTCAAATTTAAAAAATGGGCTTTGTCATATTAGGAATTCAGAATATCGCATATGTAATAATATAACATTATTAGATAACAAGTAAGATGCAATTATAAAACAATTATATATAAGACGCCATTGTAAAACAATTATATATTGGCATATAAAAGTGGGGTCATTACATCCTACCTTCCTTATAAAAAGTTTGGTCCCAAAACTTGACTTACATTAATTTTCAAACGGATATGTATATCGCTACTTTATTTCATCTTATCGCTCCCATGTTTCTTCTTCAACGAAATGATTACTCCATAATACTTTGACCAATGGTATCACCTTGGTTCGTAATATTTGATCTTTATGGTCCGAAACTTCTACTAGATGCTCAATGTATGTCAAATCTTCTCTAACTTGAAGAGGATCATGAATTAAGATATGCATCGGATCAAGGATGTTTTAATTTATCATTGATACGTGAAACACATTATGCACACTAGAGAGTTCAGGGAGTAAGAGAGTTCACGGAGTAAGGCTATTCTATATGCAACATCTCCTATCCTTTCAAGGATTTCAAAAGGTCCCATGTATCTTGAACTCAACTTCCCTTTCTTCCCAAATCGAATTACTCCCTTATTTTTAAAATAAAGACTTTATTAGGATAGATATGAAGAAACGCCATTCATCAGTGGCTTACACAAACAAAAATGAAAATTTTTAAAACAAAATAGCACGAAGCGTGCATAAAAGAGAATGAAGTTTTGAAAAAAAATTAGGACCTACGATATCTTGAGCACATTTTCCTATTGACGACATGCCATTTGTTATGATTCGAAGTAGAGGCTAGGCCGTTCGAGATAATAGTAGGGAATTCCACATATAAATCAATGCCGCGATCGTCGTGAATTTGAACACTACTGGGAATAACTTGAGTTTTCTCTCCACTTGTGACAATATTATCTAAAGGAGGCATATCTTCTTCAGTTTTATTGTCTTCATCAGAAGATGAAGAATCAATAAGATCATTGTGCAAAACTAATTTATCCCCTTTTAACACGATGGAATCATGTTGGATTAAATTAGTTATGGTCAACAAAGTTGTGCTATTTTTTGAGTCATTTTTATCATGATGCAAAATGTCCTCTAGAGGGGGCATTGGGCCATAAGAATCTTTCGTATGTGAAATATCTTTCCAAGAATTCTTAGGGGTATGATCAGGGACAGCAGTATTTTATTCCAAAATACTTTCTATATCTATAGCTGCTGAGTCATCGGTGACCCATAATTTTTGTCTTCTGAATCCTTTGGACAATCCATATTTTTAGCCAAGGTCAACACAGGAGATCCTGCTGAGGTATCAAAACCATGAAAAGAGTTTTTGGTGGCTACAATATGTAATCTAATCTGTACAGCCACGCTATTGTGATCTTCTTCCACGTGGGTTCCTTAATCAGTTTGTTCTAAAACTTTAGGAGCTACCGACTCTGTATCCTCTTTATTTAATATTTGAACGGTCTTCACATTTGACTGTTTTTGTTTATCATGTTGACTATGTGGAATCATCACATTAGTAATATGTTGTACGGAATTCTCAACTAAAACCACCACCCCTGAATTAAAGGTCTTGCACTGACCGTTTCCAACCAGCTGTTGCTCATGATTCTCCTCTTTGGAATTCCAACTGTCGATGGCGATTATCGACTTAACGCTTTTGACGGCTTTGAGCGATTCGAAGTCGGTCTTGTATCAATTTTACCATTTTTGTTATGATTTGGATCAATTCTGGTCCCAATAATTTTCTTTCTCCAACTTCTACCTAACATGCAGGGGAACGACACCTTCTACCATAGAGTTCCTCATATGGATCCATTTGAATACTTTCTTAATAACTATTATTATATGAAAATTCTACTAACGGTAAATGATCATCCCAATTCCCCTTCAGATAAGTACACATGCCCTAAGCATATCCTCTAAGGTTTAAATGGTTCTATCGGATTTTCCATCTGTTTGAGGATGAAAAGAGGTGCTGAAATTCAATTGTTCCCATGGCTACTTGTATTATTTTCCAAAAGAGAGACACAAATCTAGGATCACGGTCAGAAATAATTAAAACTGGGGTTCCATTAAGCCTAATAATTTCCCGTACATATAACTTAGCTAACTTTTCTAAAGAATTGGTAATCTTAATGGCAAGAAAATGAGCAGATTTAGTTAACCTATCAATAATTACCCAAATAAAATCATTACCATTTGAACTCCTTAGTAAACCTATCACAAAATCCATAGTAATATGTTCCCATTTCTACTCAGGGATAGTTAGGGGTTGTAGTAATCCTAATGGTTTTTTATGTTCAGCTTTTACTTATTGACAAACCAAACACTGAGATACAAATTCGGCTATCTCCCTTTTCATATATTCCACCAAAATACTTCTCGAATATCCATATACATTTTTGTAGATCCGGGATAAATGTGAATCTCGAGTAATGACTTTCCTCCAAAATTTGCCTCTTTAGTTGGGAATCATGTGGAACACACACTCTATTTACAAACCTCAATATATCATCTTGTATCAAAAAGTTGATTCTCTTCCCTTTGATAACTTCTTCTCTAATCTTCTTCAGTTGTTGGTCATTTACTTGTGCAATTTTGATCCTTTCCATCAACATGGGTTGTACTTATAAGTTTTCGATTATTCCTCCTTTGCTATAAATACGCACATCTATTTCCATAATTCTTAAATCCTTCAACGGAGCTTCTTGGCTTGTAATAACACATGCTAAATTTGGTGTAGACTTCCTACTTAAAGCATCAGCTACTATATTAGATTTCCTCGGGTGATAGTGAATATTCAAATCATAATCCTTCATTAATTCTAACCACCTCCGTTGTCTCATGATCAATTATTTTGGGGTAAAAATATATTTCAAACTCTTATCATCGGTATAAATCTCACAAGTCTCGCCATACAAATAATCTCTCCAAACCTTAAGATCAAAAATTACAGCTACTAATTCTAAATCATAGGTTGGATAATTTGGATCGTGTGGTTTTAACTGTCTCGAGGCATAAGCTACTACTAGGAACGTGAGAAAGACCACTAGGAATGTGAGGAGAGGTCGACATTTTGGTAATCATTCCCGCTGTCTTTACACTTGCACATATTGTGGTTGGAAAGGTCACCTTAGACGTTTTTGCTATGACCTTAGGAATGCTCCTATGAAATTTAGAAATGAAGTCGTTTCGATTCCCAAAACTCTCACCCGTCATGTTACACCTACTTGGATTGGGAAATTGGATTTAGTGGCTTTAGGAAATCTAAAGGATGGTTGGGTCAATATGTTTGTCATACGCTAGTCTCTGCATCATCATTTTATATCTTGCTAGTGTTATGACATGTGTATCATTTTGTATTATCTTCTTTTCATTAATTAAGTCTTATTTGAAAATACAAAAAAAATGGTTTATAAAATTTTTGAGAAAATACAAAAATATTTTGCATTTTTTTAGTCAAAATATATTGAAAAAACAAAAAGATTCTACGTTTGTTTTTGTGTCTTGAGTTTACATGTTTGATGTGGCATATTGATGTGCTTGGATCCCCTTCCTTTCATTATCCATATGGCTAGGACATTTGGTCATAATTATTGATGCTTAGAGTGATCTTAACCATTGTATTATGGGGTTGTTTTGAAGTTGATATGCATTTTGATTCGACTTTGTATATATGTCATTCTTGCACACATGGACGAGTTTATATGGATGTTTGACATATCTTGCATATTTGAGTTTGGTGAGATGTTCTTATCTTATTTTTTTCATCTATGCGTAAGTAGACATAAGGAGGAGGTGTGCATGTAAGAACCGTTTAAAGTGAGAAAAGTAATTGAAAAAATTACGAGTCTTCACGGCAAAGGGATGCGAGAGTGTAAAATTGACTCGACGTGAAAGCCACCATTAGAAAGAGCCTGAAAAATTAAAGGAAATAAAAAGAATCATATGCCAAAATATGGGTCAAATTAGTTTATGTTCATTCAGAATAAAATATGATATATTCGAGGGATAAATTAAACGGGTTTGCACCATGAATCCTAATGTTGAAAAATTGTGTCATGATGCTACTATTTGTAGAATCGTCAAAATTCCTGATTTGTATGCATGTTTGATTGTTTAGTTCATTTAGCTCACATTTTAACTGTCACTTATGGCTAAAATAAAGTTTGATGATTTATAGATATCAATTAGAGCTTCTTGATCGTTTCGATGTGTTGGAATTATGATTCATTTGTTGTAGTTCACGCCCATACATTCCATGTTCACGTTTGAGCACATCGATACTATGTTAGCATGCAACTCACATTTGGTCGTTTTGTATTTTCTTAGTTTAGCAACTGTTTTGGTACTGTTTTGCAATTTTGAGACCCTTCCAGTTAGATTTTTTATGAAATTTTTTCAGTAGGCAACACTATTTAATCTTCTGCAGTAGAACTGGGATTTTTGTTTGCTCATTCGAGTGACATCTATATGCCGTGCGAAGTTATCATTCGAGCGATGTCGCTTTATCGTTCGAGCGATGCCTTTATCTCGTTCGAGCGACGTCTGGTTTTTGTAATTCGTTATGTTTCAGTACCCTATTCTTAATTGACACATCTTTCAATACTGTTGGATTGCTTCTATTTTTTGTTATATGCAGATTCATATTGATCACATATTTTGCTACATTGAGTTCATGTAGTCACACCTGCTTATATTGATTAATTCATTTGTGTGATTATTGTTTGCTAGCTATGGATTTGTCACTATTGATCTTTATTAGCTAGTTATTTGCATGATTATCTAGATATATTTCATTGATTTATCTCATGCTAAATTTGTTTATCTTTTCACCAGGTTGTCTATTCGAGACAAAAAGGGGGAGAGATGTATGTGACGTAGGGTGATATTTGTTTCAATCACTATGTTTGTTTGTTACACACATTTGTATATAGATTGGTATCTTGTTTATGTGTATATTTGATATTTATATTTAAAAGTTATTTTTATTTCAAATTGGTATCGAAATATTTTTCTCACATATTTCACTATGGTTTATATCATTTTTTCCTCCATACTTCACTGGGTGTTTTTCTGTTTCATGTGCGTAGGTTTGCTTATCGAGATTCAAGATTTCAAGACTACATCACATTCAGACATTCAGAGACAGTTCATGCTAACCGGTCCGTTGTTTACTAGTCTTGTCCTGTATTTTTTATTTTGGGTTTATGGGATGGGATTTAGGCATCATACGGCTTGATAGCCCGGCTTAGACATTTCACTGATGGTTTTATCCCAGAATAGTCGAAGGGGGAGATTTGTAAAGACAAAATTTCCAACTCAGTCCGTTGTATAGTTTTGACTTATTCCCGGAACAAAACACGTTTGAGTCATAGGTCGTATTTTTATTTGTCACGATCCCTCATAGACTACAATGTATTGAAGTTTAATTGAATACATTGCGACAAAGCTACAAGGAATTAATTATGTCGAATGTTTAATTGTTGCAAGTTTATCCGTCTTCAAGTTTAATTAATTTTGAGATCACTCAGGTATGAATGCGTAATTTTAATGGGACTCAAAATTTAATTTTATAAAGATAAGGATATTCTTTTATTAAAAAAAATTAAAATGTTTATTAAGTGTTAGAAATGTTTTACACTTCGTTTAAATCTAATAAAGATGGATTAGAGAAGAGTTTTATTGGGACTCTGCTTCACGCATCGCTCAAACGACATCAGGCGATATTAACTATCATTTAAGCGAGATGCCACTGTCGTTCGAATGACATGGTCATCTCGTTCGAAGGACAGCTTTCATCATTCAAGCGAGCCACCACCTTAGTAAAAGTATTGATAGGAGTGTTTCCTTCAGATTTCGTAAGTGTGCGTTCTGGAAAAATTGTTTACGAACCATTTTCTAAGGTTTTCCAAAGTAAATGCTTCCTTAGAGTTTCAAAGATCCGAGTTATCATTAATATATGCTAGAGTGATCTTTGTGACACCAAGAAGAGTTATTCTTTACTTAAACATTGCTGGTTTTGAGGTGAAGATTTGTGGAGTCCGGTTTCAACACCATAGAAGTTACAAGACATATTGGTCGACACCGAGACATCTATGGATGCGTGTGTTATGGATAGGTATCGTGGAAGAAGGACTTTCTGCATGGACACTGTGAGAGGAGTCGTTTAAGATCAGAAGAGCATCAAGTCTCATGGGTATCGAGTCGTTGATTAAGATAACTGTCTGTTCGTTATAAATCAACATTCATAGTGATTGTCTGGCTTGGGTCGTCGGAGGTTTTTCCCATTGTGGTTTTTCTCGTACATCCGGAATCGTGAGTATCATTTACTTTATTTTACTTGATTTAATCACTAGATGGATGTTTACGATTAATCAAGATAAAATTTGGTTAAGTTAGAATTTGTTCACAACTTAGTGCGAATTCAAAAATTGGAAAAAGGTTTTTCAATAAAAAGAGAAATTGTTTTTGTCATCCTTAAAACACTTTTCACATAAGAAATTAAAAGGGACCATCAACTAACTTGAACATATGTATTTGATTGTCATAAATCATCAAAAACTAAATTTAATCATGTGATTTACATCATTCTTTTTCCAACAAAAAGTTTTCATGACTTCTAATGAAATTCCTAAATTCACCATCAAGATTTCATCTTTTCAATTCAAGTTTGTATCTTTCCATTCAAGATAAATATATAACATTCTCATTCTTAGTTTTATCTAATAATAACTAATTTTCATGAAGGATTTTCATCTAACGAATGTCATAAGAAAATCACAATATTCATCTTTCAAAAATTCCCTTTTTCCTTGTAAATCCCAATCCTAAAATTTGTATCTTTGTCTACCAAATTTTGATATGAATCATAAAGTTAACAAAACACATTGAAATTTTAAACACTTTCCTTGTATGAGGAATGTATGTGAATCTTCCTCTTTTTAGGGTTTAATCAAGCCAAGAACTCACAAGAATTGCCTCCAATTTTCCTCCCCTTGGACTCCCTTGTGTTTTCTCCGTCTTTTCTCACTAATTAAGACCTCAATTGTTTTTATATGTAAAGTGGTTGCCTCCCAACCCTCAACCTCTTACTTAAATCCCTAATCTCAAAATTAGGTTAACCCTATAGTGTAAAATGATATGTATGCCCCCAAGTAGCCCGATTACAATCCTCAGTACCTAATACTGACAATTTCGAGCCATCCTGAATCATCTTTGCAGAAATCACTATATGAGTCACGTATCATCAATTTACTGCCTTATTCCCAACATGACCCCACACGTGTGTCCCAAATAAGATCTTATTGATCTTTCGCTTTTACCCATTTACGATGCAATTAAAATAATACAATTTAATTTACTTATCACACAACTAAATATAATGTCACATAAATATTAATTCATTTCTTTTTAGTTAATAAATATTTAAATTTACTTTATTTCTCAAATTAATTAAATTAATGTGAAACGTGTAATTTATATATTCCCAAAAATATGGGGTGTTACAGAATCATGTAAACATGTCACTTTGAACTTAATTATTAATAAGATAATTTTTTATTTAGTTGGGTTATAAAATTATTTTGAGAATTCAATTTAAACCATTTTGATGAAAATAAAACGTTGATTCTATGAGATGAATATCCCTAAGTTATGATGACCATCTACCATAATTGTGATGTCAGTTCAAATGTATGCTATTTTATTTGTACTTTGAATTAGACTATGAGACATATATGTAAGGAAAAATCTAGATCTTAGCTTTCCAATTAACTTTGAATTGGTTCATTTGGACTTCTTTAGAGGGTGTAATAGTCATTTTAACAAAGAGTGTTTAATCTATCAGAATATTAGATTTGTGCGAATTTGTGATTTTAAAAATTCTAATTGAATAAGGACTCTAATATTTTTACCTATTTAAAGGGAGAACGGGGAAGGAATTTTTCAGACTCATATTAACCTATTTCCAAGAGACTTTCTCTCCCAAAATATCTCCCCTTTTTCAAAAAAAAAACTAACCTCCATTAAAGAATATTTTCAGGTTTATTTTTGAAGAAGAAAGACATGTTTTCTCAAGATCATCCGAGAGACTTTCTTTGTTTACTTTTCAAGAGGAACACAACCATATCAATGGATTTTCTATACGATAACTTTCATCAGGCATGAATATCTCTATTGTTCCCCTTAAGTATTATGTGTTTTAAATATTGCCTAAATCGTAATTAATCATGTTTTCTTAAAATTGATTAGGAAAATTGAAAGTAAATTCGGGGTTATTTTTATTCAATCTAAAAATATCATTTAAGACTTGAAATAACTGCATGTTTAGACTAGTGTTTTGGGTTATAGTAGATTTGTGGAAAGAATCGCATGTTAGAATTAAAATATGAACTTGAAATAACGTTTTGACTTGTAAATCATGATTTTATATGTGTATGTATAAAATTGAAATTATTATTACGTAATGTTGTTAATATGCATGTTGTAATAGGATTATGTGTTAAATCGTTAAAATATCACTAGTATTAGAATTATGGAATTGAACAACTTGTGTGACTATTTGGTAGAACTTTATTATTACATGATTAAATGGACATAATTTAATTGGAATTGAAATCGTAGGATTAACTGGAGGACTTTAATGCAAAACTAAAATATAATTTACGAGTAGATCATTCGTGTTAAAATATGGACTCCGTGGGAACATTGGGATTTTTGGGAGTAGTTGTAATTTCACTTGTTTTATAGGTTGCTTACTAGGTATGGAACTAGTAAGTAAACTTTGTTGTTGTTGACACTTTCTAAGTGGGACTAGTGAGTGTATACTTGTACAGTTGGGTATTTTTCTAGGTAGGGCTAGGTAGTACGTGATGATTATTTGTAAGTATCCTTCCTAGATGATAGACTAGGTAATACTTATGGTTTGGTTATATCTAGGTATGAAACTAGGGATGGTTTTTTATTGTGATACTCGAATAAAGGATGGGGCTAATTGAGAATAAGATAATTAAGAATAAATAAATAATGCCTAAGATGATAAATGGTTATTATAATGAATTTGAGTCGTGAGTATGTGCAGGGATAACGATAATTAGACTTACTGGCTATAGCGACGTGGATTTGTGTTGGTGCCACGAGTAAGTGAAGTTTTAAAGAACTTGGGCAAACTGGCTATAGTGGCATGTCATGCATGGAACCTCGCGAGTATGTGAAATGTTAACGAAATTGGGAAAAGTGGCTATAGTGAAGGAATGGGTGTGGTGTGTAAAATTATTAGCACGCCAAGAGTATGTATAAGACCAATATAAAGGTAAAATGGTCATATTGGTGTCGCATTAATAAGAGTGGTTGCATTAATTTAATTAATAATTTAAGATTATAATTTAATGTTGTAATAACATAATTGGACTTGAATAACGGGGTGGCTTAGCTATGTGGATAGTTAGTGTTGTTTTACTTTACTTGACTTGCATATTCTTATCATTTAAAATTAAAATATTCTATTGTAATATTTATTTGGTATAATGCTTATGTATGGATTCACCGATCCTAAATGGGAGGAGTAGTGGGTGTTCATGCGGTGGGCTCTGACCCATTGCGTTGACTAACATTTCAGTTATAGTTGCTAGTGTAGCTGCATAGGATGGATTGGAGATTCGTGGAGTGCAGCTGGAGTACTATTTTATTGCTTTAGTAGTTTAGATTTTTCATTCCTCCATTTTATTTATGAGACATTTACTTATGGATTCAATGGGCCATTCGGTTCCACAGTTGATTACGATTTCTTTTTAAGTTGGAGTACAGTTGGATTATTTTATTTAAATATTAATCTATCTTTTGGAGTTGAGTGTTATATTGGAGTTAGCATGGTGATGGAATTTTTGATGTGGATGTTTATATTTGTTATATTACATTTCGGATTATATCTTATGGAAAAAAGGTTTTAACGTCTCATATTTCTGTCACATGCTAAGAATGGCATCTTAATTCTGACACCCGGCATAGTTTGGTAGTGGGGACTGGTCACCTCCAATGTTTGAATATGCAGGGTGTCACAGCCCACTTCTAGATTGACTTTACGATTGATATTTTGGTATAGGATATCTTAATTATGTATATCGTCTTCACCAAGTTTGGTTCAACAATTCCTTTTTGTATAATTAAAATTTGTTACACATGGATGATTCGCACGATTTGGTTTGTACTAGAGTCTATTTATGTATAAGTATAGTCAGTGTTAAGAAGTTTTTTCTTATAATTTTTATACTTGTAGTTGATTCCAAATCCTTCTACTGATGTCATGGATAACGATATTACCACCACATCCATGACATCACTAGTACTTAAACAATTATTTTGAACCTATGAAAAGAGACTCACTTTTGTATTGCATTCACTACTGGTATATTGAAATGAATGATAATTAGAGAGTTTTTCGATAAAGAATTCATTGTCGTTGTTGTTGTGTAGATTATTTTAATGCTTTCATTAAACACGTTAATTAAAATTAGAGTGATGTGCATTCCCATGTAATCAAGGTGGTTATTATCATATCCATGGGTAAAGAAGAGAGAACCATATCATCCACTCCTCTAAACCATGTCCTCAGGGGACCATAATGATAGCTCGATAATTGGTGGTATCTAAAAAATGGTGGAAAAAAGGGGGTCTTATCACCAATGAAAAATCGTCAACTTAAGGAATGTTGCTGCTATGGTGAGACATCATAGGCTTTCTGTTTGTGAATATTTTCACTGGAATAGAAATCCTTTCCCACAGACGGAGTCAATTATAAGTACAAATATCACAATAAAGAGATTCATGAAAATAATCACAAAGAACAGAAAGTAAAGATCACACACAACAACGATATACGTAATTCGATAACTTTCCTACGTCTACGAAGAGGTTACTTCTTCATTATAGTGTCTTGCAATAATATTTGTTACATCCCTTTGCTCCGGGCCAGGGTATGTAATTTATAGGTGTATTAAAGTGGATATTGGGTTGTACAAGGAACTCAATTAACACGTGAATATATTAAGGAATACCTGAATATCTCTTTCGAGACTATTGGTAACTGATTTGACTATACTCGTAAGTATTTTAGTGTATTTGAAATACTCGTGTGTAAATTAAATCATAATTTGGGTCGGGCAGCTCTTTGATCAATCCGAACTAGTTGGCTACTTCATGAGTCGTGTTAAATGGGTTCCCACACTTTCTTTACACGTTTTGTCTCCCTGTAGGACAAATATTTATCTCCCCTTCTCTCTCTCTCTCCAAATAATGGACCCATTTCTCTTTCATCATTCAATCCATGTATATGTAGGTATCATAGCAGGAATTAGGGTGTCAGGCAGATAATTCACTGCCATGTGATCACCAATGAATCTCAACCACCATGATCACCAAAAAATGTTGATGAGTGCATTAATTTGTATATTTTTTACCCAAATTTATACATTATTAGTCCCATTTTATTTTATTCAATAAATTCATAGGAGCATTTTATTATAAAAGGAAAAAAATGCAAGAATAATTGAATTTTGATTCAAAACGGAAATTCTAAGTAAAAAATGGGTGCTTCAATAATTTTATAATATTCTTGTGCTAATTTGTGAAAAAAGTTGCCTAGTGAAATTTTTGCAGGTAATGTATTGTTATGTCTTTTACAACTGACCTTCAACCCTCACCCACTTCGACACACCTTGTGACCACTATGGGATGCTAAAACCACTCCACATTCACCTTGTTGCTCAAAAAACTCTTTGCCCCTTCGAATTGTGGAAACCTTCAAAAATGTAAGGGCAATTTATAGATAGGTCCTTTGGTAATAATTTTTAAACATTTAACGACAATTTACTATTAGTTCCACTTGTTATGCCACTAGCATGGACTTCTACATGAAGAGAATTAGTTGACCTAAGTGTTTAAAATTTGTTAAAATTACTTTAGTGTTTAAAATTTGTTTGTGAGGGACCTAAGAGTACTTTCCCCAAAATATAATGGATTCGGCTATCCCCTTCCTTCATCGACGTCTGACGAGACCTATCAAAGTTTCCCCCATTTTGATTACCGACATTATCACACCATAAATCCAAAAAAAGGACAAGACAGCATGTCTTCTTTATGAGCCAACAGGTTCACATCGCTCGTACTTTGCCAACTTTAGGTGACCTTTGTCTACATGTCATGAAGGAAATTGATAATGTTCCTCTACACACCCTGACCTACCTCCAATCTTTTATTATAGCAAAAAATGTCTTCAATATACTTTGAAGTTGTCCCTTTAGTTATCTTCCAAACACCTTACTGGCATCATCAGCTTTAGATGGTCGTCGTCAAAAAGACATAAACCCCACTGGAGCCCTATTAATCCTCGAAGGAACCATGACAACCGCCCATTATAGAACTTATCAAACCCTTTAGCAGGTTACATAGGTGTGAGACAATTTATTGGTTTTAAATCTCTGTAAGTTGGGCAATTGTTGTGTCTATGTGTCTGAGATTATATTATGGAGGATTTTATGTCTCGAAGATATTCTAAATTATGATACCCCATCAATAAACTTATATGTTTTAGTTTTATCATTAAACCTGATTAGTGAATTATTTATAATCCGATAAAGTATCAAATAAGTTAAGTTTGAGATCAAGGAATAAATAAAATGTTAGTGTAAATCAATAAGAGTTGGACTAATTTCCCCCAAGCGAGTATTTTATGCTCTACACGTGGAATCACATTATGCACTATCTAACTTTGCAAACAAAGACCTCGTTTTTTGGAGTAATTTTGAGATAATTAAATTAGAGTGCATTTAAAATTTAGTGGAATTAATTAAAATTAAATGGGATGGAACTTTCAAATTTTCTTTTGGAATCCAATTTAAGTATTATTTATGGGTCCCTGGTATAGTCCATTACCAAAGTAGTACGCCCAAAATATCTGGAAGCCCTAATTGTCCCAAGACCACTTTATGTGTGTGTGTGTTTGTGTGTGTGTGTGTGTGTGAGTGTGTGTGTTTATATAGGTTTAAGATAGGGTTTTAAAGATTAGAGAGAGAGAGAGGAAAACACGTTTCTCATTTTTATGAAGGGGTGAGGAGAAAAGTGATTTATCTCATATTTCCCCAAGTTTTTATCTTTTATACTAGAAGATTTAAGGAATTTCGGGGATTTTAGCAAGCTTTCTCTAATCTTCTACAATCATATTTCTCCTCATTCGGATCACCTATAAGATCCGCAAAGGTATAATGATTTTAAACCCTAGGTTGATGATTTAAACCTAATTTTTGTTAATTATTTCTATTACATGATGAATCAAAGACTTTTGGGCATCAAAGTTTTTCTTCGTATCAATCCCCTACAATTGGTATCAGATCCCCGGTTAAAGATTCATCATCCTTTAGAGAAGTCCATTTATTCCACACGAAACCCTAATTTTGCATATTGTTGGAATATATATATATATATATATATATATATATATATATATATACACACACATACATATATTGTAACACCACGTATTTTTGTGCATTTAATAGTTAATTAATTCGGGAATTTTAAATTACTGGTGTGTTGTAATTTTAATTGAATTAATTATGACAATATATTTATTTAAATATAAATCGGGAAGTGAATGGTTAATGTTTAGGAAAATTTATTTACTAAGTGAATAGTAATAATTTAATTACATCATTTCGAGTATTTATGACGGGGTATGCACTTACCTCAACCGGGAGTCGGTATAGACTAAATTGGGTGTGAAATAAGGATTTTTATAAATTAATTCGGATGCCAATTCTGAGGGCGCGGTTGAGTCCGGATGGGTCGAAATAGTCAGAAAAGAGTAACCGGGGGTAGTAATTGGGTCTCGGGGTATTTTTGGGCATAACCGGGCCCACACGGGGTGAGTTGGGCCACTTTAATTAAGCCCATTAGGTGAAAAACGGGATTAAGGGTTTTTAACCTAATTGGGAGGTTAAGAAATGGCAGCCAACATAATTCTAAACCTAGGGTTTGAGAGGGGATTTGGGGAAAAGCAAATCAAGAACAAATTGGAGGTTATTGGAGCCAAATTGAGGAACTACGCCAACGGATCAGACACTACGAACACTTACAGGCAAGTGGTTAACTGTTTTGATTCTTAAAGCATGATAATCAATTCATATCATAGTGATGTGTAAATCAAAATTCATTTTTGGGTGTAAATGGGTACAAAATGGGGTTTTTGTTTTTGAAACACTTGAATGAGATTCAAAGTAAGATTTAGATGGGTGATTGATATCTGAATATGTATATATGATTTGAACGAGAAATCCAGAACATAAAAGAGTGGAAATTGAATCTGGAATTTGGGATTTAAAACAGATAATTGAATTTTATGGAGAAAGACCCATTTCGAAAATTATGAGATAAGTAGAGAAGTTGATTATCTTAATGGCCTCTATGATGAATAGGATGTGGATTAACCATGTGTAGATGATGTGATGATGTAATTAGAGGTTTAAATTATGATTTAGAAACCTTAAAGTTCGTTAATGGTGGAAAACAGGGGGGAAGAAGAGCTGTAACGAAGGGGTCGATTGATCGATCGATGATGGGAAATTCTGGCCAGTTCGGCCTATGGGTGATATAAGGGGGAAATTAATTATAAATTAATTTCCATACTGTAAATTGTGATAATTAATTTTGAAACACCTATTCCTAGTAATTATGGGAAAGAGTAATTGGGACTAGGATGAATTTATGTGGGGCATTTAATGGATGAATTTGAGAGATTTTATTCCAAAATAGTGAGATACGGATCCAGTGAGCGAATCCGGGTATATTGGTCAAGCGACCCCAAGGTAGTGAATTAAGTTTGGAGATAAACTAAGTAATTTAGAGTCGGGATATAGACTCGGGAAATATTTAATTTCGGGCCAAGTGGATCGAGTCCGGGTATGTTAATTATTATAGGCAAATATAATTGGGAAAATTATAGAAATAAAGGTGTGACACATTGTAGGCGGAAATGTGGGTATTATATTATGAGATGTAAATTGGACCAAGTGAGCGAGTCCGGGTATGTTGGTTAAGTGACATTAAGGCATTAAATTAATTATTGAGAGGAAGTAATTTGTTTGGAGTCGGAATATGGACTCGGAAAATATTGAGGTACGGGCCAAGTGAGAGAGTCCGGGGATAATGGTTGGGTGACACCAAGTTATTAAATTAATAAATGAGATAATTAATTTAATTAGAGTCGGATTGTAGACTCGGATATGTGTTGATTAATTAATGTGTGAATTAATTTAATTAGAGTCGGTTTGTAGACTTGGGTAGGATTAAATTAATGGGTGGGATAATTAATTTAATCAGAATCAGATCGTAGACTCGTGAAGGGTACTTATTAATTAATGTGATAATTAATTATATTAGAGTCGGACCACAGACTCGGAATTTGGGTTAATTAATTAATGTGTAAATTAATTGTATTAGAGTCGAACCACAGACTCGGATTGGTATTAAATTAATATGTGTGTTAATTAATTTAATTAGAGTCGGGCGATAGACTCGGGGAGGTATTAAATTAAAATGTGTGTTAATTAATTTAAGGAGAGTCGGACCATAGACTCGGGGAAAGTATTATATTAATTGAGGTGTGAATTAATTATATTAGAGTCGGACCATAGACTCGGGAAGAGGATAAATTATTAAGTGAGAAAATTAATTACATTGAGTCGGGCCACAGACTCAGGAAAAATTACAGGCAGTGTACGGGATTTTGAATACATGGTAAAGCCGGGGTTAATAATATATATATACGGTGTAGTGATAGTATATATATATATATATATATATATATATATATATATATATATATATATATATATATACAGAAAGGATCTCATGCATACCCAGTTTGCATACCCTCCGTGCGGACCATTTTTTTAAAATAGTAAAAAAAATAATTTCGGGTTGATTTTTTTTTATAGTTTCTAAACATTTCAATAGGACCATAAAAAAAAATTCAACTCAAAATGAATTTTTTTGCTATTTTAAAAAAATCGGTCAAACTTTGTCAGTTTTTAAGTTGTTTTTAAGTTGTTAAAAACTGACAAAATTTGACCGATTTTTTTAAAATAGCAAAAAAATTCATTTTGAGTTGAATTTTTTTTTATGGTCCTATTGAAATATTTAGAAACTATAAAAAAAATTACATCAAAAATATTTTTTTTACTATTTTATCAAAATTGGTCCGCGCCAGCGGTATGGAAACTGGGGTATGCATGAGAACCGCTCTCTCTCTCTCTCTCTCTATATATATATATATATATACGTGTATGTATTGTGTGTGACATTAAATTACAGTCAGTGTACGGGATTTTGAGTACACGGTAAAATCGGGGTTCATAGTATATATATATACGGGTAGTGATAGTATATATATATATATATATATATATATATATATATATATATATGTGTGTACATATTGTGTGTGATGGTAAATATCAGTGATTAGATATTTGTTTAATTTATATACTCTAATGCTATCAAGGGAGGTTGCGCGATGTGGGTGAATCCCCTAGCTTGAGGAGTAGGGCGAGTATATCCCCAGGTCATAGCGTCTGGTATATATGGGTGAGGGATTTATCTCACTTTCAGGGAAGGAATATGACCGCCTCCACTACGTTTATATTTTGGGCCGAGTTAGTGAGCGATTCCAACTCGGGGAAACTAGGTTTTGTGAGCACACCTAGTGAGATAGCATTTTAGAGGGAATCATCCGGTGAGGGTAATCTCGGAAGGATGGATACACGTATGATATATGTGTAAATGTTAGTAAAGGTACGTATAATATGGTAGTAAATATTATATGTAGGTGATAATACAGTGTGTGATGTATTTACTTTATATAACTCGGGTTACAGTTATACGCAGTTAATTAATGAGAAATTAATTAAGTTAATTATTTGTGGAAATAATACAGTGTGTGATGTATTTACTTTATATAACTTGTGACACGGTTAGATGCTGCTATTTAAGAGGAATTAATTAAGTTAATTGTGAAATAACTTATAATTCAAGAATCATTATACTCGGGTTAGAGTAGTATGGCAAGGGAAGGTTATACCAGGACTAGTTGGACGGGGTAGTACAACTAGGTGGGGTTAAGGTAACCGGTAGGTGTGCACAATAGTGGAGGGGTGAGAATGTCCACAAGGGAGTGCGACACTAACTTAAATATGAAGCGCATTCATGCATTTTAAATTACTGCAGTTAAATTCACTTGCTAAATATTTTCAAAATATTTTGGGTTCTAACCCTTGCTATAAAACCATTTTCAAAACCTTTTAGGTGTCCAGCCACAAGGAAGCCAGGATTGATATTCTATTCCAGGGACACGGAGCTGCGGCATATGTGGATGCTAGCAGGAGTTTGGATTAGACGCATCATTCATTCATTCCTAGAGTAGGAATCTTATATCAGTTTCAGTTTTATTTAGGGCTTGTCGCCCAGACTTCTCGGTACAATCTTCAGGTGTAATTTATTCAGGTGTTGAATATTTGTATTTGGATTATTTCTTTGGTGGCCGGTGATTTATTCGGCATGTTGTGTAATTAGGATTCAGTTTATTTTCATTCAGTTGTGTGAATGGTTTATATTTTAATTACGCATGTACTGTTTTGGTTTAATTAAAAAGTTAAAATTGGCACCAACTTTTGGAATACTAGGTTGTTAGTAAGTTTTAAAAAGTTTTCGACAGTGATGCTAAGGATGATCCAACTGGGATTCCTGTTTTAATTTGGTATAGGACTGATCACCCGGTATTTTATTAGGCGGGGTGTCACACACACACACACACACACACACATATATATATATATATATATATATATTTGTGCGTGTATGTTACGTTGTACTAACATGGTTTTATAAGGTTCTAATATTGATCTCCCTTCCACCATGGTCATATAAATGTTGTTTAATGTGAATGGATCTGACGATGGTTTATTCGTAGTTATTTTCCTCATAGATTCAATTTGGTTGTAATAATTAGTCATTTTTTAATTATTACTTTAATTGTTGTATGTGGAGGAATTTTTAAGGGAATGTAATAGTTTTTACTAATTAGAACCCTATTTTATGGGGTTTGTTCATAGGAAAGGTTCCATAGAATCTGGTGATTGTTTATCACATTTGGAGTATTTTTTTCATGGATTTTATGAACTGGAGACGAAGTTGTTAAGCTACAAACTTGGTATTATCCAGAAGCCAACTTGATTTAGCTCCTGGGTGGCTCGATCCAGCCTCAGGGCCTGGTTCGAGTTTAGTGGCTTTTATGTTGTTTTGATCCTTTTTGCTTAGGAACTTCGTCCCGATCTTTTCCTAATTGTAGAGAAGTGTTTCTAGTGGTTGAGTATGTAAAGAAATCTATTTTATTAATAAGAATACTTCAAAGAGGACTCTTGTTCAAAAGGAAGTCTTCTTCAAAGGGAATTCTGAATCTTGAAGAGTTCTACTTAAGAAAGAACTTTAGGCCATGATGGCAAGGGCAACTTATTTCCAATTTGACTTATAATTGCATGTTATTATTGTTTTATTATGATTATACCATCTCACTCATATTGATAACTATTGTGTGCTAATTAATTATTTAACTAGAAACCACTTTTTATGGGCAACGTGGATATATTTATGAGAATAGTCTAAATCACGCTTTTTCAGAAAATTAAAATTTATTTATTATTTTCTAAAATTTAAACTCGCCAAGTAATAAATTAAATGGAGTAAATTAAATTATGGTCTCCGAATTTTTTTTAATTAAAATGTTTGTTCTGGGAAAATTAAAATAGACAGGTCGAATAATTTAATTTCTACAAGTAATTGAAAAATTCTTTGTGCTTTAATTAGGATGTTTATAATTGAACTAACACTTTTCAAAATTAACATCTAGTTTAAAATATTAAGTGGGATAGGGGTTTAAACATAACCCCACGGTCTCTATCGGTGTTCTAAGAATGTCATAATATTGAATGCTCGCATCAGCTTTATGTGTCCTCCGCAATTGAGGGAATGAGTCACGGAATCCTGTATTCTTAAAACTCTTAAGTGAGAGTTCCTAAAATTTGAATGTGAGTGAGTTTGATCCCCCCAATGCGGAAGTTCTACACGAGCAGATTCAAATTTGAAGAATGAACCGATCGTATACACATAAAATAATTAATGATATCCTCTGAAATGGAGATCATGTCATTAATTATGGGACAAAATGAGGTTCTCTATTAAATTATGTTAGAAAGACATTTCCTGCACTGTATAAATAGCATAATTGAAAGATTAAAAATTACATCTAGTTAAAGGTAAGGTGATTTAAGATCCCAACGTGAAATCTCACTTATAAGGGAACTAGGATTCTCAACGAGATTAATTTTAGTTGGTGGTAGAGGAATGTTAAATTTAATTTAATCAAAAGTTAATTCTCACTTATATAATTTGAAATTAGTTTTTTCAAATGATGATTCTCATATTTCAAAAATGGGCTCAGCATTCAACCTGCTTGCCTTCATCTTAAAGGAAAACAAAGTAATTGGAATAAATTTCATAGACTAGAAAAAAATCTAGACATTTTCCTCAGTGTTGAGGATTATAAATTTGTTTTAACCGAACCATGCCATGTCAAGCCTAGTGAGGAGGCATTCAAGTCAGATATTTAGGGTTATCAGAGGTGGAAGAAATTTGATCAAATGGTTCATTTCTACATATTATCCTTATGATCAATGTGTTTCATCACCAACATGAGAATATGTTAAGTGCTTACGAGATTATTCTGAATCTCAGGGACATGTTTGAGGATTAGAATAGTGCCGCAAGACTGGATGTTCTATCAAGGATGGAAAACACATAGATATTATATGGTACTCCCGTGCGTGATAACAAGCTTAAGATTATATACATCTTTGAATAACTGGAAGTGCTTGGATCGAAAGTCGATGGAGAAACCCAGATCGATTTCATGCTCTAATTACTTCTGACATACTTTAAGCGACTTCACCTAATTCATTCTATGTAAAAGTTGATTACTCACTTGTGTAACTACTTAAATAACTCCATGAGGCGGATAATATCATAAAGCAAAAGGGCATTGTGCAGATTTTTGAGATAGACACATCTTATTTTATCTCTAAAGGTAAGTAGAAGAATAAGGAAAGACTCATGGTCAACATGTGATGGTTAAGATAGTGGTTAAGCCTCGGGGAGCGAGAAAGGGGACTAAAGGCAAGTGATACATCTATAAAATATCTAGACATTGGAAGAACTTTTACCCGATCTATTTGGCTAAACAAAGGAATGGAAACGGCAATTTCCCCTTTATCATTGAGACATGATGTATTGATTCGAGAGCCACTACTCATGTTTCCAATTCTTTATATGATCTCCAGGTACTAGGAAGCTCAGTGAAGGAGAAACATTTTTTATCACAGGTCACAACAGCATGGCATTAGTATTGCAGTAAGAAAATAGTTTTAATTTTTTGGGCTTACAAAAATTTAATTTTAGAATATTTTTTTATGTTCCTACGATTAGAAGAAATTTTATGTAAGTTTCTAAGTTGGTTTTAAATGGATATTCGGTTTACTTAAATAAAATTATTTTTTATCAAACATGGAAAATAATTTCTGTTTTGGTACATTGTAAATCATAATTACATTATAAAGCATGTCTCGCCATTACTGCTAAATATTGAATTGAATAACTCAAATGGAAATAACCTAAAGAGAAAAAAAACTTATAAGTGGAACTTTGGCACTTGCGATTAGGTCATATTAATTTAAAAAGAATTCAAATGTTGGTTTCGAATGGGAAATTAAGCTCATTGGAAGTGGAGGCACCTCCAGTCTGCGAATCCTATTTAGAAGGTAAAATAACTAAGAGGTCCTTCACGACCAAAGGATATAGAGTAAAAGATGTACTGGAGCTTGTTGATTCTGATTTATGTGGTCCGAAGATAATCAGAAAAAGAGGTGTTTATGAGTATTTCATCATTTTCATTAATGACTACTCAATTTATGGATATGCTTACCTTGTGCACCACAAGTCTTAAGCCTTTGATAAGTTCAAAACGTATATGGCTGAGATGGAGCGTAGGCATGGTAAACTATTTTGAACTTTATAATTTGATCTGATTACCTATTAGGAGAGTTTAAGAATAATTTATCAGAGGTGGGGATTACATTTTGCACTCCATAATACAATGGTGTGGTAGAAACAAGGAATAAGACTCTTTTGGACATGATTGGGTCCATGATGAGATATTCGTATTTTCCAAATTATTTTGGGGATTTTGCATTAGAGACGGCCACATACTTATAGAACTTAGTGTCTTCTAAATCGGTCAAAATGCCTCACATAGAACAGTGGATTGGGAACAATCCTAGTCTAGGACATGTTTGGATCTAGGGTTTCCCAACATATGTGCTGAGCAAGGAGTCAGGGAAGTTAGAATCAAGGACAGATGTATATCTCTTTGTAGGTTGCCCCAAAGGAACCACGTATGGTTAATTTCATAATCCTAAGGACTAGAGGGTATTTATTATCACAAATGCTTAGTATTTATAGGAAGACTATATGATAGACCATAAACCCAAGAGTAAGTTGATCTTACAAGAGCTAATATGGAAAAAACAAGTAATTTCTTCTCAACCATCTATAAAGGTTTTATTGCAACCTCATATCGACAGTATATCACCTAATAGTAGTTTGAATATTGTTGATGATTAGGATACAGATTAACTTATAGTGGACCACAAGTGGAGCCACATAGCAGTGGGAGTATCGGGAAGCCGTATGATTGGTCAGTGTATTTGGGTGAACACATTTTAGTGAGATCCTAGGGGAACACAAATTGGATCCCAATAACTACAACAAGGCTTTCCAAGATAGATAATTTAATATTTGGTTTAAGGTTACGAATGTCAAGATGGATTCGATGTACTCGAATCAAGTTTGGGAACTTATAGACTTGACATATGGAATAAAACTCATCAGATGCAAGTGTATATATTAGAAGAAAATGGGGGTATATGGGAAGGTGGAAACCTTTAAGGCGAGGCTTGTTGTGAAATAGTTTATTCAAAAAAGGAGGATTGACTATGAGGAAACATTCTCGATAGTAATCATGCTAAATTCTATTGGGATACTTTTATCCATTGCAACTCGTCTTGATTACGAGATTTTTCAAATGTATGTCAAGACTTCATTCTTGAACGATAGTCTCGACAAGTTAATCTATATGATATAGTCTGAGGGATTCATAAAAGGTAATCAGGAAAGCTAGTTGTACAAGATTAAGGAATACCTTTACGGACTTAAGTAAGCATCCAATTTGATCAAGAAATCAAATCTTTTGGTTTTAATTAATACCCGGATGAAACTTGTGTCTATAAGAAGCATAGTGGAAATGTGGTGGCATTTTGAGTAATCTATGTGGATGATATTCTCCTAATAAAAAAAGTTGTGGGTGTGTTTTCCTACATAAGAGTGTGGTTCTCTAGTCACTTAGATATGAAGGACTTAGGAGAAATCAGTCATATCCTTGGGATCAAGCTTTTGCATGATTAGAAAAATAGGATGTTGGAGTTACCCCAAGACTCTTATATCGATGATGTGCTCAAAAAAATTAGCATGCATGATTCTAAGAAAGGATTTCTTCCTTTTAGTCATGGAATATATTTTTATAGGATCAGTGTCTTAAGACATCTGATTAGACAAATAGGATGAAGAGCATACCTTATGCTTCAGTGGTGGGAAGCCTCATATATGATATGTTATGTACAATAGCGGACATTTACTATGCCATTGGCATGTTCAACAGACCAGTCTAACCCAGATGAGGAGTACTTGACTGTAATAAATCACATTGCCAATTACTTGAAAAGGAGTAGAGATTATATGTTGGTTTAATCAACTGATAATCTGGTACCTTTAGCGAACATATACCCATACTTTTATTCAGATAAGTATTCCAATAATTTAACCTTGTGATCTTTATTTACCCTAAGATTTAGAGCCATAAGTTGAGTAATCATATATTGTTGATTAGACCATGAAAGTCGAATATGTTTCCTCTTTGAAGGCAGCAAAGGAGGTTATATGTCCATGTAACTTCCCAAGTGATTTAGCGTAGTTCCTTTTGTTTAGTCGGTTATTACACTTTGCGATGATATTAGTGGAGTGATTTATAATTCGAAAGAACAAAGGACTCATAAGAGGTCGAAGTACATTGAGTGCAAATATCATATATGATATGGGAAATATTAATAAGAGGTGACATCATCGTGACCAAAATTGAATCTCCTGACAATTTAGTGGATAATTTTACAAATATATTACTAGTTAAGGCTTTTGATAGTCATGTGGAGGGAAAGGGTTTTAGATGCATATGCATCTGGGTATAAGACTAAGTGGGAGATCATTGGGGTTTTATTCTTAAAATCATCTATGACATTTCTTTATTACTAAAGGTGTGTCAAGTTCATTTTGAAATGAGAATCATGTTTATGAGAAAACTTTGTAGTTTTAAATATATTGTATTAATGTTAATCAATTGAACTAAGTAGGAATTCTAGTGATTTGGGTTTTCCCTGACTATAGAAGATCATAATTTCGATTCCAATTCAGTTTAACAATTCATAACCTCGATAGGGAGTTGACTTCCATTGGTAAATTTGTGAGTACGATCTTATAGTTTATCTTAAATATGGGAACATGTTTGATGGTTTGGATAATTATTTGATAGTTTAAGGAGGACCGTACCTATACATTAGGAATGTATTTAACATAACAAGGGTGAGATTCAATTATAGGTGCTAATAAGATTAGACTTCCACAATCTCACATTATTAGCAAAGGGTGCATAGATTCGTAACATCGGGGACTACGAGGATTTGAAGGGCATATAATTATTACTTTGATTATTATGGGTGTGATCCAATTTATTGGGTCTAAATATCTATAAGTTGGGCAATCATTGTGTGTACATGTTTGAGATCATATTGTGGAGGATTCTATGTCTCGAAGATATTATGGATTATGATACCCCCTTGATAAACTTATATGTTTTAATTCTATCAATAAACCTGATTAGTGGATTATTTATAATCCAATTAAGTATCAAATAAGTTAAGTTTGTCTTCAAGGAATAAATAAAATATTAGTGCAAATCAATTAGCGGTGAACTAAATTTCACTAAACGGGTATTTTATTCTTTACACAAGGAATCACATTATGTAGCATCTAACTTTGCAAACAAAGACCTCATTATTCGAGTAATTTTGAGATAACTAAATGGGAGTGCAATTATAATTTAGTGGAGTTAATTAAAATTAAATAAGAAAGAAACTATATTACAAAAAGTATCATGGGACTTTTATATTTCCTTTTGTAATCCAATTTTAAGTATTGTTATTGGGTCCCAAGTATATTCCATTACCCAAGTAATAGGTCTAAAATATTTGGAATCCCCAATTATCCCAAGCCTACTTTGTGTACACAAACACACACACACATAATGTGTGTGTTTGTTTGAGGTAGGGTCTTAAGCAGAATAACGCGTTATAAGGGTTATAGAGAGAGGGGGAGAGAAAGAGAGAGAGATGAAAATACTTTTCACATTTTAATGAAGAAGTGAGGAGAGAAACTGATTTCTCTCATATTTCCCCAAGTTTGCAGCTTCGGGAGTGCCCGTGCATAAGGCTTACTTTGGTGGGGATCATATACTAGAAGATTCAAGGCATCTTGGGCATTTTAGCAAGCTTTCTCTTTAGCTTTTACAAATTATATTTCTCCTCATTCGGATCACCTATAACATTTGTAAAGGTATAATGATTTTGAACCCTAAGTTCATTCTTTAAACCGAGTTTTTGTTTATTCTTTATATTATATGATGAATCAAATATTTTTGCGCTTCAAAGTATTTCTTAATATCAATCCCCAAAAATTAGTATCAGATCCTCGGTTAAAGATTCGTCATGTCATAGAGAGGTCCATGTTTTCCACCATGAAACCCTAGTTTTGCAAGTTGTAGGAATATATATATATATATATATATATATATATATATATGAATGTTACTTCGTAATAACATGGTTTTATAGGGTTATAACATTTATATCCCTTCCACCATGGTCACATGAATGTTGTTTTATAAGAAGGGATCATACGGTGTTGTATTCGTAGTTATTTTATTCATAGATTTTATTTGGATGTAATAATTAGGAATTTTTTAATTATTGCACTAATTGATTTATATGGAGGAGTTTGTGAGGGGATATAATAGTTTTTATTAGTTCGAATACTTTTTATGGGGTTTGTTCATGGGTAAACTTCCATGGACTTTATTGATTGTTTATCCAGTTTAGAAGGTTTTTGCATGGCTTTTACAAACCCAAGAAGAATTTGTTAAGCTACAAACTCGACCTGATACGGCAGCCAGCTCTATCAGGCTCCTTGGTGGCTTGATCCATCCTTGGAGCCTAGTTTGTGTTCAGTGGTTTTTATGACATTTTGATCATTTTTGCTTAGGAACTTCGTCGGATCTTTTCTTAATTGTAGAGAAGTATTTCTGGAGGTCGAATACGTAAAGAACTGCACTTTATAAAGAAGTATGCTTCAAATAGGACTCTTGTTCAAAGGGAATTTTTGATCTTGAAGAGTTTTACTTAAGTAATAACACTAGGCCTTGATGGAATGGAGAACTTGTTTCCTATTTGAGTTATGATTGTATGTATTTATTTTTATTGTGATTATAACATCTCACTCGTATTGATAATTATTGTGTGCTAATTAATTATTTAATTAGGAACCAAATTTTATGGACAACGTGGATATCTTTATCAGACTAGTCTAGATCACGATTTTTTTAGGAAATTAAAATTTATTTATTATTTTCTAAAATTGAATTTAATCAGGTAATTAATTAAAAAGAATATAGTTTTGAATTTTGCCTTAATTAAAATGTTTTATTTTCAAAAATTAAAATAGGGAGACCGAATAATTTAATTTGTACAAGTAATTGGGAAATTATCGGTGATTTAATTTGGGTATTTAGAATCAAACAAATACTTTTCAAAATTACCCTCAAGTTCAAAATATTAAGTGGCAGAGGGTTTTAAACATAAACGCCACTATCTCTATCAATGTTTTAAAATGTGATATGATTGAATACTTGTGCCAGCTTTGTCTATCCTCCCCAACTGAGGGAATTAGTCATGGCATCCAGTATTCTTAAAACTCTTAAGTGAGAGTTCCTAAAATTTGAATGCGTGTGAGTTTGATCATCACCCCACCCCCACCCCCACCCCAAATGGGGAGTTTTATAGAAGTTAATTGAAATTTGAGGAATGAACCGTTGGTATACACTTAAACATAATTAATTATGTCCTCCCAAATGGAGATGCTATCGTTAATTGTGAGACAAAATGACGTCGGCTGTTCAATTATGTTGGGAAGAAGTTTCCTGGACTGTACAATTAGCATAATTGAAAGATATAAAAATATGTCTAGTTCAAGGTGAGGTGATTTAAGCTCTAAATGAGAAATATCACTTCATAAGGTAACTAGGAAGCTCGACGAGATTAATTTTAATACATGGATGCCAAATTTATTTTGTCAAAAGTTAATTCTTCCATAGCTAATTTGAAATTGATTTTTTTAAATGATGATTCTCATATTTCAATGGGCTCAGTATGCTTTCATCTGAAGGGAAAACAAAGTAATGGGAATAAATTTAGTAGATTGGAAGAGAACTCTCAACATTGTCCTCTGTGTTGAGGATTACAATTTTTTTAACCCAACCATGTCGTGTCGAGCCTGGTGAGGAGGCATCCGAGTCAGATATCTAGGATTACCAAAGGTGGAGGAAAATTGATCAGATGGCTCATCACTACATATTTCCTTATGACCTAGGTGTTGCAACCCCAACATCAGAATATATCAAGTGTTTATGACATTATTCTGAATCTCAGAGACATGTTTGAGGATCAGAATAGTGTCACAAGACTGGATGTTATACAAAGACTAGTAAACACAAAGACGTTATATGGTATTCCCATGAGTGGCCATGTTCTTAAGATGATGTACATCTTAGGATAACTGGAAGTGCTTGGATTATAAATCGATGGGGATACTCAGACAGATTTTGTGCTCTAGTTACTTATGAAGTCCTTTAAGTGGCTTCACCTAAATTATTCTATGCAAAAAATTAATTACTCCTAGGTGTAACTCCTTAAATAACTCCAAAAGGAGGAGAATATCATAAAGCAATAGGGTGTTATGCAGGTTGTTGAGATATAACCATCTTCTTTTGTCCTGAAAGGTAAGTAGAAGAATAAGGGGAAGACTCGTGTTTAACATGTGATGGTCAAAATAGTGGTTAAGCCTCATGGAGCAGGGAAGAAGACAAATGGCAAGTTTTATATCGACAAAATACCTAGACTTAGGAGAAAGCATTACCATATCTACTTGTCTAAATAGAGGAATGAAAATATTATTTATCCTTTATTATTGATACATGGTGTGTAGATTCAGGAGCCACTAATCATATTTTCAATTCTTTATAGGAGTTCTAGGTGCCAGGAATCTCAATGAAGGATCAACATTTCCAATCATGGGTGACAACGGAAAGGTATCAATATTGCAATAAAAATTAGTTTTAAATTTTTTGTGTAAACAAAAATATAATTTTAGAAAATTATTTTTATATTCCTACGATTAGAAGAAAATTGAAGTTAGTTTGCAAGTTAGTTTTAAATGGATATTCAGTGTACTTTAATAAAAAAGAATGTTCGGTACATGGTGTGTAGATTCGAGAGCCACAAATGCTCAGTACTTATAGGAAGATTATATGATAGACCAAAAAAATAAGAGTAAGTTGATCTTATAAGAGCTTAGATGGAAATACCAAGTAATTTCTTCTTAACCACCAGTAACGGATGGATTGCAACCTGATATCGATTGTACACTGCCTAATGATTGTAGGAATATTACTAATGATTAGGATACACTTGTAACATATATTGTACCACAGGTCTGTAACAACCCTCACTTTTGAGGTTCTATTTTATATTTAATTTGCTAAATATAGTGAT
Source organism: Sambucus nigra (assembly GCA_949130495.1). Taxonomy (NCBI): domain Eukaryota; kingdom Viridiplantae; phylum Streptophyta; class Magnoliopsida; order Dipsacales; family Adoxaceae; genus Sambucus; species Sambucus nigra. The sequence continues at coordinate 174,129,347 of OX422218.1, read as the reverse complement.
TAGGTATAAAGATGTTGATATGTGGAGTAGGTATTAATTTAAGAAGGAAAAGTAAATATCTACTATGATGTTGCATATTTACCGTATGTAGAGGTGAATTTTGCTATATTATGTTTTGTAATGTCATGTGATTTAAAAATGACATTTGGCTTAAAATGAAACCGGAACCTAAAATGAATTATAAAATCTCCAAATGATAATTTGGAGGGTGTAGTTAGTTCCGGGAGGTGCGAGATAGTCAAATTGTGTGCCATATTGTATATCTAGTTTTCGGGCACTTTTGACTGGTAGTAACTTAAATGAGTAGTTGCATTTTACTTTACCGCGTATTAATCACTTAAGCTGGAATTTTAAGCCTAAGCCACGATTTAAGTCATGAACTAAGTTACTATTCCCTAAATTAGATAGGTAAACCTAGAGAAAGAGAAGAAGAAACCTAAGGAGAGAAAGAGAGATTGAAGCTTGGGTGTTTGATCTTGCCTACAATCCTCACCAAATCTGAAGTTACAACCTTAAGGCAAGTTATCTACTTGCTATTTTATGATTTAAGTAGAGTAATTAGCATTGATAGTTATGGTTGTGTATGATTTATGGAAGTTAGGGTTTTTATTTGATTTAGGGGCTTTAGATCTTTGGAAGTTAAATTGATATGAATTTGAGGTAAATTATGGTTGGATGATGTATTTATGATCAGTTGGTAGCATTAAAGGATAGGGATTTGAGTTGGTTGAAGTTTGGTAGAATTTGGAGTCAAAGACTCCATAAATAAAAACTTAGAATTTCTGCAGAACCGAATCGATTCGGCCCGACCGAATCGATTTGGTGAGAGACAGTTTCCAAGCCTGGGTTGTCCGAATCGGTTCGGCTGTTCCGAATCGATTCGGCAATTATGCAGAAACTCACTTTTCTTGGCCGAATCGATTCGGCTATTCCGAATCGATTCGCCTTTAAGAATCCAAATCGATTCGGCTAGTCCGAATCGATTCGGAAAGCCTATTTTCCTTTCTTTTTTTTTCTGCCCTTAGAATTTTACCCCCTTTCTTTAGGATTATGACCTAGGACCCTTCTTGAATGAAGTAAACATAGGATCCTAGAGTTTTAGTCGAGTTTGGTCGTTACCCTATAGTTGAATGGGATCACTTGGGGTTAATTCAGGGGTATCTAAAGTGATGTTTAGGCATCACTTTTTATTTGATAGATAATTTGGGATATAGGATTCTAAGCCCCTATGTGGAGATTTTAGAGGCCTTTTTGAGGTATATAAAACCTTGGGACCTATTAGATTTTGGGAGATTATTTAGAGAATACTTCGGGACCTAATAATATGATGAAATTGAATAAGAAATATTCAAAGATAAATGTTTCAAGTAAAATGAAACACATGAGATTCATGGTAATGAAAATGAGATTAAATTGGTAATTGTTAAATTACTTAAACACACCTCTCTAAATGTTATCATAAGGGAAGCTCGCGCATGAGGTGATGTCCCCTGACTATTGAATGCAGGCTGACTATAGTCCTCGGCCATATGCGGGGTTTGTATATATTTTTCTGCGCTAGTGAGGTAATTTGGGGTGTGGTTATGACTCACTCGCAGGCATATGGCCACTTCCCGACGTGCGTTAGGTGCCCAGGTTGTCTTGTATAGATAGGCCCTGGAAGATGATAGTTATTTAGGGGCGCGCCCAGTGGAGAAACTCGGTGGGGCGGTCTTAGAAACGTTATATGTATAAGAATATAACCTTTCTAACTCAAGTGGGACTTGAGGTATGTAAATTGCCATAAGATATGAGATGGTAATTATATTCCTGCTAAGGAATGGAAAACGAAAAGATATGATGGAAACTATATTCCTATTAAGGAATGGAAAATGATAAGATATGAGAAGAAATGAGACTTAATTTTATTTCTCTTGCTTAATTTAATAACTGTTAGTAACCTACATAATTGAATCATCACATTTTATGATTAGGTTGTTAGATTCTCATTCATATTATTTATGATTCATTGTCCATATCTATCATGTTTCTTACTCTTCTGGGAATCATATATAAATCGGGCCCTGACCCGTTTATTTTTCCATGTTGTGCATGTTGTTGTATCCGCTCAGGTGCTCTTCCGCAAGGGCGACCGTTATGATTTTTCCCACTCTCATGCTTTTGATGAGTTGTATGACCTTGCGGATTATTACAGGATGTTTGTTAGACGCCTTCATTTTTGGAATCTAGTTATGATCGGGTCTTTCATCCGGGCTAGTGGCCCATCTTTTGTACTTGTTAATTATTGTTGTATGTAAATATATTGTATTGTGGAAACACTTTGAATGTAACTGTGGATCGACAGATTATTCGGTTCTTTTATTGTATGTTGTTTTGGTATTTATTTATATGTTCCATTTAAATTCCACTTTTATCAGATTTGGGTTGTTTAATTTATTTCTAAAATCTTTATTAAATCAAAAATTTTGACAACCTGCTTTCTGATTTATGGAGTGGTTGACCCGTGTACCTATTTATCATTATGATGCTGAGGATGATATCCATTCATGATTCCGTTATGTCGAGGTATCGGGCTGGCCACCCCTTATTTCGGAGGGCGGGTTGTCACAGATGGTATCAGAGCATCAGGTTCTAGAGTCTTTTGGATCTTTGTGGACTTGTCAAGTTCTACTGTAGCGTTCTTTGACATAGAGCGTAATGTTAGGACTACTTTGTTGCTTATGCTTACGATCTTCTGCAAATATAGATTGTTTTAAGTGAAATTCTAACTCTATTGTTTCTCCATCTCAGATGCCGCCTAAAAGCGGTCGTCCGACGAGACGCAATAGAGTCTTAGATGAGGATGTTGGTCCTCCTCCACCGCCATAAGGAACATTCAATGCCGCAGATGTGGCGAATATAGTGTCTCAAGCCGTTAATGCGGCCATGACAGCAGTGGCCCAATAAGCGCCACAGGCTCAACAGAGAGAGCCAGATGCCCCAATTCCTACCGGACCTTCTCCGTGGGAGAGAGCTAAGGAATCTTTTCTAAAGGGTCAACCCCAGAATTTGACGGGAGCTCGGATGTTATAAAGGCAAATCAATGGAAGAAAGATATACAACGCCATCTGCGTATGGTAGAGTGTGGTGAGGACAGGAAGCAAGTCCTTGCTACCTTTAAATTGGTTGGGGCCGCATTACACTGGTGGGAGTCCATGACTACACCAGAATAGAGGGACACAATGTCAATCTATGAATTTTGGTTTTGTTCTATCATAAGTACTTTCCTCCCGTAATTCAAGGGGAGATGATAAGGAGGTTGCAGGACCTTGTACAAGGGGAGAGGCCAGTAGCAGAATATGAGGAAGAATTAACCTGGTTGGCAAGCTTTGTGCCGGATGAAGTGACTCCCGAAGAAAAGAAAGTTTTGAAGTTTTTGAGAGGGTTGAACTGGAGAATCCGACAACACTTGCTGGGTAATCTAGCTTTACAGACTTTTGGGGATGTGATGAATGCAGCTCTACTACATTGCCAAGAGCATAGACTTTTTTTGCAAAGTGGAAAGAAGATCTCTGTAGTGGGGCAAGGGGGAAGGCCGGGAGGTAGTGGGATTGGAGGAGGAGTCTTTCCCTCGTCCCAACCTTCGGGTAGTAAATAGAAAGAAATGGATCCCCAACAGGGGGACTTGTCAAAGAGGCAGCGTTCTGGTGGGTTTAATTCGGGGAACCAAAATAATAGGCAAGGTCAGGGTGCCCCACAACAACAAGCAGGTCGTGGGGGTCAGGGAGGCAGAGGCCAGCAGGGCCAAGGTGTGAATCAGTTTAGAAACAATCGTGGTCGAAATGCCGAGAATATGATAGGTCGGTGTTTCCAATGCTGGGAAGCAGGTCATTATAAGAAGGAATGTCCTCAGTTGATTGGGGGATAGTTGCCTCGAGCTCCACAGCAGTCGTACGTTCAGTTCCCGCCGCAGGTGCCTAACCCAGTTCCTCCTCCACAACAGGTTCAGTTACAGTATGGTAGGGTCTACCATATTCAAGATGTTATGCTCCCTCCAGCTCCGCCTGCACCGCCTGCCATTGAGGGTAAGATCCTTATTCAGGGACATATGGGTCATGTTTTATTTGATACCAGTGCAACACATTTGTTCATTTCTATGAGCTTTGCTCAGACCATCGAGTTGATTAAATCTGCTGAAATAACTTTTACTAGTGTGGAGTCCTCTATGGGTGATGGTTCACTCATCTTCTTTGTTTGTAAAAATATATAAATCTCTCTCGGTAATTTATGCTTTGAGGCCGATTTACTCATCCTGGATATGGTCGAGTATGACGTGATTTTGGGTATGGATTAGCTTATGAAATATCATGCTATTGTAAATTGCTACGGGAAGAGTATAGTCTTCGCCGTTCCGGGACAAGAAATGTTCCTGGTAGTTTTACCTCGCTTAGAGGGGAATACTAGTGCTTATTTGTATTTTATTGTCGAGGAGACTTCTAGGGATGTAGTTGTTCCCTTGGATTCTATTCCAGTTGTGAAATACTTTGTGGATGTTTTCCGGGAAATATCGGGTTTGCCTCCTAGCGGTGACATTGAGATTGTGATCGATTTAGCGCCGGGAACGAGGCCTATCGCGAGGGCTCCATATCGAACGGATCCTATTGAAATGAGGGAGCTACGAGATCAAATTCAAAAGTTATTGGAGCAGGGATTTATTCGGCGTAGTACATCGCCGTGGGGTGCTCCAGTGTTGTTTGTTAAGAAAAGAGATGGTTCTCTCTGGTTATGTGTGGACTATAGAGAATTGAATAAGGTCACCATCCGAAATAAATACCCTTTACCTCGTATCGATGATTTGTTTGATCAACTTCGAGGAGCGACGTACTTCTCCAAAATTGATTTGAGGATGGGGTATCACCAATTGAGGATACGAGAGGAGGATGTATCCAAGACTGCTTTTCTAACGAGGTACGGGTCCTATGAACTTTTGGTTATGCCCTTTGGACTAACCAATGCCCCCGTTGTATTTATGGATCTCATGAATAGGGTGTTTCGGGACTTCCTGGACCAATTTGTTATTGTGTTCATCGATGACATTTTAGTCTATTCTCGAACGGAATCTGATTATGCTATGCATTTAAGGTTGGTCCTACAGTTATTACGGGACCATCAATTGTATGCCAAGTTCGAGAAGTGTGGCTTTTGGTTATAGGAGGTACAGTTTTTGGGTCATGTGGTGATGTCCCAGGGTGTATCGGTGGATCCAAGCAAGGTAGCTACGGTGAGGGAGTGGGTTTATCCCACGACACCTACCGAAGTTCGTAGTTTTCTGGGTTTGGCTGGTTATTACCGTCGATTCATCAAGGGTTTCTCTAAAATAGCTAGCCCTTTAAAAAATTTGACCCGGAAAGGGGTGAGCTTTATTTGGGATGATTCTTGCCAAGCTGCATTTGATGAGATAGATTGACTTTGGCTCCAGTCCTTGCATTGCCAAAACCAGGATTGGAATATCCAGTCTTCACCGATGCATCTCTTCAAGGATTAGGAGGTGTACTTTAGCAAGAGAGACGGGTTATCGCTTATGCTTCCCGTAAGTTGAAGCCCCATGAAAGAAACTATCTGGTGCATGACTTAGAACTAGCCGCATTTGTCTTTGCCTTGAAGATATGGAGACATTATCTCTTAGAAGAAAAGTTTAGTCTTTTCACGGACCATAAATCGCTGTAATATTTATTTTCACAGAAGGACTTGAATATGTGACAGTGCCGATGGTTAGAGTTCGTGAAAGATTATCAATTTGATATTCATTATCATCCGGGTACGGCGAACGTTGTAGCGGATGCCTTGAGTAGAAAGCCCGAGGGAGAATTAGCTGAGGTTTGGAAAGCTAAATGGAAGGAACTCCGTCAGGAGGATGCGATGGTGATAGCATTCATGTCGATAATGACCGTTACTCCTACCATTGTGGCAAGGGAGGTAGAAGCTCAAGGAAGGGATAAAGGGTGTCAGTACCATATTCGTCGATTGCTGTCCGAGGGAGCGGAGTCCTACTCAATTGGTTCTAAGGGTGGATTACGCTTTCATGGAAGACTCATTGTTCCGGAGGAAGGAGATTTGAGACGGGCAGTGATGGCTGAATCTCATGGGTCTAGGTTCACGGTTCATCCTGGTGGGGACAAAATGTATCAGGATATGCGCTGTCAGTATTGGTGGCCGGGTATGAAAATGGATATTTCGGAATTTGTGTCCTAATGCACTACTTGTCAACTGGTCAAGATCGATCATCAGAGACCGACAGGTTTGTTGCAACCGTTAGAGATCCCGGTGTGGAAATGGGAAAGCATATCGATGGATTTTATCACAGGCTTGCAAAGATCATAAAGCGGGTGTGATTCCATTTGGGTGATTGTCGACCGCTTGACAAAGTCGGCACACTTCCCACCCGTGCGGACAGATTATGACACTGCTCGGTATGCTTGCTTATTCATCGAGGAGGTGGTGAGACTCCATGGGGTGCCTTTGAATATAGTTTCCGACCGAGACAAGATTTTTGTTTCCCACTTTTGGAGGAGTTTCCAAGAAGCGATGGGAACCGAATTGAGGTTAAGCACTTCATACCATCCTTAAACTGATGGCCAAACAGAAAGGGTAAATCAAATGTTGGAGGATATGCTTCGCATGTGTATGCTTGGCTTCAAAGGTGGTTGGGAGCAATATCTCCCATTGGTTGAGTTTTCTTATAACAACTCTTACCAATTCACAATTGGAATGGCACCTTATGAAGCTTTGTATGGGAGACCATGTAGATCACCCACTTGTTGGTTGGAAATGGGTGATAATAAATTTCTTGGACCTGAAATGATCCAAGATACTTCCTCAAAAATTGAGTTGGTTCAAAATCGCATTCGGATAGCCCAAGACCGTCAAAAGAGCTATTGCGATGCGGGTCGACGACACATGGAATTGGAGATTGGGGACCAAGTTTTGGTTCGAGTGTCGCCCATGAAAGGGATAAAGCGTTTCGGTAAGAAGGGGAAACTTGCGCCACGCTTTAATGGACCATTTCCAGTTATTGCAAAGGTGGGTCCAGTGGCATACCGACTTGCTTTACCGAAACCATTGCAACAAATTCATGATGTATTCCATGTTTCCACCCTAAAGAAGTATAGGAGATGTGAAGGTGCACTTTTCCACATTCCTTTCGAGGATATTGATTTGCAACCCGATGTTTCATATGAAGAACAACCGATTGCTATATTAGAGCATGGGGAGCATAGATTAAGGTCTCGTGTGTTTCCCTTGGTGCGGGTTCAATGGAGTCACCATAACGCCAAGGAATTGACCTGGGAACGCGAGGATGACATGCGGGAAAAGTATCTGCATCTCTTTATACAAGGTACGCTTGAATTTTGGGGACAAAATTGTCATAAGGGGGGGAGTATGTAACAACCCTCGCTTTTGAGGTTCTATTTTATATTTAATTTTCTAAATATATTGATTAGGTATAAAGATGTTGATATGTGGAGTAGGTATTAATTTAAGAAGGAAAAGTTAATATCTACTATGATGTTGCATATTTACCGTATGTAGAGGTGAATTTTGCTATATTATGTTTTGTAATGTCATGTGATTTAAAAATGACATTTGGCTTAAAATGAAACCGGAACCTAAAATGAATTATAAAATCTCCAAATGATAATTTGGAGGGTGTAGCTAGTTCCGGGAGGTGCGAGATAGTCAAATTGGGTGCCATATTGTATTTCTAGTTTCCGGGAACTTTTGACTGGTAGTAACTTAAATGAGTAGTTGCGTATTACTTTACCGCGTATTAATCACTTAAGCTGGAATTTTAAGCCTAAGCCACGATTTAAGTCTTTAACTAAGTTACTATTCCCTAAATTAGATTGGTAAACCTAGAGAAAGAGAAGAAGAAACCTAAGGAGAGAAAGAGAGATTGAAGCTTGGGTGTTTGATCTTGCCTACAATCCTCACCAAATATGAAGTTACAACCTTAAGGTAAGTTATCTACTTGCTATTTTATGATTTAAGTAAAGTAATTAGCATTGATAGTTATGGTTGTGTATGATTTATGGAAGTTAGGGTTTTTATTAAATTTCGGGGCTTTAGATCTTTGGAAGTTGAATTGATATGAATTTGAGGTAAATTATGGTTGGATGATGCATTTATGATCAGTTGGTAGCATTAAAGGATAGGGATTTGAGTTGGTTGAAGTTGGGTAGAATTTGGAGTCAAAGACTCCATAAATAAAAACTTAGAAATTCTGCAGAATCGAATCGATTCGGCCTGGTCGAATCGATTCGGTGAGAGACGGTTTCCAAGCCTGCGTTGTCCGAATCGGTTCAGCTATTCCGAATCGATTCGGCAATTATGCGGAAAATCACTTTTCTTGGCCGAATCAATTCGGCTATTCCGAATCGATTCGCCTTTAAGAATCCAAATCGATTCGGCTAGTCCGAATCGATTCGGAAAGCCTATTTTCCTTCTTCTTTTTTTTTCTTCCCTTAGAATTATACCCCCTTTCTTTAGGATTATGACCTAGGACCCTTCTTGAATGAAGTAAACATAGGATCCTAGAGTTTTAGTCGAGTTTGGTCGTTACCCTATAGTTGAATGGGATCACTTCGGGTTAATTCAGGGGTATTTAAAGTGATTTTTAGGCATCACTTTTTATTTGATAGATAATTTGGGATATAGGATTCTAATCCCTTATGTGGAGATTTTAGAGGCCTTTTTGAGGTATATAAAACCTTGGGACCTATTAGATTTTGGGAGATTGTTTAGAGAATACTTCGGGACCTAATAATATGATGAAATTGAATAAGAAATATTCAAAGATAAATGTTTCAAGTAAAATGAAACACATGAGATTCATGGTAATGAAAATGAGATTAAATTGGTAATTGTTAAATTACTTAAACACACCTCTCTAAATGCTATCATAAGGGAAGCTCGCGCATGAGGTGATATCCCCTGACTATTGAATGCAGGCTGACTATAGTCCTCGACCATATGCGGGGTTTGTATGTATTTTTCTGCGCTAGTGAGGTAATTTCGGGTGTGGTTATGACTCACTCGCAGGCATATGGCCACTTCCCGACGTGCGTTAGGTGCCCAGGTTGTTTTGTATAGATAGGCCCTGTAAGGACACAAATTTCCAATTGAGTCCATATATAGTTGTGGCTCAATTCCGGACAAAAACATTTATTCATAGGATAGTATTTAATTGTAATATTCTCAAGCCTATGAAGTGTTTATTGAAGACGTAGCGGCAAAGAGTATAAAGCTTCATCAAATGTGCCGGTTTGCGTGCCTCGTTTCTACGTCATCAATCATAGTTCCATGCTCCCAAGGTATGAATGCAATTATATATATATAGGAGTTTGGAACAAAGTTTATTGGGTGTTAGGTTTAATATAAACTGTGTTTTACTTTCAGAAAAAATTAATTAGAACTTTAAAATAAAGCATATAAAGTTTCTGGGCCAAAATCAAATTTTATAAAAATTCTAAAAGTCGTTCGAAATGTCGTTCGAACGAGTTTTTCGTTCGAACCAGGTTTCGTTCGAACGAGTTTGCCAACGAGTCTAAACTGGTCCGTCGTTCGAAATGTCGTTCGAACGAGATTGTTCGTTCTAACGAGGTTTCTAACGAGATTCTAACGAAGTCCATACTGGTGCGTCGTTAGAAATCTCGTTCGAACGAGATTTCGTTCGAACGAAATGTCGTTCAAACGAGATGCCAGGCGGGAACAATTTTTTGGCAGTTTTGCACCCACTTCCCCACTTGGTTTTTAACCAACTTTTAGAGACTTTAATAAGTGCGGGAATGACATTTTCCAACTTAACATTTCCATAACTTTTCCAAAATATTTCCATCTCTTAGAGAGTGTTTGAGAGCAAAAATGGTTTAGGAAAATGTTCATGTTTTGAGTGTTATTTTTCAAAGAGAAAACCCTTCACACTCTAGTTTACACTCAATTGTGTTTAGTTCAAGTTCTTATATACATATCAAATTGCTTGGAGTTTGGTACCGATTTTTCTCTACCGAATTCAAGAAGAGAAGTTTCGGGTTTTGCTTCTACCTCCCACGAAGAAAGAAGAAGTGTTATTTTGTTGTGATTCTACCCACTTGGAGAAAGGCTCCATGCTCGGGTGACGGTGACCATATAAAGTCCTATCGGTGGATTCCGAGATCGCGGTGGTGTTCCAAGGTTATCTACTAGGAAGAGTTGTCTACGAGAAGAAGCGTCGAGGCTTGAGAGGGATCGAGTCAGTCGTTGTAAGTCTATCTGTCTTGTACGTATAATTCCGTATCTAGTGGATTTGTGGCTAGGGCCGTCCGAGGTTGTTTCCCGTCTTGGGTTTTTTCCTCGTACATCGCGGCGTAGTGTGATATTGTTTAGTTTATCTTGCATCATAATTTAGAACGCATGCTTAGGATAATTTCAAGATAAAATTTGGTTTAAATTATCACACTTCATTTAATTTGGGACTAAATGGTATCTAATCGGAGATGCGATAATAATAGGATTAGATACCATTTCTCCGATTAGATACCATTTAGTCCCAAATTAAATGAAGTGTGATAATTTAAACCAAATTTTATCTTGAAATTATCCTAAGCATGCGTTCTAAATTATGATGCAAGATAAAATAAACAATATCACACTACGCCGTGATGTACGAGGAAAAAACCCAAGACGGGAAACAACCTCGGACGGCCCTAGCCACAAATCCACTAGATACGGAATTATACGTAAAAGACAGATAGACTTACAACGACTGACTCGATCCCTCTCAAGCCTCGACGCTTCTTCTCGTAGACATCTCTTCCTAGCAGATAACCTTGGAACACCACCGCGGTCTCGGAATCCACCGATAGGACTTTATATGGTCACCGTCACCCGAGCATGGAGCCTTTCTCCAAGTGGGTAGAATCACAACAAAATAACACTTCTTCTTTCTTCGTGGGAGGTAGAAGCAAAACCCGAAACTTCTCTTCTTGAATTCGGTAGAGAAAAACCGGTGACAAACTCCAAGCAATTTGATATGTATATAAGAACTTGGACTAAACACAATTGGGTGTAAACTAGAGTGTGAAAGGTTTTCTCTTTGAAAAATAACACTCAAAACATGAACATTTTCCTAAACCATTTTTGCTCTCAAACACTCTCTAAGAGATGGAAATATTTTGGAAAAGTTATGGAAATGTTAAGTTGGAAAATGTCATTCCCGCACTTATTAAAGTCTCTAAAAGTTGGTTAAAAACCAAGTGGGGAAGTGGGTGCAAAACAGCCAAAAAACTGTTCCCGCCTGGCATCTCGTTCGAACGACATTTCGTTCGAACGAAATCTCGTTCGAACGAGATTTCTAACGACGCACCAGTATGGACTTCATTAGAATCTCGTTAGAAACCTCGTTAGAACGAACAATCTCGTTCGAACGACATTTCGAACGACGGACCAGTTTAGACTCGTTGGCAAACTCGTTCGAACGAAAAACTCGTTCGAACGACATTTCAAACGACTTCCAGAATTTTTATAAAATTCGATTTTGGCCCAGAAACTTTATATACTTTATTTTAAAGTTCTAATTAAATTTTTCTGAAAGTAAAACACAGTTTATATTAAACCTAACACCCAATAAACTTTGTTCCAAACTCCTATATATATATAATTGCATTCATACCTTGGGAGCATGGAACTATGATTGATGACGTAGAAACGAGGCACGCAAACCGGCACATTTGATGAAGCTTTATACTCTTTGCCGCTACATCTTCAATAAACACTTCATAGGCTTGAGAATATTACAATTAAATACTATCCTATGAATAAATGTTTTTGTCCGGAATTGAGCCAAAACTATATATGGACTCAATTGGAAATTTGTGTCCTTACAAATCTCCCCCTTTGGCTATTCCGGGACAAAAACCAAACAAAAATCCTAAAGGGCCGTCAAGCTCACTAGACTCAAAACATAACCCACCCAAACTTGACTCAGCCCAAGGATCAAACGCTTTGCCGTTTAAATAATGCCGCTTTAGAATAATTCCTGCACACTTAAGCAAACTCATCAAATGCATAGGGAATATCAAAGTATTAAATACAATTTTAATTAATTACTCCCCCTAAATTAAGTCTCCCCTTTAACAAACACATGACCTACTTAGAAAGACGTCTCCCCCTAAGATAAATCTCCCCCAAACTGAGATGCGATAATAATAGGATTAGATACCATTTCTCCGATTAGATACCATTTCTCCCCCTATCATTATTCTCCCCCTTTTTGTTCAGGAATAGGCAAAGGATAAAGAACTAATACACATAAAGCATGTTGAAGCTTAAAGTGATAAAACATGAAGGCATATGGGCAATATAAGCAAGGCAAAGAGAAACAAATATCTTATATATATATATACTATAAATATACCAACAAATACTTGCAGATATATATAGATATAAATACACATATAACACAAAATAAAATAAGTTTGCACACTCGTATGGCAACAATGTGTCATATGGAAACGGAAGTGTAGAGGTGTTAACTAGTAACAATTAAATTTAGACCCAAACACTTAATAAACATTCACGGAGTTCTCATTTGATTGCAAACTTCATCACATTTAAATATAACCTCATGTGACAATATGAAGGTTGAACTCAATGAACAAACATACACAATGCATACAAGCCTAGCATGATGATGATTCTACAAACCAAATAGAGTCATGACATTAAAGACAACTAGGATAAACGGACATTGTGCAAACCGTTGATATACTATCCAATTCTCCCTCAAAAAGCATATATATTCTTTTATTTTTGAATGAATATATCAATCAAACATAGGCCTTGGCAATTGTTTTCTTTTAATGCCAAATATTCTGTTTTTAGGCCTTTGGACCACGTATTTCTTTTAGGTCCATTTCAAACGGTGGCTTACTATCGCAAAGGATCACTTAGTCCTTTCGGAGCCCTTCCCCGTGCACCTATATAATTATCATGTTTTCATTTTTCACACAAATCTCACATGCAACGGATTTTGACATGCACTAGTCCTCCTAGGTCATAGATATGTAGATGACTAGATTGATAGGAGAACACCTCAAAAAGCTCAAATATAACATGTGACATTAGAATTTCAAAAGAGCTCGTGCATGTGTGAAAAGAGGCATATAGAAATAGAATCCATTTAAACAACACGAAATCCAACTACTCCATAAATTATGGTAAAGAACATTTTAAGGATTGACAATCTAAACCAAAAGTTCTAGCCACATGGGAGCGTAAAAGATGGGATTCAAACACAAGTATATGCCACTTAAAGTGTGTCAAACCAAAATACACACAAAAAAAAATCTTTTTGAGTTTTTGACATTTTTAACAAAAAATAAAGATATATACTCAAAAGAATAAACAAAAATCATTTGTATTTTTCATTAAACTTAAATGAAATAAATAAAACACAAATGATAAACAAAAATCTTTTTATATTATGCAGTTAATTCAAACACAAAATATAATACAAAAAGATAAACATGTCATAATTTCTAGCATAGGATATGAAATGAGGCAATAACTAGAAAATGACTAAACAAGCATACATTTAGCATGTGAATATAGCATGAAGTACAAACGGTAAAGTATGCAAACACTAACACATTCATCCTTTAGATTTAGCAAGGGAGGAAGCATGTGAAAGTAAATGAGAATCAAAAACCCTATTTTGCAAAGCAACCAAGTCTGATTTCCTAACCCAAATTAAAGAAGAATGACTATCTTGGGGTGTTGGAACGTTAACTACCGTGGTTAGTTTACTATGGGATTTTCTAGGAATTCGTTTAAGATCAAAACAAAATATCCTAAGATGACCTTTTCGACCACAATGAGTACAAGTGAAAACATGTCGAGAAGATTAACCTAAGGAGTGATCTTTAAATGCATTCCTAGTAGATTCTCCTAAAACATTGGTTTGGGCATTATGAGTAAATTCATTACAAGTATTGAAGCCTAAACCACAAGTGTCATTTTTAATTTGGACCGTTCCTAACATTTTATCTAGTTTTTTCCGAACGACACTCCAAATCAAATTTGACAATACTAGAGTCTTTTAATTTATTTTGCAATTCAAAAATGTTAGACTCTAATAAAACATTTCGCTCTTCAAAAGCAAGAAGCTCCTTTTTCAAGGATTCCATTAAACCCCTAAGGCTATATCTCTCGCCTTCTACATATTCAAGCTTCTCTTGAAGAGTCCTCTCATGTGTTCTAAGGTCTTTTATTAAAGCATTTTCATCAACGACCTTGACACTCTCTCTTAAACTAGCTTCTAACTTCAAATTAGCTCTTTTCAATTTAATAGATTCTTTATAAAGCTCTTGAAAAGCATTTTGAAGTTCACTCACATTAACTCTTCTTCATTTTCACTCTCTGTTTCTTCTCCACTCTCACTATCATCAAAAACAATAGAATCATGTACAATGACCTTGGAAGTGGCATGTGCTATCGTTTCATCAATCGATGAGTTCTCACTATCACTCACATGACTAGCCATAAAAGCCACAAAATTTTTCTTAGTGGGGGAATCGGGCTTTTCTTCCTTATCACTATCACTAAGGGTCGCATTATATGAAATGGGTCGCTTACCCTCTTTCCTTAGTTTAGTGGGGCACTCATAAGCCCTATGGCCATAACCTTCACAACCAAAACACTTATTAGACTCGTCCCTATCTAAATGTTCATTACTAGGTTTAGGGATCTTCTCGGCTTTAGAAATCTTCTCGCTTTTATCATGTTTAGAAGTATCAAATTTCTTAAAATCATTTTTAAATTTATCTTTGTTAATTTTAAGAAATTTTCTAAATTTACGAGCAAACAAAGCCATGTCTTCTGAGTCACTATCACTCTCGCTCTCTACTACTTGTTTGACCTCTTTTCGGGCTTTTAAAGCAACACCCTTTTTGATTTTCTTTTCAGTTTTAGAGGGAAACATATCTAGTTCATAGGTTTGTAAATCACCTACAAGCTCTTCTAATTTCGTAGAGGCTAAAGTGGGTAAAGAATTTAAAACGGTCACCTTTGGAATAAATCTATCGAGTAGGGACCTTAAAATTTTCTTTACAACACGGTCGTCAGGAATTTTCTCTCCCAAGTTAAAAGATGAATTATATCAGAAAGTCTAGCATAAAATTCATCAAAAGTTTCTTTTTCATTCATTTTGATCGTTTCAAATTGAGTGGTGAGGTTTTGGAGTTTTGAAGCTTTAACGACACTCGTTCCTTCATGAGTTAATTGTAAAATATCCCAAGCTTCTTTAGCGGTTTCACACGTCATAATACGGCGGAATTCATCCGGTGTGACAGCTCTAAACAAGGCATTTAACCACGGGAATTGAAATTCGCAAGTTTAAACTCATTTTCAGTCCATCTATCGGCGGGTTTGATAACACGTTCATTTTCAACTAAATAAGTTGGTGGGGACCACCGTTAACAACAGACATCCAAACTCTCTCGTCGATAGATTTTAGTGCCGATCTCATGTGCGCTTTCCAATACGCGTAATTTGAACCATCGAAAATAGGAAATTTTGAAAATGGGGAAAAATCCATTTTAGCCAAAAATTATTTACAAGATCGTTAACGAAATAATTTATCGCTTTGGCTCTGATACCAATATGAAAACGCCTGGATTTTGATTATCTCTATTAAAATCAAAGTTGTAATCTCCTTGTTATGTAAATCGATGCGGAAGCGGTGTGATGGTTCACAAATAAACAAAGCCAAATTTTAAT
The DNA here is from genome assembly GCA_949130495.1 of Sambucus nigra. Taxonomy (NCBI): domain Eukaryota; kingdom Viridiplantae; phylum Streptophyta; class Magnoliopsida; order Dipsacales; family Adoxaceae; genus Sambucus; species Sambucus nigra. The sequence continues at coordinate 174,113,555 of OX422218.1, read as the reverse complement.
TTCTTCAAAACAAATTAAAATAGCAACCAAGTGAAGTAAAATTAATCCAATTCTTATATTCACTTAAACCGGTTCATTTGATGAAGCTTTATACTCTTTGCCGCTACGTCTTCAATAAACACTTCATAGGCTTGAGAATATTACAATTAAATACTATCCTATGAATAAATGTTTTTGTCCGGAATTGAGCCAAAACTATATATGGACTCAATTGGAAATTTGTGTCCTTACAAATCTCCCCCTTTGGCTATTCCGGGACAAAAACAAAACAAAAATCCTAAAGGGCTGTCAAGCTCACTAGACTCAAAACATAACCCACCCAAACTTGACTCAACCCAAGGATCAAACGCTTTGCCGTTTAAACAATGCCGCTTTAGAATAATTCCTGCACACTTAAGCAAACTCATCAAATGCATAGGGAATATCAAAGTATTAAATACAATTTTAATTAATTACTCCCCCTAAATTAATTCTCCCCTTTAACAAACACATGACCTACTTAGAAAGACGTCTCCCCCTAAGATAAATCTCCCCCAAACTGAGATGCGATAATAATAGGATTAGATACCATTTCTCCGATTAGATACCATTTCTCCCCCTATTAGGCCCTAGAAGATGATAGTCATTTAGGGGAGCGCTCAGTGGGGAAACTTGGAGGGGCGGTCTTAGAAACATTATATGTATAAGAATATAACCTTTCTAACTCAAGTGGGACTTGAGGTATGTAAATTGCCATAAGATATGAGATGGTAATTATATTCCTGCTAAGGAATGGAAAACGGAAAGATATGATGGAAACTATATTCCTATTAAGGAATGGAAAATGATAAGATATGAGAAGAAATGAGACTTAATTTTATTTCTCTTGCTTAATTTAATAACTGTTAGAAACCTACATAATTGAATCATCACATTTTATGATTAGGTTGTTAGATTCTCATTCACATTATTTATGATTCATTGTCCATATCTATCATGTTTCTTACTCTTCTGGGAATCATATATAAATCGGGCCCTGACCCGTTTATTTTTCCATGTTGTGCATGTTGTTGTATCCGCTCAGGTGCTCCTCCACAAGGGCGCCCGTTATGATTTTTCCCACTCTCATGCTTTTGACGAGCTGTATGACCTTGCGGATTATTACAGGATGTTTGTTAGACGCCTTCATTTTTGGAATCTAGTTATGATCGGGTCTTTCATCCGGGCTAGTGGCCCATCTTTTGTACTTGTTAATGATTGTAGTATGTAAATATATTGTATTGTGGAAACACTTTGATGTAACTGTGGACCGACATATTATTCGGTTCTTTTATTGTATGTTGTTTTGGTATTTATCTATATGTTCCATTTAAATTCCACTTTTATCAGATTTGGGTTGTTTAATTTATTTCTTAAATCTTTATTAAATCAACATTTTTGACAACCTGCTTTCTGATTTATGGAGTGGTTGACCCGTATACCTATTTATCGTTATGATGCTGAGGATGATATCCATTCATGATTCCGTTATGTCGAGGTATCGGGCTGGCCACCCCTTATTTCGAAAGGCGGGTTGTCACAAGGTGGAGCCACGTCATAGTGGGAGCCTTAGGAATTAGTCTGATAGGTTAGTATATTTAGGTGAATACACATCGGTGAGATCCCAGGGAACACACATTGGATCCCAAGAACTAAAATGAGGCACTCCAAGACAAATAATTCAATAGTTAGCTTAAGCAAAAATTATCAAGCAGGATTCGATGTACTTGAATCAAGTTTAGGAACTTATAGACATGATATATGGGATAAAAATCATCGAATCCAAATGTGTCTATAAGAAGAAAATAGGTGTATATGGTAAAGTCGCCTTGTTTTGAAATGGTTTACTCAAAAAGAGGGGATTGACTATGAGAAAACCTTCTCTACGGTAGTAATGCTAAAGCCTATTGGGATCATTTTATCCATTACGGTGCCTCTCGATTACGAGATTTAGCAAATGTATGTCAAGCCTGCATAAGAGTGTGGTTAACTAGTCAATTCTGGTATTCTATGTGGATGATATTTTCCCACTAAAAATTATGTCAGTGAATTTTCCTACATAAGAGTGTGGTTATCTTGTCATTTCAATATGAAGGACTTATTAAAAGTCAGACACATCCTTTTTACCAAGATTTTCTTTGTTCAGAAAAATAGGATATTAGGCTTACCCCTTGACACTTATATCAACGATGGTCTCAAAAAATTTAGTGTGCAAAATTCGAAGAAAGGACTTCTTCCTTTTCGGTATGGAATATCTCTCTTTAAGGATCAGTGTCCTAAGACACCTAATTAGATATACAGGATGAGGAATATACATTGTGCTTCGAAGATGGTTAACCTTATATACGATATGACATGTATAAGACCGGACATGTACTTTCCCATTAGCATGGTGAGAAGATCGGTCTAACCCAAGTGAGGATCACTAGACTACAATAAATCACATTCTCAAGTACTTTAAAAGGAGTAGATTTTATATGTTGGTTTACTCAACTGATAGTCTTGTACCTTTAGGGTACACAGACTCTAACTTTCAGTCAAATAAGGATTCTAAGAATTTGAACACATGATATGTGCTTACCCTAGGATTTGCAGCCATAAATTGGAGGAGTATCAAGCAATCATATACTATTGATTTTACTATGGAAGTCAAATGTGTTTTTGCTTTGAAGGTAGCAAAGGAGGTTGTTTGGCTTTATAATTTCCAAAGTGACTTAAGTGTGGTTCATTTAGTTTAGTCGGTCATTACATTTTACTATGAAAATAGAAGAGAGGTTTGTAATTTGAAAGAACAAAGGACTCATTAGAGGTCTAAGAACATTGAGAGAAAGATTGCATCCCCTGACAACCTAGTAGATAATTGTAAAAAGATCTTACCAGCTAAGGATTTTTATAGTCATGTGGTTATTGGATTTAAAACTAAGTGGGATATTATTGGGGGTTTATTCTTAAAATCATCTATGAATATTGTTTGTGAGAATCCTTTATATTTGTTTTAAATATATTGTATTAATGTTTGTTAATTGAACTTAGTAGAAATTCTGGTGAGTTGGGTTCGCCTTAATCATAAAAGATTATAATTTTGGTTCTAGTTCAGTTGAACAATTCACAACATAGATGGGGAGTTGACATCTCATTAGTAAAGTTGCGATTATGATCTTATTGGCTATCTTGAATACAGGAACATGACTGATGGTTCGAGAACTTATTTGATAGTTCAATGAGGATTGTACCGTTACATTAGGAATTTATTAAATAGAAAAATGATGAGATTAAAGTCTAGGTGATGACAATATTAAACTTGCGTAATATCATATAGTTTACAAAAGTGCATAGATTCGTAATACCTAGGACTATGACGATTGGAATGTGCATACAATCGTTGCTTTGATTGTTATGGGTGCGATCCCATTTATTGGTTTAAATCTTTGCAAGTCGGCAAATCATTATCTCTACATGTCTGAGATTTTATTCTAAAGGAATCTGCGTCAAGGAGATACTATGGATAGTGATACTTATTTGATAAAATTATAAATTTTCATTTTACCAGTAAACCTGACCAGTGGATTATTTATAATCCAGTAGAGTATTAAATTGTGGTGTTATAGGCACCAAGAAATGACTCGAGGGAGAGCGATGTACGATACACGCAGCGATAGTCCCTATGGGAATGCGAGAGTGTTTGTCACTCGGTCCGCCATTTTCCCTTGAGTTCGAGATCAATTATGATGATTCCCCTTGGAAGTTGTTCAACACTATATCCAATTTTTATTACATGCCCCTATTTAGGCCTAAGCCTAATTCTTCATGCAAGGGGTTGTCGGTTGTTCAGATTCACTACTTTATTTTATATAAAAAATAACAAAATGGATCAGGTTTTAGGCTAATCCAAGGTAGTTTGAGGCCTGTGAATGATCCAAATATTCTTAGTGTGGGTTTGGGAATCGGGTCACGAATGAGGAAGGTGTTAGCCCCCCCCCCCCCCCCCATTCGTTCTTTATGCTTCCTTACATATATTATTATTATCGCTTTTTACATTTATGAGTACATTTTAGTTTATTTTAGAACATGTTACGAGACCTTAGTTTAAAAATCCCTTAAAATGTAGATAGATGCTTAGGTATAAAAATAGCATTAGTGAGGGGTATAGAAACATCACTAAACTGTACGGGTACATAAGAGTGCTTGTTTGTGAATGTGTATTTGGATAATGGGTAGTTGTTAATATGTATGTATGAGGGCGTGATAAGTCTCTATTTGTGTAATGGGAGGTCGTTAGTGTGTATTTGTGTTGATGCACGAGAACTCATAACTTTGGGATAGTTTGATATTTAATCTGAGATGTGAAAAGGGGATAAGAGTTAATATCAGATACGAAAGCATCTGTGTGGGTAAAACATATCAAAAAATATATTGTTAAGGCTTATGCTCATGAGAAGGACTCAATATTGCACCTAAGCACCCGTGTAGCCATGCGATAAAAGCTTACGTAGTTTGGTTATTATGGCGAGTCGTGTGGCAAGGTTCCGACGTGATGTGTGTGCAAGTTTGAGGACTTAGTTTTAGAGGCAAAGAAGTTGTCTGTGAGATAGAGGGTAGATTTAATGGAGGTTCAGAATCAGAGTGGACCCAAAGGTACCGATGAAGATCCATATCTATCGATCGATCACAAAATCGAAGCTATTGTTGAACCTTAGAGTTGGTTTATAGGTGTAGGGATGAATGGGAGGGGTGTATTTAGGATTGGAGTTGACCATAAGTCACAGATAGGGATCTATATATCCCTTATCGATAGGGATGAAATCTCAAAGGTGTCATAGGGCCTACAGTTGATTCGAAGTGATAGAGATGATCACTTCATATAAGAAATGGGGTTTGGACTAAAAAAATAAGGCATCCTTAATGAAAAAAATACATTGAGAGGCATATTATAAGTCTTGGGCTCACGAGTGCAGCTCGGTATTGTGCCTACATACCCAAGGGGTCTTGGGATCAAATTTAACGTAGTTCCAATTAACGGGGAATATTTACAAGTTGAGGTAATAGGCAACTGGGTATATAATATACAACATTATGGTATTTATGGAGCCTAGTCCTTATATAGAATTTCCTTATGAGTTGGAGTGCATATTCATATGTTAAAAATACGTAATCAAAGACAGGTGTTTGATAAGTATTCTAAGAAAACACACATGGGTGTCGTCGTTGAGACGAGAATGTTATCTAGAAGAAGTGGTGAAGAATATTCTAATTTTAGACTTTGGTTTTAAAATAGTTTTTGGGGAACTCGGTTAACGGACATTTTCTTAAGAATGGATTTGAAAAGTATGTTTTTTGTTGTACTTAACCATATCAATTTGATGCGCTTTTTTAACATATGTGTATGTTTATCTACCTCATCATACATAGTTGTTGGGTAAAAAACAGGCTTTAAAGTATACACATTGTAAATTAAATACTCCATCCCCTAATGGAGATTTGATTTATATAGTCTAGACAAATATGGACAGTTTTATATCATAGTTTGTATTTATGATATTAACCCAAAATATTTGCAGAGATTCCTTACCCTTATAACATGAGCCAAATGTTTGGGGGAGTGTCCCCTATGAGGTGGAACCATTTTGGACAGAGCTTCGTTTGGAAGATCTAAATTTTTTTATGTGGGCAGAGGTTTGACCACATATTTCGAAGGTATTAATTTTTTGGAAAGTTGAGACTTCGCTCGGGATTTTTGACAGAACTCGAGATTCTTAGATGCTAGGGGTTGAAAAAAAGTAAGAAACCTGAATTAATGTTAGGTTTTAGGAAGAATTTTCAAGGTGGTCGGGTATGTATTTATAGTTGACGGCTCATCAACCATGCAATTAATCATTGGGGACACTTGTAAGGTGGATGGGGTTGGGGGACGGATGTAGGGTTAGATCATTTTAGGAGGGATAATTGTCCTACATGATCAATCGTGCTTGGTTAATGGGATCAATTGTACAGTTGATGCCTATCAACCATACACTAGATGTTTTTGTTTCAAATTTATTTATGTTTTTACTTTTTATATACTTTTTGTGGAGGAATATAAATGAAAATGGTATATTTAAAATAGTAGGTTTGATGTTACTTAATTTTCAGGGTAAATAAAGCAAAAAAAAATATGTGCAAGAACAGAGTGAGCATAAGCTCTTTTATTAAAATGGTGGCGACATATATACATTTTTATTTAAAAATAAATAAAATGGGTATATACACATGAAAATAAAAGTGCTCCGTCTTTTTGAGATTTTTCTTTTGGGGAGAGGCATCTTTCATCTTTTGTTGACGCATAGTTGTAGTGTTGTCATCATTTTAGTGGAAGAAGGATTCCTTTATTTGTTTGTAAACAAGAGGAATATTTTTATGTTGATTTGGAATCGGAGTGTTGTCCTTTAACTAAGACAGAGTTCTATTTGTGAGGATCCCTTTTTGCGAGTTTTTTATTGATTACTTTTGTCCCAGGGTGTTGGGTTTTGGGAGGAGGATATTTTTGGTGTTTTTGGAAATGAGGTATGGGGTGTGATGTCTTTACCGGTTGGATTATTTTCACCACTACTTTTGTAGTACTAGCCTTTGTGTATTGTTTAAGTAAGGTTACTCTGCGGAGTTCCACAATGCCTTAGGGCACATTGCCAACTTTTTAGGAACGAGTGAATAATGACTACAAATAGGGTTTTCCCAAAGGAGAGATTTTTGGTGTTTTATTAGACTGAGACCAAAGTGATATTTAGGGTTGCCTACATATATCTAATTAAAATATAATGGTGTGTCTGTAGTAGAATATATGTGATAATAATATAGAGGAGAATTAGGTCTACATAGTTCAATCAAATGAAAAGTTGGGGTCCAAAGTTTTTAGTTGGCTTCAAATGAGTGGTTGGTGGTTCAAATGGTCATTTTGATGTAATGCTAGGGTTGTGTATGGGTTAATGTGATTTCCCCTTCCTGCTATAACCAAATATTTTTTGTATTAAATCAATTTATTCCCTTTTTTCCATAGGCAAGTTCAAGGAAAGAATTTCTTTAATTGTTCGAGATTGAGAGGTTAGGAAAATGTGAATCCGTTGAGATTAGCTAAGGTAGCTTCTTTTTTTAAGTTTATTTTAATGACAGGGTAAGTTCCTCCCCAGTTGGGCACAAATTTTCCTTCGGGAGTCCGGGTGTGTAACACCCCCCTCGCAACTCTGACCTTACCCGTGTGACTCGGTGACTCTATATGACCCAATTGAGATTTATACCTTGTAAGATGAATTATGGGTCAAACTTGTGTAATATAGTGGCATTGATGCAATTATTGGAATTAGAATGGACTTAAAGTTAATATTGAAAAATTTTAGGGTCATTCAGACGACATTTGGAGTCGTCGTTCGAACGAGATCCATTCCCATTCGAACGAGATGGTTAAATCGATTTTTGCAGATTTGGAAAATACTTTCAAAACCTAGACCACTGGATTAAGACAAGTGTCATGCCCTTAAGGCAGCATATCAATTCGAGATTGGGGTTTAGAACATTTTAGGGATTTCCCCTTAAGGGTTTCTAGAGTATTTAGAGAGCTCACTCTTGCCCATTTCAATTAGATTTTCTCTCACTAGCTCCTTATAGCTTCCATGGAGCCCAACCACCATCTCAGGCCAAGAACCAACCCTCCACACAAAACCACCATATTTACCTCATATTCCACCATATTTAAGCCCATAAAACCCATATACACCATTTATTAGGCAATACGTAAATTCGTGGAGATATTATTGGGGCTTTTTAAGAAGAAAAGTAAAAGAAATAATGGAGTTTGAAGTGGATTTTCATGGAGCATTGAAGAAGGCAAGCTTGGTGGAGCTAGGCAACCTCTTTAAGGTCACCTTAAGAGGTGGGAGGTTTACATCTTCTCCTACATTCATCCACCCAATTTGTAGCTTTAATAACGTGGAAAAACTCTACTCTTGGCTTAAGAACTCTATTTTTCCATTCTATTGGTCTCTTGGTTGAGTTTATAAGAGTATATTGCATATATGATTTAAGAAGGTTATTTCTTATCTTTTTATGTAAAATGGTTTACAAAGGATTATAAGAGAGTTGAGTAAAATGATATACTTCAAGAAAACTTGGTGTTAAACATTTTATGGAATAAAAAATTTTGAATATAATATTTATCTTGTTGAGATATTTGATGAACAAAGTCTTGGAGTTTTCTTGTAAAAATGGCATTTTCGTGAAGGTGGACATTCGAACAAGTTTTAAGAACAAAACGTGTCTCTAGTCTTGAAAAACATTTTGTGCAAATATTATGAAATTTCTTGAATAAATCATATGTTAGACTCATTTTCTTGGATTTTTGAATTTCAAATTCCTCTTTCCATGTATAAAAACTTATAGTATTTTATTAACAAGTATATAAACAAGTTTAGTGAAGATTTTAATGAATTTTAACATGAAATAAGGAAAATAGAAATTTCAACCCCTTAAAGTGTGTTGATAAGTGTGGAAAATGTGATAAGTGTATGTTTTCAAGACTATATGTGATGATAAGGGAAAATGGGACTTTCCTTGTAAAGTAGTCTTAAAAATGTCAAATAATTTCTTTGATAAAGAAAGCAATGAAATAAAAAGGTTTCCAACTTGAGAAGTATGTTACTCCAAAGTGTTGAATAAGTGTTAATGAGTTAAAAAAGAATTTATTTTGTGTAACATAATAATGTTTTTTGGGAATTAACACTTGTGAAAATGGAGTAAAAGACAAGTTTGGAGAGAAATGGGTAAAATGGTGATTTTATGTCAAGTGAAACATTTTTATGAAATGAAAATATTGGAAAAGGTGTTTTATAAAATGGTCCTAAATGAAAGTGATTTCAGGAAAAGTGAAATAATGTGGACATTGGATAAATATTAAAACACATTAGTATATAATTGGATGAGATCAGGAATAATTAAGAAGGGCCCGGAGCCCTGGAGTGAAAGTCTCAAACTCACTGTCAGCGCATGTGGTAGCATAGCCAGCGATGTGGAGCGTATTAAAGTATGCAGATAATTAGAGGATATGAGAAATAGACAATGAAATATATCATGTCAAGAAATGGGTTATGTGGTGAAAATAAGAAAGGATAACCTAACTGTGACACCCCGCCTAATTAAATATCGGGCGATCACTCCTTTATTAAATTAAAATCAAGGTGAACAGTTGGTTCATTCTTAGCATCACTGTCGTAAAATAACTTTTCCAATTTAAACGCCCTAATTAATTAAGCTAAGTGTCAAAACCATTTTTTTTAAACATTACTTTCCAAATTTTATTTAAAAAAGAGAGATTTAATTATTTACAACAATTTAATATTACAGAATCACACCACAATAATCCTGGAACATATAATCCAAATAATTTAAACATTCAACAACTAAATCCCAACATCAAAACTTAAAGTAAAACCATCCAGACAGTAATAAATCCCAAAGTGACAAACTATAAATAGCTGAATCACAAGGTCCAAATAACCAACTGAATAATGGAAAGGGCGACACATGCCCCACTAAATGAATATGCTAGGAGAGGAGTCAAATAAATGAAGTCGTCTAAGCAAGAGGCCTGCAACTCTCACCTAAGCTGCAGCGCGTTCCTTCCAAAGGATCCTATGCAGGACGCCCCTGTGGCTGGGCACCTGTAATATATACATATATATACAAGAGAGAAAGAGAAATAGAAACGGGTCAGAGACCGATAGTGTAGATGATTTAAAATTCGTTTAGCAAGTATTTAAAATGTTTACAGGCCAATGCAACAACATATTAGTGCGACACTCTCTTGAGAAATTCTCACCTCTCTTCTAATGTGCACACCTATCGCACTAACCTTCCCAACGGTTTATCTTATCTTATATCGCACTGATCTTCCCAATGATTTAACTTATCTTAGGTTACTCGTAATATTTAAAACTGAACAACATAATTGTTTAAGGGGATAATTTCATTTAGTAACAAAACTCTCATTTTAACTTTATTTATTAATAAAGTTTCCCAGTGTCATATTATACTTTTTCAAAACAAGTATTTCCAAATTTAAATTCAAAATTCATTTCTTACTTACCATAGTACAGTAGGCAGTTCCAAATTTCAGAATTTCATATATATATTACATACTCGTATAATATATATATTCTAGCAGCACGCCACATAAAAACTATGGTGCGGGCATACTCTGCTATCCAATCCCCGTATCACTCGTACTAAGGGAAATACAAATTCGGAATCACTCTCGAATTGTATTAACACATACACAAACAATATTGAGGCGAAGCATAGATTCCAAGTCTCTAAGAGGAAAGCACATGCCCGCGTCTCTTAGGACCGTCTGAACTACCAATTCGATAGCCTGTACCAAGGATTTCTATCTTCTAGGGTACAAGTAAATATCCCCCATAAAGGTCACATCGAGATAAGACTGTCCCAGCGCGGTAACCTCGGGGATAGCAAGTAGCGCGGGCACGATTTTCACACATAGATAGTATGTGCATAAACACAATCATATAACTATACTACTATTACCATATCAATTTAGGTACATCTAAAATCCCATAATTACGACATTTGTCCTTATTTCTCATTATTTAGTTATCACGTATAACCGTTCATTTCTTACTTAAATTTGAGGGATCATTCCAACTTATTACGTAACACTCATGGACTCTATCCTCCCAAGTGTAGAATTCAGAAGGTACTCATCTAATTTCCAACGTAACCATCTTACGCGTCTCTCCCCTTAATACATAATTTGATCGTCCCTTATATGTAAATATCCCAAAAATACAACTCTCGTCTTACCTTAAAGGTCCTGAAATTATTTATAAGTCCTACTGGTCTTCTTCATCTCCCAAAATATTTTAATAAGGGTGTCCAATAATTATTTCTCATTAAATTGAATTCAACTAATTTAAAAAGGGCAAAATATGAGCCTGCCAGAAGGGGTCGATCGATCGAGGTATGGGGCTCGATCGATCGAACCTTCGATCGATCGAAGCTCTTGGCTCGATCGATCGATCAAGCAGGTATGGCGAATTCTGCAGTTACAAGTTACGGGTTTTCTCGCATAACTCCATCCAAATCCAAACTTTTCATCCCCAAACGTCCAGAAATTTATACTACTAATAATATAAATCCATTCCATACATATTTTACGTAAAGCATGCAAATTTCCATTAATAATCATGGATTAACAGGCCCAAAATTCATGTAAATCTCAAGAACCCTAGAAATATCTTTAACATGGTTCTAATAAATATTTTCAAGAATTTTCTTCTTCTAAAACATCAAAATTTTGTGGTTTAATCCTCTACATGTGAAGGGGTTTCCAGAATAACATTTAAACCATTACTACATGCGATTTCCTATCTCAAATTTGGGTTTTCTTTCATAAAACTCATCCTAATCATCCCTGGACTAACATGAGCGATGCATTAACGAAATAAGCAAGATAAACACTTGCCTGGGATTTTTGACGTTCTGGTTTGGTGACGAATTTGGTGTGGTTGCGTTCCCCGTCGCGCGATCTACGCGTTGGTGGTGGTGGTGGTACAACCGGGTGAATCGTTGGCCTTGGATTGCTTGGAAAAGCCTCTCCTTCCCTCTCCTATGGACGTCACTTGTCTTTGGTTGTTCTAACCCTAGAAGACAACCTTAGACATCTGATATATCCCTTGAATTTGCGTGGGTTTAATTACCCAAAAATGTAAAATGTCCAAAATGCCCTCCCGGGGTACTAATTAAGCCTAAAAATGCCCCGAGACCCTAACTAAACCCCCCGGGTACACTTTTCTAACTATCTCGACCCTTCCGGACACATTGGCGCACTCAAAACGACCATACGAGTGACTTATAATATATTCAGTTTTATTCATCAATATTTAGTCCCGACGCGACACGGGTGCGTCCCGACTCAAATTTCCAAAATTATCATTTTATTCACTCGTGACATTTAATATGACCAAAATTATATATTACTTTGCTCATTAGTAATATTCAACAAATTTCCCATAATTACTAACTCTCATCACGTTAATAATTATAACATAATTAATTTCCGGATTTATATTAAATAATTAATTCACATTAAATTTAATAAATCCCCAAATTAATATAGCATAAAAGTACAGGGTATTACACTAACTTGACTGCAATTGACAAATGTTATGGTTGAAAGATAATGTGGACAAGTAATGAGATAAATTGGATAATGTCCATGAAATAAAAGAATGGTAAAGTAAAGAAATTAAGTGGGTAATCAATCAAACTAAAGAGGTTTAACCCATTATTAACACAAGTATGTGTTACGAAAGGTTTTAAATGAAAAATAACTATTTTCTAACACGGTACTTGCATGTTTTGAAAGGTGATGTTTAAGGAAAATACTGAGGTAAATTTCGTACAAATAAATGGGAATATTTCGATAAAAAAGTGTCTTTTCCTAACCAAATGGTATTTCGTTCAAAGTATTTAACGTGGTGCGTTAAATTGGGAAATAAGTGTCGAGTCAAGTAAAAAAGGGTTCTTTATAAGATTAAAGTGAATTAATCGAAGCAAGTAATGTTTTTGGAATAAAACAGTTTCATGTTTTATAATATATATATATACACACACACACACACACGAAGTAATTGCATGTGCACATAAGTAAATGTGTTAGAGTCTCTTTTCTATCGTTCAATTCTATATTTCATTATTTTATTTTTTTCATTAGGTATTCGGCTCATTCCCTCCTCATTGTTACGGCAGGTTGTGTGCAGTTTCGTATTTTGAGGGTGTTATGCATGTAAGTATCCATTTATGTTACTTTAGTATCTATGTATGCTTAGATCATGAGTGCACTTACCAAGGGTCCCTCATATAATTTAAGTTGGAATCGCATGCTAAACAAGTGAAATGTTAATTAAATAAAACTGGATTAGCAACATTATCTAGGTTGTCTCATCGCACGTCACACCTAACATTCGGGTCATTTCGGATTGATCACGGGTAACCCATAAATCTAGGCCGGAACTATATAAATGTTGTCAGAGCTCCAGGTTCATGGTTCCTTTCTGGAGTGATGTTATGAGGTCAGTAGTGGATCTTTGACGTCGGTGTTGGTTTATGGCCGGTCACGCTAGATTGATGACGATTTCGGTTTGTGTTCTTGACATTGGAGTAAAGGATACTATCACGATAGGAAAGTCATTTAAAAATATCATGTGGCCAAGTTAGTTGCCATTAATAGCTTTTTCACTTCTGATTTAGACATGTTAGTAATCTGTGAGCGTTTGTGCGAGCCACTAGTGGCGACACTGCGAATTTTAGTGTGAAGTGCTTTTGTGTCAAACCTTGACGATGTGAGGGGTCTATTAAGATCTTAATAAATGTGAATAACTTCCGTCGAATTAGAGATATTAGGTGTTTAAATTCAAGTATGGAGGTTTGGTGACTAGAGTGTCATGTCTAAAGGATATTGACTTTGTGATGAGGGCACATTAAGTTCCTTGGTTAGGTACTTACGGGTAACTAATAATGATAATGTGATTAAGGGGAACTTGATCCTTAAGTATCATCATATCAAAAGCATTTGGCGATTCGATAGGCATGTAGAACCGTGTCAGTTATCACTTGAGGATGTGTGCTCGGACATGAGTTCATAAGATACTATAATTCTAATTAAGTGCCTTGGTAATTATCAATTTAAAGTTGTGTCTTGTAAGCTATGGTGAGAGTTACGGGTCATCGATGATAAGCGTGTTACATGTGTAACAATAATGAGTTGAAGTGACGTGGGAGTAAACCCTAGATAGTCTTCGATGATGATGTTTTAGAGAGTATGATGCAACGTTTTAAGGAATTGGATCCCTTGTGGCATCTTTAGTGAAGACTTAGAGGATTATAAGTTGTACATAACGTCCTATGTCCTGCTAGAATCTTTAGTAGTGTCAACCTGTGATTTCATATGTAGTATATAGCATTAGCCATTCAAAAGGAAGTTGTGGACCTTTATTGGGTCTCAGTGAGAGAGTTCTAAGTTAGACCTATACCAGGGTTTCAATCAAAAGGAAAATAAGATTCATCTAAATTTTGTAGCTAATTTTTAATGGCCTAAGTAATGGCTGAACACAAGGCAGTTTTGATATGAGTATGATTTAAGGAAGTCCTTAGAATATCCTTGGGATCTATTGTGTGTGTCATCTTTGGTAATAGATGTCAACTTATTGTGATGCCTTGGGGTGTTCAATAATTGTAGTTTGCCAGGTGCGGAAACTTACAGGCCATCCTTGCGAGTATCTAATAGTCATCGAATGTATATTGGGAAATCGATAGGGTATACCCACTATGAGAGTATCATAGGTGATGAAGTCTTATCGAGTTTTTGATGACTTTTACGTTAGGGTGTGCTTGGTATCCTTCGATAACTAGTCAAATTTTATGTTAAGGGGTGAAAGTGTTCTAATCATGGTTGCATTGAGGGTCATGTGATGATCTCAGGTTATTGGTCAAATTTTAAGGAGTCGAATCGTGTAGTCCTTGGTGAGGTCATCCAATTTTATATAAATAGGTAAGGTAACCTTCTAAGGGTAATTGAAGATCAGTGTCATGATTGGACATAATGCTCGTTTACCATAAGATGGCTAGTGTAAAAAGTGTCATACTTACTTTTAATGGGTACTACGAAATGCATCGGGGACTTAGATTGATGATGTCATGATTAGGGACATAAAAATAGCACCTCGGGATGGATATTGAGGCATGATTAGGATATTGACATATATCAATAGTGTAAGCTAGAATAGCCCTGGAAGGGCAAGGATTATACCAAGGCAAATGTTGCCAGACTGGTACGGATTAGGAAGCATAGACTAATGTAGTACTTGTTATCCTTCTAGCATTATGGAGACCGGTGTGGCCATCACGTAAATTTAGTATGGGTAGAATCTGGAGATGGGCACGATGACTACCTTATGTCATTGAAGGTTGTAATAATGTGAATATTTCACTTAGTTGGGCACTACCTAAGGAGACGTTTGGTGATATGATCATGGTAAGATAAAGTAGACAGTAACCTAGGTGCATTAGGTTAGTCACTACGTCATGTTGACTAGAGAGATGAACAAAATGAGCATTGATAAAGGTGTTTGGCATGGGTTAATCGGAGTACCTCGCGTTCGTCAAGGATGAAAGGAGGAAGCCTTATTCCTAAGGAAGGAAGTCCATCATTTGACTTCCGAAAGGACATTAACTTCGTGTGTTTATTTTATCTCGAGGATATGAATGGTTCGTGATTCGATTCATCATGATTAGTGACTCAAGCCAGGGTGTATGGCTATACTAGGATCTGATGAGGATGCTTGAAAGAAACCATAGACTTTGAGCGTATGGCATAGGTTCGCCTTTCGTAAACCATAATTGTTGCATGAGGATGGGATTCCCTTGGAATGGTTATTTGTTCATTTTAATTTGTTATGTTCTTTAAGTTCCAGCAGTCCAGGACCGTGTTCCTTCAGTTTTGATGATTGAGGACGGTGTCCTTTCAATTTTGGTGGTCTAACATTATTCCTTGTTCACATCTTAGTCATAGCGCGACTTGGCTTAGTATGAGTGTGGATGGACCTAGTGTGATCATTTCAACTCGACAACTGGGGTATGAAACACACTTTTGTTTGCACAAGTTCTATGTGTGTGTGGTTGCGCCTTCTGCCACATGGTTTTCTCGTAGTGTCCATTTCCCTTAGGATTAGAGATCTTATGGATTGGTTGGTATGGAGATTATCGGCTCTATTTATCAAGAGCATAATCATGATTTGAGGATATTGTAAAGTGTTAGAACTCGAGGAAACATAACACACAGTGTTATTTTGTCACAGTGAGGGAATTGGTGTGATACTCGGGTAAGTTCCCCATAGTTAGACACCTAGAGTGATCCTAGATTCATAGAAGGATCTTATGAAATGAGTTAATCGAACGCACGATTTGTGACCTGATTGGTGTGTCGCTCCATGGAGTAGGTGACTAGCGATGCGAGGTTAGTATTAAGCTTAAGTAAAATCATATGGTCAGGATGACCCGAGAACTCGAAGAAAATCATGATGTGTAGTCCTATGGTTCAAAATGGTTCTTGATGATGAATCACACTAGGTGTTAGTCGTATGTCATTTTTCTCTTGGGTGAGCATCGATCACTAGAGTGTGTTGCCCGGTAGAGGCGCAGGTATGCCCTGGGTGTTAGCAAAGGAGCCTTAGGACTTGATTGAACGTGATCATAGAGTAAGTGGAGACTCGAGGACTTCTATCTGACTTTTATGGCTAGCCTGGTGGTAAGTGTTAGAACATGTTGTCTGTCGAGATCTTTAGTGACAGCCCCTTCTGAAAGGTCGTATGATGACTTCTTAATAATTGAGGACTTCGATGACCTTTCCTTGAAAGATTCCTATGACTTAGGATAAGGGTCGATAAACTCCAGGAACTTAAGTAATTGATGGATCAATAATTTAGAGGACGAATTTTCCTAAGGAGGGAAGAACGTAACACCACCCTTGTGACTTTGACCGTACCCATGTGATTCAACGACTATATGTGACCCAATTAATCTTTAGACCTCGTGAGATGAATTATGGGTTAAATTTGGGTAATATAGTGGACTTGGTGCAATTAATTTGAATTAGAATGGACTTAAATATAATATTGAAAAAAATTAGTTTCATTCGAACGAAATCTGGAGTCGTTCGAACGAGATTCAAATCTCGTTCAAACAGTATTCTGATGACCTTCAAATGAGAACCCAACCATGTTCGAAGCACATTCGAACGAGATATAGTTCTTGTTTGAACGAGATGGAGTCCAGTCCGAACAAAATGGTAGTTCTCGTTCATACGGGATCCATTCTCATTTGAATGAGATGGCCAAAATCAATTTTTAAATATCTCGAAAAGGGTGTCAAAACGTAGACCATTGGATTAAGACACTTATCATGCTCTCAGGGCAGCAGATTAATTTGAGATTTGGGTTTAGTACATTTTAGGGATTTCCCCTTAAGGGTTTCTAGAGTATTTAAAGGGTGAGAGAGCTCACTTTTGCACATTTCAATCAGATTTTCCTTCTCTCTCTAGCTCTTTAAGCTTCCATGGAACCCAACCACCATCCCAAACCAAGAACCACCACCCCTCCACCCTAAACTACCATATTTACCTCATATTCCACCATATTTAATCCCATAAAACCCATCCGCACCATTTATTAGGCAAGAAGTAAATTCATGAAGATATTGAAGGAGATTTTTGAAGACGAAAAGCAGAAAAAACATGGAGTTTGAAGGAGGTTTTCATGGAGCATTCAAGAAGACAAGCTTGGTAAAGCTAGGCAACCTCTTTACCTTAAGAGGTGGTAGGTTGCCATCTTCTTCTACATTCATCCACCTATTTTGGAGCTTCAATAAGGTGGAAAAACTCTACTCTTAGCTTAAGAACTCTATTTTTCCATAGTATTGGTCTTGTAGTTGAGTTTATAAGAGTAGAATGCATATATGATTTAAGAAGGTTATTTCTTATGGTTTTATGCAAATAGTTTACAAAGGATTTCAAGAGTGTTGAGTAAAATGGTATATTTCAAAAAAACTTAGTGTTAAACATTTTATGGAATAAAATGTTTTGAATACAATATTTATCTTGTTGAGATATTTGATGAACAAAGTCTTAGAGTTTTCTTAAAAAAATGACATTTTTGTAAAAGTGGATATTGGTTCAAGTTTTAAGAACAAAATGTCTCTATAGTCTTGAAAAGCATGTTTTTGCAAATATTATGAAATTTCTTGAATAAATCACATGTTAGACTCATTTTTTTGGATTTTTGGACTTAAATTCCATCTTTCTGCGTAAAGAAACATGTAGTATTTTGATGACAAGTATATAAATAAGTTTAATGAAGGTTTTAGTGAGTTTTAACATGAAATAAGGAATATAGAAATTTCAACCCCTTAAAGTGTGATGATAAGTGTGGAAATGTGATAAGTATATGTTTTCAAGGCTATATGTGAGGATAAGGAAAAATGGTGCTTTCCTTGTAAAGTAGTCTTAAAAATGCCAAATGATTTCTTTGATAAAGAAAGTAATGAAATAAAGAGGTTTTCAACTTGATAATGAGTTAGTGATAATGAGTTACTCCAAAGTTTTGAATAAGTGATAATGAGTTAAAAATATTTAAGAAGTTAGTGTGTAACTTAATAATTTTTCGTTGGGAAATAACACTTGTGAAAATGGAGGAAAAGAAAAGTTTGGAGACAAATGCGTAAAATGGTGATTTTACGTAAAGTGCAACATTTTTATGAAATTAAAATGTTAGAAAAGGTGTTACACAAAATGGTCCTAAATGAAAGTGATTTTTGGGATAAAATCAACGTAAGTGTATAAAGGACAAGAAATGGTGATTTTCACAGTGTATCACAAAATGGGGTGAGATCCTCGGGTTTTGGCTTCGGTCGGTAAAAGTGAAATAATATGGACATTGCATAAATGTTAAAACACATTAATATAGACTCAAATGAGATCAAAAATAATTAAGAAAGGCTCGGAGGCCTGGGGTGAAAGACCCAAAATCACTAGCCAGAGCATACAGTAGCGTAGCCAGCAGTGTGGAGCCCGTTAAAATATACGAATATTTGGAGGATTCCGAGAAGAAGATAATGAAAAATGGAACATGTCAAGAGATGTATTGTGTTGTGAATATAAGAAAAACAACCTAACTTGAATGCAATTGATAAATGTTCCGATTGAAAGATAATGTGAACAAGTAATGAGAGAAATTGGCTAATGTCCTTATAATAAAGGAATGTTATAGTGAAGAAATTAAGTGGATAATTAATCAACCTAAAGAGGTTTAACCCATAATTAACACAAGTATGTGTTACGGAAGGTTTTTAATGAAAAATAAGTGTTTTCTATCACGGTGCTTACGTGTGCTGAAAGGTGATTTTCAAGAAAAATACTAAGATAAATTTGGCGTAAGTAAATGGGAATATTTTGATAAAAGAAGTGCTTTTTTCTAAACAAATGGTATTTTGCTCAATGTATTTAACCGGGTGCATTAAATCGAGAAATAAATGTGGAGTCAAGTAAAAAGGGTATCTTTATAAGATTAAGGTTAATTAATGGGAACAAATAACATTTTTTTAATAAAATGATTTTATGCATGAATGTATATGTGTATCTCTCTCTCTCTCTCTCTCTGTGTGTGTGTGTGTGTGTGTGTGTGTGTGTGTGTGTGTGTGTGTGTGTATACAAAGTAATTGCATGTGCACGTAGATAAACATGTTTAAGTCTCTTTTCTGTCATTTGATTCTATATTGCATTGTTGTATTTTTCCACTGGGGCATTCGGCTCGGTCCCTCCTCTTTGTTATGGCACGTTGTATATAGTTTAATATTTTTAGGGTGTTATGCAGGTAAGTTTCCATTTATTTTAGATTAGTAGTTCTATATGCTTGGATTTTGGGGATGCTTGCCATGAGTCCCTCACGTAGTTTGATTTAAATTGAAATCGCATGTTAAACAAGTGAAATATTAATTAAAAAAATTGCATTAGCAACATTATCTAGGTCATCTCATCGCACGTCACACCTAACATTCGGGTCGGGTCGGGTCGGATTAACCACGGGTAACCCATTAATCTGGGTCGAGATGTTATAGGGTGGATTTGAGATTTTCTTTTAGGGTTAGGTCCCCTTCTTGTATGCTTCGCTTCTTGACCCTCTTACTAAATGCATGGGGATTATTTGTTGGTATCCCAGATTGTAATAAACATCTTTTAGTTTCCTCTTATTGAGGAGAGTTAATTCCTCGTATCGGGATTGGACCTAATCAATTTTGGCCACATGGCTTTAGAACATGGCCCTTAATGAGGGTATCTCGATTTCTGTGGGTAGGACTGCTTCCATGCCATAGACCAGTGAGTAAAGGGTGGCCCCTATTTAATTTCTCTCTATATGCGGTAACCCCATAGGGTGTATGGAATTTTTTCTAACCAATCATTGTATATATTTGTCATCTTTACGATGATGTTCTTAATTTTTTTTAAAGCTTTAACTGCTCTATTGGTTTAAGGTATGTATGGAGAAGACTTATTCCGAGTGATCACGTACTCATGTAACAAGTTAGATACCTCTTTCTCAGTGAGAACCATTTTCTGATACTAACTCATTGGGTATGCTCAAGCGGCAGATGATGTGCTGGCGTATGAACTCTGTTGCTTTCTTGGCATTGAGAACCGAATAAGATTCATCTTAAACCCATTTAGTGAAGTAGTCGAAGGAGACTAGGATGAATTTGTGACTGATGGTGCCTTTGAATTTACTTTCCCTATGATATATATCCCCAAGGAAAATAAAGGTCATGGAGAGTTCATGCAATAAATCTCTCGAGGAGGTAGGTGTTGTCATAGGGAATATGATTATCACTTGAGTCACTTCTTGACATACTCCATGCAGACGTTTTACATGGGATCCAGTAGTATGACTGTCAAAATATTTTTTAGAAAGGGTATGTCCACTCATATACGGGCCTCATTCATCATTATAGATTATGTCCATGATCTTAAGGTCCTCGTCCTCTATGACACACCTTAGATGTAATCCATTGAACCCTACTTTGTAGAGTTGGCCCCTATATATGATCAATTGGGTTTCCAATAGTCTTAGGTAAAATCGATCGATTGAAGAGGAGTCTGCAGGGTAGTTGTTCTTGTTTATCAAGTTCCATACATTATAGTACTAGACTGTGGATCCTACCGTCATTTTCGCAATAGCATCGATCACAAAGCAATATAAAGAGTTGATCTTGCTAGTCACGATGAAGGTGATTTTCATGGTTCCTTCTGGAATATCTAATCCTGAGGCTAAGGTAGTGAGTGCATTCGCAAAGTTATTCTTAGCACTGGGGAGAAATTTAAATTCCATACTCTTGAATCGTGAGTCTGCCTCTTTTAGGTTATCATTGTCAGGTTGTAATTTATCATCTCTATTCTTCCACTTACCTAGTATATGATTGATGACTAATCTTGAGTCTTTGTAGTTTTTTATCTCAATGATTCCCATTTCTAAGGAAATTTTGAGACTCGTGATACAAGCCTCGTATTCGGCTATGTTGTCGGTCCACTCATAAGTGAGTTTGATAGCTGTGGGGAGTCAATGTGAATATGGGATATTAAGAGCGTTTCGCTATCAAATCCAATTTTTTTTTGTGGCCCCATAAAAGTAGAGTTCCAATTTTTTCTATCATCTTAGGAAAATAGATCTGCATCTAGGAATTCTACCTCGTCTCCTTCTTCCTTATCTAAAGGTTTTTCGGTGATAAGATTCAAGATGGCTTGCCCTTTAGTGGATTTCTACATATCGTACGTGATCTTAAATTCAAACAACCTTAGAATCCATTTGTCCATTCGAATAGAGATATAGTTTCTTGAACGGGTATATCAGGAAATCGATCCTGGAGATGAGTTGTATGCTAAAGGATATCATGTCTGCGAATATTACGAGTGATCCATACAAAATATACACAACCTAAAGCGGTGTATTTGAGCTTTAGAATACTAACTTCTTGCTGGCATAGTAGATGGTGTATACCTTTTGGGAACTTTTTACGTATCACGCCAGCATGGCTTTGGTAGTTGTGTTGGTTATGGTCATGTAGAGTAGGAAAGGTTGTCATAGTTGTGGAGAAACCAATATAGATGGGTGAGTGGGACACTCATGATTTTCTTGAATGTTTCATATTATTGAGCATTCCATTCTTTAAGTGAGTCCTTTTCTAGTTTTTAGAAGATGGGTTTGCATATGGTGGTAATCTGGTTGATGAACCGAATTTTGAATTAGATCTGACCTAAGAATCATCTAACTTATTTCTCTATCTTGGGGGTGAAATTTATCGTATATCCTTAACCGTAGTAAGTTCTACCACGATTTAATCCTTCCATGCAAATGATTCCGATGACATTTCCCTTGGAAACCCTGAATACACCCTTCTAAGGATTCAGTCTCATTTTGAAAGGCGGGGCCTTTATAAGAATTTTCAAAGCGCCAGAATGTGTCCTTCGCGATCTTTAAATTTGATGATTATGTCATCCACGCATACTTCTACTTCCTTATGTATGAGGTCGTGAAGGATAGTTGTGGTTGCTCTTTAATAAGTTGCTCTGGCATTCTTGAGATCAACGATCATAACTGTGTAATAGTATGTTCCCTGGGGGTGATAAATTTGGTCTTTTTTGGTGGTAGAGATGCATATTTATTTGGTTATAGCTAGAAAATCCATCTATGAAGGATTTGAGTGCATTGATGGTTGTTTTGTCTACCAATAGGTCTATATGTGGTAGATGGAAATAATCCTTAGGATAGTCTCGATTAAGATCTCTGTAATCTATGCACATTTGGACCTTTTCATCAGCTTTGGGTATGGGCACGATGTTGGCCAACCAAGTCAGGTATTCCACTAATCGGATGAATCTGACGCTAAGTTATTTCTCTATATCTTCCTTAACCTTCAAGGACCATTTGGGTATCTGGTTAAAAAGCCTTTATTTGATAGGATTTGCATCAGAGAGTCGGTATCTCATGCATAACGATAGCTAAGTCAATTTCAGGAATATCAGTATAAGACCAAGCTAATACATCAACAAAATTGGCGAGGAGATCGGTGAACTCTTTTTGTTCATTTTTACTAAGGGGTGACCCTATTGGTAGTTGTTTAGTGTTTTGGGGAGTGCCTAAGCTTATAGTTATTGAGCCATCTTCGTTGGGAGACATACATCTATTTTGACTTTGGTCAAGTTTTGTAAGTGTTTTAAGTATTTTAGGTCCGCAAAGTCATCATTATTAGGTGTGAAGTTTAACCCATTGTTAGATTCATAATCATCATATGCTACACACATAGGCAAATACTGGAAATTACACCTTATTATGCCACTAAACGGAGGAAGGAAAGCATTGATAATAGTATAGAAGTATGCTTTATAAATTGATACATTAGGAAAGTGGATGAGGGGGGATTTATTTTTTAACAGGAGAAACTTAAAGGGATTTCAGACGATGTGCACCCATATGCATCTGACAGAGGTCCGGTTATTTAGCATAACCACTCTCATAATGTTGGTGCTGAGATGGGTCGTATTCTTTTGGAGGACCTTTGGAATGGTCTTTGAGTGCTCTGGGGTAGGCGGTGTTCCTTGAGTTGGCTTATCTTTTCCTTGGGGGCTTTAAGAGGGTCTTCAGTTGGGCTTATTATGGGAATGGTGTATGGGAGGGCCTTTGAGAGGGATTGCAGCAAGTTTTAGAAGTTTTCTTCATTCCACTAATAGTCCTAGAGTGGTTGAGAGGTTATATCATGATATTAAACCGAAGATGATGTCTCGGACAATGGGCCTACTGAATCCGATATGTGGAGGTAAAGATTGAGCTCAGGGATATTGACTAATCATCCTTTATCCATTGTGTTAGCATAAGGAATAGAGATGGTGTAGTGATAATGGAAGATATCTATGGGAATTAAGTCTAAGGATCCCAGCATGGCAACCAAATCAGCTTCATCAAGAAACACGATAAGTAGTCCCCATTCGGGCTTTGACTCGTGGATTTTATATCCTCCTTTATGACCCATGAGACACTGAGATTATTGTAGTTGACTTGGTGAATTTTCTCATAATCCATCTATATTCCTTCCTCATAAAGGATCTCCATTTTGGGTTGTAATGGATTTCTTTTACTCATCCCACCAAGGTTCTGAGAGGCCATGATAAGAACAGTTTTCCCCTTGAAGACGAAAGTTATTATTCCACCCATGATGGGGGCACTTAGGATCGGGGGTTTGGTGTTTTCTATCAGGAAATGATCCAAGATCGGTTTTTCATGTATGTTATGTGGCTATGATGGATTTAAGAGTTCCCTGTTAATTCTTTTCCAGTTCGAATCCAGACATGCACCCTATCTTGTGAATGATTCGGAAGGCTACGTTGTGAATAATCGACTCCTCTTCTGACACATGTGTGAGCGGGTTGACCCAGAATCTGCTGGGGAATATGACATTTTTTTATGGTGGGTATCCACAAAATAGATAGTATTGGTATTGTTGACCCTGGCCCAACCTTGATCTCCTTGGACTGTAATGACCTTTTTATCTAATGGGAACTTAACTTTCATGTGCAAAGATGATGGTAATTCCCCTATGGGGATTTTTTAGGATCTTCCGAGTAAGAGATTAAAGTTGGTTGGGGAATTGAGTACTTGAAACTCTGCGTTGCATTTAGTGGCCCTTAATATGAACGTGAGTGTAGTGGCTTGCAGAACCTCTCAATGAGTATTGTCATAGGACCTGATGATCATAGAAGGCAATGTAAACTCGAAGGAACTGTATCCTAGGTTGGTGGTGGTATGAAGGGATCATACATAGATCATGGATCCATTATCTATCAGTACTAGGGGCATAAGATGTCCCCAAGATTCAGTACTTATGTGCAGCATGAATCGATGGTTGTGACCCAGTATGGAGAGGTCCTCATAGGAGAATTCGATGTACTATTGCATGGTAATAGTCCTAATTTTAGTAGATATCTCATTTGGGATTCGGTCTCGAGGGACATAGGCTTATGGCAATAGATGGATAAGGGCATCACAGTGTTCTCGAGATGTAGCTAGTAACTCACAGATCATAATTTTAGTCGACGTCCAATAGAGTTACTCCTGGATCTTATTGGTGTCCTACGAAGGGGGTGATATCTCCATCAATGGGAACTTTTTATTTGCCAATGGGGTTCGAAGCAGTGAAATATCTTCCAGATCAGGTGAGGAAGTTGACTTACTTATTCGGGGAGAGTATTGGTTCTGCCCATGACTTTTTCTCGAATTTTTTTAGGCAGAGTGATAGGTTTATTAGGCATATAGGATTGGAGGTAGAAGTTATTTGATTCGAAACCATCACCCTGTCCCTATAGAGGATTAGAGTTTGTTTTGGGTCAGTAGGAAATTTATTTTGAGATGGGGAAGAGTTCAGGATACACCATCATCTATCCAACATACTTTCATGTCAGAATTAGGGGCAAGAGTAAGAATTTTTACTACCATGGTGAGGAGTTTCTCATCCCTCTAGTCCGAAGTATCAGAGACTAACCCTATAGATATGGAAGATCCTGACCAGTTGTTGTTCTTTGAAGCAGTCTCTTGGAGGTATTTTTTGTTAAAATAAGATTCAAACTTTTCTAGGTTTATCCTATCTACTATGCTTACGGGTTCATAGTAGATGCCCTCGTAATAATACCGATAATTTGTATATTTTGGTCCCTGGGGTGAGAGACCCTTGATAAACCTAGTAATGGCCAGTGCCAACATTACATACTTAAGGTTATCTAACTTTCCTTGTGAATGGTTGTGGAGAAAGGGTTGACTAGCCCTATTCCCAAGTTATATGAACATATCCTAGTGGGGGGGCCTTCTGGTGGGAGATGGCCTCGAAGGGTCATTTTTTTTGTATCTCGATGACTCCAATGATGTGGGATACATTTAGATATGTGCTCCCATAGTTAAGCCCCACATTAGTGTGGTGATGTACCCATGGTAATAAGTCGAGTACGAAAAGGTTAAACGCTTGTTGTAGAACGAGTAGGTGTACCTCATCATAGGGATCGACGAGATATTCTTTAGGATATCTCTCACATGGGGTGGGACGACTTCGGGTGGATTAGAATCGACCTCAAAAGACCCATAGATAGTTCCTTATATCTTTATCGATAAATCAACCCATATAGTGGGTCAGATGTTTCGATATATATCGACACTGGGATGTCGGAGTGCCCCTTGCAATTAAAGAATTATA
This sequence comes from Sambucus nigra, assembly GCA_949130495.1. NCBI lineage: Eukaryota > Viridiplantae > Streptophyta > Magnoliopsida > Dipsacales > Adoxaceae > Sambucus > Sambucus nigra. The sequence goes on along the minus strand of OX422218.1, from coordinate 174,087,662 downwards.
GAGGTGTCCCTTCATAAGAGAAACTCGAATGTAATTTGTTTGTAGTGTAGCCCTGCTATTTCATATAGTTGTCCCAATGTTCATGATGTACGATACGATCAAGTTCTTCTAGGGTGGTTTTGTATCCAATCTCGAAGTTATAATCTCAGTTGGTGGGAGCTTCGTAAGATGTAGGCCCTTGCTCATGGAAATCTAACCCTTTTTTAAGGAGTGGCCCCATTGTGTCATCATTTCTCAAATTTGGGGGTTGAGGACAAACTCAACCTCGGGCTCTGGAGTTGTGTTCCCCTCAGTAATCGGGAGGTGGTCAAAGCCATATGTGATGCCATGCTCTAGGAGGTGATCATAGTAGATATGGTTGGGATCAGAGACTGAGGATTCTGAGTCTAGTTTTGGTCCGTCGAATGTGATGTTTACCCCAATAGGGTGTTGCTTGGGGTTTGGATTGATCATTCAGGACGGGTCGATGTTTTCTCTGACGTCTGTTCAGATCATATGAACGATGGAGATAGGGAGTACTTGCATTTCGACTCCTTCACGAGGGTGTCGAACGGGGATTCCATGTTGCATGTTATATTATGTGCGAAACACTATCTGGGCGTATAATACTCTGTAAAATCCATAATAGATTGATCAAGTCTAATATAAAAATCACGAAAATCAAAAACTTTTGGCATCATTCTTAGCATAACGAAACTGAATGAAAAGAAATAATTAAATGTATAACAAGATAACAACTACTTAATCAAATACAACATCTATAATACCAATAACTGCCATGAGAAATAAATCCCACTCTAGAATATTTTAATACCCCGTGATTTTAATGACTTTTAAAATGGGTTATATTTTATATTAATGGATTAATTGGATTTTACAATAAATTAATTCATTTGGGTTTTATCCGAATTGTGGATATTAAAATGTATGATTTGGTATATTACTTAAAGATATTTAGGTAATATATGAATGTGATGATTATTGATATTGTTGTGAGTTATTAATTCAGTAGTTTGGATTTTTAGTCAGATGCGGTATGGGACGTGTCGGGACTAATTTATTAAATTAAAAAGGAAACTTATTTTTACATCAACCTTATAGTCGTTTCGATTGCGTCGTTGCATCCGGAAGGGTTGAAATAGTCAGAAAAGTATATTTGGATGTCGATATTGGGTCTCGGGTCATTTGGAAATGAAAAGACAACCCAAAAGGGCATTTTGGTTATTTTTATAAGGGGGATGAATAGTGATTTCGGATTTTGTCTTATTATAAATATTTGGAGATTAGTTGTACGTGGTTCATTCATCTCTTCTACACAAAAATTGAGAGGTCATCTTTTGAGAGAAAGTGAAAGGTTGCTTGGAAAGGAGGAGAACTAAGACCAAAGGTCACCACCACCAACCACCAACCACCACCGGAAGTGAGCGAAAAAGAGGAGAGCCACCTGTGATATACTACACCAAAGGATCAGACCTTCATTAGAGGCAAGTGTTTGATATTTGCAATTTAAGTTTGTATATTGTCCATGTTAGATTAGTTGTAAAAATAGATGATTTTTCATGTTTGGAAGATGAAAAGATGAAGTTTTAAATGGATTTCTGGAAACTGGAAATCTATAGGAATCAAACTCATGTTGTAGGTAGATAGTAATCCACGAAATAATCATGAATCTGTTGAAGAAAATCTGGAAACCATTGATATGTTCTTGAAAATATTAGGTTGATAATTTTCTGGAAAAATGAGGAGATAAATATGATTTTAATTCAATCTCTTGATGATTCTAGGATGTTTTGATCATTAGAAATCATTTATATATGTTGATATATCATTTAGTAAGGATTATAAGTCGTTTAGGTTGTTAATATGAAGGTTTGAATGAACAAAAATGGTGAAACCCGTGGTAGAAGAAATGCAAAAAAAAAACTGGGATGTTACCTGAGTGATCGATCGATCGACCCCCTGCCTTCGATCGATCGACCTCCCCAGGATTGTTAAAGTTGTTTCTTTTTAATGTTGATTCTTATCCCGAACCTTTTGTAGATCTTTGGTGATTATTAATTGGATGTTATGGGACTTAGAAAAGATCAGTAGGCCCTAGATGAGAATCAAATTAATGTGATTGGGATTTAATTGATTAGAATGATGATAATTAAATTGAAAGAAATTTCGGTTGCTAGATTCGTGTGTTGGATTCTAATTGGTATGCATGAGGATTAAGGATATGTCTAGTAGGGCAGATTTAATATAACATCTGGGTAGCCTTAGGGTTACAATTTGAACATCAAGGACTAAGTTTAAGCTCATTATTGATTGCGCAAAGACTGAGTGTAATACAAGCGCTTAGCGGTATGGCTCCTGGATAAAGATGGGAGTTTAGAACACATTTGGTTGAAAGAGGGGATGAGGTTATCCCGATCGCGTATTTGAAGTTGACGGACCTCCTCGATCGACAAAGTTAAGTAGTAGTGTATTGGAGGGGTTCCTTGTTTGGATTTCGCTTTGCGAGACGCTCCGCGCATGAACCTTAACGACGTCGGGAGTGGAGAGATGTTATAGGATGCGAGGATAATTAAATTATGAAGTAAAGATATGATATTTTAATACGTGGAATTTAAAAGAGATATAATGCTATGTATGGGAATAATCTAAGGGTAATGTGAATACCTTGTTGATACTATATTATAGGTATGATAATGCCTATTTGATTGATTGATGATTATGTGTATGACATACCTAGCTTACTTGCTATCGACGGGAGGTTTGCGCGTGAGGGCATTCATATCCTGATGAATCCATGGGATCTTTGATTTGTCGCTCGAGAACATAGGTCTATGAAAGACTTATCGGGGAGTTGATAAGTCCGCTGACTGTGGGAACGTAGGTATGTGCGTGACCCATGGATACGAGAACTATGTTCGCCTGTAACTTGTATGTTGTTGTTTGTGGTTCGAGAAATCCTTACCGAATCTTTAGTCCCCTATTCGGCGACCAGCGATGATGGGACATGATAGCAGAGTAATGCATTGCACCGCGGCTGTGACTCGGGGTGCCATATTATATATGAATATATATATATATATAGTGAATTAAATGAATGAATGGATATTTATTGTTGTTAAATCTATCTACGATGATAATTGTAGATAACGGTGAATAGAGAAAGATAATGGAATTAAGTTAATGAATGTTTATTCTTATAGAGTTGACAATCTTAATTCATATTAAAGAGAAACGATTCATATAAATGAGAAATGTATAAGAAAGATTGTATAACGTATGGTATGGGACATACGGGGTTATGATATGGGAATGGAAATCATAATATGGAAACTAGTGAAGAGGAACCATTAACTAGGAGGTTAATAGGAAACGTTAAGCGTGCACTCTAGTTGAGAGGTGAGATTAGCAAGTGAGTGTGGGATGCTAACATGTACATAATAAATGCTTTATTGCACTTGTTAAATACTTGCTGTTTTAAAAATCATTTTCACAATCGGGCTCTGACCCGTTTCCTTGCATATTCTCTTTTCTATTGCATCTTCTATATCAGGTGTCCAGCAGCAGGGATGCCAACCTTAGTTGATTTTGACAAGCTAGGGAGCTATAGAGTATTTCTTAGACGCTTATCTTCAATTGATTCACAGTGTTCTCTTAGTTAGGGCATGTCGCCCAAAGGATTCGGTTATCTCTTTTCTATCGGGGTTAAATACTCTTGTAGTCGTGTTGTTTTAATACATTTACTATTGACGGATTACTGTATTGAATTATTACTTGGGAATGTTTATTCCAAATGGATTTAAATTCTTTTGTGCTATCTGTTCGGTTATTAGTGTTGTAGAATAATATGTGTAGTGTTAGTCATAAACTAAAAATGGTTTTGTTGAAATTAAAATTTGGAAAGTTTTTAACACCAGCTTAATTGGGTATTGGGTGATTAGTTAATGTTTTCGACAGTGATGCTAAAAATGAACCAACTGTATATTCTGTTTTAATTTGGTATGGGACTGGCCACCAGGTATTTAATTAGGCGGGGTGTTACAAATATAAATTCACAACTACATGAAAGTACCTTCTCTTATCCCTTGTATTTTTTTAACTCAATTTTGTAACAACAATCTTAAATAGCCTAGGTTTCATGGCACACTCTAAATATATTTCTAAAAAGATTTTTAAGAATTTTAAAATCATATTTTTCTATATTATAAAACCCTAAATTGAATTTGTGTAATATATTGTATATTTTTGTACTTACACATTTTATATGTATCTTATACTTAAATGTTTTTATGTACAATTTTTCAGGTTTTTTTAATTTTTTAGAATTTAAAAATTAATTTTTATACGTTTTTATAATTTTCTATAATTTATTAATGTTGGTTTAATTATTTAAAAGAAATAAAATGAAAAACTATTTTTATTTTTTATTTTAATTTAGCAGAAAAACAAAGTGGCAACATTTTTGTTTTGCAAGTGGCTTGGCCACGTGTTGGCTGGGCAGACAATCTGTCATTTTGTCAATGGTGGCTTAACCCGTTTGCCATTCTATGTGTGCTGGTATTTTACGCATGTGCCCGCATCGCTTGGGCTTATGTGCGATGTCCCTTGTACCCTTAAGTTGGTATGGTTGTTTACTCTTGTGCCCTTATTGTTTGGGTATTTACAATCTTACCTAAGCCATTCCATCATCTCTATAAATAGAGAGCTTCAGTCAATTGTGTTGAGGGAGAATTTTTTTAAAACCATAATGAAACTCTGCTAAAATTTCTTTGAAACTTTGTCTCTCGATAATTTCAATGTCTTTCCTATTTTAAGAGATCTTTTAAACACTTTTCATCCTATATTTTCTACCATGCATATTTTGTGAGGATGAGTGTTTAGTTGTTGATGATTTGTGGAGTTGAGATGTATGGAGCTCGTTGGTTTTCTTTCAAGCTTGTTCTACTTTGAAACCCTTGCCTTTCTTCTGAGATCTTTGGTGGTATAATGTTTTAACTCTCCTTTTACATACAAAACCATATGTTGTGTTTTCCTATGTGATTTAGGGTTTGAATGACTTAAACTGCTTTTTATAATTTTTACAAACCTTAGTTTGGAACGATATATTATTATGTTATATATATATATAAATTTGTTGACGGATTTTGCTTAAACTAAACTCTGTTGTACTAACCATATATATTCCTTAAACTTGGTTTGGTTTTTCTTTGGTTGTGATCTAACACATAAAATCGGTCAAAATTTTGCATCTTTGAAAGTGTTTTAAAAGCTACAAAAGTTTGACCGATTTTTTTGAAATAGCAAAAAACATTATTTTGAGTTGATTTTTTTTATATGGGTCTATTGAAATGTTTAAACATCATATAAAAAAATTCAGCGAAAAAATAATTTTTTCACAAACTTGGAAAATCAATTCATAAAGAAAAACATTCATGTTCTTGGCTTCACAATTTATCTATCAAGACTCTATGAATTTCAAACTTATTAAACTGTTTTTCTTTATTACCTCTTCACTAGATACTCCATCTTTGAGTGTGAAGTTGTGTTGTTCTACTTGGATACTATTTTATTTGTTCTGATTCAGTGGTTTTTGGGGTTATTTAGTACTTGCCTTGGAATACTAAATGTATTGGGAGTATTAGTTTATTTACACATTTGTAAATTGTAATGTGTACTTAAACTGTTGTTATAGTGGACTTGTCGTGTGTGTGGTCTTTGAAACTAGAAAACCCGGGGTTCACCAATATGTTGGTTTCCTCATTAACAAATTTTGTGTTCATTCTCACTTATCCTCATCTCACCCTGTCTCTATTTTAATTTGTTGTATCTTGAACATCACGCCAACCTAAACTGTTACTTTTTGTATGTGTGTGTATTTCAACCATTGAAGTCTGAAGGGTTTTTAGTTAAAAGAGATTTTTAATCTTAATAATTTTGTGTCCATAGATTACTTTCAAGTGGTATCAAAGCAGTCGGGATTACTTTACTTTAAAAGTTTTTATTATTCTTTAAGATCCTGAACTCTTTATTTTGAACTTATTTTAAATGGATTACCAAAATGGTAGTTGTATATGTCCTCCTCGGTTTGATGGTTCAAATGTTTCTTACTGAAAAGTAAGAATGCTTGCACATATCTAGTAATTAGGGGATGATGTATGGGGTATGGTTGAAAACGGCTTTGCAGTACCCACTCGTGTAATTGGTGAAGGCGATGTTCAAAGAATTGAGAGAAAACCTCTTTCTGAATGGACTAGAGAGGAGAAGTTAAGTTCACAATATAACAATAAAGGCATAAATGCCATTTTTCAAAGAGTGGGTGAGTCTGAGTTTAAATGTATCTCAGCATGCACCACTTCAAAGGCATCTTGGGACATTTTAATGTCTACAAATAAGGGTGATGAAATAGCTAATAAAGCTAATTCTCAATTTTTAGTACATATATGATACCATGTTTATGAGAGATGATGAAAATTTTGATGAATTCTGCATTAGGTTGCAAGATATAGTAAATCAATCACATGTTAATGGTATTGCTGATTTTGAAATATGTGCTTATATTTTAAGGTCTTTGCCTCATGAATTTTCCTTGGAGAAACATACCATAGAAGAAATGGGTGATCCTCACATGACACCTGAACTATTATGCAGTAAAATGAGGAGTTTTGAACTTGAAACTGATTTAAGTGATAATCAAGTAGGGAAATCAAATGCACACACTTCACAACCTTCTTTAGTGTTTAAATTTTATGTGTATAGTCTTGGCTTTGTATCTTCTTTATCTGATGTTAATGATTCCTATGTCTTTCTCGAATCCCTACATGATGAAATTGCATTGTTATCTAAACATTTCAAGAAATTTGTTAAGTTTAGAAACAAATTTACTTCTAGAGAATGACAACCTAATTATTCTAATATGCCACACGAGAAACATCATGAAAATAAACCTTTTGTTAAATATCACCATAACAAAGACTTGAGTCACATTCAATGTAGAAAATATAATAAGTTTGGTCATTATGCTAACAAATGTTTATAAAACTAAATGGCAACCTTCTCAGAAAGCACATTTCTCTAAGACTTGGAATGATAGTTCTAACTCTAATAGTAATTGTGGTGGTAGTTGTTATATGTCTGTTATGTCTAATAATTGTGAATTGTTTGTTGATAATGTGACTTACCTCCTGTAAATGATTATTTACCTGTTAACACTCATGTGCATGCTCATATTCCTGATTCTACATGTAAATTTCTTGATGATTTTAATTTTAATTGGGATGACGAGAATGATGATAGTTCGGCTCACTTGATGTATCCCCAACGGAGTCGCCACTGTGGTGTTATGGGGCCCAAGTGATGACTCGAGAAAGAGTGGGATGCAATGCATGCAGCAGTGTTCCCTATGGGGACATGAGAGTTCTTCTATATCGACCCGTCATTTCCCCTTGAGGTCGGGTTCAGTTGTGATGATTGCCCATGGAATTTGTTCGACACCATATCCAGTTTTTATTGCATGCCCCTGTTTAGGCATAAGCTTAATACTTCATGCGAGGGGTTATTGGTTGTTCATAGCCGATACTTTATTTTATATAAAAACAAACAAAATGGGTCAAGCTAGCCCTTTTGGGCTAAACCTAAGGTAGTTTGAGGAGTGGCAATGATCCAGAGATTCTTGGTGTGGGTTCAAGAACCAAGTTACGAGTGGAGGCACCCCACTTGTTATTTATGATGCTTTATTAATATACTTATTATTGCTTTTTACATTTATGTTTACTTATTAGTTTATTTTAGAACATGTTAGAAGACCTCAGTTTGAAAATCCCATAAAACATAGATGCATGCTTAGGTATTAAAATGGCGTTTGTGAGTGGTATATGAACATCAGTAAATCGTTATGGGTATACAAGAGGGCTTGCGTGTGAATTTGTATTTGGATATTGGGTGGTCATTAATATGTATGTATGAGGGCATGAGAAGTCTCGGCTTGTGTAATGGGAGGCCTTTAGTGCAACTTTTTGGAAAGTTGAGACTTTGCTCGAGAAGTCTAACAGATTTAAGATTATTAGATGCTCGGGGTTGAAGAAAGTTAGAAAATTGAATCAATGTTGGGTTTGGGTATGCATTTTCAAGGTGGTAAGGGATCGCATTGATAGTTGTCGGCTTGGGCCCATCAACCGTACGGTTGATCATTGGGGACATGTGTAAAGGCGAATGGGGTTGGGGAACGCATGTAGGTTTGGATCAATTTGGGAAGGAAATCTTTCCTGCATGATCAACCGTACATTTGATTATCTTATCCTATAATAATTGCCTAAATATATTCAGCCGTGCGATTAATGGGATTAACTGTGTTGTTGATGATGTAAACTTGGGCACTTTAGGGTTTTTGCTAAATATTTCAAGTAATTCTTATATTCACCCCATAATTATTTATGGGTGCATATATCAGCTTGTGTTTGCGGTGTTGGCGAATGATAAAAGTAAGCCCCCAATTATAAATCAGAGTGTCCACAAAAATATATAAAGTTTGACATCAATGAATAAATAAGATGTTAGTGAAAAGTAATTAGAAGCGAATTGAATTTCACTAAGCAGGTTTTGTATGATTTATGCGAGGAATTACATTATGCACTATCTAACTTTGCAAACAAAGATCTCCTTATTCGAGTAATTCTAAGATAATTAAATTGGAGTGCAATTATAATTATTTAGTGGAATAAATTATAATTCAAAGGGAAAGAATATATATTACGGAAAGTAATATGGAATTTTTATATTTTTGTTTGGAAACCAATTTAATTACTGGTCTTGGGTACCTAGTATAGTCCATTACTCAAGTAGTAGCTGGAAGCCCTAATTGGCCCAAGCCACTTTGTGTACCTATATATATATAGGTCTAAGGTAGGGTTTTAATTACCATAACACGTCATAAGGGTTAGACAAAGAGATAGGAAAATATTAATCACGTTTTTGTGAAGGGGTGAGGAGAGAGAAAGTGATTTCTCTCATATTCCAGCAAGTTTTCACCTACAAAAGTGCCAACACACAAAGCTTACTTTTGGAAGATCGTGTACTAGAAGATTTAAGGCATTCAAAGCATTCTAGAAATCTTTTAGAGGGTAAAGAAATGCAGCCTCTTCATCTTCAACAAATCATATTCCTCCTCATTCAGATTACGTACAAGGTCCACAAAGGTATCATGATTTGAAACTCTAGGTTTATGTTTTAAACTTAGTTTTTGTTTATTCTTTCTTTGGGTAGCAAAGTTTTTCTTAATATCAGTCCCCAACCTTCCCAATCTCCGAATTCAATCCCATCGTCACTATTTATCTTCCCTATTTGAGGTATCGCCCCACTGGATTGGATGGGGTAATGCTATCAGGTATGCATCGGCTGAAGAGGCCTTTACGAAGATTGAACGTGAAACCCTCTAAGCTTGCATCAATAATCGGGAACTTGTGAGTGACTTTGTTTAAAGGGCATCCCAGAGTTACCGATTTAGAGACATCTACGCCGAGAGATATAAGGATTGTCATTAACTCCTAGTTTAGTGTCGTGAGGAACTTGTAGATGGAGGCGATGCATGAATCATGCCATGCCACTGGGGGAGCACGGCTTATTTAACCTCAATCATTACCTTGTTTAAGGATGATTGTGTCTGTTACTCTATCACACAATTTGTTGATTCGCCGGTGGATGTCAATGGACCTTCTATAAACGATATAAGTGCCCAAATCTTCCTTTTTTATTTATTTTGATTTTCGACTACATTTGGAGAGACATGTACATTTTAATGTTAGCATTTTTTATCCCCTCTGCAAAGAGGAGACTGGTTTCAACATCGAGGATTTCTTCAATATTTTCGCTAAGGATTATTAAGTGACTAATACTTTACCCCGCTATGCAAGATCGTATTGTGATAATGATTTCTTCTCAATTTTTACCAGGGGAAGGTTTCCCCTAATTTTGTTCGTGTTGATGGTTCGTCTCGAAGATCCACCTTGGATTACATTTGTTTATGTGGTCAGCCATATGCAAATCACGTTTGGGATGCTTTAGGTCATCTTATGTTTGGTTGTTCGACATTTAGAGTTGAAGATGTCAATTATGTGTACTATGTGTTAGTTTAATAGTTGTCCACATGGGAGGTTAAGAGTACAAGTTTGGATTTAATGATTGAAGTTTGGCTCTCGAGCGTTTTTTACCTAGGTTTGCCACCTTCCTCTCAAGTGGAGTCAATTAGTTTTTACTTTGCTCCAATGATGCAATCCTTCCACACTCGAGACAAACTTTTGACATTCTTTCTTTTTGCGATTGTAATTTTCCTTTTTATATTTTCATTTTTTATTAGTACCTTTCGTTAGGGCAAGGGGTCATTTTGTGCCTCTAGTTTTTTATTCTTGTAGTTGTAACTAAATCCTTTTTACTGACTCTTTAATCTACACATACTAATCGTGTCATATCGAGTTATTATCATAAACGAATTATCGTGTCAAAAGTAATCAACCCTAATTATAACGGATTGTTATTCAACCCTAACATTGAGACCACATACAAACATGAATAATAAACGGGTTAGTAAATATATTGGTTTTGTTAAACACCGAGTACAAATTTGTTGATAATATTTAGCATCAACAAAGCTTTAGGTTATAAGCAATGCTAGGGAGATCCACTTTTAAAACACAGTAATGTATCATTAGCACAATATGTGGTGTGTGGATCACATAAATTCCACTAAAAACATTACCCAATATAATAGTGACACGTCAGTGTCTCAAAATTGGGTGGTACACCAACCCCAAGCAGGTTTTTATTAGGTCCCAACCCCATTAATGACACCCCAAATCCACGATATTAGGGGTCAGGCAGACCGAGGGACAGTTGAGCGAATTAGCCAACTATATAGGTCGGCAAACCGTCCTTTTTCATTTGACGACCCCCCACCCCACCCCACCACCACCCTTCTTTTTAGTATAAGAAATGACCCAAAAGCACATTAAAACATGCATTAATGGGAGCATAAAAAGCAGCTTTAGGCTTATGTCGTCAAGTTAAATGAAGTTGGTAAAAGCACCAGCAAAAGAAAATTTTAGAGGTTGGAGACTTTTTGTTCCTGGCCATCAAATGTCTCACTGCAACACTCATCTCATAATACTTAAAATGCATAATATCCTGGATCAATGAATCGCAAATTTCTTCAATAACCATAGTTGGCCCCATACACAGGACCACAGTCTCCAGCAGGCTCATAACCACCGCCATTAGATGGCTGAGATGCATAAACCGTACCATTAGCAGCCGGGTATGAATTGTCAGCAGCATAGGAATTGTACCCTTGGCCTGCTGCTGCTGCTGCGGGTGCTGCTTGTGGCGGGCCACCTGCAGGGTTCTGAGCAGCACTTGCAGCTTCGGCAACAGAATTCTGCATAACCCACAAACATGTGTAAGATTTCATCAAAATATCAATCTGCACAGAAGTGATGATTAACTAAAAATAGGTGGAAAGTGAAACAACAAAAAAGGAATGAACTTTCAAGTTTCTGCCAAAAAAAATTTTCATTCAGTAACCTCCCTGGACTATGTATTAATACCCCCTCTTGGGGGACATTTTAGCAATGTTTTCCATAGACACGTCACACATGGTTGCCTATGCAACAAAATGCAAAGTTCAGAGGGTTTCTAGCAAGTTGCCCTAAAAATAGATACCCAAGTCTAGGTAAATAGTCATGCTTCCAATAAAACTACTTGCAAATTTCATTTGCATATGAAGGACTCCTTAATGACACATACAGCACTAACAAAATGCCTAATTCAGGGGAATTCCTTCCATTCAAATAGTTCTGCTGGTTTCTTGCAAGATCTGCATAGTTCAGTTACGTTTTTTTTACCGGGGGGGCAGGGAGGGGGCAATTTAACACAAAAGTGTATACAAAGTCCTAGGTAAATATTTGAGGATTAAAAAAATTATTTGTATAATGATGGTTATGATTTTTATGTCGCGTGAATTAAAAATTCGTAAAATGATATATTTAAAGTTGATAACATGAGCAGGAAAATAGCTATCCATAACATTTTTGAGAGTTGAGAATAACAAACTATATACACAAAATATGTCATTGTGCGAGTGGAATAATATAAGAAGGATGACGAAGATAAAGCATCCAAAACTTAATATGTGCTTTAAATGTTAACCTCAAAGTTCTGGATGCTTTATATGTTCTTTAAGCATCCAAAGCTTTGAGGTTAACATTTAAAGAACATATAATGTTTAAACATTGTCTTCTAGACATCTAATGTTGTTTTTATTGCTCAAGACTTGTAACTCGTAATGTTTACGTATGATTATTTGAAGTGAGTCCATCCTATAAAATTATGACATCTATCCACAAGAAACAGCATTTATTTTAGGATGGAAAAGTAAATTTATTAACAGGGTATAAAGTAACAGTAAAGGACAGCCGTCTAAGAAATAATTAATACTCCAAGGAGAAATAGTACCATGTGTGGAGAGTCCCACGTGTCCGTGCTCAACACAAACAAGGACACGATATGTATGCACATTTAAAATTCTTGTTTGTATAATCGGAAACATGTGGGCTACGTATCGCATACGTGCCGTGTTCTTATTTGTGTTGAGCAATAACACGTGATGCCCTCCACACATGGTACTATTTCTCTACTACAAGACTCAACTGGGAGAGCTCTCCAAAGTGCTTGAAAAGTTCTCCCAATTCAACCTGTTAGAACTCTCCCAGTTTGATCTTGCTTGGAGAGCTTTCCCACCATGGCTGAAGCCCATATCAAAAATGGCATTTAATATTGCGAACTCAAATACTAAGTTAACTAGCCAGTATCCACTACATTGAAATTCACCTTTTAACAGAAATGGAACAAATTAGGGCACTACTAAAATAACAGAGAAAATCAAAGCAGACACTGATTTTACATGATGCAGAGAAAATCAAAACTAAAAAGTAACTACATAGAACATCGAAGTTTAAAATATCACTGTTAAAAAATTATTATAGAAAATTACTAGAAAATTTATTTTTTTAAATCAAGTACTAATCACAAGTCGAATAACATAATATGTAAGAAAATCAACATATATTATTGTTGTTATTATAATTTAACAATAATGTTCAATTTCATAAATGACATAATAATATTGTTTAAGCCATCAATTGCCAAATAATGTTTCAACAGAACCAGTGATTGATATTGCTTCGCAAAACGAGATTTGCGATTGCCTTGCGTCGGTAAAACGCAACGAGGCGCATCTAGGACTGCGTAGTACACACAATGTGTGCGCAAAATGCTTACGTGCATGCGAAATAAGCATTTTGCGCGAAAAATGGGCGAAATTGCATATTGCGTATGCGAAGTGGGTTTTTCATTTTTAAAATCGTCTGGGCTTCAAAATGACAACGTTTTGAATGGATAAGGTTAAAAAAACGAAGCTTCATTGCATTAGGCCCCACATACACAGCTCTCCCATCTCTCTCTCTCTCTCTCGTAAAACCCCAATGCTACCTCCCTCTCTGTCGCAGCTGGAAAATCAATCAAAATCAGCCTTTTTTTTAAATCACATCAGGCAAGTCTCAGCTAGTTGCCTTTTTTTGTTGCTTTTTGTTTTTGTTGTTTCACCTGCTAGTTATCTTTGTTAAATTTTAGTAATTACGAATTAGTTAAGTCATTTTATATTTTAGTAATTACTAATTAGTACCTAAACCTTAGTTGATAGTTACTATTATCATTCAATTTTGGATTTTGGTATCATGGCTGGCAAAGACTTTGGTTGGTATTATGCATACCAAACTGAGGGGGAAAAGTTTGTTAGGTGTAAATATTGTGACCACAAGTCAAGTGGGGGTACTCGGGTTAAAGACCACTTAGCGCATACCTATGAAGCACGGACTCGACACGCAATACGTGTTTTGACAAGACACGCGACACGCGATACGTGATTTTTCTAAAAATTAGGATACGACACGCTAGGATACGTATAATATATAATATATATATAAAAGAAATAAAACAATTTTTTTCCATAAGATACATTATTAGAGCATTCTTTTCATAAATTAAGAAGATGGACCATACAAAACAAAGTTCCAACCACCATCACAATAGAACATAAAAAAAAAACATACAAAAATGGTTCGAAGTCTAAACATAACAATATTCATAAATAAATAAAACATAACCACCATCACAATAGATAATGTTGTTGTAGCCATCTATAATCTAAAATAAAAAACAAACAACAAGTAAAAAACAGGGCTGAATAAACTTAATTTTTTGACAGGTATAAATGTTGCTGTTGTTCTTTGATGTTTCTAATCTTATTTTTGACAGGGATGAAGATCAAACATCAAAGATACAACATCAGCAACATTTATAAGGGAACAAAACAACAAAAGCAAACAGCAACAGCAACAGCAAACATCAGCAACAACAACAACAACAGCAACAGCAACAGCAACAGCAAAAATGGAGATGCGATGGAGATGAACAAAACCCAAAAAAAAAAGGATGACAGCAAACATGGTATTTCGTAACTAAATAAAATAAAAAAAAAAAGATGAAGATGTGATGAAGATGTGATGGAGAAGCTCCAAAACAAGCTGCGATGGAGACGAGAGAGAGAGACAGAAGCTGCGATCTGAGATTAGGGTTTTTTTTTTCTTTTGTTGCAATCGTGAGAGAGACAGAAGCTGCGATCAGTTAGGGTTTTTGTTGTTGTTTTGATTTTGTTTTTGTTGTGTTTGTATAATTGTTAAGTTGCGATCAGATTGGTATGTTTTTTTTATTTTTTATTGTTATGTTTTAGTTAAAGTTTTAATAATTATACATTTGACCACATTTTAAGTTTTTATAATTTCACATTTACCCCAGTGTATCCTAATTACGTGTCCACAGCGTGTCCACTAAGTGTCCATTTAAAAAAAAAAAAAAAAACTGGACACTCTAGGACTCGCGTGTCCTGAGCGTGTCGGAGCGTGTCGCGTGTCCGACACGTGTCAAACCAGATTCATGCCTTCCGGGAGAATGTCCGTGCTTCATAGGCGCAAACCCACAACGGTATTATAGCTTGCAAAAAAGTCCCACCAGATGTAAAAGCTGATTGTTATGCTGCCTTGACAAATTACAAGCAAGTCAAAACTAAGCAAAACAATTTGTTGGGGAGAGTCGGGGCTGGTCCGGCAGAATGTTCGGGTTATGGTGTTGGGGAGGAAGAAATCCCAAGCATAGGGGCTGGTAGTAATCAATCTATAGTGGTCAAATGAAAGTTTCTCAATTTCAATGTTGGACAAACTACACTCAACGCAGCATATAAAAAAGAGGAGAGACATGGTGTTTGCCGTAAGGTTGGTCAATTTTTGGTATTCTGCTGCCATCCCTTTCAATGCTATCAATGACCCATATTGGTTGCCAATGGTGGATGGTATTGCATCTTACGGGAAAGGAGTCAAACCACCTTCCATGTATGAATTGAGGACTTGGATCCTAAAGGCCGAAGTTGATGACATGAATCTTACTTACAAGGAGCACAAAAAATTGTGGGTAGAATACGGTTGCACAATTATGTCCGATGGTCGGACGAATGGTAAGAGTAGAGCTCTTATTAACTTTCTTGTGAATAGTCGATCCGGGACTGTTTCTCTTGAGGTCCGTTGATGTTTCCGATACGATAAAAAATGGAGAATTGTCATTCAATTACCTTGATGATGATGTTAAAGAAGTTGGTGAGGAGAATGTCATAGAAGTGATGCAACTAATTGTAAGAATTCGGGGAAGAAGGTTATGGAAACCATTTATCCTTTATAATAGTACTATTTATCCTACTCTGCAGTTTCATTTTAATTATAATAGCATATATACACGATACCAGAAAATCTACATCAACAATGCCCATTTCAATTAAGCATAATTTGGCATTGGTAACATCTTAAATTCCAGCTTTCCCAACAACCATGCTTTTGGCATCATAATTGTATACTCTTGTCCTCATCCTTACATGATAGTTTTACAACTAGTCCCAAAAAAAAAGTTTGATCCGGAGGACTTTCGACTACGAATAGACTATTGTCGGGAAACAAGATAAATTGTCTGAACGAAAAATGTGTCTTGCATTGTGTTTTGTGCACCATCTCATGGGAATCAAGGGGTAACGGCTTTGCTTAGATTGATGAGAGCACATTCCAAGGTCATGTTGGAATTTAAGATGTTACCTATGTCAAATGATGCGCATTGTTGATGTAATGTCATGGTTGATACTTTATATACTATTATGTTAAAAATAAAACTAGAGAGTAAAGAATAATATAATAAAAGTCGTCGTGCCACCAGTGGTCGAGATTCAACATCCATCTGTGAGGGTTGATGGTGTCATAGTTGTCAGAGGCGAAAGACGCACCAAGGTGCCAAGGTTCTGGTGCCTAGGCGCACGGCGCAAGACAAGGCGCGCGCTTGATCGAAGTGAGGCGCAAAGTTTATAAAACATGTAAAAGTTGTATATTTATAAATAATAAGGTCATTAATGATCTAAATTTAAAACATATACCATAACTTACTATTATACACAGTTATAAAGAGACACATCAGAAGAAGATAGAGTTAATATGACCATATGAAAAATATATATACTTAAATATCTTAAATATCCAATAACCAACAAAAGAAAAGGTTGATATATTTGAAAAAAATTGATATATTTGAAAAAAACATACTCCAATGTGTGAAAAGGAAAATCAAAGTCAACATATAAATTGTTCTAAAATGCAACACTGTTGGAGTTTAATTTTATGTGTTTCTTTTGCCTAAGTAGAGACTAGTGAGAACGATAAAATTTCACTAGGAATCAAGAACTTTGGTTAGTTTTGGGGTGGCGAATCGTCTAATCTTCTATATTCTTTTCGAAAATATGTAAAATCATTATATCAAGTGATCTATTGTATTAGGGTTGTTATCCAAAAAAAAATTTTAACGAGGCGCGCCTGAGTCACGCCTCGAGCCTAGAGCCTAATTGCACAAGGCGCACACCTTATTGAAGGAGTCTTGCTTGAGTAAGGCAAGGCGTCGATGCTAGGCCCGTACGCACTCCTAGGCGCGCCTTTAACAACAAAGGATGGGTGTAACTAGCAAAAAAAAATGAGATTATTAGAGATGGGATATGTAGAGTGCTTTGAGGCAGAGAGGGTGATCGAAATAATGCTAATATTAAAGGTGAGAAAGAAAATATATAATGTTCTCGGTGCACCACGTGGCATGCCTATGTGGTTCATTCACATTAGGGATGGAAAATGAGTGGGTTGGGCGGGACATTGACAGGTCAAGGCTTGACAGGTCGGGCCCGATCCCACCCGAGTCATGGTGGGTTGGGCTAGGAGCAATCTATGTGACCCGTTTGTTTACCATAAAGAGTCCAACCCTTGCTCTCTTTCTAAATCCTAAAGTCTACCCAATATTTTTCTCAACCTCTCTAAAAATGATGCCCTCTCTATACAATTATAACATCTCTCAAAAAAGAAGGTTGTTCGCTGAAGTGTAAACCTCTTTCTCTTAAAAATATTTTAAAATTCTAATTACTCTCTCTAAAAAGTCCATCTCTTTATAGTTACAACCTCCTCTTTCTCTATTTAAAATACAGTCTCTCAAAAATTCTAGTTACTCTCTAAATTCCAATTTAAGGGAAAAGAGAATACAATTTTAGAGAAAATTTGTTAAGGAGACAAAAGTATTAGCGTTTTAGAGAGAAATTTTCTCAAAAATAATTATAATTTTAGATAGCGTTTTTTAAAGGGAGGTAAGAATTAACATCTTAGAGAGAGAAACAATCGAGCGGAAAAAAGGTATTTATCGAGGGTTAATTCACTTGATTCAAGTGGAGTTAATGGGTAGCCCAAGTTACCCAATAAGAAATCAACCCAACCTCACCCATTAAGTAAATAGGCTTTATTGGGTTACCCAATAAGACTCATTTCTATAATGAATTGGGTTGTGCGGGTTAAACGGACCACACCAATGAGTGATAAACAAATAAGATAAACTGTAGACAACACATAGTAGCAGTGGGGTCCTTTCTCTGGGGTCCTTTCTCTGATGTGTTTAGCATTCGTTTGTGAGTGCACCACTACGTGGCATGAGTGCACCATGTACGCATGCCATGGGGTGCACTCAGGGCCCGTTTGGTTCCGTATTCAGAAAATTCAATTTAAACGCTACTTTTAAATACAGTATTAAAATTCAGTTTGTTGTGTTTATAATTATTAGTATGCATTTGATAAACTTGTTTTTAAATACAGTTTTTTGAAAATTTAACAAAATTGACAAACATGTATATTTATATTATACATACATGTATGTATGTATGTACGTTTATATTTGTATTATGTATATATATATATATATGTATGTACATTTATGTACACACACACACACACACACACACATATATATATATATAGAGAGAGAGAGAGAGGAAGGCTCACCTACATCATGATGTATACATCACACCTAGTTCTAGGCCCTAAGAAACCTTTCTTCCAAACTTTTTATATTTCTCTTGAAATTAACCTTCCAATCAACCCATATTCAAAACGTCAGGTCAAAATATATTTTGTAGCTATTTTTAAACAATCCACAAAAAATTGCTAGCGCGGACCCTTATAAACAAGGCATTTGAGCAGTTTTTTGTGAATTTTTTAAAAATAACTACAAAATGTATTTTGACCTAATTTTTTAAACATGGGTTTACTGAAAGGTTAATTTCAAGAGAAAAAAAAAATTAGGGCTTACAACTAGGTGTGATGTATGAATGATGTTTAGAGCATGATGTAGGTGAGCCTTCTCCTATATATATATATATATATATAATAAAAAATATTATCAATTCATGTATGTATATAATTTTTTAGTGAATTATACATGCAATATTATTATCTTGAAATTCATGTTATATACGTACGTGAATTTCAAGATAATAATATTGCATGTATAATTCACTAAAAAATTATATACATACATGAATTGATAATATTTTTTAATACATATGTACTCTATGTATATTTTATATTATTCCATACATTCATAATTCATGTATAAAACTATATATAAGTATCATGTATCTATTGATAATATTATTTAATTTTATCTTATTCCATACGTAATTTTGTGTACATGTACAGAGATATTTTATATTTATAAGAATTACACACATATTAATGTATTATGTACGTATATTATATATTAAGGTATAAATGCATTAAAATATTAAGAATGAATAATTCTGAGTTGAAAAATAAAAAACAGAAGTTATAAAACACACTCAATCTGTTTTCTGAAAAACTTGATTATAACACAGATATATTATAATTCAGTGTTTAAAAATAGGTTGCCAAACGCAAATTTTTATCAGAATTGCATTTAAACACAGAAAAAAGAATTATAGTTGCAAACCAAACAGGCCTTAACACTCGATGTTTAAAAAGGAGCGAGGCGAGGCGTTTTAGCCTCGGCGAGGTGAGGCGTAAGCCTCGAGACGTATTGAGGCGGAAGCCTCACCGAAAAGGGAAAAAGAGGGCAAAATAATATTAAAAAAATACTAATAAAACCATAAAAATAAAATAACAAAGAAATATAAAATTAAACTACAAAATAAAAAATCTTTGAGGACTTTCTCACATAGTTTGACATTTTTTTGTTCCACCGAGATGACTTTTTTTAAATAAGTAATTTGACAAAATCAATTTTAACATATTGGTTATTTTACAATATGACAATAAATTAATCAATGCAAAATCAAATTGACAAAATCATTTTTTTTAGTTTCATTCACATATTTGTTATTTTATAATATGACAATAAACTAATCAATGCAAAATCAAATTGACAAAAATCATTTTTTCTTAGTTTCAGTTAAATATTGGTAATTTTATAATATGACAATAAATTAATCAATGCAAAATCAAATTGATATACATATTCGTTTCATTTAATTATTTTTAGTGCTAACTTTAAGCTTAGTTTATTTAAAAAAAAAACAGCAATTTTATTTTTAAAAAACAGCGAAATTAAAAAACAGCAACTTTATTAACAAAAAATAAAATCAAACAAATCTGTCAGCAACACTATCAAGAAAAACAGTGAATTAAAAAAACTTAACGAGCAAATTTATTAAAAAAACATTGATTTTCAAACTAAGTTAAAAAAAAAAAAAAAAAAAAAAAAACAGCTACTTTATTAAAAAAATAAAAATAAAACATATCAACCTAAGTTTATTAAAAAAAACAGCAACCTTTAAAATATATTAGTTTCTTCAAATATATTCAGTTTAGTTAAAGAAAACATATTTAAAACCAAAAAAAAAAAAACTTATAAAGTTAAGTTGAATAAGTTATAAAACAGCAACCTTTCTTGGTCGGAATAAAAAAAGGGGTAGAGACTTATAAAACTTAAAAACCATACAATAAAAACAGTAGCCGACTAGGTCGGAATATGAAAACGGGGGTAAAAATCCAAAACGAAATGAAACTTAGGTTACCTCCAAACAGAATTGCTGCCGACTTGGTCCGAGAAAGAAGAATGCTGATCGGAAGCAAGGTATTTCTAAGCAAGGTAACCTTTTCTTTCTTTTTCTTTTTACCCAAAATCCAAACTTAACAACGCCTCGCCTCATAACGCCTCGAGGCATACCGCCTCAGACCCAAGAGGCGTAAGCCTTAGAAACTACCACCTGGGCTTAAGCCTCAAGGCTCTTTTCCGCTGCTTCGCCTTGAGGCGCGCCTCGAGTGCTTTTTTAAACATTGGGTGCACTGGGTACACCTTAAATTTTCCTACCTGAGTTGGCTAAAAGATTTCTTATAGTCATAATATCTCTGAGTTAAAACAAGGGTTGATCACATTTTCACCCCCTAAACTATGAGCCTTGTACCATAAAAAATACTCGTTAGAAAGGTCAAAACAAATTGGTCAACCCTTAGTGGGTTTTGAGTCATAACAAGTTAACTAGTTAGACAGGTTAACAAATTGGTGACACAAGCCCATACATGTAACGAATACACAATTTAATCACGATACGTATCTAGTATGACACGATACAAACTATGCATGACTTCTAATGAAGCGGGTAGGCCTAGCAATGTGTCGTATCAGTTTCATGTTGTGTCTTAACGGTTCCGTGCCAAAAATTGACATCACCCACACCCGGTTCATTTATAGTCGTGCATAGTTGGTTTCATTTCATGTCATGTCAGTTTTGTATCACTTTTAACTCTTGCATTTGCCACTTTTCACGAGTTTGTGTTGTGTATTAAAGGTTCATATATCCATTTCTAAAATTGTGTCTAGCTGGTCAACTCGTTAATGACCTAGATTTATTAAGGTTAAACATGTTTAACTTCGTGTCGTGTAAATGGATCGTGTAAGAATTACCACCCTTGGAATCGGGTAGTGGTTAAGCATATTTTACACGGACCTCATATGACATGAACATGACCCGTAGCCATATCTACCAAAAATAATTGGGAAAAGGCTTTGTTGAGTCGAGTATATAGGATCGATATCAAGAAACCCCTACTCACCCACCCACCCCACCCCACCCCACCCACCACCACCCCAAGAAATGGAAAGAAAACTCAAAAGGAAGAAAAAAATATAGTTCAAAAAGAAGCTAAAGGAATTCGTAGAAATGCCTGTATCAACTGTTGAGCCGTTTGAACTTGAGATGCAGATCCATTTATCTCGACGGTCATTTCTCCGGTAACCCCCTTTGTTTCTTGTACAGCAATAGTAGCGCCGCTTACGCGTCTGATGTAGCTGATATTCGCGCCAGATATCCCAATAACAACATCGGCATATGACAGAGGAATTTGCATGTTCTGCGAGACCTAATAACAACAAAAAAGTGAAAACCACTAACTGCGATACGTAAATGTGTGTATGTATTGACAATTAATAGCAAACAAAGTACAGCTCAAGGAAATGAAAGAACACCTTTGTGACTATTGAATGCTGTGGTTGCATGGTTGCTGGGTGAGATCCCATAGACGCATCTCTACCATACACAGGTGGACCCTGACGTGGCTGCTGATTGTCAAAAGGAGGCATGTCTGGTGATCGATAGTAACTGTCAAATTGATGTGGAGGTGGAGGCATATATTGAAGATTAGGCATAAAACCGGGTCCGCCAGCATTCATATGAAAATCTTGAGGGGAAGGGCCCCACGATTGGGTAGGGGGCATGTCCTGGTTTGCCCTAGGATTCGGCATTTGTATCTGACACCAGAAAAAATAACATTCTTTATAAATACAAAAAGATGTCCCATAGATCATTGATATGCTATTCATGTCTATGAAATGGGAGATCAATCGTAGGCATGTGGCTCAACAGTTTTATGAAGCTTTACATGTTGAGAGAGAGAGAGAGAGAGAGAGAAAATTTGAAACAAAATATTTTCCAACTGCAATCTCAATTTATTACACCCCCTCTTCCCCTTTCTTTCTCACTTTTCTTAAGAGCCTAAACACTCAGAAGAAAGCAAAAAAGAGCTAACTTACTTGCATTTCAAATATTCCAATTACACTGCGATCAACTAAAAATTTCCTGAGATGAGTTGCGATCAGTTCAACCGCCTTATGCACATTTGTGGGCTCCCCTTGTATCTCAACAATGCTATCGTCCGCTAGAGCAACAGGTGGTAGGTTTTCTGCAAACAGTTGTTCCCACAACATGAAAAATAGCAATTACTACATGTTCACATCTGATGATAAGAGTTCAAAACTATAGAAACACCAATCGTGTATGATAAGTGCATATACTTTTCACTCGAGAGAAAAATATTTTATCTTTAAACCAAACAATCCCCTGATTAGTACAAAAATTATCTCGAAAAGCACCTTTTCCACGAACTCGAACTGCACAATTTGTAGCCTCTTGAATAGACTTTATCATGGCACCCTGTCTCCCAATCAAGCTGCTGCCTTGTACAGCTGCCACAAGCAGCCTTGTGCAAACCGCATGAGCTGCTGCTGCATCATTGTCAACCTCAACAACGCGTTTATGAACCTTCAGCAACCCATCCACAGCAGGAGGAATAGGGACACCTGGCTCTTCCTTTGCAGAAATCATTACCTAATATAGTAACGAAAATGCAACATCAGCAATTAAGTCTATCTATTGTATTTTTTTACCCAAATAAGAAATGAATAGATTAAATTTTCTTTACAACACAACTTATCATACAAGTTTAAAAAACGAAAGGGGTGTATACCCTTCATACATATTTGTCACTATTCAATATAAAATATACAATATACAAAAGAACAAAGAAGGTCCACGATGAAAATGGTTGAGGAAAGAACTAGGGAAGCCAATACACATACAGGAAAGAAACTACAGCTGTATGCAGAAGTCTGCTGAACTTTGATGCTACTTAAATCACTCTTTAGCCCAGAAAATGTGAAAACAAATAGCTAAACTAGACAACCCCAAAGGGGATGACACTTGGTTGAAATCTGGTAAGGGGAAGCATGTTGTTGGTGAAAAGGGGTGAAGAGAAACAAAGCTGATGCATACGGATGGTGGGCTCCTTTAGAGTGTACAGAATGAAGATTTATTTTGTTGATTAGGAAATAAATACGAGTATCTTTATTTTAGGTGGTTATCTTATTACCCTAGTTTTGTTTTTGTTTATTTGACCTTTTAATGGTTACTTAAAGCCCAATATCTCTCATGGGCAATAAATATCATTGTAACTCTCTATTAAGAGCATCGATTATTATTGGATATTAATAATGAATAATGTGTTGCTTGATTGTTAAGTGTTTGCCTAGTTCTTTTGTTGCGTGTGTATTGAAATCAAATTTGCATCTTGGCACTAGTATGTGTGCGTTGTAATAGTTTGTGTAACACAATCATGAGTCATAGCTAATACTCATGACCTATTGGATTTGGATTCGGATTTAGATCAGCGCTATGACTGATTGCAGCAATTGCACAAATCAATTATGGAGCGATTGGGTGTTTTTGCTGCCCCATCAATGTTCTAAAAACCACTTTCTATATTTATTATTTTTGTGATATAATCCTATAAGAGCTCTCTCTCTCTCTACATTCTAAAAGGTGCTAGGAGACATGCAGATCACCTAGCTCGTCGATCCCCACTTCGGACTCCGCTACCCTCTACCGCCACAATGGACCTCAATTTCACCGACCCATAGTTATACCTGTCCCGTCAAACCACCGTGACCACGTCGCATCTGTCTCACGGGGTCAGGGGCCAAAACACTGCCGTCAATGTCATCACTTCCAGTCAAGGCCTCGCTAATGGTTTTGAAGTCCTAATTGATGTCGTCGTGTTCATAACCCCGGGGTGCTCTCGTGTGTCACGGCCACATTCAGCTATTTGGTGATCCAATGTCCATTACAAATAGATGGACTCAGATGAGTTTCATTTTAAGAAAGAGCTGGGTCTTACTAGTCCAAATGTTGCTAGTCTGCTTTGGCCCATTAAGATATTTGGAACATTTTAAGTCACTACTTTTTCGGCCCGCTCCCCCGCTATTCTCAAACTTACATAGAAATTAACTCAGCGGACCCTTTTCTTGATTTTCTTGAAGTTGAAAACTTTAAATTATAACATATTTTCAATGGTTAATCAACTCGGGTTGAAATTGAAACACCCACAGTAGTAAAAATACGTATTTGTTTGGCACGGGCAACATCAATTTCCAGTTAAGCTTGAGGTGGAGCTTTTTCATAGCAGGGGGTGATGATGCATACGCATGGTGAGCACATATAGAGCATAACAACCAAAGAGAATACGAAGATTTGATTTTTTGTTGTTGATTTAAGAACTAATATCAAAAGGTAATTATCCTATAACCTATTAGGCTTAGTTTTGCCTTCTTACCATTTTAGGGTTACTTGGAGCCCAATGTCTACCCTTGCCTATAAATATCTTTGTAGCTCTCTTGTGAGCATTGATTTTTATTGAAAATTAAATAGATGATTTTATTGGAAAAAGAGTTTACTTTTTAAAGAAAACAAGAAATTTCCTGAAACATTTAATCCAATATGACTTCAATTATCGCTGAAACAGCTTAGCATAAAAATTTCAACAAGTTGAATTTGGCGAATTAACCTTAAATGTTACATAATCACTTATATTAGTTCCAATTCAATACAAAAACTTAAGTGCTAAACTTTTCAGGTTTATCAAACAAGCCCCCAAGTCTATAAACTTTGTACTTGCAATCACGAGTGAGTCTTATTTAGATCTTCGAGGTTAACCAAATCATGTAATCCTTACAATATAACCAAGAATAATAAGATATTCCAATTTTACCATCCTCAGTATCCATATTGTTTATTCTTGTATAATTAGCACTCTTTATACACGAAGATGCATGATTAATCTTTTAAATAATTTCAATAAGATACAACTGTAAGCATTTGACATGTTCACATATTAGTGGCTTCTACCAAATTGTATAGACTTAAATCCCCTGTGCCAAGAAAAGAGCACAATAATTCCCAACATGTTTAATATCTTATTTGAAAAATTATATTACTCATAAAGTAGAACTTTATGAAACAATTTTGGACACGTTTTTATATAGCTATAATAAAATATCTTAAATTGTTTTGTGCTTATTTAATGATACAATATTTTGTCTATAGAGCATCCCCATAAAGGATTTGTGTGATTACTTTTGTTACGGGTTTAATAATATGTTGCAAGAGTCGCAATACACCAATCGACCAAGTTCTGAAGTTACCAGATAGTGCAACTCTTCTTGCAATGCTCAATGTTGATCCCTGCAATCTGAATCGTTGATTCTTCTAATATGGAGCCACTTTAGGGATCGAAATGTTGCTTTAGATTTGCAAGAACCTGCACACATTCATTTTTGTTATTATTATTGTAATTAATACACTTCAATTATATTTAACCTGTTGAGTAATGTTGATCTTTTGTTGATTTTTTGTTTGGTCTCGTTTTGTTCATTTTCACTGTTTCATTTCTTGTGATTATTATATTTTGAATAAAGATACATACAGCTACTCTTAGTACCGATCTAGTACCGAATGTGCTTTAAATGCATGTACCAAATGAGTACCTTTACCATTTGTATACGATACAGTTTTATTACAACACTTCAGTTGGCATTAATAAATTAAATTATTATTATTAGAATATTTTAAGTAAGATTCAATTGTGTCCTTTCCCTTCCTAAAAAAACTATAGCAAAAGCAATGGCATTATAAGGTTTCACCAGCCTCTAGCTCTTAAAACACAAAAAAGTGATAGAAATACCCTAACATATAAAATGATGGTAAAAAACAATCGCTAAACATCTTATAATAATGGCAATCCTCAATCAGTGGCTATGGTATCAACGATTCATGCATATAAATATATGCGATTCCCACATAGATTAGAAACTCAACATTATATCATAGTGAATTAACTGAAAAGTTAACAGTTATTATAAGAGTAAAGTAAAAGAAGAAAAAATTTATGCAATTCTCGAACACACTACACTCTTTTATGGAGGAAAAAAGGAAATAAAAAATAAATAAACCTAACATTTTGTTGCAAAGCCCTATGCATGCTAAAAATCAGCTCTAAAACTTCCAGAAGGGAGTCTTTGCAAAAATTTCCATAATGTGTGTTGTTTCCATTAAAAATAGCATAATAGGTAATTGCAAAAACCGCATAGTTCGCAAACCCCGGGGAGAGTGGGGGGAGTAATGAAACTCAAGCGAGCACGAACCACAATAGCTTATTCATACATTCATACACGCAACCCAATGCTATTCACAGAAAACTTACAGCTCTTTCGGTAATCCCAGGTGGACCATCGAGAATCTTAATACGAGCCTTTGTTTCCTCACAAATTTTCTTAATGCACTCCCCTTTACGACCAATGATAGCACCTACCTTCTGTACAGGAACCAACATCCTAAACACATTTTCTCCCGGCCATCCAGGCCATCTCTTTTCTTCACCAACGCCTAAATCATCGTTTTCAGATCCTTTTATTTCTGGAGGATGTAAATTCTCAGGCATACCACTGGCGTCATGTTCATCAAATTTTTCCTCAGCCATTTTCTGAGAGTCAATGAACAGAACCATTAAAACAAATATCCAACAATAAACACATTAGCACGTTCATTAATTAGACTGAACAATGATTCTAATTTTTAAGGCCATCTATTATACATCATATACAAAAAAAATATTGAAAATCCCTGTGGATATATTGTTAAAACCATATTATACCATCTAATTAAGAATTCATCGATGTTGAAAAGTGATGTGAATTAGAAATCTAGGGGCTATTTTTAGTATTTTTCAGGCATTAGTGGCATTTTTGTTATTTTCCTTATTTTTAATGTATTTTCTTTTAGTAATTGTTTGCTTGGTATTATAGGGTGGTTAAGGCTAATAGGGGTACATTTGTAATTAGATAATTGTTTAGAGCCTAAGTTACTTCCCACCTATTGTAGTCTCATTTGGGACATTCTATATTTTGGAGAGTTATTGATTGAGGGTTGACTCGTGAGAGATATCTACCTCTTATTACCCATTTGGCGTCATTTACGTCAATTGGTATCAGAGCCTAGTCTGTTCTACCCGTTGTTGTTGTTGTTGTTGTTGTTGTTGTCGTCGTTATTGTAAAAAAACAAAATTCGTAAACAACGTCAAGATGGGTTTTGAGAGGAGATACGCTCCCATGGAAACTCATAACGATCGACTCGCGAGGATCTTGGATCATCTCTTGACGCGAATGGATGACCTTGAGACCCGCCTCCCTCCACCACCACCCAAATTACCATCACACCACGACCCTCACCTCCTCCAAATTTTGACATATCCCTACCACCACCCCTAAAGACACCTCGAGCCACCCACCATTATTAGTCCTTACCCTAACTATCAAAAAAATCCACCCACGCTTCCGCAACCCATTTCCCACCACCTCCCCAAAAAAATCAAAACTCTAACCCTATTTCACTCACCACCACATTAAGAACCACCTTCGGCCGCTACCTCCATCCACAAGCAAGGGCAGAACCCTTTAGAGACATCATCCACTCATTTTCACCAAAAAAAGATCGAAACACTACCCCAATAAAGTCGGACCAGTCCCCTCCATCAGATAGACTGCCGGAATTCTACGGGTGATCGAAACCATGCCGCCGGTAACCAGAATAAGATCAGACAGCCGCCGACTCCACCTTAGGGAACTTCCGGCCAGATCTGATCCACCAACAGTCTCCTAGGGAAGAACCGCCCAGCCATCGTCGATATCCAGGCGAGATCTGAAGGTCACGAGGCCATTCCGGTTCAGATATCTGTAGCCATATTACCTCCAATGAGACCGATCTTCCCCAACCCTCCAAGTCGGACCTCTGACCAGCATTCCGACCCGGATCTGAACAACAAACGAGTCCATCCGGTGGTTGGGCCCAACCGGAACTCACTTACAGCTGCTAACCATACGTTTTCATACCGCCCAAGGGTCGCGATGACTTTCTGCCCCCGAGCAACCCTACACCTGACCCATCCAAGACGGAGATACTGAACCCTCTCATAAATGTCCAACAATCAATTATTTCCAACTCCAATCAATTCAAGATTTATTCGGATTTACCTAAAGCCCTTCCTAATCCAAACCCTAATAAAATTCAACCCATTTCAAACCCATCCCCTCCTATGCTATCCCATCTACATTCTTCCCTAGGTGGCACCCTAAACACACTCAAGAACTAGGGTTTGGCACCAAGAAAATGATTTTTGACCCGGACGGAAAATAATTTTGTTGATTCACATGAGAGGCGAGAGGAAGAAGATGAAGATTGAACCAAGAATTGTAGAATGGCCTCTTCCTCTCACATTTCCAGCAAATTACTTTTTGGCCCCTCATGTTTTGCCTCTCTTCTGCACAATTTTGGGAATTTTTGCATTCGACTCCAGTTTTTAAAGCTCGAGAACGAACTTTTTCGAAGGTAGAGAGAATTATGTGAATTAGAAATCTAGGGGCTATTTTTAGTATTTTTTTTGGCATTAATGGCATTTTTGTTATTTTTCTTATTTTGATGTATTTTCTTTTAGTAATTGTTTGCTTGGTATTATAGGAAGAAAGTGGCTAAGGCTAATAGGGGTACATTTGTAATTAGATGATTGTTTGGAGCCTAAGCTACTTCCCACCTATAAACACCCCTATTGTAGTCTCATTTAGGACATTCTATATTTTGGAGAGTTATTGATGGTTGGCTCGTGAGAGATACCTACCTCTTATTACCCAGTTGGCGTCATTTATGTTGAAAAGAACACGACTTGGCAAGCTTCGTGAAACCACACAATCAATCATATTCGAAAGCCAAGCACACTAACAGTTATAATCTATATGTATTAAAGAAAGAATAGGCGGTTTTTGAACTTCTGAAATTATTTGACGTTATTATTTAAACAATGATAGATGTGCATGAGAATGTTTTGTTCTTTTCAAATAACTTCATTGACTTTTCATATTTGTAGTAATTTTTGAGTAATTGTTTAAATTTTTTCGAGTCTTCTTTGCGGCTGACAATGTGGATGCTAATATAGTGGCTAGTATTGCCAACACTACTGGCTTCTCTTTTAAATGGATGCCTACATATTATTTGGGATCCCTCTACTTTGTCTAGAAAGGTAGAGAAAAAAGTCATAACAATGTCATTTACAAATGTTAATTACGAGATTTCAGAACTAAATGAAGATCTTTTAATTACAATGTTTATAAGTTCTTGGTGCAACGTACTAGTGTTGTGGTGTCGGGCCTCAAGTGCGAGGGTAGTTTTAAATTATTTGTCTTCTTGGTACCTTGGAATCTAAGGAAGGATTAGGTTTTCCCGAATCTAGAATTAGGGGTCTGGCACCACAACCAATGTCCCTGGCACCACAACCAATGTCCCTCAAATGACTTCACTTGATCACTCGGGGAAAACTCACAACTCTCTCGGAAAGTCAAACTTCGAGAGTTGTGCATGCATTAACATTTAATATACCGAGTGATTAAGAACAAAATGGAGATCTTTTATTAATAATCGTTTTTAAGTTCTTGGTGCAACTCACTAGTGTTGTGGTATCGGAACTCAAGTGCGGAGCTTACGATTTTTTATTATTCGTATTCTTAGTACCTTGAGCTCTAAGGAAGAATTATGGCCTTCCCAATCCAGAATTACGGGTCGGGGTCAAAGCTAGAGAGTGGTTCATTCATTAACACTTAATATATCGAGTGTTTCAACATTTAATACATTGAGTGCATGCATAAACATTAAATCTCCTAATTAAAATTACAAAATTTAAGCCCATTTGCAACGGCAACGCCTTGTGAATCCAATTATGAAAACAAACTTTATCAAGATTAACTCCAAATAATATTTCAATTTAATTCTGACTTGTTTAGAGAAGTTAATCATAACAAAAACAATCACACGAGACTAGAATTATACATAAAAACCCTTACGGGGAAAACCACGATGGCTCAACTCTCAATCTCTCGCTCGCTACTACATCAAAGCGGAGGATTTACAAGGCTCAAAGTATCGACTTGGAGTACAGCCTCATCTCACTCAAGAGTCAAGTCATCCCTATGTGATCTTGAGCAAAATTTTGATTAAACTCTGCTGAAATCTATCTACATCAAGTCCATGCCTCAGTGGACTCAGGTCAATCCTCCTGTGGAGTCTAAGTCACAGCATCCAAACGATATGGAATGAACTCATTTAGGGCTATGGTGAAGATCATGAAGAAAAAGATCTTTGAAAAAACTGGGTTTGTGCATAAAAAGAGTTGTCATTTAGATTTAGGTTTCCATTTGCTTTTATATCAACTCAGAAAAAAAGTGGTTCAAAGAAAAACAAAAAACAAAAATCGGGCAACACAAGATTACATCACGTGCAAACGAGCTTCGCACTAGATAGTCTGGTCGGGTGAAAAAATCATTCAGGTACAAACCAGCTTCACACAAGATGTCCCCGCGTGATCCTCTTGCGAATGAGCTTCACACGAGAGAAATCTCGTGTGAACGACACTCACGAGATCCCACAACAAGCTCTGTAAGTCCAAACTTTATCACTAAAACTATTAGTCGTACGAACAAAGGATATCAAGTGAGAATGAGGTCAACTCTTCGAAAAAATCTTTTTAAACCTGAAAATTTCAATTGAAAACAATTCAATTTATGCGCCCAAAATTCCAAGTCTAAAAATGATTTTTTTTCACTTTTAAATTAGAGAGAAATTGTTTTGTCTCTTCTTACCAAGGTTCATTAAGATGCTTGCAATTGCGTGACTTTCGGAACCCAACAAACTTAAACATGTAAGCATCGAATAACTTTAGTGAACCGTGAAAAAAATACCCCCTTATATTTAATCTATATGGTGTAAAGGTCACAAAATCCAAAAAAAAAAAATTTGTTTAGTAACTTTATTGCTGGAATAAGCCGATGAAAAATATTCTTACAATATCTTCTTCAAAAGGTTCTTGAAGTTCTGATATATGCTTCAAGGTTGAAAAGTCGAATTTTTAGCTGGTAGTAAAAGGCTAAACAGTGACGTAGCACCCGGCAATTATGGATGATAATGATGGCGAGAGAGAAGTAGACGGAGATGTTTGTTGGCAATCCATTTTCGTGTGTTCCTTTTCTCAATTGCGATCCTTCTCTCTTTCAGCGAATGACAATGACATGAATAGTATTTTCGTTCGTGAACAGCGACCTTGAATACTGCTCGGTGATGAACAATGTCACTGAAAAGTCTTTAGGAGATGAACGATATAGAAATAATGAGGGGAAGATCAAGAAGGCAAAAAAGGAAGAAGAAATCGATATAGACCTAAGGCTAGGCTTCAGCTCTTATACCAAATGATGACTCAGATGATAATGGAGATAAAAGATAAAATAGAGAAGATGAGAAGAGAAATGCCCAGAGGAAACGGCACACAGGCCTAAGCACTCAATCTTAATTATTTCATAACTCAAAACTGAATAATAAAGAGGTTGCAACCCTATTTATAAGCTAACACGCCTTAATTTATTTGATAAATACTAACTAAATCCTAATAAGTAACGGATATATACAACTTACTAATTACCCTAAATTGGAATAATTAATATCCACTTTACATCTAAAAACCAAAATAAAATAAAATTCCCTGCAATTTTTCCGCATCAACGGGCCTTTATATATTGCTCATATGTTGAGATACGCTATCAAGATCCTTGATTCC
Organism: Sambucus nigra; assembly: GCA_949130495.1. Lineage (NCBI taxonomy): Eukaryota > Viridiplantae > Streptophyta > Magnoliopsida > Dipsacales > Adoxaceae > Sambucus > Sambucus nigra. Next base: position 174,055,380 of record OX422218.1, on the reverse strand, counting down.
AACGGGTACGTACAGTTGCTTCGGAGAAACCAATTTTTTTGCTGAACGCCATGCAAACTATGCATGTTCCAGGGGGTCCAATTTTGTGTTTGATTCTTATGAGGATCTGTCCAAGCTTGCCAAAAGTGACTACAAGCTGGATCTGTTGAAAATTCCAAATGGCAGTTTTAAATTCTTATAGATTTGTAGGTAGAATGCTTAGTAGTTGTTTACAGGTAAAAGTTAGCTGCTCATCCTTTTTCTCATTGTGCATGAGAGGTCATATGCCCCCCTTCATCTTTTGTATGGTGTCGTATTATAACTTTCTGTGTGCATGGCGATTGCCTGTCCTTCACAACAAAGTTTGAAAATATGATTTTCATTAAAAAAAATCTTAGTCCATTATTATTAAATATGAGATTTGAAGCCTTATATAATGCTGGAGAATTGAGAGACCTAGAAGGAAATAACTAATTAAATCGTCGATGAAATCCTAATTAAGGTAATCAATGGTTTGATTGATTCTATAGGGATAATTATGGAAAGTCCTTTCTAAGATAGATACAAAGAGCATAATTCAAATCAAATCACCTTGGCCACTCGATCCTTTGTGGTGCACACGCACGTACACGCAAATAATAATTAAAACTCTTTTCCCACCTTTTATACTCATATCGCACAAAACATAATGAATGAAGATAATGAGTTTGAATCCTCTTGGGGCTACCTCCCATAACGTATCCTAAAGCGTCCATATTGAAAGGCCTCAACGTACCCCCTGGATGAGTAAGGTCTAGGACGCTTGGATACCAAAAGGTATTTATAAAAAATGAATGAAACGAATCACAAAGTCCCCACCCTACCCCAAAAAAAAAAAAATTCTAGATAACCAAGGCCCTTGTCATGTCCCATAGAGAAGAAGCAGTGCAGCAGAGGAGAAGTAACTAATGACTAAAAAGAGGGATACTATGGTAATTTTGATGCTCGCGTTAAGATTGTCATTTTTCCCAACTAATTATGGCGTCCTTCGAGTATATTAGTTGTAGCCCTTGAAGAGCATGTTCTTCGTCGAATTATGTTTGGTTAATGACATCCTAGAAGATTCTCAAAGCCATTGATTGGTAGAATATTAGTGTGTGTGTGTGTGTGTGTGTGTGTGTGTGAGAGAGAGAGAGAGAGAGAGGCTAGATTGTTTTCTCTCATATAGAACTGTTTTCAATAGGGAACAGAGAAAAGGAGTCTGTAGCTCGTAATCACATTGTCTTGTCAAGTAACTTTTGTCATAGTGATTTTATAATTCCTCCATATCTTTTCAACAACCAAATAAACAGTATGGCGTATCCAAGAAAACATATTAAAAGTCTCAAAAATATGAGGATATTATATTACAAAAATAAATAATAACGGTTAATTATTGTTTAGTCCCTTAAAAAAATGTTCCACCTAATATTTAGTTCTATATATTTTTAAAAACAACTTTTAGTCCTAAAAAATGTTCCATGTCACTAGTAGGAACTAAAAGTTATTTTCAAAAATATGCTGGACTAAATAATCAAATAGATAATATACCATAAGCTTTTTGTTAAATGCCCCCCCAAAAAAAAACATATGAATTTAGCTCCCAACCCAAATCCCTCAACAAACCCAACATTTACATAACTTAAAATTCCAATGTAAGAAACTCTCATCAAAACCCCTGAAAGCACTAGCCACGAGTAGTAACATATAGAGTAAGAAACCCTAAAAATAAACGAGCAAATCTAAACAGCTTAAGAACATCATATATCAATGCAGTACAATTCTAAATTCTACATAGTTTTGATAAAATGAGAGATTAATGATGTGTTAATATAAACGAGCATGTGTTTGTTTGGAGATATGTGAAGGGAGACTTACAGAGATTGACGGAGTAACCGATGGAAACAAAACCGATGCGAATGGCGGGACAGAATTGGAGGCCGTGCAAGGAGAAATGGATTAATTTATAGTGAGACTCAACTCATGTTTCCATAATAGCGTTTAGGCCCTTCCACCGTAGTGTTATTAGTGAACTTGGCCCATTACTTTGAATTCAAAGACCAGAATCTAATCTAATCTAATAACATAATATAATTTTGGTGTCTCTTTAGAGAGAATCTAATAACATAATATAATTTTGGTGTCTCTTTAGAGAGAATTGACACTTGTCCACTCACATAAGGGTGCCACGTGGCGTATCTAATAAATGATAACCCATTAAAATAGAGCATTTAAAAAATACTCCCTACCTGACTTTTTCAATTTCAAAGATTCATGTATAGACTCCTCGGTTTCTACCTCTCTTTATATCTCCTTAAATTCATCCCTCTCGCATTGGTTTCTTACGATGCATCTATAGTATATAACTAAAATTATAATGTAAGCTTGACACGTGTCACTCATTAATTATATCTTTAAAGTCTTAATGGTTGGCATATCAATAACTTTGAAGACTTCTACGGCAGCAATAATTAATGGTTGCCACCCATTAAGTTCTTTAGGAATCTAAATGAGTTTCTATAAATTCCACATTCAATAAAACACATCCCAACAATCAACAGATACGATGATAATGAACATACATGCTACCTTTCCCAACACCCATATTATAATTTAGAACCCAACATCCAATATTTTTTAAGGACAAAAAATGGGAACAACTTCAAGAGAAAAGGCAAAGATAGATGTATAAAAAAATTCACCTTCTTTTAGTGCAATTTGATGCGGTCCAGCCTCTATGAAAGGGTGAGGGTCAGTAGCAGGTAGGTCAGGTAATGATGCTCCGAGTTTAAGAACTTATATTTTTTTCATTGTTTTTAGATTTAGATTTTGTGGTGTATATTATTAATTGGAATATGTGGAGGCTATTTTCTTTATTAACATATGTTAGATGTATGTGGTTGTTAGAGCCAGCAAGAATTTTTTGTGGTTGCAGTCTCCAACAAGTGTCTCAAAACTATATAGCAGATTAGAAGGTTAGTTCTTTTATATATATATATATATATATATATATATATATATATATATATATATATTGATCTGTTTTGGCTTAATGAGGGTTTTCATTAGTTTTGGTTTTAGGTACCTTTTAGAACTCATATGTTGAGGTTAGTTCTTTTATATATATATATTGATCTGATTTGGCTTAATGCGGGTTTTCATTTGTTTTGGTTTTAGGTACCTTTTAGAATTCATATGTTGACGTTATAAGAGAGGTACATTTTTTTTAAATCTTTTACATATTTCACTATATTAAAACAGTTCTAATTTTGTAGTATTTGTTGTCATCATTATAAAAAAAATTAAGCATGTACTTATGGATTGTGATTTAAACTTTAAATGTTTGTAATTTAATTTTTTGTCATATTATAGGGATCTATAATTTTACTTCGGATATATATTTTGAAGTTTGTAGATCCAAGACCAAGGATGCTAATGGTGTGACTAGAGAATTGTTGCTGGGTAAAATGCAATTTGATACCTACCTTTTTACATATCTCTGCAATAAAATTACACTTCTTTGTATTACATTCTCTCAGTCTTTATTTCAGCTTTGAAATGTTTTGTTGTCATCTTAATTTTAGTTTATAACGACTTATAAAGACCCCTTAAATTTTTAATATTGCCTATGACGCCTTTTTAAACAACAACTATAATTCGTCCGCGCATCGCGCGGGGCTAAAAACTAGTTATGGTAAAATTATAGGTCGGGCATAATTTGAGTATGGGTCAAATATGGATGGATCAAGTATTCCTTGGATCAATCTATTTTTTTCTACCCAATAAATATTATAATTTCAAATACATGTAAAAAAAACTCATATTTTACTCATAACTTTTAAAAGTTAGTTTTATATTTGACTTGTAACTTTTAAAAATGAGTTCCATATTTGATTCATATTTTTCAAATATGGCCTCATATTTGACTCGTAATTTTTAAAAATGGGTCTTGTATTTAAATGACTTAGCTAATATGGGTTGTTTTATTATTTTGTCCCCATTTTGCCATTATTAATCTCATCACATGTTTGGTGTGAAATGGGATAAGATTTCAAGTGGGATAAGTTATATCTCATGTTTGGTGTTGGATGGGATATGATTATAAGTGAGATAAGTTATATCTCAAATAAACTTTTTATCCCACGCTTGTCCCACCAAGTGTGGGATAAAACCATCCCACCTCGGAGGTGGGATTATACGAGGCCTTAGAATACCGATATACGATGAGAATCGACCATTCTCTACCAAATCTATAAGAATAAGCAATTGGATTAGAGAAATTTGATGCATAAATACATATGTTACTTATCACATATCGAGAGACTATATTGTTAGTGAAACTATCAATTGTGTAATACCCCGTGATTTTTGAACCGTAAAATATTTTTTATATAAATTGAAAATTGAAAACAAATTTTATTGGACATAATTATTTTTAGCGCTTAAAACGTTGGCTTTATATAAAGACAGTAGGTTTTAATCGGGTACGAAATCGGGAGAAAAATCGAATTTTTCTAACTTTTATTTCAAATTAGCAGAACTGAGCTCCTTTTAGGTGTCGAATCGATTCGGCCCTGGGGACGAATCGATTCACACCGAAGCAAAAATTGTGGGATGTTTTCTTTGTGAGTATTTATGTTGGTTTCAAACTCCATCAATTTTCTTTTATTACAAGACTCGGGGTTTAAACTTTTTCAACATTTGTATATCATCTCAAAAAGTAGTAGCTTCACCAGTTTCCCTCTCTCTCTTCTACAAAATCTAAACCATCATTAAAATAAAGTTTCAACCCAATTTTTAAAGGCTCGAATCAATTTCTCAAGACCAATTAAGATGGAGATTTTATTATTTTCATGAGACGATCACGATCGTGTATTCAGATTTTTGAGATGACTTATTTTCATGCATGAATATCTCTATTGTTCCCCTTGAGCATTATATGTTTTAAATGTTGCCTGAGACTTAATTAATCATGTTTTCTTAAAAATAATTAGAGAGATTAATTATAAAAGGTGAAAATAAATTCGGGGTTGTTTTTATTAAATTTTAAAATATGATTTAAGACTTGAAACATCGCATGCTTAGATCAGTATATTAGATTATGGTAAATTTGTGGGATGAATCGTATGTTAGGGTTAAAATATGAGATTTGAATAATGTTTTGACTCGTAGAATTACGATGTTAATGTGTATTTTGTAAAACGAAATTATTTGTTGGAAAACGTTGTTACTACGCATATTTGAATTGGATTACGCTCAAATGAAAAATAAAAATATAAATGATCAAAATGTTTCAAAGGATTATTCTGTAATACCCCGTATTTTTGTGGCTTTTAAATTTAGGGATGTATTAAATTTAATTGAGTTAAATTAATTTAATATTAATTCGAAAAATTATTTATTATTTACTAGCGTGACGAGAGTTAGTAATTATTGGAAATTTGTCGAATATTACTAAATGAGTAAAGTAATGTATAAGATTAATTTTATAAAAATTACCACGAGTAAATAAAATAACAATTATGGAAATTTAAGTCGGGACGCGCCTGTGTCATGTCAGGACTAAATTATGATTATTAAAAGTGAATAAATTATAAGTCACTCGTATGATCGTTTTGAGTACGCCAATGTGTCCGGAAGGGTCGAGATAGTCAAAATAATGTACCCGGGGTTTAGTTTGGGTCTCGGAGAGTTTTTAGGCCTAATTAGCATCCCGGGAGGGTGTTTTGGACATTTCATATTTTTGGGTAATTAAACCCACGAATTTACCAAGGATATATTAGATGTCAGGGGTTGTCATCTAGGGTTAACATAAGCAAAATCAAAGAACGGCCATTGGAGAAGAAGTGGAGAAGCTTTCCAAGGAATTCTAGGCCAAAAGTTCGCCGTTTGCACCGCCGTCACCGTCAAATTGTAGATCGCGAGACGAGGAGCACAACCACACCACTTTCTTCCACAAATCAGAAACAAAATTTCCAGACAAGTATCTATCTTGATGATTTCTAGTTAATGTTCCTTCCATGTTAGTCTAGGAATGAAAATCATATGTTTTAATAGAAGAATTATATGTTTTGGAAGAAAACTCGTATGTGTTGTAGGGAGAATCTATGTAGCCTGAATTTTGATCATATGTAAAGGTTTTATCACGAAATTGGAAATAATATTGATGAACGAATTGGGGTTGGTTAGGTTCTTTAATTGAAAATTCGGAAACTAGGGTTCTTATAAATTAATTTGGGGATTTCATGTAATCTTAATGATTCTGGACGAATTAATGATTCTACGAGGTTATGAATGATATATAACCTTGTTATTATTGATTGGGATTGAAGATGAGACGTTGGGGATTAAACTGTAAGGGTTTTTAAGCTTAAAATGGTGAAAAACGAGGCTTCCAAAGGTTAAAGACGAAACAGTCTAGTTCGCGCGTAGTCGCGCGAAGTCGTTCGAGTGACACGTGGAAGTCGTTCGAGCGAGATCCATTATGGTTCGAGCGAGATTTCTAATTTTTAGGGAATTTCCTATTTTGCCCCTATTTTAGTAAACGGTTAATTTGAGTGAGGAAAACCAGTATCCGAGGAACCCACAAGAGTGCAAAATTATTGGGAGTTGTTTAGGTGTAATGATTCAAACATTTGGGATGGTGAACTTACCCTGAAGATCACGAGAGTGAGATAATCGTAATTAGGATTTATACTATAAGGTAAGAGAGTATACCTACTGAGATTATACTTAGTGAGATGGAATACTTCGAGATGAGAAGAAAGTATAAAATAAATTATAAATGAGAATAAAAAGGGACGAGTTCGTTATGCGAGATACTCGAGTAAAATGTGATCATTATAATTATGGGTCGTGAGTGAACCTAATTTGGAAAATGTGAATAATTATATATATGACCGTGTGACTGTGCATATATTATGTATCTGTGTAAAAATCATACCCGGGCTACTTGCTATCACGAGGGGGTTTCGCGCCGAAACAGTCTTATCTCGATTGGGCCTTTATGGGGGATATTGACTCATACCCTAAAAGATAGTATTCCTCGATACAGACTATCTGAAAATGATAGTCAGATGCTCTAAGAGACGTGAGGGTATGTGCTGACCTCTTAGAACCTGGAACTATGCTTCGCCTCCATTTGTATGTGTTTTATGTTAATACAGTTCGAGAGTGATTCCGAACTAGTATTTCCCTTAGTTTGTGTGATATGGGGACTTGATAGTAGAGTATGCCAACACCATAGATCTTATGTGGGGTGCCGTTAGTAGATATATTATATGTGTGACTAATATATATACGTATATTTATATGGGAACTTTCTACTGTGTGTATAAGTAGATAAGTAATGAATAAATGCTTCAACTTTATTATAAGTGTTCGGGAACTTTATAACGGTAATGAGTTGTTTTAAATAACGTACGAAATCTTGAAGAGAATGATTTCCTAAAGTAAATATCATAACCTCGCTTTTCACATGATAAAACCCGATGGAAAATAAGATAGGGAAATTGATAAGATTTATTAGTACGGTAGGCGTGCACACTAGATGAGAGGTGAGAATTCTCAAGAGAGTGTTGCATACAAACATGGTTGTTGCATTAGCAGGTAAGCATTTTAAATACTTACTAAACTAATTTTAAATTGTTTTACATTCGGGCTCTGACCCATTTCCTGTTATCTCTTTTCTCTAGTATATATATATATGTATATATTTCAGGTGCCCAGCCACAGGGGCGTCTTGCGTAGATTCTTTGGACCGGACGCGCTGCAGCTTATGTGGAAGTTGCAGGACATTGCTTAGACGACCTCGATGTTGAATCTACTCTCATTTTAGTTTTGATTAGTTAGGGCATGTGTTGCCCGTTTCCTTATTTAGTGGGATTTGTCAGAGATTATGTTCATTTATCTTTAGCATTTTTACTATTTGGGATTTACTTATTGTCAGAATGGTTTTCCTTTGTAGTTTTAAAGTTGGTATTATATTATCTGAATGATTAAATTCATGGGTGTTTATTTCTAGTCTTAATAATTGTGTGAATCTTAAACTGCTACTTATTAAAGAATTTCATAATTGGATTTAATAAATGGAAATAATGTTTTAAATGGTTTTGACACTGTAACACCCCGCTTAAAATAATAACAGGTGGCCAGCCCTATACTATATTAAATCAGGATTCTCAGATGGGTCAGTCTCAACATCAACTGCTAGTACTATATAATATAGGACTAACTACCCGATATCATATAAGCGAGATGTTAAAATTTAAATAAAATATGCAACAGACAACAAACCAACACTATAACACTACTAATAAAGGAAATAAAGATACATGAAAGAACTATGATAAATGAAATAAATGACTACAATTGAATATACCACAAGGAAGTAAACTCGAATAAGCTGTCGGGTCACAGCAAATACAATAACTGAAATGAAATAAATATACACATCTATAAATATCCCTTGGGTACAAACTCGATATACAACATGAATCCTACCTATATTTTTAAAGAAGTAGGAATCGACTACATTCTACATCCCGCAACAGTCCGCAACTATCACGGCTCCCAAGACTCTGGATAGAAGGTCATCCGGCATCCATGCGGTAGGACACCTGTAATAGTATATATATATATATATATATAGGCAGGAGAGAATAATAAACGGGTCAGAGCCCGAGTGTGAAAAATATTTAGCAAGTGTGTTAGCCGTGCATAATAAATATCGGTGCACATTATTTCATAATTAAAGTGGAATCGCACTCTCGTGAAACCCCAACTCACCTCTCATCTAGCGGCGCGCACCTATTCGCGTCCTTAAAGTTTTTGTTAAATCACCCCAATTATAAGGACAACCTAACTTAACATAGGCCCCGCCTATACCCACGAGAATTTCCTCCCTGTCACAACCCAAGAATCCATTCTTTCTAACCCCGCTTAATTGTTTTTATAAACGTGTATGCCATATTAGGCTTAATGGATTCCGGTTTATAATTTATTCAAATATAATTCTTAACACGCTACCCGTATATATTTGGGTTTAATCATATAATTGAATTAATAAACAACATGCATACAAATTATTATTGAAAAAACTTCTCTCCAATCTCAACATTGTACTACGTTTCGTGCGTGGGGTGTCTCGCAAAGCGAAATCCAAACAAGGAACCACCCCGTTACACTACTCCTGGACAACGTCGATCCTAAAGATCCATTATGCCACACATAATTATTTGACAAAACTTTTCTCTAATCTCAACACTGCACTGCGTTTCGTGCGTGGGGTGTCTCGCAAAGCGAAATCCAAACAAGGAACCACCCCGTTACACTACTCCTTGACAATGTCGATCCTAGAGATCCATAATACCATACATACCATATATACTACTACTACTACTACTACTACTACTAAATTTTAGACTACAATATGAAAACAACTACAAACTCCAATAATATCCTTGGGATTATGTAACCGAAATATTCCTTAAATGCGATACATTAACCCCCATCAATCTAGTACACCATAATCATCCAAGATGTACTCCACAAAGATTCCATATCCTCTCATCTATAGGATATATAAATATATATATATAGGCATTTTATTCTAACCACACATATATATATATATATATATATATATATATATATATATATATATATATATATATATATACCATCATCCATACCCATGACCAAGTGTACATATCATATCTGATGTACAATGGCCATGCACATAATATACCCGACTATATATCGTCGATAAAACTGCACCATGCTATCATCTTCCCAGTGCCCGGCTCACGTAGCAACTGGGGACCACCATGGTGGGGCTAAACGACACCCATCTCGTGGTAAACTCACACACACGACGTCCCGGGAAGCGGTCATAGCTCCAAACCGACAATGAGACGAAACATACCCACCACGTCTCATCCCAAAAATATAAATCATATAATAATACACGGGGCGACTATGACCTGAGGAATATCCACACCTTGCTCCTTAAGCCAGGATGCTCACCCTTTGCGAGAAAACTTCCCAATGATAGCATGAGCGGGGTATGCTTAACCACATAAGTACGTATATCGTTCACATGCACAATATACATACATCCATATGATCCCATCATATGATCAAACATTAAACCATCATATACGGTTTAGATAGCCATACCATGTATGTCCACAACATAAATATATCCATATATTCATATCTATATACATATATATACATATATTCACATATCCATATATATATATATACAAACTAATTCTCGTTCATATGTATAAGATATATAAACTCGGCTATAGGTATACATAATCCTCAATATACAAGCCGTCACCACAAACTCATTTAATTTACCTCGATATGTGAATACCATCCCTCACCTGAAGCATATTCATCCATTTTCCTATGATGAATAGTCTCCCAAATAACATACGGATATATACATATATATATCCAACATTAGGGTTATCACCCAAAATTTAGTGTAGGAAACCATCGCTACACATACCATCTATATCCGAGAGCATATTGAAGAATTTAGTAAAATTTCAACTATTGGTATACACATAACTAATAGTCTATAAGCCTCAAGCTCAATCTTACATTCATCAACTAATCCCATTTCTTAGGGAAAATACCCGTTGTAAATCACACACCAATAAACAACATCTACCCCAACTAGATTTACACACTCTACTCTAGTTGGTAATATGATCCCATCGCTCTCGATTTCGACTATGGTTCAATCACTTTTGTGAATCCCCTAGTCTAAGACCCCTCGGATTTATTTCTTAAAGTTTATCATTACTAAGGGTATGCGACCACTCTCTTTCCTTTGGCCCCAAATTGTATCTTAATAATATCCCATCTTTATAAGGATTCGATATAAATGTCGGCCCAGAAATTTCACAACCTACACTCACAACTCTCTCTAAGAGTTCTTAGCCTCCCATCACATCATACCTATACTTACTTTTGAATTATAATTAGGACTTTCAACCCCAACGAGGTTTCCAACTATCTCCCTAAACATACACAACTCCAATGTATACATGTAAATATATACCTTCCTTAAACTATTTTTAAAGAAGTCCCCAAAATCATAATAAGTGAGAAACCCCCTATAAGTCTCCAAAATATTTCTCTTACTTCATAAGAGAAAGCCCCAAAGAATAAAACTCCAAAAGAAAAGGGGGTAAAAGAATTTCCCATTCTTGGGCTAAAAACAGGGGACCGGTCGACCGCGGGTCCAAATTTTGCCTACGAAGAAATACAGTAGGCTTTTTCCCTAAGGCGCAGTTGACCGATCCCCGGACCGCGGTCGACCGGCCATACCAGATATCCTGGTCGATTTCCATTTCTCAATAAAACCCACGAATTTAAAACCCTAAAATTTTCATTCTAACCTCAAAATCTTTATCACATCATGATTCTAAGCCGATAAATCAACCCAAAGTTGATCCCAACCATTTCTACCCCATTAAATCCATTTCTAAACATTGATTTCAAGATTAAACCCAAAAATCTAGGTTTTGATATTTATACCCAAAAATCTATTTCTTTAACCCACAAATTATGAAACAAAATACACAAATGACTTATTTAGCAAGATTAAACACTTGCCTCAGATTTGTAGAGGTTGGATCGTCCTCGATGTCGCGTTTGGGCCGGAAACTCCAAGCTTTTCTTCCTCTCTCTCCTCTTCCTTTCTTCTTCTTTCTTTTCTTCTTTTTCTCTTTTATTTCTATTTCTATCTTTCTCTAATGAGAAGGCTTCATCCCTAAGCCTCTTGAATCCCTAAAACACAAGTCCCAATTTTAAATGTTAATACACACTTTAAATGACTCGTTTACTCTAATACGAGTCAAACTGACTTAAAAATATTTTGAAACCGAAATAAAACCCAATGACAGTCATTTTGACTATCTCGACCCTTTCGGGATCGATGGTACCCTCAAAATCATCATCCGGAATACTTTGAAATGTTCTCTATTTTATTTTTTTATTAGGCCTCAATTCCCAAATTTTAAAATTCTCCAATTTAATTAATTTTTTTTTTCCCAAAAATTTAATTTTCAGTCTCAAAAATCATGGGGTGTTGTTACAATCTTCCCCCCTTACAAAAATTTCGCCCGCGAAATTTAAGATATGCCTAGGACCTCAATTTCATCTAGTCCTTACATCAATCCTCAGGATCACTATACCTATCCTTTCTAGTTCTCACGTAGAACCTTATAGATTTTAAAAATCAACTAACCACCCAGGGCGCCCATACACCCCGTACCCGATCTTCACTCGTAGAATAATAATCAGGCTCCATTAGCCTCAAATCGTAATATACTATCACCAATATAATCTATAATAACATACTAAATATATTAAAGTTTGAAAAATTCCCAATGGTTAAACTCTCCTCAATTCCTGACGCTAGCCACCTTCGTGCGGGGGAGGTCTCGCAAGCGAAATCCAAACAAGGAACCCTCCCAATACACTACTGCGTAGCTAGGCCGGGGATTGATATTAGTTGAACCAGGGTTAAGGTTTTATAAAAGATTTCTCATATTTTAAATACTGCCCAAAGGCCTATGTAATAACATAATATAAAACAAATCCATGTCTTTCGACATGCCAAGCAAACACCTTATATTTAGGACACAAGGACTCATCAAATACAAGACTCTAACCCATACCTAGTTCTCAAAAGTAGCACAACTATGAGCTAAATTATCCGCCCAACATAAGTCTACCAACTTGAACCTCTCAGTCATACATATTCTTTACATCACCCCAAAGCATTGCTTACAAGTAAGTCCTTCCCTCATTGGAACACTATAATTACATGCCCTAACCTATCCATAAACCAATAACTTTAACAATTTACATTCCCAAAATCAATAGAGCCACTCTCTACTAGCTCATAATAAGACAGGTTAACATCCCACAAGATGTCGAATAAAGACCACACCTGCTCACTCCTCCCAAGGCCTAAATCTCCTCAAAGAAATATCTCCCTCAATATTTCTTCCTAACCATCCCGAAGGATAAGACGCTATTGCGACTACTGAAAACTCCCTCAGTCCTACTCAACGAACCTGAGTCTCCAATTTCTTACTCCCTCATCCCAGAAGGCAATTCTCCCGATATTGGGACAACTCCACACACCTCATGTCGTGAAAAGTCACCAACACCAGGCTTCCTAACAAAAGTTGACAGGGTTCTCAATCTAAACCTCCCAAAGCCACACTATATACCTCTCATCAGACTTACCTTACTAAGTCCAAGATTCGCCATTCGAGTAAATTTCCCTTCTTACTCAACCACCGATAGCACACCCTGAACTACTGCTAGGGTTCTCTGATCTGGTCATGTCCTAGACGACATAATCTAGGTGACGTCTGAAACAAAATAAAAGAAACTGTTATCAGGACGTCTATCAAATCAATATACTTCACAGAAGAAAACAACGCAGTGAACACAACCGTCATAATTATAGGGCTTTATGTCGAGAACGTTAACGAAAGAACGCAGAAAACCCGCACAGATCCTAAAAACTCTAGAACCTAATGCTCTGATACCATCTGTACACCCCGCTTAAAATAATAACGGGTGACCAGCCCTATACTATATTAAACCAGGAGTCTCAGATGGCTCAGTCTCAACATCAACTGCTAGTACTATATAATATAGGACTAACTACCCGATATCATATAAGCGAGATGTTAAAATTTAAATATAATATGCAACACACAACAAACCAACACTATAACACTACTAATAAAGGAAAGAAAGATGTATGAAAGAACTATGATAAATGAAATGAATGACTACAACTGAATATACCACAAGGAAGTAAACCCGAATAAGCTGTCGGGTCACAGCCAATTCAATAACTGAAATGAAATAAATATACACATCTATAAATATACCTTGGGTACAAACCCGATATACAACATGAATCCTACCTAGATTTTTAAAGAAGTAGGAATCGACTACATTCTACATTCCGCAACCGTCCGCAACTGTCACGGCTCCCAAGACTCCAGATAGAAGGTCATCCAGCATCCATGCGGTAGGACACCTGTAATAGAATATATATATATACAGGCAGGAGAGAATAATAAACGGGTCAGAGCCCGAGTGTGAAAAATATTTAGCAAGTGTGTTAGCCGTGCATAATAAATATCGGTGCACATTATTTCATAATTAAAGTGGAATCGCACTCTCGTGAAACCCCAACTCACCTCTCATCTAGCGGCGCGCACCAATTCGTGTCCTGAAAGTTTTTGTTAAATCACCCCAATTATAAGGACAACTTAACTTAACATAGGCCCCGCCCATACCCACGAGAATTTCCTTCCTGTCACAACCCAAGAATCCATTCTTTCTAACCCCACTTAATTGTTTTTATAAATGTCTATGCCATATTAGGCTTAATGGATTCTGGTTTATAATTTATTCAATTATAATTCTTAACACGCTACCCGTATATATTTGGGTTTAATCATATAATTGAATTAATAAACAACATGCATACAAATTATTATTGATAAAACTTCTCTCCAATCTCAACATTGTACTACGTTTCGTGCGCGGGGTGTCTCGCAAAGCGAAATCCAAACAAGGAACCACCCCGTTACACTACTCCTGGACAACGTCGATCCTAGAGATCCATTATGCCACACGTAATTATTTGACAAAACTTTTCTCTAATCTCAACACTGCACTGCGTTTCGTGCGTGGGTTGTCTCGCAAAGCGAAATCCAAACAAGGAACCACCCCGTTACACTACTCCTTGACAATGTCGATCCTAGAGATCCATAATACCATACATACCATATTATTATACTACTACTACTAAATTTTAGACTACAATATGAAAACAACTACAAACTCCAATAATATCCTTGGGATGATGTAACTGAAATATTCCTTAAATGCGATACATCAACCCCCATCAATCTAGTACACCATAATCATCCAAGATGTACTTCACAAAGATTCCATATCCTTTCATCTAAAGGATATAAAAATATATATAGGCATTTTATTCTAACCATATATATATATATATATATATATATATATATATATATATATATATATATATATATATATATATATATATATATATATATATATATATATATATATATATATATATATATATATATACCATCATCCATATCCATGACCAAGTGTACATATCATATCTGATGTACAATGGTCATGCACATAATATACCCGACTATATATCACCGATAAAACTGCACCATGCTATCATCTTCCCAGTGCCCGGCTCACGTAGCAACTGGGGACCACCATGGTGGGGCTAAACGACACCCATCTCGTAGTAAACTCACACACACGACGTCCCGAGAAGCGGTCATAGCTCCAAACCGACAATGAGACGAAACATACCCACCACGTCTCATCCCAAAAATATAAATCATATAATAATACACGGGGCGACTATGACCTGAGGAATATCCACACCCTGCTCCTTAAGCCAGGATGCTCACCCTCTGCGCGGAAACTTCTCAATGATAGCATGAGCGGGGTATGCTTAACCACATAAGTACGTATATCGTTCACATGCACAATATACATACATCCATATGATCAAACATTAAACCATCATATACGATTTAGATATCCATACCATGTATGTCCACAACATAAATCTATCCATATATTCATATTTATATAGATATATATACATATATTCACATATCCATATATCTATATATACAAACTAATTCTCGTTCATATGTATAAGATATATAAACTCAGCTATAGGTATACATAATCCTCAATATACAAGCCGTCACCACAAACTCATTTAATTTACCACGATATGTGAATACCATCCCTCACCTGAAGCATATTCATCCATTTTCCTATGATGAATAGTCTCCCAAATAACATACGGATATATACATATATATATCCAACATTAGGGTTATCACCCAAAATTTAGTGTAGGAAACCATCGCTACACATACCATCTATATCCGAGAGCACATTGAAGAATTTAGTAAAATTTCAACTATTGGTATTCACATAACTAATAGTCTATAAGCCTCAAGCTCAATCTTACATTCATCAACTAATCCCATTTCTTAGGGAAAATACCCGTTGTAAATCACACACCAATAAACAACATCTACCCCAACTAGATTTACACACTCTACTCTAGTTGGTAATATGATCCCATCACTCTCGATTTCGACTATGGTTCAATCACTTTTGTGAATCCCTTAGTCTAAGACCCCTCAGATTTATTTCTTAAAGTTTATCATTACTAAGGGTATGCGACCACTCTCTTTCCTTTGGCCCCAAATTGTATCTTAATAATATCCTATCTTTATAAGGATTCGATATAAATGTCGGCCCAGAAATTTCACAACCTACACTCACAACTCTCTCTAAGAGTTCTTAGCCTCCCATCACATCATATCTATACTTACTTTTGAATTATAATTAGGACTTTCAACCCCATTGAGGTTTCCAACTATCTCCTTAAACATACACAACTCCAATGTATACATGTAAATATATACCTTCCTTAAACTATTTTTAAAGAAGTCCCCAAAATCATAATAAGTGAGAAACCCCCTATAAGTCTCCAAAATATATCTCCTACTTCATAAGAGAAAGCCCCAAAGAATAAAACTCCAAAAGAAAAGGGGGTAAAAGAATTTCCCATTCTTGGGCTAAAAATAGGGGACCGGTCGACCGCGGGTCCAAATTTTGCCTACGAAGAAATACAGTAGGCTTTTTCCCTAAGGCGCAGTCGACCGGTCCCCGGACCGCGGTCGACCGGCCATATCAGATATCCTGGTCGATTTCCATTTCTCAACAAAACCCACGAATTTAAAACCCTAAAATTTTCATTCTAACCTCAAAATCTTCATCACAGCATGATTCTAAGCCGATAAATCAACCCAAAGTTGATCCCAATCATTTCTACCCCATTAAATCCATTTTTAAACATTGATTTCAAGATTAAATCCAAAAATCTAGGTTTTGATATTTATACCCAAAAATCTATTCATTTAACCCACAAATTATGAAACAAAATACACAAATGACTTATTTAGCAAGATTAAACACTTGCCTCAGATTTGTAGAGGTTGGATCGTCCTCGATGTCGCGTTTGGGCCGGAAACTCCAAGCTTTTCTTCCTCTCTCTCGTCTTCCTTTCTTCTTCTTTCTTTTCTTCTTTTTCTCTTTTCTTTCTATTTCTCTCTTTCTCTAATGATAAGGCTTCATCCGTAAGCCTCTTAAATCCCTAAAACACAAGTCCTAATTTTAAATGTTAATACACACTTTAAATGACTCGTTTACTCCAATACGAGTCAACTGACTTAAAAATATTCCGGAACCGAAATAAAGTACAATGACAGTCATTTTGACTATCTTGACCGTTCCAGGATCGATGGTACCCTCGAAATCATCATCCGGAATACTTTGAAATGTTCTCTATTTTTTTTTAATTTTTATTTTATTTTTTTTTAATTTTTTTGGGGCCTCAATTCCCAAATTTTAAAATTCTTCAATTTAATTAAATTTTATTTTTCCCAAAAATTTAATTTCTCAGTCTAAAAAATCATGGGTTATTACAGACACTTAGTGTAATTATTTAGGGTGTTTAAATTGGTAAGTTTATTTTGCGACAGTGATGCTAAGAATGAACCAACTGTTTACATTAATTATAATTTAGTAAATGACTGATCACCCGGTATTTAATTAGGCGGGGTGTTACAGGTGGTATCAGAGCATCAGGTTCTAGTGTCCTTTAGGATCTGTGTGGCTTATTTTGCTTCCAGCGTTGCTTTGTTTGATATAGGGCCCTAAGTTTAGGATTGTTAATTTTTTTGTTGAGATTCTGTTCTCCTGCTATAACGTATGTATATTGGTGAATTTTAATTGCGTTTAATGTGTGCGTATGCCGAGCAATGAAGGATGTCTGACGAGGGCCGTTAAGCGGACATCAGGAGACATGGCTTAGTTGAGGTTATAAAGTATATTCGAGGATGATGACCATAGTTAAGGTCACCCCTATTATGGTATGAGAAACTAGGACTTTAAAGACGGCTAGGGCGCAGCCTATGATTTCCATGTGTTGCTATAGTCGAAAGAGGTGCAAGAGTAAACTCACCAAACGTAGTATGACTGGGGAAAAGTCAGACGAAACATTGAAGAGAGCTGTCAGTGGGAATTTTAGAAATGCAAAAATTGTGTGTATTAGCTAGAGGAGGTAAAGTATCCAAAGGTTTGGACATAGGACGGAGTGTGGCTAACTGAAAGTGGAAATTTGGAGAAAAAATTTCTTGACTTGTAAGAACAAAGTTATCATGGTAGGAGTCAGCCATAACTTTTAGAAGTGGAATGCTATGTCTATAGGAGAATCTTAGGTACAGTTTGACCGTGTGTTCCTTTATCAGATGCTCATAATAAGATGTGAACGTTGTCCTGAACTCATCACAGAAGGGTCGGATAGAGGTTCATTTGTGAATATGAGTTTAAACTGTTAGCAAATCTTGTATTAGAGAATGTAGATACAAATGTTGGGGAGGATTCCAAGTGGGAGATCGACTCGTAAAAATGGTTAATAATACTTAAAAAGGAAATTTTATTGGGCAATCGATCCATTGGGAAACAATGTCATGCATTGTCCGTCAAAATGTTAACACTCATATGTGAAGGGAGCTATAAATCGAAAGATTTATCGTAAAGTGAGACTAGGTGAAACACAGTTAGCAATGCACTGCAAGGGGAAGACCCATCAGGGGGCTCATTTAAACGATTCGGATAACTGAATCCTTACCAAGCGATGGTGAACTCAGTAAGAACTGTTGTAGCCAGTAGCAAGTTCTTTAGAGCAACAATGCTAAGGGAACAAAGGGGGTAGCCATTAGGAATCGAGACTACCAAAGTCCAAGAGAAGGACAATCCTAATATGGTTAGTATGACATGTGATAAGTAGATTAGGCATTGAGGTACTTTGTGGAGAGTGAAATCACGCGCTAAATTTTTCTCGAAGCGAGTATAGGGGACAAGAGTATGGTGCCTAATAAAAGACAATGATTAAAGTAGTTTTATTTTGGTTTGGACTGGTGTGTCACGTCCGGAGACCATTTGTACAGTCAAGACGATTGGTGAGGTAGAACTATGAGTTTCATCCTTGATACGACGCAAATATTGCGTATTTCACCCGTTAACCTACGCGTTATTAGCCCCCTCGGGTAAATTAATCCCTATATTTATGCTCGTTAACCAGAAAACCTCGGATTTCTATGTTAACATGTTTTGCAGGGGTTAATTGAGCTTTTGTAGGTATTTGGATGCTTAGCATGAAGTTCGGATGCATTCCGGTGAAGTTCCGTACGCAACCGCACGTTCGAGGGCATTTTAGTTTTTTCACAGCTTGGGCACCTGGCCTGACATCTCACGGAAGTTGTATCCCTCCTCGCTAGCTTCGTATGGCCGCGAACGGTGCGCGATTCCGATGCATAACGAAGAAGTTACGGCGTTTCTTGCGGAGGAAATACAAGAAAGCAAAAGAGGAGAAAGGGAGAAGAGAAGAAGAAGAATGCAGTGGGCTGCTGCATTCTGCCCTGCTTGATCGATCAATCGACCCATTTGGTCGATCGATCGACCTTTCTGATTTTTCGAAGTTTTGCCTAGGTCGATCGATCGACCAATGGGGTCGATCGATCGATGCTCTGTTTTCTGCAGATATTTTGCCTTCTTTTCTTTCTTCTTTATTTTTATTCCAACTTACTATATAAGCCAATTTTGTTGTAATAAGACCAGATAGCAGTAGATACACGATTTTAGGTTATTTTTAGTTAGGGTTTTGGGGTTTTGCTTGGTTCTTCTTCCATTCCTCTTGGTTTGACACCCCATGTGGATTGTATGTTAACTATTCATCTCCCCTACCATTTAATATAGTTGTATTTCTTCATTTCCTTGCTTTCTAGATAATTTCCATGCTTTCTAATTAGATTTTCTTGCTTTATTTCTTGCTTTCTTAGTTAATTAGTTTAATTCATTATGCACCCTTAGATAAATAGGGTCGGGATTGCATTTCTGCCATTTTCGAGCCCCGAGCTCCGAAAACTAGGTTTCGGGTAAAATCGCATTTAATTGAAACCTCGCGTATTAAAGTCGGATTATTATGCGTTTAACTTTCTTTGTCATGCAATGTTAGTGTTTATAGCGATTGTCCGAATTTAATCCGCGTGTGACCATTTTCCGTTAAATGTTTAATCTCGCAACTTTGGCTTAAATTTTTTATTGCTTGATGTTTATGCTTAATTGAAAATGATCGATTAAATTGCTTTCGAGCCTTAATTCTAATTAGTATTTGTTTAGCCCGTGAATGCGTGTGTGCGATCCCGATCCTCGCTTTACTTTTGTGTAGCGTAACTTATTCTTTTATTTTGTCACCATAACCACCCTATCACCTTTTCTTTTATTTATTTTACACTTTTATTCCTGAAGTAATTAAAACAATTAAAGTCTAAAATTTAATCACTCCCTCCCTGTGGATTTCTTACGACACCCGACTTACCACTGTGCTTGCTTGTCAAGTGTAGTAGTAGCTTAGGTTTTATTTGTATCGCGGCGGCGAAACACACGACGATTGTGTCCTCACACGCGCACACTTTTTCCGCCCGAACAAAATGGCGCCGTTGCCGGGGAGTGTGTTTTAGATTGTAATTGTTTTATTATTTCGTAGTATTTTTCCTTTTGTATTTGTATTCTTTGTTTTAACCTTTTTTTCAGGATAGCATATTTGAGCGCTAAGAAACTTTGATTCGCGGTTGCTCACTTTCTTGCTCGGATTCTCCATCTACAAACAACGAGGTAATCATGTCCTACTATTATAGTTATTACGGTTATTCTAATGATTCATACTTTGGGGATAGTTTTCAAGTTTTCCATTTTCAAGATTTTCTTGAAAATGAAAGACTTGAAAACATTTATCGGAATGAAAATCGTTATTGGGAGCTTGAGTTGGATTCATTATTCGAATCCAATGACGATTCTCATTTCATTACTTTCGAAGACGAGTTTCAACCAAATGAGGAGTCCGAGGCTCTTGAGCCGAGGAAGCCTACTTTGGAAGAGACTTTGCTTTTTTACTCCCAAGGTTTGGAAAGCCTAAATGATGCTGGAATGAGACTTGGTTCACTTTGCGATGAGATGAATTCTTATGCACAAAACAACGAGGAGGTGGAAACTTGTGTTTCACCTAAATTTTTCGAAGAATTTCTCATCGAGTGTGCATCTTTCTCCCCCGAAATTCAATCTCCTTCCGACGATGAGTCGATTGAGATTGAATTTGTTTCATCACCATATTCATTTTCCGTGATCGAACCATTAGAATTACCGGTTGATTCCTATGAGTCGGTAGAAACTTTTAAAACTTCTACACTTTTTGCCGATGAGGACTCTTTACCGGATTTGTTTTCGATGGAACCTATCCCCGTGTGTGCACTATCTCCCATTCCACTTGAAAAACCTTTGGGAGATGAGTCGATTTTTCTTGGTCCTCTAGTGTACCTTTCCCCCTTATTATTCAAATCCCCCATCGTCCGCCCAAAATTTCAAATTGGCGATGGTTCATTTTTTTCACCACCCACATGCCTTCCGTTGTTCAAACGGAATTCATATCTTCCGGGAGGCATGTTCACTTTGGAGGGTCCACCGTTGATCTTTCAAAGTCAAATACCTTTTTGGGTGGACCCTCAACTATTTAGACTTCTAGTGTATAGTTAGTGTGAAGCCTAAATAGTAGGTTGTAAATAGTTAGCTTTTTAATTTTCTTTCTTTCCTATTTTTCTTTCCTTTTAATTTAGTCTAGTGTAATTAGTTAACTTTTTGTTATTTGTTTTTGCTATGCTCGGTACTAACTTGTTTTGTAGATTTCATTGGACTCGTGCTTATGGAGATCGCTCCAATTTTGGGTAATATCGTTCTTTTCCTCTCTTTGTGTTGTGTTCTTAATGCGCATTGAGGACAATGCAACATTTAAGTTAGGGGGTGTAGGATATTCTATCCATTTCATGTGTAGTCCATTGATTTGCTCACATTTAGTTACTTAGTATGCCTTTTTGTGAAAAATTTAAAAATTTTCAAAAATATTTTCTTTCTTTTTTCTCCTTTGTTGGGCATTTTGCCTTGTTTCCAGTGATAAATTTCAATAATTGCCCGATCCAATAGACAACTCAATGATGCATGTTCTCGATTTTAGAAGTTATTAGACCTTAGTCCTCAAATCATTGATATTGTGAATAACTTCATGAATTAAACTTTATCCCGTGAGCATATGCACTTTCCTTGTTATATTGATTTGGTTTAAGATTTTTATAACTCGGTAATCTTTTGTTGCATTGTATATACTTACACCGAGTAAGCTTTGTACCTTTCGTCGTTTGTGAGTGTTATACACTATTCTTTTCTCATTGAAAACGTTGAATTCATCGGTAATCTCTCTAATCTTTCATTTGACCGTTCATTAATTGAGTTCATGCTTGAAATGTGTTACTTGATCATGATTTTAATATATTGTTTTGACTCGAGAATTGCGTAACTTTGTGAAATGATCATAGGCAATCTTTGTTATATCACCCATATTGACCTTGACCTCACCCTTATGTTTTCCCTAGTTAACCCCTTTGAGCCAAAATATAGCCTTTCGTTTCATAACCCCATTCCCATAACCAACTCCAAATTGGAGTTTTAAGCCATACATACACTTTCCATACCTTTGTTTGGAATGTTACTTGGGATTGAATGTTGTTGTTGTATTGCGGTTGCAATTTTAGGCATATGAGAGTTTGAAAAGTAAAGAAAGTGTAGTGAAAAAGAAAAGAAAAAGCAAAAAGCAAAAGAAAAGAAAAGAAAACAATAGAAAAAGAAGAAAAGAAAAGAAAGAGAAAGTTGTAAATGTTGTGTATAGTGTTCAATAAGCTTTGATTACTCTCCCCGATGATATATATAATGCCGTTTTGGAACTTGTTTTTCCAATTTTGTTATTGCACGCATTCTCCCATTCTCCCGAGTTTTCATTCCGAACACTTTGAATCCGTACATACATTCCTTCGTTTCGCACCCTAGCCATACCTACATCATAACCCTATTAAAGTCCTATGTGATCTTAGGTTGATGTAATTCAAAAGTCATAATAGTTGTGATAATCTGTGAAAATGCATTTCGCCTCTTTTAGTGTGCGGTATCCTTTCATTGAGATTACAGTTTTTCAGTTTATATATAGCGTTCTTCTTCTGTGACATGTGTGCGGCCTAGTTTCCATTTACATTTACTCTTAAGCCCACATGTTCCGTGTGTTACCTCCCTGTTTTGAGTGAATTCGCTTGATGAGCGTAATGCCCGTGAGGATTGAATATATGCTTGCTTTAATGTATATCCGGTTTATTTAAGTTTTTGCCAAATCACACTTTGCATGTGCTCACTCCCCTCCCACATTTTAAGGTTTCAATTCTATGAGGTGCATTCTATAATGTTAATGATTTGGACTTTTGTGTGAATTCATTCACTTTGCTAATAATGCGTATGAAATCCTTTTCGCCATTGTTGGGCTTGTTGCATGTTGGGTTGGGCATATTTTGAGGAAACCATGTGATGTTTGTGGGTACCATCTCTGAAAACCCTCACGAGACGACACTCGTCCACTAGGGTGACCTAGGGGTTTAACGGCTTATTGCATATGCTAAATGCAATCGTATCGCCCGCGAAAGTGGCCTTATCTTTTTATTGCTTTTATACCATATTTTTGTACTTCTCCTGCTTTTGGTTTGCTTGTAGTTCTTGTTGTTTCCTATTTCATTGCTAGGGACTAGCAATGTGTAAGTTAGGGGGTGTGATACGACGCAAATATTGCGTATTTCACCTGTTAACCTACGCGTTATTAGCCCCCTCGGGTATCTTAATCCCTATATTTATGCTCGTTAACCAGACAACCTCGGATTTCTATGTTAACATGTTTTGCAGGGGTTAATTGAGCTTTTGTAGGTATTTGGATGCTTAGCATGAAGTTCAGATGCATTCCGGCGAAATTCCGTACGCAACAGCACGTTCGAGGGCATTTTAGTCTTTTCACAGCTTGGGCACCTGGCCCGACATCTCACGGAAGTTGTATCCCTCCTCGCTAGCTTCGCGTGGCCGCGAACGGTGCGCGATTCCGATGCATAACGAAGAAGTTACGTCGTTTCTTGCGGAGGAAATACAAGAAAGCAAAAGAGGAGAAAGGGAGAAGAGAAGAAGAAGAATGCAGTGGGCTGCTGCATTCTGCCCTGCTTGATGGATCGATCGACCCATTTGGTCGATCGATTGACCTTTCTGATTTGCCGAAGTTTTGCCTAGGTCGATCGATCGACCAAAGGGGTCGATCGATCGATGCTCTGTTTTCTGCAGATATTTTGCCTTCTTTTCTTTTTTCTTTATTTTTATTCCAACTTACTATATAAGCCAATTTTGTTATAATAAGACCAGATAGCAGTAGATACACGATTTTAGGTTAGTTTTAGTTAGGGTTTTGGGGTTTTGCTTGGTTCTTCTTCCATTCCTCTTGGTTTGACACCCCATGTGGATTGTATGTTAACTATTCATCTCCCCTACCATTTAATATAGTTGTATTTCTTCATTTCCTTGCTTTCTAGATAATTTCCATGCTTTCTAATTAGTTTTTCTTGCTTTATTTCTTGCTTTCTTAGTTAATTAGTTTAATTTAGTTTAATTCATTATGCACCCTTAGATAAATAGGGTCGGAATTACATTTCCGCCATTTTCGGGCCCCGAGCTCCGAAAACTAGGTTTCGGGCAAAATCGCATTTAATTGAAACCTCGCGTATTAAAGTCGGATTATTATGCGTTTAACTTTCTTTGTCAAGCAACGTTAGTGTTTATAGCGATTGTCCGAATTTAATCCGCGTGTGACCATTTTCCGTTAAATGTTTAATCTCGCAACTTTGGCTTAAATTCCTTATTGCTTGATGTTTATGCTTAATTGAAAATGATCGATTAAATTGCTTTCGAGCCTTAATTCTAATTAGTAGTTGTTTAGCCCGTGAATGCGTGTGTGCGATCCCGATCCTCGCTTTACTTTTGTGTAGCGTAACCTATTCTTTTGTTTTGTCACCATAACCACCCTATCACATTTTCTTTTATTTATTTTACACTTTTATTCCTGAAGTAATTAAAACAATTAAAGTCTAAAATTTAATCACTCCCTGTGGATTTCTTACGACACCCGACTTACCACTGTGCTTGCTTGTCAAGTGTAGTAGTAGCTTAGGTTTTCTTTGTATCGCGGCGGCGAAACACACGACGATTGTGTCCTCAGACGCGCACACTTTTTCTGTCCGAACAATCCTCGAAGGATGAGGCGTATTTTATATGACCTGAGTGAGTCACTACTTCTTTGTTCATTGCTATATTTTCATGTGAGATGAGTTTAATACGTATAACTATAAACATTATTATTATGTGAATAATTTCCCTAGTGTAACGAGATTATCTTTAGTACTATCCACGGAGGATGAATGTGTGTATTAATAGTGTTATATATACTTTATGGAGATTACTCATTTTAGTGATGTGATATATGAGTATGATATTTTATTGGTTACAACTATATAGAAATGGTTAGTACTATAGTAGGCAGTTGTTGCAATGCTATCGGGGTGGTTGTCGTAGTACCACATGTTTTGTTTTGGCGAGGCCTCGCTTGCGAGAGGGTCGGACTCACACTTATATTATCTATTTTAGAGACTTCGGAGGGGATAGTGGACTCGAGACATTCGATCCCGATGTGTGTAGGGACTTTGGTGTTATGATTCAGTATATATTAAATTTACATATGAGTGAAAAGATTTAACTCATTATTATGTTTGGCTCTCAGGACTTGATGCTAGGAAGAGTGTATTATTATATCTATCCCTTAAAATATGGGAGTTAATAGTTAGACTCGTGTGTTTGGGGATAGGATTTCGAGAGTCCTGATTGTATGTATTCGAGATTTATAGAATGTGATTACCACCAATATTGAACAATAGTACAATCGATGAAATGTTCATTGCTAATTGTAATTACGGGAAGAGATGTAACTTTTCTATCAAGAGACGAAATAAAGGGGTACATACTATGGACGGAGGGCCTAACGGATTTCGATAACTGACAATGCTAGGTAGTAGTGTATCGGGGGATTCCTTATTTGGATTTAGCTTTGCGAGACATCCCACGCATGAAACTTAGCATAAGGTTGGAAATAGGGAGATGTTCGGTCATTAGTCCATGAGTTTGGTACCTCGGTCGTAATAGGAGCAAATAATTATATCTGTAAGTTGGAAGTTGAGTTATGATTTAAGGCCAGTGGAGCCGGTTGTGTGGTAAGAAAACATTAAAAGTTTTATCACCACAAGTTGAGGAGTGGAACGATTATAAGGAGAATTTAAAATTTCAATTTCTAAGGTGATTGAGAGTACACAAGTGTTGTAATCGCATTCGGAACACAAGGGAAATAAAGAGTTGGGATGATTTTTAGTGTGGATTATCTGGGGAAAATTTTTAATACAAGAAAGAAGACTTGTATTTATTTTGATGTATAGAGCATTAGTGATTTATTTTAGTTATTGTATTTTTTTCGAGAGAATTGTTGTGCTCATCTGAAGAGATTGGAGATTTGTAGTTTCTATTTTGTTGCTGTGGGATTTATATACTCTATACCTTGTTGCATTGGGGATTTCATTAGTTTTATCGATGAGTAGCGCTCCACTCGCTCTCCCCGGGCGGTCGGGGTGTTACAAAATGTGGGCATCCTGGTTAGCTGATGTTAGAATCGTCCGAGTTGAAGGGACGTGGGAATGGATATATGGGATATATGTTTGTGGGACTAGCATAATGAGGTTGAAGTGATAGAGTAGATTAAGCATCGCATGAGGGACGATAATCCATATATACGTGTGCAATTAGAGTAGCACACCCGAATTCAGTGGAAGGCTGTGGGAAGCCATTTGAAAGGAGTATTCCTTGAGAAGGGTAGAATTTAACTATTATGGAGGACACTCGGAGTGGATTTGTAATTAGTCAAATGTGAGAACGACTTGCGCATACAAAGAGTGATGATATGTTTGTATGGTATAAAAAGTCCAGAAGTGCACATTGTGGAGAAAAGCACACGGGTCGGAACTTTTGGTAATACGCCAAGGAAAGAAGGGGAGTATTAAGTGTCACTTAATGCGAGACATTTCAAGTAAAATTTAATGTTTAGTGGGACATATTGAGGAGTCTCTACATGCACCACTCATAGATAGAGATCGGTTGGAATAAGAGGATCAATCAGACAAATTGTGGGGATATCGATAATTCCTGTAATGGAAGGGGCCGATAAAGTCAGAAAAGTTTCTTGAATGGGTTGCCATCCTCAAGGAAAGATCAAGGGTTCATCCGAACATGTGGAACAAGTCGCCCAAGAAGAAAGTGATTGATATTCCTTTGGGGTGATTTACAATATTAACTAGTGTTCCTCAGTCTTCCTTTACGAGGAAGGATCGCTCCGGTACGTGGTCCTACACGGTATTATATTGAATCGGGAGGAGATTTTTTAATTCCACCTTCAATATGGGGTTTCAGGAAGCAGCGGGGGTAACGTTTCGATTTGAGTAGGATGTATCACCCATAGCCGAGGAATAGGCGCACGGTGATTAACGATCAGTGGAGTCGCGTGAAAGTAATTTTGGATTCATTGTGATCGTTTCACTTCCACAATGGTTACAACTAGCGAGTGGAGTATAGTACGGTAATTGGGGGATGATATTACCAAATGGTAGGGTTCCGTGGGAGAACGCGTACCTGTTTATTGTGAACTGGATGCTTATGAGGTTTTGATGTGGGAAAAACCTTAACTTTCTCACTCTGAATGTTAAGAGATGGGTGGATAATCAGAATTTTGGATTGGTTGAGTTAGAGTGGGATGACTATGGTAGGATTCCACCACTATTTTACGCGAATAAGAGCGGTCAGATGTTCGTATGGTTTCTCTTATAATGGGAGTTTGGTCTTTAGAATTCCGAGTAGTTGTCATGTAGTGAGGTGCGACCTCCCAGTGATAATGAATAATGGGAATTAATAATATATAGGCATGTCTTATGCGAATGATTTCGGATAGGAGCACAATGTGAAGTGTATTTAATGAGAATGTTAAACAAGCTTGCTGCGAGGCGGGGCCTATAATAATTGAACGCCTTACTATGTAGATAGTTTGCGTACTGATAAGGTATCCAGGCTTGTTTTACCAGGTAGGCCTTATTTTTCAAATTTCAGGACGAAATTCCGTTATTGGGGGGGAGTATGTAATACCCCGTATTTTTGTGGCTTTTAAATTTAGGGATGTATTAAATTTAATTGAGTTAAATTAATTTAATATTAATTCGAAAAATTATTTATTATTTACTAGCGTGACGAGAGTTAGTAATTATTGGAAATTTGTCGAATATTACTAAATGAGTAAAGTAATGTATAAGATTGATTTTATAAAAATTGTCACGAGTGAATAAAATGACAATTATGGAAATTTAAGTCGGGACGCGCCTGTGTCGTGTCAAGACTAAATTATGATTATTAAAAGTGAATAAATCATAAGTCACTCGTATGGTCATTTTTGAGTGCGTCAATGTGTTCGGAAGGGTCGAGATAATCAAAATAATGTACCCGAGGGTTTAGTTTGGGTCTCGGGGAGTTTTTAGGCCTAATTAGCATCCCGGGAGGGTGTTTTGGACATTTCATATTTTTGGGTAATTAAACCCATGAATTTACCAAGGATATATCAGATGTTAGGGGTTGTCATCTAGGGTTAACATAAGTGTTGATGTAAAAAATTAGATTGCTTCTAACTATTTAATCACAGATAAATATAAATGAGACAAAGAATTTTAAAGTGGTTCAGCCTTATAAGAATGGCCTACGTCCATTGTTTCTGTTATTGCCAAGTGTTTTTGGAGTTCTCGATATGTAATTCTATCAAGAAAATCCGGTCCCTTTGAATGAGGGTGATACAATGTATTTATAGCCCTTAGGCTGTACATGTGAAAGGGTAAACAATTAATGCCCTTTAAGAGTATACGTGTGTATGATAAGCATTCAATGAATAGTTGAACTGTTGATTATCTGGCAATCAATGCTCTGACCGAGATGCAGCTCGGACCGCCTTAGTTGCTCATCGTTCAGGAGTTCCTCGGAGTGTTGGAGTTCCTCGGAGTGATGGAGTTCCTCGGAGTACACTTGCTGCTCGGAGTGAGTATGACTTGGTCGGGGAAATAAACTTCCTCGTTGCTATTGTGCCACGTAGATCGACACATGTCTTCTTATTATTCGTCTATATCGGCATACTAATTTTGGTATCAACAAAAGCCCCCAATGTTTCATATTTCGAACTTTGAGGAATATGGAACATTCTTTCTCGGTATATGGCAATATTAAATGACCTTCCTGGTTTTTAGGAGCATTTTCTCCGTATTCGAATGTCCTTCCAAATTCGCAGAATCCGCCTTTTTGAATTTTTATAAGCGCTTCGATCTTCGCGCACTTTTTGTCCTTTTAGCCGCCGGTAGCGTAATAGTTTCCTTTTTGTAATCATTTCTTTCGCCGTTTCCCAAGGCAAAGTATTTAAGCTTCATAGGCAATCCCATCATCTTCTGCCTTTTCCAATTTCTGCTTTCGAGTTTTCCATAGTCTTTCTCTCTCTTGTGCGTTCATCCTTTTCTTCGTTCGTTGTCAACAGATCTCCCTTTTTCCTGTAAGATCTTCTTCATTCTTCTTCATTTCTTTTATTCGCCATGGTTTATATTATTGAATCTCTTGAGAAATTCCGTTCTGATTTTTCTATTCCATCTTGGGTAACTCTGGAGGATCTTTCTGAACCTTCAAATTATTTTCGTTTGGCTGAGGGACATTGGTTCCCCAGCCTCTTTATTGCTGAATGTGGATTTTCTTTTCCACTAAACCCTTGTGCTTAGAGTTCTGTCATTATTTCGATGTTGTCCCTGCAAAAATAGCCCCCAACACATGGAGAATAGTTAATGGGGTGTATAGGTTAAATCAAACTCACGGAACCCGTATAGGAATTCCTGAGATTATGTATTGTTATAGATGGACTGTTCTAGACAATGTTTTTTATTTAAAAACTAGATTTTTGAATAGGGCTTTAGTAGTCAACCTCCCTGATGCTAATAGGGATTATTTTGAACATGGGGTAGTTATCAAAAATTGGCAACATGCCCCTTTGATTGGAGATGAAGTATATAAAGGTCCCAGATGCCCTCCATATGGCAATGGGATAGGTTATTTTCATTTTATTTTATTTCTGAAATTATGATTTCATTATGTTTGAATAAATGTGTGATTGACATTTCAATATGTATTTGTTTGTAGTTGACAGCAAAAGAAAGACTCCAAAAGAATCAGAAGTAAATATTAAGCATTTGAAACTTATCTGGAGTTTGCATCAGAAAGTTGCAGACGAGCACATCAGGTCTGCTTCATATTTGTTGCAGTATAGGAGTTATACAACCTCTTTCACTGCTCGCCCTGTAATCAGCACTGGTGAACCAGCGCCAGCTCGTGAGGATTCTTCACCAGACTCTCACATTCCTCTGAGTCAGAAAATGGGCAAAAGAAGAGTTCCTGCTATCTTTGAGGAGACTACCTCTGCTGGAGATGGAAAAAGGAACAAGACTGACGTCCCAAAGGAGAACGAAAATAGATGCCTCCCCTTTTGTTGCTCCTCAGAAGGCTGCCGAGAAGCTCCCAGTGGCTCCGAGCAAGAAGGATGCACCTGTGGAAGTGGTCACCATCTCCCCAACCAAAAGCTCTTCTTTGGTTGAAACTGTTGAAATGCCACCGAGGAGACTGAAGAAATCCTCCTCGGTCAATTTAGCTGAAACCATTCCCCAGCTCCAAGTTAGTGAAGCTGGTGTTCCAACTATTATTCCTCCGAGCTCAGCTATGAGCTCAGTGAAGACTTGGACCATTCCTGAAGTCCAAGGAATTGAGGAAAATATGTCTAGGTATGTGCTTACATCCCTGGCTACTCGTCACATTGCTTCAGTAAGTTTCTCATATTCTGAATTTTCTTTCTTTCCATTAATACACGTATCTCTGTGTTGACTTATCATTATCTCCTTTTTTCAGCTGGTGAGTTGCTTTAACAACATTGTGAAGAAGGATGAAACGATCAAGGCTTCTAGCTCCTCATCCGGAGTGGAGGATGCTTTATTAGGATTGACCAAATCTTTGAAGGAGTCCCGTCAAAAGTATGACGAGGATAAGGCTGAATGGGAGAAGAAGTTGGCTGCAGTTGAGGCAGAGAAGGTGCAGCTCGTTGAAGTTTCCAAGGGTTTGGAAAATAAAGTGAAGGATTTGGAGAGAGAGAGAACAAGAAGTATGCTGAGAAGCTCACGAACTTTGGGGAGCTTGAAAACAAAATGAAAATGGCAGAAGAAGAATTGTCCCTTCTGCGAGAAGTGAATCGCCAGAAGGAGGAGGTGGAAGCTAAGTTGAAGGCCACCGAGGATCTTCTATCCGAGAAGCTCTCCTTGGAGAAAATAAAAAGAAAAATGGCGGTGAAAAAATCTTTCCGCACTGGTTGGGACAAAGGGTGGAACAGGGGGTAGCAGCCATGATGACCCAAGTGCAATATGGGAGTCTTAAATACTTCCGAGATGGTTGGGTTGCTGCCCTGCAAGAATTGAAGATTAATGAGGACTCAGAACTGTTTCAACAGCATCTCCCTGGTCCTCCCCCAATTATTGAAGATGAAGAAGAGTACGAAGCTGCCTCCGAAGAATCTTCAATGGTAGTGGGTGATCCGATCCTTACTCAACCTGTCGATGAGGAGCTTTCATCTCTGCCTGCTCCTCCTGAACAAGTTCCAGCTCTAGCCGACAAACCCATTATTCCTACTGAGCAACCGAGCTCCTCGTCCCAGCCTCCCGAGAAAGTCTTGGGAGACAAGGAAAAGGTGTGAAGTTGTTCGGTATTTGTTCCTATTTTTCTTCTTTGTCAAGTGTAACCAAGATCTTTGTAACTCTACACTATGATCTAATAAAATTTGAGTTCTTTTCTGCCATACGATTGTCTCTTTTCTGTCTGTACTCTGTCTTGATCTTCTTTTTGATGATTACTTTTTCTTTCTCTGCTAATTTCTGGCCAGGATGGATATGCTATCTGCTAATGATACAAAACTGATGCAGCAATGTCATGAATATTATAAGGCTGGTCACACAGACCTGAGTGTATTAGAAGTTGTCGACATCCTTGGTCATGATGCTTCAGAACAGGCAGTCGAAGCTTATCAGTACCTGAAGGGCTTACTTGACCGAGCTGTGGCCAATAATGTGGCTTACTATGAAATGATCGAGGATCTTCAATGTACCTTAGAGTACCTTCAAAATCAGTATAAGAAATCAACCACCTTGTTGCATGAAGGATATGAGAAGAGATATCAGCAGCTTTCTGCCGAGAAGGGCTACGAGAAGCTCATCGCTGGATATGATGTTAGGGAGAGAACCCTAAAGGGTGAAGTTGAAGCATGTAGACAGATTGCCGAGCTGCTGGAGCAAGAGAATAACAATTTGCAGAAAGAGCTGGCACAGTTGAAGTCTGCAGCCTCTTCTTCAACAGCTACAATCCCAGTGACTAACGAGGGATTTTCATTTTTAGAGGTTGAGAATGCCAAGTTGCGAGAAGAGTTAAAGGCTTTGAGAAAAGCTGGGCCTTCTACTGCTATTCGGGGACGAGGAAGAGGTTCTCGTGGACGAGGAAGAGTTGCTCAGAATGTTGTCGAGGAACAAAGTACTCAACCTGCTCGGGGACGATCAAGAGTTCTTCGTCGTACTATTGAAGAAGCTCGTACTCAATCAGCGTTGGAAAACCAAGCATTCCAATTGATAGCAAAGAATCAAGCCTTGTCTGACATGTCAAAGAAAATTAGAGAAGTGGAAAAATAACTCTCTTCAAAGAAATCAGTGTTGGAGACTAATGAACTTTTCATCCAGAGTCTTCACGAGAAGCTTGAAAGGTTAACATTTCAATTTCACAAACAGCCCAGGGAGTTCTGGATGGCTGGATACAACGAAGCACTATTCCATTTGGATGATCGTATCCAGAATGCCAATAATGAGGGCTACAAATAAGGCTGGCCGAATGCCGTGGGCGTGTTGAAGCTCGAACAAGGACACTATCTGTGGGACTATTATGATCCTGGGGTACTTGACTTGCCTGTGCCACCGTATAATTTGGACATGGAATGGATCCCAGCTCGTGCCATTCCTCGGAGCTTAATTGTAAAATACCTCGGTGACTACAATCTTCATTCTCAGATCGAGGTATCTCGTCCCGAGCATCTTCTAGATCGACCTTCTGTGATGAACGTCAGGATGCTGAAGGATTTGAACTTCATCAATTCTCCTCAGTCTTTAAATGATCCGCCTGCTGGCGAGGAACTTGTATCGAAAGCTGAGGGGAAAAACCAATAGAATAGGAATTTCTGATGTAACAGTTAGTATACATATCCATGTAATTATCAATGTAACTTGTAATTTTTTTTGAATTTTATGAAAGACTTTCATTTTTGTTTGCAAATTTGTATTGCTATTGTCTTGTACTTGTCAAACACTTTATATTTGTGCTTGCATAACAATATCGTGTGGTTCATCGATAAAAAAAGCAACAAGTATCAGTAATGTTGCTCGATCACTTAATAATGAGTATAAAAATGTTTAAAATTCTTTCAACCAACCAACTAAGGTTGTTAAATTGTGCTCGTCGACCAATTATAGTTAGTAGGTTTTTATCCCCAACCAGCTATACTTGGTTCAGTTTGGAATATTTTGTTCTTCGAGGAACTTTTGTATTTTCTGTAATAATCTTACCTCCTGACCAACATAAGTTGGCATTTGAGAGCATATCTTGTTTCCTAACCAACCGAGATTGGCATTTTTAGGAATGTTGTTCTCGCCCTTTTACCAACTGGAGTTGATCTGAGTTCAAACTATCATGTCCACTTGCCCTTTTACCAAAATTGGTCTGAGCCAGTGTCAGCCTCCTAACCGAAGGAGTATGGTTTCCTAACCAACCGTAGCTGGTATTTTTAGGAATGTTATGTTCTCGCCCTTTTACCAACCGAAATTGGTCTGAGTTTGAACTATCATGTCCACTCGCCCTTTTACCAACCGGAGTTGGTCTGAGCTAGTGTACGCCTCCTAACCAAAGGAGTATGGTTTGTTCTCGCCCTTTTACCAACTGGAGTTGGTCTGAGCTTGAACTATCGTGTTCTCGCCCTTTTACCAACCGAAGTTGGTCTGAGCTTGAACTATCGTGTTCTTTTTACTGTCGAGCAGCGTAGTGTTACACACTAGTATTCCCCGAAAAACTTTCAATAAAAGGAGAGAAGATGGCGAAATATCATCGTTTTATTCATATTGATGGAACTGCTTTACATTTTACATCACTGATAATACTTGCGTAGGTGTTCAGCATTCCATGCATTCTTAAATTCCTCTCCTTCTAGAGTCGCTATTCGGTAAGTTCCTGGTCGAACAACTTCTGTAACTCGGTAAGGTCCATGCCAGTTTGCTTCCAACTTATTGTGCTTCTGAATGACCTTCTTTAGCACGTAATCTCCTTCTTTTAAGTCGCATTTCTTCACCCTCTTGTTGTAGAACAGAGCTGTTCGTTGTTGGTAAGCAGCATTCCTAACGGCTGCCTCTTCTCTAACCTCCTCGAGCATGTCCAAATCTAATCTTCTCATTAAGTCGCTGACTGGGGAATAGAAGTTCAGCACTCTGTGTGTTGGAAGACCCAACTCGGCAGGTATTACGGCCTCACTTCCAAATGCCATCATATATGGTGATACTCCAGTTGCTGCTCGGGGAGTTGTTCGGTAAGCCCACAATACTGATTGTAGCTCATTAATCTAATTAGCTTTAGCCTCACTTAGCCTCTTCTTCAAACCATTTAGTAATGTTCTGTTCGTCACTTCAGTCTGTCCATTCCTTTGAGGATGGCCTGGTGCTGAATGAACCTTCAAAATGTTTGACTGATGACAATAGGCGGCAAACTCCTCGTTATCAAATTGAGTTTCATGGTCTGTGATGAAGGCATGAGGGAGACCATATCGGCAGATGATGTTCTTCCAAACGAACTGGTACACCTTCTCGTATGTCATATCAATAAGTGGCTCAGCTTCTACCCACTTAGTAAAATAATCCACTGTGACAACGAGGTACTTGA
The DNA here is from genome assembly GCA_949130495.1 of Sambucus nigra. NCBI lineage: Eukaryota > Viridiplantae > Streptophyta > Magnoliopsida > Dipsacales > Adoxaceae > Sambucus > Sambucus nigra. The sequence goes on along the minus strand of OX422218.1, from coordinate 174,020,049 downwards.
ATCTTCCTCGGGTCGTTGGCAGTGGTCCAACCAAATCAATTCCCCACATGGCAAATGGCCAAGGGGAAGTTATGGGTGACAACAATGCTTGTGGAGTTCGTCGGATGGAGGAAAAACGTTGGCATTTATCACATCTCTTAGCATAGGCTATACAATCAGCTCTCATCGTTGGCCAGTAGTATCCCTGCGTCATCACCCTTTGCAAAAGTGTCCGACCTACTACATGGGCTCCACAGGACCCTTCATGGATCTCTTCAATCAATTCTTTCACCTCGGAGGGATGTACACATCTTTGCAAACCTGCCATAATTCCTCGTCTATACAAAACACCATTAGTTAGTACATAACGAGCAGCTTTAAACTTCAATTTCTTGGCAGCGAGCTTATCCTCCGGTAATTCTCCCTCCTCAATATATGCCCTGATGGGTACTATCCAAGATGGTCCTAAATCAAGGGTAATAATATTCATCGTCAGGTCTTCATCTATGCTCCGACTTTCTAATACTTCAATTGGTATCGTTTTTCGCAGCTCGGTACGAGTAGCTGATGCTAGTCGGGCCAATGCGTCTGCTCGTGCATTCTCCATTCTTGGTATTCTGATCAACTGAATGGCATCAAATTCAGCCAACAACTCCATCACCTTTGCATGATACTTGACCATTAATTCTCCTTTAACTGCATATGTTCCCATCATCTGATTCACAATTAATTGAGAATCACTGAATACCATCACTTGTTGCGCATCCATAATCTTTGCTAAATTAAGACCTGCTATCATGGCCTCATACTCAGCCTCATTATTGGAGTCTTTGAATTGGAATCTCAAGGCATATTCCATGTCAATCTCGTCTGGGGTGTTCAAAACAATCCCTGCTCCACAACCTGTTGTGTAAGATGACCCATTTACATATAATCTCCATGTAGGTAACTCGTCTTCAAATTTCTTATCTGACAGAGTTCCTCGGTGAAATATTTGTTGTTTCTTTTCATCCTCCCCTGGTATTTCTCGCTCTTCGTCGACCATCTCTTCTCGCCCTTTTACCAACCGGAGTTGGTCTGAGTTCGAATTTGATGATCCTTCTACATCCACAAGCCCTTTTACCAACCGGAGTTGGTCCGAGCTTGTGTTTGTTGATCCTGTAACATCCACAGGTTGACCAGCGAACAACTTTTATTCCTCGGGGGTATCAGGATATGTAAACTCTGCTATAAAGTCTGCTACAGCCTGCCCTTTTAGTGATGATCTGGGTTCATACACAATATCATATTCACCGAGCTCTATTGCCCAGTACATCAGTCTCCCTGATTTTTCTGGCTTATGAATGGCTTGTCTCAATGGCATGTCGGTATACACGACGATGGTATGGGCCTGGAAATATGGCCTCATTCTTCTACTTGCCTCAATTAATGCCAATGCCAACTTTTCCAGCTTTGGGTACCTGATCTCTGCACCTCGGAAAGCCTTACTTGTGTAATAAATTGGCTTCTGGACTCCATTCTCCATTCTGATCAATGCCGAGCTGACTGCATTCTCTGATACTGCCAGGTACAAGTACAACTTTTCTCCCATTACTGGTCTGGACAACAGTGGAGGTGCTCCCAAATATTTCTTCAAGTCTTGAAAGGCTTTTTCACATTCATCATTCCACTCGAAAGTTTTCCGAAGTGTTTTGAAGAATGGGAGGCATCTATCAGTTGCTCGGGATACAAATCTATTGAGCACTGTAACTCGTCCTGTAAGACTCTGCACCTCTTTCTTCGTCGTTGGAGATCGCAACCCTAAAAGAGCTTTGATCTTTTCTAGATTCGCCTCAATGCCTCGCTGGTTGACGATGTACCCGAGGAACATTCCTTCTCGTACTCCAAATGTGCACTTCGTCGGGTTGAGCTTCATTTGGTATTTATCCAGTTGATCAAAGGTCTGACCTAAGTCAACTAGATGATCAACAGCTTTCTTGCTCTTTGTTAGCATATCATCGACATAGACTTCCATATTGCAACTGATTTGTTCGGCAAAAACCTTGTTCATCAGCCGTTGGTATGTCGCTCCTGCATTTTTCAAACCAAAAGGCATAACATTATAATAATAAGTTCCCCTAGGGGTAATAAAAGAAGTATTTTCCCTGTCTTCAGGTTTCATTTTGATTTGATTGTAGCCAGAGTAAGCATCCATGAAGCTGAGCAGCTCGTGTCCCGAGGTAGCATCCACTAGTTTATCAATTCTGGGCAATGGAAAGTGATCCTTTGGGCATGCCTTGTTGAGATCGGTGAAATCAACACACATTCTCCATTTATTATTTTTCTTCTTTACCATCACCACATTTGCTAACCAGTCTGGATATTTCACATCTTCAATGAATTGGGCTTTCTGGAGCTTCTCGACCTCCTCTTGTATGGCTTGATTCTTCTCGGGACTAAACACTCTTCTTCTCTGCTTTATAGGCTTGATCTCCTTATTCACATTGAGCTCATGGCATAAGAAGTTGGGATCTATTCCTGGCATGTCTTCATGACTCCATGCAAAAGTTTTCTTTCTGTTTCTCAAGAAAGTTATCAACTCCTGTTTTATTGAAGCATCCAACGACGAACCTATCTGAGTTGTTCGTTCAGGGTGTTCATCGTCCAGAATAACATTTTCTGTAGATTCCACCACCTGTCCTTTTACAAGTTGGTATTCATCTCTGGGATCCAGTGTTTCAATTTCTGTACCTTCATCCACCTGGTAGGTAGTAGTCTTTTTCCTTGACTATTCGAGCTTCTGTTGCTCGGCAGATGAATAATAGCATTCCCGAGCTACTTTTTGATCACCTTTCACAACTCCCACTCTAAAATTTGTTGGGAATTTTAAGCACTGATGTACTGTAGATGGAACTGCTTTAAACTTCTTCAAACCAACTCTTCCCATGATGATATTGTAAGCTGATTGCACATTCTTATCCATCACAAAGAAGCGTATTCTTTCTGTTTGACAAGCAGGCCAAGTTCCAATGAATATATCCAACTTGATCGTCCCAAGTGGAAAAACTTTCTCTCCAGTAAAACCCAGGAGAGGTCTGTGATAAGGCTCCAATTGAGATAATTTTAAATTTAAACTGTCAAAGCATGAGTAGAACATGATGTCTGCCAAACTACCATTATCTACCAGAACCCTTGAAATCACTACTTCTTTCATCCTCATTTTGATCACCAAAGGGTCGTCGTGAGGGTAAAGAACACCTGCAAGGTCATTTTTTGAAAAACCAATAACCAGCTTCTCTTTGTTTATCTTCCTTGGGCGATCCTCTTCAGCCAAATTTATCCGTTGAATATATGAGCAAACCTGAGCCTCACCGAGGTAAGCTTTTCTTTCTGCAGTAAGATCTCCTACTCCTGCATCTCCGCCTGTAATAACATTACAATCAAATGTTCCAAAACGTATTGAAAACACCTCGCGTTCTGGTTGCTTTGGCCTTTTGGGAAGATCGGGGTCATCCTCTGTATCATCTTCATGATCCCTTTTCCTGTTTTCTTCTGCCCGACGAGGAGATCTAGACCTCTCTCTTGCTCAGTTTTTATTTCCTCTTTCATTTCTACGATCAACATACTTTGACAACTTTCCTCGTCTAATGAGCGTTTTAATCTCATTCTGGAGGGCTATGCTATTTTTAGTCATATGACCATGATCCTTATGAAATTCGCAATATTTATCTCTATTTCTTTTGTCAGGGTCCGACCTCAGTTTCTTTGGCAACCTTACTTCCTCGTTATTCTTGATTTCTTCCAAGACATGATTAATACCCATTTTCAAAGGAGCATAATTATCGAATTTCTTCAGGACTTCCTATGACGACTTATTATTCTTGGAATGCTTGTCACCGCCATTGCCCTTATGCTCTTTCTTCTTAGATTTGTCGATTTCCACCTTGGTTTCTTTATCCATATTCTTCTTCGCAGCCATAGCCTCCTCGGCATTCATGATTTTGGCCGCTTTTGCCATCAACTCTGACATAGTTGTAGGTGGATCTTTGGCCAAAGTGTAATACCGCTTGTTAGGCAATAACCCACTCATCAAGGCGGTGATTGCTGTCTTTTCTTCATAATCTATGACTTCCAGCTTCTCGTTATTGAAACGAGTTATGTAATCTCTAGTACTCTCACCAGATTTTTGTCTAACACTTAACAAGTGTGCTACTCGTTTTACTGGCTTTGCTCCAAAACAGAAATTGCCAATGAACAACTCGGCCAACTGAAAGAAAGTTGAAATCTTACCCCGAGGAAGATTGTTGTACCATATCTGGGCAGATCCGGTAAGATTTCCTGAGAATGCTCTACATCTCATCTCGTTGGGGACAGCATAGATGTCGGCAGCAACTTGATATTGCTCTATGTGAAGAACATGATCTGTCTTTCAATCATATTTGGGGGTCACCACAGGTGCTTTAAATTTCGACGGTGTAGGAAAATCCACAATTGCCTGTGCAAAAGGTGTCCCTTGAACAAAAGTTCGTTGTAGGGGGTTCTTCGCCTTAGCCATTTCTCCCAATCTATCCTCCAACCGCTGAATGGAACCTTTCCACGCATCATTTCCTTCCTCGGGCCTATTAGTTCGAACAATTGATTGATCTGACGTGGCCTCCTGAGATCTATCTTGACGAGCAACTGGTCGTGATTGTGCTGATCCTTCTCTTAGATCTGATGTTTGTCGAAAACTCCTCGACATGGTTTTAGGTGGACTCCTATTCCTCCTAGGGCCTAATCGACTGAAAGGAGACACCCTGCTCAGTCTTTCCAAGGCACTGGTCCTCTCTGGAGAGAGAGTAATACGTTGCTCAGTATCTGTGGCCCGTATTGATGAAGTTCGCCCAGGTTGATAAGAGAAATCATCAGATTCCTCATTACGATACGCGTCTGTACGCCTGGATCGTGAAGAAAGTAAATTGGTTTGCCTCTGACCACTTCGATGTCCCGAATGTGCAGGTGCACCGCCATGAAGGGTTTGTATGAGTTGCCGCATTATTTCTTGCATGTCGGTTTGTCCTTGAGCCAGATTCGTCATAATTCCTGCCAGATCTGGAGGTGCAGAGGGATTTGGAGGATTCCCAACGTTCCCAGTATTTCGATTGCTGGATTCCGGATTATCTGCCATTGATGATGAATGATTTTTGGTAAAAAACGATAACAACAGTCGATTCCCACAGACGACGCCAATCTGTTGATGTAAAAAATTAGATTGCTTCTAATTATTTAATCACAGATAAATATAAATGAGACAAAGAATTTTAAAGTGGTTCAACCTTATAAGAATGGCCTACGTCCATTGTTTCTGTTATTGCCAAGTGTTTTTGGAGTTCTCGATATGTAATTCTATCAAGAAAATCCGGTCCCTTTGAATGAGGGTGATACAATGTATTTATAGCCCTTAGGCTGTACATGTGAAAGGGTAAACAATTAATGCCCTTTAAGAGTATACGTCTGTATGATAAGCATTCAATGAATAGTTGAACTGTTGATTATCTGGCAATCAATGCTGTGACCGAGATGCAGCTCGGACCACCTTAGTTGCTCGTCGTTCAGGAGTTCCTCGGAGTGTTGGAGTTCCTCAGAGTGTTGGAGTTCCTCGGAGTGATGGAGTTCCTCAGAGTACACTTGCTGCTCGGAGTGAGTATGACTTGGTCGGGGAAATAAACTTCCTCGTTGCTATTGTGCCACGTAGATCGACACGTGTCTTCTTATTATTCGTCTATATCAGCATACTAATTTTGGTATCAACAATAAGTAAAACAAAAAAACGTCCGTTGGAGAAGAAGTGGAGAAGCTTTCCAACGAGTTCTAGGCCAAAAACTCCGCCATTTGCACCACCGTCACCGCCAAATTGTAGATCGCGCGACGAGGAACACAACCACACGACTTTCTTCCACAAATCAAAACAAAATTTCCAGGCAAGTATCTATCTTGCTGATTTCTAGTTAATGTTCCTTCCATGTTAGTCTAGGAATGAAAATCATATGTTTTAATTGAAGAATTATATGTTTTGGAAGAAAACTCGTATGCGTTGTAGGGAGAATCTATGTAGCCTGAATTTTGAATATATGTAGAGGTTTTATCACAAAATTGGAAATAATATTGATGAATGAATTGGGGTTGGTTAGGTTCTTTAATTGAAAATTCGAAAACTAGGGTTCTTATAAATTAATTTGGGGATTTCATGTAATCTTAATGATTCTGGACGAATTTATGATTCTAGGAGGTTATGAATGATATATAACCTTGTTATGATTGATTGGGATTGAAGATGAGACGTTGGGGATTAAACTGTAGAGGTTTTAAGCTTAAAAATGGTGAAAAACGAGACTGCCAAAGGTTGAAGACGAAACAGTCCAATTCGCGCGTAGTCACGCGAAATCGTTCGAGCGAGATGCCAATGTCGCGCGAAGTTGTTCGAGCGACACGCGGAAGCCGTTCGAGCGAGATCCATTCTGGTTCGAGCGAGATTTCTAATTTTTAGGGAATTTTCTATTTTGCCCCTATTTTAGTAAACGGTTAATTTGAGTGAGGAAAACCAGTCTCTGAGGAACCCAGAAGAGTGTAAAATTATTGGGAGTTGTTTAGGACGGTGAACTTACCTTGAAGATCACAAGAGTGAGATAATCGTAATTAGGATTTATACCATAAGGTAAGTGAGAGTATACCTACTGAGATTATACTTAGTGAGATGGAATACTTTGAGATGAGAAGAAAGTATAAAATAAATTATAAATGAGAATAAAAAGAGACGAGTTCGTTATGCGAAATACTCGAGTAAAATGTGATAATTATAATTATGGGTCGTGGGTGAACCTAATTTGGAAAATGTGAATAATTATATATATGACTGTGTGACTGTGCATATATTATGTATCTGTGTAAAAATCATACCCGGGCTACTTACTATCACGAGGGGGTTCCGCGCCGGGACAGTCTTATCTAGATTGGGCCTTTATGGGGGATATTGACTCGTACCCTAGAAGATAGTATTCCTCGATACAGGCTATCTGAAAATGATAGTCAGATGTTCTAAGAGACGTGAGGGTATGTGCTGACCTCTTAGAACCTGGAACTATGCTTCGCCTCCATTTGTATGTGTTTTGTGTTAATACAGTTCGAGAGTGATTCCGAACTAGTATTTCCCTTAGTTTGCGTGATACGGGGACTTGATAGCAGAGTATGCCAGTACCATAGATCTTATGTGGGGTGCCGTTAGTATATATATTATATGTGTGACTAATATATGTACGTATATTTATATGGGAACTTTTTACTGTGCATATAAGTAGATAAGTAATGAATAAATGCTTCAACTTTATTATAAGTGTTCGGGAACTTTATAACGGTAATGAGTTATTTTAAATAACGTACGAAATCTTGAAGAGAATGATTTCCTAAAGTAAATATCATAACCTCGCTTTTCACATGATAAAACCTGATGGAAAATAAGATAGGGAAATTGATAAGATTTATTAGTACGGTAGGCGTGCACACTAGATGAGAGGTGAGAATTCTCAAGAGAGTGTTGCATACTAACATGGTTGTTGCATTAGCAGGTAAGCATTTTAAATACTTGCTAAACTAATTTTAAACTGTTTTACACTCGGGCTCTGACCCGTTCCCTGTTATCTCTTTTCTCTTGTATATATATATGTATATATTTCAGGTACCCATCCATAGGGGCGTCTTGCATAGATTCTTTGGACCGCATACGCTGCAGCTTATGTGGGAGTTGCAGGACATTGCGTAGACGACCTTGATGTTGAATCTACTCTCATTCTAGTTTTGATTAGGTAGGGCATGTGTCGCCCGTTTCCTTATTTAGTTAGATTTGTCAGAGATTATGTTCATTTATCTTTAGCATTTTTACTCTTTTGGATTTAATTACTGTTATGATGGTTTTCCTTTGTTGTTTTAAAATTGGTATTGGATTATCTGAATGATTAAATTCATGGGTATTTATTTCCAGTCTTAATAATTGTGTGAATCTTAAACTGTTACTTATTAAAGAATTTCATAATTGGATTTAATAAATGGAAATAATATTTTAAATGGTTTTGACACTTCGCTTAATTATTTTGGGTGTTTAAATTGGAAAGTTTATTTTGCTACAGTGATGCTAAGAATGATCCAACCGTTTACCTTGATTATAATTTTATAAAAGACTGATCACCCGGTATTTAATTAGGCGGGGTGTTACACATTTCAAACCATTCTTTTTCATATTTTGTCACAATGAGGGACATAAAGAAATTTTTTGTTACAAATTGAAAAAATATTAAACGGAAATATGGTCCTAGTTCCATGAGATTGAGAAGGGAATGTGAATTTATCCCCGAAGATGTATTTTATAGAAACAAGTCTATTAGATATTAAGATGAAAAATCGAGGCCTTTTTCATATACTCCTCCTCATTTGTACGGTAAGAAAATTGAGAGGATAGCTCATATAGCTAGGAAAACATCTAAAAAGAATGTGAGAATAAATGTTTTATTTTGTACCTTTTACAAAGTACAAGGCTACACAAATCAAGTTTCTAGGTGCTTGAGCGAAAGAAATAATTGGTTAATGAACATTAGGGAACACGTTTTTCGAAGAGATTCTATTGATTAACTTAAAGGTAAAGTAGGTGAGTTGATGAGATGGATGAGTTTTTTAGTGCAAGATAGAGGTGAGGCTAAAAGGGAGTTTACTAGACCTTATGCTCAAATTCTAATTACTAAGAATAAGAATCCTAGTAGGAATAATAGTTGGATTCCAAGAGTTGGTAGTGGATTACCTAGGAATGCACTGAGGAAGAAAGTGAAAGTTGTTGCACCACAAATGAGGTTTGTGATGAAAGGTGTTGTCCTCATTCCTCCTATTGATCCTGGAGATGGAACACCCATCACTATCCAGGTAGATAGTTTGTTGGGATGCCTATAATCTTATTTGTGTGTAGGTTCCCTCCTAAGTCATTCTTGATTTGCGGGGAAAGAAATCTTGTGGGTGTGAGTTTGAAAACCATTTGGTATCATTTTTCTTATTTGGTGAGGATTTCATGCATTTGTATATCTACATGCATTTGTTTTTTATGTTATATTCTTTACAAAACATGTTTGTAATCTATGCAGGATTCTTTTATGAAAAATCCAAAAAGATTTTATATTTTGTTTCTTTTTGTGATTATGTGGTTAAGTCTTAGGTTCATGGGATTTAATGAATTGATTTAACTTGAATGATGATTAAAAGTGGATTTTTAACCATGTGATTGAAAATGTTGATTGATTTAATTATTATGTTATAATTCATTTGAAAAATCATTATTGTCTTTGGTATTTATTTCACATTACTTGAGCACTGTGACACCCCGCCTAATAAGATACCGGGTGATCAGTCCTACACCAAATTAAAACAGGAATCCCAGTTGATTAATCCTTAGCATCATTGTCGAAAACCTTTTTAAAACTTACTAACCACCTAGTATTCCAAAAAGCTGGCGCCAAATTTTATCTTATTAATTAAACCAAATAGTACATGCGGAAATAAATATAAACCATTCACACAACTGAATTAAATAAACTGAACAAATAATAAAACGACATGCCGAATAAACCATCGATCACCAAAGTAAATAGTCCAATACAAACATCCAACACCGAATAAATAAATCTGAAAATTGTACTGAAAAGTCTGGGCGATGTGCACTAAGTAAACTGAAACTGATAGATGATTCTTACTCTAGGAAAGAATGAATGAGGCGTCTAATCCAAGCTCCTCCTAGCATCCACATATGCCGCAGCTCCGTGTCCCTGGAATAGAATATCAATCCTGGCGTCCCTGTGGCTGAACACCTAAAAGGTTTTGAAAATAATTTTATAGCGAGGGTTAGAACCCAAAACATTTTGAAAATATTTAGCAAGTGAATTAACTGCAGTAATTAAAATATATGAATGCGCTCCATATATAAGTTAGTGTTGCACTCTCTTGAGGACATTCTCACCCCTCCACTAATGTGCACACCTAACGATTTTCTTCACCCCACCTAGTTGTACTACCCCGTCCAACTAGTCCTTGTAATCCTCCCTTGCCTTTCCACTCTAAACCGAGTATTATTATCTATGGGTTATAAGTTATCTCACTAATTAACTTGATTAATTTTCTTTAAATAATATCATATAACTGTGACACAAGTTATATAAAATAATTAAATCGCACATTGTATTATTACCTGCATATAATATTTACTACCATTATATACGTACCTTTACGACAACATCCACACATATATCATACGTACATCCATCCCTTTGAGTATACCCTCTCCAGATGATTCCTTCTAAAGTGCGATCTCACTAGGTGTGCTCACATAACCTAGTTCCCCAAGTTGGATTCGCTCACCAACCTGGCTCAAAATATAAACGTAGTGGAGGCGATCATATTCCTTCCCTTAAAGTGAGATAAACCCCTCACCCATATACCGGACGCTATGACCTGAGGATATACTCACCCGACTCCTCAAGTTAGGGGATTCACCCACATCGCGCAACCTCCCTTGATAGCACTAGAGTATATAAATTAAATAAATATCTAGTCACTGATATTTAATAGCACACATAAAGTACACACATATATATATACTATCACCACACCGTATATATATAATATAAATCCCGAATTTACGATGTACTAAAACCCTTAACACTAGCCTATATATTCCCGAGTCTATGGTCCGACTCAAATTTAATTAATTTACACACTAATTAATTAATACCAATCTGAGTCTATGGTCCGACTCTAATTTAATTAATTCACACATTAATTAATTAGTACCAATCTGAGTCTATGGTCTGACTCTAATTTAATTAATTGACACATTAATTAATTAATACCAATCCAAGTCTATGGTCCGACTCTAATTTAATTAATTTACACATTAATTAATTTAACACTTGGTGTCGCCTAACCATTATACCCGGACTCGCTCAGTTGGCGCGTACTATCGTTAATACCTGATTCTATATTTCACCCCATAACTAATTAATTACACCTAAATTCCTTTAACAATGTAGTCCCACTCAACTACAATATCCAAACATCTTCCTCGGTCCAAAATAAATACTTACGAATTATTTCTCGAAATTCGTTCATCTCATGACATACAATTATCACCCTCCTAAACCCAATTATATCACCTTATAATTGCTAAGGAATATGTGCTACATATGAATTTATCACTACATAAAAAGTAGGGGAAAAATCTAAATTAAATTTCCATTTATACATAAAACTGGCGAACCTGCCAAATTCCTGGGACCATCGATCGATCGATCCCCTGGGTCGATCGATCGATCGACTAGATCCCTTTCTTCTCTGGCTTGCTGTTCAACCATTGACAAAAATCTAAGGTTTATTTCCTAAAATGTCAACCTCAATCCAACCTATTTATCATCTTTTTAGATCTATCATGAACTATAATCATCATCAAAACCTTTTAACATCATTGATAGTACGAATCTTTACCTACTCAAGAATACAAATTCCTATGGTAAAATCCTAATTATCATTCACAAATCTGATCCCACAATCACAATAAATTCAATTCTAACACTGGTGTTCTATTATAATTCTTATACCAATCAATACTGAATACTTTTATAACATCAATTGGACTGTCAAATCACTCAACCAACTACATTTATAAAAACCCATTTCATGCAATAGCCCACCTAAAAATGAATTTAGGTTTACACTTCCCATAATATGAATTGATTATCATCAATTTAAAAATCACAACAGTTAACCACTTGCCTGGAATTATTCGTAGTGTCTGATCCGTTGGTGTAGTTAAGGTGTTGATGAAGAGCACTCACTTTTGTCCCTTAATTTTGCTCCAAAAATCCCCAATTGGCCCTTGATTTGCTTTCCTCAAATTCCCACTCAAGCCCTAGGTTTAGAATTTGTGTTAACTATTGTTCAACACTCCTCCAATTAGGTTTAAATCCATAATCCCATTTTTGACCACATGGGCCTAATTAAAATGGCCTGAATCTCCCCGTGTGGGCCAGCTATGCCTAAAAATGTCCCGAGACCCGATTACTACCCCGAGTACTCTTTTCTGACTATCTCGATCCATCCAGACTCAACCGCGCACTCAGAATCATCATCCGAAATACTTTATAACATTCTCTAATTTTGACCTAAAAAATGCAACACACATTAATTCAGACAATTTAACTTAAAGTCCCCCAATATAAATAATTCTCCCCACTTAAATAAATTCTTGAAATCATAATTTAAGTTTTTCCAATTTAAATATTTTTATTTCTCCCAAAATAATTAAATACTAAATCCTCAAAATTATGGGGTGTTACATACTTCCCCCCTTACAAAGGAATTTCTTCATCGAAATTAAGATGAGCCTAGTGCTCCAAGTAAAGAATCTCACTCTCTAGTCATGTGCCTCTAAGATCGCTATATCTATATCTCCCACTTCTAACTATAAATTACACAAATATGCATTTTAATTTACCAGGGCGCCCATACACCATGTACCCGTGCTTGACCGCACAAAAGTTGTCTTAATTAACCCGGGTGCCCATACACCCTATCCCCGTGCTTTACCGCACGAAAGTTACCCGACTATGCTAGCCGTGCCCCATAATATAACTTTTAACCCTTAGTCATATCACATATATATATAATGACCGGGGTACCCAACCCATGTACTAACGACCAAATATCTACCCACTTCCAACGTTGCGCTAAGTTCACGCGTGGGACATCTCGCAAAGCGAAATCCAAATAAGGAACCTCCCCGATACACTACTACCTAACATTGTCGGTTGTTGAGATCCGTTAGACCATCAGTCCATAGCACGTACCCCCAATACTTGTCTCTTAGCACAAAAGCATACACGCCTACCCTTATGCTATAAAAGACAACATAAAATACCGCTCCCTTACTATCACTAGTTCATGCGTAAAATAAACTCTGAGTTATCTCTCCATGCTCAAAAATAAATCTAACCACCCTAATTCACTTCATTAGACTCCCTTACTTACCGGGATAAAATATGAGAACACACGACCTCATTATGTGTCTATCGCACCACGCAATACAACACACACACACACACACACACACACACACACACATATATATATATATATATATATATATATATATATAGGCTAGACGCCCTCTCAGGTGATACCTAGTAAAATCATTCATACCCTGGTGTCACGAACACCAAAACTTACCCCCACTATTCACAATAGTTCAAATTCATCGCTATCCAACCGATAAAATAATCATTTACCATACTTCCATAATTCTCGAAAGTAGTAACCCCTCGCATGATACCAATCCCATTTCTGTGCACACCCACACTCTCTCATGGTTATATGTATTATGGCTGCTATAGCCCGCACACCCACTAAATTCGACTTACCCGCAAACTCTAGTGAAAATAATTCTTATATTGTGACACCCTCACCATCACTCAAAACTTACCCCATGCCCATAGGATAAAAGATAATTACCTCCATACTCTAGCTGCAATGGCTGATCCTCGGGTTCTTGAGCAGCTTCCCCCTGCCCGAATGCACCCATGACTTGTTGTAGTGGCTGTACATCCAGGACCTTGTCCTGTAGTTAACCCCTGTCTCACTTAGGACAATCTCTCTTTACGTGTCCCGCTTCCCCACAAACGAAACACCTCTTTATAAATTCACCTTGCCACTGATCCCTTCCCTGTTGGCCTTGTCGGAAGTCCTGGCCATCCTGTCGATAGCTTCCAGACCTAAATCGCTTGGCCTGATTCCCCTGCCGGAAATCCTGCCCCTGATGTCCCATTGTCTGCTGTTGGGATACCCCATTGGCACTGTTCCCTCTTGCTTTCTCTGACTGGCTGGGTTCCACTCCCCTCCTGCTTACTTTCACGTGGAAGAGATATTCCTGGCAGTGCAGGAGTGCTGCATTAATGACATCTGTATAAGCTACTAATGCGGGATTACCAATCAAATATTGTCTGATCCTCTAGACTAACCCATCCATGAACCTTTCTTTCTTTCTTTCTTTCTTCATCGCTTACCTCATCCGGTACAAAATTTGCCAAACGAGTGAATTCTTCCTTGTAGTCGGCCACTGAACGGTCCCCCTGAGTCACCTCTCTAAATTTTCTCCTCATTTCGGTCTCAACTGCCGACGAAAAATACTTGTGGTCGAGTCGCACCCAAAACGGTGCAATAGCTAATGTATCCCTTTCCTCAACTGTGGTGATCGACTCCCACCACTGTAGCGCTGCTCCCACTAACCTAAAAGTATCTAGAATTTGCTTCTGTACCTTATTACAATCTACCATGCGTAGGTGACGCTGGATATCTCTCTTCCACTGACACGCAAGCACCACATCTGAACCCCCTCGAAACTCTGGTGGATGCCCTTTTTGAAAAACCTCTCGTACTTGCTACCACCCCGATGGCCCCTAGTGGACCTGAACATTCGGTACCACTAATGCCTGCGGCTGACCTCGTGAAAAGTACCTTGCCATTGCAACCATCATCGCTTCAGCTACCTGCGCCAGTAATTCAGTTACCTGTGCTGCCGAAATCATCTTTGGCAGTGGCTGCGGTAACTCTTATTCCTGATGAGCCTCTCTAGTCTCATCTCCCCTTGCTGCCCTAGCTGCTCTCTCTCTCTCTCCTGGGCGGCATCTGAAATGAGAATCGAATCGTATGAGTTCACCTTCAAATATAAAATGATTGGCAGAAGAACGTAAATGCACAGACGTATAAGAATACAACAATCCTATGATATGGTTCTACATCAAAGAACGCTAAGCTAAAACGTGAAAACTCGCAAAGATCCTAAGGACGCTAGAACCTAATGCTCTGATACCATCTGTAACACCCCACCTAATAAAACATCGGGTGATCAGTCCTACACCAAATTAAAACAGGAATCCCAGTTGGTTCATCCTTAGCATCATTGTCAAAAACCTTTTTAAAACTTACTAACCACCTAGTATTCTAAAAAGCTGGTGCCAAATTTTATCTTATTAATTAAACCAAATAGTACATGCGGAAATAAATATAAACCATTCACACAACTGAATTAAATCAACTGAACAAATAATAAAACAACATGCCGAATAAACCATCAGCCACCAAAGTAAATAGTCCAATACAAACATCCAACACCTGAATAAATACATCTGAAAACTGTACTGAAAAGTCTGGGCGACATGCCCTAAGTAAACTGAAACTGATAGATGATTCCTACTATAGGAAATAACGAACGAGGTGTCTAATCCAATCTCCTGATAGTATCCACATATCCCGCAGCTCCGTGTCCCTGGAATAGAATATCAATCCTGGCGTCCCTGTGGCTGGACACCGAAAAGGTTTTGAAAATAGTTTTATAGCAAGGGTTAGAACCCAAAACATTTTGAAAATATTTAGCAAGTGAATTAACTGCAGTAATTAAAATATATGAATGCGCTCCATATTTAAGTTAGTGTCGCACCCTCTTTAGGACATTCTCATCCCTCCACTAATGTGCACACCTAACGATTTTCTTCACCCCACCTAGTTGTACTACCTCGTCCAACTAGTCCTTGTAATCCTCCCTTGCCTTTCCACTCTAAACCGAGTACTATTATCCATGGGTTATAAGTTATCTCACTAATTAACTTGATTAATTTCCTTTAAATAATATCATATAACTGTGACACAAGTTATATAAAATAATTACACCACACACTGTATTATTACCCGCATATAATATTTACTACCATTATATACGTACCTTTACCACAACATCCACACATATATCATATGTATATCCATCCCTTTGAGTATACCCTCTCCGGATGATTCCCTCTAAAGTGCTATCTCACTAGGTGTGCTCACATAACCTAGTTCCCCAAGTTGAAATCGCTCACCAACCTGGCTCAAAATATAAATGTAGTGTAGGCGGTCATATTCATTCCCTGAAAGTGAGATAAACCCCTCACCCATGTACCAGACGCTATGACCTAGGGATATACTCACCCTACTCCTCAAGCTAGGGGATTCACCCACATCGCGCAACCTCCCTTGATAGCACTAGAGTACATAAATTAAATAAATACCTAGTCACTGATATTTAATAGCATACATAAAGTACACACCTATATATATACTATCACCACACCGTATATATATACTAGCGTATTCCCGTGCCTGAAGGCACGACAAAATTTTCCAAAGTACGTAATCGCACACGACGACAATTTTTCAAAATATGTAATAGCGAAACGCAAAAATTTTCGAAGTGTGTAATTACAAAACCACAAATATTTCGTTCCTCGACAAAACAAAGTGTAATCTTAACAAATTTGGCCATAATATTCTTTATTTATAGGACTATCCTGCCAAACGTTAGTGTTCTCAATCGGCAACAAAACCTCATGATGTGTTTATTTTTGTAAAGTTCATTTTTGATTAAAAAAATATTGGGTCGTGTTTAAGATAGGTAAACAATAATATTTAATGTCATGTCATTTTTAATTGCAAAACAAAAAGTAAGTAATTGCAAAAAAAAAAAAATCGTTACCCGACAACAAAGTGAAATAAAAAAAACCATACTCGGTTAACTCACAATACATATTACTATATTCATATTCGGTTGGCACTATAATCAATAAACAAACCAAATCCATGGCAACAATATTCGTTTATATTAAAGTTACAAAAAAAGGTACATCTAAATAAATGTACGATATTTCTGTTCTAATTTTAAAAAATTTGGGCAGAGTCACCTTTATTTATAGGACTATCGACCCTGTTTAAAAAAATAAAAATACTCAACAACAACAATACTACAATACTCGAGGTCCATATTGGACCTCATTTCAACCACTTCATCAATTTATGTTGAGTCGACCAGGTAACTTGAAACATGCAACATCAATTTATGTTGAGTCGACAACCGCTTCATCAATTTATGTTGAGTCGACAACCACACGCATCACCGTCAAGTGTATAGAGCTTTGCACGCACCCACATCCTAAAACATGCAACATCAACATAAGATGTATGCACCACTATCGGTACGCATCATATAAAAAACATATGCATAACTGGAAAAAATTCAAGAACCTAAATAAAAAGTAGGAGAACTTACCGATATGAACTTCAACATAAACTTCTCCAATTCTCCAGTATAAGTTTGTTGGTTACCGAAATCTGTAAGAAAAATGATATTGTGACTCAACTTATATCAAATGCAATATTATTTGTATAATGTATGTATTAATGCATGTATCACCTAAGACTATTGACAACTATTGAATAGGATGAAGATAAGAGATGGCCAGCGGTAGGGGATGGCGGTGAAGAGAAGAAAGGATGGCGGTGAAGAGAAATATAATGAAACCATAAGATTTTTATAATCTATATATCAAATTCACAACCTCCTACAAACCCTCTGAATTTCCAACAATGTAAAACAATGAAAGGAGGCTTAAGTTAACTTAACACACACATAAAGAGGGAGAAAGTGTATAGAAATAAAATGGATCAGTTTGAACCGAGGGTATACAAAATGAAAACACATTTTTTGAATCCCTCATTCGAACATTTATGAGTAGGATTGATGTCTCCCGATCATAGACATAAAAATATATAACACCAAATCGGATGTTTTTAAACATAAAAATAATTCTTACCCTTTCTTTGAGCATGACAGTAAACAGAGTTCACTATTCAGGTAAAAAGACTCAAAACTCTTTTTGCATTTATTTCTTGCATTTTTTATACATGAAGATCCTAATTATAAGCAATTCGTTAACAACCATATTCCTCCATAGACAAACATACCTAGAGTTAAATGAGATTACATTCCAAAATCAAATAAATGGAAGTTTATTCCGTGAAATGAAACTGTTTAAGTGTTTGAAATGAAACATACCTAGACTTGACTTTTTAAGTGTTTGATAAGCATTGTTAAAGAGTTAAATGAAACTGTTTAAGTGTTTAAGTAGGAGTTATTACTTCATAGTCTTCATATGAGGACCCAATGTTTGATAAGCATTACCAAGCAAATAAACAAAAAAGACATACGAATAATCCAAATGTGGAGAAGTCTCCTTGGTCACAAAAAATCCCAATGTCAAGTCTATACCAGATGATGAGAGAATACCTGCAGTTGCCACCATGTGTGCCACTGATAGAAAAGAGGAAAAGGAGATCTCCACTCCTGTAACTGAAGACTTGGAGAATTTCTCAATAAGCATTAAGTAGAAGACATGTTTGTGTGTGTGTTTGTGTGCGCGTGTGTGCGTGTGAGTGGGGAAGGGGGAGGGGACGGGGCAGGGGGCGGGGCAGTGTTGCATATATATGCAGTTGCATCTGCATATATATGCAACTGCTGCATATATATGCAACATGCATATATATGCAGATGTGGGGCAGTGCGTATATATGCAATGCGCATATATATATGCATACTGCATATATATCCAGATTGCATATATATGACTGCATCTGCATATATATGCAGATTGACCTTTACCTACGCATATAAAATGAAGGACGACTATCGAATCGCATATTATAATGCACCTAAAATATTTAGAAGAAATCATGTGAAGAAAAGGAACTCCAAGCCAATATTTAGAAGAAATCATGTGAGGAAGAAGAACTCCAAGAAATTATGGGAAAAAAATGAAAGGAAATTTAACATTTTGTGTAGTAAATTGAATTACTGGTTTTTCTACAGAGGAACTCCAAGCCAAAGTTTATCTGGTACTCTTTCGCCTAGCAGGTGTAAACATGCAGGATACTTGATGCCAAAGTTAATCTGGTAATCTTTTGTGAATAAAGGAACAACAATCAATCAAGTGTTTTTTTTAGATTTAAAAAAGAAGTCTAAAAAAGGGATGAGTAGAAAAGAACCTGAAAGCGGGAGCGGCGATCAAGAGCGGTAGGATCATGGACCATTTGGAGAATGAAAGGCGTTAAGGTACCCATCTCGACCTCGTGAACGTTGAAATGGAAACCTAAAAAGGCTTCCATCGGACTGTTCACCCAGTTGGTTTCAAATCTACAAACATAATTTTGTTAAATCTTAACACTAAAATATAGGAAAGAACCGAAACAAACCTTTTAGTGTGAATATAGTAAGGAACCAAAGCATAACTTGCATGCTGTGAACTTAATTTCAAATAACCCAATGAGTGATAGTCATCCATGTTTACTAATTGCAAATAATAGAACAAAAAATGTAAGCAAGAAAAGAGAGAATAACACCTTAAGTCAGCCACCAATGCAAAATCCAAAATCATCCAATTCATGCATATTTAAACCAATATCAAACCTTTGTTGACCAGAGTTAGATATGAAAAAAATGAACTAAAATAGGGCACATGCCACTGCCAAACCAAAAAACTGATTAGATTTGGTATAACATTCAATCAAAAAAATAAAAAAACCCAAACATTCAACCAATAAATCTTTTTAAATCTAAGATTACGTCTTTTTGGCAACAACTTGAAACCCCAAATCTTCTTAAATCTGAGATTACCATACTACAAAATGTAACTAAAATATTCCATACCATATACCATATGAGATCAAAATGTAACTACAAAATTAAAACTATATCAGATCTGAAAATACCTATGTAGTGGCCACAGTTCTCAATCTCGGTCTGCTCCTATAGTAGCAGCCTCTTTTTTTTCCATTCAAATGTTGTTTATGTTCCTATAGTAGCAGCTTCTACAGTAGCAGCCACAATATTAATTGGCTTAACATAGAAGAAATAAACAGAATAATGATGAAATCCCAATATTTCAAAATAGATGGGGAATTTAACATAGAAGAAATAAATGAGAAGATAAAAACTAAAAAATACAAAAGAAAAAAAGACCTAGATGAATAGATTTGAACCCCTTACCTTCTTTTTTAAACAATAATGAAGGATGAGAAGAAATGTGTACCCAATAAGCAATGAACTGGTAGAAGTCCATTTGTTCCATGAACCTATTAAAATAAGCAAGAGTAATTAAAAAAAAACATCAGATCCATAAGGACATACACTCAAACATATGCAGGCTTCTTATAATTTTTATTTTATTAAACATGTAAAGGACACTCACAACCTGCCATTTTTTTGTCCAAGACAGATAGGAACAAATATCTCCCATTGAGTCTGCCTCCCATGCGTGTGTGGTCAAAACACAGTTTCTCTCATTTTATTTCTTCATAAACCATCTTGTCAACCCAACCAAAGTACCAACAAACCCCATGTAATGAACCCAACAAACTTAGACAGAGGGTTATATGCAGACTATTTAGTGCTTAAGTTGAAAATCCACTAATAAATCTAAATGTAAATAAGTAAATAACAATAAAAACATAAAAAAATACCTAAGTTTGCCAAGCAAAATCTCTGAAATGTCCCAAACCCACTAAACCCAACCTGTGAAAAAGAAATCAACGAAATCCAAAACCTGAGCCAAGAAACCAAAAATCGTGCCAAGAAACCAATTTCGAAACCAAATCTAAACCCCAAGAATGTAACTTAGTAAAAGAATACCTGATCAACCTCTCAAGAATTTTTTTTTGAATCCAACACCTGAGCCAAGAAACAAATAGAAACACCAAAAATAAATCCATTGGATGGAGCCAAAAAATCGAGCCAAGAAACCAAATCTGAAACCAAAAATCGAGGTAAGAACGTAAATGAGCTAGAATACCTGATCAACAAATTGAACCTTGCCAAGAATCGAGCTAAGAATGTAAATAAGTAAGAATATCTGAGTGGCGATAGGTAAGAGAAAATGAACAAAATTAAAGCCCTAATCTGTCCACACACACCCAGAATTCGTCCACACCCACACATACCTGCAGCTGATGAACCATCAAAGCCCTAATCCGTCCACACACACCCAAAATTGAAGCCCTAATCCCCCCCACACACAAAACAAAAAAAATCAAATCGCTACAGCTAATGAGGGCGACAACGCGCGGTAGATGGGGATGGGTTTTATTTTGGGGAGAGGTTAATTTTTTGAGGATTTGTTTTGTGAGCCCTATGTCAGAACGGGGGAATAGTATTGTTGGGGTTGTGAGTGTATGGAAGGGTGGTTTAATGAGAAAGCTGTCATTTGGTGTGTTTTTACCAAAAGAGGGTTGAGTTTGAATTAAAGAGGTGGAGGGGGAAATTAGTTAGTGAGAAGGAAAAGAGGGGGAAATTAAAATTTTAAGGGATAAAATAGGTAGTGTAAAAATATGAATAGTGTTGTATTTGAAATCAATCGTGGGCATCAATCTCAACCCTTTATTTCTCAAAAATGTCTTTTGACGTGGCATCAATCCGGATCGTTAAAATATACACATTTTCAAAAACCAAGCTCCCATATTATATAGATAATATAAATCCTGACTTTATCATGTACCAAAACCCATAACACTAGCCTATATATTTCCGAGTCTATGGTCCGACTCAAATTTAATTAATTTAGACATTAATTAATTAATACCAATCCGAGTCAATGGTCCGACTATAATTTAATTAATTTACACATTAATTAATTAATACCAATTCGAGTTTATGGCCCGACTCTAATTTAATTAACTGACACATTAATTTATTGATACCAATCCTAGTCTATGATCCGACTCTAATTTAATTAATTTATACATTAATTAATTAAGACCAATCTGAGTCTATGGTCCGACTCTAATTTAATTAATTGACACATTAATTAATTAATAGCAATCCGAGTCTATGGTCCAACTCTAATTTAATTAATTTATACAATAATTAATTAATACCAATCCGAGTCTATGGTCCGACTCTAATTTAATTAATTAATTTAACACTTGGTGTTGCCCAACCATTATATCCGGACTCGCTCACTTGACACTCGTTAATACCCGATTCTATATTTCGCCCCATAATTAATTAATTACACCTAAATTCCTTTAACAATGTAGTCCCACTCAACTACAATATCCAAACATCTTCCTCGGTCCAAAATCAATACTTACGAATTATTTCTCGAAATCCGTTCATCTCATGACATACAATTATCACCCACCTAAAACAAATTATATCACCTTATAATTGCTAAGGAATATATGCTACATATGAATTTATCACTACATAAAAAGTAGGGAAAAATCTATATTAAATTTCCCTTTATACATAAAATTGGCGAACCTGCAAAAATCCTGGGACCATTGATCGATCGATCCCCTGGGTCGATCGATCGATCGACCAAATCCCTTTCTTCTTGGCTTGCTGTTCAGCCATTAACGAAAATCTAAGGTTTATTGCCTTAAATGCCAACCTCAATCCGACCTATTTATCATATTTTTACATCTATCATGAACTATAATCATCATCTAAACCTTTTAGCATCATTGATATTACGAATCTTTACCCACTCAAGTGTAATACCCCGCATTTTTATCGATATTTATTTATGGGATTAATTATATTAAATGTGAATTAATTGAGAATTAATCCGGATAAAATACTAACGAGATGTGAGTTGGTATTTGATTATAATGTGTATACATATGATGTTATATGAATATTGAAACTATTGAAATTGTCGCGAGATTGAAATACGACAATTTGGGAAATTTTGTTGGGACGCGCGTGACAGTCGCGTCAGGAATATAATTTTTAATTAAAAAGTGAATTTTATTTTTATTAACCGTATGATCATTTTGAGTGCGCCAACGTGTCCGGAAGGGTCAAAATAGTCAGAAAACACTAGCCGGGAGTTTAGTTCGGGTCCCGGGGCATTTTCGGGCCATATCGGCAACTTAAAAGGGTATTTTGGTAATTTTGAAATTTTGGAAATAATAACCAACGAATTTTGGGACTTAATATTTGGTTATTTTGTAACCCACTAAACCATTACCAGCACTTAACCAACTAAAGGGCTACGGGAGTTATAGGAAGAAGTGGGAGAGAAGTTAGAAGAGGTTCCCAAAGAGAAAACCACCATCTTCAACCTTGGGAGGAAATCCATAGAGAAAGGGGAGAATCAACCCATTAACCAACACCAAATTCAGAGAACTATCTAAGGCAAGTGGTTTAATTACGTTAATTTCAAGCGAATGCTTCTTCCATGCTTAGAAATTGATAAAATTGCATTGTATTGGGAGACTTGTAAAAACCCATGAAATTTGGAGTTATAAATTCAGATTATAATATAGGTTTGTATGTAGAATTGTTGTTGGGTGATTGAACTAAAAGAATTACTACTTTTTATGTTACAATAACGGATTTATTTATGCAAATTGAAGACTTTAAATTTTTAGGGTTCATGTTCATAAGGTTTGGGAAAAATTGGGGAGATTTGATGATTAGATGATGTTTAGGAAGATTTGGCCCTATATAAATGTTAAGTTATGACCTATAAATGTTTAGGGTGGATTAGAAACCTTAAAACACTGTTGGGACGATTTTTATTTGGGATTAGAGGTGAAGAAAATAGAGAAAAACGAGATAGAAAAATTATGGGCTCGAAACTGGCATCTCGTTAGAAGACCTGTCCAGGTCGTTCGAACGAGCTCGTTCGAACGAGCTTTTAACGAGTTGACAGTTTGAATTCTAACGAGGGGAATGTTCGTTCGATGCCTTTCGTTCGAACGAGATCTCGTTAGATGCCCACTTCGTTCGAACGAACTCATGTTCGAATGACCTCGTTCGAACGAGACTTCTAACGAGTTGACAGATTGGCCTTTTTGGCCTGGTTTGATTTCTATTGCCCCGTAACCTTGTTTAATTGTAGAGATTACATTACCTTGATGACAAATTGATATAGTTGGGATATTCGAGATATATTGGGGAGTAAAATATAGAAGAATGATTTGAACCAAATGATAATTGTAGGTTAGGCCGCGATTAACTAATTACGACGTGAGGATAATGGATGATGTGTATATATAAACCGGGGACACGTGTATTGGTATATGAATGAGAAGTATACCACTAATAAATTATGGTAATTACTAAGATGTGTGCATGCTTAGTATATGTATATGATTTTATGTGTATGACATACCTACCATACTTGCTATCACGGGAGGTTTACGTTTCGCTTAGGGCCATCTAATCCTTGTGTGCCCGGAATTAGATTGGTACCTAGAGGACATAGTTCAAGGGAATGACTTAATTGTGAGTTATTAAGTCAGCTAACTATGGAGTGTAGGTATGTACGTGACCATGGATATGTTGAATTATGTTCGCCTCCATTTTTCTGTGTGGTGTTTATTCTAACAATTCCTGAGAGATTCGAATTTTGTAATCCTTATGTACGTGATGTACCGGGATGGATAGCAGAGTGTGTGCACCACAGCTTAGCCTCGGGGTGCTTGTATTGTATATTTATGATGTGAATGATATACGGTTAAATGAACAGAATTGTCATGTTTAATTATGAGAATAATTTATAGTAACTCCTTGAGAAGATAAATAAGGGGATAACCTCCAGTAAATGGTAATGCTGATAATTGAAAATCCGAGTTTAAGTAAAGCTATATATTTAAGTGATAACATTGGGAATTCATATTGTGAATTGAGTAGGAAGGTTAGAACTTATGTCGGTTTAGTTAGATATGAGAATCTCTTGAATGGGTACGGTACGTTAGGAGTGCACAATTAGTCGAGAGGTGAGTATCTCATGTGAGAGCACGTCCTAACATGTACTTTGCATTCATTGTTTTAAATGTTGTTAAAACACTTGTTGTTTTTAAAATATTCTCCACATTCGGGCTCTGACCCGTTTGCTTTCAAATCTATTTTTTTATAAAAACCTTTTTAGGTGCCCAGCCACAAGGACACCACGCGTAGGATTTTCATTCAGGTGACGAGCTGTAGCTGTTGTGGAAGTTACAGGGCCTTCATATTAGACGCCTCATTTTTTTGTCTTGATTCCATATTCAGATTCATCAATTGTAGGGCATGTCGCCCATTTCTTTTAGAGACTTTCTATATTTCAGTTATTCAGACTTTGGTTTGTAATTAATTCAGGATTAAGACTTGTTTTATTATTTCAGTTGTGGGATTGTTGTGAGGAGTATTTCCTCCAGACTTATTATTATTTGTTGGTTATTCTATTGCTTCTTTATGGTGAATGGTTATGTTATCCTTTCATAATTCTTTTATTGCATGTTAATCAGATTTAATTTAAAATTTGACAACTTACTTTTTAAATACTAGGTGGTTAGTAATCATTAAATGTTTTCGACAGTGATGCTATTAACTGAACCAACTTGGCATTTTGAATTAATTTAATAAAGGAGTAGCTACCCGGTATTTAATTAGTCGGGGTGTCACATCAAGAATATAAATTCCTATGATAAAATCCCAATTATCATTCACAAATTTGATCCCACAATCACAATAAATTCAACTCTAACACTGGTGTTCTATTATGATTCTTATACCAATGAATACTGAATACTTTTATAATATCAATTGGACTGTCAAATCACTCGACTAATTAAATTTATAAAAACCCATTTCATGCAATAGCCCACCCAAAAATGAATTTAGGTTTACACTTCCCATAATATGAATTGATTATCATTAGTTTAAAAATCACAACAGTTAACCACTTGCCTGAAATTGTTCGTAGTGTCTGATCCGTTGGTGTAGTTAAGGTGTTGATGAAGAACACTCACTTTTGTCCCTTAATTTGGCTCCAAAAATTTCAAATTGGCTCTTGATTTGCTTTCCCCAAATTCCCTCTCAAGCTCTAGGTTTAGAATTTGAGTTAACTTCCGTTCAACACTCCCTCAATTAGGTTTAAACCCCTAATCCCATTTTTGGCCACATGGGCCTAATTAAAATGACCCGAATCACCCCGTGTCGGCCCGACTATGCCCAAAAATTCTCCGAGACCCGATTACTACCCCCGAGTACTCTTTTTTGACTATCTCAATCCATTCGAACTCAACCGCGCACTCAGAATTGTCATCCGAAATACTTTATAACATTCTCCAATTTTGACCTAAAAAATGCGACCACATTAATTCAGACAATTTAACTTAAAGTCGCCCAATATAAATAATTATTCCCTCTTAAATAAATTCTCCAAATCATAATTTAAGTTTTTTCAATTTAAATATTTTTATTTCTCCCAAAATAATTAAATACTAAATCCTCAAAATTACGGGGTGTTACAAGCACTTGCATATCCGTTGATGTGTGTGACTATAATTGTGCGATTCTTGCTTTTAGTTCTTGACTTAACCATAATCCAATCTCGAGATTTGTTGTTGGTTTTTAAAGTTTCTATGGTCCACGTGTGAGAATTTGTGTGTTTCATACATTGAAGGAGTTGAAAAGGGACCATTTTTATGTATCGATAAGGGCTATCATTAGAGTGGTTACACCCGATTTTGAATTTAAGTATCGTTGGGTAGGTATTATAAAGGTGTGTAAAAAGTCAATCAATGTCAAAAGCCAATATGTTGGAAAGATCCACAAGCCAAGAGCTTAACCGACATTCAAAACAAGATGGGTCATAACTTTTCAAAAATAAAAATTGTTATATTAATCTGGCATTTAAAGTATTTTGAACAACATATGCTTGAAGGAGAAAATGATTAGAAACTACCATTTTCTTGAGATTTTAAAAGTATGTTTGTGTTATGGTAAATTTAAGCATTATTACGAATCTTCATATGATTTGGTTATGTGTATTCATTTTGATTTTGTAACTATAATTGACACAAATCATGGCTTGATTGATATACAAAGTTCCTTGAAGTGATTTGATAAGAATTTGAATCCTTTTATATTGAGTTGATTGATATTTAAATTGAATGTGTTTATAATCTATGATCTAATCAATACAAGAAGGAAATTTGCTTGTTAAATTAAATTTATCACATGTTGCCTAATCACAATCACACTTTACACTTTTTTTTTTCATTTGTATATATGTGTGTCTGAGAGTTGTTGATTTCTTTGCTTTATTCTCATATTTGTAATTTTCAAGTAAAAAAAATGAATAATTTAACATGCATTGGATTCATTTATATCACTGTTTTTTTATTTTTGGGTTTGAGGTTTCACACTTAGTCTTTTTTGAACAAAATTTATTTATGACTGAGTTTTTTGGGTGATACCGTGTGCATGACTGTGGGTTAAAATTTATTTATGACTGAGTTTCTTGTGCCTATGTAGCCTCTGTGACACCCCGCCTAATTAAATACCGGGCGATCACTCCTTTATTAAATTAAAATCAAGGTGAACAGTTGGTTCATTCTTAGCATCACTGTCGTAAAAATAACTTTTCCAAATTTAACACCCTATTTAATTAAGCTAAGTGCCAAAACCATTTTTTAACATTACTTTCCAAATTTTATTTTGAAAATAAAGATTTAATTATCTACAACAATTCAATATTTAAAGAATCACACCACAATAATCCTGGAACATATAATCCAATTAATTTAAACATTCAACAACTAAACCCCAGCATTTAAAACTTAAAGTAAAACATACATGCTGAATAAATACCAAATTAACAGTACTAGAAATAACTGAAATACAAATGTACCAATAAAACAGATAAATAGTGGAAAGGACGACACATGCCCAATAAGGAGAATGATAGAAGTGGAATCAAGTAAATGAAATCGTCTAAGCAAGTGGCCTGCAACTCCCACCTAAGCTGCAGCACGTTCCTTCCAAGGGATCCTAAATAAGACGTCCCTGTGGCTGGGCACCTGTAATATATACATATATATACAAGAGAGAAAGAGGAATAGAAACGGGTCAGAGCCCGATAGTGTATATGATTTAAAAATTCGTTTAGCAAGTATTTAAATTGATACAGGCCAATGCAACAACATATTAGTGCGACACTCTCTTGAGAAATTATCGCCTCTCTTCTAATGTGCACTCCTATCTCACTAACCTTCCCAATGATTTATCTCATCATATATCACACTATCCTTCCCCAAGGATTTAACTTATCTCAGGTGACTCTCAAAATTTAAGATTTAACAACATCATGGTTTAAAAAGGATAATTTCATTTAGTACAAAACGCTCATTTTAACTTTATTGATTCATAAAGTTTTTCAATATCATATTATACTTTTCAAAACAAGTATTTCCAATTTGAGTCATTACATGTCTTACTTACCATAACACAGTAGGCAGTTTTCCATATTTCAGAAGTTCATATATATATATTAAATACTCGTATAATATATATATTCTAACAGCACCCCACATAAAATTTTATGGTGCGGGCATACTCTTCTATCCAATCCCCGTATCAATCGTACTAAAGGGAATACAAGTTCGGAATCACTCTCGAACTGTATAAATACATACACAAACAATATTGAGGCGAAGCATAGTTTCCAAGTCCAAGAGGTCAGTACATAACCTCACGTCTCTTAGGACCGTGACTACCAATTCGATAGCCTGTACCTAGGATTTCTATCTTCTAGGGTACGAATCAATATCCCCCATAAGGCACACGAGATAAGATCGTCCCAGCGCGGAAACCTCAGGGATAGTAAGTAGCGCGGGCATGATTTTCACAAGTATATAATATATGCATACACAATCATATATATATACCACTTTTATTATATCAATTTAGGTTTATCCAATAACCCACATTCACAACATTTATCCTTATTTTCCCATTATTATTTATCAAGTATAATGGTTCATTTCTAACTTTAATTCGAAGGGTTTTTCCAACTTACTACGTAACCCTCATGGACTCTATTCTTCAAAATGCACAATTCAATAGATATCCATTTATGTTCCAACGTAACTCTCTCTTACTTGTCTCTCCCCTTTAATATATACTTACGTTGTCCCTTATGCAAAATATCCCAAAAATATAGATTTCGCCTTACATTAAAGGATTTTGAATTTTATTTTTAAAGATGAGAATTTCAAACGGTTTCGAAATCGGAATTAAAATGGAGTTTTAATTGAATTTTTATTATCTAGAAGATTCCTCGAAACATAAAACTCTATAGCAAAAAATATATTTAATAATATTGAACGGTCCGATCGCGCTGAATTTTTTTCTGTAGCTTCCTCTCGTCTTCAGCTAATTCTCTGTAAAATTTCATCCAATTCCAACGGTCCGATCGTCCGTTTTTTTTAGTGTTTGTATCTAATTAGAACTCTTTTCTTAATCAAACTCTTAATCCTTTACATGACAAAGGATTTCCAGAATATCATATAAATCATCACTACATGAAAATTTCCCATCTCAAATTGGGTTTTTCTTCCATAAATCTCATCCTAATAACTCCTAAACTAATATGAATGATGCATCAACGAAATAAGAAAGATAAACACTTGCCTGAGATTTTCAAAAATCTGGTTTGGTGTTGAATTTTGTGTGGTTGCGTTCCCCGTCTCGCGATCTACGCGTTGGCGGTGGCGGCGGTGCAAACGGGTGAGTTTTGAGCCTTGGAATGCCTTGAGAGCTCTCTCCTCTCCTCTCCAATGGCCGTTCTAGTGTTTTGAGTTATCTAACCCTAGGATATAACATAAACATATGATATAACCCCTTTAATTTTCGTGGGTTTAATTACCCAAAAATACAAAATGACTAAAATGCCCTCCCGGGGTACTAATTAGGCCTAAAAACGCCCCGAGACCCAAATCAAACTCCCGGGTATACTTTTCTGACTATCTCGATCCTTCCGGACGCGTTGGAGCACTTAAAACGACCATACAAACAACTTATAAAATATTTACTTTTATTTATCAATATTTAGTCCCGACGCGACACGGGCGCGTCCCGACTCAAATTTCTAAAATTGTCATTTTATTCACTCGTGACATTTAATATGGCCACTATTATATATTACTTTTCTCATTAGTAATATTCAACAAATTTTCCCATAATTACTAACTCTCATCACGTTAATAATTACAACATAATTAATTTTCGGATTTTTATTAAATAATTAATTCACATTAAATTTAATAAATCCTCAAATTAATATAGCATAAAAATACGGGGTATTACAGCCTCTTGTATGTTGACCTTATATGACCATGTGATTGGTTTGTGGTTGTTCTTAGAGCTTTGTGAACTCTAAGATTGATTGTAGTCTACCATTTTATGAGCTTTATATTCCCTATGTAGTTCAAGTGTGTGATGAGCGTTTGATCATCTTTTGGTTGGATCTTTGTGTGATTTGTTTAAGTTTACCATAGACACAACCATATCCACTGTCTTGATAGTTTGACCTTAGACACAACCATGCTCCTCATAGCCTTTTATGTCCCTAGTGACATTTTTTGTGTTTATGCTGACTAATGATTGGTACTCTATCTTGATGACTATCATTTATAAATTTATGAGATTTAATACATTTCTATGATACTATGTGTTTTTTTTATCAAGATGTTACTATTGATGATTCATATACATGATTTTTCATCTTATATCATGTTTTTTTCTATTAGCTTGTATCGTTTGTGTAAGGATGTTTGATGTTTATCCATTTCCTATTATTACTTACATGATACTTTTGGATATATTTGGTTACTGTCTGACATGTTTCTACACATGTTCCATATTTATGCTCCATGTTCTTGTCACATACTTTCATGATATCTTATTGTGACACTTCTACTCCTATCATGTTTCACATGTTACATATGCATTTTATTTTCATATTTTTCATAATTCTCATTTCATGCATAGTTTTAGGGGGATTACTTATTGTCTTGAGAGGGTATTACTTGCTTTTGGAATAAAGATATTTGTTTGTGGGGGAGTTTGTATTTATTTTTTGAAGATGGTGCTCATTTGCGGATGTTTTAATCATGCTACACTTTTAGACTTCATGATACATGTTTCTTGTTGTTAGCATACCTTACTTATGTGATTTAGTTCTTATCATCATTTGGTCATTCTTTCCATGCGTGATTAAGGAGGATTAGAGAATTTTTGCCTATCTTTATCTTTTATTGTTTTGGGGGGACTTGAAGGTAATCTCTGAATTAGAAAGAGCTTTCCCGATTAACAGAGGAGACTCAAGAGAAGGAAGTAGCATGAATGCAGGGAGGTAGCTCAGCGAAGAAGCTCAGCGAGGCAACTCAGTGATGGAGCTAAGCGAGGAAACTAGTCGAAAGAACTCATCTTTGTCTTTCGTTTTACTCAGTTAAACTGTATCAATTTGTATCATTTTGATATGATTAAATGTTGTAACGATTGTAAGATTGAGTGTGAGGTCAAATGGTTCTCGTGAGAAACCAGGCCTGGTAGGGCTTGGGATAACTTACATGCTCTATCGAATGACCTCGTCGTGGGAACTTCAGAGGGACTTGGTTTGGCGGATTGAGAAGTGAGGCAGCATTAAGGCTTGTCTTGACCATCTTAGATGCACCCGGTAAAACACCGAGAGACTGTTGGATGTGGATGCTTATGCAGAGTAACCTTGCGTTCCATTGTATATTGAGTTTTAAGCCAAAGAGACATCTACCAAAGGTCAGATCAACTTTGAGTTATGTCACTAGTCACCTATCCAAGCTTGAGTAAACCATTGTGGTATTAGGACTGTTAGATGATTTGGTGATCCACCACTATAGTGACATTACTCTGACGAACAGTCGGTAGCCAAAAGGCATGTATTGGCATTTAATAATTATGACGTAGGGTGTGCTAACCCATCAGGCATTCAATATTTGTGACTTAAAGTGTGAGAGGAATGTCTTTCATATTAATGAGGATCGAGACATCTCGGGAAGGGTGTGGGTTATTTATTGAACTCAACCACTTCTGAGAAATAAGAGTTCTTTATGGAGAGAGAAAACACATTGAGAACAAAGAAGTTATTGTAAACTAGAGTTTATCCACCCACCATTGACATTTATTACGAAGCTTTTATTATCTAACCACAGAGATATTGGAGTTTGTTGGTGTTGGTTACCTGCCAAGGTGTATCTAGGGTGATTACTCCTCTCTCCCTTTAAATGAGTTATTTACAGATTTCTTTTATTATTATTTGAGTTATACATGAGAGATTTGTGAGTCCAATCTAAGTGTTTATCTTTACTCCTATAAAAGCGTAAAAAACTGAAGAAGCATACACTTGACCCTTTTAACCTTACATGTCCTAATAATTCCACTATTGCCACCACTCATACACCACTCTAAATTTCTCGGCATATCCAGGACTAACCACTCACTACACATATCTATCTCAACAAAACTATACCAAAGAGAGAGAAAACTTAATTATTATTTCAGAAGGTGAACGACCCCTAAAATGATTATGATATTTTTTTCTCATTTTTTTCTTCTTCTGATCTTGATTGCCATCATCGTCTTGATCTCAATTCTCATAGATAATCTCCTTCATTTCCTTCATCTCCCTCCTCGCTTTTAATGTATTGCGTAGTGTGTATGTATGAATGACAGATAAGAGTATTTGAACATTCGATTAATGCTTGCACATTACATGATTCAGATATTTATTCCATTATTCAATTACTGGTGAATGTCTTAATTTAGATGAGAGGAATATTGGTATTCAATGTCTCAAAGTTAGAGCTGACATTTCTTTCGAATAGGTGTATATATTACTGTCAATGTTTATCATAGTTATTTTTACTGAGAGCGTAATTGATAACAATAAAAAAATCATTCACATCAAAAGCTCTAATGATATCAAGTTTCTGGATGTTTATGGCGGTGCTCTTCGGGGTCGGTCCTGAAATTTGGAGTGCCTTGCTAAACTCAACTTAGGGCCCTATCGAAAATTTATTGTACAAAGGTATTAAATACCTAAAAACTCATTAAAAAATAGTTCTTCAAGCATTTCCACTTGTAAAATCACTAATTAAACTTTTACAATCAAGTTTATCCAGCAATTCATGTTCAATAGATAACAAGGCTAAGTCGTTTAACCTTTTTTTGACATAGTTGATCGTATGTAATTTTTGATATCTGGATGAGTTTTTTTGGTAACATTTGTAAAAATTACCAATTTATAAATAAAAACAGAACACGCAATTAACAATGAATCTAGTAGATAATTTTATTCTAGAAATATCTCAATTGATTGAATATAAAAAAATGTGGAAAAATGCCACCTAGTTTGAGCTTTTTATTCCCTCTCCAATTTCATCTACTTGGTTAGTGTAGAAAGAAAAAACGTGGCAACAAAAAAAATAATTACATAAAAAAATTGATTAATAAGACCTTAATGAATTAAAAAAAAAAATAATAAAAAATAGTAATAAAAAAGATTAGCAGTTGTGGACTAAAAATCATTTAAGAAAAAATAATAGATTAAAACTATTCATAGTTTTAATCTATAATTTTATTCATAAATTAAAACTATAAACTATGAAACAGAAACTAACATTCTTAATCTTACCTTTGGTTACCTTGGGCCAAGTTGGTTCCGCCGACATCAAAACAAACAGGGCAAATTGGCAAGGCAATTAGCTTTTGCAAAAAAAAAAAGAGAATACAGATAGTTGCACAGAGAGGGAAAGAGAGAGAGAGAGAGAGAGAGAGAGAGAGGGAGTTGGAATTGGAGAGAAAAGAGAGAGAGTGTATAAAAAAGATTTTGCGGGTAGTTGAAAAAATGGGCCCTTAGAAAAATGGGAATCTTAAATGAGTTGGGTTAGATTTTGTTAGGTAGTTGATTCATTCTTTGTACAGATTCTTTTTTATAGTTGAAAAAATGGACCCCTAAAAATTAAACTCATTTTAAAAATGGACATTTTTTAATATACATAAAAGATTTTTGAACCCCTAATATATATATGCTTATTTTAAAATCGGCCTCGTGCCACTGGCCACTTGGCACATGGTCAGGGCCGACACTGGTGCTCTTCCGGGTGTAAGAAAGTGGAAGAAGGTTGACCAGATTAATCTAAGGATATAAAATAGTCAATATATATGAAAATACACATAAAGTTCAAATTTTAATAGAAGTCAATATTTTAATCATTTAAAAGTATATTGTTACCTTAGGTTCCTCCAAAAGTTTTATGTTTCAACCATGGCTAGTGTTCCAAACTATATATGGGAACGACCCACTTGAAATTAAGATATTCATACACCAAAAGTTCATATACAAGTGGGTTAATGCATTTCATTTGCATGTTAATTTATTTTTTTATTTGAATTATTTTGATTCAAATGTTTAATTGAAGTGACCAAGCGAAGTTAAATTAAAAGGACTCAATCAATAAAATATTTATCCAGTAGATTTCTTTATTCAACCCCATTTTTTTCTTTTTCTAATTACCCAACATTTTATACACCCATGTTACTAGGTACATATATAATAAATACACCGAATGAGTGGTGCTTGTAACAGTGTGACGCGAGTGTTGCATGGTCAAACATTTATTCCGCCCATATGTCGACTGAATTTATATTTAAATATTTCCACGTTGTTTCACTTATTTCTTCTTTTCACCGCTACAAATGTTATCGTATTTGCAATAAATGTCTAACCAATTAGGACCATTACAAAGGCGTCAAACTCTGCAAAAATGAATTTGTGCGATATAGCACTACAAGATACAAAGTGAGTCTTATACATATCAAAATTTCTCTTCACTTCTACTTTACTTAACGTCTCCATCAAATTTTTATCATTAGTCCCCTATTGTACTCGATACATTTACTTCTTCTTTATCTCACTTATATTCTATTTCTTAACATACTATTTGATATTCTTAATTCGTCTTACTCGCTGATTTCGTTCACTTAATTTACTTTATGGGGTGACTTAGCAGAGAATGAAGGCCAACAATTAAGTTACTTATCATCGAAATTTCCTATAATAGTTGTTTCTCAAGGTAAAAGATCATCTTACGAAGGCAAATGATTATATTTTTCATTCCTAGACAATAACTACAAGTTCTACTAATCCAAAATAATTTACTTTCATCTTAACAAGGGAGTATAGCTTGAGCAGTATCTCAAAGACTACAATGCAAATTGACCTAAACATAATTAAGTCTACGGAATTAAAAGAATGGTTCGATATTTAATTCTTTTAATTATAATTTAACTTCATATGTAGTTACATTCATTTGCAATATTACAATTCCAGGTTGTCTGTCTCCTTAACATCCCCACCAAAGGAGAAATTTACTTCACTGCCACAAAAAATCATATAGAATGATGAAAACATTATTATTCGTGACGTCATCAACAAAATTCCATCAACTAAGGAGGTAAGGATTCAATATATTTTCAACAACCTTTTTCTGTCTAATATTTTCAATTGCAAAATATACCTTATCCAATTTTTTCCTTTCCAACAGAATCTATTTTGTTCCTTTTTCGCAATGATTATGGAAGTCATAGATAAAGAAAATCCACGGTACGATGCTTGCAATATATGCAACATGAAAGTCACTATTGCTAATGGAGTTTCAACATGCTTAAATTATGCTTCCTCAGATGCAAAATACACCACGAGGTAAACTCGAATATTTTTAAGCCTTTCCCAAATAAGTAGCATACTAAATACATTCAAAGTTTCAAACTCATTCTTCAACCAAACGAAAGGTATTTAATTCAATTAGTAGTCCAAGACGAGTAGGAAAGAGCATTTATCACACTGTTTGATGAAGCATAATCTTTTATAGGTTGCTCCATTACAACTTTCATCGATTCGAAAGAAAAGGTACTACCATTCGTATTCAAACTTTTTTTCCTACATAATTTATGTACATTTTATATTCATTCCATATAGTTATTATTCATATATATTAATTTTTATCGCATCGCATTATACAATCTGATTACATTCGAAAGCTTTATATCTCTGATGCGAGGAAAACCGAGTGTTCGTGTAGGGACACTATCGTTGATTTCGGCTCCCGCTCGACATGCAAAAGAACCCAAACTACAGCTACACTTGACAAGCAAGTAGAGCGGTAAGTCGGGTATCGAGAATCCACAGGGAGAAATTGAATTTTAGATGTTAATTGTTTAATTACTTCAGGAATAAAAGTGTAAAAGATGATAGGTGGTTATGGTGACAAAAGAAAAGAATAAGTTAATGCTAGATTAAAGGAAAGCGAGGATCGGGATCGCATTCTACCAAACGGATCGAAACAAATACTAACTAGAGTTAAGGCTTGAAAGCAATCTAATTGAGCATTTACAATTAAGCATAAACATCACACAAGAAGGAATTTAACCCAAAGTTGCGAGATTAAACATTTAATGGAAAATGGTCGCACGTGGATTAAATTCGGATTGTCGCTATAAACACTAAAGTTGCGTGACAAATAAAGTTAAACGCATAACAATCCAACTTTAATACACGCGGTTTCAATTAAACGCGATTTTGCACTAAACCTAGTTTTCGGAGCTCGGGGCCCGAAAATGACGGAAATGAAATCCCGACCCTATTTATCTAAGGGTGCATGGTGAGTTAAACTAAATTATGCTAATTAAATTAAGAAAGCAAGAATTAAAGCAAGTAAACTAGTTAGAAAGCATTGAAACTAAATTACAAGGCAAGAGAAGAAGAAGAACAAACTATATTAATGGAGAGGGAGTGAATAGTTCAATCTTACAAACCACATGGGTTGTCAATCCAAGAAGAAGAGAGAAATGAACTCTCCACACCAAACCCTAACTAGAACTATCTAATTCAGAATATGAGAGAGAGCCTCTTATTACAACAAAAACTAGATTATATAGTAAGTTGTAATAAAAGAAAAGAAGAAAGAAATAAAAGAAAATATCTGCAGGGGAAAAACAGGGGATCGATCGATCGACCCCTGTGGTCGATCGATCGACAGTGGAAAACGTGGCAAAAAATAATAAGGCTCGATCGATCGACCCTCAGGCTTGATCGATCGATCAAGCAGGGGCAGCCTGCAATCTCCCTTGCATTGGCATACAATCCAACGTCGCTCAAATCGCCGTAACTTTGTCGTTATGCATCGGAATCGCGCACCGTTCGCGGCCACACGAAGCTAGCGAGGAGAGCTACAACTTTCGTGTAGATGTCGGGCCAGGTGCCCAAGCTGTCAAAAGACTAAAATGCCCTTGCGCGTGCAGTTTTGTACGGAAATCGAGCGAAACGCATCTGAAGTTCACACTAAGCATCCAAACACCTACAAAAGCTCAATTAACCCCTGCAAAACATGTTAACATAGAAATCCGAGGGTTGTCTGGTTAACGAGCATAAATATAGGGAATAAGATACCCGAGGGGGCTAATAACGCGTAGGTTAACGGGTGAAATACGCAATATTTCCGCCGTATCACACCCCCTAACTTACACATTGCTAGTCCCTAGCAATGAAATAGGATGCAACAAGAAGAACAAGTAAACCAACACAGGAGAGAGTACAAAAGTATGGTATAAAAGCAATAAAAAGATAAGGCCACTTTCGCGGGAGATTCGATTGCATTTAGCGTATGCAATAAGCCGTTAAACCCCTAGGTTACCCTAGTGGACGAGTGTCGTCTCGTGAGGGTTTTCAGTGATGGAACCCACAAACATCATAAAGTTTCCTCAAAATATGCCCAATCAAGTAAGACAAACTCATCAGTGCGAACAAGATTTCAACATGTTATTAGCATAGCAAACGAATTCGCATGAGAAGTCCGTAGTTATTAACATTATCGAATGCACCTCAATGAATTGAAACTCTAACATGTGGAAGGGGAGTGAGCATATGCAAAGCATGATTTGGCGAAAAACTTAAATAACTCGGATACTAAATATAAAAGCATGCATAAATTCAATCCTCACGGGAATTACGCTCAACAAATGAATTCACTATGAAAAGGGAGGTAATACACGGGACATGCGGGCATAAGGAGTAAATGTAAATGGAAACTAGGCCGCACACATGTCACAAAAGAAGAACGCTATATAGGAAATAAAAATTGCAATCTCAGTGAAAAGATACCGCACATATAAAAGAGGCGAAATGCATTTTCACAGATTATCAAAACTATTTAAACATTTGAATTACATCTACTTAAGATCACATAGGACTTGTAATAGGGTTTTAATGTAGGATAGGTTAGGGTACGAAATGAAAGGGATGTATATACGGATTTAAAGTGTTTGGGGATGAAACTCAGAATAATGTAAAAAGTGGGCAATATCAAAAGTTGGACAAAGATGTCCAAACGAGCATAGATATAACAATCGAGAGAGTAATCAAAGCTTATTGAAACACTACAAACAATATTTACAACTTTCTCTTTCTTTTTCTTTTCTTCCTTTTTCTCACTTTTTCTTTTGTTTTCTTTTGCTTTTTGCTTTCTCTTTTTCTTCACTTTTTTCTTTTTCTGACACTTCTTACTCTTTTCATACTCAAATTGCAACCACACAACAATAATAACATTCAATTCCAAGCAACAATCCAAACAAGGGTATGTAAGGTAATATATATGGTATAAAACTCCAATTTGGAGTTGGTTATGGGATTTTGGGTAATGAAAAGAAAGGCTAGTATTTAGGCACAAAGGGGTTGACTAGGGAAAGCATATAAGGGTGAGGTCAAGGTCAATATGGGTGATATAATAAAGAGGGCCTATGATCATTTCACAAAGTTTACGCAATTCTCGAGTCAAAACAATATATGAAAATCATGCTCAAGTAACACATTTCAAGTATGAACTCAATTAATGAACGGTCAATGAAAGAATAAAGTGATTACCGACGAATTTAACGTTTTCAAAGAGGAAAGAATAGTGTATACACTCACAAATGAAGATAAGTCTCTAAGCATGCAACTAGGTGTGATTGAAACAATATGTAATCATGCAAGAATTATTCAACACACAAAGTTAAGGAAAAATCCCCCACAGGGGCAAAACCATTTGTATATCACTATAATTTGTAAAAGACGGTTTACAATCGGATTACAATGAAATACAGCTTGACTAAGAATTACCCTCTGGTATCGGATTCTGTAGTCGCGGCTGGAATATCCCTTTCCAGTAGGGTTGGCGGCTGGAACTATCCCTGTCCAGTAGGGCTGCAATGAAGAGGAAGAAGCGGTCCACTTCACAAAGGGTTGAACATCAATGGTGTTCTTGGGTTACCAAAAGTGACTCACAAATGTATGGAATTTGTGTGAATCATGGGTATGAATCAATGGACTCAAATACCATGAAGACTTAAGAGTTATGGAACTCAGAAAATCGTGTGTAAGTCTTAAGAAAACCAACTCCCCGATCGTGGTATAAATAAGAATTCATTTGCCCTAAAAATCTGCACACGATCTGTTCGTGGTTATCCAGGGCGGACCGGTCCGGGCCATAGGAGGATCGGTCCGATAGCGGACCGGTTCTTTTAATTATTGGCTCTATCGGTTCGCATTCGGTCCGGGACTTACTGGTCTTCTAAGAGCAAGGCGGATCGGTCCGGGTCTCAGCGGATCGGTCCGGGGCGGATCGGTTCGTTTTAATTTCAGGCGGATCGGTCCGGCTGACTGGATTTCTGAATTCTTCCTTTCTTTTGATCTTCGGATTCCGTTGATGATGAATGGACTTTGAATCTTTGCAAGGTGTTACGGCTAATGACATATACAAGTATGTTGGACAAAAATGTCCTTACAAATCTCCCCCTATGTCTATGCCGGAACAAACATAAAAAATCCGAATTATCAAGTATGAACAATGCCTATACAAATCTACCCTTCCATGAACCCAAAACTGAAAGAGGTACAAATGACTAAGGCTGCATCGTTTGTTCTTCGAATCTTCAGAAATCTCACCGCTTTTCTCATCAGGGTGTGCATCATGGGATTATCAAGGATGTACCTACACACATGAGACAAAGCAAATACCAAGTGACGTATCGAGTTTGAAATGAGATAAACATAAGCATATATATCCATTTAAGATGATATTCTCAGAATTTCAAAACTAAACTCCCCCATAATCAGATAATTCATCCGCCTATGGCCCGGACCGGTCCGCCCTGGATAACCACGAACAGACCGTGTGCAGATTTTTAGGGCAAATGAATTCTTATTTATACCACGATTGGGGAGTTGGTTTTCTTAAGACTTACACACGATTTTCTGAGTTCCATAACTCTTAAGTCTTCATGGTATTTGAGTCCATTGATTCATACCCTTGATTCACACAAATTCCATACATTTGTGAGTCACTTTTGGTAACCCAAGAACACCATTGATGTTCAACCCTTTGTGAAGTGGACTGGTTCTTTTAATTATTGGCTCTATCGGTTCGCATTCGGTCCGGGGCTTACTGGTCTTCTAAGAGCAAGGCGGATCGGTCCGGGTCTCAGCGGATCGGTCCAGGGCGGATCGGTTCGTTTTAATTTCAGGCGGACCGGTCCGGCTGACTGGATTTCTGAATTCTTCCTTTCTTTTGATCTTCGGATTTCGTTGATGATGAATGGACTTTGAATCTTTGCAACGGTGTTACGGCTAATGACATATACAAGTATGTTAGACAAAAATGTCCTTACAAATCTCCCCCTATGTCTATGCCGGAACAAACATAAAAAATCCGAATTATCAAGTATGAACAATGCCTATACAAATCTACCCTTCCATGAACCCAAAACTGAAAGAGGTACAAATGACTAAGGCTGCATCGTTTGTTCTTCGAATCTTCAGAAATCTCACCGCTTTTCTCATCAGGGTGTGCATCATGGGATTATCAAGGATGTACCTACACACATGAGACAAAGCAAATACCAAGTGACGTATCGAGTTTGAAATGAGATAAACATAAGCATATATATCCATTTAAGATGATATTCTCAGAATTTCAAAACTAAACTCCCCCATAATCAGATAATTCATTCTCCCCCTTTTTATGATGTCCCCAAATAGACAAATGAGAGAAATAAATCAAGCAATCAAGTACCGGGGTGACACAAGGCATAAAATCTCACCATGAATGAACATAAAACAACCAAGTCGGTGATAGCGTAAAAGAATGGGTGTGATCAAAATTCGATAGGAAGATCAAAGCATACAAACATGACATATGTGCACGATGAATATTGGATATTCCTAACGAATGAACTCAAATGCTTCCTTTGGTGTAAAAGATTGGAAATATAAGACATTGACTATATCAAATCTACAAATCAAAGCTCAAAGTGATTTCTACACCAATAGCGTCCAAAATGTTTTTCATGCTTTTTCAGGACTTTCAAGGAAGTGCAAACCCGTTTTGTCAATCTCCAACCAAACTCCCTCAGATTTATATTTTGAATAGAGGTATACTAAATTCTCAAACTTTGGAGAATTGATGGTGAAACTTAAATGGCCCATATATGGCATGTATTGCTTTTTATTGCCTTTTCAATTTTTTCGGGCTCTTTTAACCTCTTAGGACCTCGGATATTACAATTCCTCCATTTTTTAGGTTCTTTTTAATGGTGGCTTTTGCGCAAAGGATAAAAATCAACTTTCGCAGCCCCTCCCCGTTATGCAAATTATCACACAGTCTCACCAAAACGGTTTTTACATGCAATCCAATCTTGTCAAGTTTTATCGCATTTTATACATTGTATAGACAGGATTGAGATGGAAACACTCAAGCCAACATGAGATTGACAAGCGCAACAATCAAATATAGCCGTGCATGTGTGCAATAAAGGATATAGGAGTCAAGCATGTAGGAAATATCACTAATTACATCTCAAGGACTCCAATCAATGTTAAGCACATGGATGAAATGATGTAGCCTCTCAAATCTCTATCAAACAGTCACATGGATATATGGAATGAAGTTGTGACTTGGCTATCTTAAATGCTCATCCATAACAGGCAAATCTCTTTTTGAATTTTTCAAAAATTTTATCAAAATAAAATCTTTTTGTATTTTTCAAAAAAATATATACAAAAATGATACATACTAGCAATGGGCAAACAATGTCATCATGAAAATCACCCTATGCTAGTAAACAAGTCAAACCTCAATCATTAGGTGCGGAGGGGTTTTTCAAAGGTGGTGACAACTTATGAAAAACCTCCATCAATTCTTGTGAAGATTTGACTAAAAACTTAACTTGCTCACCTAAATGTGCAAACTCTCTCATGTAGTCTCCGGGAGCATGTAAAGTATCATGTGTGGGTGCATGTGTGCCAGAAACACGTCTAGAAGAAAAACGTGACACATACCCCAACTTAGAGCAAAATTCCCTAAGGTGTCCTCTCCTCTTGCAATGTGAGCAAACATATATAGGCCTAGGAACACCTCTCTCAAAAACTCTAGGACGCACTTTCCTAATAGGAATGGGACGCCTAGGTGGGTTAGGGTGACACACATGTGAAACTGTCACTGAAGTGGGAACCGGCTCGGGTGCTAATTGGGAAGCAGAAGCACCGTCATGACTTATTCCTAACTTCTCACCTTTACCCTTAAGAACCACCTTTTCAACCTTCTTAGGTGCGTTCTCAAACTTGACTTTGACCACCCTGGCACGTTTGAGATCACTTTCGAGTTGGGATACACGTGTCGTCAGACTAGACAACGTGTCGGTCAAATCACACTTCTCCTTTCTCAAAACCTCCTTCTCTTTCTCCAAATCTAAAACCCGACGACCTAAATCCCTATTATACTTCTTTGTTTTCAAGGTCTCGGTGTACAAATCTCTAAAAGCTTTTTGGAGCTCACTTTCATCTCCACTTTCACTCTTACTTTCTCCCTCACTTGAAGCGCTCAAACCATCACTATCACTTTCGTGAGCACTATTGTGGGACAAGGTGGGTGTGCTCACACGACTAGAAAAAGCTACAAACTTCTCACCACTAGTCTCATCACCCTCACTATCACTAAGTGTGGCAGGCATGGCTACTTTCTTTCCTTTCTTTCTAAGCCACGTAGGACACTCAAATGACTTATGACCCTTACCCCCACATTCAAAACAAGTGATGTTCTCAAGATCTTCCTCACACTCCTCATCGGTTTTATTCTCTTTTTCTCTCTCACCACTTTCTTTGGCCTTTCCTTTCTTTTAATTTTTCTCAAAAAAATTCTTTTTATTGGAAGAATTATTTTTGTTCATGTTGAGAAATTTTCTAAAATTTTTCGCAAATAAGGCCATATCATCAAAATCTCCCTCAGAATCGGACTCAGAAATTTTTTCTTTCTTTTTCTTAAAATGAGTCTTTAAAGCAATGCCATTATCCTTAGGCTTAATGGTTTTGGGAAACATGTCAATCTCATAGGTTTGAAGATCTCCTACAAGTTCTTCCAACTTAAGTGATTTCAAATTTCACAAAGAGTTCAAAACAGTGACTTTAGGAATAAAGCGTTTTGGGAGAGATCTCAAAATCTTTTTAACGACACGCGTGTTATCAATCACCTCACCCAAATTAAAACATGTGTTAACAATGTCTGACAAACGAGCATAAAAATCATCAAAGCATTCAGACTCAGACATGGTGATAGTTTCAAATTGGGTGGCCAGATTTTGTAATTTTGACTCTTTAACCGCGTTCGTACCCTCATGTGTCAATTTCAAAACATCCCAAGCCTCTTTAGACGTGGTGCACGTCATAATTCGACGAAACTCATCAGGAGAGACAACTCCA
The DNA here is from genome assembly GCA_949130495.1 of Sambucus nigra. Lineage (NCBI taxonomy): Eukaryota > Viridiplantae > Streptophyta > Magnoliopsida > Dipsacales > Adoxaceae > Sambucus > Sambucus nigra. Next base: position 173,976,511 of record OX422218.1, on the reverse strand, counting down.
GAAATAGCACTCAGACCACGGGAATTAAAATTGGACAGTTTATAATCATCTTCAGTCCAGGCTGACACGGGTTTTAAAGTGGTGATGTTATTAACAGTGACCGTGGAAGGAGTCCAACCATTTTCGCAAAGCAACCAAACACGCTCGTCAATAGATTTTAAGATCGATTTCATACGAGCTTTCCAATAGGCATAATTAGACCCGTCAAAAATAGGCATATTATAATATGATTTCTCCATTTGAACACGCACTTTTTCAAAAATCAATTTAATTTAGAAATTGATATCTTTAGAAAATTTTTGCGGAAAATAGGAATACGCGATAGATTAGCGTAACCTGCTCTGATACCAATTTGAAAGAGTTGGCGCTTGCGTTCAATTAAGAAATAATATAATAAACACCATTTTTAACCCAAATTAACCCTAAGCATGCAACTAGGTGTGATTGAAACAATATGTAATCATGCAAGAATTATTCAACACACAAAGTTAAGGAAAAATCCCCCACAGGGGCAAAACCATTTGTATATCACTATAATTTGTAAAAGACGGTTTACAATCGGATTACAATGAAATACAGTTTGACTAAGAATTACCCTCGGGTATCGGATTCTGTAGTCGCGGCTGGAATATCCCTTTCCAGTAGGGTTGGCGGCTGGAACTATCCCTGTCCAGTAGGGCTGCAATCAAGAGGAAGAAGCGGTCCACTTCACAAAGGGTTGAACATCAATGGTGTTCTTGGGTTACCAAAAGTGACTCACAAATGTATGGAATTTGTGTGAATCAAGGGTATGAATCAATGGACTCAAATACCATGAAGACTTAAGAGTTATGGAACTCAGAAAATCGTGTGTAAGTCTTAAGAAAACCAACTCCCCGATCGTGGTATAAATAAGAATTCATTTGCCCTAAAAATCTGCACACGATCTGTTCGTGGTTATCCAGGGCGGACCGGTCCGGGCCATAGGCGGATCGGTCCGATAGCGGACCGGTTCTTTTAATTATTGGCTCTATCGGTTCGCATTCGGTCCGGGGCTTACTGGTCTTCTAAGAGCAAGGCGGATCGGTCCGGGTCTCAGCGGATCGGTCCGGGGCGGATCGGTTCGTTTTAATTTCAGGCGGATCGGTCCGGCTGACTGGATTTCTGAATTCTTCCTTTCTTTTGATCTTCGGATTCCGTTGATGATGAATGGACTTTGAATCTTTGCAACGGTGTTACGGCTAATGACATATACAAGTATGTTGGACAAAAATGTCCTTACATCTCACTCGGTGTAAGTATATACAATGCAACAAAAGCATACCGAGTTATAAAAATCTTAAACCAAATCAATGTAACAAGAATGGTGCATATGTTCACGGATAAAGTTTAATTCATGAAGTTATTCATAATATCAATGATTTAGGGACTAAAATCTAATAACTTCTAAAATCGAGAACATGCATAGTTGAATTGTCTATTTGATCGGGCAATTATTAAAATTTATCATCGAAAACAGGGCAAAATGCCCAATAAAGGAGAAAAAAAGAAAGAAAATATTTTTGAAAATTTTCAAATTTTTAACAAAAACATGCTTTGTAACTAAATTGTAATCAAATCCAAGGATTAAACAGCAAAATGGATAAAATATCCTACACCCCCTAACTTAAATGTTGCATTGTCCCCAATGCGTCCATTAAAGAACACAACACAAAGCTAGGAAAAGAATGATATTACCCACACGTGGAGCGATCTCCATAAGTACAAGTCCAAATGAAGCTGCAAAACAAGTTAGTACAAAGCATATGAAGAATATGTACCGATGTATTAAGTTAAGAGAATCTATGTCACAAGTCATAATAATATAGAGGGGTTGAAGTGCAAATACTAGATAAATTGATGGTGAACTTTTTGATTTTATAAAATGGAAGGTCACACACATCAAAATCCAATAAACAACCACAAACTACATTTTCATTTCTCATTTCATAAGTTCAATACAAAATTACTTAATACATTACAACTTCTGAAATAAAAGAAATACAAATACAAATACAAATACAAATAAAAATAAAAATAAAAATAAAAATAAAAATAAAAATAAAAATAAAAATAAAAATAAAAATAAAAATAAAAATAAAAAGTACAATATACTATCCGATCCCAGAATACAAAAATGAAACCCATCATAGCAACAGCCTAGTGGCCAGAACCACTAGGATCGGAGGGGTCCTGAAAATGAGGAGGCACTGGTGAGTCGGAATCACTGCGCTGCAGATAAAGATCTCTCATCATCCGCTGCATCATCCGGTAATCCTGTCTGCTCTGTGCCCTCGCCTGCCTCTGCAAAGCCCACTCGTGCCGCTGCTCGGCCTGAAACTGCTCCTGCTGAGCCTGCTGCTCATCCAGGCGGGACTCCCAAGTCGCCAACTTGAGCTGGGTCTCCTCCCAGCGCTGGTCCTGCACGGCCTGGTATGCCGCAAAGCGGGCATCATCCTCTGTGTGTGGCGCGTGAGAACCCTCACCCGTCTCCATCTCTCTGATCTCATCCTCCTCGTCGTCATCAGGCAAGTCAGCCATCTCTGCCCTCTGTCTCTTCCCATCCGGTTGCCCCCACTCGCGCTTCAGCATTTTTGCGATGTTGTCTTTAGAGAGAAGCCCGAGTGGCACATGCTTACGGTCTGCGTCCATCTCTGGGGAACCGTGTGAAATACATATCTTCGTGATAAGGGCAGGAAAAGGAAGGGAAAATATCCAGGCGACCTCCTTCGCAGTAGCGCACATCATATCTAGAAAAATAGCGGGAAAGCTGATACTGCCCAATCCATTCAGCATAGCATAGATCAGTGCGGCATGCTTGTGACGAACCTCAGACCGGTTGTTCGTCACCATGAAGGAATGGACATTGATGTAGTGTAGTAGTCTAGGCAAGTCCTCCATCGCAGCCGAGCGGAAAGCACCCCTCTTCCACGGCTCGCCCGGTGCAAGGGCCTCTATCAATGTCCCACGCCCGAAAATACTCCCATCGAGAAAACTGACTGGATTCGCAGGGAGAGGAACATCCATAAAATCCGCTAAGTCTGAAATACTAAATGGAATCCTCACCCCACGAACCATGGCCTCATATGTAGTCGGCCCATCACTGATCTTCACCTCTACTAACGTCGCGTAGAAAATCCGTACCAACTCCTCGTTGACGCGCCCGTTAGTAGAAAGAAAGGGCTCCCACCCCTGACGGCGCAACAGAACCCGCGCCTCTCTCGGTATGTGCTCAAGGACCCATGCAAAATGATGACCAAGAGGTCGCTCGGAAGTGTAGAAATGTGCACGGAACCAATCCCGCTCCTGTTCTGAGCGAAACCCATCGACGCCCCCGGCGGGCACACACCTAGTAGAAGAATATTTTTTTGGTGCCATCTCAACCTACAAAACAAGAATTTACACAAAACAAAGCAAGTGTAAGCACAGTTTATGGTTAGTGGTGTAAAAGTTGAAATGGTGGTGCAAGTGCGCAAAACCGAGGTGAAAATATGCAACATTGCGATGAAAATTTGTCGGAATGCGACTAGGCATGAAAATCACCCAAGTGTGCGTCAAAATAAGGATTGAAATCTGTTTTAGGCATTTTGACGAACACTTGGCGTGCGCAATGTGCGTCAAGGTCGAAAATACCATGTTTGAACCAACAAAACCACCCCACTCATGAACAACCAACAATGCAGCAATCAAAATATGTTCATGAGTGGATTTAAATCAAGAAACATGAGAAAAACAGTTGGAAGAAACGAAATCAGGAGATAAAACCAACATTCAAACAATGTGTCAAACTAGGGTTTTAATATGCAATTTGTGACACAATTCAAACAAAAGCTACAAATTCATGTAAAGCTAGTTAAGATTATACCTTGGATGTGTAGCAATTGGAAGAAAAGTGGAGAATGTGGTGTGGGGAATAATCTAGGGCACAATCGGTTTTGAGAGAGGAGAGAATAAAATAAGAGAAATGGGGGAAAAATAGGCAGACCTCGGCTTAACCTGGTCGATCGATCGATCGAAGCCAGGCTCGATCGATCGATCGAGCAGGGCCAGGCCTACTGCTTCCAATTTTAAATGAGGGGGAAATTGCAATTTTGGGATAATTATGGGGTATAAAATTAAAATAACTATAAATATAGTATATATACATGTATATACATAAAAATATGAAATAAAAATAGAAAAATAAAAATAAAAATAAAAATAAAATAAAAATAAATTACACATAGGCCTAATTATACACACCAAAAAGGCCTAAGCTAAAGAAAATAAAAAATAAAAAATAAAAAATAAAAATATGTACAATGAGCAACGCACACGCATATTCACGACAACAAATGAAAAAAAATAAAATAAAAGAAAAAATAAAAACAAATGCAAATGCGTGAGGATGCGTGTGTTAAAAACAAAGGAAAAAAAATGTTTTTGTGATTTTTGATTGTTTTCTTAACAAAAGTGTGCCGGGGCGCATATCTCCGCAAATTCAAGTCCGTTGAACCTACAAAAGAGTTAGAACCAAGCATACGAAAAGAAATAAAAAGAGATTAACTAATTACACTAGGCTAAAATTAAGAAAAACAAAAATGAAGAAGTTAGTATATACAACCTACACTTTGGATGTGCAATTAACTATATACCAAAAGTTGAAATTTTTGAGGGTCCATCCAAAACACGATTTGACTTTGGAGGATCAACGGTGGACCCTCCCGAGTATGCATGCCTCCCGGAAAATAGGAATTCCGTTTGAACAACGGAAGGCATGTGGGCGGTAAAAGAAATGAACCATCGTCAATTTGAAATTCTAGGCGGACGATGGGGGATTTGGATAACAAGGGGGAAAAGTACACTTGAGGTCCAAGAAAAGTCGATTCATCTCCCAAAGATTTTTCGAAGGGAATGGGAGACGGTGCACCCGTCAGGATAACGTCCATCGAAAACAAGTCCGGTAAAGAGTCCTCGTCGGCAAAAAGTGTAGAAATTTTAAAAGTTTCTACCGACTCATAGGAATCAACCGGTGATTCTAATGGTTCGATGACGGAAAACGAATATGGTGATGAAACAAATTCAATCTCAATCGACTCATCGTCGGAAGGAGATTGAATTTCGAGGGAGAGAGATTCACACTCTATGAGAAATTCTTTGAAAAATTGAGGTGAAACACAAGTTTCCACCTCCTCGTTGTTTTGTGCATAATAATTCATCTCATCGCAAAGTGAACCAAGTCTCATTCCAGCATCATTTAAGCCTTCCAAACCTTGGGAGTAAAGAAGAAAAGCCTCTTCCAAAGTAGGCTTCCTCGGCTCAAGAGCCTCGGACTCCTCATTTGGTTGAAACTCGTCTTCGAAAGTAATGAAATGAAGATCGTCATTGGATTCGAATAATGAATCCAACTCAAGCTCCCAATAACGATTTTCATTCCGATAAATGTTTTTAAGTCTTTTATTTTCAAGAAAATCTTAAAAATGGAAAACTTGAAAACTATCCCCAAAGTAAGAATCATTAGAATAACCGTAATAACTATAAAAGAAAGACATGGTTACCTCGTTGTTGAAAGATGGAGAATCCAAGAAAGAAAGTGAGCAACCGCGAATGAAAGTTTCTTAGCGCTCAAAGTATGCAAATCCTGCAAGAAAGGTTAAAAGAAAGAATACAAATAGGAAAGGAAAAATACTACGAAATAATAAAACAATTACTATCTAAAACAATCTCCCCGGCAACAGCGCCAATTTTGATGCGAGGAAAACCGAGTGTTCGTGTAGGGACACTATCGTTGATTTCGGCTCCCGCTCGACATGCAAAAGAACCTAAACTACAGCTACACTTGACAAGCAAGTAGAGCGGTAAGTCGGGTATCGAGAATCCACAGGGAGAAATTGAATTTTAGATGTTAATTGTTTAATTACTTCAGGAATAAAAGTGTAAAAGATGATAGGTGGTTATAGTGACAAAAGAAAAGAATAAGTTAATGCTAGATTAAAGGAAAGCGAGGATCGGGATCGCATTCTACCAAACGGATCGAAACAAATACTAACTAGAGTTAAGGCTCGAAAGCAATCTAATCGAGCATTTACAATTAAGCATAAACATCACACAAGAAGGAATTTAACCCAAAGTTGCGAGATTAAACATTTAATGGAAAATGGTCGCACGTGGATTAAATTCGGATTGTCGCTATAAACACTAAAGTTGCGTGACAAATAAAGTTAAACGCATAACAATCCAACTTTAATACACGCGGTTTCAATTAAACGCGATTTTGCACTAAACCTAGTTTTCGGAGCTCGGGGCCCGAAAATGGCGGAAATGAAATCCCGACCCTATTTATCTAAGGGTGCATGGTGAGTTAAACTAAATTATGCTAATTAAACTAAGAAATCAAGAATTAAAGCAAGTAAACTAGTTAGAAAGCATTGAAACTAAATTACAAGGAAAGAGAAGAAGAAGAACAAACTATATTAATGGAGAGGGAGTGAATAGTTCAATCTTACAAACCACATGGGTTGTCAATCCAAGAAGAAGAGAGAAATGAACTCTCCACACCAAACCCTAACTAGAAATATCTAATTCAGAATATGAGAGAGAGCCTCTTATTACAACAAAAACTAGATTATATAGTAAGTTGTAATAAAAGAAAAGAAGAAAGAAATAAAAGAAAATATCTGCAGGGGAAAAACAGGGGATCGATCGATCGACCCCTGTGGTCGATTGATCGATAGTGGAAAACGTGGCAAAAAATAATAAGGCTCGATTGATCGACCCTCAGGCTTGATCGATCGATCAAGCAGGGGCAGCCTGCAATCTCCCCTGCATTGGCATACAATCCAACGTCGCTCAAATCGCCGTAACTTTGTCGTTATGCATCGGAATCGCGCACCGTTTGTGGCCACGCGAAGCTAGCTAGGAGAGATACAACTTCCGTGTAGATGTCGGGCCAGGTGCCCAAGCTGTCAAAAAACTAAAATGCCCTTGCGCGTGCGGTTGTGTACGGAAATCGAGCGAAACGCATCCGAAGTTCACACTAAGCATCCAAACACCTACAAAAGCTCAATTAACCCCTGCAAAACATGTTAACATAGAAATCCGAGGGTTGTCTGGTTAACGAGCATAAATATAGGGAATAAGATACCCGAGGGGGCTAATAACGCGTAGGTTAACGGGTGAAATACACAATATTTCCGCCGTATCAATCTCTGCACTGGAAAATTCTTCAAGTTCTACATCAAAGATAAATCACTTAGAAGATTTGGATCGAAAACTTGGACGTTTTGTCGCTCATAACTTAGAAGAAGTAGAAGAAACATCGACCACTAATAAACGTCAAAAGAAAAATATTTGACGGCTTGGGTTTTGTTTTTTATCTTCATACTTTGGTTTTGATGTTATATCTTGATCAAAACATATTTCTACTCATCTTCACATCTGTTTTTGGAAGCCAAATTCGTTGCTATGGATTTATGAACTCATATGGCTTTTTAAACTCATTATGCATTGCTCGATAGTTTTTTTCATTAAATTAAATTTCTTTACTTTATTTTCGTCATATTCATTATTATGGGTTTAAGCTGCTACATTATAAATTTTTCTACTTATAACGCATTTTTCAATACTTTATCTCATCATGTTGAATATTCGAATTCGCTCACATGTGCAACGCACGTGGGCACAACTAGTTATATACAATAATGTGTGTTCACTTGTAATAGTTGAGGATATATGGGTTAATGCTTTATCACCATATCTAGAGGGGTTACGCCTCTATTTGTATTATCATACTCCCAGCCTTCAAGGGGACTACCCTCTTACATTTGACGACTCCGATGGGGAGGCATTCTTTTAGAAAGTATTACGCAAGATAATGTTAATCGGGTCCTTTACTTTGATTCTATGTAGTGAAATGAGGAACAGGTGACGAGGGAGCTTGAGACCTCCAGAGATGGGGTGCCTCGGGTGGAGGTTCCCTAAGTCCAAACGCCGCCATGAGTCCCAACGGTTACACAGGCTTCCACTAGCATTGTGATGGGACCATCACATATGGCCCTTCTAATGGGCATTTTTTTAGTTTTTGCAGACTCCTGTAGCAGTAACGGATTTGGGGGGAGGAATAGACCCCAGTTATTTCGTCACTCCAATGGAGGCTCTAATGGCCCCATTGAGTGCAGCTCCAACGAGCGCAGTCCCCATGACCCCTGTCCCCACCCCTGTGTCGACGGTGGGTGCTTCAGGTGTGACTAGTATTCCTCTTGTGGTCCCTTAGTCCAGTGTCCCAACGACTGGGAATTCTCATCCATCTTCCTAGGAAGAAATGAGAAAGGAGATGCTGAAGATGATAGCTGCTTCCTCGCAGTCAGCAAGTGAGGTCGCATCAATACATGATGATTTTCGTACTCCTTACCCAGAGGCATACAATTAGGAACCTTACCCTAAGGATTACATACTAAATATCTTTGAAAAGTACACGAGGAAGGGAGGAAACCTGAAGGATTACATTAAGAGATTTGTGGAGCATTTGGAAGCCCATTGCAACAACAATAAGTTACAACTGAGGTTTTTTTCTAAATCCCTCACCGATAAAGCATACACCTGTACTCTCACTTAGCCCCGAAGGGAATCTTTACATGGGAAGAGATGCACATTCTTTTTTTCTAGAAGTTCTTTTCGATAGAGGATGAATTTACACTAACATAACTGGGTAGGGAGAAACAACGATCGAAAGAAGAGTGGTGGCATGCATCCTAAGATTCAGAGAAAGGTCCCTCAACGTGAGGGAGGAGGCCAAGGAGTCCAAGTTTCTTCAGATCTGTGCTGAAGGCTTGCTCCCGGAGTACATCTGCTATCTTAAATGAGATGCGTGAAGGAACTTTTACGGCATTCTTAAAAGCTGCGAGAAACATCTCGCTAGTGGTACGTCCAAACCCAATCGCGGTGTCTAAGATAGTAAGTACAACCCGTTATAGGACTGGGCCAGCCCCCACGAGTGGGTTATACAAATAGAGGATAAGGAGATATTAAGCAGCCAAGTAAGGACAACAAGAGGAAATTCGGCAGGGACATGGATGATCCACCACCGTTGCCTTGCACCGTTAATGAAGCAGTTAACTACTACAATGCCATATTATAGGGGGGGCATTCTATGCACCCAAATATGCTCCAGCAACGGAGCCCAAAGCAGAAGTGAGAGCTTACCCCAAGTACTGCCAAATCCATTGGAAGATTGGTCACCAAACGACGTCATGTTTCACGCTGAGGAAGATCATCAATAACTACGTAAAAGCAGGGACTTTATAGATCCCTCAAGGGAACGTCAACAATGACCCATTACCAGCACATGCAGTAAACCTGGTAGTGGCCTATGACGAAGAAGCTGAGAGGGAAGGAAGAGAGTTGGTGTTGAAGCATAAGGAGTTTGAGGAAGCCCTAGAAGATTGCATAAGGGGGATGGCTAACGTCGTGATATCTTATGATGAAGCAAGTGCGAGGGATGTGGATGAAGTATACAACCTTGATAATTAGGAGATAAATCAAGGGATGGAGTACCAGGATGTATCGCAGTCACATAAGTTCACTTGGTTCTTCGACCAAGTGGGAATGCCCAAGGAAAGCAGACTGGAGATAACTCAGGCGATTTTGGGCATTGCACGAAAGAATGCAGTTCTGTCACTGAGGTGGAAAGGGCCCATGGCTAGGCTGGTGAGGATATTTTTTTTCAAAGTGACTTTCTTCTACGTCAATAGAGTTGTGAGGTTCCCTCATAACAGACCCCTATACATAACAACAAGTATTAATGGGATGAGTTTTGCGAGAGCAATGATGGATGGGGGAGCTTCCATAAACATCATGCCTATCAGCTCATTTTATGCATTCAAAATCTCTGAGGCAAGGTTAATACCAATGCCTTTGGTGATTTCTAGTTATGACAACCAGTCATCCAAATCAATTGGGTATGTGAACGTAGGGATAGTGATGGGGAATCTCACTTCACATATCAAATTTCATGTAATTGAGAGTGTTACTTCCTACCATCTCTTGATAGGAAGGGTATGGATGAACAACCATGGTTTCACTATAACAGAATGTCTCATTAGTGACAAAAAAAAATGGGGGCAAAAGTATATTTGTCACTAAAAGTTACCTTTGCATGAGGAAAACTAATTTCGTCACGAATTGAGTGGGATGATGTTAAATTGGTGACGAAATAATAGTATTTATCAACAAATAGTCATTAATTTTTTGGCGCCTCTATTCCCGTACATGAAATGTTGCACTTATCTATTCGTGACAAAATTAGTGTACATTTAGTGACAAATAAATTTATCACAAAAAAATTAATTGGTGATAAAAAAAATTCCTCACGTATTACAAAAAAATATACTAAAAGAAAAGTAAAATTCCCTCAGACCCACTCGTTCCCTTAAAGCCACTTGTCACCCTCGTTCGTTCTAAAAAATCTCCCACCTTTCTCAAAACCCTCGCCACTTCCATCCCCCCTCCCAAAAAAAAGGAAAATGCTTTGAATCCCAAACTACTCTCCAAAATCTCCTCCAAATCCTACGTGGACGCCACGTCATTCTTCCACTTGCCTGTCATCTATTGCCATGTGATGCGGGTCCCGTCAGGACATAAAGTCCAAATCATTTTAAAAAAAATTTGGAAAAATTATTTAGAGTATGTAACGTTACTAAAAAAAACAAAAAAACAAATCGCCATCGCCCTCGTTGGAGTCCAAGAAGGAATCTTACCTTTCATCTTCATCCGATTATGCCCTTTTTTTAATTTGAGAAAAAAGACGTAGGCTGAAATTGTCCCTTTTTCCTGTTTGTTGACCGAGACTCAATTTTTTAAAGACAAATAATCATTTTTTTTATTTTATACATGCTTATTTTCTGTCTTGGGCAGGTGTTTTGGTTTTTTATACATCCCTGTAATCAATGGAGCAGACTAGCATGAGTAAAATAACATCTTTTCCTTTTTCGGGTTTGATGTTTTTACTATTGTGCTGACTTTATTTTACGTGGGTAGATTTTAATGATTCAGGTGAAAGTTTTACTGGTTTAAAATTTCTAGTGACAGAAGAGAGAGAAAGTTTATCATCGCCCTCCCAAATCGCACCCCCTCATTTCTTGCCACCGCTATCAATCTTCTTGCCGTCGCTTTCAATCTTCCGCCGCTGTCAATCTTCCAAACAACCACTTGAGGTATTTCATCCACTTGTGTAATGTATATTTGATTCAATTACTACTTTATGAGGAATCAATTGTTGTTATATGTACAAAATATCTATTTTTTAGTTTCTTTGATTTGCTTATCTTGTAATAAAAATGGATGTTTAGGTCTGATAGTAAAACTTTGTTGAATATGTGGGTGAAGTGAAAAGTTTCCATAGTTTCTACATTTTGTAAATTGTATCTTTTTTTATACTTATTGAATTATGTTCTTTGATGAATATGTGGTTAAGATGCAAAGGACTGTATTCGTAGATTTAGTCGTATCTACCTACAGTTGTATATTTCTTTTAATTGTTAATGGTTTGTAGGCAACTATGCAGCTTCATGTATTACATACTATTTGTATAGTAATATTATAGTTATATTCCAATAATGATATATATATATATTTATATATATATTATCTCAGGGTGATAATCGTATTCTCCTTACTGTGATGTCATGCCCCATGTTTCTACTAGTTGCATTAGAGGGTCTGTAATGTCTATTAAGTCTAATTAGGTACAAAATTGTTTGAATCCTCTTATCTACAAGATCAATAGGATATTTTATAGTGGAATATATCATTAGATACACATTATGGTGTATGTGTTCATATGTGTGTAAGGAATAAGTAAACGTTACCGATTCTAAAAATTTGTTTAACATTGTGGGTTGGCATTTGAAAGAAGTTCATTATGCATGATAGGATAAATCCTTCATTTTTTATAGTCTACAACTTTCATACAAGTCCACAAACTTATCATATTTCAACTACTGTGGAATTGAGAGTATGTCAGTTTTTAGAATTCCTACAATATTGCACTTGAAAAGGTAACCCATAACTTTATTTTGGTTTCATTATGACATTTAAATTTGACACTCCCCTCATTTAAAACTCAAATTTAGAGATAATGTTATAATACAAAGTTTAATTTATGTAAGAGATCACTAATTATAAACTCGATCTCTCTTAAAATCTGGATTTTTTTTTCCGAAGAGCACTTTAGTTCGATTTCAAGGATTTATGGTTTGATTATTGCGATTATTCACAAAAATGAGTTTGGAAACATAAACCAAAGGAATTTCCCACCTATTTTCTTCCAATTTCTCCCATTGTACTTCTTAACTACATCTGTTAACAGATTACCCTGTCAATAAAAGAAAATGAAATAAGAAGTCACGTTGTCAAGAAGCTTAATAAAAAGCTATAATTTAAGCCATTAACTAATGATATTCATCTTTGAAGCAATGCAGGCAATGAGTCTCAGTCAATGAAACTATTTCCACAACATTCCACAATTGATGCTCACTTGACATATGATTGTAATTATGCACTCAATGAAACTATCTCACACAAGTACAACCAACTTTAATGTTGATTACGAAATCTAGACCTAGCGTTCGAGATTTCATATTTTATTCATTTAGCAATAATTCTAGAGTTCTCCCTCAAATTTAGTTTGCTTGTCAAATTAGAATCACACTAAAACTGAAATCTCGCAAACTGAGTCAAGTTAAGAACCACTGAAATAGGAAACAAACAATTATCTGGCTTGCATAGAAAATATTTTAGAAGTTGTTATATAGCCTTGTATGCATTTTGACAACTTATATAGGATTCTCACGAGCACGTGTACTTAACTTGCAGACAAGATAGATTTAAATAGTAAGCTAAAGAGTACTTTGTAATTATTAGCAGTGGATTATGTGTAGTAGCAGCAACCATTGATTATTTGACATACCCGTTGACGCAATAAAAGACATCCAATACATTATTAATGGCCAGTCCCTAGCTGTTTTGCCTGCACAAATGGCTAGTTCCCAGCTGTAGGATCGAGCAAATAATTTAAATTTTCCTAAACTAATGAAGATTTCACTTCATTTATTAACCCCAAGGTTGGTCTTCCCGTCAATAATCTTAATTATATGTATGCCTCTTATGTAAAAAGTTTAAGAAATCCTTACATGAGTTTGCTGCTATACTCCCCCTCCCCTCTTCCTCTCTTCCTCTTCTGTCTCTCAAATTGATTAATTTTTACTATTTTACAGAGAATTGGCCCACCATGGGAAAACTTCCAAATCAATGACATTTTCCATGGTTATGACAGGATATTAACATCATGTAACTTGAATTTGACTATGGGTAATACTTCTTCAAATTCCAGCCTTTTGAAAGCAGTCTCTCCCGCAGAATGTATTACATGCTCTCATTGCTCTGTACCATAATTTTGATTTTGTGAAATGATATATACTAATTTGTTTTGCAGTTTGAGATGAAACAGTTGCAAACTGAGCCTACTTCCGCGAGTAGTGAACCTTTGACTCCTGATGAGATAGCTGGTCGAGTACTTGGTACTGAATCGTGATATATCATAGGTTTTGGGCATGGACCGAAAGCTACCAAATCAAAAACATCATGACGAGACACAGAGTTAGAGGAGGCCTTTAGAAAAGCTCAGAAAGCGAATCGTGAGTTAAAGGAACAATTGCAAGCTCGTGATAAGCATATGGAACATTTAGAGGCTCGTCAATTTGGATTTGAAAAGATGTGTGACGCCTTAAAAGCATCAGGTTCCCTTCCTCCCACATTTACTATGGTAGGTTTTAATAATTTCAATGTTGAATTTATCGGATATTTTTGGATTCACATCCTTTGACTTTTTTAATATCTCTATTGGTGATGCTATTACCTTATTTGCTGAATCGGTGGAAGGCGTATTTTAGTGGATTGTCGTTGGGTTTCTTACTTTTTCATTTTTTTTAATTTATAAAGAGGGTGGTTTTAGTCTATAAACAGAGGAAACACTGTCGATTTTTTTTAAAATATTGGCGATGCTATTACCTTATTAATATACACGCAAAGGATGCTCTGTCGAATTTTTTAAAAATATTTAAAAGAAAAATGAATTCCGTAGCTTTTTTGGTGTTTAGCTCAATGTATGTTATTTATTAGTTAATATTATTCTATTTATCAATTATTAATAGACTTATAATGTTAGAAACTAGTGTCTTGATGCTTTTTGAATTGCAGATTGTGACGTTATGACGCTTTTTTTCGAAATTAAATTTGGGATGATGATGAAGATGGAATAAGAACTTTACAAATTTATTGGGTATTGTTTTTGGACGTTTTGAAGTTTACTATGTATTGTAGCAAACGATGTAGGCTACTGTGTAATTGATAAATGGTTTTGAGATATTTGTACGAATGATTTCATATCAATTATATAATGTTTGAACCTTAATTTTGAGTATGCATATGATGATAGTTGATTACTTATATAATGCCGATAAAATTTAGTCGATTCTATAATTAATATTTATTTGGCTCAATATCTATATGGGAAATTAAATTGAAATGAAAAAATTATGAGTTATTAATTTATAATTTCACAGTGAATAATAATTTCGTGACAAAAATATTTTATCACCAAAGTATAGTAATTTTGCCTCAAACTGTTTTTTTTTTGCATATTATCACATTAGGTGAAAAGTGTGTATTTTTGTGACCAAATTTTTTTTTTGACTACAAATAATTTTGTCACTAAAAGCCTCCTATTATGTGATAAAAATATTTTGTCACAAAAAAGTGTACTCTTTGGTGATGAAATTTGTATTTCCTCACTAAAACCTTTAGCAACGAGGCTTTCGTGATGGACGACTGACGAAATTTTTTTCGTCACCAAATGGTTTTAGTGACGAATTTTTTTTATTTGTTGAAAAAAAATTGCCACTAATTATCTGTCGTGTTGTAGTGTTTAGTTCCTTCGACGTATTACCAATGTGCCAAGGCAAACATGAAGGGGACTAAGATTATTATACGGGCAACCAAGAAGTCGTTTGTAATCAAAGAAGCTCATCTGATTGATGTTGCATTTTATACTGACCTTGAGGAAGATGCACGAGTCCTAACGCGACGCACGGAGGGTATCAGAGTTCCCTCTACCAGAGAAAGAATAGGGGCCATGAACAGTCAAAGCGATGAAGGAGCAAGCATTAGGAAAGGAGCCGAGGAGGTCCACAGTGCAGATCCGAAATCTCAAAATATCTCTAAGCAATTGAGAGATAAGATGAGGCCCAGGATTGATCTGTAGAGCACGACCTCAAAGGTCAGAGTGTATTGAGAAGGTTTTTAGGATAAAGGCTGACAGAAGCTTCGAGAGAGAGAGAAAATGAAAAGTAACTACATTAGTCAACCGTCAATGTAAGAATGTACAAATGGAGGACTGAAGGGTGGTCTATCGCATTTGAAAGTGTGAGCGGACAGTCGAAGGAGTTGGCAAGGAGGCTCACCCGGAGTATGAGTATTTTTTTGTGGACAATCAAGGGCAATGCATGGTCGTAGACAACTCCAATATCCAGGAATTTATGGAGGAAGTGGATGATAAGCCAGAATACATGATGGATCGCTCAAGGCCACAAGTACAAGAACTGGAATAACATGATATAGCTAAATAATGAGAAGATCCAAGGGTCATCTTCATTTCGAGGGATCTAAGTGTGGAGAAAAGAAGGACCTTGATTGAGCTGATTCGGGAATACAAAGACGTCTTTGCATGAAAGTACACAAAGATGGAGGGCTGGATGAGAAGGTAAATTGCCATAAGCTGAACGTTATGCCTTCAGTCATACCGATGAAGCAAGCTACAAGAACCTACAAGCTAGAGTTGGATCTGAATCCTAAAGAGGAGGTCCAATGGATATTAACATCCGGGTTCATTAAATCGATTCAACACCCACTCGAGTTGTCTAGCATTGTCCCAGTGGGAAATAAGGACAAAAACTAGATACGTATCTACATAGACTTCAGAGATTTGAATAGAGCTTGATTAAAGGATGAGTTCCCACTGCCCTTCATTGATAGTTTGATCGATGCAATTGCTGGGCATGAAATGTATAGCTTCATGGATGGGTACGTGAGATACAACCAAATCAAGATGGATCCAGCTAATGCGAAAAAAGTAGCTTTTTGAACTCCGTTGGGCAATTTTATGTACAAAGTGATGCCTTTCGGGTTAAAGTATACTGTAAGACGTACCAAAAAATGATGATGTCCATTTTCCATGACTTCTTTTATAAATTTTTAGAATTTTATGTGGATGATTTGGTCATCAAGTCGAAAAAGGAGGAGTCCCATCTCGATGACTTGAGAAAGATGTTCATTCAATGCAGAAAGTACAAACTGAAGATGAATCAATTGAAATGTGCTTTCAGGGTAACAAGTGGTAAGTTTCTGGGCTTTATGGTGGATTGTCAAGGAGTAAAGATGGAACATGATAAACAACTAGCAACCTTAGAGATGCCATGTCCAAGAACTGCGAAGGAGCTCAAGAGTTTCCTCGATAAAGTCTCCTATCTCAGGAGGTTTGTGTCAGGAATGGCCGAGATAACTCATCTACTGATGGATATACTATGAAAGGACACAAAGTTCAGGTGGGAGGACGCTCACCAAAAGACACTCAACGAGCTAAAGAAGATGCTCACTTATCCGCAGACAATGATTCCTCCCAAGGCAGGGATACCTTTGCAGCTCTACCTCACCTTTACCACCAGGCCTGTCGGAGATCTCTTGGCACGTGGTATTAATGGACAAGAAAGGGAAGTCTACTAATTGAGTAGGATTATACATGGACCTAAGGCAAGGTACACTAGCATATAAAGGTATTGTTTAGCCTTAGTATTTGTATCATAAAAACTTAGACATTATATGATATCTTTCACAATTTATATTCTGACAAGATATGATCCTATTAAGTGTTTTTTGGCAAGAAATATTTTAATGGAAAAGCATCTAGGTGGTTCATTATCCTTTCAGAATATGACCTAAAGTGTGTGGTCCCTCGAGCGATCAAGACCCAGGCGTATGCACACTTATTTGCAATTTTTTCGCCAGGAGTATTTGAGCCACCTTATGAAAACATTCGAGGAGATTATTTGCAGGACAATTTTTTGGAAGCAAACTTTGAGGAATGGACTATGGAATTTGATGGTTCGTTGACAGAGAAGAAGGGGGGAGCAGGGGTTATTCTTTTAAAAGGGAAGGAAGAGATTTGCCTTTTCTACAAGTTAAATTTCCCTTACTCTAATAATGAAGCAGAGTATGAGGCGTTATTCTTTTTAAAGGGAAGCATTTGTTCACTGTGCATCAAAGGTGATTCGAACTTGGTAGTCTAGAAAGTAAATAGGGAATACGCATTAAATTATCTCAGCTTGACGGCCTATAGAACAATCATTCAATGGATGATCAACCAGTTCCATTAAATCAAAATAAGGAGGCATCCTAGAATGATGGACAGGCGTCCTGATGCTCATGCAACCATTGCTCAGAAAGTGGCCATGAAAAGCGACACAACCATGGTTGTGATACAACGAAGAACATCTTCCTCGGTGGTATAGTTGATATTTCTGATGGAAGACAATTTAGATTGGAGAGGTGAGATCAAGAAGAATCTGGAGTCTGGGGAATAAAATATGGAACTCAGAGAATTGGTGTAGTACTTTGAGAGCAAATGAAGTTTGTATTTTAGGAACATGGGAGGATGTCTATTAAGGTGTATCAGGACAGAGGAAGCAAAATGCAAGTTGAAGAAAATGCATGGTGAATACTGGGAGACAACTGAGATCCCTTTGTACAGAAGAATTCCGAGAAATGAGTTCTTCTGGCCAATAATGAAGCAGGATGCAGTAGAGTTGCAACGAAGGTGCGATAAATGTCAACTTTTTTTTTTCAAACAACTGAATATCACTTCGTTGAGTCTCAGGCGGATTGGAGGCAGCTGTAACAACCCTCGATTTTGGAGACTGAGAAATTAAATTTTGGGAAAATAAAATTTAATTAAATTGGAGAATTTCAAAATTGGGAAATTAGTCCAAAAAATGGAGAATATTTCAAAGTATTCCGGATGATATTTTTGAGGGTACCATCGATCCCGGAAGGGTCGAGAGAGTCAAAATGACTGTCATTGGGTCTTATTTCGGCTCCGGAATGTTTTTAAGTTATTTTGGCTCGAATTGGAGTAAACGAGTCATTTAAAGTGTGTATTAACATTTAAAATTGGGTTTATTGTTTTAAAGGTTTATGTGGCTTACGGATTAAGCCATTCTCATTTGAGAGAGAGGGAAAAAAATCCTAGAGAGAGAGGAAGAAAGGAAAGAAGAAGAAAGGAAGAGAGAGAGGAAGAAAGCTTGGGATTTCCGGCCCAACCGTGTCATCGAGGACGATCCAACCTCTACAAATCTGAGGCAAGTGTTTAATCTTGCTAAATAGCTATTGTGTATTTCATTTCATAATTTGTGGGGTAATGAATTGGATTTTTGGGTATAAATACCAAAACCTAGATTTTTGGGTTTAAATCTTGAAATGAATGTTTAAATATGGAATTAATGGATTAGAAATGGTTGGGATCAACTTTAGGTTGATTTATTGGCTTAAAATCATGTTGTGATAAAGATTTGGGGACTGGAATGAAAATTTTAGGGTTTAAATTCGTGGGGTTTGCTGAAAATGGAAAAATCGGCCAAGGCAACTGGTATGGTCGGTCGACCGCAGTCTGGGGACCGGTCGACCGCGCCTTAAGGGAAAAGCCTACTGAATTTCTTCGTAGGCAAAATTTGGACCCGCGGTCGATCGGGGGTCTGGGACCGGTCGACCGGTCCCCTGTTTTTAGCCCAAAACTTGGATTTCTCCTCCCCCTTCTCTTTTGGAGTTTATTCTTAGGGGCTTCCTTAATGGGCTGTTTTATGGGTTTCCTAAGATGACTTCTAGCCCTTTTTGGTTGGGTTTGTTGATTTGGGGTTCTCTCTTATAAAGTAAGAGATATCTTTTGGTGACTTATAGGGGGTCTCTCACTTAGTATCTGATAGTGGGAACTTCTTGGAATCATTGGATAAGAAATATCCATGTATGTGGTGAAATTCCTAGGCCGACATTTATGTCAAATCCTTATAAGGATAGGATATGGTTAAGATATAATTTGGGGCCAAATGAAAGAGAGTGGTTGCATACTCTTTAAGAGTGAGGGGTCTCATATCCTTAGAAAAGTTTAGTCTAAGGAGCAATGGATAAATCACTAGGAGTGAGGGTTCCTGAGATCGATTCGAACCATAGGTGACATTGGGAACGCTTGGGATCATACTATCGACTAGAGTAAGCGGTAGCGTAAATTCTAGTTAGGATAGTTTACACGTGATCATGGGGATATGACCACGTAGATTCCAATACTTGAAATGAGGTTGGAATAAATTGAGGTTTTAGACTATTAAGTAATGTGTGTGTGCCTTTGGTTAAATAGTACTAAGGTAATTATGTACTTTTGGATATGGATGAAATGTGTAGTGATGGATTCCTACACAAACTCTTGGGTGATAACCCTAATGTTGAATATATATGTATAGATATATACATATGGTTTTGGGAGACTATTCATCATAGGAAAAATGATTGAATATGTTTCAAGTGAGGGATTGTATTCGCATATCGAGGTACATTTATTGGAAATTGTGGTGAAGGCTTGTATATTGAGGATTATGTATACTTATAGCCGGGTTTATATATCTTATACATATGAACAAGAATTAGTTTGTATATATATTGATATAGCGATGTGTGAATATATGTACATATATCTATGTATGAATGTGAATATATGTATATATATTTATGTTGTGGACATACATGGTATGGATATTTAAACCGTATATGGTGGTTTATTATATTGGATCATATGATGGGATCATATGGACGTATGTATATTGCGTATGTGAGCGATATATATACTTATTTGGTTAAGCATACCCCACTCATGCTATCATTGGGAAGTTTTCGCTCAGAGGGTGAGCATCCTGGCATATAGAGCAGGGTGTGGATATTCCCCAGGTCATAGTTGTCCCTTGTGTTATTATACGATATAGATATATATTTTGGGATGAGACGTGGTGGGTATGTTTCGTCTCATTGTCGGTTGGAACTATGATCGCTTCCCGGGACGTCGTGTGTGTGAGTTACCACGAGGTGGGTGTCGTTGATCCCCACCAGGTGGTCCCCAGTTGTTACGTGACCCGGACTCTGGGAAGATGATAGCATTGATGCAGTTTTATCGGCGCTATATATAGCCTGGTATTATATGTGCATGGCCCCTGTACATCATATATGGTATGTACACTGGGTCATGGGTATGGATGATGGTATGTATATATATGGTGAGAATAAAATACCTATATATATATTTATATATCCTAGATGAAAGGATATGGTATTTCTATAGGGTACATCTTGGATGACTACGGTGTACCAGTTTTATTGGGGGTTGATGTATCGTATTTGAGGAATACTACGGTTACATCACACCAAGGATATTATTGGAGATTCTTTTATTTGCTTTTATTTGTTTTCTTTTTTTTTTCTTTTCTTTCTTTCTTTCTTTGGTAGTTTATAGTTTAGTAGTAATGGTGGTATTATATAGTATGTTAAGGATTATGGATCTCTAGGATCGACATTGCCCAGGAGTAGTGTAACGAGGTGGTTACTTGTTTGGATTTCGCTTTGCGAGACACCTCACGCACGAAACGCAGTGCCATGTCGAGATTTGAGAGAAGTAATTCCATATGTGTCATCTCGGATCTCTGGTCTTGACCTTGTCAGGAGTAGTGTAACGGGGCGGTTCCTTGTTTGGATTTCGCTTTGCGAGACTCCCCACGCACGAAACGTAGTACAATTTTGAGATTAGAGAGAAGTTTTGCCAATATTCCCTGTGCATGATATTAAGAATATAAATTCTTATAATTTAGCCTATATATATGTATATATATATATGTATATATGTATATATATAGGGGTAACATATTAAGAATTATAATTCAAGAAATTATAAATCGGAATCCATGAAGCCTATGATGGCATAATTGTTGTAATCGTAATCTAGTAGGATTAGAAAGGGTGGATCCTTAGATTATGACGGGAAAATAGCTCTCGTGGGTATAGGCTAGGCCTATGATAAGTTAGATTGTCCTTAAATATATGGGGGTAATTTAACTAAAACTTGAGGACGCGAATAGGTGCGCGCCTTTATATGAGAGGCAAGTTGAGGTTTCATGAGAGTGCGGTCTCACTTTAATTATGAAAAAAAAAGTGCACCGATAATTATTATGCACGGTTAACACACTTGCTAAATATTTTTCACATTCGGGGCTCTGACCCGTTTACTTTCCTCCCCTCCTTGTATATATATATATATATTATCACATGTGTCCTACCGCACGGAAGCCGGATGACTTTCTATCCAGAGTCTTGGGAGCCGTGACTGGTGCGGACTGTTGCGGGATGTTTCATGTAGCCGCTTCCTACTTCTTTAAAATTCTAGGTAGGATTCAAGTTGTGTATCGGGTTTGTACCCAAGGGATATTTAGATACATGTTTATATTTATTCCATTTCAGTTATTGTATTGACTGTGACCCGACAGCTTATTCGGGTCTACTTTGTGTAGTACATTCGGTTGTATTTATTTAGTTCATTTTATTTCTAGCATTTCATTTATCCTAGTTCTTTCATGCATCCTTATTTTCTTTAGTAGTGTTAGTTGGTTGGTGGTTGCACATTTTATTTAAATTTTCATATCCCATTTATGTGATTTCGGGTAATTAGTCCTATATTGTATAGTACCGACAGTTGATGTTGAGACTGGGCCATCTGAAACTCCTGATTTAATATAGTATAGGGCTGGCCACCCGTTATTATTTTAGGCGGGTTGTGACAGATGGTATCAGAGCATCAGGTTCTAGAGTCCTTAGGATCTGTGCGAGTTATGGATTCTTCCGTTAACGTTCTTGACATAATGCCCTATAAATAGGACTGTTGTGTTCACTGCGTTATTTTCTTCTGTGAAGTATATTCACTTGATTGGCGTTCTGATAACAGTTGCTCTTGTTTCGTTTCAGACGTCACCTAGATTTTGTCGTCTAGGAAAGGATAAGATTAGAAGTACCATACCAATAGTATATTTTGGGTACGCTTTAATCGGGGGTATTTGTTTTTCCCCGGTTTCGGAGGAGTTATTGAGGAGATTTCTGGCAGTGGTTCGAGGTGATTTATCGGCAGTTGAGTAAGAAAGGAAATTTACTCGAATGGCGAATCTTGGTCCTAGTAAGGTAAACCCGAGGAGAGGCATGTAGGGTAGTCCTTGAGAGGTTTAGATTGAGAATCTGTTAACCTTCGTTGGGAAACCTAATGTTGGTGACTCTTACCGAGGTGAGGTTGGTGTAGTTATCCCAATATCAGGAGTATCGCCCTCTAAGATGAGGGAGAATGCCTTTGGAGACTCAGTTTCGTTGTGTAGGACGGAGGGAGTTTTCGGCAGTTACAATCGCGCCTTGCCCTTCATTATGGTTAGGAAGGGTTCTGAGGAAGATGTTTCTCTTGTGGAGAAATAGGCTTAGGGATAATGATTGTCCTAGAAGAAGTTGAGGACCCTGAGTTGAGATTCTAGAACAAGGGGAAAACCATTGAGTTACGGAAATGTAAGGTATAATACCTTTATTTAAGTTTAAGTTACGCTTTGTGCGATATTGGGAACGTCGCGTGTGAGATGTGATGAGTAGCTAACCGCTTTACCGCTAGGGTGTATAAAATTTTCCTAGAGGAGGAAGTGAGCAAGTGTGGACTTTGTATGGCGTCTTTGGAGATGTTACACCTTTTCATGACTGGGAGGTTCAGAGTTTGGTAGATTCTGTGGAGCGGATAGTTTAGCTCATAGTTGTGCTAGTTTTGAGAACTAGATATTGTTTAGCCATATTGTATTTATTGAAGCCTTGTGTTTAAAACATAAGGTGTTTGTTTGGCGTGTCAAAAGACGCGGGATTGATTTATATAGTATTATTGCATAGGCCCTCGGGCAATATCTAAAATATGGAAATCTTTCTTTTTATAAAACCTTAACCCTGGTTCAACTAATCTCAATCCCTGACCTAGCTACACAGTAGTGTATTGGGAGGGTTCCTTGTTTGGATTTCGCTTGCGAGACCTCCCTCGCACGAAGGTGGCTAGTGTCAGGAATTGAGGAGAGTTCTACCATTGGGAAATTTTAAACTTTTATATATTTAGTATATTGTAATTCAGTATATTGCTGAGGGTTATATTATGATTTGAGGCTAATGGAGCCTGATCATAATTTTACGAGTGGAAACTCGGATACGGGGTGTATGGGCGCCCTGGGTAGTAGTTGCTTTAAAACTATATGGTTCGACATGAGAACCAGGAAGGATCGGTATAGTGATCCTACGGATTGATGTGAGGACTAGATGATATTGAGGTCCTAGGCATGTCTTAAATTTCGCGGACGAAATTTTTGTAAGGGGGGAAGTGTGTAACAACCCTCGATTTTGGAGACTGAGAAATTAAATTTTGGGAAAATAAAATTTAATTAAATTGGAGAATTTCAAAATTTGGGAACTTAGGCCCAAAAATGGAGAATATTTCAAAGTATTCCGGATGATATTTTTGAGGGTACCATCGATCCCGGAAGGGTCGAGAGAGTCAAAATGACTGTCATTGGGTCTTATTTCGGCTCCAGAATGTTTTTAAGTTATTTTGGCTCGAATTGGAGTAAACGAGTCATTTAAAGTGTGTATTAACATTTAAAATTGGGTTTATTGTTTTAAAGGTTTATGTGGCTTACGGATTAAGCCATTCTCATTTGAGAGAGAGGGAAAAAAGCCCTAGAGAGAGAGGAAGAAAGGAAAGAAGAAGAAAGGAAGAGAGAGAGGAAGAAAGCTTGGGATTTTCGACCCAACCGTGTCATCGAGGACGATCCAACCTCTACAAATTTGAGGCAAGTGTTTAATCTTGCTAAATAGCTATTGTGTATTTCATTTCATAATTTGTGGGGTAAAGAATTGGATTTTTGGGTATAAATACCAAAACCTAGATTTTTGGGTTTAAATCTTGAAATGAATGTTTAAATATGGAATTAATGGATTAGAAATGGTTGGGATCAACTTTAGGTTGATTTATTGGCTGAAAATCATGTTGTGATAAAGATTTGGGGATTGGAATGAAAATTTTAGGGTTTAAATTCGTGCGGTTTGCTGAAAATGGAAAAATCGGCCAAGGCAACTGGTATGGTCGGTCGACCGCGGTCTGGGGACCGGTCGACCGCGCCTTAAGGGAAAAGCCTACTGCATTTCTTCGTAGGCAAAATTTTGACCCGCGGTCGATCGGGGGTCTGGGACCGGTCGACCGGTCCCCTGTTTTTAGCCCAAAACTTGGATTTCTCCTCCCCCTTCTCTTTTGGAGTTTATTCTTAGGGGCTTCCTTAATGGGCTGTTTTATGGGTTTCCTAAGATGACTTCTAGCCCTTTTTGGTTGGGTTTGTTGATTTGGGGTTCTCTCTTATAAAGTAAGAGATATCTTTTGGTGACTTATAGGGGGTCTCTCACTTAGTATCTGATAGTGGGAACTTCTTGGAATCATTGGATAAGAAATATCCATGTATGTGGTGAAATTCCTAGGTCGACATTTATGTCAAATCCTTATAAGGATAGGATATGGTTAAGATATAATTTGGGGCCAAATGAAAGAGAGTGGTTGCATACTCTTTAAGAGTGAGGGGTCTCATATCCTTAGAAAAGTTTAGTCTAAGGAGCAATGGATAAATCACTAGGAGTGAGGGTTCCTGAGATCGATTCGAACCATAGGTGACATTGGGAACGCTTGGGATCATACTATCGACTAGAGTAAGCGGTAGCGTAAATTCTAGTTAGGATAGTTTACACGTGATCATGGGGATATGACCACGTAGATTCCAATACTTGAAATGAGGTTGGAATAAATTGAGGTTTTAGACTATTAAGTCATGTGTGTGTGCCTTTGGTTAAATAGTACTAAGGTAATTATGTACTTTTGGATATGGATGAAATGTGTAGTGATGGATTCCTACACAAACTCTTGGGTGATAACCCTAATGTTGAATATATATGTATAGATATATACATATGGTTTTGGGAGACTATTCATCATAGGAAAAATGATTGAATATGTTTCAAGTGAGGGATTGTATTCGCATATCGAGGTACATTTATTGGAAATTGTGGTGAAGGCTTGTATATTGAGGATTATGTATACTTATAGCCGGGTTTATATATCTTATACATATGAACAAGAATTAGTTTGTATATATATTGATATAGCGATGTGTGAATATATGTACATATATCTATGTATGAATGTGAATATATGGATATATTTATGTTGTGGACATACATGGTATGGATATTTAAACCGTATATGATGGTTTATTATATTGGATCATATGATGGGATCATATGGACGTATGTATATTGCGTATGTGAGCGATATATATACTTATTTGGTTAAGCATACCCCGCTCATGCTATCATTGGGAAGTTTCCGCGTAGAGGGTGAGCATCCTGGCATATAGAGCAGGGTGTGGATATTCCCCAGGTCATAGTCGTCCCTTGTGTTATTATACGATATAGATATATATTTTGGGATGAGACGTGGTGGGTATGTTTCGTCTCATTTTCGGTTGGAACTATGACCGCTTCCCGGGACGTCGTGTGTGTGAGTTACCACGAGGTGGGTGTCGTTGATCCCCACCAGGTGGTCCCCGATTGTTACGTGACCCAGACTCTGGGAAGATGATAGCATTGATGCAATTTTATCGGCGCTATATATAGCGGGGATTATATGTGCATGGCCCCTGTACATCATATATGGTATGTACACTGGGTCATGGGTATGGATGATGGTATGTATATATATGGTGAGAATAAAATACCTATATATATATTTATATATCCTAGATGAAAGGATATGGTATTTCTATAGGGTACATCTTGGATGAGTATGGTGTACCAGTTTTATTGGGGGTTGATGTATCGTATTTGAGGAATACTTCGGTTACATCACACCAAGGATATTATTGGAGATTCTTTTATTTGCTTTTATTTGTTTTCTTTTTTTTTTTCTTTTCTTTCTTTCTTTCTTTGGTAGTTTATAGTTTAGTAGTAATGGTGGTATTATATAGTATGTTAAGGATTATGGATCTCTAGGATCGACATTGCCCAGGAGTAGTGTAACGAGGTGGTTACTTGTTTGGATTTCGCTTTGCGAGACACCTCACGCACGAAACGCAGTGCCATGTCGAGATTTGAGAGAAGTAATTCCATATGTGGCATCTCGGATCTCTGGTCTTGACCTTGTCAGGAGTAGTGTAACGGGGCGGTTCCTTGTTTGGATTTCGCTTTGCTCACCCCTGCTTGATCGCCGTAACTTCTTCATACGAGCCAAGCAGAGAAGAAAAGGAATGCAGTGTGCTGCTTGGCTCACCCCTGCTTGATCGATCGATCGACGATTTTGGTCGATCGATCGATCCTTCTGAAATGCTGAAATTTGGCCTTGATCGATCGATCGACCAAAATCATCGATCGATCGATCCCCTGTTTTCAGGAGATATTTTGGCATTTCTTTTCTTTTCTCTTTTCTTTTCTAATTTAATTCCAACTTACTATATAAAGCAATTTTGATGTAATATATATATATATACGATTTTAGGTTAGATAGGTTAGGGTTTTGGAGGTTTGGAAGCTCATTTCTTCATTTCTTCTTGGATTGACACTCCATTTGTTGTGTAATTTGTGCTACCATCTTCCATTTCCATTAATATAGTTGTATTTCATTATTTTCGTGCTTTCTAATAAGATTTACATGCTTTCCTAAATAGTTTACATGCTTTGATTTAATTGCTTTCTAGTTTAGATTTATCGCGTTTCTTTCCCGCTTTCTTTATCGCGTTTTTAACATGCTTTCTAGGTAATTTAAATTAGGTTGTGTTTGAATGGAACTCACTCGGGTTAACGCGTTGCTTTGCTTTGGTGATGGTGTTTACGGGTTTATTTCGGGTGCGTTGTCCTAGTTATTATGCCTAGGAGATTTGACGGGGCATATCATGTATGTCCCATGCTTACGACCTTTCGCGCGTAATTTCCGGGATATTTATTGACGCCAAAATCTTCTTATGCCTTTATGATGATTTAGGACGTGACAACCCTTGGTTTAATTAACTGTCGAAACAAGACGCATTCTAAATAACTCGTCGACCCATGTAACCATTTTATACAAATTAACTCGGGTGAGGGATATTTGATGCAACCTATAGTTTTACTCGCTTTGATTAGTCTAGATTCATTTCCCTCGCCTAGTTAATCATTTCCCTTTCATGCATCTTTTCTTTTAGTTTGTAATCATCTTTTACACTTTTATTTCGGAATATTAAATCTTATAAATTCTAGCAACTCGTCCCTGTGGATTATCGATACCTGACTTACCGCTGTGCTTGCCTCGCAAGTGTAGCAGTAATATAGGTTTGTTTGTATAGTCGTGGCGAGATAGAAAAAACGACTGTGCACTTTACACGTGCACACTTCTCGCGCGCTATCAAAATGGCATCGTTACCGGGGATGAGTTTGTTTTAGACTTTATTTGATTTAGTATTTCATAGTATTTTCTTTCTATTTGTTTTATTTGCTAACCTTTTTGCAGGACTTCCACATTTGAGCACTTAGAAACGCTGGAATTTTTCCCGCGCACACCTACTTTGTGGAATCTGCCACTTGAGCCATTTTTGGGGTAAGCATGTCTTATTCTAATTCTTTCGGTAATCGTTGTTATAATTCTCAAAATTCCCGCAAACCTATGACTTTCGGTGAATACTTAGAATCCCAAAGTATAACAAATTCAAATATGACTTTGGGCGAGTATAACGAAAGTCAAAATTTAGGTTATTGGAATTTTGATGATGATGATAATGATTTTGGGCCTTTACCTCCTTATAATAGGAATTTTGAAACGAATTCGAATAGTTTTCAAAATTTTTATAATAATGAGTTTTCGTTTAAGTCCGATGGTAATTTTCAAAGTTTTCATTTTCATGCATCCGCACCTCGACCTGTGACATTCTGTGAGGGTTTGCGTATGTATGAAAATGAGAAAATTGAAAATTATTATCGGGAAAAAAATCGTTGTTGGGAACATGAGTTGGATTTATTATTTGAGTCCGACGACGATTTTGCTTCCGAGACTTTCGAAGTCCTTGTGTCTACTTTGGAACAAACCATTCTAGATTTGCCCATCGCATAATAGATATTGAAAGTGAGGATGAAAATGACGTAAAATCTATTTGCAATGAAATGATTTTTTCTTTGGCTCCCAAAGAAGAACATTTCATTGAAAATGATATTATTTCCTTCGAAACTCAATCTTCATGCGATGATGATTCATCTCATGAGTTTGAATTTCTTTCGTCCCCATTTTCATTCTCTGTTATCACTCCGTCACAAGTACCCGATGATTCAGTTTCAAACTTTAATGTTTTAAACCTTTTCGCCGATGAGGAGTAATTGCTCGAGTCGCCCTCCACAGTCGCATCTTTGCCTTTGTGTGCGCCACCTCCCATTCTAATTTCAAAATCATTGGGAGGATATTTGGCTTTTCTTGGTCCCCACTTGTTTTTGTCACCCGTTCAATCCAAACCCCCCATCGTCCCTCCAAAACTTTTAATTGGTGATGGTTCATTTCTTCCACCTTACACATGTCTTCCGTTGTTTAAACGGAATTCATATTTTTCGGAAGGCATGCTTGTATGTGAGGGTACACCGGTTATACTCCAAAGTCAAATCATTTTCATGGTGGACCCTCACCTATTTAGACTTCTAGTGTACATTTAGTGTGAGGCCTAAATAGTAGGTTGTATATAGTTAGCTTTCTTACTTTTTATTTTTTCTTTCCTTTTTAATTTAGTTTAATGTAATTATTTAACTTTTTGTTATTTATTTTTGCTATGCTCGGTACTAACTTGTTTTGTAGATTCTTTGGACTTGTTCATATGGGTATCGCTCCAATTTTGAGTAATATCGTTCTTTTCCTTTCTTTAACTTGGTTTTTAATTTACATTGAGGACAATGTCAAGTTTTAAGTTAGGGGGTGTGGGATATTCTATCCATTTCTGTTTTTAGTCCATGTTTTTGCTCACATGTCAGTTACTTAGTATGATTTTCTTAGAAAATTCAAAATTTTCAAAAAGATTTTCTTTCTTTTTTCTCCTTTTTTAGGCTTTTTGCCGTTGTTTCCGATGATAAATTTTAATAATTGCCCGATCCAATAGACAACCCAATGATGCATGTTCTCGATTTTAGAAGTTATTAGACTTTAGTCTCGATTATGGATATTGTGAATAACTTCATGAATTAAACTTATCCCATGAGCACATGCACTTTTATTGTTATATTGATTTGGTTTAAGATTTTTATAACTCGGTAATCTTTTGTTGCATGGTATATACTTACACCGAGTAAGCTTTGTACCTTTCGTCGTTTGTGAGTGTATACACTATTCTTTTCTCATTTAAAACGTTGATTTCGTTGGTAATCTCACCATTATTCCATTTGATCGTTCATTAATTGAGTTCATACTTGAAATGTATTACTTGATCATGATTTTCATATATTGTTTTGATTCGAGAATTGCGTAAAATTTGTGAAATAATCATAGGCCATCTTTGTTATATCACCCATATTAGCCTTAACCTCACCTTATATGTTTACCCTCGTTAACCCCTTTGAGCCTAAATATTAGCCTTTCATTTCATACCCCATTCCCATAACCAACTCTACATTGGAGTTTTAGCCCATACATACACTTTCCATACCTTTGTTTAGAATGTTACTTCGGATTGAATGACGTTGTTATGATGGCGGTTGCAATTTAGGCATGTGAGAGTTTGAAAAGTAAAGAAAAGAAAAAGTGAAAAAATGAATAAAAAGAGAAAGCAAAAAGCAAAAGAAAACAAAAGAAAACATGAGAAAAAGAAGAAAAGAAAAAGAAAGAGAAAATTGTAAATGTTGTGTATAGTGTTCAATAAGCTTTGATTACTCTCCCCGATGATATATCTAATGCCTTTTTAGAACTTGTTTTCCAATTTTGATATTGCCCGCATTTTTCCATTATCTCGAGTTTTCATCCCGAACACGTTGAATCCGTACATACATTCCTTCGTTTCGTACCCTAGCCATACCTACATTATAACCATATTAAAGTCCTATGTGATCTTAGGTTGATGTAATTCAAAAGTCATAATAGTTTTGATAATCTGTAAAAATGCATTTCGCCTCTTTTAGTGTGCGGTATCCTTTCATTGAGATTACAAGTTTTTCAGTTTATTTATAGCGTTCTTCATTTGTGACATGTGTGCGACCTAGTTTCCATTTCCATTTACTCTTTAGTCCGCATGTTCCGTGTGTTACCTCCCTGTTTCGAGTGAATTCGCTTGATGAATGTAATGCCCCTGAGGATTGAATATATGCTTGCTTTAATTTAGTATCCGATTTATATAAGTTTTTTGCCAAATCACACTTTGCATGTGCTCGCTCACCTCCCACATTTTAAAGTTTCAATTCTATGAGGTGCATTTTATAATGTTAATGATTCGAACTTTTGTTTGAATTCATTCACTTTGCTAATAATGCGTATGAAATCCTTTTCGCCATTGTTGGGCTTGTCGCATGTTGTGTTGGGCATATTTTGAGGAAACCATGTGATGTTTATGGGTACCATCCCTGAAAACCCTCACGAGACGACACTCGTCCACTAGAGTAACCTAGGGGTTTAACAACTTACTGCATACGCTAAATGCAATCGAATTTCCGCGAAAGTGGCCTGTTGCTTTTATAACATACTTTTGTACTATCTCTTGCTTTTGGTTTGCTTGTAGTTCTTGTTGCATCCTATTTCATTGCTAGGGACTAGCAATGTATAAGTTAGGGGATGTGATAATACGCAAATATTGCGTATTTCATCTCTCGAACCTACGCATTTTAGCCCCCTCGGGTGCCTTAATCTCTATATTTAAGCCCATTAACCAGACAACCTCGATTTATATTGTTAACATGCTATATGAGGTATAATTGGGCTTTTGTAGGTATTTAGGTACTAAGTATGGAGTTCAGACGCATTCTGCTTAAGTTCCGTGCGTAATCGCATGTTCAAGGGCATTTTAATCTTTTCACAGCTTGGGCACCTGGCCCGATATCTCACGAAAGTTGTATCCCTCCTCCCTAGCTTTGCGTGGCCGCGAACGGTGTGCGATTCTGAGTCCGTATAAAGAAGTTACGACGATTTCAGCGGAGGGAAAAATAAGGAAATCAAAAGAGGAGGAGAAAAGAGAAGAAAAGGAATGCAGTGTGCTGCTTGGCTCATCCCTGCTTGATCTATCGATCGACGATTTTGGTCGATCGATCGATCCTTCTAAAATGCCGAAATTTGGCCTTGATCGATCGATCGACCAAAACCGTCGATCGATCGATCCCTTGTTTTCAGGAGATATTTTGACATTTATTTTATTTTCTCTTTTCTTTTCTAATTTAATTCCAACTTACTATATAAAGCAATTTTGATGTAATAAATAGATATATACGATTTTAGGTTAGATAGGTTAGGGTTTTGGAGGTTTGGAAGCTCATTTCTTCTTGGATTGACACTCCATTTGTTGTGTAATTTCTGCTACCATCTTTCATTTCCATTAATATAGTTGTATTTCATTATTTCCTTGCTTTCTAATTAGATTTACATGCTTTCCTAAATAATTTACATGCTTTGATTTAATTGCTTTCTAGTTTAGATTTATCGCGTTTCTATCCCGCTTTCTTTATCCCGTTTTTAATATGCTTTCTAGATAATTTAAATTAGGTTGTGTTTGAATGAAACTCACTCGGGTTAACGCGTGGCTTTGCTTTGGTGATGGTGTTTACGGGTTTATTTCAGATGCGTTGTCCTAGTTATTATGCCTAGGATATTTGACGGGGCATATCATGTATGTCCCGTGCTCACGACCTTTCACGCGTAATTTCCGGGACATTTGTTGACGCCAAAATCTTATTAGGCTTTTATGATGATTTAGGGCGTGACAACCCTTGGTTTAATTAACTGTCGAAATGAGACGCATTCTAAATAACTCGTCGACCCATGTAACCATTTTAGGGGTGCGCCCTTACTTGAGGTGTGATTGCTATCAGACAAAGTTCAATGTATGGGTGGCTGTACTTTCAGTTGCACGGTGTTCTCATAGCATTCGCTTTCCTTAGGATTAATGACCTTACGATAGTGGCTCTGGTTGTAAAGAGCGGTATGATGACTTGAGGACATTGTATAGTGTTAGAAATTGAGGAAACTTAGCATACAATGTTACTTTGCCATGGTGAGTGGATTGGTGTGATACTCAAGTGAGTGCTACAAGTTAGAAGCCTAGAGTAATACTAGAGTCATCACAGTGGTGCAATGGAAGGTGTTAGACGAGCACACGATGATGGATCAGTTAGTGTGTCGCTCTATGGAGTGAATGACTTGCGATATAAAGTTAGTATCAAGCTTAAATGAAGTTATGTGAGAATGATGACCCAAGGATTTGAGGAAACTTGTAAGGTGTAGTCCTTAGATTCAAGATGGTCCTTGATGTTGAATTGGATGGTTGGTTGTAGTACAATTAACCTTTGGGTGAGTATCGATCACTAGAGAGTGTTACCCAACAGAGGCACCATATGCTTTGAGTATTAGCAAGGTAGTCTTGGGACACGATTGAGCATCATCGTCAAGTGAGTGGAGACCTGGGGATAGTTATGACATGTTAATGGTTAATATGACGATGAGCGTTAGATCGTGTTGCATGTTAAACTTTTGGTGACACCCCCTATGTAAGGGCGTATGATGCGATTTTAGCTATTGAGGACTTTGATGATTTTTTCTTAGAGGATTTCTATGACTTAGAATAAGAGTTGGTAAATTCCATGAACTTAAGGAATTGGCGAATCGATAATTTCGAGGATGAAATTTCCTAAGGAGGGAAGAATGTAATACCCGTGCCCAATATTTTATTATTTTTCCTATACAAATTGTAATTGTATGAAATCCTTGCAAACTGGATCATTTAAATATGGGCTTTTATCTCTATATGATTGTTCTTTGGTCTTGATGGTGATTGTTGGAAGAATGTGGGTAATTTTTTTTGGAGATTTCAGGAATATGGCAAGGTCAAACGACTTGGAGGTAGTTCGAATGAGAATCAGGTAGTTCAAATGAGAATGAAGGTCGTTCAAAGCTAGGTTTTAATAAGATTCTAACGAGACGCCACTATATAGAAATCGTTACAAGGTCGCTCGATGGCCATTCGAATAAGGCGCCTTTATCGTTCAAATGAGGTTGCAATTTTTTCAAAATCGGGTGCCATTGTGTGCGGTCATGTTTTAGGCTGTTGGATCGATAATGTGTCGAGTTCTGGTGAACTCAGATTGTATTGAATCGGGATTTTAGGGTTTGGGGGTGTTTTATAAGGGTTTTTTTGGGATTATTGTGGGTTTAATTAAGTGTAGAGAAGAGAGAGTGGGGGCGGGTCTCCTTACCATTTTCAGATTTGCTTCCTCTTTCTAACTCTTGGGAGCCTTTCCCCTTTACCCACCACCATAAAGCACCATACACCACCATGTATCCATCTTATGCCACCATATTCTACTAGTATTCCACCATATTTAAGCCCAATACACCCATTTCCACAATTGTTGGGTATAACTACGAATTTTGGAGGTGTTACTGGGGTGTTTTGGAGAAGAAGAAGTAAAGATTTATGGGGTTTGAAGGGGGTTTTCTTGGAGCTTTCTTGGAGACAAGCTTTATGGAGCTAGATAACCTCCTTGAGTCCACCTTATGAGGTGGGGGTTACCATCATCTTGTCCCTCATCCACAATTTTTGGAGCTACATTTTAGGTAGGAAAACTCTACTCTTATATATAAAAACTCCATTTTTTCATAATTCAGAGACCTTCAAAAGTCATTTGGACTACTCCCGGGTTCGGGAGTTGACTTTGGGTCAAATATGGCTCAGAAGCATTCATTAGTCAATTGGACAGGGAATCGTCGGACGCAAACGTATCGTTCATCCGTATGGTAAGTCTAAATCGCGCACGGGGTGGACCGTTGGAAAGTTTAGGAGATGTATTTCGACATTCCAAAGAGTTTGATCAGGTTCGGGGAGTTGACTTTGGTCAACCGGGCCCTGAAAGCATTCGGTGACCTTTCGGAGTCAAACGGATCGTTCGTCCGCATGGTAAGTCAGAATGGCACACGAGATGGACCGTTAGAAAGGGGTTTTAGAGTCCTTCGAATATTCATTCAGTCTCGACCAAGCTAAGGAGCTGACCTAGGTCAAACGGAGTTCGGGAGCGGCCGGTGGCCTCCTGATTGAGTTTCGGGGGAAAACAGGTCGTTCGTCCTCATGGTAAGTCGGAATCGTGCACGGGATGGACTGTTGGAAAGGGGTTTCAGTGCCGTTCGAAGATTCATTCAGTATCGGTCGAGTTTAAGACTTTGAATTTTTGTCAAACAGACCCTGGGAGTGCCCGATGGCTTCTAGGTCAGTACTCGGGGTATGACCTGAATCTGTAGTGATGAAGGGAGGTGCTAGGGACCTAAGGAGTGTTTAGGGGGTAACAAAATGGGGTGTCTATAATATGCATTCTTTAGGACATAGAATGAGTCGATTGTCACTTCTTGACTATAATGTTTTTATGGTCTGACGACATCTGTTTGGGGCGTGGAGTGTGGGTTAAAGGTTTTTCAAGTGGTGTAAGGTATTTTCTAAGTGAATTTAATGCATATGGGAGTCATCAATTCAAGTGTAACTGATTTATGGTGGTAGGTGAAACATTGTTGCGCTTTTCATCTACCCACTATAGGAGTTATAGGAACCTAGCAGGACATATAAGAGGCATGGAAACATCAATGATTGGCTATAAGACGGTTATGAGGTAGGTTGCAAGGATATCCCTCGTGGCTATGGGTTAAATGTCCTTTGGATCCTTTTTCTCTTCAGGATGAGGTCTATTGTGAACGTCAGACATGGTGAGATGCTGGTGTGGTCTCTAAGATTGGTTACAAAAATATGTTTAAATTATTGAGCATTCTAGGAGGTTGTGTGGCCTATGATATTCTGTGGTCCTTTTTTCAAGGCAGTAGAGGTCTCGGGGACTTAATAATGGGATGAAAGAGGTCATGGGTTGACCTTAGGACCTCAATCCTTTCATGAGGGAAGGTTGGGGGGGGGGGGTGTGAGTAATCTTGGAAGACCAGGGGTTAGATATGTATCACCAAAAGTGATCAAGGAATATGAGATTCAAAGACATAAGTCTTCACCTTACAAACCGAAAACCAATGGGGTTGTTGAAACTACGGATAAGAGCATGAAATATATAACCAATAAGGTGATAGAAAGTTGTAGATATTAGGCCGATAATATTTTTTTATGTTCTATGAGGATACCGCATGTCTAGTAGAACACCAACTGGTGTTTCTCCCTACTCTATAATTTATGTTATGGAGGTAGTCTTTCCTATCGAACTTAAGATACCTTCCCTATAAGTTATTCTTGAGAGCAAAGTAAGAGAAGTAGATTGGCACCAAAGTCGTTATGATGAGTTAGCGCGGCATAAGATAAGGCAACCTTGCTCTCAAAGAAATTATAGAACCTATTTGGGACCATAAAGGGAAGTTTATTCCCAATTGGAGTGGGCCATACACTGTGAAGAAGATCTTATCAGGAGGTTCTAGTATGCTCACTAATCTTGATGGAGAAGAATTACATGCCCAGTTAACCTAGATAGCCTCAATAAAACTATCCTTGATTCGACACTTGTTGTGCAATGCAATCCTCACCTCTTTTTATTTAAAAAAATATTCATTTTATCCCTTCACGAGAACTACGTAGAAACTGATCCACTAAAAATATTTTCTAAACATTACAAGCTATTTTATCCCCACAGAGGTATGTAGGCAGACCATAAAGTACCCTTGGGTGCGGTCCTTTCTCTTTCACAATATGCTTTTCTTTTCTCCCATGGACAATAGGGTTATGTACCCAATAGCGGCCAATACATATAGTTCAAACAAAAATGATTCTTCCACAAAGGTACAATAAAGTAAGATAAAATTGACATTTATTTCAATACTTTGATTCAAATATAACCTTTCATATAACGCATCAATAACAGTCTTTCCTAAACACCTATAAATACATACACTACTCAAACAAAATTCACACATTATCATACCATACAAACAATACCCACAAACTTTCGCTAAAATCAACACTGAAAACTACACAAAAAGAACTACCAGTGACCAACACCTAATAGACAAATCAACCATTTGCTTAGAGAGCTTCACAAAAACTTTCCTCGACTACCATATGGACCCACTTCATCACTATCACCATAACCATCATCAACTTCTAGGCCCCTTCGTAGTCCCCGTTATGATTTCGTATCTGCATACGTTCACCATGGCAGTGCATGTTGAAAATCTTGGTCGGGATCACTGCCCCAGTTTCCACAAGCTCAGCCGCCATAAGTCATCTTTGGATAAACTCCTCAAGACAAGTCTTTGAAACCATATACTCCCATAAACACTTCAAATAACCACATAATTCTGTCCTACAGACAAGTTCAGATGACGATCTGATCTGTAATGCTACTATAAACTCCTTAGTGACAACTTGTTAGATCCTCTATAAGGAAGAATTTTCTCCTGAGAGTGCGCCAACAATCAATGATTAAACTTGTTAATTAAATTCCAATTTTTAATCTCAAATACCTTAACTCTTGCAAATAAATGTAATTGACGAATTAAATAAATTTAAGCATGCCAAGCAATCACAATATGAGGAAAAATCCGCCAAAGGGGCAAAATATTTTTTATTTCACTATAATCCGTAACACTTACAATTACAGAGAAATACAACTTGACATACGAATACCCGCAGGCATCGGTTCATTGTTGTCGGTAAGAGATCCCAAAAAATCTCCAAGTCATCAATGGAGAGCAACCTTCTTCTCCACAATAATACTCCAGATGAGTAGAACAATCAATCTAAGGTTTATAAAGATTCACATATGTATTTGGGAATAATTCGTGAATCAAAAAGGTAAAAACCTTAAAAGATGAAGTTTGAAAAATGAGCTGTTCTGCTGTAAACGTAGGTGCTAAAGACTTGAGAAACGTGTATACAGAACACTGCTATTTATACGAAAATTGAGGAGGCGCATCGCTCGAGCGAAATGGAGTTGTCGCTCGAACGATGCCACGTGTTGCTCGAACGACTTCGCGCGGCATTATTATGTCGCTTGAACGACAATAACAAGTCTCTCAAACTATGTTAACAACATTTTTCTCTTTGCCTCAACACTTAGGAAAATTTCTTCTTTCGAAATAAAACATTTCAAATCCTTAAATTTTTTTTTATAAAAATTCCCAAATAATAATGTAATCAATAAAAACTCCAAATTAATTATTTTACCATAAATGCGAGTGGAGTAGTGGGAATGTTGAAGACGCACGTTGCACATTGCACGTTGCACGTTGAGGTTGCAAAAATAATCCTCAATTTTGTACCTACACACATGAGACAAGAAACAATACCCGTGACGCGCAACAGTTTGAAATATAATGATAAAAATAAATAAATAAATCAATTAATCTCAAACAAATCATTATTAATCAAACAAAAATTGTCCCCCATAATTCGTTCTCCCCCTTTTTATGATGTCCCCAAATAGACAAATATGGAGAACACCATGAAAATGGTGAATGTCATAGGGTAAACAAACTTTCTCTTTTTGAATTTTTCAAAATATTTCTCACAAAATATACAACAAAGAATCACACCATGAAAAAACACAAAAATAACCAAGTCGGTGATAGCGAAAATGTAGGGATGTGAAAAAATTCAATTGGAAAATCAATACATACAACCATAACATATGTGCACGATGAATTTCAAATACTCCTAATAAATGAACTCAACGTCTTCCTTAGGTGTAAAAATGGTGGAATTATAAGAAATTGACTCAATCAAATCCACAAATCAAAGCTCAAAGTAATTTCCACACCAATAATGACCAAAACTATGTAACGCTTTTTCATGACTTTCAAGGACGTGCAGATCCGTTTTATATTCCATCCAAACCCCCTCATATATGATAATGATTTTTATTTTTCTTTTGAGGTGATGAAACTAAGAAAAATATTGGCCCACTTTTTTGGAATTTTTTTCTTTTTATTGCCTTTAAAATTTTTCGGGCTCTTGTCAACCTATTTGGACCTTGGCTTCTATTTTTGCCAAGTTTTTATTTAGGTCCAATTTAAACGTTGGCTTAGTCGCAAAGGATAAATGATTACCTTTCGTAGCCCTTCCCCATTTTTCAAAGTCACACAAACTCACTGCAACGGTTTTTACATGCACAACTTTCTTGTCAAGTTTTATCGCATTTGGTTTGTTGTATAAACAGAATTAAGATGGAAACACTCAAGCCAAAATGTGATAGAAAAGTACAATACTCAAATAATACCATGCACGTGTGCAATAAAGGAGATAAGGAGCCAACCATGTAGAAAGATTTCACAAATATCATCTCAATCACTCCAAACAATGTAAAGCACATAGATGAAATGAGATAGCATCTCAAATCACTATTAACAGTCACGTGGAATATGTAAATGAAGATGTGACTATGGCTATATTAAATGTTCATCCATAAGTGGTGCAAACAAAATACAAAACTCTTTTTGTAATTTTCAAATATTTTATAAAAAGAAAATCTTTTTGGATTTTTCAATTTAAAAAAAACAGAAAATCTTTTTGTATTTTTCAAAAAAAATAAAAAACAAAACAAATAATGATACAATATAGAGATAGGAATCATATGATATGAACATGGAAAATGCATCCTACTCTAGACATGGAACCACCCCTTAGTCAACTATGCAAATTCCTAAAGACTTCCTACGACTCTCGAATATAAGGGCATCTAAAGGCTTTGTGAAAATATTGGCTAACTGGAGGTCGGTAGACACAAAACTCAAGGGTATGACCTTCTCTTCTACTAACTCACGGATAAAGTGCTCACGTATCCTAATGTGCTTTGTGCGCTAATGTTGGTTTGGATTACGGGATATGTGTATCGTGCTCGTGTTATGACAGGAAATAGTCATGGTGTCCTGTGATATTCCATAATCCTCCAACATCTGCTTCATCCCCAGATGTTGCATGCAATAACTCCCGACAACTATATACTCAGCCTTCGAAGTGGACAAAGAGATGGAGTTTTACTTCTTGCTCAACCAAAAGACATGAGCAGAACTATAGAAGAAACACCCACCAGAAGTTCTCCTACATCCATCTGCATCCCCGGCCCAATCGACATCTGAATAGACGAGTAAATGGACATCAGTATAAAAGGATTACCAAATTACAAATGAGAGAGTCCCACTCATGTATTTGATAATATTTTTAAGAGTGAGCAAGTGAGACTCTTTCGGGGACGCCTCATATCCCGCACAGACTCCAACACTAAAGGCTATGTCGGGACGACTGGCAGTCAAGTAGGTCTCTAGCATACTTTGATTGGAAGATGAAAATCCCATCCTCTAGTTGACAAAACTGGAGACTAAGGAAGAATGTAAGCTCACCAACCATGCTCATCTCAAACTCAATCTTCATCTCCTCCTCGAAGTTGTGAACAACTAATATAACACCGCCTCCTCTTCTAAAAAACAACATCTTATCAACCCCCCTCTAAGAAAGTCACAGGATAAGAGATAGGAACTAAGTCTCTAGTACCAATCATGGGGTGCTTACTTCAAACCATACAGGGATTTTCTCAGAAAATAGACATGATTAGGGTGATGAGGGTCTTCAAACCCTTTTGGTTATTCCACATAAACTTCCTCCTATAGAATGCCATTTAGAAAGGCATTCTTCTTATCCATTTGGTATAACTTGAAGTGCAGATGACATGCGATGGAAAGTAGAATGCAGAAGGAATTAAGCCTCGCAACAGGAGCACATGTCTCATCAAAGTCTACACCCTCAATCGGAGTGTAGCCTTGAGAGACCAACCTAGCCTTATTTCGGATAATGGTACCATCCTCATCCATCTTGTTCTTGTAGATACACTTGGTACCTTTCACATTCTTCTCACATTATGTCGGGGGACAAGTTCCCATACATTATTCTTTCTAAATTCAAGTAACTCATCCTGCATAGAAGATATCCAGTGTTCATCTTGAGTTATTCCTTGACGTTCTTGGGCTCGAATTTAGATATGTAAAAAACAAAGATAACCACATTCTCCAGCTGAGCACTAGTTTTGACCACTAATGTAGGATCTCCTAGAATGGAAGTACGATTATGACTCTTGTGTGTAATACCCCTTATTTTTATGGCTTTTAAATTTGGGGATTTATTGAATTTAAATTGAGATATTAATTTAATATTTATCCAGAAATTTATTAAAAATGTTTACTAGCGTGACGAGAGTTAGTAATTATTGAAATTTGTTGAATATTACTAATTGAGTAAAGTAATATATGAGATTGATTTTATTAAAATTGTCACGAATGAATAAAATGGCAATTATGGAAATTTAAGTCAGGACGCGCCTGTGTCGTGTCGGAACTAGATTATTATTATTAAAAGTGAATAAATTATAAGTCGCCCGTATGGTCATTTCGAGTGCACCAATGTGTCTGAAAGGATCGAGATAGTTAGAAAAGTATACCCGGGGGTTTATTTTGGGTCTCGGGGCGTTTTTAGGCCTAATTGACATCCCGGGAGGGTATATTAAACATTTTATATTTTTGGGTAAATAAACCCACGAATTTTCAATAGTTATATCAGCCATGTTACCTTTTAGGGTTAACAAGCACAAAACCTTAGAACGACCATTAGAGAAGAAGATAGGAAGCTTTCCAAGCAATCCAAGGCCAAGAATTCATCCGTTTGCACCGCCACCACCATCAAAACGTAAATCACACGACGAGGAACGCAACCATGCCTTTTTCTTCCCCAAATAAGAAACTCAAATTCTAAGCAAGTATCTATCTTGCTTTATTTTTAGTTAATGTCTCAGTCATGTTAGTCTAGGGTTGTTTAGAACTTGTTTCATGAAAGAAAGTATAGTTTTGAGACTTAAAATCACATGTTGTAGAAGAAGTAATCATATTCTGGACATCTAAATCGCATGTAGAGGATAAACCACGAATTTGTATGGATTTAGAAGTAGGAAATCTGGAAAAGAATTGGAAGAATTGAAATAAAAATAAAAATTAGGGTTCTTGTAGTTTAGGTAAATTTTGCCCATTAAATTGTTATAATTGATGAATTGGGACATATTTTACGTAGAAAATCATGTATTTAGTACTTGTAGTAACGTTGGTTGGGAGTTTGGAATTGATACATGGAGAATTGGTTGAGGTTGGAGAGGCAAACCCGTAACTGGGTTAATGCAATTTTCGTCATAACTGCTTGATCGATCGATCGATCAAGAACATCGCTCGATCGACGATCTATCGATCGACCCCCTTACATTGATCGACCCCTCCTGTAAAACTGCATAATTCTCGTTCGATGGTTTAATCCGGTTAAAATGCATTGGAGCCCTTGATATTTATTATTGGGGTATAATGGGAGATAGAGAAGACTAGTAGGGTCTAGGTAGACCCCGTTGAGTGAAACTTAATGTAGGATGAGATTTTGGGTTAACGAGGAATTATTCATGCGTATAAGAAAATAGGCGTAAGTTTAATAAAAGGATTGAGACTCGTAAGGGAGTTAGACCAGAAGGTAAGTGAGTGTATGCCTACTGAAATTATACTCAGAATGCTTCGAGAGAGGAGAAGTGAGTATGAAGTGAATTATAAATGAGAATAAAAATGACAAGTTCGTTAAGCGAAATAATCGAGTAAAATGTGTAAATGAGGGATAATTATAATTATGGGTCGTGAGCGCACCTAATTTATAAATGCGGATAATTATATATATATATGACCGTGTGATTGTGCATATATTTTAGGTTGGTATAAAAAACATACTCGAGCTACTTGCTATCATGGGGGTTTTCGCGCCGGGACAATCTTATCTCGATTGGGCCTTTATGGGGGATATTGACTCGTACCCTAGATCATAGGATTCCTTGGTACATGCTATCTGATTGATAGTCAGACGGTCCTAAGAGACGTGAGGGTATGTGCTGACCTCTTAGTGACTTGGATCTATGATTAGCCTCCAATTGTATGTGTTTTGTGTTAATACAGTTCGAGAGTGATTCCGAACTAGTATTTACCTTAGTACGAGTGATACGGGGACTTGATAGCAGAGTATGCCAGCACCATAGATTTTATGTGGGGTGCCGTTAGTATATATATTACATGTGAGACTAATATATATACGTATATTTACATGGGAACTTTCTACTGTGCGTAAAAGTAGTTAAGTAATGAATAAATGTTTCAACTTTCTTATAAGTGTTCGGGAACTTTATAACGGTACTAATTTGTTCTAAATAGCGTAAGAAATCTTGAAGAGATTAATTTTTTAAACTAAATACCAAAACCTTGATATTTCTCGAGATAAAATTTTATGGAAAATGAGTAAGATAGACATGAGGTTTAGTAGTACGGTAGGCGTGCACATTAGACGAGAGGTGAGAATTCTCAAGAGAGTGTCGCATACTAACATGATTGTTGCATTAGCAGGTAAGCATTTTAAATACTTGCTAAACTATTTTAAAACTGTTTTACACTCGGGCTCCGTTTCCCGTCTTTCTCTCTCTCATGTATATATATATGTATGTATTTACAGGTCCCTAGCCACAGGGGCGTCATGCATAGGGTCTTTGAATTGGATGCGCTACAGCTGATGTGGGAGTTGTAGGCCGATACTTTAGACGACCTCTTCATTGATTCTATTCTTGTTTTAGTTCTGCTCAGTTAGGGCATGTGTCGCCCGTTTCTCTATTCAGTTTGGATTTGTCAGAGATTTACGTTTGTTTATATTTCCAGTATTTAGTATTCCTTGAGAGTTAACTTTTGTCAGGATGGTTTAGTGTATGGTTTTGACTTGGTTTGGTTAATCTATATGGATTAATTCTTTTGTGTTGATTGCTATCCATAGCACTTAGGTGATTCTTAAGCTGTTGATTATTTAAAAAGGTTTTCAAGTTAAAATTTAAAAATGGATTTAAGGACTTAAATTGTTTGACACTTAGCTTAAATATTTAGGGTGTTTAAATTGAAAATTTTATTTTGCGACAATGATGCTAAGAATGAACAAACCGTTCACCTTGATTTTAATTTAATAAAGGATTGATCACCCAATATTTAATTAGGCAGGGTGTCACATTGTGAACCCAAGTAGGTGTGTCCCCTAAGTTAAGAGTAGGGTCCACCTTGGGTGTGGAAGGCACAATGGGATCATCAGTAGGAAGTGAACCCTCCTCACATAAAATGTTAGATTCAATAAACGCTGACGGTTCGTCTTCGTTCACGGTGACGTTTATCGACTCCATAACCTTAGAGCTACCCAGGTTAAAAACTCTATATGCTCTACTAGTCGATGAATACCCTAACAATATTCCCCGGGAGTTGAACTTTCCTAATTGCTCTTTATCCCGTAGGATATAGCATTTGCTCCCAACGACACGAAAATATGAAAGGTTGGGATTCTTTCCACTCCATAATTCGTAAGGCGTCTTAAGCGCATGTGGATGAAGGTAAACACTATTCACCGTATGGCATGCAGTAGAGACCGCTTCTGCCCAAAATCTCCTAGCAACTTTATAATCTAGAAGCATAGATCTAGCCATATGCTGAATCGTCCGATTATTCCTCTCAACATTCCCATTTTTCCGAGGAGTATTCACGGTCGAAAATTTATGTTTGATCGCGAGGCTATCACAATAAAGATCTACTTTAGCTTCCTTAAACTCAGTGCCGTTGTCACTCTGCATTCTATTAATGGTGACACTATGTTGATTTTGCAGGACACGACACTTGGTCATAAGAAATTCCACAGCATCATATTTCTCTCTTAAAAAAATTATAATCGAGTAACGAGAGAAATCATCTACCATCATGAGGATATAACTCTTACCACCCAAACTCTCAGTACGAGTAGGAACCATAAGATCCATGTGTATCAACTCAATCACTCGTGAAGTGGTAATGGAATTCAACTTTCTATGGGGGCTACGGACTTGCTTTTCCAACTGACAGGGTCCATAAACCGCGAAAGTCGGCTTTCCAAGTGATGGCAAGCCACGTATAAGGTCCTTTTTAGCTAATCTCTCCAAGTCTTTAAAATTCAGATGACCTAGACGCTGATGCCACAGATCCATAGGAGTGATCGTGGCGCTGTTGCAGACAAATGAGGACTTGGGCGCAATTCCATAGCAATTATATTCTGTCCTCACCTCTTGAAATATAATTTTACCGGCTTGATCATAAACATTACACTCGTTCCGGTCAAAATTTACTGCAAAGTTAGCGTCGCACAACTGGCAAATACTGAGAAGGTTTTCTTTCAAACCTTTGACGTACAAAACATCCTCTTTCTTAGGAAATCCTAGTATCTCTACCGTACCTCGTCCTATATGCTAGAAATACTCCCATATCCAAACATGACTTTACCTTCCTTACGATCCTCTAGGTAGGTAAAAAATGAAACGTCACCAGTCATGTGTCTGGAGCACCCACTATCAAAGTACCACTGAGAGGTATTATGTGCTTTAAGAGCAACATGAACAATAAGGGCTTTTGCGTCATGTTTAGG
This sequence comes from Sambucus nigra, assembly GCA_949130495.1. Classification (NCBI taxonomy): domain Eukaryota; kingdom Viridiplantae; phylum Streptophyta; class Magnoliopsida; order Dipsacales; family Adoxaceae; genus Sambucus; species Sambucus nigra. Next base: position 173,931,578 of record OX422218.1, on the reverse strand, counting down.
CACCCAAGTGGAGGTAACCTTTTGTTTGCCTTTGTCATTGTTGATTCTAGTTGGGATTATGGAAGTATCCGCAGACGGCAAAGAAATTCGTCGGAACTTTTCATTAAAATTTGAGATGTGGAGACTAGAAACTCAACCTGATCTCTAAGACTCGAAAAATTTCTAGTGGCACGTGGTGGAGTAAAAGTACATTGTGTTCGACCCAAGCTATAGTAAAATTCCCTAAGGTGGCCTGTTCTTTGGTAATTGGTACGAAAGTACACAGTCTTAGGCCGACCTTGGTTTGATTTTCTTAGCCGAACTCTTCTTGAGGGTTTTGGTTGATGGCCATATGGATTCGTAGCAAACTCAGTAATTGGTTCCGATGTCATATGAGATGTGGAAGCACCATCAAAACCTATTCCCAGCCTTTCACCAAACCCTAAAGTAGGGGCGAGGAGCATCTTTCCCATCTTTCTAGATATGTCCTCTATCTTTACCTTGACCTCCCGGGCTCTTTCAAGGTCATGAGTGAGTTGGAATACAAGGGCTTCAAGTTTCTTTCAAGTGTCCAGGGAGGAGTGGAGCACACTCGTAAGACTAGCCACTTGCTTGGTCAAGTCCCCTTTTTATTTCTCTAAATAACTCTCTCTCTAAACTGACTATCTCTCTCTACATAAACAATCTCTCTCTCTCTCTCTCTCTCTCTCTCTCTCTCTCTCTCTCTCTCGGCAGTGCTAATGGAGGACTCTCTTTCTCTCTCTCTCTCTCTTCTCTCCAAAATCTTTCTCTAAGGCAACTATCCTTAGTGCAAACGCTTTGTTAGGTTTTTTAGTTTTAAAAGAATCAACATATAAATCAGCGTACGCGCGTCGTAAATCACTCTCGCTCTCATTTGCAGCATCCTTCCCCTCACTCACATCACTTTCACTGTCGAGGTGTCTTTGTGAAGTAGCATCCTCATCATCGTAAAGTGCAGTGTCAGTACTCACATGACTAGCCATGAATACGGTGAAGTTACATTCATGCGGTGACTCATCTCCAGAATCCACCAAATTGACATGACTGTCGTCACTCAAGGAGGCATTTAAAGAAACTTTGCCTTTGCCTTGATGCTTCAACCTAGGAGGACACTCAAATGCCTTATGACCTCTACTGTCACATTCATAATATCTCTCCTCGTCTTTCTTAGGCGTGTTCTTTTTATCTTTATCATTTTTCTTTTCAAATTTATTTTTCTCAAAATTCTTTTTATCTTTGAAATTGCCATTTTTCTTTAATTTGAGAAATTTCTTGAAATTTTTCGTAAACAAAGCCAAATCGTCTAAGTCGAAATCAAACTCCGAATTAGACATCTCTTCCTCTTTTCTCCTAGTTGACTCACCTTTCTTTCTTGTTGACCCCCACTCTTCCTAGCTTGAGCTTTAAGTGCTACCCCTTTATCTTTTGATTTTATCGTGTTAGGAAACATGGCAATTTCATAAGTCTGGAGGTCTCCTACCAATTCTTCTAATTTCAGACTCCTCAATTTTCCTATAGAATTTAGCACAGTGACTTTAGGGATAAAACGCTTAGGAACTCAGAATCTTTTTAAATACTCTAGCATCAGGAATGTGTTCACCTAAATTGAAACTAGTGTTTACAATATTAGATAAGCGTGAATAGAATTCATCAAAGCACTCAGATTCAAGCATGGTGATGGTCTCAAATTGTGTAGTTAAAATTTTCAATTTTTATTCTTTAACTGCATTAGTTCATTCATGGGTAAGTTAAAGAACATCCCATGCTTCTTTTGACGTGGTACACGTCGTGATGTGTTGGCACTCATCAGGGGTGACGTTTTCGGAGATTCCACTAAGCCCACGTGAGTTATATGTGGTCCATTTAAATTGATACTCAGTTCATGTAGTCATAGTTTTTAAAATTGTTACGTTATGTACAGTGATAGTGGGAGGCATCCACCATCTTTCACACATAACCCAAACACGTTCGTCAATGTCCTTTAAGTGAGATTTCATATGGGATTTCCAATATGTGTAATTTGACCTGTCAAAATTTGGCACTCGATTATACAATTTCTCCATTGAAATTGCGCTTTTTCAAAAATCGATTTTTAGAACAAAATTGATATCCAGAAAATTTTGTGGAAAAATTACACGGTATAATTGTGTAATTGGCTCTGATACCAATTTGAAAGTGCGCCAACAATTAATGATTAAACTTGCATAATTAAATTCCAATTTTTAATCTCAAAACCCCTAACTCTTGCAAATAAATGTGATTGACGAATTAAATAAATTCATGCATGCAAAACAATCACAATATGAGGAAAAATTCACCCAAAAGGCGATTGTTTTTTATTCCACTATAATTCCTAACACTTATAATTATAGAGAAATAAAGCTTGACACACGAATACCCGCAGGCGTCGATTCGCTGTCGTCGACAAGAGATCCCGCAAGATCTCCAAGTCATCAATGGAGAACAACCTTCTTCTCCACAAGAATACTCCAGATGAGTAGAACTATCAATCTAACATTTATAAATATTCACATATGTATTTGGGAAGAATTTGTGAATAAAAAAGGTGAAAACCTTAAAAGATAAAGTATGAAAAATGAGCAGTTCTGCTGTAAACGTAGGAGCTAAAGACTTGAGAAACGTGTATACCGACGACTATTATTCATACTAAAATCGAGGCGGCACGTTGGTCTAACGAAATGGATCCATCGCTCAAACGACGCCACATGTTGCTCGAACGACTTCGCGAGACATTGCTATGTCGCTTGAACGACTGTAGCAAGTCGCTTGAACGACGTCAACGACATTTTTCTCTTCGCCTCAACACTTAGAAAAATTTCTTCTTTCGAAGTAAAACATTTCAAAACCTTAAAAAATATTTTATAAAAATTCCCAAATAATTAAGTAATCATTAAAAACTCCAAATTAATTATTTTACCATAAATGCGAGTGGAGTAGTGGGAATGTTGAAGACGGACGTTGCACATTGAGGTTGCACTACACACGTATGAAGATGATGGGTACATGAAACTTCAAATTCGGATCGAGGTCATCATGGATGAGCGCGTTGGCGTGCCGAATGTAGCGATATCAGACATACTAACTGTGATCTAAGACACACAGAAAACTTCCTAGATTCCAAACGGACAATTATAAAATGATGTCCTTACAGCTCCAAACCCAACTGGTGAAAAAGTCTCAATGCAAGATAAAAGTAGTTCTGGAGAAGGCCTATAAGTCAAACATAGCGTTAATCATCTAGCTACAAGATAAGTGTTAACACACCTACAAGGGCACACAATAATGAAGAGAACTGGCCCCATTTGCTAGTAGCCAATCATACCAATCATCCATAGATGATCAAAAGTCAATACAAGACTACAAAAAGAAGTTGTACAAATCCAAACAGAACCTCTCCACTAACCACATAGATATCGTCACGAGACTTCCCTGTAAGAAAGTTGAAGGGTCCTCCTTCTGGTCATCAAGGTTATTTTGAATCTCCACCAGAATACTGGCAGCAGGATTACAGTGACAGTGCATCCATAAAACTATAGTAGCAACTTGGGTGTCCACGCTCATGCCACCCATCACTGGAAGCATTTTATAGTCAAGCCTATGGCCACAACTCCTGTAAATTCGACATCTATAAAATCTTGGTGCTGCACAGACTTAGGCACCACAAGGAGACAAATTTCTTCCCCCACACCAATAGTCGGGACGCATATGGAGAAATTTGCATCATATTGCTCAGTGCTTCCTCTGGAGAATAAGAAAATTCAGGCATAGTGGCAAGAACTTGGGGATGAATAAATAACACAACAAAAAATTCCTCGTAGGTTGAACAAACCTCATCCAACCCGTAACATAACATGTGGTCCTAAAGGTACCAGAATTGAAGAGCTGCCTCTAACAAACTCTAGTAAATCAAATGGTTATGCCAAAAAGTGATCGGGAATAAGTTGTATGTAGCATAATCAGCGTTGTACAGACTCATATCTTCCAAACCATCAAGATAGGCAACACATGCCTCAGACATGGGAATATCAATCAAAAGAATAAAAGTTGAATACAAAGAGAGAATAGGAAATGATCATTGGTGATTCAAAATCCATTCTTAAGCTCATTTTTAAATTCAAAGCCCCCATAAAATGTTAAAGGAGCTGAACCATCAATATTTACATAGGAATCAAAGGATAAAAAATGCACTAAGGGAGTACCAAAGGGTTAAAAGCAAAGTACTTACACTAACATGTCGACAGGTAGGCCAGGGGCTATGCCAAGCGGCACCCCCGTATTTAGGAAGATTCCTTTTTTCCTTTCTTGTCCTTATTTTTTCCAAATAATCCCTTTCAATGAATGGCTTTTTACAACAAAATCTCTTGGGCATTTCCTTAAACATTCAAAATATTCAAAACACAATTTATATTTTTTTCAATAAAAACCTCAGTGGAAAATTAAATTACATGTAGAATAAATCACTAAATCAAGATGATTAAAAGAAAACGCATCATTATATATATATTTATATTTTTCGGGTACATGACATGAAAATAAAATAAAATTGTCGAAACGCAAGGCAAATTTTTTCCCTAAAAAACCCAACAAGACTACCATAATCTTTATTGACAATGAAAAAGGCGCTTCCCATGATGGCGGGATGTGGGGGCCCCACTCTTGGATCTCGAGGAAGGGATGTAATCATTAGTCTTTAGAGCAGCAACACATGAATAAGCCATCATTCAAATTTAATTCGTTACGGAGGCCATACGCTCTCAAAATCTCATATCCAATAAGTCCTCACGGATATGGTATTCAAAGAGAGAATAATGAATAAACGTCACAATCATAAAATATAGAGAAAGCTGAAATCAGAATGCATAAATAAAAGAAGAAGGTCAACAATCCTTACCGCTAGCTAATAATCTTCCATTGTCATAGGAGGAAGACCCTCCAGCAACGCATGAGGGTGATGAGAAGCCTCTACTTCATATCCCCTCCATCCACACGTAATAAGAAGGCAACCCACACACTCAAAGCAGAGGAACCTGCACTAATCTTTGAGGCCTCAGTTGATGATCTTAGTGCACCACTGCCCCATATCCTCATCGATGGAGGCAGGGATCCCTCCACATCATAGGTAGATACCATCACCAACCAACTCATCATAAAGTCGAAGTAATCATGCGTCGCCACCATATCTGTATAAGTGGTGTAGTGCTCCCCTATCATCGCCATTATCCTTGCCTTTTTTGATATGTTCTTCAAATATCTCATAAAGAATAAGGGGTTCACCAGAGGAATCGCATCATATCCCTTCATGACATCCGCAACACGTGCTCCCTTAGGTTCCAGCTGTACCCAAACTCGTACGATAGCAGTTGCCGCATTTGAACATGGAAGCCGATTACCCCCATAGCATCCGTCGACCGGTTCCAAGGATAAAACATCACTTGTAAATTGATTCAATCATCAACATGCAATATAAAAGTAAATAAGAACCAAAAGAAAATACAAAAAGTAAGTAATAAAAGTTAACCTCGTTTCTCATCAATCCATTTAGAACATCCCTCATATCCTTAAAATTCGATAAGTTCTGAGAGCCCTCAGTCTCATTCCTCCACCTCCTCATCCTAGGCCACGCATGGGACTCGTTTTGCTCTAAACGCACTAATTGGGTGTTGTAACCAATCACCTCATAAAACTATACCTAAAAAAGACAAAATATTCAGAAAAAACTATCATAAAAAGAATGCAAGAATAAAACCAAAATAACATAAAAATAAAGTTACCTCCAAAAGGTACAACTCCCCCACGAAAGTCGATCGACAATAGCGGTTAAAGGCATTTTGATAAGCATACAACATCAGGCTCCCCCAGTTATAAGTACTGATCAGTGTGAAATCCCGTAGAAAGGAAAATAACTAGAGATGGACATCGTCATTACTCTTCACTAGCAGTCTGCTCCTTAGCAAAAACAAAGTAAAAAGGCATACAGCCTGTCATACCTATCAGTCATTAAGCACATTCACCACCCGCTCTAGCAGGGTATCCTTTAGTGTAAGATAAAAATTTATAACTACTCATTTTATTTTTATTTGACTTATCCCGTTACACCCCACTGCACCTTCATGACCGTTCTCAAGTCTTCGAAGTGAAGAATCGTTGGTGACATTTGTTAGATTGAAGATCGTTTGTCAAAACTTTATCTGAGAAGAGTTATGACATTTTTGGTAAATCCTTAAAGTTTTATGGGCTGTTTTAAAAGAGTTTGCAATTAAAATTTTTCAAAATGTTTTTAAAATAATTTCTTAAGAATTTTTGAAAAACTTGCCAAGTCGTTAGAACGACTTGGCATGTAATTTGAACAAGATTGAACATGTCATTAGAATGAGGTTCCCATGTTTGAACGAGATCTGAAACATAGCCTTTTAGATTCATTCTCGATTGTCGTTCAAAGTTTCTATGACCATCCCCGATCCTTACGGAGAGATAAAGAAGAGGGTTATCTTCATGTTGAGAGGATCTTGGTCCCGTGCATCCCTCTCGGGAGCACTTTGGCCGTCGTCGCCGATGTGTGAGGTGAGAAATGTATAGAGATGGAGTCGGCAATCTATTTTACTCAAAACAGACAAAAGAAATTGGGGCCATCTCGAAGGACAGCATCAAAGACATACTGATACATACGAAACCAAAATGATTCGAAAAGGGTTCGGAGGCTAAGTTACGAAATGGGAAGGTGTTAGGCACCCATTCCTCCCTTGCGGTCTCTCATGGATTTGTCGTTATTTTCCACTATTTTCTCGTGATATGTTTTGATGTGTGTACGTAATGGAGATAAAAATCCTTGACTTGTATCATGGAAGAGATAAAACGAGTCATCCGTAGGAATATTTCTTAAGGTAATATTAAAAAATTGGATTTACGTGGTTATCCTTGCGTTGATCCTTATAATGGAGCGATAATGCATGTGGAATAATACGCCACTAAGAACAAATATATGTATATGTAAATATATAGAATCTAAGAGACTTAAGTTAAAAAAATAGAAAATGGGAAAAAAGTAGGACTCGAGTTTCAGGTTTTTCCCCGAGATGCCTATGTAGCCTATAGAGGCATCAAAGTCCACGTAGTTTGTATACAAAACGAGGGGTGGGATTTATCCTATAAATTCAATCGGGGACTTCTCTTATGTGTGTGTATGTGTGTAAAAAGGTATTTTAGTTATGAGAAAAGTGTGAGAATTCCCGTTTGGAATTTATGAGCAAACCCTATTTTTCTTATTTTTTTGGGTTTTATTTATATGAAAAATAAGAGATGTGCAATAATACTAAAATAAAAAAGTATATTAGGATATGTGAGATGGAGAGAATAAAAGTGCTAAGTAATAAAACAAGTTAATGCGAATTTAGGAGAATTTGAGAAAGTTGGAACTTCTTGAAGATCTTGAATGTTGAAGAGTAGCCCTTGCACTTGGGTGATGATGAAGGATAGTTAATTCTCCAATTTTGATGGAAAAGATGATGAAAAGTGAGGGTTGGAAAGGGATTTGGATTTATAAGTCACGCTGACTTCGAGGGAGGTTTTCTGAATTCGCTGGGAGTAATGGATCTCAGATCTTAAGTTCCTTTTGCAATGAGGTCAGGCCCTCCTTTTTATAGGCCCGGGGCATTTCCGATCGGCATGGGTCTGGTCCTGCCAATCGGCAGGTGTTTTTAGGCACACTGTCGATAGGCAAGATTTTGAACCTTCCATTTGGCAGTCTCTTTCAGGTTCCTTCGAAAAAATGGTCATAAAATGCAAACCGTTGATCTGAATCATGCACGGGGAAAACTGCTGGAAAGGTACTTCAGAGACCTTCTAAAGTCCTTGGACTTCTCCTGGGTCCAGGAGTTGTCTTTGGGGCAAATGTGGCTTGGAAGTGCTAGTCGATCCTTTGGAAGGGGATCGCCGGACGCAAACGGATCATTCATCCGCATGGTAAGTCAGAATCGTGCACGGGGCAAACTGTTGGAAAGGTTATGAGACGTACTTAGACATTCCAAATAGTTTGACTCAGTTTGGGAGTTGACTTTTGTCCATTGGGTCCGGAAAGTGTTCGATGAACTTTCAGAGTAAAACTGATCGTTCGTCCATACAGTAAGTTAGAATCGCGCACGAGGCGGACCTTTGGAAAGGGGTTTCAGTACCCATTGAAGATTCATTCAGCCTCAGTTGAGCTAAAGATTTAACTTTGGTAAAATGGATCCCGAGAGCGTCCGGAGGCCTCCTGATCAAGTTTCGAGGAAAACGAGTCGTTCGTTCGCACCGTAAGTCAGAATCACGCACAGGGCAGACTGTTGGAAAGGGGTTTCAGTTCCCTCTAAAGATTCATTCAGTCTCAGTTGAGCTGAAGAGTTTGACTTTTGGTCAAATGGAGCCTGGGAGTGCCCGATGGCATCTAGGTAAGTATTCTGGATATGACCTAGGTTTGGGTGATGCAGGGGGGGGTGCTAGAATGGGGTGTCTACAGAGCCCCTCAACGGGTGAGTTTGGAACAAATGATAGCCATCGAATAGATACCGTATGATGCCTTTGACCAATTCAGAGGATCGAGACCGATTCTGAGGACCTCGGGATGACCAAATCAGAGGGTCGAGGCCGATTCTGAGGACTTAAGGGGGCATACTGGGGACAGTCTAAAGGAAGTGATGGCCAAGATTTAGGTCAATTCTAAGGACCTAAATCAATATCGAGGGTGACCAATTCTACGGTCGAAGCCAATTTTGAGGGCTTAAATTGTGATGACCAATTCTGCGGGTGGAAGCCAATTCCGAGGGCTTGATTTGTGATGACCAATTCTACGGGACGAAGCCAATTCTAAGGGCTTAAATTGTGATGACCAATTCTGTGGGTTGAAGCCAATTCTGAGGGCTTAAATTGTGATGTTCTCGGGGAACTCTGCCGGGGAAATTACCTTGTGATTTTGATTTGAGCTGGGGAGTTGATCGCTGGGGAAAATTTTGTATCTTCTGGAGACCTTATTGTGGAATATCCAATTTGATGCTGTAAATTCCACCAGGGAAGTGATTAGGTGGTCCAGGGTTTGGATGTTTTGCTTGGGGAAATTTGAGACTTTTGGGGAATAGGAGATAACCTGAAGTTTGGGATAATTTAGGGGTCCTCTGGGGACGTTGCCGGGGGAGATTCACTTGGCTTTTGAGAGTTCCACTAGGGAAGTAGGGGTTCCGCTTGAGGGAGTGTGAAATTTTCTTGGTGAAAAGTTTCTAAATCCTCCACGGGATTTTTAAGGGTTTTCTGGGAGTTTTCGTACGAAAATTTAAGTGGGGTGCCGATCGGAATGGTGTGGAGGGTGCCATTCAGCAGTGGCACGGACTTTTGGACTACTTCAAGAAGGTGGAAGGTCAGTGCCGATCGGTATGTGGGGCTGCAGTGCCGATCGACATGACCCTTGGCTTCCTATAAAAAGGGGGCTGGTTACCCTCATTTTTCACAACATCTTGCATTCTCTCTCTGCAATTTTCTTATGCGAATCATCTTAACATTCCACAACCTAAAAAATGGCCGCATTTGTGAGCACTGCGGTAGATAGGGAGTGGTTGGCTGTTGATGACGGGGCGAATGTGGAGTGGAGGGCCAGGGCACCTCTTACTTTGGGGAGTGAGAATTCATTTGATGCATTTGAGCCAGTTGCGGATGAGCGAACTATACTGCAGGAGCCTTTGCGTCATCGCTCTTCTAGGGTGGTGAACCTTGGTGGTTATGTAAGTACACAATGACTTTTGGCATTCTTTTTTGGATTTTGACAAGGTTTTTCTCTTCGACAGTCGATGTTTCTTTGTCGATTATGCGTGCTCGTGGGATGACGAGGCTTAAGGATGTCTGGGAGCACCTTCCGACTGTGGTACGTTGGGTAGTATCGTCAGCAGGCTTTGGGAGGCTGGCGTCTGTGCTAGATGAGACGCCTCGTTCGACGGAGATCTTATGTGCTTTAGGGAAGAGGTTGTGGAACACTACCCATACCTTCCATTTTAGCTTTGGGGAGATGACCGTGACTTCCATAGATGTGTAGAAGCTATTGGGGTTGGATTATGATGGAGAGTAGATAGAGGCGGATCACTCTTTGCGGGTGAGGCCGGAGGCGGTGCGGGCGGCGTTAGGTGGTGTGGGGAGGATAGTGTATGGGGACTTTATCCATTTGTCTCTATTGAGTTATGTTTTACTGGGTAGGGTGATTGATGTGGAGGATGGTCTGCAGGTGAGGCAGAAGGCTCGACTATTTATTTTGTTGGTGTTGGGGGGATTTTTGGTGTCGTCGAGCGGCGACGTTGTCCACTTGTGTTTTTTGCCATAGTTGAGGATGTTTTCAAACATCCCTCTCTATGATTGGGGGAGACTGACTTTGGCGACCCTTTATTTTTCTCTGGATGCATTTAGCCGGTGCTGTCGGTAGACTTTTACTAGAACCACTTATCTTCTTGAGGTATTCTTTAGTTTGCGTATTTTCCTTTCATGCATTCGCATTTTCCTTGTGCGTCTTTTTTTTATAGCGAATTCTTGTCTTTGGCAGACGTGGTTCTATGAGGTAATTGGGTGTGATAACCAACTGGTTGCTTTGAAGGACAAAATCATTGGGGACTTTTTCCAGTTGTATCAGTGGTGGAAGGCCAATCGTTAGTTGAGGAAGTCACTTTCTCTGGAGGCGGTGCGTTAGGTCTTGAATGGCCTGACCAGTGAGAGGGTAAGACTCTTTCCTTCTTCAGTCTGGGTCTTTGTGTGCATTGATTCCATGTTGACTTATATCTGCTGGGGATTTTTCAGGTGACCTTTTTACCCTTGGGGGATGACTGTTCAGGACACGGGGTCAACTGGGGTGAATACACAGATGAGGCATTTGCTGGCACATGAGTTTGGCCACTCTTTGTATCTCGGGGAGAGGGTGGTCCGACAGATTGCTGAGAAGGAGGTGGTAGTGCCACCTATGAAGCCCACTATGTCTATGAGGTGAGAGTAGATATTGCCAGAGGATGTGAGGATTACGGCGATGATTGGCAAGTCCTATCTGTTGTACACCGACACGGCTGTGCTGTATGATTATATGGACTTCGTGACGAGTTGGCTGATGGTGCCTAACATATTTGATGTGCTGCCTTTCCCTCATGCGGGTTTGAGTCGGCCAGTGGGGTCTTCCCACAGTCGTGGTGGTCCGTCGACATCTGCGGCAGCGGTGACTTCGGAGGTTCCCTTTGTGCGGTTGCATACCCCTTCATACAACATTCGATGGGCTGATGGAGGGATGGTACTTATGTTGCATCGTCCTCATGCGATGGACTCGGAGGAGTTGGGCTTGACATAGGAGGTTCTTAGTCCTTTGGTATACCTTTTGGTTCTTTTCTTTTTTAGTTTCTTTTGATCTTCTTTGCTTGATACTGATTATGCCTTTTCTTGCAGCAAGTTCGGGTGTCCACCACTTGGCTGAGGGACATTAGGGACTAGATATCTTCGGCAACTGCCCATATTCGGGACGCGGTTCCTGTTCCTTCTTGCTTGGTGCCGTCTGCCTCATTCGAGGAGGAGTCTGGTTCAGGTAGCAGTGGTGCATCATCTCGCCGTAGGGGAAAAAGACCTCATCGCAGGGATGAAAGCTCTTAGAGAGAGAGGAGGGAAAGAGTAGGTGAGAGAGAGAATGTGGGTCCGGTCTGAGTCCCGTTGTTTTTTTACTTTTCTTTATTTCCTGTAAAATTATTGTAACAGAAAAATATCTATGCAATGCAATGGAGTTTTTTATTATCTTCTGTTAGTAATGAATGAATGAATGCATATGCGCTTTTTACTTTGCTGCTGAGACCGTAAAAAGAAATATTTTTGGGATTGAAGGAAAGTTTTACCTATTTATATAAAGATGAAGGGGTTTTTGAAATTCTGTTGAGAATATCAATTTATTTTTATTGAGTTTTCTGATTTTGGCAAAAGAGGAAAAAGGGAAGTTTTTGAAACAGGAAGTTGTCGATCGGCAAGCCTCTTATCTTGCCTATCTGCAGGTCAGTCCAATCCCATCAATTCAAGGATTTGATTGGTACCTCTTCAAGCTTTGGTACCTTATGGGGAAGGATTCCCTCCGATTTCTGCAAGGGTTGTGTCTTTTGTAGGGGTAAGGGCGGAGTGTTTTCATCACACCTTCACATTCTTACTTTCTTATTCTGTGAGACGGCTCTCCCTAGTAGTGTTGAGTTTGCTAACTACCTCGAGGCTTTGGAGGTGATGTGCTCCTATAATGTCGACTACGATGCTTTCAACATGCGTCGAGTCTCTTCATGGCGTAATCGGCCCATATAGTGGAACATGCTGATGACGGCAGTTTAATTTTTGTACCCCAAAGACCATGTATTTCGCTTTGGCTTGGAAGAAGTCTGTCCGACTTATGAGGAGTTTTTCGCCATGTTGGGGGTAAATCCTAGTGTGGTGGCTGCTATGCTTGAGTTTTCCCTATCTCCCCGGGAGCTGTTGGCTGGACTTTTCTGTGTCTCGCCCTCGACGGGTAGATATTTGGTTACTGGAGAAATAATTTCCCTTCCGACGGTGTTGCGGTCTGTTCATTTTTAGGAGGTTTGTGATGCTGATATGCCAGAGCCGTTGTTCTAGGCTTGGTTTCAAAATTGCTGTTGGTTACTGGGGAATTGCTGGTGGACCCACAACTTACAACCATCACTTCATGGATGTCATACCATCGAAATTCTGCGATGATGATGTTGGCGGAGACTTTGAATGGCCTGGATGTCTGGCGAAAAGGTCATTCTGACTTTTTGAGGGGTAGCCCTGTGTTGCTGTTCATGTGGTTGTCTGAAAGATTTCGCCTGGTGACTCCTCCAGAATATCCTTTGTCGGTTGTGCCCAACTTCTTTTTGCACCATTTCGTCAGTGTTGGCCTAGATATCGAGAGTTGGGAGAATTGATTTGTGGAGCATGGGGATCTAAGTCTGCGCTGGTCAGTGCCTTGGTGGGGACAACTGCTGCCTATTCTGGAGCTGGGGGAATACCCGTACGTTCGGCTGGTTGGTCTCAGACAGACCTCTTTCTATTTCTCTTGGCGGATTTTGCGCCAATTTAGCTGGGAGCAGCTCGTGTTACCTCGGATACTAGATTTCTTTTCGGTAGAAGATCTGATATAGCGTCTGCGCATGCGGCTTAGCTTTTTGTGGGAGAGTCGGCATCCATCGTCTCGTCCTTCTCAGTTAATTGGGAGAGTCTGGCACATACCCGGGGATTATATGAAGTGGTTGTGTCAGCAAGATGTTGGTAGTGGAGACTGGACAAAGGTGGTTTGTCTTATCTAATACCATAGAGGGAGGTATTGTTGTTTTTCCGAGGCTGGTTAGAGCTTGTCGGTCTATGGAGCATTTGCGGCACTCTATTCAGGCAGGGGAAGCTTGGGGACCTTAAGATGTAGATGATGATGGAGCGAGCTCCTCTTGTAGCTATGGGTAGGACTTTTGGGGTGTTTGTTTTGTAATGGGGAATAAATTTGGGAATTTATTTGGCTTTTTTGAAAGGTAGGGGGAAGGGAGTTATCCGTTCCTTTTCTTATATAATTGCACTGTAATTTCTTATTAGTGAAATAATTAAGTTTTGATCATCTAGCTGTGCCTTTTGATGAATTTTGTATTTTGAATTACCTATACCGATCGTTAAGGCATGCACAATCCTTTTGTTCAAGTATATGTTAGAATGAACTGTCGTTCTCGGAGAGAAGAAAAGAATAGGTTTTTATGAAAAAGAAAGGGCCGTGCTCATATAGGTTGCAGGAGCTACCTACGTACCTCTGGGGGTTTTGAAAACTTTTAATTTTTCTAAAAATGATTTTTTTAGAGGATCAGGCCCACATAGTTCTGGGTAGAGGGAAATGAAGATTTTTTAGAATAGAAGGGATATGAGAAGAGTCATAGCGCGTTGAGATTTCAGACTAGGGGTATAACTTCTTTAGACGGTCTAGGTTGACTGGGTGTGCCATTTCCTCCCCGTCGAGGTCGGTAAGCACAACGGCATCGCCGGTTAAGATCTTCTTCACAATGTATGGGCCGCTCCAATTGGGCTTGAATTTATCTCTGGGGTCCCAGAAGGGCTCTACTATTTCTTTGAGGGATAAACCCCCCTCTCAAACACTGCGGTCCTTGACTTTCTTATTGAATGATAGCTCTATATGGCGATGGTACCCTTGTATGTGATACAACACTTTCAGTCTCCTTTCGTCTAAGAGTGACAGCTCATCGAGATGGCTTTGATGCCAGTCCTCTTCATTGACTTGGCTTTTAAGCATGATGCGAAGCGAAGGGATTTCAAGCTCAACAGGTAGGATTGCTTCCATGCCGTAGACCAGAGAGTAAGGGATAGCCCCAGTAGAGGTTAGGTAGCCCTAGAGGGTGTTAGGGATTCGGTCGGCCCAATCTCGATAGCTTTCGGTCATCTTATTGATGATGGCGTTAAGGTTCTTATTGGTGGCTTCGACTGCACCATTGGTCTGAGGTCGGTAGGGAGAAGATTTGTGTCTCTGAATCCTATACTCGTTGACCACTTCTGTGACTTCTGCTTCTAAGTGAAACCCATTATCTGACATTAGTTCGTGCAGGACCCCATATCGGCAGATGATGTTCTTCCTGATAAATATGGCCACTTTCTTAGCGTTTAGAACTACGTATGACTCAGCTTCGACCCATTTGGTGAAGTGATCAATGGCAATTAGGGTGAATTCATGCCCGTTGGAAGCCTTGGGTGTAACCTTCCCTATGATGTCGATGACCTAGGTGGAGAACGGCCAGGGAGAAGTCATATTATATAATTCTCAAGGAGGCAGGTGTTAAAGGTTAGAAAACTGTTGGCATTTGAGGCATCTCCGGACATGGGCTGTGCAATCCCGGACCATGGTGGTCCAATAGTACCCTTATCGGAGGATCTTCTTGGCAAGCATGTGACCATTCATGTGGGGTCCGCATTCCCTGCTATAGATTTTCTGTATTTTCTCTTCAATATCAGCCCCTGTGATGCAGTGTAGATGGGTTCCATTGAAGTTTCTTTTGAACAGTGCTTTGTGATAGATGATGTACTGGGCAATCGGTCTTTAGAGGATTGCTCAGTCTTTCTTATTGGAACCCTCGGGATACCTACCATGCTTGAGGAGGTTCCAGATATCATAGTACCAATAATTGGCTAGCTCAGGATCTTCTTTGGTGATAAGCTCAATGTGGTAGCAGTGGGTTGGTTTATCTTGCTTTTGGACTAGAAAGGGGGCATTGTTATTCCTTTGGGCATGTCGACCATGGAGGCCAAGGTAGCATGGGCATCGACTAGGTTATTCTTTGCTCGAGGTAGGTAATGGAAGGTGATATCTTGGAATTGGGAGGCTAGTTCTTCTAAGTGGGCATGAAAAGGTTGGAGTTTCTCGTCCTTGACTTTCCATTTTCTGAGCACTTGATCGATGATGAGGGAAGAATCCCCATAGACATCTAGGCAATGAATACCTTTCTTGAGAGCAACTTTGAGGCCTACCGTACACGCCTCATATTCAGTCATGTTGTTAGTGCAGGGGAAATCCAATTTGATAGCGATGGGAGTGTGGGAGTCATCTAGGGAAATTAGAAGTATCCCAATGCCATATCCCTTTTTGTTGGCAATGCTGTCAAAGAACATTTGCCATCAAAGTCATCTTGAGCAGCGAAGAGGATGTTTTCTTCTGGGAATTCGGAGATCCAGACATCATCTTCTTCCATGGGGTAGTCAGCGAGGTAGTCAGATATCGATCTTCCTTTCATCGCTTTCTGTGTGATGTACATGATATCAAACTTAGTTAGGAGCATCAAACATCAAGCCATTCGGATGGATAAGGCGGGTTTCTCAAGCAGGTATTTGATGGGGTCCATTTGGGATACAAGTTTGATGGGGAAGGTGAGCATGAAGTGTCGAAACTTTTGGGTGACCCAAATAGGTGCGACACATGACTTTTCCAAAGCAGTGTAGTTGATTTTGTACCTAGCTAATTTGCAACTGGCATAATAGATGGATCTTTCTTTGTGGGATTCTTTAAGGTATTGGGCTAGCAAAGCCCCAGCTGAAGTGTCGGTTATGGTTAGGTATAGGGGTAAGGGGAGACCAGGCTGTAGTGGCATGAGTACCGGAGGTTGGGTCAGATATTGTTTGATTTGATCAAAGGCTTCTTGGCAGGCCTCGTTCCAAACCTTAGTTGAATCCTTTCAGAGGAGTTTGAAGATAGGTTCGCAGATGGAAGTTAGATGGTTGATGAACCGGCTGATGTATTGTAATTTCCTAAGGAATCCACGAACTTCTTTCTTCGTTTGGGGAGGTGTCATATCAAGTATGGCTTTCAACTTGGCAGGATCTGCTTCTATCCCCTTCTCACTGACCATGAATCCCAAGATTTTTCCCTTTGTAACGCCGAAGACACATTTCTGTGGATTGAGTCTCCTATGATATTGTCGCAGTCGTTCGAAGAACTTCTGGAGAGCGGGAACATGACCTTTTCTAGTTTTGGATTTGATAATCATATCATCCACATAGACCTCGACTTATTTGTAAATCAGAGCGTGCAGGATGGTTGTGGCATCCTTCTGGTAGGTAGCCCTAGCATTCTTGAGACCAAATGGCATAACAGTGTAGTAAAAGGTTCCCCATGGGGTGATGAATGCTGTCATTTGTTGGTGATCTAGATGCATTTTGATTTGTTTGTATCCGAAAAACCCATCGACAAATGACTTAAGAGCATGACTTGGCTGTGTTGTCCACGATCATGTCGATATTGGGTAACGGGTAATCATCCTTCAGAGAGGCTTTGTTCAAGTCCTGGTAGTCTACTCACATCCGAACTTTCCCTCCTGATTTTGGTACATGCACTATGTTGGCCATGTGGGATATTCGATCATGCGAATGAAGCCCACATTCAACTGTTTGACCACTTCTTCTTTGACTTTGAGCGACCATTCGGTGCAGAGCTTTTTCAACTTTTGTTTAACCGACTTGTAATCTGGGAGAGTGGGGATCTCATGTTTAGCTATATCAGGATCAATGCCAGTCATATCGTCTTACGACTATGCAAAGACATCCATGAATTCCTTCAGTAATTCTTCGAGTTGTGTGTGCTCATGCTCGTCAAGGGTAGCCCCTATCCTAATCTCGCGCAGTTGGCTACTAGAATCGAGGTTAACAACAACAGTTTCTTATTCATTAACTTGAACGAGGTTATGTTGTTTGTTATTAACCTTATTAGACCAGTTAAGAATTGTTCATTTGTAAAATCATCATCATCAAAAGTTTGATTAGAATCTAAACAATTAATGTAAGGCACAACAAGATACTCAAAATCTTCATTTATTTCATTGATTGGAAAAATAGCATTGAGAACCTCATCAAAGGAGGTCTCGATTACATTAGAGCACGGATAAACAACAAAAGAAGAGATGGGGGTAAACATTGGGGTTAGGTGGGGTTTTAATAGGTAGAATTGGCGCAACATGCCAGTTGAGGAGAGGTGTATCAACAACTTTAATCAAGTGGGATGGATCCAGTGATGTAGTGCTTGAATGAACCATGCAAAGTGTCATCCCTAGTGTCTGTAAGTTAAACGAATCCTCGGAGTCACTTTCCTCAGTCTCTTCGGTATCTTTGATGAGCGGTTGTACATGGTGTTGGGAACTTTCAACCCATAGATAGCTTTCTTGGAAAAAGATCTCCATTCCAGGCTTCATCTTTTTGTCTGTATGGTCATACCATGGTTCCGAAAAGCTGCAAAAGGGTAAGTGTTTACCATCTTTAATGAATCGTCCATTCAAGGAGTCATCTGGGATAGTCTGGATGCAGTCTAGTCATCTTTTTAGTTAAGGCTGGTGGATTATTCTGATCTCTTGTTCTAACGGTTGATACCCCAAACCACAAGGAGGGAATGCTTTTTTCAATACAATGGGCTCAATTATCCCTTTCTGTCTTTGTCCTAGCCCCAATCCGGGCACGAAGTGAATGTTTTTGAATATTTGAATCACATTGACGTTGCTATGAGGGTCATATTCTGGAAAAACCCTTTCTCTGAAATTGTCCCCTATCGAAGTAGAAGTGGCTCAACTCGAAATCCTGATAGGAGCATATCATTTGACCCGTGTTGTAGCTCAAGGATTGGATTACTGGTACTTGAACTCCCAGCATTGTCATTGTCGCCCAAAATAGTGATGACTCGTCCGTTGGCGAAGAACTTCAATTTCTGATGGAGCGAGGAAGACACACCCTTGATACTGTGGAGCCAAGGTCATACAAGTAATAGGTTGAAACAAGCTGGGATGTCAATAACTTAGAATTCAACGACAGGGTTTATAGGGCCAGCCCCTATTAAAATTTTTATGGATCCCATCACTTATCAACGGGTATTATCGTAGGTATGTACATCAGCAGAGGTTGGAGCGAGGTAACTTTCCTTCAGTCCTAAGCATTTGAAGGTTCTTAATGGGCAGACATTCAAGGCGGATCCATTATAAAAAAGAGAGATTGGTATGATCTTCCCCATAACTTTGACAAAGATGTTGAGTGAATGATTGTGGTTTGGCCCAATTCTGGGGATTTTTTCTTCTAAAAAGGATAGCATTCGGGTAGAGGTCAAGGATCTGACTAAATTTATCACTTCTTCTGGTGTGGTAGAAGGAGGAATTGTGGGTCTAGTGAGCAACTTGATCAAAGCATTTATGTGCAGTTGGGAAGACATGAAAAGCCCCCACATAGTGATATTAGCTTGAGTTTTCTTCAGTTGATTGAGGATCTTGCTTTCCCAGAGGGTCATCTCTGGCATGGGAAGGTTTTAAACACCCTTCCCTTTATCATTGACTGGTGGTAAGTTTGGGATATGGTAATGCCTTCCTGATCTGGTCATGTGATTTACTGAAGAAGGTAAGAATAGGAACCCTATTTCTTCGTCAATCTCGGGTTGTTCTGCTACCTTGTTTATTTTTTCGAGGATTTCTTTAAATGATATCATCCCACACATGTCGGCTACTGGTCCAATTTTTTCTGAAGATTTCTCTTCATTTGAATCTTCAAATTCTTGCCCCCATTCTGTGGCAATAATTCTGTCTTTCCATGTAAAGTCAATGCATTCCGTAACTTCAATGGCTTCTTCGTATATGTCCTCCCATTTCGCGAGGAAATGTAAGGGTGGACCAGGTGCCCTTGTAGCTTCAGAGTATCGAGTAACTCAGTCATACTATAAATATTATTGGTTTGCCTGAATAATTATTCCATGATCTGCACAACGTCATATAGGCTGACTTCATCGATTGGTACCACCCAACTGTCTGACTCTCGGGCCCATTTTCGTGCTTCCAAGAATAGTGTACTGAACCTCTGGCAATCAATGATCATCTGTGAGGGCAGTTTCAACCTGAACTCTAGGAGTTGGTTTAATACTTCTGATAATTCCACACTTCCATTTTTAGAACAGGTACGGACACCGATGTATGCTCTGGTAAGGAGTGACAATGGCTGATCAGCGAGGCTAGCAGGGTGTAGGAGGAAATATGGGCAAATTTGGAGAGTTTTGGGAGAGTATATGGATGTGATTTGAGTTGAAGGATCAAATTTTGGGTTCTCTTCTAAGAAGATGGCATTCGCATGATTTGGGAATGGGTTGTGAGTAGTGTTTGGCTTAGGATTGTCTGGTGGGGTAATGGTACCCTGATTAATTAGACCTTAGATTATGTTTCGAAGGTGAAAGCATTGGTCAGTCGTATGACCAGCAGTTTGGTGAAAAACACAATGGGCATCTGCCTTGAAGTTTTTTAGAAGTGGATTTGGCAATGGAAGGGGGTCCAAGGGTTTGATAAGGTTTCGGCTTAATAGGGCCTGATAAACTTTGGAGAGGGGAGCATGGAGCTCGGTGTATTCCTTTTGGATTGGGATAGGGAAAATTTCTGGTGACCACAAGGTGGTTGGTTGAGAGATATTGTTGATGGTTGAGATTGCAGCATTGACAGGTTTATCATATTTTCTAGGAGTGAACTGTCCGAAAACTTTCTTTGGTTCAACTTCTATTTTAGTAAGACCCTTCTCGATTTATACTCCTGCTTCTCTAAGAGCTCGAAAGTGGGGATAGTATTGTCCTCCCATTTTTGCTCGGACATGGGGTAAGAAGTTCTTCTTCACTATGTTGACTTGTTCTTCCTCAGATGGCCGATTGGTCATGGTGGCTGCTTTTTCCCTCCATCGGGCTATGAAGTTTCTGACTGATTCCCCAGAGTTCTATTTGAGCAGCTCTAAATCACGACGGGTGACCTCACGCTCTTTGTTGTATTTGTACTGCGACATGAATTCTCGGGCTACATCCTCCCAACTACGGATTCTGGACTCCTCGAGAGACAAAAACCATCAGAGGGCGCTATCCTTCAAAGTTTGCTGAAATAATTAGGCCATCACTTCTTCAAAAGCCTCTAAGAGAGTCATAGAACGGTGATAACTGCGAAGATGAACAATCGGGGGTCCGCTCCTTTCGAATTTCTTGATATTTGGCATCTTGAATTTCTCGAGTAACCTCGCTTTAGGATAAGGAGACATGTGGGTGTAGTCCATGTAATTCCTAGAGATTCGTACTTGGTCGAACTTCTTAGTTAGAACCTTGAGATCTTCTTTGACCTTGTTCAACTCTTCCTCCTTTAGATCCGTGATCATAGGCAAGTTAGCCCCAGGCTGGGCAAGGTTTGGCATAGGAAGCTGGGCAGACGGCGACCCATTAGCAGGAGGGGCACGTGGAGCGTACTGATACTCTTCGGGAACCCAGATAGGCTCGGGTGGATCCATAACGTGAGGGAATAGGGCCTCGAGATCTTGAAGAACAGGAATCTGGTTTCGTTGCATCTCGTGGACTTCAGTCTGGAGGTTGTCAATCTTGGACACGAGCTGGGCTAAGACTGCCATCAGATTTGGCTGCACAACTAGTACTTGATCTGTGTTTTCCATGGAAAGAAGATGGATTTCGTACTCGAAAGAAGTAGGAGGGGAGTGGACGGAACTCTAGGGTGATTTGACTGCAGATCGAAGCCAGTAAGGAGCCAGGCCAAGGGCGTGCAATCGACCTGAGAAGGCATGAAAATGGGATTTATTTTTGACAAAAAAGAATGAAAATATTTTTGGCATTTTTTCTTTTTGAGATTGAAAGACAAAATATTTTTGGATTTTTGATAATGAAAGGAGAAATGTTTATGGATTTTTTGATAAAGAAAGGAGAAATATTTTTGGATTTTTAGATAAAGAAAGGATAAATGTTTTTTGGATTTTTGATAAAGGAAGGATAAATGTTTTTGGATTTTTGATAAAGAAAGGATAAATATTTTTGGGAGACGGGTCTCAGTATGATTATTATAATGATTATGTTCTCACTGGTATTAAATTATCCTAAATGCAAAATGAAATGCCGGACTGGATCCGAGCCTGGAAAAGTTGTGTTTGTAACACATGTAAAGTTATAACTAGACTTGTAACCAGGCTCACAGGCAGGGTCCTATTTTGAAAATGTGTAAAAATTTGGGCGGCAGGCCAACTCGGGATTTCGGTAGAGTTTCGGGTCAAAATTGATAATCTAACATGTGTGTCCTAGGCTTGACACCTATATGCGGGTATGCAGTTGGTTGGGTGAATTGGAAAGGGTTCCCCCTTTGGCGTGACTTCCACGATATACGTCTTTGCTTTTGAGGGCAATCGGTACATGTGGACAAGCCATTTGATTTACCTGAGTGTACGTGAGTTGCCTCACTATATACCTCGTGGGGACGGTATGTGTGAGAGCGAATTTGACATACTCAACGTACGTGAACGAGTTCCCTACGATATACCTCCCTTCATGACTTCTATCAAACGGTACGATGCGGGGTAACCATTCGATATACATTGAAGGTACTTGGCCAATGGAAGGTAAGAGTCATATCGCTTAGGCTAACTGCGCCCTGTCGGACCAGCGCCCATCATGAAGTGACCCTCTAGTTATTGGACAAAATTTGATCAATAATAATGCTCTTTGGTGATGTCATGTGAATCATGCATAATTATCTTATTAGTATCTTATGATGAGAGTATATTTATTGATCATGCCAAACAGGGAGCAAAGTATAGGTACCAATAGTATACCAAGTATGGATAAGTGATGCGTGCAACACGTGGACATATGTGATCCTAGGTGCCTGTGGTGCGAAGTGTACATGGAGAATCATCTACAAGTGTGTGAATAGAAGCATAAGCATGAGGTACACATGAAAAGGGGAACATGTAAAATAGGGGAATATACAAGAAAATCAAACACCCATGCAAATAGAGTCTAGCCCTCTTAAATAAAATTTCCCTAACGGAGTAGCCACTATGGCCATCCCCGATCCTCGCGGAGAGATAGAGAAGAGGGTTATCTTCATGTTGAGTGGATCTTGATCCCGCGCATCCCTCTCGGGAGCGCTTCGGCTGTCATCGACGATGTGTGAGGTGAGAAATGTAGAGAAATGGAGTCGCCAGTCTATTTTACTCAAAACAGACAAAATAAAGTGGAGCCATCCCGAAGGACAACATCAAAGACATATGGATACATAAGAAACTAAAATGATTCGAAAAGGGTTCGGAGGCTAAGTTACAAAATGGGAAGGTGTTAGGCACCCATTCCGCCCTTGCGCTCTCTCATGGATATGTCGTTATTTTCCTTTATTTCCCCGTGATATGTGTGCATGTGTATACGTAATGGAGATAGAAATCCTCGACTTGTATCATGGAAGAGATAATGCGAGTCATCCGTAGGAATTTTTCTAAAGGTGATATTAGAAAATAGGATTTACGTGGTTATCCTTGCATTGATCGTTATAATGGAACGATAACGCATGTGGAATAATATGCCACTAAGAACAAATATATGTATATGAAAATATATAGAATCTTAGAGAATTAAGTTAAAAAAATAGAAAATGGGAAAAAAGTAGGACTCGAGTCTCGAGTTTTACCCCGAGATGCCTACGTAGCCTATAGAGGCATCAAAGTCCACGTAGTTCGTATACAAAATGAGGAGTGAGGTCTATCCCATAAATCCAACCAGGGACTTCTCTTATGTGTGTGTATGTGTGTAAAAAGGTGTTTTAGTTATGAGAAAAGTGTGAGAATTCCCGTTTGAAATTTATGAACAAAACCTCTTTTTCTTTTTTTTTGGGTTTTATTTATATGAAAAATAAGAGATGTGAAATAATACTAAAATAAAAAAGTATAGTAGGATATGTGAGATGGAGAGAATAAAAGTGCTAAGTAATAAAACAAGTTAATGCGAATTTAGGAGAATTTGAGAAAGTTGGACCTTCTTGAAGATCTTGAGCTTGATCTTGAATGTTGGAGAGCAGCCCTTGCACATGGGTGATGATGAAGGGTAGTTAATTCACCAAGTTTGATGGAAATGATGATGAAAAGTGAGGGTTGGAACGGGATTTCGATGTAGAAATCACGTTGACTTCGAGGGAGGTTTTCTTAATTCGCTGGGAGTGATGGACCTCAGATCTTGGGTTCCTTTTGCAATGAGGTCAGGCAATCCTTTTTATAGGTCTAGGGCATTGCCGAATGGCATGGGTCTGGTACTTCCAATCAACAGGTGTTTTTAGGCACACGGCCGATAGGAATGATTTTGAACCTGCCGTTTGGCAGTCTCTTTCAGGTTCCTTCGAAAAAATGGTCGTAAATTGCAAACCGTTGATTCGAATCGTGTACGGGGTGAACAGCTGGAAAGGTACTTCAGAGACCTTTGAAATTCCTTGGACCGCTCCCAGGTCCGGGGGTTGTCTTTGGGGAAAATGTGACTTAGAAGCGATCGTTGGTCCTTATAACGGGGGATCATCGGACGCAAACGAATCGTTCGTCCGCATGGTAAGTTAGAATCATGCATGGGGCGGACCGTTGGAAAGGTTATGAGATGTACTTAGACATTCTAAAGAGTTTGACTCGGTTTGGGGAGTTGACTTTGGTCAACGGGGCCTGGAAGCGTTCGATGACCTTTCGGAGTAAAACATATCATTCGTCCATACCGTAAGTCAGAATCGTGGATGGGGCTTACCGTTGGAAAGGGTTTCAGTGCCATTTGAAGATTAATTAAGCTTCGGTTGAGCTGAAGAGTTGACTTTGGTCAAACGGAGCCCGGGAGGGTCCGGTGGCCTCCTGATAAAGTTTCAGGGAAAATGGGTCGTTCGTCCGCATCGTAAGTTAGAATCGCGCATGGGTTGGATCATTGGAAAGGGGTTTCAGTGCCCTTTGAAGATTCATTCAGTCTAAGTCGAGCTGAGGAGTTTGACTTTTGGTCAAATGGAGCCTGGGAGCGCCCGATGGCCTCTAGGTAAGTATTCAGAACATGACCTAGGTTTGAGGTGATGCAGGGGGTGCTAGAATGGGGTATCTACAGTTTCATTGGAAACCATTCAAAAGAGATTAAGTACATCGTTCAGATGAGGTGACAGTTCGTTCGAACGAATATACGTATTTTTGATTTTTTATTAAATTTTTTCCAAATATTTAATCCCTATCTCTTTGCAACAACATTCCATATAAATAGAGATGTGGGATTAGACTTTTCAAAAAGCCTCTTTAAAGTTCTTTTTGTGATAAAAGTCTACAATTGTTTCATCCCAACTCCTTGGATCTTTCAGGATCACTTTTTAAAACGAAGAAAAAATAATATGAAGTTCTAAACCCTTGTAGAAAATTTCTCTACTGCTGATTTGTGGAGTCAAGCCTCTACGACTGAAGAAGATCAGAATTGTGTATTCTAAAGGTTGATCAATGGACAGCGAGGTAAGATCTTCTTATTGTGGGTGGTGCTAGACTGCATCATTTTGTTGTGAAGATTTGAAGACATCACCGTGTTATACTTAGTGGATCTCTAAGTAGTCCATAAGTCGTTAAGTGTTTGTCTTATCTTAAACAATACTGAATTAAATGTTTTACCAGAAATGAATTTTCCCTCTATTTCTTCATCTATTTTGGTTCAAAATTTTTCTTTGCATCATTTTTTCATGCTCACTTTAAAATTAAATAAGATAAAATTTGGTAAAAAGTGAATTTTTGTGTTTGGCTTAGGATACAAGTAAATCTACATAGCCCCTACATGCTTTTTAAAATTGGTATCAGAGCTAGTTGCACTAATTTATTGTGTGATCTTTAAATTGGGATTAAATGGATAATTTATATAACAGGCTATCTATTTTTTATGGGTCAAATTATGCTTAATGAAAAGCTCGAATGAGGTCGGCACTAAAGTCGATTGATGAGAGAGTCTGGCTTGTCAATGAAAGAGGATGGACACCACCTGCTATGACTAACGACAATACCAAAAGTATTAAACCTGTCACTGCCTGGACAAAAGATGATTTTAAGCGGCGTAATTTTAACTTTCGTGACTTAAGAGCAATTTCTGGAGTCGTCACCCTTGACGAGTTCCATCGCATCATGATGTGAACCACGTCTAAGGAAGCTTGGGATACCCCCATTTCACTCACAAGGGTACCAATGATGTGAAAGCTTCAAATCTACAAAATCTCACCACATAGTTTTAAATATTACTATGCTAAAATTTGATATGTTTGATTAATTTTATGCTAGATTATCTGATATATTCAATTCTAGTTTTAATTTAGGTGAGAGAATTCCTCAGACAAGAGTAGTGAAAAAGATTTTGCGATCCCTGTCGTCCCATTTTATCCCTAAAGTTACAGTGCTTAATTCGTTCAGAATTTTAGATACACTTAGGTTAGAAGAACTCATAGGAGACCTTCAAACTATGAAATCGATATGCTTCCCCAAACTATTAAGTCAAAAGAAAAGGGGATTGCTTTGAAAGCCCTATCTAAAAAGAAGGAGGAGGTTTATTCTAACACCGAGTTTTATTTTGATCTCGATGATGTTGCCCTTTTTGTGAAAAAGTTTTAAAAAAATTCTCAAACAAAGAAAATAAAGTTGTTTCAAATAAAATAAATTTTTTGAGAGAAATTAAAAATTTAAATCGGTTAAGAAATTTTTTGAAGAAGCGAGAGGAGAGTACCCTAAGAAAGACAAGGAGAGATGCTACAAGTGTGAGGATAAGTGTCCTAAAGCTTATGAATGTGATACAATATTAAAGAGATGGGACAAGGGAAAAGTTATCTACAATGCCACTCTTTGTGATAGAGATGTCGAGACGGTGGATTTTGGGGATGACTCACTGCATGGACGTAACTTCACCGCACTCATGGCTAGTCATGTTAAGGCATTGAGTACGTCTCACACCAATGAGGACATTTCCAAACATGATAACCTCGATAGTCTGTCTAGTAATTCTGGAGAGAGTGAGAGAAAGGATGTGTTAAGTGAGGAAGAAAGTGGCCTTCAACACTCTTACACCGAGTCCTTTAAAATGAAAAAAACAAAATAAAAATTTGGCTCTTAGGGTGTTAGCATTGGAGGAGGAGTTGAGAGAGTCGAGGTAGAGAAAGATTCCTCGGTGAGAGTTTCTTTGGGAGAGAGATTCATTTTAGTAGACAGGAAAAATGGCCACTTGACCAACAAAGTGGCTAGTCTTACGGGAGATCTTCAAGCTTCATTGAAGACTCGCGAGAGACTTATACCCCTTGTATATCAAATCGAGAAGATCTTGAATGTGCCTCTGAGGTCAAAGTTACTATAGAGGACATATCGAAAAAGGTAGGAAAGATGT
This sequence comes from Sambucus nigra, assembly GCA_949130495.1. Classification (NCBI taxonomy): domain Eukaryota; kingdom Viridiplantae; phylum Streptophyta; class Magnoliopsida; order Dipsacales; family Adoxaceae; genus Sambucus; species Sambucus nigra. The sequence goes on along the minus strand of OX422218.1, from coordinate 173,904,850 downwards.
TCCTTGGTCCCACTTTAAGTTTTAGGGAGAGCTAAGGAACAAATTACAACATTGCATCCACTTCCCATACTACACCGAAACCGGTTCCTAAGTTTGTGGTGGCTCCTATGGTCCTCGATCTAAATCCACAAAAAGAGTTCATCCTAAATGAGATAACCAAGGTAGACCCAAATAAGTTTGTGTTTTCATCCATTGCAAAAGAAGAGGTCACCTTAGGTAATTTTACTACAAGGTAGGAAGAAATCTAGGTATAGATACTCCCACGTATTGCTATAGAGACTTCGTTAGTCTTAGAGAGAAAGTTGAGTTCCCAATCACCACTTCACAAGCTTAATGGAAGAATTTCAAAGGATGTCTTTGCCTTTTGAGAACGCTTATAACGCTATGACTGGAGCTAATAATGATAAGGGAAAACAAAAGGTTACCTCTACTTGGGTACCTAAGCAAGATGATAAATCCCTTGTTATTCACATTGCTCTTAAGATTCAAGGTACCTCCTAATGTTATTTTGATTGTGGGTGCTCTTGGCACATGACCGATGAAGAGTCATATTTTACTAACCTTTTAAATAGCAAGGAAGGCAAAGTCACCTTTGAAGATGGGAGTAGGTATAGCATTTTAGGATGTGGTTATATTGAGATACCCAGATTTCCTCATCTATACAATGTGTTGTATATCAAAGGGTTAAAAAAGAACTTAATTGGTATAAGCTAACTGTGCAATGCAAAATTTGCAATAAGGTTTGACCGGTTCGAGTGTAACATATATGATTGATTCGGTGAACTATTACTACACGGAGTGAGGATCAATAATAATTGATATGGTATCATTCCCAAATCTTACTTTTTGTGCAATAATGACACAGTTTCCTCTATGGAACTTTGGCATCAACAATTAGGTCATGTGAACTTAAGAGATCTTGAGAGATTAGTGAGGAAATACCTAGTTCATAGCTTACAATCGCTTGGGAAATCAACTTCCTTGGTTTTTGGTCCTTGCCAATAAGGAAATAAAATTCAATGTCCCCATCAGAAGTTGAATAGGGTATATCTTCATCCACATACGTTGCACATTCCATATGAGTTGTGGATAGGTAAGAAACCCAACCTATCATATTTTCGTGTCTTTGGGAGTCCTTGCTACATTTTTAAAGATAGAAAACACTTAGGTTAGTTCGATTCCCTAAGCAATGAGGGGATATTTTTAGGTTATTCATCATCGAGTTGGGCTTATAGGGTGTTTAACCTTGTAAGCTCTAACGTTATGGTGTCAATATAAGTCACGATTCGAGACGATGAGCCTCCAACGTTTAATGACCATGACCTCGATTATGAGAATGATGCACCCCCAGTGATGATTCCATTATTCCTAATACTACCTCAATGGATACCGCTCTTTATATAGAGGATCCACCCACTTGGGTTCGAAAGAATCATGACCCTTTCGTAATACATGCAGATCCCACACTAGGTGTGAATACTCGCGCTCAACTTGAGAATTTGGTTAGCTACTTTTACTACACCTCCTTAGTAGAGCCTAAGAAAGTTAATAAATCATTCAAGGATGAGCATTAGATATTCTCTTTGCAAGATGAGTTGCTTCAGTTTTGTAAGAACGATGTCTAGGAGTTAGTCCCCCCACCTAGCGAGACTAATGTGATTAGTACCAAGTGGATTTATAAGAATAAGATAGACGAGAATGGTACCATAGTTTGCGACAAGCCTAGGTTGGTCGCTTAAGGCTACACAAAGATTGGAGGTGTAGACTTTAACGAGATATTCAATCCTATTGCTAATCTTAAGTTCATCCGCTTACTACTTGCCATAGCATGACATCTACGACTCAAGTTATACCAAATGTATGTCAAGAGTGCCTTCCTCAACGACATTCTATAAGAGGAAGTGTATATGGAATAACCAAATAGGTTAGAAGATCCAAAGCACCCGGGACATGTCTTTTATTTTAAAAAGACCTTATATGGTTTGAAGCAAGCACCCGGTGATTGGTACAAAAGGCTCACTTCTTATCTCTTAGCTCATGGCTTTAATATAGGGGGAGTGGATAAGATGTTATTTATGAGGAGAGAGAGTGGTGTTATATTGGTTGTATTTAGATCCACGTGTTACCAACATGCTCACACATTTGAGGAGGATATAAAAAATGAGTTTAAGATGAGCATGGTTGGTGAGATTATGTTCTTCTTAGGTTTCCAAGTGCGTCAACTTGAGGATGGGATATTCATATTTCAATCCAAATGTTCTAGGAACCTAGTGAAGAAGTTTGGTTTAGACTCCGGTAAGCACTCTCGCACCCCTATGAGTACCTTGACTTGGATTAGCAAAGATACTTTAGGTAAGGATGTAAAGAAACCCTTTATAGAAGCATGATCGGTAGTCTTATCTACTTAATCGCTAGTTATCCCAACATTGCCTGTAGCATTAGAGTTTGTGCGCATTATCAAGCATCCCCGAAAGAGTCTCACTTGCATATCATCAAATACGTGAGTGGCACTCTTTTCTATGGCATTTGGTATTCCTTTGATACTGATGACTGTTTTTTTGCTTATTCAGATGCCAATTGGGCCGAGGATATTGATGGTTGAAGGAGCACCTCGAGTGGATGTTTTTACTTTGATAATGGTCTTGTCTCTTAGTTGAGCAAGAAGCAAAATTCCATTTCTTTATCAATAATGAAGGCCGAGTATATAGCCGTCAGTAGTTGTTGCACACAAATCTTATAGATGAAGAAAATGTTGGAAGATTATGGGATTTTCTAAGGCACAATGACTATTTCGTGTGGTAATACGAGTGCAATTTATATATCCCGTAATTCGATCTAACATTCCTGCACGAAGCACATAAGGATTTATATATCCCTTAATACGATCTAAAATTCCAACATAAAGCACATTAGGATACGTGAACATTTCATTCATGATCTCATTGAGGAGAATTTCATGTCGTTGAGCTTCATGATCACCAAACACCAATTGGCCAAAATTTTCACGAAACCTTTAGATGCACTTAGATTCGAGAATCTTAGGAAGTCTTTGGGTATTTGTTACATTTATTGAGTTTTAACACTTCATCTAGTATAGGGTGGTTATCATGTTCTTGTCATTTGTCCTTATTACTAGATTTTATTCTATTCTATTTATATGTTTATAAATGCTTTCATTTGAAAAATTCCAAAAAGACTTTACTTTTGATAAACTTTTTGAAAAAGTAAAAAAAAGAATTTTTATATTTTTCGTTTTTCACCATATGTGGATGTGCATTTAAGATGTTAGAATCACCCCTACATTCCATATATTCATATGAACTTTTCATGGTGTTTTGATACATGGCTTCATTTCTTTAGTGCTCTAAATAATGTGTGGATATCATTTCGTTGTTCATTAGTGATTACTTTCTTCATGATAGAATTTTTATCACCTTCATTGCACACATGCACGGACTTTTTGAACATTGTACTTGCTTATCATATGTCAAATACGGTGTTCTTATCTCAATAGTGTTTAATAACAAACCAAATGTACTATAGATAAGTTGTTCTTATAAGAACCATTTCCCAGAATTCATTTTCGGAATTTTTTTTATTTGTTAAGAAATGGAAGGGGGCTACGAATGAGAAAATTCCCTTTGTGTTAAAAGAAACCATTTCCAAAAAGATCCTAAAAGATTAAAGACACACAAAAATAGAAGTGCCAAAGCCAGTTTTATTTCATTGATGCTTTGCTACACATGAACATTATGATATCTTCAAACATATTTAAGAATTAATTCTTATATATGTGAGATTTTGAGGGTGTTATAAAGTTGAAGATCAATGGGTTTGCACAATGATATCTCTTAAAAATCATTAAGTATTATGACGTTATTGACTTGAGAAGCATTTAAATTCATGGCATGTTGCATAAGTCAAGTGAATTTCATTTAAGTTTAACATTTTTACAACTAAGGTTGAAAATTAGTTCTTTCTTTAAAAGTATATCATTGACTTCGGGCGCCTATGTTGATTTGACTACGAATTTTTTTCACATAATTACATTCCATTTCCATGATTCGAAAATTTAGTTCTATTCCACGGTGTTATGTGTTTTGTACCTATATGTACTTTTAATACATATATTTGTTTTTTAATACTTGAGAAAATTAAAAAATTTCAAAAATAGTTGGTAGATTCTTCGGAATCTCATCACATGTGCTTAATTGATTATCTTTATGATGTTATTTCATTTGGAATAATGTGATGCTTATTATTGATGCTTAGTTTCTAACTCTTTGTCTATTACGAACAAAAAGGGGGAGAACAAATTGAGGAGGAGTTTGTTTTTTCTTTAAAATCGTACACATCACAATATTTTTTTGTCTCATGTGTGTAGGTCAATCCACCTTGACGATGATTTGATGGACCACACACATACACTATTTCTTTTAGTTGAAGACTCATACATTTATGCGTTTTCGTTTCTTGATTTAGGAGGGCAGTGTTGTATCAGTCTTTTGGCTTCGATTTGTGTTTTGAACCGGAATAGCCAAAGGGAGATATTTATAAGAGCATAATTTATAATTGCTCATTTTATTTTTTATTTCGATTATCTCATAACTCCCCACTTCACCTTCTTGATAGTTTTCAAGTCTTTGAAGTGAATAATCATTGGTGAAATTTACAAATTGAAGATCGTTTGTCAAAACTTTATCCGAGAAAACTTATGAGGTGGTTTGGTAAAGCCTTAAAATTTTAGGGGTATGCTAAAAGAGTTTAAATTTAAAAGTTATCAAAATATTTTTAAAATGGTTTTTAAAGAATTTTTGAAAAAATATTTAGCTCGTTAAAACAAATTGGAATGTCATTCGAATGAGATTGGACAGGTCATTAGAACAAGGTCTACACATCTGAACGAGATCTAGAATGTCGCCTTTTGGGTTCGTTCTGTAATGTCATTTGAAGTTTCGTTAAAAACCGTTCGAATGAGATTAGTCACATTGTTCGAATGAGATGACATTTGTTCGAATGAGTACGCGTGTTTTGGACTTTTCATTAAATATTTAATGTCTATCTCTTTGAAATAACTTTCCCTACAAATAGAGATGCGAGATTCTACTTTCTGAAAATCATTTTTATTGTTCTTTTTGTAATCAAAATCTATAATTTTTTCACCCAAACCCCTTGGATATTTGAGGATCAATTTTTCAAACCAAGAAGAATAAAATCTAAAGTTCTATACCCTTGTAGAGATTTTCTCTACTGCTGATTTTTGGAGTCAAGGCACTGCGACTGAAGAAGATCGAAATTGCGTATTCTAAAGGCTTATCGATGGATACCGAGGGAAAATCTGCTTCCCATGAGCGGTGCTAGACTGCATCATTTTTGTTAGAGATTTGAAGACATCTTCGTATTATACATAGTGTATCTCTAAGTAGTCTGCAAGTCATTAAGTATTTGTATAATCTTAAATAGTGCTGAATTAAAGGTTTTTGCCTGAAAGGTATTTTTCCTCTATTTCTTCGTCTATTTTTGTTTGTAATTTGGCTTCACATCACCGTTTCATGTTCACTTTAAATTAAATAAGGTAAAATTTGGTAAAAAGTGAATTTTTGTGTTTGGCCTAATATACAAGTATATTCATATAGCCCCTGCACACTTTTTCATTTAATAGGACCACCTTCACCGACTCTCCCGAGCTTATCCTGTCTATCGGCCCCAAACGCCGTATGAATCTCCATGTTTGTCAAGAGAAGGGACCGATCCACCACTATCTATGTCCCATCACGTGACAGTATGAGAATATAGTGGACATCTTCCGACATCACTGTCATCTCCCCCAAATCAAACTAGAAAGTATGAGTGGTGTCCTACCATCTCTTTCTATGATGTGTCATACAATACCCCTCGCTAAATTGACAAAGCCCACACCCTGTACCAGGATCTTCACCTCAATAGGGAGGTGGTCCCAAGCGACCTTTATGCCATTTGAACCCCGATCACGAATGGAAGTCGAGGACGCCCCACTTGCAGAGTGCGCATACCAAATGAGTTAAAAAGAAGAAAAATAGTAAGTAAAATATTCAATTCCAATACAAAACTAAATGAAATTAAAAAATAATAAGAAAGTAATAGCACTCACATAACTGCTAAGGCTCTTCACCATAGTTGAACAACATGCCCGAGGTTCCTTCATAAGAAATCGCTTGCCTGTCACTGGCTTAATGCCATGGTATACATTCGTGATGGCCCTACTCAATGTTGGCTCTATCGTCGATATGTACAATGCCATTTCTTTGAAAAATACACAATAATTCACTCACAACAATCTTTTTCTAGAGAGAGAGAGAGAAAAAAGGAATTCGAATTTAGGGTGAGGACTAAGGATACCTCACCCCTGTTTATATAGGGGTAAGGGTCCTATCGATTGGCACCCCATGTGCCTGTCTACCAACAGATACCCCTTGGTAACCCGCCAAACCCTTAGAATCCATGCCACCTTTCGGTAGGCACAGGCTGCCCCAAGCTGACAGTCACCCCCCTTAATTTTTAATACAAAAATTCCAAAAAATTCAAAAATTCACATAAAGTCCCAAAACTCATAAAATTTCAAAATTTGCAAAAATGCACTTTTTCATAAAAAAATATCAAAATTCCAAATTACACAAGCATTCGAAATTCATAAAAATAATAAAATTTCTCAAAAAATTCCAAAACGTTTCAGAAAATTCTCACATCATCATACACTCTTCAGTTCTTCCGCAATTAGACCTAGACCCTTAGAATTAGGCCGCAATCCCCATATTAGTCGTACACACTATTTAGGTCCTCAGATGCAGACCTAGACCCTCAAAATTAGTCCACAATTCCCGTATTTGTCTCACACACTTTTTAGGTCCTAAAAATTTGGTTGCGATCCTTGCATTGGTCGCACACATCCTTTAAGTCCTAAGAATTAGACCTAGAACCTCAAAATTAGTCTGTGATCCTCGTGTTGGTCTCATACACTCTTTAAGTCCTCAACATTAGACCTATGCCATCAGAATTAGGTCACGATCCCCCCATTGGTCGCACACACTTTTTGGGTCTTCAGAATCAGACCTAGGCCCTTAGAATTAGGTTGTGTCCCTGTGTTGGTCACATACACTCTTTTGGTCCTCATAATCAGACTTAGGCCCTCAGAATTAAGCTATGATTCCCTTATTAGTTTTATACACTCTTTAAGTCCTCAGAATCAGACCTAGGACTTAGAATTAGGTCGCGATCCCTGTATTAATGATACACACTCTTTATATTCTTAGAATCATACCCAGACCCTCATAGTTAGGTCATAATCATTACACACCTTCTAAGCACTCAGAATCAGGATTCAACCCTCAGAATTAGGCTTAATTTCTCCTACAACTTTCCAAGCCCTCGGAATCAGGCTTCAGCCCTTAGAATCAGGCTTCATTACTCCTATACCTTTAATCCTTATAATTAGGATACAATCCTATCATATAACACCGAGGTCCACACAATCATGACTTTAACTACAAACCCCCTAGAGTTTCGACATGTAAGGACTCAACATTATTAATTTCTATTAGGGTGCCTATATTTTAGTGACCTTCGCTTATCCTAAGCTTTCCCCATGAGGGACTATGAAGACATCCTATCCTAGTAGACCTACACTCTCCATAAAGCCCAAACAAAGTCCTATCCATGATCCTCCTTTAAACCCTAACCGAAGAATTACCGTATACTCTTCGAGCCCCATTTAACCTTGGTTAGCTCTCAAACCTAGGATTCTCTTAACACACTTTCATAAATCTCTGAATACTATTTCCAATGGTCCCATTCATGCATGAATCAAACTTATGGTTCATAATTTATGGCCAAAAAATCAATTCTGTTGGTTTATTGGCAGGACACCTCGCCTACCTGCAGGCAGGTGAACGTTTCTTTGGTCAACAAATCTAACCACCATGCCGATAGTAGGACAAGTGGCATGCCGATCGACATTCCCTTGGGAAAAATTAGTCTTTTTTTTCCCATTAGGGTTCCCCTATTTAAGGAAACCCCAACTTCATTTGAGAGGGACCCCAACCTCGAAATCACTGCAATAACTTTCCTTAAATTTAGAGCTTATTACTTTCACCACATTCCTTTACATCACCCTTATATCACCACTAGCCATTACTCCACCACCACTACTTACACTAAAAAATAAGCATAAAATACTAGTGAAAAACAGAGTCCAAAAAGCTTGAAGGTGTAAGCCTTCTTTCATCACATTTTTCCTAATAAGTCCCATTTCATACATTTCGTTGCTCTTAGTATAGTATTAGTTTGATTTTCTCATTTTATTACTAATCTTAAATTATATATATATATATATATCTTCAAACTTATATTTATAAATGAAAAACCCAAAAAGGGGTTTATACCTTAGTCCCCAATTTAGGGTTATCTCACTTTTTATAACACTTTCATCACATCTTATGCACTTTTTTTAATAAATTAAGAGATATACTCTACATTCAGAACATGGGTTAGACCCCACCTTATTTTCCTTACAAACTACATGGACTTTGATGTCATCTTTGTCTACGTAGGCATCTCAAATTCATTTTGGTATTCGAGTCCTCCTTTATCCATCTCATTTTTTTTTTATTCTTGTTCATATATTAGTATTTCATTAATATATTTAGCATGTATCACCCATGTAGTTCGATTCTTCACATTTATCACTTTTTAGCGATCCTATATCATACAAAATCACTTTTATTTAGTGACGTTACGATCTCAGGATACCGCTCACATTTTAGTTACTTTTACTCTTTTTTAGTTAGCTTATCTCCTTAGAATGACTCATTCCCATCTTCCCCATGATAAAAATACAATGATTTCACTTCTCACACATGCCCACATATTTGTACATATACGCGTATTTTCACTTTGCACACATGATACATTTTACGTATTATATACAATTCACACATTTTAGGAGAAGGAGAACATTTTTGTTTCCCATAAGAGACTGAAAGGGCAGAATGAGTGCCTAACACCTTCCCATTTCGGAACGTAGTCTCCGAGCCCATATCTTATTTGATTTTGTATGCATTAGTAGTCTTTTCTGCTATCTCCTAGGAGATGGATATTTCTTTTGTTTATTTTTAAGTAAAATATACTCGCGACTCTGATATTTATACATTCACACATCTCACATCATCGACGATGACGGTTTTTATTTCTTTGAGGCACCGTAATAGCATATCTATATTTTTGGCATGATAAAATTGGAGAGGATCCGAGATGGACACACTAACCTTCTAAAAACATTACCTTAACTTCAATAAATTCAATACCCATCACTCACATGAAAACCATATCTCACTCTATGATTATCCAAGCACCTCATTACATGTTCTGACAGTCATTATAAATAAGACTATTTCAATAAAGTCTCAATTAAACTCTTAATGCTAATACAAATAATCTCAAACATTAATTCCTTCATTTCAAACTCTAAATATACATAACCTCGAAAAGCTGTCACTTAAGTCGTTTAATTCAAGATTAAACTATCTAAGTAACTCCGAATTATTTTTTGGGGAAACTCTTTTCTTTAAATCAAACTAATTAATCACAAGATGTGTTTAATAAAAATATGTACGAGATATGTTCAAGATTATGTAACTAGTTTTGAAAAATAAAACTTAAACAGTTTAAAACAATTTAAATCTGCACACCAACCAGAATGATATGAGGAGATCTAGAATGATTAAGTACACATAGTTTTTAATGTGGTAAAACCTCACCCAACTGAGGAAACATCCACGTTGACTTCTAAGTCACAAACCAAAAATCCACTAAAACAAAATATATAAGTTACAGGTTATTTAACACACACGCAAACAAAATAGACCTATACAAGTTCAGAATATGTACCCACTGGTTTGATTCTAACTTTTCTGCAGTTCTGATGTTGATGTGGCTTTCCCAGCTTGCTAACTTCTCCACACTTTGTTCCATCTTTACGTCGACTCTTAACATTTCAAGATCTTATAGCCAACACTTCTTGTGTTGTAGTGTGACAAGTGTTTGTGACAGTGTTCTAACACATGCATGCACACACGCACACTTATTTATACAAACAAGTCCTATCAAATTACAGAAAGATCTAAATGATAAGGTTTTCAGTTTCTCTCTTCTTTAGAAACTACAAACTTTCTTGATATTTCAAATTAACCCAGAATCCAAGGTTACCTTGCTTGAAAGACGGTCAAGGTCTTAAATAATTTTAGAGGGTTTTGAAAATGTTTTTGAAATTGTAAACCACCGATTGCGATTCCAACTAGATCAGAAGTCTTGTTTCATAAGTATTAAAAATAGAAAATAAATTTGTTGATTCTTGAGTTGTGAAAAATATTTACAGAAAAAAATAATCAATAAATATGATTTCTCAAGATGAGAAACGAAATAATGCAGATCTAAGTGTAATATGACATAAAATAGCAAGATCTATAGTTTCTATAAAAAGAAATAGAGATCAAACTTAAAATGTCTAAGTTGGTTAAAAGATCTCAAACACAGAGGATTCAAACCACAAACAGGCTTCAAACAATCTCCAAAATAACTCTCAAACACTCAGGTTTGGTTTTGGATCTAAAATGAGTTTTGGGTTTGAAATGAGATTAGGGTTTGTTTTCTCTCTCTTATCTCTCTCTCTCTCTCTCTCTCTCTCTCAGTTTGACGAACTGGCAAAAGTTTTTGAAATGTAGAGGCTCAACCTCCTTTTATACTAAGCAAGGAAGGTTCGAGAATATAAACTCAAATGTAATGGCTGAGATTTGGTCTTTGGCATTTGACTTTCATCCAATGGTTTAACATCAGTGGTGGATTAAACGCTTTCTGATTGGTCTAAATAGGGTTCACATGGATTGGGATAAAACGCATGCAGAACGTTGATAAAAAAGATCCAAGGGTTGAGATTGCGCATAGGTTCTGAGTTTAATAACAAACACAAATCAAGCCGTCATAACGTTGACAGGTGTAAGGCTCAGATGAATTCAAAATGCGTATGAAAACTTAATTACACACACACCCTCAAGTCTCAAGTGCTTTCGGATTCTACCCAACCAAACATTCAGGTAAGAAACGATAAAACCAATATTAGCATAATGACCCCAAATGTTTTAAACCCAACTTTTAATTTCTTAAAAATCAATTAAAAATTATTTAAAAAATCCTAAAAATTAGTAAAAACTTATTTAAAAAGGAATTAAGAAATTAATGCAATATATATATTATGTATGCAATCCTAGTGTGTGTGATGGTTGAGAATTTACCTTTAAATGAATTAATTGAGGCATCATGTGAAGAATCTGAGGTTCTTTGGTATTTAGGGGATGGGACTCAAATTTTATCACAATTTCCAAACTAGACGAGGACTTATGCAATGTATACTCAAGTAAGTCAAGAGTATAAGGTGCTTCAATCTCCCCCGTTGGATATATGAGACAAAATCTCCTTTGAGTCAACTAGGACTCGTAGGGATACGTAAAAAATAAGAAGAACTTATTCTTATACAAAAATTCTATCTACCCATATCCTAGAAAAAGAAAATTACATAACTCAACTAATTACAAACCAATACCCTAATGACATCTGTTGTAGACAACGATACAGTTTCCTTCAAATAAGACTAAGATCAAGCTTTTTAGAAAAATATACAAGAAAAATATACATGAAAAAATGAACTCATAAGACTCAAATTTCCACTCCATTTTGTCTCAAATGGACAAAGAAAAAAAAAATTACTTAAGTCACACGAGTTTATTCAACACAAATCATTCCTATCGATTTTCGCAAAGAATGAAATCTATTGTAATCCAAAGGTTTTGTAAACATATCTGCGAGCTGCAAATCAGTAGGAAGATAATTAATTTCTAATTCCTTAGTTTCAACTAATTCGCGTATAAAATGATGTCTAATTTTTATATGTTTTGTTCGCGAGTGTTGAAGAGGATTTTCAGAGATATTGATCGCGCTTCGATTATCACAATAGAGATGCAGTTGGTCTTCTTGAATGCCATAATCATTTAGCATTTTCTTAAGCCAAAGTAATTGGGCACAACAGCTACCAGTAGCAATGTATTCAAATTTAGCTGTAGATAATGAAGTGCAGTTTTGTTTCTTACTACTCCATCATACCAAATTGTTACTAATATAGTAACATGCTCCTGATGTGCTATTACTATCATCAGTACATCCTGTCCAGTCAGCATCAGTGTATCATATTATAGTAATAGGATTATCATTGGTGTACCGGAGTCCTAAATTTAAAGTGCCTTTTATGTAATTAATGATTCTTTTTACACATACTAAGTGGATCTCTTTAGGATTATTTTGATAACGGGCACACACGCAAACCGCGTACATAATATCAGGACGCGAGGTAGTAAGGTATAGTAAGCTTCCTATCATACTACGACATAGAGTAGGGTCTATGTATTTTCCACTCTCATCTTTAGATAATTTGACCTTTGTACTCATGGGAGTTCTAGCTTCTTTGGCACTTTCAAAACAGAATTTTTTAACAATCTCTAAAGCATATTTCGATTGCGAAATTAATAAACCTTCTAAATTCTGTTTGACTTGAAAACCTAAGAAAAATTGCAACTCCCCTATAAGATACATTTGAAATTCTTTATGCGTAATTTCAGAAAATGATTTAACTTCTGAAGGGGAAGTTGATCCAAAGATGATATCGTTGACATATACTTGAGCTATAATAATATCTTTGTCAAAATGTTTGACAAATAGAGTTTGATCATTTTCGCCTCTCTTAAAACCTTTATCTAAGAGAAAGTTGGAAAGACGCTCATACCAAGCTCTTGGCGCTTGTTTCAGACCATACGATGCCTTTTTAAGACGATAAGCATGATTTGGATATTGAGGGTCAATAAACCCTTTGGGTTGTTCAACATAGGTCTCTTTAGTCAAGATTCCATTAAGAAAGGCTGATTTTACATCCATTTGGAAAAGCGTAAAGTGCAAGTAACAGGCTATGGAAAAGAGAAGACGAACAGATTCTAAGCGAGTAACAGTAGTAAACATATCGTTAAAATCTATTCCTTTGATTTGAGAATATCCTTGGGCCACTAATCTGGCTTTGTTTCTAATGATTATCCCACTTTCATCAGTTTTATTTTTATATAGCCAACGTGTGCCAATAACCTTTTTATGATCAGGCCTAGGTACAAGATACCAAACATCATGAATGACAAATTGAAGAAGTTCTTCCTGCATGGTAGAAATCCATTGAGGGTCATTCAATGCTTCATTTACATTCTTTAGTTCCACAAGGGAAATAAAACATGCATAATGAGAATTCAATTAATTGACATCGTGTATGTACAGGTTCACAATGGTTACCAACAACGTTATCTATGGGATAATCTTTAGAAACCTAGTTAGGTACTTAAGGTTTCTCAATTGGTAAAGAATCATCTATTTTTGGAGAGCCATTTTCTAAAAAAATTTCAGACTCTTCCACAATAGTTGGTTCTCCAGTCTTACTCTCAACAGTAGTGTCACTTACAATAACGTTTATGGATTCCATTAAAGTCTTTGTGCGAAGATTATTGACACGATATGCTCTACTATCGGGAGAATATCCTAGGAAGATAGCTTTATCTCCACGAGTCTCAAATTTGAATAAGAGTTCTCTGTCTTTATAGACGTAACATGTACTTCCAAAAGTTCTAAGGTATTTAATATTGGGATTCTTCCTATACCATAGTTCGTAAGGGGTTTGATTAGAATTCTTCCTAAGATAGACCCTATTAATAATGTGACACGCAGTACGAATTGATTCTACCCAAAAATATTTAAGTAAACACTTGTCATGAATCATAACACGTGCCATATCTTGAAGGGTACGATTCTTACGCTTAGCAATTCCATTTTGTTGAGGAGTCTTAGGAGCACTAAATTAATGTTTGTAATCATTATAGTCACAATACTCTATAACACCTGTATCTAAGAATTCTCCTCCTCTATCACTATGAATTCTATTTACTTGAGTGTCCTTATCATTTTCAATACGAAGTAAGATTTTTAAAAAAGTTCTGAAAGTGACTGACTTTTATTTTAAGAAGGCCACACAAGTAAACCTGGTGAAGTCATCTACCATAACTAGAATGTAATTGTGTCCACATAGACTAACAGTACGAGAAAGACCCATTAGGTCCATATGGATGAGCTCCAAGGGTCTAGAGGTAAGGATATCTTTAACTTTCTTATGAGGTGCCTTAATAATTTTTCCTTCCTGACATGCTCCACAGATAATGTTAGAGATAGGTTTGATATTTGGAATTCCTCTAACTATTTCTTGTTAAGACAATCTACTAAGGCTATCGTAATTTATGTGACCCATACTATTATGTCATATTTCATTGTCATCCATTCTGGCAATGTTACAGACCTCAGTATTATTCTGGACAGTATAACAATTGTCAGGAGTCCTGAGTCCGGTAAGTATGCACATACCTTTTTCATTTAAAATCTTATAATTATTCTTTGAAAAGGTGAAAGTATGATTTGAGTCACAAAATTGTGAGATACTAAGTAGATTAACCTTAAGACCTTTTACTAGAAGAACATTTTCAAGCAGAGGCAATCCTTCTTTTTAGAGTGTTCCTTTACCAATGATTTGAGATGATACACCATCACCGAAAATAACTTTTCCTCCAACAAAGCTGGTTTTATTTAAAAGTTTTATATCATCCCCAGTCATATGTTTTAAACATCCAGAGTCTAAATACCAACCAAAAGGAGTGTGTTTAGCTTTTAAAGCAGTAATCACAATGTTACACTTCATCCGGGGAAATAACTATTCTTTTCTAACCCAAATAGCTCTTGTTTTTGTTTTTCGCATATTTGCTCTCATTTGATAAAACTTGCGAGCATTAGATTTTTGTTGAAAAATATTTTGCGCATGCATTTGAGTTTTATGGAGTATATGAGCATTTGGTTTAGAGAAGTGCTTAGGAATTCCTCTTGTAAATGATCTTTTAGGTCTGGTCTTTCTCTTTCTATAATTAGAGTTTTTGTCTGGTTATCGAGGCAGAACATATTTGTTATGGCTTCTCCTAGAGTAGTTAAAGTTTTGGTATAAAGGAGTATTACAGACAGGATTAACTAAACGTTTAGAGTAACAACCTTTAAAAGAATGTCCGTAAATGTCACAGTAAGAGCAATACAAATTACTAGAAGAGGGTATCTCCTTAGGAAAGTCTCTAAACATAGGTTTCATGGGATTTTGACGTTGAACCTTATTCCTAGGGAGTACAGTTTGAAACACATAATCATTCTTCCTAATCGAAGGGCAGACGTATTTAGCCTTAGGTAGACTATCACACTTAGAGTGACTTGATTCCCCAATATTCAACTTTTTTTGTTTTTTTTGATCAAACTCATCATTTAGGGGTTGAAAATCTGGATAGGTTTCCATTGGTCTTTTGCCACCTGACACAAACTTGATTAGTTCAAAGTTTTTAGTTTGTGTCTTTGAATTTGGGGAAAATATTATTTCAGTTCGATCGTCAGAATTGGTTTTTAAATCAACAACAAAACCATCAAAACAATTGGAATTATTTTCAAACTTAACAAATTTTTTGAAAATAGTTGCTGTCTTTTCTTTAGCTTGTTCCAATTCTAATAATGTCCCTTTATATTTTTTCTCTAGAGTTTCATTTGTTTCAATCAAAATTTTCAATTTTTGATCAAAATTTTTGACTTCATTTTCACGAGTTAGACATTGGGTAGTATAGTCTTCAGCGTTAAGTTTAACCATTAGACTTAGGTCTTCTAGTTTCTTAGTGAGGTCTTTCACTATTTTCTCTAGTCTAGAGGTTTTCTTGAGAGTTTTGGCATAAAGTGTGTGAACATTAGGGAGGTCTTCGGTGTCCGAATCACTAAGTGTAGTGTGTGAAGTGACCCCTAAGTATTCAATTCTTAAACTCACACACACATTGACATCGTCATTATCACTTTCCCTTGGACTCACACACCCCGCTGTAGAACTAGCAATGTTCTCGTAAATTAAGGCATCTAAACGAGTAGCAGCATGATTCATAACAACAGAAGTAGAGCTATTAGCATCATCCTCATACTTAGGCACAGACATATCATCATTATAGATTATCTTGGCAAAGAAAGACATGCAAGGATCGAAAACATCAGATGACTCAGGTTCCTCATTTTCAGAATCACTTGAATCATCCCATGTCTTGCAAATGTTGGCCCTAGTATATTTATTGGTCGTGTTTAAATTAACTCTACAATCTTGTGCTATATGACCCAATTTTCCATAGCTAAAACATTCAATATTCTTAAAGTCTTTGTTAGGTCTCGTATGAATGTCCTTGTGATGTTTGTCTTGACCTTTCTCACGAGGCTTGTGATTAGACTGAGTTGGATAATTTGGCCTGCCTTGTCTGGTTGCCATTTTATTTCTAAATTTCACAATCTTCTTAAACTGCTTTGACATCAAGGTAATCTTTTTAACCAAACTATTTATATCACATTCCTCATCAGAATCATTATTGGGAATACTAAGCTTAGGTTTCATCAGCTTAGAAGAAAAACTCAAATTGGAACTAGTCTGCTTCCTATGGGACTGGGTTAATTGTTTCTTGAATTCTAGTTCAATTTCCACATTTCTCAGTTTACAACTGAGTAATTTGGGAGTGAGAGTTTGATAACTCATTTCCTCAATAGTATATCCTTTGTTATCAAATTTCTATGGCAATGACCTTATAATTTTTGAGATAATTTCATTTCTATCATAGGTTATCCCATTAGAATGTAATTTGGTCACAATGTCAGTCAAATTCATGTAAAAGTCATCAAATGATTCAGAGTCTGACTTGATTAAAGAGTTATACTGCTGGATAAGCATATGTGTTTTAGCAGCCTTAACTATAGTGTCTCCTTCATGTGCAGTAACCAGTGTATTCCAAGCTTCCTTAGAAGTGGTACAAGATGAGATCCTTTTGAACTCATGTTCATTTATAGACATAAAAATGTCATTCTTGCCTTTGTTATTGTTTAGAGAGGCTTGCTTATCTTCTCGAGTGAATTCACTTAATACTTTCTTAATCCTCTCATTGCTTCCTTCAGTGGCTGGTTTAGTAGGATAAGTATATCCATTTTCAACAATGTCCCAGACATCATCTCCCAAGGTTCCTTGTATGAAAGCAACCATCCTTACTTTCCAGTAAGGAAAGTTGTTTCCATCAAAGAGAGGGGGTTTGAACAAGTTACTGAATCTTTCAGATTTCTCGTCCATTGTTTGATTTTAAGAAAACAATTTCAGAAACACAAGATCTTTAAAGAAAATTTCCCAAAGCTCTGATACCAATTGAAAAGCTGTCACTTAAGTCGTTTAATTCAAGATTAAACTATCTAAGTAACTCTGAACTATTTTTTGGGGAAACTCTTTTCTTTAAACCAAACTGATTAATGACAAGATGTGTTTAATAAAAATATGTACGAGATATGTTCAAGATTATGTAACTAGTTTTGAAAAACAAAACTTAAACAATTTAAATCATCACACCAACCAGAATAAGATGAGGAGAAGTAGAATGATTAAGTACACACAGTTTTTAACGTGGTAAAACCTCACCCAACTGAGGAAATATCCACGGTGACTTCTAAGTCACAAACGAAAAATCCACTAAAACAAAATATACAAGTTACATGCTATTTAACACACATGCAAACAAAATAGACCTATACAAGTTCAGAATATGTACCCACTGGTTTGATTCTAACTTTTCTGCAGTTCTGATATTGATGTGGCTTTCCCAACTTGCTAACTTCTCCACACTTTGTTCCAGCTTTACGTTAACTCTTGACGTTTTAAGATCTTATAGCCAACACTTCTTGTGTTGTAGTGTGACAAGTGTTTGTGACAGTGTTCTAACACATGCATGCACACACTCACACTTATTTATACAAATAAGTCCTATCAAATTACAGAAAGATCTAAATGATAAGGTTTTCAGTTTCTCTCTTCTTTAGAAACCACAAACTTTCTTAATCTTTCAAATTAACCCAGAATCCAAGGTTACCTTGCTTGGAAGACGGTCAAGGTCTTAAACAATTTCAGAGGGTTTTAAAAATATTTTTGAAATTGTAAACCACCGATTGCGATTTCAACTAGATCATAAGTCCTGCTTCATAAGAACTAGAAACATAAAATAAATTTGTTGATTCTTGAGTTGTGAAAAACATTTACAGAAAAAGATAATCAACAAATATGATTTCTCAAGATGAGAAACGAAATAATGCAGATCTAAGTTTAATATGACATAAAATTGCACGATCTATAGTTTCTATAAAAAGAAATAGAGATCAAACTTAAAATGTCTAAGTTGGTTAAAAGATCTCAAACACATAGGATTCAAACCACGAACAAGCTTCAAGATTAAGGCCCTAAAATGGAGATTTGATGGTTTCATTTTAGTGGAGTTTAGGATTTTAGAGGTTAGGTATGCATAGAAAATAGGGTTGTGGGTTTTGGTTTGAGAGGAAAATGAACAAAGTAAATGAAAATTCGTGGATTTTTACAATATAAAATGGGAGGCAACACAACCCACACTTAAGCCATGAGGGGGGCACATACCAACTTAGCTGTGGTCTCACCTCTATCTCCCATTATTGTGGGGACCTATGCCACGATCATGGAAGGTTTTACCCACGGTCACGAGTGACACCCTGGCTAGCTATCCAACTTTTTTTCTTTTTCCTCTTCTCACACCGAAACATACATTCATCATATTACACATAATTGGTCTCCTCCAAATCCTAGCATAACCACCAATACATGACAACAGACCCCCCTACCCCCAAGGTTCTAACTTAATTTCCACAATGTAATTTAACAAACAAAAAGGGAAAAATTTAACCAATTGATTTACACTAAATTACTGAAAATTCTATAAATTCAACATTGCTCATTTAATTAAATTTCTTCCATAATATTTAACCTGATTCATAATTTTCCAATTAATATTTAATTATCAATATATACTTTAATTACACACTTAAAATTTGGGGCATGAAATTAGATATGAACCTTAGTTTTAGCATTTTGACTCCAAATGCACTATCTTAATAATTCAAACATATTATTTTCCCTCTAACTTTAGATTTATAATCTAAGAGTTTATCTTCAATTATGAAGTCAATTTCATGAATTTTTATATAAAATATTCTAATCAAAGGAGAAAAATATAATACTTCTGGCCTTGATTAGTTTGAGATGGAATCCAATTTGATGAAGGTTTGGTCCCATTATTGTATGTTCCACTCTCGTTTCCTTAATCTCCCAGCTACTTCTCCAAGATTTCTCTCATGATTGTTTCTATCTCTTACTATCTTCACAAATTAGGTTTAGTGTTGATGTTAAATGTATGCTAAGATATTTATGTTATGCTAACCCTATTTATATAACTTTCAAATCCCAGCACTACCCTTAAACCCTACTTTAACTCCACTTAATGGACCCCATAACCATACCTGATTGCTTCCAACTTTCCCAATGCGTTATCTAACCAATAATGCCAATGCCCTCTCTTTCTAACACCATTTGAGATTCCAAATGACCCCATAAGACCAACCCCAAACACACCTAATACATACCTTTAATATCCCGTATTTTTATTATTAAATTATTTAATGTGGGTTTGTATTGCTTACGTGCATGGTAGTTGTGTATGCATAATATTTATGTGAATTATTCATCATCATCATCATCATCATCATCATCATCATCATCATCATCATTACCTTAATCCCATCACATGGGGTCAGCCACATGGATTCTTATTTTCCATTATAATCTCTTATCAGCAATATTATCATTCAAGTTTAATGCCTTAAGATCTCTCCTAATAATTTCCTCCCACGATAGCTTACCTTTCTATTTTACCCCATATTTCCAATAATCATCCTCTCGTTATAAGCGCATCTATTGGTCTACTCAACACATGTCCATACCATCTAAATCTACTTTGTCTTAATTTATCGCTAATGGGAGCTACTCCTAACTTTTCTCTCACATACTGATTTTTAATCTTGTCCTTTCTAATAACTCCTATCATCCATCGGAGCATCCTCATCTCACTAACATGGATACTTTGTTCATGTTTTTTATTTAAAGCCCAACACTTCACTCCATATAGGGAATTATTATGTGAATTATTATGGCATTTAATTCACATGTTATAATTAATTTAATACAGAGAAATTAAATTGCATGTATTTGGCTCATAAGTATACAATAATGTTGTGAATTTATTTATGTTGCGAGTTAGTATCGTTGGATAGGGTTATGTGGGAATACATAGGCCCTGAGAGGTAGGATGAATCATGTGTTTGGTACATAGTTTGATGATATAAATTTATTTTAAATGGCTAAACCCGAAATGAGTTCAAATCATATTAATCACATGTTGATATTGAAGATTTAATTATTATACTAGTAAATATGTTATATAATTGATCCTATATTGTTAGAGAATTAATTAAGAACTTTTAGAGGTATTTTGGGATGGTTTTGATGGTTTGACAACCATTAATGACGAACTGTTAGGTTCATAAATTAAAATGGGGTTATTTCTGGGTCGATTTGTAATACTGTGCTATTTTGAGGCGCATGGGAGAATATTATGCTTGCAAGAGTATGTCTCGTGCCCATACCGCTATGATCCGCGACCACACTTATCCCAAAATGCGATCGCGGGGTCTGTAAGGATGGCCTTCGGGTTAGTTTTTGCTGTGGGTTTTGCCTTGGGTTTAATTTTGGACTTAAGGACTTTTGGCACTCCTTACTTTTAGACATTATGATAAGGATCATATAAGCATATTTCGAGGAGTTTTAATTTCAGAGATTGAGATTATATATGGGGTGCATTTGGTACATTTTGTACAATTAGGTTGATATACTATAATTGGTCACACACATTGATGTACATATGCTTTTTATGTGATTTGTGCACATATCATAGGTTTTTGTGTTCATGGGGATCCATCGGTGGGGATTTGATAGAATTGTTGCGTGGGATATTGGAATACCACCTTGGCTGATGACGTAGACTGTATATAGGTATATATCCCAATCCTACATTTAGTTGGTCAACCATCCCACGTGAGAGAGAGATAGACTGAGGAAACTTGATCCATTGTGCAAATTTTGGTATATGATTACGCAATGGTGTGATTATGTAGTGATTTACACTTTGTTTTTATATGGATGTTCAACAATCCATTAGGGTGGGGATTTGAGATCCCTGAAAGTTGGAACCTTCCTATGATAATGTGTATATATATATATATATATATGGTCTGACGATGGATGTATTCAAATGTGGATTTGGTTTGTGCTACTATTATTACTGTGAGGTAGTTACGTAGCTTACGAGGTTGTATATGGGTATTACGTATAGTTATTTCTCTCAGCTCATGTTAGAGTTATATTATTATTTTGTGACCTTCCGGTGAAGTTGGGCAGCTTAATTTATAGTTTTGGGACTTGGACTTATACGTGGTAGCTATATCTAGTGTAGTTAGACTTCTATATGGTTTATACCTTAGGACAAGTAGGTGAGGTATGTTTGGATGTGAGTGCCGGTAGGATGATATGATGTGTAAGTAAGTCACATTTAATATTGTTTAGATAAATTAAGATATTTCTTGCTTTATGTGCGGTCTAACCGTATTATTTCTTATTAAACTATTTTTAGGTGTTCATAAATAGGAGTAGCACGACTGAGTATTTAGGCTTGCAATTCAACTGATTAGGCAGCTATCTATCCTTAGTATATGATTTCATTTCATTTCATTTCATTTCAGTCTTTTATTTATTTTAGACTCTACAATTATTTTTTTATTTAAGAGATATTGTTTATAGGTTTGTAAAGACTCGAGAGTTGTTCATTGATTTGGTTTTGGGACATTCAATATTGTAACGACTCAGTTATTTATTGATTGAGTTTAGAGAGTCTTATTATTATCCCAGTTTTATTCGCATCATTATATTACTGTCGTGGGTGGTTTACTTTTCTTTACTTATTTATTTGTCATTGATGATGAGAATGATATAAATTATTTGACGTCCCCGATCTTTGGCATTGAGGTTTGTCCACCCAATATGTATGAAAATAGGGTTGTTACAATAACATACTTTACCACATAAATTAAATCCCACAATTTAGCTCGAAAAAATCCAATTAAATGAACTATTTAAATTTACCAATTAAATTAAATATTGAATTATTTGATTCATTTATATTATTTATTTAAAATTATGACATATTACATAAAGGGGGTAAAATAATTTGACCGAGGGTCATATTTGCGAGCGAAAAACTTCGATTATCAATGATGTAGTCAGTAGAAGAAATAGAATATAAATTCTACGAGACAACGAGAGAAACTCAAAGAGAAGAACAAATGGAATATTTCATGGCTATTTTTATAAGTTCCGAGAGTATGGTCACACATCTACGAGATATCCGAGAATGATTTTGGGAAAATATGAGTAGGAATAGTTGATGATTCTGCCAATAATACCACTATTGGTTCTAGTGGGACAAATACAATTTTTGTACGGATATGATGGCCATGGCGTGCCCCGAGGGGTGTAGATGCAGTCATGATTGAATTGAGAGTGTATTTGAATTTTCTCTGATTGGTTAAAGTATTTCTCAATTTTTATTTCCTATCACTCGTGACATAGTGGGGTTTCGTGATTTCCTAGGTAGTGTGTTAGCCTAGGGTGAATTATAAGTTGCTTGTGTCAAGTAGATAATAGACGTAGGTCTAGGTTGTGGGAGTTCTTGTGAGCCCAGTGCCTGATACCGATAAGTAGGTGTGATGACCTATTGTGAAAAGGGCAACTTGCATGCCTATTGTGTACATCGCTATATGTATATGTGTTTCAACGTGTGTAGCTATTGCGTGGATATATAGTCATAGAGTATTCATATTCACGTGATATTATTTTTGGGTATCATGGGTAAAGGGAGCACCTATGGCATGTCATTTTGACAAATTAAGTAATGACTTAGTCTATCCTTTGGGGATATAATGAAGTGCATGATTTATTATATAAGAAAATTGCATTTGTATTCATTGATAATGCACTGTCATACACAACATGAGCATGCATGATTTTCCAAGAGCTATCAATACGTTAATTGGCTAGTAAAGCAATTCACATAAGTGTGGCACCACGAGTTAATTGCTACCATTTCTAGTTTAATGACTTTTATTATGGTATGTCATGCTATGCTATACAGATTATGTGTTACCCATTAGTAGAGGGAGTAACAATCACATATTAGGTTGATAGTTCTTTGGCTTAGGCACCCCTGGATTATTGAGTTGTGAAGTTCGTCATTAGATTGCGTTAAGCCATTATAAGGATAAGAATGTAGGGAATTTTATGAACAAAATTCTTATTATGGGGGAACAATGTAATATATCATATATTTTGATAAATTAATTTGAAATTATTTATCGGTGGAAAATAATTTATTGTATTTAAATAATATTTGTATGGATTAAGTTCAGACTGAAATAATATTAATAGGATTTTGGTCATTAGTGATTATTTTGCCATTAGGTCAATATTGGACTTAAGTGGAAATTTATGTTTGATGTTGGTATGTAATTATAAGGTTATTTGAGTGTCAAATTACTACAAAAGTATGGGGGATTTGATCTATGAGTTAGGTAACCCATTGGGCCAAATTTATTTTGTGTGAGGTTTTGGAGCCCATAAGGTACCCTTATTTTAGGGTTTTAGGAGGCCCGTAGATTAGGGTTATATTGACATAAGATTAAGTAAGTTAAAAATTATTAGTTCATATCTAAACTTAAATATAAGTCAAGAGAGAGAAAATTGGCATTTTAAGGCAAATTGGAGTAATTGATGGGACAAAAAGGACAAGGAATTGGAAAGCAAAATTTGGGGAATTCATCTGCACTAGACAAGGAAATAAATTTGATCTAATTAAACCCTTTGATTTGAATAATTTGTTTCATAATTAAACAACTTAGATATAATAAGTATGTAATTGAGAATTATGATTTTTATGTGGCGATTATATATTGTGAATTGTTAGGAGTTTTACAATTGGTATAATGATGCTAGAATTCACTTTCTTAAATAATTCATGCAACTATATTCGATTGAATTACGTTTAATGAGTTGAATAATTAATTCATTACATATACTTGTTAAATTAATTATTTATAATTTAAGAACAATTATTATTAGATCTTTTTTTATGAATCCACTAGTTTTATATTTCAGATGTTATTTAGACGAGGAAATCAACCCGAAACATATATTACATCATAATTGGGATTCAATTGGCTTATTTTTGGAGATAAATCTTATAGCTTTATGAATCTATATTAGGTATGTTCCAGGTCCAAAATGATTTGTCCCGGGGGATGAATTCATTTATGGCTCGAATTGACTTGGGGTTTGCCCAAATGAATTCTGGATGGATGATTTTGGTCAATGTGGGTTTTAATGGTTGTTTCATTTTATGGGACGAATGTAGGACTGTCAGCGGCTTATTTATTCATAATTTGGGTTAGTAGGAGTAAATTGTTAGAACTGTAAGTGTTGAGATAATATAGGTTACTTGGGTAAATTTTTAACGATTAGGTTCTGATAGGAAACCAAATATAACTCTTAGGAATTATGGGACCATTTAGGTTTTGTGTACCTACTTTTATGCTTTTATAGGCATGAACATACAACGAGTGATTGTGTAGGCTTATGGTGATCGACTAGTTATAACAACCCGCATAATTTTGGGGTATTTTAAAAAATATAGAGGAAAATAAAGTTTTTGATTTAATTATTTTTCTTTCCCAAAAATGCTGAGAATTTTTTTAAGGACGAGATTTTCAATCGGTTTCAAAATCGGAGTTAAAACGGATTTTTAATGGATTTTTAAATGTTTTATCCTTTGTAAAAATTTTAAGGCGGCGAGCTAAAATAACTGGGTGATCGATCGATCGATCCCAGCAGATTTCATGCGTTGCAAGGTTTTTTGAAGAGTTTTTGTTTATCTTTTTGACTTATAAAATGAGGTCATGGGTGACCATTTGCGAACAAAATTCTATCATAAAAATATGCAGTAAACATATTTTTATTCCTCTTCTTTTTATGTACACTTAGCCCCTTTATTATGTCATTTTCAACCCTAGTTTTTGGAGGTGTTCTTGGGGCTGTTTTGGTGTTGGATCTTGGAAGAATTTTGATGATCTTTGTGCGATGATTTTGATGATTTAATCTGAGAGTCTGGGTAGATTTATATGGTTCCTTATGTCGGTTTAAGGTATGGAGTTTTACACAATATGCTCTTAAATCTCTCGAGAGTTATTCCCATTGATTTCATGTGATTATTGAACTCATATTTGAATTGCTAAATTCATTTGAAAATCTGAAAATTGTTGTTGGAATATGATTTTGATTCATGTGGTATGATATTTGTTTTGAGCATGTTGTCATGAGATTTTAATATGGCACAGAGGTTGGGCACCCGCTAAGATTCCTATTCCGGCTACTTGATAAGGTATGGCGCAGTATGGTGAGGCATGATGACCCAGGTAATATGTTGTTGATAAATTATATTGATAAAAATTCTTATGAGATTTTCATTTGATTTGAATATTCGTACTCGTATTGTTATGCTTTATTCACCGCTAATATTTTTTGAGCATCTTTCCTGTCGTATTGTGTACTTCCCCATATTTTTTTCTTAGTGGCAGGTTAGCGCAAATTTGGGCGCTATGGACTTATTGGAGATTGATTTTAGCATGGTTATTTTGGGAAGAATATTTGAGAGTACAACATGAGAAGATTTGTATTTATTTTGTTGTATAGAGCATTAGCGATTTATTTTATTTTGAGATAGATAGTTGTATTATTTCGAGAGACAATTGTTGTATTTAATTTGAGGATTGAGATTAGTGGATTCTTTTATTTTGTGGGTTTCATTTAGATGCTCTATACCCGTTCTTGATGGTTTTAGTTTAGTTTTATCGCATTAGCACGCCGCGCGCTCTCCAGGGGCGGGCGGGGTGTTACACTAGTCAGGGATTTGATGGGGCATATTTGGAAGGCACCGTGTAATGCACTCAAATCTAATGATATCAGTTGTGCATAATACAATATTATCCCGATCCTTCATGTTAAGGTCACTATTCCTTATGAGGGACAATGGGTGATGGATCCTTCCAAGTAAACCTTTATTTGTGGATACATGATTGATGTGATTATATAATGATTTCCCCTTAGTGTTTTTTGGGACTTTATGAGTTCAAACATCTTATACTCAGTCAGTACTAATATAGGCATGAGAGATCCCCAAAGGTGTAGGGTAGACCTTTATGAATTTATTTCCAGTGGGTCGTGAGTAATCTATAATTTGTGTCCATGGGTTAGGTGGACTCATCATGTGGATTTGTTATGGTCCGTATAAGTTTCTTATTTGTTATGACCATGGGTCGAGTGCACTGGTTTTTTTATTTCATAGTGTAAATGCTTACGAGAAAGTAGGGTCTATACGGATTTACTTGAATCTTAGGCCAAACACACAAATTCACTTTTTAACCAAATTTTATTTGATTTAATTTAGTGAATCATGTAATAAAATTATGAAGCCAAATTCCAAACCAAATTAGCAAAATAAGAATTTGAGGAAGAATCCCTTTCGGGAAAAACCTTCAATTTAAGCACTATTTAAAAAAATGCAGACACTTGATGACTTAAAGACTACTTAGAGATTGACATAGTATAATGTGTTAGAGTCTTCAATTCTTTAACAAAAAATGGTACAGTCCAGCACCACCCACAACAAGTAGATATTGCCTCGGTATCCACCAATCAACCTCAAGAATCTTAATTCTTTTCTTCTTGTTCAGAAGTAGGGCCTCAACTCCATAATTCATTAGTAGAGAAAATTTATACAAAGTTTTTTTTAACTTTGAATGTGTTCTTCTTGATTTGAAAAAGTGATCTTCAAAGATACATGGGGTTTGGATGAAAAAAATAGAGATTTTGATCATAAAAAGAACTTTAAAAAAAGGATTCTCAAAATTCTAATCACGCATCTGTATTTGTAGGGAAAGTTGTTTCAAAGAGATATGGATTAAAGATTTGGAAATATATGCTTTAAAAACAAAAATTTACATACTCATTACAACGATCTGACATCTCGTTTGAACGAAGTACCCACTCTTGTTCGATCGTGCTTCCAACAAAACTTGAACGACATTTCTAGAGTTTACCTAGAAGGCGACATTCCAGATTTCATTCGAATGAAGGAACCTCATTCCAATGACCAATAGAAACTTGTTTGGATGACATTTCAAGTCATTCTAATGAACTAGCAAAATTTTATAAAATATTTAAAAATAATTTTAAAAACATTTTGAAAACTTTTAAATGCAAACTCTTTTAAAATAACCCCTCGATAATTAATGTCTTTATCAAACCACCTCATAACACTCTTTAATGATGTTGTGACAAGCGATCTTAAATCTTCCAAATATCATCAACTTATTCTTTTCGAATACATGAAAGTGGTCATAAAGGTGAAGTGGGGTGTAATGGGATAAGCCAAATAATAATAAAATGAAAAATTATAAAACTTGATCATACAAATCTCCCCCTTTGGATATTCCGATACAAAACACAAATCGAAGCCAAATTGACCCCTAAGATAAATACAACTAATGCCCTCCCAATAAGAAACGAAAATGCATAAATGTATAAGTCTTCAACTGAAAAGTCTTCATCTTGTGTGGTCCATAAAATCATCATCAAGGCGAAATGACCTACACTCATGAGACAAAAGATACGAATTTAAAAAAATAAATAAACTTCCCCTCAATTTGTTCTCCCCCTTTTTGTTCGTAGCAGACAAAACGTTGGAAACTTATCCTGAAATATTATCATCAGATGGATCTAGAGAAATAATAATTAGAAAGATAATCAACGAAGCACATGCGATGAAATTTTGAAAAGCAAAACCAACTATTTTTGAAAGTTTTCAATTTTTTCAAGTATAAAAACAAGTATATGCATAAAAAGTACATATAGGTACAAAATACATAACACCATGGAATATAACAACAATACTTGAATCATGGAAGCAAAATATAATTGTGTGAACATTTTTCATGGACAAATAAATATAGACATTCATAACATAGGTGCAAAAAATCAATGAGATACTTCTAAACAAAGAACTTAATTTCAACCTTAGGTGTAACATTGTTAAACAATATGAATTTACTCGACTTACGCAATATGCCATGAATTTAAATACATCTCAAATCAATATTTCCAAACTATTTAATGCTTTTTGAGATATTCCATTATGCAAAACCATTGATATTTTACTTTATAATACCCTCAAAATCTCACACATATAAGAATTCACTCTCAGAATTTTGAAGATATCATAATGCTCATGTGTAGCGAAGCATCAGTGAATATAAAATTAGCCTTTTCACTTTTGTTTTTGTGTGTCGTTAATCTTTTAGGATCTTTTTACAATTCGTGGCTTTTAACGTTAGAGAGAATTTTTCTCTTTCGTAGTCTCTTTCTATTGCTTAACATATAATCAAATTTCTCGGGAAACAAAATCCGTGCAATGGTTCTTACAAGCACAACTTATCTAAAGTATATTTGGTTCGTTATTAAGCATGATTGAGATGAGAACACCGTATTCGACATATGACAAGCAAGTACAATGTTCATAAAGTCCGTGCATGTGTGGAATAAAGGTGATAAAGAGTCTAACATGAAGAAAGTAGTCATCAGCAAACAACAAAATGCTATCCATACATATTTATGCACATTAACAGAACAAAGCTAGTTCTCAAAACACCATAAAAAAGTCACACAGATGGATATAATGTAGGGGTGATCCGAATATATTAAATTCACATGCATACATGGTAAAAAATGAGTAGACAAAAAACTCTTTTTCTTTTTGAAAGTTTTTATCAAAAATAACATCTTTTTGGACTTTTTCATACTTTTTCTAAAAACCAAAATATTTTGATTTTTTCAAGATTTTTCCAAAATAAAAGCATGTATAAACATATAATTACATAGAAATACAATTTAGCAATAGGGATAAAAGATAACAACTAGATAATCACTCTATGTTAGATAAAAGTCACCACCTCAATCATTAGTTCGAGAGGAGTTCTCAAAAGGAGTAAACATTCTTTGAAATTCTTCGATTAAACTTTGAGAAGTTTTGACTAAATATTCCACTTGCTTTCGAAAACTCAAAAAGTATTTACAATTGTGTGTGGAAACATGAGTATAAACATGTGTAGAGGCTCGCGC
Source organism: Sambucus nigra (assembly GCA_949130495.1). Classification (NCBI taxonomy): domain Eukaryota; kingdom Viridiplantae; phylum Streptophyta; class Magnoliopsida; order Dipsacales; family Adoxaceae; genus Sambucus; species Sambucus nigra. Next base: position 173,875,410 of record OX422218.1, on the reverse strand, counting down.
AGGAACATATGTGTGAACTCGTGAGAGAGCATATTGAGGACCACATGTGTGAGAAACTTTCCCTAGCTTAAATTTTTTTCCCTAAGGTGACCTCTTTATTTGGAATGGGAACAACCATAAACACGCTTGGGTATACCTTGATCAAAATTCCTATGATGCTCTCTCCTTATTTGGTTCGGTCTCCTAGGTGGGTTGGAACGGGGGCCATAAGGGTCCATCACAAACTCGAGAACCGGCTCAGGTGCGGCATTGGAAGTGGATGCACCATCATAAACTATTCCTTCCCTCTCATTTAAACCTAATGTGGGATCGCAGAACATCTTTACAACCTTCTTAGCCGTATCCTCTAAAGTGACCTTGACCTCTCGCATGTTCGATATCTTTTTCAAGTTGGGATATATGGGTTTCAAGTTTCTCACGAGTCTCCAATGAAACTTTAAGATCTCTCATAAGACTAGTCATAGTGTTGGTCAGATCGCTCTTCTCCCTAGCAACCATAATCAAATACTCACACAAAGAAACTTTCAACTTATGAAGTTGACTCATCGACGCCACACACTCTCTCAAACTTTCACATCTTTATCTAAATCAAACAACCAAAGAATCAAACTTCTATTTTTATTTTTGGTACTCAAAGACTCTTTATAAAGTTCGTGACAGGCAGGTTAAGTCCTATTCTCCATCACTCAAATTCTCCTTACCACTCTCATTCTCTTTAGAATGGTTCGATAAAATGTCGAGGCTATCACGTTTAGAAATGTCCTCACCGACATGGGATAAACTGGAAGTATTAACGTGACTATTCATGAACGAACAAAAATTAGGTTCATGCGGTGATTCATCCCCGGAATCCACCGACTCGACATCACTCGTTAAGAGTAGGTTTGTTTGTATCTTTGCCTTTGCCCTGTCTTTTTAGCCTAGTGGCACACTCGTGGGCTTTATGACATTTCCTTAACACTCATAACATCTCACTTTATATTTCTCACAAACATTCTTGACCTCATTAATATATTTATTTTTCTCAAAACTTTTGTTTTCTTTGGAAGAATTTTATTTGTTAAATTTGAGTATTTTTTTGAAATTTTTCCCAAACAATGAAAGATCATCAAGCTCAAAATCAAACTCCGACTCAGAAGCACAAATTTTTTCGTTGTTCATATTAGACTGAACTTCAAGGCAATCCCTATCTCCCTTTTCTTTTGAATTTTGGGGAATATATTAATTTCTTATGTTTGAAGGTCTCCTATGAGTTCTTCTAGCCTAAGGGTATATAAAATTTCCAAAGAACTTAGGATAGTGACCTAAGGGATAAAATGGGGCGACATGGATCTAAAAATCTTCTTCACGACTCTCATCTTAGTAATTCTCTCACCTAATTTAAATTAGAGTTAACTATATCAGATAAACATGCTTAAAACTCATCAAGTATCTCAGTCTCTAGCATAGTAATAGTCTCAAACTGTGTGGTGATATTTTGAAGATTAGAATCTTTCACAACATTGGTACCCTCGTGAGTGAGTTGGAGAGTATCCCATGCTTCTTTAGATGTGGTTCACGTCATGATACGACGGAACTCATTATGGGTGACAGCTCCAGAAATTTCACTTAAGCTATAGGAGTTAAAATTATTCCATTTAAAATCATCCTCTCTCCAAGCAGTGGCAGGTTTAAGACTTTTGACATTGTCGTTAGTCATAGTGGGTGATGTACACCCTATTTCACACACAAGTTAAACCCTCTTGTCAATTGATTTTAAAGCAGACCTCATTCTAGATTTCCAGCATGAATAATTTGACCCATTAATAAAGTTGTTCATGTTGATCTCTTGCTTTGTAGATTAGTTTACATGGTTTGTTAATTAGTTTACTTGCTTTATTTCTTTCTTTCCTAGTTTAATTAGTTGTAATTTAGTTTAATCATTATGTGCCCTTAGATAAATAGGGTTGGGATTTCGTTCTGCCATTAACGGGCCCCAGAGCTCCAAAAATTAGGTTTTGTGCAGAATTATGTTTAATTGAACCCGTACGTATTAAAGTCGGATTATTACTTATTTAACTTTCTCTATCATGCAACATTAATGTTTATAGCGATAATCCGAATTTACTCCGCGCACGACCAATTTTTGGTTAAATGTTTATTCACGCAACTTTGGCTTAAATTCCTTATTGTGTGAAGTTTATGATTAATTGATAATGCTCGATTAAATTACTCTCGAGCCGAAATTCTAATTAATAGTTATTTCGATCCGTATGGTTGGATGATATTACGATCCTCGCTTTTACTTTGTTTAGACTTAACTTCTCTCTTTTCTTTTATTTCCTATCACACATCACACTTTTACACTTTTATTCCTGAATTAATAATCCGATTAAAATCTGTCGAACACTCCCCGTGGATTCGATACCTGACTTACCGTTGTACTTGTATCGCAAGTATAGTCGTAATTTAGGTTTTTGTATAGAGTTAGTGAGCCGAAAATAAAATGACCGGCACGTAGGTGACTCTCGCGCCGCGGCAAAACTCGGCCTATCAGTTGATAAGGAGAAGATATGTGTCTTTGAATCCCATACTCGTCGACCACTTCTGAACACTAGCTCATACAGGATGCCATATCGACATATGATATTTTTTCGAATGAACATGGACACCTTCTTATCATTCATCACTATGTATGATTCAACTTCGATCCATTTGGTGAAGTAATCAATGGCAACCAAGATGAATTCATGCCCATTGGAGGCTTTGGGTGTAGCATTTCCTATGATATCAATGCCCCATGTGGAGAACAGCCAAGGAGAAGTCATATTGTACAATTCCTGCGAAGGCAAGTGCTGGAGGTTTGAAAACTGCTAGCATTTAAGACATCTTCGAACATAGGCGTTTCAATACTGAACCATAGTAGTCCAGTAGTAACCATGTTAGAAAATTTTAGCATATGCCCATCCATATGGGGTTTGCATTCCCCGCTGTGGTTTTTCTACATCATCACTTCAATGTCAGCCCATGCGATGCAGTGTAAATGGATTCCATCGAAGTTTATCTTGAATAGTGCTTTATTACAGACAATATACTGGGCAACCATTTTGTGAAGGGTTGATTGGTCTTTCTTGTCAGAATCTTAGGGATACTTACCATGCTTGAAGAGGTGCTAAATATTATAGTACCAGTAATCAGATATATCAGGATCTTCTTCTGTGATGAGCTCAATGTGGTAGCAATGGGTAGGTGTAGCTTGCTTTTAGACTAGGAAGCGGACCATTATTATTCCTTCGAGAATGTCAACCGTAGAGGCTAAAGAAGAAAGGTCATCGGCTAGGTTGTTCTTTACTCGGGACAGGTAGTGGAAGGTGATATCTTAGAATTGGGAGGCCATCTATTTTATGTGGGCATGGAAGGGTAGGAGTTTCTCTTCCTTGACTTTCCATCTTTTGAGTACTTGACCGATGATAAGGACTGAATCCCTATAGACATATAGGTATTGAATTCCTTTCTTGAGAGAAACCTTGAGGCCTACCGTGCACGCCTCGTATTCTGTCATGTTATTGATGCAGGGAAAATTCAACTTAATGGCAATGGGAGTGTGAGAGTCATCATGGGCAATCAGGAGTATCCTGATGCCATACCCTTTCTTGTTTGTGGCGTCTTGAAAGAAAATTTTCCATCGGATGTCTTCCTGGGAGGTACAACGGATATTATTATATGGGAATTCGAGAATCCAAACATCGGTTTCTTCCATAAGTTACAGCGATGTAGTTAGAGATGACTCTTCCTTTCATGGCTTTCTGCGTGACATACACAATATAAAATTCGGCTAGAAGCATCAACCATCGGGACATTCGAATGGATAGGGCAGGTTTCTCAAGTACTTAATAGGATCCATTCAGGACACAAGTTTGACGATAAAGGCAAGAATGTAGTGCCGTAACTTTTGGGTCACACAGACAAGGGCGGCACATGATTTTTCCAAGGCAGTGTAGTTAACTTCGTACCTGACCAAGTTGCGATTGGCATAGTAGATGGTTCTCCCTTTGTAGGTTTCTTCAAGGTATTGGGCTAGCAAAGCCCCAATATATGTTATGGTCAGGTATAGGAGTAGGGTAAGACCAGGCTACGGCGTCATGAGTACCGGAGGTTGGGTTAGTTATTTCTTGATTCGGTCAAAGGATTCTTGGCAAGATTCATTCCAAACCTTAGTGGAATCCTTTCAGAGGAGTTTGAAGATGGGTTCACAGGTAGAAATCAATTGGCTGATGAACCGACCGCTATAACATAATTTTCTAGGGAATCCCCAAACTTCCTTTCCCACTAACCATGAATCCCAAGAGCTTCCCTTTGGTGACTCCGAAGACACATTTCTGTGGGTTAAGTTGCATCTGATATTATCGTAGTCGCTCAAAGAATTTTCAAAGAGCGGGAGACCTTCCATAGTCTTATACTCGATAATCATATCATCCACATAGACCTCAACTTCTTTGTCGATCAGATCATGCAAGATGGAAGTGGCAGCCCTTTGGTAGGTTGCCCCTGCATTTTTAGACCAAATGGCATAACGTTGTAGCAAAAGGTTCCCCAAGGGTGATGAATGAAGTTTTCTCTTGATGATCTCAGTGCATCTTGATTTCGTTATATCCGACAAACCCATCAATGAATGACTTAAGAGTGTGACTGGCCATGTTATCCATAATCATGTCGATATTGGGTAGCGGGTAATTATCCTTCGGAGAGGCCTTATTTAAGTCTCGGTAGTCAATGCACATGTGAACCTTCCCTTTATATTTTGGCACAGGTACAATATTGACTATCCATGTGGGAGATTTGATCACACGAATGAATCTCACGCTCAACTGTTTGATCACCTATCCCTTAACCTTGAGCGACCATTCAGTGTGGAGGTTTAACAATTTATGTTGGATCAATTTTCCTCTCAAGATCAATATTGGAAATGTTGTCGTTGGACCATGCAAAGACATACATAAATCCCTTCAATAATTCTTTGATTTACACACGCTCTTGCTCGTTAAGGGTGGCCCCTATCCTAATCTCGTGCAGTTGGCTACTAGAACAGGATTAATAACAACAGTTTTATCTTGATTAACTTGAACGTGGTTACATTATTTGTTATTAACCTTATTTATATCGGTTAAGAATTATTCATTTGCAAAATCATCATCGTCAAGATTTTGATTAGAATCAAGATAATTAATGTAAGGCAGAGAAGATACTCAAAATGTTCATTTATTTCATTATTAGGAAATATAATGTTGAGAACCTCATCAAAGGAGGTCTCGATTACATCAGAATTAGGAGGAACAAAAAAGAAGAGGAAATAGGAAAAATATCAGAGTTGGGTTGTATTTCAGTAGGTGGAACTGGTACAATATGTCAGTTAAGGAGGGGTGTATCAACAACTTTAATCAAGAGGGACATATCCGATGATGTAGAGCTTGAGTGAACCATAAAGAATGTCAACCCCAGTGTTTTAAATTAAATGAATCCTCGGAGTCGCTTCCCTCGGAATCTCCGGTACCAGCTACAGCCTCCTTAGTGAGTGGTTGTGCATGATACTGTGAACTTTCGGCCCATGATTAGCTATATTGGAAAAAGATCTCCATTCTTAGTTTCATATTCTTGTCCACATGATCATACCATATTTCGAGAAAGCCACAAAAGGGGAAATTTTCACCCTCTCTGATGAATCTTTCATTTAAGTAATCCCCTGAGACTGTCTTGGCGCTTTCTAGCATTCTCTTCAATTGAAGTTGGCGGAGCATTTCGAGTTCTTCTACTAACGGTTGGTAACCCACATGGAGGAAAAACTTTCTTCAATACAATGGGTGCTAGTATACCCTGTTACCTTCGTCCCAGCCCCAGTCCAGGCATGACGTGCATGTTCTTAAACATCTGGATAACATTGATGTTGCCGTAGGGTTATACTCGAATAAACCCTATCTTTGAAATCATACCTTGTTGGGAGCAGATGTGGTTCAACTTGAAAACTTGATAGAAGCATATCATTCGCCCCATGCTATATCTCAAATACTGAATTGCTGGTGCTTGCATTCTCGTCATTGTCGTCATCGCCCAAGATGGTTATGACTTGCCCATTGGAAAATAACTTCAGTTTCTTGTGAAGGGAAGAAGACACACCCTTGATATTATGGAGCCATGGTCACCCAAGAAATAGATTGAAACAAGGTGGGATGTCAATGACTTGGAATTTAATAACATAATTTATAGGGCTAACCCCTATTGTAAGATTTATGGATCCCATTACTTCTTGATGAGTCTTATCATAAGTGTGTATCTCTCTAGAGGTTGGAGTAAGGTCTCTCACTTTCAATCCCAAGCAATTAAGGGTCCTCAACGGGAAAACAATAAGAGCTGATCCATTATCGATAAGAGAAAGTGGGACGATCTTTCCCATGACTTCGACAGAGATATTAAGAGCATAGTTGTTGTTTGGTCCAATATTAGGGATTTTTTCTTCGTAAAAAGAGATCATTATAGTAGAGGTTAGAGATTTGACTAGATTCACTGCTTCTTCTGGCGTGGTGGAAGGAGGGACTGTGGGTCCGATGAGTAGTTTGATCAAGGCATTCTGGTGCAGTTGGGAAGACATAAAAAGTCCCCACAGAGTGATGTTAGCTTGGGTCTTCTTTAACTGATCAACAATCTTTCTCTCCTCGAGGGTCATTTATGGTATACAAAGATTCTCAACACCTTTTCCCTTGTTGAAATGCCTCCCCAATCTAGTTATATAGTACATAGAAGAGGGGAAAAATAGAAACCCTTCTCCTCATCTATCTTGGGTTATTCATCCACCTTGTTGATTTCTCCTAGCAGCTCCTCAAACAATATTATTCCACATATGCTGATTATTGGGCCAGTTTTTTTTGGGTTTTGCTCTTCATCGAAATCATCGAATTTGTCTTCCCATCCGGTGGCAAAGACATTATCTTTCCACGAGAAGTAAATACCCTCTACAACCTTAATGGACTCTTCGTATAAATCCTCCCATTCGATCAGGAGATGTAAAAGTGAAGGGACCAGGCGCCCTTGTAGTTTCAAAGCATCAAGTAGCTCAGATATGCTACAAATTTCATCGGTCTGTCGAAATAAGTCTGCCATGATCTGGACAACTTCATCTAAGCTGACTTTATTGGTAGGTACCACCCAATTATCTGACTCTCGAGCCCATTTTTGATCTTCCAAGAACAGTGTACTAAATCTCTGACAGTCAATGGTCATTTTTGGGGGCAAATTCGGCCTAAACTCTAGGAGCTAATTCAATACTACTGACAATTCCATATCTTTCCCTCTAGAACGGGTGTGAACAATAATGTATACTCTAGTAAGAAATGATAAAGCCTGATCGATAAAACTAGTAGGGTGTAGGAGAAAATACGGGCAAACTTGGAGAGGTTTATGAGAATATATGGGTATGATGGGTAATTTTCTGGGTATGATTTGGGTAGATGGATCAAATTTTGGGTCTTCTTCTAGGAAGATGGTATTTTTATGATTTGGGAGTGTACTATGGGTAGTGTTTGGTTTAGGATTGGCTGGTGGGGCGATGATACCCCAGTCAATCAGACCTTGGATCACATGTCGGAGATGGAAACACTGATCAACGGTATGGCCGACCATTTAGTGAAAATCACAATAAGCGTCTGTTTGAAATTTTTGGGAAGTGGGGTTGGTAATGGACGAGGGTCCAATAGTTTGATAAGATTCCGGCTTAAAAGGGCCTGGTAAAATTTAGAGAGGGAAGCTCGGTGTATTCTTTCTTGACTGGGTTAGGGCAGCTTTTGAGTGCCCATGAAGTGGCAAGCTGAGAGATCTTGTTGATGGTTGAAACTGCGGTATTAACAGGCTTCTCATACTTTTCGGGAGTGAATTGTCTAGATAATTTCTTCGCCTCAACTTCTGTTTTGGAAAGACTTTCTTTAATTTCTACTCCTACTTCTCAGAGGGCTAAAAAATGAGGGTAGTACTGTCCTCCCATAGTCACTCCAACATGGGATAAGAAGTTTTTCTTCACGATACTAATTTTCTCCTCTTCAGAAGGTCGGTTATTCATGGTGGATGCTTTCTCTCTCCACCTTGTGATGAAGTTACTTACTGATTCTCTAGGGTTGTATTTAAGCAGTTCTAAATCACGACGGTTAACCTCCAAATCTTTGTTATACTTGTACTGTGATATGAATTCGCGAGAAATATCCTCCCAACTGCGGATTCTGGACTCCTCGAGAGATAAGAACTAGTGAAGAGCGTTGTCCTTTAAAGTCTGTTGGAACATTTGGGCCATTATTTCATCGAAGGCACCTAGGAGAGTCATGGCTTGGTGGTAACTTCGAAGATGAACAATTGGGGGTCTACTACTCCCTAACTTCTCAATGTTGGGCATCTTGAACTTTTACCGTAGCCTTCCTTTAGGATAAGGAGACATATGGGTATAGTCCATGTAGTTCCCAGAGATTCGGACTTGGTCAAACTTCTTGGTCAACATATTGAGGTCCTCCTTGACCGTGTTTAATTCTTCCTCCTTTGGATCAACATTAATGGGTAGGTTAGCCCCTGGCTGGGCAAGATTCAGCATAAGGAGTGGGATAGCGGTGGCCCATTAGTTGAAGGAGCATGTGGAGCGTGCTGATATTTTTTAGGGACCCAAATAGTCTCGGGTGTGGGCAGACCCATAGCATAAGGTAAGAGGAACTCGGGCTCTTCGATAATAGGGACCCAATTTCGTTGCATCTCGTGAACCTCGATTTGAAGGTTATCAATCTTGGCAGTGAGTTGGGCTAGGACCATCATAAAATCCGACTGCACATTCAGTACTTGGTCTGTGTTCTCCATGGAAAGATAATGGAGGTGAATTTCGAACTCGAAGGAAGTAGGTAAGGAACTGGCGTAGCCTTGGGGAGGTTCGATAGAGGACCGAAGCCAATAGGGAGTCAGGCCAAGGGCCGAGTATGCGATCAACCTGAGAAGGAGAAAAATTCGAATTTATTTTTGAAAGAGAAAAGGGAAAACTGTTATTTTTGAAAAGGAAAGAAAATGTTTATGACATTTTTTTTGGAAAAATATGAGATCAAATTGTTATTGGGTAAAAAGGAGGAAAAATATTTTTGGTGAAAGGAAGGAAAAAAGCTTTTGGGTATTTTTGATAAGAGAGGGGAAAATTATTTTTTTTGACACTTTTCGGTAAAGAAAGAGAAAAAAATGAGAAACGGGTCTCAGAATGATTATTATTATGTTTGTTATGTTCTCACTTGTATTAGGGTTACCTAAATGCAAAAAGAAATGCCAGACGGGATCCGTGCCTGGGAAAATTGGGTTTAAAAAATATGTAAAAAACATGGTTGGACTTGTTGCCAGGCTCCCTTTTTTAAAAAAGTCGAAATTGAGCGAAAATTTGGGCGGCGTGCCGAACCGTCATTTCGGCAGAGTTTCGGATAGAAATCATCAAACTAAATATGAGTGCCCTAGGGTTGACACCTATATGAGGGTATGCAGTTGTTGGGTTAATTGGAAGGGTTCCCAACTTTATCACGACTTGCACAATATACGTCTTGCTTTTGAGAGTAATCGATATGTGTGGACAAGCCATTTGATATACCTGAGTGTACGTGAATTGCCTCACTATATACCTCGTGGGGACAGTGCGTATGAGAGCGAATTCGATATACTCGGCGTACGTGAATGAGTTCCCTGCGATATACCTTTTGATCAAGCAGTACGATGCGGGGGGAACCTTTTGATATACGCCAAAGGTACTTGGCCAATGGAATGTGAGAGTCATATCGCTTAGGCTAACTGCGACATGCCGAACCAGCGCCCATCACGAAGTGACCCCCCAATTACGGGAAAAAAATTGGTTAATATCCATGCTCTTTGGTGATGTAGTGTGTGAAATGCATGATTCTTGATTAGTATATTATGGAGAGAGTATCTTTATATGGAAAGATGAGAAATATACTAAGCAGGGGATAATGTACAAGTATAAATAGTAAATCTAACATGGAGCATGCAGATTATACTAAGCATGGATATGTGAGAGTGAGTGATGTGTGACTATCTACAAGTGAGTGTGTGACTATCTACAAGTGAGTCGAATTTAGTGGGCGCGTTGGCGGTAGCAGCCATAGCATGTGGGTAAACTTTTCGTAGGGTAGTGGAGTTCCTTAGTGTTCTTCACGAGAGAGTGGAGGTGTACACTGAGTGATTGTTTGAATTTTTCGAAGAGTTACTACTTTCGAGAATTATGGGAGTAGGGTTGATAATATTTCCTAAATATCGGCTGGATAACGATGAAATTTAACTATTGTGGATAGTGGTATAAAATTTTGGTGTTCGCGACACCAGGGGAGGGTTGGTACTAGGTATCACCGGAGAGGGCGTATAGCTGTATATATGTGGATGTATATATGTTGTATTGCGTGGTGCGATAGCACATAGTGAGGTTTTGTGTTCTCACATTTTATCCCGGTAAGTGGGGATGTTTACTGAAGTGAATCAGGGTGATTAGATTTATTTTTGAGCAAAGAGAGATAGCTCGGGGTTTATTTTGCGCAAGGACTAGTGGTAGTAAGGGCGCGGTAATTATGTTGTCTTTGGTAGCATAAGGGTAAGCGTATATTCTTTTGTGTTGAGAGATGAGTATTTATGGGGAGATAGTTGGACGTAGCATGGGTTGAGTGCCCGGGAAATAATTATATATGTATATATATATATATGTAATATGACTACGGGTTCGAAGTTATATTACGGGTTACGACTAGCATAGTCGGGTAACTTTCGTGCGATAGAGTGCGGGGATAGGGTGTATGGGCACCCGGGTTAGTAGATAAATTTTGTGCGGTTAAGCACGGGTATAGGGTGTATGGGCGACCTGACAAGGTTTAAATGCATACTTGTGCAACGTGGTTAGAAACGAATGAAGATATAGCGGGCTTGGAGGCACATGACTAGTGAGAAAGATGTGAATATTGGAACACTAGGTTTATCTTAATTTCGAGGGTGAAATTCCTTTGTAAGGGGGGAAGTATGTAACACCCCGTATTTTTGTACATTTAATATTTAATTAATTTAGGAATTTTAAATTACTGGTGTATTGTAATTTTAATTGAATTAATTATGGAAATATATATATTTAAATATTAATCGGGGAGTGAATGGTTAATGTTTAGGGAAATTTATTTACTAAGTGAATAGTAATAATTTAATTACGTCATTTCGAGTATTAATGACAAGGTATACACTTATCCCAGTCGGGAGTCGGTATAGACTAAATTGGGTGTGAGATAAGGATTTTTATAAATTAATTCGGACGCCAATTCTGAGTGCGCGGTTGAGTCCGGATGGGTCGATATAGTCAGAAAAGAGTACCCGGGGGTAGTAATTGGGTCTCGGGGTATTTTTGGGCATAGCCGGGCCCACACGGGGTGAGTTGGGCCACTTTAATTAAGCCCATTAGGCTAAAAACGGGACGGAGGGTTTTTAACCTAAGTGAGGGATTAGGAAATCAGTAGCCAACAAAATTCTAAACCTAGGGTTTGAGAGGGGATTTGGGAAAAAACAAATCAAGAGCAAATTGGAGGTTTTTGGAGCCAAATTGAGGGACTACGCCAACGGATCTGACACTACGAACACTTACAGGCAAGTGGTTAACTGTTTTGATTCTTAAAGTGTGATAATCAATTCATATCATAGTGATGTGTAAACCAAAATTCGTTTTTGTAACACCCCATATTTTAGAGGATATATAAATTAATTAAATTAGTGAGTTGGATTTATTTAATTTGGAGAAATTCATTTAATTTGGTGATTTAAATTTAATTTATTTAAATTGGAGAAATTATTGAATTTGGAGATGTAGAATTTATTATTTAAATTTGGGGATTTAGAAATTCAAATTAATTCGGGTTATTGAAAATTTTCACATGTTTCGCATTTTAGGTTGAAATTGGAAAATTTTATAAAGTATCTCGGATGACAATTCTGAGTGCACGGTTGAGTCCGGAAGGGTCGAGATAGTCGGAAAAGAGTACCCGGGGGTAGTAAATGGGTCTCGGGGCATTTTTAGACATGATCGATCCCATACGGGGGCATTTAAGTCATTTTTAATTGGCCAATAGGCTTAATTACGGGATTGAGGAATTTTAACCTAGGTTTAAGTGTGTTGGGCATCCATGAGTCATTCCAAAACACAAAGGGTTGAGAGAGGAGAGAAAGGAGAAAGAAGAAGAAGGAAAGAAGGATGATAAGAGCAATCCGGGCAAGAATTTCGACATGGGATCGTCGGATTTAATCCCCCAAGGCAAGTGTTTTCTTGCTTTAATTTGAGTTGTAGTTAATGATGTAAATAGTTGTAATTATGTCAATTAATTCTGGAAATTTGGAAGTAGGAATTTGAATTGAAATTTGTGGGTTTATGGTGAAGAAGATGAAGAATAACCATTGATAGGGGATTTTTAACTTTGTGAGAAATTGGGTTAATAGTGAAATTATAACTTAATTTGAGAAGTGAACAACATGATTAGATCTTGGTTTTTGAATCTCCATTAGTGGTAATGTTGGAAGAAATTGTTAATGATGAAGTTTGGGTGGATTTATGATGAAATTTGGGTGGATTTATGATGAATCTTGGGAGGTTTTTGGGTTAAAAGATCTGGGTATAATCGAAGGTTTTGGAGCTTTAATGGAGATTCTGTCCTCGATGCCCTATAGAAAATCGCGTTTTCTACATTTTGTTGTCTCACGCTCTTCCTCCAAAACTGCTCCAAAATGCCTCAAAACATCAATTTATTAATCTGGGCAGAATGTGGAAAAACTTTTTAAGAAAGTTTTTTTTTTAAATCTTCTTTGAGGTGAATCTTTATAATGCCCTAACTTTTGGCATACGGACTCGGATTAGTGTGCCGTTCACGGCCACACATAGATAGCGAAGAGTATTACGCTGTCTTGAGAATATTTTTAATTAGACACAAAAATTGAAAGGTCTAAAAAACCTTGAAGACGGAACGAGTTATTTGATTTTTAGCACAACTTTAAATGAGCATAACTTTGTCATACGAATTCGGATTTACGTGCCGTTTGTGGCCACGCATAGAAAATGGAGAGTAGTACAAAGTACTAGGAATTTCATTACTGAGGCATATATTGTGAAATGTCTAAAATACCCTTGGAGTTTTAATTAGTGATGAAACTTTCCCGAATTGAAACTAAAAATTGTTGGGAACTTTGTGAGACTAATATGAACTTAATCAAGTATATATGAGGTGATATATATAATTATATAAATTATATTAAATAGTGGGATGTAGTTATTTTGGTATTGGATCGTATTTAATACGAGCGAACTAGTAATAATTGGAATATATGTATATATATATGAATGTGTGAATTATATATATAAATATGGGAATACATAATCCAATAGAAAAATGATAATAGGTTACGGGAATACCTAAAACAATGATAGGTTGTGTGAATACGTAAAACAATGAAAGGTTGTGTGAATACCTAATATTTTAATAGGGTGCGTGAATACATATTTGATTGTTTTATTATGTGTATGACATACCTAGCTGCTTGCTATCGCGGGGGGTTGTGTAGAGACGGTCTTATCCCGAGTGACCTTCGGGGGGATATTTGACTTGTATCTCAGAACATAGGACTGTGAAAGACTTATTTGTGAGTTGATAAGTCCGCTAACTATGGGAGCGTAGGTATGTGCGTGACCCATAGGTATGTGAACTATGTTCGCCGCCAATATGTGTGATTTGTTTATATGGTTCGTGGGACATTTTCGAACCGATAGTCCTTGTTTGAGTACGAGACGTACCGGGACATGATAGCAGAGTATGCAATGCACTATAGGTGTATCCTTAGGGTGCTGTGTTAGTATATATATATATAATGGTGGTGGATATATATGTATACTTGTGATATAATTACAATGTGATAATTGTAGGCTATTAAGATTGTGTTAATACATATATATAATAGTGAGGGATATATATGTATGCTTATGGTATATCTACAATGAGATAATTACAGACTATTAAGATAGTGAAATCTTATATAAACGTAAATAATAAATACTTGACTTTAGTGTGATAACACTTATTTAAAAATGATAATTGTTGAGATCAAATGTGATATACTACTATGAGGGGTAACTAGAAGGATAATCCTTTTTCCTAGTTAGAAGTGTGTCAGATGGCTAGGCGGAATAAATGAATGCGATAGGTGTGCACTATAGAAGAGAGATGAGATTGTCCTCAAGAGAGTGGGACCGTAAAAGCAATTATGAACATTATATACTACGCATTTCATTTATTGCAATAAAATGCTTGCTAAACATTTTTATAAATCGGGTTCTGACCCGTTTCTTGTACTACTTCTCTCTTGTCTATGTATATGTATATTAACAGGTGTCCAGCCACAGGGATGCCATAGTTGACTTATCTATTCCAGGGTTACGCAACTGCAACATTGTGGATGGTTGCAGGATTTGATTTAGACGTATCATTTCTTTATTCCTAGATTAGGATTCTTATCTCAGTTGTAGATTCATTCAGGTCATGTTTCCCTTTTTTACTTTTAGACTCAATATTTGGTTTATGTATTCATTTATTGAATTATTATTATTGGGATTTTGAGCTGATTGTTTATTCGGCATGTCATTTAGTCATTTAGTACTGTTTTAGACTCATGGTTTGGATGTATGGTTTATTTGTTATTCATCATGCATATTTAATTGTTTAATAAAAAGATAAAATTTGACATCAGTCTTTTTGAATACTAGGTGGTTAGTAAAGTTTTAAAAAGTTTTCGACAGTGATGCTAAGAATGAACCCCTGAGATTCCTGTTTTAAATTTGATATATGACTGATCACCCGGTATTTATTTGGGCGGGGTGTCACAGTTTTGGGGATAAATGGGTACAAAAAGGGGGTTTTGATAATGGAACCATTGGATGAAATTTTTGGTAAGAATTAGTTGTGATATATAATTCTGAGTATGATTATCTGGTTTGAATGAGAAAAATCGGAATATAAAAGGATGGAATTTGAATTTGAAATTTGGATTATACCCTAGAAATTTGTGTTCTTGGGTGGGTCAAGATTTATAGTGTCAATGATGTTAAAAGGTTTAGATGATGTTTGTGGTTCATGAGAAATGTTATAAGATGATTAATAGACAGATTTGAGGTTGGTTTTTGGATAAAGAAACCTTGAAATCTCGTTAATGGTGGAATTCAGCGAGGAAGGAGCGCTGGCACGAAGGGATCGATCGATCGATCGGGGGCATCGATCGATCGACGATGGGAAATTCTGGGCAGTTCGACCTTGGGTGAGGTATAAGGGGAAATTAATTATAAAATAATTTCCATAAAATTATTTGTGGTAAATAATTGTGAAACAAATATTCCTAGCCATTATGGGAGAAAGTAATTGGGACTAGGATGAATTTATGTGGGACATTTAATGGATAAATTTGAGAGACTTTATTCCAAAATAGTGAGGTACGGATCAAGTTAGTGAATCCGGGTATATTGGTAAAGCGACCCAAGGTAGTGAATTAAGTTTGGAGATAAACTAAGTAATTTAGAGTCGGGATATAGACTCGGGAAATATTTAATTTCGGGCCAAGTGAATCGAGTCCGGGTATGTTGATAATTATAGGCAAATATAATTGGGAAAATTCTAGAAATAAAGGTGTGACACATTGTAGGCAAAAATGTGTGTATTATATTATGAGATGTAAATTGGACCAAGTGAGTGAGTCCGGGTATGTTGGTTAAGTGACATCAAGGTATTAAATTAATTATAGAGAGAAAGTAATTAGTTTGGAGTTAGAACATTGACTCGGAAATGTGGAGGTAAGGGCCAAGTGAGAGAGTCCGGGAATAATGGTTGGGTGACACCAAGTTATTAAATTAATAAATGTGATAATTAATTTAATTAGAGACGGATTGCAGACTCGGATATGTGTTGATTAATTAATGTGTAAATTAATTAAAAAAAAGTCGGATTGTAGACTCTGGGAGATATTAAATTAATGGGTGTAATAATTAATTTAATTAGAGTAGGACGATAGACTTGGGGAGATATTAAATTAATGGGTGTAATAATTAATTTAATTAGAGTTGGACAATAGACTCGGGGAGATATTAAATTAATATGTGTGATAGTTAATTTAATTAGAGTTGGACGATAGACTCGGGAAGATATTGTGACACCCCGACTAATTAAATACCGGGTAGCTACTCCTTCATTAAATTAAATCAAAATGCCAAGTTGGCTCAGTTAACAGCACCACTGTCGAAAATATTTTATTATTACTAACCACCTAGTATTTAAAAAGTAAGTTGTCAAATTTTAATTAAAGTCTGATTAACAAGCAGTAAAAGATTTAAAGCAAGAATAATATCACCATTCACCCTAACGAAATAATAGAATAACCATCACAGGATATAAATAAATCCGGAGGAAAAACTCCTCACAACAAATCCCACAACTGAAATAAGTAACGAAATACTGAATACTGAATACTGAATTAATACATGCCAAAGTCTGAAAAACTGAAATGGAAATGTCTCTAATAGAATTTGAGCAACATGCCCTAAAACTGAGGAATACTGAACATGGAATCCAAATGATAGAAGCATCTAAAAGCAAATCCCTGTAACTTCCATAAACAGCTACAGCTCGTCATCGGAATGAGAATCCTATGCTTGGTGTCCTTGTGGCTGGGCACCTAAAATGGTTTTACAAGAAAATAGTTTTGAAAGCAAACGGGTCAGAGCCCGAATGTGGAGATATTTTAAAAACCTGCAAGTGCTTTAAAAACATTTAAAACATTAAATGCAAAGTACATGTTAGGACGTGCACTCACATGAAATTCTCACCTCTCGACTAAATGTGCACTCCTAACGTAAGTACCCATCTAAAATGACACAAACCCCTAGCTAACTGACATCATATCTAGCTAGACTGTCATAGGTCCTACCCTTTTTACTCGGTTCCCATTAACATTATAACGATCGCCATTCAATAGGGAGCTTAACGTAAATTCAGGTTCTCATATAAAAGTAATACAACTCATTGTAGATTATCCCTTTTTATGTTATTCTATAGTTATAATATACAATACCATATGAAAGTTCCCATTTTATTAAGTGTATATTTTCCACAACATAAATATACAATATAAGCACCCCGAGACTAAGCTGCGGTGCACACATACTCTGCTATCCATCCCGGTACATCACGTACATAAGGATCACGCATTCCGAATCTCTCAGGAATCGTTCAGATAACACAAATCACAAACAATGGAGGCGAACACAGTCACATCACATGGGTCACGCACATACCTACACTCCCACGATCAGCATACTTATTAACATCCCAATAAGTCCTTCTCTGACCTATGTTCTCGAGGTAACCAGTCTAAATCCGGGCAACACAAGGATTAGAGGACCCTAAGCGAACGCAAACCTCCCGTGATAGCAAGTATGGTAGGTATGTCATACACACAAATCATATATCAATACTAAGTAAACACGCATCTTAGTAATCACCGTAGTTTAATTGTGGTACTTATCGCATTCTCGTACCATTTCATAATTTATACAATTTGTATAATCCCGGTTCATAATCATACACGCCATAATTTATTCTCACGTCGTAGTAGGCACTCATGTCTCGACTCAAAATGTCTATTTGATTCGTTCCACAATCATATAATTTACTCCTCATTATACCCCAAATGTCCCAAGTATACCAATACATCATTAAACGAATGTTATCTCTACCTATACACAAGGTTACTGGGCACTCGGGATCAAAACAGGCTAAAAAGCCTAAACTGTCAACTCGTTCGAAGTCTCGTTCGAACGAGGCTGTTCGAACGAGACTTCGTTCGAACGAACTGAGTCTTCTAACGAGATCTCGTTCGAACGAAGTGGGCTTTCTAACGAGATCTCGTTCGAACGATCTCATCGAACGAACTTCACCCTCGTTAGAAGTCAATGGTCAACTCGTTAGAAGCTCGTTCGAACGAGCTCGTTTGAACGACCTGGGTAGGTCTTCTAACGAGTGGCCAGATTCAAGCCCAGAATTCCTACTTTCGTTTTTCACCAATTTCTACTCCTCAAATCTCCTCTAAAATTCGTCCCAACAATGTTTTAAGGTCTCTAATCAATCCTAAACATACTAATGTCACATACTAATGCGTTTTAAGGAATCAATTCATCCTAAACATCATTAAATCATCAAGTTTCTTCACTTTTCCCCAAATTTTCAAGAACATAAACCCTAGAATTTATAATCATCAATTTACTCAAATTAGATCCGTTTTTGTTACATCCAACATATATTAACATCAGGGTAATCATCTCTATACGATTCTACATGCAATTTCTTCTCAAAATTTAAGTTCTAAGTCCAATTAAAAATGGGTTTTTATTAAACTCCCAAGAACAATTTGATTTATGTAAATTCCTACGCATGGAAGAAGCATTCTCTATAATAATTGAAATTAAACCACTTGCATTGATTCAATCTCTGATTTTGATGACGATTTGAAGAGTTCCCTCTCTCTTCCTGCAGAATTCCCTTCTATCTCTCTCTCTCCAAGCTTTCTTCTCCAATGGCTATGGTGGCTAGGGTTTGTTTTGGGGACTTAGAAAACCTAATTCTAAAACTCCCCGTAGTCTTATGGGTCAATATGGTTGGTAGTGGGTTTAGTGGTTGGTTTCCTGAATCAGATATAATTTACTAATTTTCGTCACTTTTAATTCCCAAAAATACAAAATTACCAAAATACCCTTTATATTGCCGGTATGGCCTAAAAATATCCCGGGACCCAAACTAAACCCCCGGCTAGTGTTTTCTGACTATCTCGACCCTTCCGGACTCGTTGGCGCACTCAAAACGACCATACGGTTAATAGAATTTAAATTCACTTTTATGATTAAAATAATTATATCCTGACGCGACTGTCTCACGCGTCCCAATAAAATGTCCAAATTGCCGTATATAAATCTCACGACAAATTTCATAATTCAATATTCATATATCATCATATATACTCAATATAGTCAAATACCAACTCACATCTCGCTAGCATTTTATCCGGATTAATTCCCAATTAATTCTCATTTAATTAATTAATCCCAAAAATAAATATCGCCAAAAATACGGGGTATTACATACATCCCCCCTAATGACAGAATTTCGTCCCGAAATTCGGAACTAGAAGGTACCTGATAAAAACAACTCTGGATAACCTTCGCGCATCTCATCCTCGTGTTCCCATGTGGGCTCCTCGACATTGTGATGTCGCCACTGAACACGCACTAACGGAACTATCTTTGACCGCAGCTTCCTTTCACTTCGGTCCAAAATAGCAATTGGCCCCTCCTCGTAGGAGCTATCAGGCTGTAGATCAATCTCTTCCAAAGAGATGTGAGAATGAGCCAAATCGTCCCTGAGATATTTTCTTAGCGAGGAAATATGAAACACATCGTGAATCCGGTGTAAATGCTCCGGTAACCCGAGTCTATACGCAACTGGTCCAATCCGCTCAATAATAGGAAACGGCCCCACATACCTCGGTGCCAACTTCCCCTTCTTCCCAAAACGCATAATCCCCTTCATAGGAGATACTCTGAGAAAAACCTCATCCCCCACTTGGAACTCCCTGAAAGATCTCTTCGCATCAGCATAATTCTTCTGCCGGTCTTGAGCTACTCGAATGCGACTCCGAATCAACTCAATCCTTGCCGAAGTATCCTGAATCACTTCCGGCCCAAGTAGTTTGTTGTCCCCCACCTCTAACCAACATGCTGGGGAACGACAAGGCCTACCGTACAACGCTTCAAACGGAGCCATGCCAATAGTGAACTGGTAGGAGTTATTATAAGAAAACTCTACCAGTGGAAGGTATTGCTCCCATCCACCTCCAAAGTCAATAATGCACATGCGTAGCATGTCCTCCAACATCTGATTTGTGCGCTCGGTCTGCCCATCGGTCTGCGGATGATAAGCCGTACTCAACCGCAATTCCGTGCCCATGGCCTCATGGAAACTCTCCCAAAATCGCGAAACAAATATCTTATCTCTGTCAGACACGATATTTAGGGGCACACCGTGAAGTCTCACAATCTCTGAAATGAAGAGCTGGGCATACTGTCCCGTAGTGTAGTCAGTCCTTACGGGTAAAAAGTGAGCGACTTTGGACAACCTGTCCACAATTACCCAAACGGAGTCGTGACCCCTCTGCGACGTAGGCAACCCCGTGATAAAGTCCATGGATATGCTCTCCCACATCCACCTCGGAACCTCCAACGGATGTAGAAGTCCTGCCGGTCTCTGATGATCCACTTTCACTAGCTGACAAGTGGCGCATTTCGAAACAAACACGGCGATATCTCTCTTCATACCGCTCCACCAATACTGGCGTCTCATGTCTTGGTACATTTTGTCCCCTCCGGGATGTACCGTGAACCGTGAGCCGTGCGACTCTGCCATCACCTCGTGTCGCAATTCTTCCCCTTCCGGAACCACCAATCTCCCATTAAAGCGTAATCCCCCGTCTGAGCTGACGGTATAGGACTCGGCTCCCTCTGCTAGTAATCGAACTATCTGCTCCTGACAGAACGAGTCATTAGCCTGCGCCCGTACTACCTTCGTGACAATCTGCGGTGTAACGGTCATCACAGACATGAAAGATCGGGCCACTGCATCCTGGTGTCCCAACTCCTTCCACTTTGCCTTCCACACCCCTGCCACCTCATCTGCTGGCCTACGGCTCAACGCGTCTGCTACCACGTTAGCCTTACCCGGGTGATACTGGATATCGAACTGGTAGTCCTTCACAAACTCAAGCCACCTCCTTTGCCGCATGTTCAACTCCTTCTGCATGAACAGGTACTGTAGGGACTTGTGGTCTGTGAATAATTAGAACTTCTCCCCCAAAAGATAGTGCCTCCAAATCCGTAGGGCAAATACCACTGCCGCCAACTCCAAATCATGCGTGGGGTAATTCTTCTCATGAGGCTTAAGCTTACGGGAAGCATAAGCTATGGCCTGTCTCTCCTGCTGCAATACACCTCCAAGTCCTTGCAAAGATGCATCGGTGTAAACCAAATACTCAACTCCCTGTCTCGGCAATGCTAACACAGGTGCTGAGGTCAATTTGTCCTTTAACTCATCAAATGCCAACTGACAGGCATCACTCCAGATGAATGGCACACCCTTACGAGTCAGATGTGTCAAAGGACCCGCTATCTTCGAAAATCCCCGAATGAACCTCCTGTAGTATCCTGTTAGGCCCAAGAAACTACGAATCTGAGTCGGTGTCGTGCGCTGTCCCCACTCCCTCACAGCGGATACCTTCCCCGGATCAACAGATATCCCCCGATCGGAAATAATGTGTCCCAAAAACTGGACCTCCTTCAGCCAAAACCCGCATTTCTCATATTTTGCATACAATTCGTTCTGACGTAGTATCTGTAAAACTTGCCTCAAATGCTCGGCGTGATCCTCCTCTGTCTGGGAGTAAACCAGAATATCATCGATGAAGACAATGACAAACTGATCTAGGAAATCCCTGAACACTCTGTTCATCAAGTCCATAAACACTGCTGGAGCGTTGGTCAAACCAAAAGGCATAACCCGAAACTCGTAAGAACCATATCTCGACAAGAACGCAGTCTTCGAGACATCCTCCTCCTTGATACGCAACTGATGGTATCCCGATCTCAAATCAATCTTCGAGAAGAAAGAAGCTCCTCTTAACTGGTCAAATATGTCATCGATTCGAGGCAACGGATACTTATTCCGTATCGTGACCTTGTTCAACTCCCGGTAGTCCACACACAATCTTAGTGAACCGTCCCTCTTCTTCACAAACAAAACTGGAGCGCCCCAAGGTGAGGTACTCCTGCGAATAAAGCCCTGGCCTAACAGCTGCTCTATCTGATCTCGTAGCTCTCGCATCTCAGCTGGAGCCATACGATACGGTGCGCGTGCTATAGGTCTCGTACCTGGTAATAAGTCTATAACAAAGTCTATCTCTCGAATGGGGGGTAGGCCTGGTATTTCCTGAAACACATCCGAATACTCACTGACAACTGGGATCGAATCTAAAGGAATCACAACCTCCTTAGAGGTATCCTCCTCTATGTAATACAGATGAGCGGTCGAACCTCCCTCTGGGCGAGGCATCGCCACTACAAACATCTCTTGCCCCGGAATGGCAAAAACAATGCTCCCGCTGAAGCAATCAATCATGGCCCTATAAGCTACGAGCCAATCCATACTGATAATCACATCGTGCACATGCATATCTAATACCAACATGTCTGCAGGTAATACCAAACCACCAATCTCTACCCCCACTCCCCGGCATATAAAGAATATAAGTGACCCATTCCCCAATGGTGAGTCGACACACGTCACTGTGCTCTCCGCTATGGCTAACAACCCTAAAGCCTTCGCGAAATGTGTAGCTATAAAACAATGTGTAGCCCCCGTATCAAACAATACCCGACCCATAGTGCCATGGATAGGAAACGTACCCTCAATCGCGGGCGGTGCCTGTGGAACTGCTACCTGGTGGACGTTATAGACATGTCCATACTGTAGCTGCCCCTGCTGAGCTGGGACTGCTGTAATGGGTGGCAATGCTGCCATCTGTGGCGGTGCGGGGAGAGCGGCGGTAAACATAGGCCTCTGCGGCTCCTGACGAGCACCCTGCTGCTGCTGCTGTGGGGCCCTGCCCCTATCAGGACAATCCTGTCGTTTATGGCCAGTCTTGCCACAAACATAACACTTCCCTGGGAAGTTCCCTCCTCTCTGCCCCTGCTGTCCCCTGCCCCGGTGGCCGTTACCGTTCCTCCTTTGGCCCTGCTGGCCCGGCTGAAACTGCTGCCCATTCTGCCCCTGTTGGCCGTTTGGACCCTGATGGCCCTGACGGAAACCTCCCTGTCCGTGCCTGTAATTTCCTAACCTAAACCTCTTCTGATCCCCCTGCTGGGAACCCTGCTCACCCTGTCTCTGCCCCTGAACAGATTGTTCCCCACCGGCACCATGTCCTCCAATCCTGCCCTGATGGCTAGACTCTCCCGATCTCTTGCCCTCAGCCATATGAAAGCGGTGATCCTGGCAGTGTAACAAAGCAGCGTTAACCACATCAGAATAAGTGGCCAACGAAAGGTTCCCTAACAGATGTTGACGGATCCTCCATGACAACCCGTCGGTGAATTTCTCAATCTTCTTCTTTTCTGTCGGTATCTCATCCGGAACGATATTCAACAGATTCGTGAACTCGGCCTCATACTCGGCCACGGTCTTACCCTCTTGCTTCAGATTCATCAGTTTCCTCCTCATTTTCGTGTGAACAACTGACGGAAAGTACTTGCGGTCGAACCGCACCCAAAAGTCCTGAATAGTGAGAGTATCCCTCTCCTCCACGGTGGTAATAGACTCCCACCACTGCAGTGCAGATCCAACTAGCTTGAAAGTAGCTAGCACCTGCTTCTGAACATCCGTGCACTCATACATCCTCGAGTGCCTATGCATATCCTTCCTCCACTGGCTCGAGACTACCACATCTGAGCTACCTACAAACTCTGGCGGATGCGCTTTCTGAAAAGCGTCACGTACACGTTCCCAGGCAGACGGGAATGCATTTGCCTGTACTGGCGCGGCAACCGGCGCCTGAGGTGGTGCCTGCTGAACTACAGAAATTGCGGCATTTACCGCTTGGGTTACAATGGCTGCAACCTCAGCGGCGTTCATCATGCCCTGAACTGGAACGGGCAGGGGTTCGGGCGTTGCATCCCTGGGAACTCGTCGTGCACGTCGTGGAGGCATCTAAAATAAGAATGAAGTTTATAAGTTCGCAGTTATAAACTTAAAATAGCTGAAGAACGAAGCATACACACAAGAATATAACAGTCCTAAAATATAGGGCTCTATATCAAAGAAAACTTAGCGGAAACATAATAGCCGTACAGATCCTAAAGGACACTAGAACCTGATGCTCTGATACCACCTGTGACACCCCGACTAATTAAATACCGGGTAGCTACTCCTTCATTAAATTAAATCAAAATACCAAGTTGGCTCAGTTAACAACATCACTGTCGAAAACATTTTATTATTACTAACCACCTAGTATTTAAAAAGTAAGTTGTCAAATTTTAATTAAAGTCTGATTAACAAGCAGTAAAAGATTTAAAGCAAGAATAATATCACCATTCACCCTAACGAAATAATAGAATAACCATCACAGGATATAAATAAATCCGGAGGAAAAACTCCTCACAACAAATCCCACAACTGAAATAAGTAACGAAATACTGAATACTGAATTAATACATGCCAAAGTCTGAAAAACTGAATGGAAATGTCTCTAATAGAATTTGGGCAACATGCCCTAAAACTGAGGAATACTGAACATGGAATCCAAATGATAGAAGCGTCTAAAAGCAAATCCCTGTAACTTCCACAAACAGCTACAACTCGTCATCGGAATGAGAATCCTATGCGTGGTGTCCTTGTGGCTGGGCACCTAAAATGGTTTTACAAGAAAATAGTTTTGAAAGCAAACGGGTCAGGGCCCGAATGTGGAGATATTTTAAAAACCTGCAAGGCTTTAAAAACATTTAAAACATTAAATGCAAAGTACATGTTAGGACGTGCACTCACATGAAATTCTCACCTCTCGACTAAATGTGCACTCCTAACGTAAGTACCCATCTAAAATTACACAAACCCCTAGCTAAGTGACATTATATCTAGCTAGACTGTCATAGGTCCTACCCTTTTTACTCGATTCCCATTAACATTATAACAATCGCCATTCAATAGGGAGCTTAACGTAAATTCAGGTTCTCATATAAAAGTAATACAGCTCATTGTAGATTATCCCTTTTTATGTTATTCCATAGTTATAATATACAATACCATATGAAGGTTCCCATTTTATTAAGTGTATATTTTCCACAACATAAATATACAATATAAGCACCCCGAGACTAAGTTGCGGTGCACACATACTCTGCTATCCATCCTGGTACATCACGTACATAAGGATCACGCATTCCGAATCTCTCAGGAATCGTTCAGATAACACAAATCACAAACAGTGGAGGCGAACACAGTCACATCACATGGGTCACGCACATACCTATGCTCCCACGATCAGCAGACTTATTAACATCCCAATAAGTCCTTCTCTGACCTATGTTCTCGAGGTAACCAATCTAAATCCGGGAAACGCAAGGATTAGAGGGCCCTAAGCGAACGCAAACCTCCCGTGATAGCAAGTATGGTAGGTATGTCATACACACAAATCATATATCAATACTATGTAAACACGCATCTTAGTAATCACCATAGTTTAATTGTGGTACTTATCGCATTCTCGTACCATTTCATAATTTATACAATTTGTATAATCCCGGTTCATAATCATACACGCCATAATTTATTCTCACGTCGTAGTAGGCACTCACGTCTCGACTCAAAATGTCTATTTGATTCGTTCCACAATCATATAATTTACTCCTCATTATACCCCAAATGTCCCAAGTATACCAATACATCATTAAAGGAATGTTATCTCTACCTATACACAAGGTTACTGGGCACTCGGGATCAAAACAGGCTAAAAAGCCTAAACTGTCAACTCGTTCGAAGTCTCGTTCGAACGAGACTTCGTTCGAACGAACTGAGTCTTCTAACGAGATCTCGTTCGAACGAACTTCACCATCGTTAGAAGTCAATGGTCAACTCGTTAGAAGCTCGTTCGAACGAGCTGGTTCGAACGACCTGGGTAGGTCTTCTAACGAGTGGCTAGATTCAAGCCCAGAATTCCTACTTTCATTTTTCACCAATTTCTACTCCTCAAATCTCCTCTAAAATTCGTCCCAACAATGTTTTAAGGTCTCTAATCAATCCTAAACATATTAAGGTCACATACTAACGTGTTTTAAGGAATCAATTCATCCTAAATATCATTAAATCATCAAGTCTCTTCACTTTTCCCCAAATTTTCAAGAACATAAACCCTATAATTTATAATCATCAATTTACTCAAATTAGATCCGTTTTTGTTACATCCAACATATATTAACATCAGGGTAATCATCTCTATACGATTCTACATGCAATTTCTTCTCAAAATTTAAGTTCTAAGTCCAATTAAAAATGGGTTTTTATTAAACTCCCAAGAACAATTTGATTTATGTAAATTCCTACGCATGGAAGAAGCATTCTCTATAATAATTGAAATTAAACCACTTGCCTTGATTCAATCTCTGATTTTGATGACGATTTGAAGAGTTCCCTCTCTCTTCCTGCAGAATTCCCTTCTATCTCTCTCTCTCCAAGCTTTCTTCTCCAATGGCTATGGTGGCTAGGGTTTGTTTTGGGAACTTAAAAAACCTAATTCTAAAACTCCCCGTAGTCTTATGGGTCAATATGGTTGGTAGTGGGTTTAGTGGTTGGTTTCCTGAATCAGATATAATTTACTAATTTTCGTCACTTTTAATTCCCAAAAATACAAAATTACCAAAATACCCTTTATGTTGCCGGTATGGCCTAAAAATACCCCGGGACCCAAACTAAACCCCCGGCTAGTGTTTTCTGACTATCTCGACCCTTATGGACGCGTTGGCGCACTCAAAACGACCATACGGTTAATAGAATTTAAATTCACTTTTATGATTAAAATAATTATATCCTGACGCGACTGTCTCACGCGTCCCAATAAAATGTCCAAATTGCCGTATATAAATCTCACGACAAATTTCATAATTCAATATTCATATATCATCATATATACTCAATATAGTCAAATACCAACTCACATCTCGCTAGTATTTTATCCAGATTAATTCCCAATTAATTCTTATTTAATTAATTAATCCCAAAAATAAATATCGCCAAAAATATGGGGTATTACAGATATTAAATTAATATGTGTGTTAGTTAATTTAATTAGAGTTGGGTGGTAGATTCGGGGAGATATTAAATTAATAGGTGTGTTAATTAATTTAATTGGAGTCGAGCCACAGACTCAGGAAATTTAAGGCAGTATACGGGATATTTGAGTACACGGTAAAGCCGGAGTTTATATTATATATATACGGTGCAGTGATAGTATATATATATGTGTATATACATTGTGTGTGATAGTTAATATCAGTGACTGGATATTTATTCAATTTAAATACTCTAATGCTATCAAGGGAGGTTGCGCGATGTGGGTGAATCCCCTAGCTTGAGGAGTAGGGCGAGTATATCCCCAGGTCATAGCGTCCGGTACATGGGTGAGGAGATTATCTCACTTTCAGGAAGGAATATGACCGCCTCCAATTCGTTATGTAGTAGACCAGGTTGGTGAGCGAATCCAACTTGGAAAACTAGGTTTTGTGAGCACACCCATTTTAGAGTGAATCATCCGGTGAGGGTATACTCGGAAGGATGGATACGCGTATGATATATGTGTGGATGTTAGTAAAGGTACGTACAATATGGTAGTAAATATTATATGTAGGTGATAATACAGTGTGTGATGTATTTACCTTATATAACTCGGGTTACGGTTATATGCTGTTAATTAATGAGAAATTATTTAAGTTATTCATTTGCTGGAATAATACAGTGTGTGATGTATTTACTTTATATAACTTGTGAGACGGCCAGGTTTTCCCCTATGTCATCATCAAACTGATCATGCGGGAGGTTTTCATCATTAAGCATTTTATCCGCGGCTGGAGTTTTAGTTTTGTCGGTGCAGTCAGCCACGGTAGGGGTAGCATTTATTTCTGCGGAGTGAGCTGCGGTAGGTCCCTTGGCCTTGGACCTCTTCCTCTTTTTGCTTCGCGCAGTGTTGTTTAGGACGACTGCGTCCTCATCCATCTCCTCTAGTTGCGCCGCTAGCAGTTCCCTGTCAACTTCTTCACCTGAAACAGCAACAGCATGAGTTCAAGTGTATAAATGACCACGGAGTAAAGATTATGGCACAGTTAATTACCTTCCGCGCCCATCTGTTGAGGAATGGACTTGTTTGGGAAAAATCTCGCCTCAAATTTGCTTGTTGACGTTACAAGTGTGTTGAGCTTCTTATGTTCAGCAGGAACTGCCGCGGCCTCAACAACTCTTTTTTCCTGCCGCTTATTCAAATGCAGATTGTCAAGGGCTGCAGAAAAGATAATTCAAAGGTTAGTGGAAGTTATGTATATTTATGTGAAATGAAAGGACGCGGCTATGGTTTTAGTACCTAATTTTGAGGGAGACCCCCATTGCCGCGGCATTCTATATGTCTTTTCCCTCTCATTCTCCTCGGGGTGCATCTCCCAGCCTGCGCCGGAGATGTAAAAATATTTCCCCTTCCAGTTCTTCACATTGGTTGGTCTCCCCGTATAAAGTGTCTCGTCCCTACCGCGGCTTGAAAAGTAGTAGTAGCCCGCAAACTTCACTGAATTCTCCTTGAGGTGGTAGAAGTGAAAGAATTCCGCGGGAGTGATGTCCTTTTTAAATTTGTTCTCCCAAAGGACAACTGCGGCAAGAATGGATCTCTAGCCATTAGGATCCAACTGTGCTGGGGCCAATTTCATTGTCTGAAAAATGCGGCAGATAGGAACTGGAACAGGCAGCCGTAGCCCGTAAATGAAGGAATGTAAAGGGAAGCAAATTCCACCATCGGCTAGAACCGTGCAAGGTCTCTGGTTCGCGGCAGGAGCCGAGTACCTCAAATTTTCTGGAAATTTGAAGGCCTCAGCCACCTGCTCAACCCAATCTTGGGTAATGGCGCTGCGGATATCAAGCGCAGCCAAGGGTCTCTCAGCCCTCCCAGATGTACCACTTGGGTTATCTCTAACTGCCGCGACATCATCTCCTGCACCCATCGGATGAGTGCTTGAGTTGGCTTCCTCTTCCATTGGCGCGGATTGGAAATCCTTCCTAGTTGCAGAGTCTGCGGAGTCTGAGCCAAGTTTCACGCAATTTGGGCAATCTTTTAGTTTGCACGACCCTATTGATCTTAGAGGGAGAACGGAAGGGAGTTCAGGAGGATAGGTTCCAAAGTGATTTGCCCAAAAACCTCTCAGGAACTCGTCTGGGTCAAAGCTCATATGGTTACAGCAGTACCTGAAAGGCAGAATTAGCAGTTAGGCGCCGCAACCAATATGGTTTGGAAAAGACTTCAAGAAGCCGCGAAAGGGTTACTTTTAAAAGTTAAAAATGTGTTTGGAATTTTTTCCCTAACGTAGTTATTAATGGGCCAACTCTATTACTTATGGGATCGTACTCTGGCCCTATAAGCCGCGGCTACATCCGCATCAGCAAAGGAACATATACTGCCGCGGTCATAAGCTCGAATTGCTTAAAGAAATTCCTGGCCATGGCCAGACCTAAATTTACTAAAAGGGGAATCTAGTAGCAATTACAGTTATCTAACATGGATATGTATTGGGTTCATGAAAGTTTGAAGACTTCGAAACTACCAAGGGTGGTGATTCAATGCCGCGGATGAGAATCTAAGGGACCGTGGCCATTTGGCACGGTATGACGAAGAGTGATCAGGAGAATAGAGTATTGATGTCCTATCATTCCATGGACTCTATCCTAAATAGTTGATTATCTAACTTTTAATCATTTTAAGATCAAACTCACAGAATATGAAGGGTTCGACTATGAACACCAAGAACAGCTATATGTATTTCATGGGCAACATATGAAGGAAAGAGCATAACGTACAAACAAAACCCTAGATTTCTATCAAAATGATCCAGAAAAAGCAAATCATATCAAAAGGGAAGAAAACTGTAAATTTATGCTCTTATAAGAAAGTGAAGTGGTTACAAAATCACCTAAAAATGAAGAAATTCGCGATGCTCAGCTTTAGACCGCCTTACACCGCCACACACCGCCTCGGAAGGTCGCCGGAATATGCAAGAAAAAGGAAGTGCAGAGTTTCGCTCTCGATGTGCTCTCAATGTTTTGGAAACATAATGAAGTCCACGGTCAGGAACAATTTATATAAGGGAGCGCGGAAGACGAATCGTCGCTTTGGAAGCACCGCGGCACATAGGCTACTGAGCCGCAACCCCAATTGATCTCCCTTGGCACTACGGCTTGGGGGCTTATTGATAGTACAAATATAGCACCCTGCCGCGGAATGTATTCTTCTCTATTCAGTTTGCAGACATACCTCATAGGCTATACACGGAGCGGAAAGACCTCACTCAGGGCGCGACCAGATGTCACTCAGGGCGCGACATCTCTTCAAGATGCCACGAATGCTTGGCACAGGGTGCGGCCCTGTCCATTATAGGCCGTGGTACTCCTCCGTATGATGCGCGGCATTCCTCCAGCAGCTTCACACAACACCGCTTACTTTGCAGGACGCACCCCCTTCATCCGCAACTACTGCGGACTTGGTATAAGTCACGTGCTCAGGGCACGTGACACGGCACACTTACCTCATATAAGTAGAGGACCACACCTCGAAAGAGGGGATCGATTCCATACCCGTCCGGGTCAGGCTCTGCAACACAGATTCTCTCTACACAACCTCAATATACGACTTGGAGGCCACACATCTACATCGCGGCCACCTCTCCGGCACACCAGAATCCTCAATACTGCCATGTACTCTCCTTTATTCTCATACTTGTACGCCTCTTTAGGCACGATTATATCGTACAACACAACCATATAATGAGAACGGAGCAACACAGTGGACGTAGGCCTATTTTTAAGGCTGAACCACTCTATACCTTGTCTTCTCTCTCTGTTTACTTACTTTACTTGTTCATTATGTATTTACACTCTAACTTGCTGATATGAGAACGACATGTGGACGATTTCTTGTATCATCATAGATGAATCCTACTCATGTTGAATATAAAAATTTGATGATTTAGATATGAAATGATGAGAAGAGTGTGCGTGCGTTCAAATAGAGAAGTGAGGAAAAATCCCCCAAAGGGGCAAAGCCTTTTATTTTTACTATAATATTGTAAGGAACGGTTACACGGATTACTGTAAAAATACAGTGACACAAAAATACTCGCAGGCATCAGTTCTGTAGTCGATGGTTGAAACTTTCCCTTTCCAGGAGGGCAGCAATGAAGAAGAAGGACGGTCTTCTCCACAAGGGTTGAACAAACATAAGATTGTGTTATTGGGTTATAAAATTGATTCACAAAGGTATGAAAAGTTGTGTGAATCAAAACATGAGTCCTGGGACTCAAAAAGGTGAAGACTTAGAGTATTTAGGACACTTAAAATCGTCTATGAAAGTCTTACAAAACAAATCCCCAAAGTTGGTTTAAATAAAGAAACCTGGGCCGAAAAAATCTCAAGCATATCTGATCGATTTTATCTCAGGCGGATTGGTCCGCTTCTGATGACGGACCGGTCCGATAGCGGATCAGTTCATTTTCCAAATGGTCCTCTTTGATTTGCATTCGATCTGGGGTTCTCTATTTTGAAGCAATAGCGGATCGGTCTGACATGAAGTCGGATCGATCCATGGTGGATCGGTTCATTTTCCAAATGGGCGGACCGATCTGGGTATGCAAAAAATTAATTCCAAGAAAAAAATTCTTTGATATTCGGATCCGTTGATGGAGATGTGATCTTAAATTTCTTCAACGATGTAACAACGTACGACATAGAAATTGATAATGGACAAAATGTCCTTAAAAATGATAGTTCTAAATTTTGGGTTTTTAAGAAGTATAAAAATGGAGAATTTCGATAAATTGAAATTTTAAGAATTTAATGGGTTTGTTGATAATACCCTTATGAACATATGGACTTGATGTTATTCTTATGTGAAAATCACACTTGAACATGTTAGAACACTGTTAGAATATCTGGGTTTTGGGTAGAATATAATCCAAGAGGGTTTGGTTGTAAGAACATGAAGAAAAATGCAAAAAAACTGAGGTTGAAGATGAACTGGAATGACGTTGATCTCGTTCGAACGAGGCATGTTGTCGTTCGAATGAGATGACATCTCGTTTGAACGGGAATTATGGGTTTCTGATGAGATTCTAGAAATTCTATTTTTGCCCAGAAATGTTTGAAGAATTGTATTTTAGCCCACAATAGGTTTTGAATAATTTGGTTACATTAACAAGGAGTGAGGGACTTGGGTTAATGTAGGAAAATTATATGGAATTGAGGAATAAAATTATGTGAGAGATATCAACATAATAATAATACGATTAAGAGATGAATAATCATCATGGTCAAGTACGGGTTAATACTGGTGTTGGTACTTAGGATTATGTGAGTGATAACTACATAATAAATATACGATGATAATCCTAATTAACAAGTATGGGTGGTATTCGAGAAATACAATGGGTACTTGGGATAGTATGAAATCCTAATATGATATTGGTCAAGTGCGTACCGAATTTTATTTAGGTTGATATGTATACCTATTGATTGTTGATTTATGAGTATGACATACCTATCCTACTTGCTATTGACGAGAGATTTAAGCGTAGAGGGTCGTTATATCCTGATGAACCTTTAGGGGGGTCTTTGACTTGTTGCCTCAGAACATAGAACTTAGGTTGGATTGGCATTAGTGAGAACAATGGTATTGAACGGTCTTTTGGGTGCGTAGGTATGTGCGTAACCCAAAGGATTAGGACTATGTTTGCCTCCACTATTTTGATCTATTTATTATGGTTTGTGGAACATACCGAACCTATGGTCCTTTATATAGTGACGAGATGTACTGGGACATAGAAGAGTACGCATGCACCGCAGCTGAGCCTCGAGGTGCAGTCTAGTATATATATATAATAGAGTGAATGTGTATATATACTTGTGATAAAGTTTACTGTGTGAATTAAGTAGTCATGAAAGATAATGAAATCTGAAATGAATTAAGTAAGTAAATACTTAATTATATTGAATTGGAAAATGGCTTATCCATGTTAAAGAGAAACTGAACATTTATGTATTACATGTATTGCGAGAGAAATACGTGGGAAAGATATGGGATATGGTTAGTTGGCTCTGATATGAACTAGTTAGCATGGGAATAATAACTAGTATAGTTTTAAGGTATGTTAGAATCTAACTTGTATATAATAATTGTTGAATATATCATTTATTCACTTGCTATTTTCTAAACTATTTTTACATCGGGCTCTGACCCATTTTCTTGCATATTCTTTTCTCTCTTGTATATCCTATATCAGGTGTCCATCCGCAGGGATGCCAACCATAGAGGATTAAGATTTTTGACGATCTATGGATACTATGGAGTTTTGGACTTTATGCAGACACTTTCATATTCATTGATTCATACTCTGTAGTTGATCTTTCATTTAGGGCATGTCGCCCAAGAGGATTTTAGTTATTTCTTTTCTATCTTAGATAGATTAAGTTCTTATATTGATTTTGGTACATTTAATTTTTGGTGGGATTATTGTATTGAGATATTTAAACTGGAGAGTTTTGTTCCAGTTGCATTTAATTGAGTTTTAGTATTACTCAGTTGTTATTCATTGTGTGAATGGATTGTGTTAAATGGTTTATGTTTCAAAAGTGGAAATTTTATTTATATTAAAATTTGAATAGTTTAACACCTGCTTAATTGGATATTAGGTGATTAAATGAACAATAATATTTTTCGACAGTGATGCTAAGAATGAACCAACTGTAAATTTTGTTTTAATTGGGTATAGGAATGATCACCCGGTATTTAATTGAGCGGGGTGTTACATGTAGCTGATGGTGAGACATAGTGGTGCCCTCTGGAGGAATCTCCCGAATAAAGTGATGGAGAATAGCCTCATAAGATGGACCATCGTCAGTGATCCTGGGGAACACGACGTCAGGGACGCGTGGCATCTGTAGCATCTCAGCCATTCGATCAACGGTGACGATGATAGGAACACCACGTATGGATGTTTGAAGCCCCTCTGAAGTATGGATAACACGATAGAAGAACTCTCGCACTATATCAGGATATACGACTCCATATGCATCAAATAAAGAATCCCAACCCCTACCTAACATCCAATGAGGTATGGAAAAATGATCGAACTCGGAGACCCTAAAAACTCTCTGCCTAACAATCGACCCGATATGAAGTCCGAGCAAACAATAGTTCTTATACTCGACACGAGTAGCCCATCTCACAGCTGAGTAGGGAGGTCGATTAGCCCGAGCTCGCTGGGCTCGAGCAAATGTAGGTTGCTCATATATACGACCAACAGGGGCTTCTTTATGTCTAGGAGGCATAGCTAATGGGACAGAAAAAGATAACGCATAATGCGTAAGAAAAGATGGGTGCAACTGACTCCGAAACATAGACTACTATGAACCTAACTCCGTACACAAGTCCAACCTAACCACCGCGAACACCAACCACAACAGCAGCATAAAGAATCAAATATAAAATACTCAACTAATATACCCCAACAAAATGACACAAGTGTGGGTATCCCAAAAAAAAATCCAAAGAAACATATATATCAAAAAATAAATTTAAAACGAATTTCTTGGATAAAATTTGGGATACACACATGGGCACACACAAAAAAAAAATACTGGCAGCCCCGAACTGAAATCTCTTGAGATAAAACAACCGATTATGAAAAAAAATCCAAATAAGACAGTAGGCTAGATACTGCGCTTTAAATAAAAAAATCGAACAAACCCATTTAACTATTGATTTTTGATCGCAAGCAGACATAGCAAGGAATGATACACATTCAGAGATAAAAATCATTTGAATATAGTGTATATTCCTTTAAAAAATGTGGAATCAAGTACCATAAAAAACCCAACTAACAGATATTAACAAAAACAAAAAATACCTATAATCAGTGAAAATCGATCTCTGTGAAGATATGGGGAAAAAATAGTGACAATGATAGCAAAAACTAAAGCTCCAAACCAAGAGAGTAATCCTCGAACTCAAAAGCTCGTTCAAGGTCCATATCAGACCAGAAACGGTAGAGAAAGGAGATAACATGAACCAGGGGATTACTCTTGTGTAGTCTATGATCACAACAATGCAACACGAAGCTTCGAATCAGTGAAAATGGCATTTTTTTGTGAAATCGCTCAAAGGGTCGCTAACAGAGAGAGAAGACGGATTATGTGAAGTAAAGAAGTTGGCCAAGCAAGATTTTAAAAGAAACCCTAGAGTCGCTTGACACGTCGCTCGAACGATATACAAAGTCGCTTGAATGACCACTACGCGCGACATGGATAAGTCGCTTGAACGACATACTTATGCATTTGAACGAGATATGAAACTCTCAAAACCAGCTCCAAAAATGTTTAGGTTTTGTCTAGTGAATTTTTTTCCTTAAAAAGCTTATTTGACAGACCAAACAGTATTAAAACATACTAAAAATAGAAAAGAAATAAATAAAATGATGTGAGTTTCATGCCAACAGATTATCAATGTGCTCAAACACGGACATGGAGTGAATGTTTGTGTACTACAACAAATAAATCATAAAATCAACACATTGAAATAAGTCAACAAACATTGTTTTAGCTATATGTGACAATTAAGAATGAGCTAAATGAACTAAACAAGAAACATACACACACATCCAGATTTTTGACGATTCTTAAAACAATAGCGTCATGATGCGATGTTTCAACACTAGAATTCGTGGTGCAAACCCATTTAATTTTTCCATCCAAACTCCCTCAAATTTATGTATTCTTTTCAAGTTCTATTGAGGTTTCTAATTTTCTCAACTTAGAGAAAACCTATTGGCCCTGATTTTGGCATATGATTCTTTTTATTGCCTTTATTTTTTTTCTTTTGGGCTGTTTTAAACGGCGACTTTCATGACAAGTTAATTTTGTACTCTCGCAGCCCTTTCCTTTGAACACTAATCATTTTTTCATTTATGCATTCAAAGTCCTCACGGTAAACGGTTCTTATATGCACACCTTCTTCTAAGTCTACTTACGCATAGATGACAAAATTGAGATAAAAATGTCTCACCAAACTCAAATATGCATGTGATATTAAACATTCATATAAACTCGTGCATGTGTGAAAGAATGGCATATATACAAAGTCGAATCCAAATGAATATCAACATCGAAACAACTCCATTAAAACAATAATTAAGATCATTCAACGCATCAATAATTATGACCAAATGTCCCAGCCACATGGATAATGAAATGACGGGGGTCTAAGCACACCAATATGCCATATCAAACATGAAAGCTCGTGACACAAAAATAAAAAATCTTTTTGTGTTTTCCAATAAAAAAGATAAAATCTTTTTGTATTTTCAATAAGCCTCAAATAAATGAAAAAATACAACTAGATACACGTCATAACCCTAGACAAGATATATCACGATAACACACTAAAGTATGACAAATCGACGCACATGCTCAACCGAAAGATGAAACATGGGGAAAACCATGGGCAATGACACGAGTATCACCAAGCCTAATACCTAACGCCTCTAAATTTGATTTCTTAACCCAAGTAGGTGTGAAACGATGAGTGGGGGTTTTGGGAACTGGAATGACCTTATTCTTAGACTTTCTAGGCGCGTTTTTAAGATCCTAGAAAAACCGTCTAAGATGACCGCTCCTACCGCAATGAGTGTACGTGTAGATATTGCGGAGAGTGTTTGATATTGGATGAATATTTTTAACGTTCCTATGTGGGTCTCTCCTAACGACCCTAAGTGGCTCTCTTGCTTGCATGGTTTTGACTTTGGTAACGGGTGCAACATGTTTATCGAAGACAATACCACACCTATTATCTTTGATTTAGATGGTTCTCAAGATTTTATCTAACTTTTCAGACCTAACTTCCACATCAAATTTAACCTTACTCGAATCTCTTAATTTCTCCTCAATCTCAACTATCCTCGACTCAAGTAAATGCCTAGAATCCTCAAACTCAAGTAGTTCCTTTTTCATATCCTCCATCAATCCTCGAAGACTATCTCTCTCACCCTCGACATATTCAAGTTTCTCTCGAATTTTCTTCTCACGCGACCTAAGATCCTCAATTAAAGTATTGGAGTTATTATTTTCTATGGCACATTCTTTCAACTTAGCTTCTAACTAAAAGTTTGCCTTCTTTACCTTCAATGTTTCTTCATATAACCCATTAAAGGTAGTTTGAAAGTCTCTCTTATCCTCACTCTCATCCTCACTCACCTCACTCTCACTCTCTAGGGCATCATAACCTGTGGCGGCGGAAGAATCATGCAAAGGTATGTTGTCATCACTCACATAATTAGCCACAAGGGTGGGAAGGTCTCGCTTACTAGCATAAACATTTTCTTCTTTTGGGTCACTCTCACTAAGGGAATAAACACGATTTATCGGTTTATTAATATTCTCCCAAAGTTTAGTGGGGCACTCATCTAACCTATGGCCAAACCCCTCGCAGCAAAGACACTTCTCACAATCATCCCTTTTAACCAAATTTTTAAGAGCAGACTTCATGCGTGATTTCTAATTAGAAGTTTCAAACACTTGAGTTCTAAAATCATCAAAACCACCGAAAGAAATACCTAAAGTTATGTGATCACAAATACAGTAAAATAGTGCAACAAGCTCTGATACCAATTTGACAAGGCCCTTTAGTGTGTGCTTTATGTAAAAACAACTTTTTTAATTTCATTTAATCCTAATTTTCACTTCTTAAACCCTAAACATGCATCTAAGTGATTTAATCCATTAAACAATTAAAGCATGCAGGTAAAAGAAACAATTTCAGGGAAAAACCCTTTTCAGGTAAAACCTTTTTATTTCACTATGAACAGTAAATCGCAACTTACAACATAAAAAAATCTATAATGAATCTACTGCGACAAATTCACATAGACACGCAACCTAACTCAGCAAAGGATTCCCACAAGAACCCTATAAAATTGCATCTCTCGTCTTTAGGAAGGTAGAACTGCAAGCATCCCCAATGATCGCAGTGAGAAAATGTGTAATCAATAATGAACTAACTTCCGATAAATGTGTTCAAGATCACAAACTTTGGAATAGAGTAATTTGATCTTGAATAAACTCCAGATGATGAAGAATTATGGGAATTTTTGTAAACTGTTCTTCTGAAAACGTCTAAGCAGAAGGCTATATTTATTTCTGAGTAAACAAGAGTCCAACGAAACTAAAAAACAAATCTCGAGGTGGAAGCTCGTTTGAGATACATGCCCATGTCGTTCGAACGACATGTGCATGTCATTAGAATGACATATACTATCATTTGAGTGACAACAAAAGCATGTTTTTCTTCTTAAATTAATTCCTCGAATTTTCAATAATTATTTTAACCCAGAAATATTTAAAATACATTTTTGCAAATATTAAATTTAATTCCCAATATTTAAAAACCTTTAACTCATCCATCATTTAATCAAAATTCTAAATCACATCAATTCTCTTAAGCATTCATACCCGAGTGATCTAGAACAAACTGAGAATGAAGAATGCAACTTGACTTAATTTCTTCTTAAAATATTTTAATTGCAAATTCTTCAACATTGAACTATTGTAGTCTTCAATTAATCTCATTATAAATACTAGTCTAGACTCAAATTATTTTGTCCAGAATTAATCCAATTACAAACAAATTGACTCGATTATAAATTTGTTCCTATAGAAGTGAGCCCACCAATTCATCATGAATTTGAAGTAGGGCCCGAAATTCTTTGATGGCATCAACCTTGCCACAGAACTTAGAGGGTAGGCATCTAAGAATTTTTCCGATTGTAATCTTCTCTTTGATGACCTTCCCTATCGTAAACGTCGAATTGACTATGTCATATAGTTGAGCATAAATTTTTTGAAAGTTTATTGTCCTTCATGGTAAGGAATTCAAAATGGGTGGTGAGGCATTATAGATTTTCATACTTCATGATGCAGGTGCCTTCGTAGGCTGTTTGTGAAACTTCAATGCCTCATTCGAGTTAAAGCACACTGAAATGTGCCTAAATTTGCTGACGATAATGCAACTATAAATTACGTTTAAATCCCTCGCGTTCCACCCACTCTATTTGATGTCGTTCTCACCCCAACTTGATCATATATCAGGGACTTGAAAACCATCAATAATGGTAAGTGGCGTCTTATACCCTATTAAAACAAAATTATATACTCAGTTACCTAATGACATTAGATGATATATCATCCGAATTTTCTAATAGGGATAATTTCTATCGTCAAAAGTAGGGTGTCAGAGAGACGAACTACCATCCATCTTGCAAGTAAAGGATCCAACCTAGGATTTTAAGCCTGAAACAATGATACCCACTCGGATACCAATCGAGAGTGTAAGATCTCAACGGTATTCACCCAAATAAAGTAAATATATTGATTGAGTGATAAAAAATAACTCAATAGGTTAAAAACATCCAAACGCCTATGGGAAAAAAAGATTTATAAATATTGGAATATTAATAAAATTTTATCTTCAATTTAAGACAAGTGATTATAATATGAGTAAAGATAAAACAAATACCATAACACCGGATGTACGAAGAAAAATCCATTAAC
Organism: Sambucus nigra; assembly: GCA_949130495.1. Taxonomy (NCBI): domain Eukaryota; kingdom Viridiplantae; phylum Streptophyta; class Magnoliopsida; order Dipsacales; family Adoxaceae; genus Sambucus; species Sambucus nigra. The sequence goes on along the minus strand of OX422218.1, from coordinate 173,835,826 downwards.
GAGAAAACCCTTAGGACGAAGTGAACATCAAATGTACAATGGTAGAGTATTACAACTATAACACAAAGACATACTATCACAGAATGCTATGACTCACTAGAAACTCTTTCCCACCCTATCCTTCGAGGGGAGTCCCAATAACTAGAGAATGCTACACATTCGTAATTGGCTTTGGACTCATCAAATGGCTTCAAATCTCATGCCAATAAATCTTCTCTAAAGTGGAAGAATCACTTTGTTTTAATCCAACATAAGTAATGAGTAACCACTAACTACAACTAGGATACATGAGGGTATTCTATGGTTGAAAACATGTAGTAAGGATGTTTCACTTTAAAAACTCACAAGTGTGTTTTCAAGCTTAAAAGAAGGCCACACTAAAAAAAATAAGATTTGGAAAATGATTTGTCAAATCTTGCTTGAGTACAAGAGTCTTACTTTCAAGGATTCAAGAATGAATCAAAAAGCTTAAAAGTCACACAAGAGAAGAACATGTAAACATAATAAAAAAACACATAATTAATAATTTTATATGGATTTATATATCTAACACATGAATATCCAATTATACATATTATTTTCTCTTTAATCATATAAAACGTTATGTATTATATATTTAACGTTAAGATCTTAGATCAACATGATTATCACAAATTATGTAAACTTAAGAGATGAAAAATCATAACTTGATCCTATTTAAAAGTAAAATATCAAGAGTTATACCTTGATCCAAATTTGTTTGAGAGGAAGAAGTTGAAAATATTATCCTCCACTTGAATATGGAATCATCATTTTGATGATTGAAGTTTGTGGTGATATACTCCATATAAATCAGTAATCATCATTTGGATGATTGGAATTTTGGTGTTTCTCTCCATTAACATAATTTCATTGATGTTATAATTTTGTAGTGTCTGATATATATATATATATTCGTCACTTATTTATAGGTAGGTAGAGGACACAATCTTAAAAAATCACTTAATCTGAACCGTCCATCAAGGTAAATACCCAAGAGTCCTTTTGACTCTTGTTATTTGGAGTACCCTTTCATTAACCAAATTGACTCTTAGTATTAATGTAATTATGGAAAACATTATGGAGAATTATTGTTTCAAATAATTCTAACATTCTCCCACTGGATCCATAATTATCATAAGGCGCTCAATAATATTTGAGTCATCCTTAAATGATTTTTCATAAACAACTCAATCAAACAAACCATTAATACGAGTCATTGCACTCATATACTAATTTAAGATCGTGCTTTCTTTCATGTAGCACAACATTAATAACTTATCCAATGAGGTCTATAAAAAGGGTTATTTAATAATGGTCCACTGATGTCTTATAAAAAGACTATTTCCGTCACTTTCATCCATTCACATGCATGTAATCAAATATTTCATGATAGAAAGAAATTTAAATGTTCAAACAACGTCTTAGTTGATATAAAAAATTAATGTCAACTAAATAACACTAATCAATCCACAATCTCATTATTTTTAATGACTACACTCGAGACTCATCCGCTCAACATATTTAACAATGTCCTTAGTGGTAGTCCTTTAGTAGGTGAATTTTCTATATAAACCCTCGTACTTATGTGTTTAAGTGGAAATAGTTGTTTATGAACTTATTCTTCGAAATATAGGTATTTTAATTTAATGTGCTCAACTTCCTTAGAATACCTATCAATTCTTTATAAAGAATGCGACTGAAACATAATATTTCATAGACTTGGTAATAGTGTCGATAACTCCTATTCTTGATATGAAATTCCGCAGCCATAATTCATACATTGTAGCCTCAAAGCATGCTACAAACTTACTCTTCATAATCGATAAACCGATAATGTATTATTTTGCACTTTTTCATAATTTTGACTATTAAGCCAAAATAAAGACACGTAATAAAGACTGAGATAAATACATCCATAAGCTATTAAAATTATACATGCAATAGTTGATCATCTTTAAATAAACAATATTCATAAATGTGAGCATATACTATTTTAAATATCTCATTCCTTAATACTCTTGAAATATTTAATTTCTCTAATATATCTTTAGTTAGTAATGTATAGAGAAGTCCAAAATATATAAACTTACACCCACTGACCTCAGTGTGTATATATACACTAATATAAATACATAAAGTCTTCTTAAAATACCTTTGGTGAAAAATTAACATAAGTTTATACAGTGATTTTCTTTTAAACTCTCATAAGTTTTCACACTAAATGTAACACTTAATATGAAGGAACTACTAAAATCATAAGAATTTCACATTTTAAGATATAGGTGAAAATGTTTATTTACACTCCTTTCTCAATTCATAATAAAAACTTTGATGATAAGTCTAGCTTTATGTCGTTGATTATCACTAGGGTCGTGTTTTAGTCTTAAAGACGCATTTACACTCGACTCTAGTGTGTCAATTATCTAATTGAACAAAATACTTAACTTTATTTTGGTCAATTAATGGCATTATAATTTCTAAAACTTGTGAAAAGAAAATTCGGATATTTTCTTACTCCTCTATCAAATTCACATTCTTATGATAAATCTCATAATCATTCAGAATAGCAAACTCATTTAAGAGCTCCTTAAAATTATTCATATCCACCAACCAAAAGAACAATTACTTTAGATATTAAGGGAATGAAAAGAGTATCTTAACTTCTTTTATAACCACATTAGGTAATTTGATACACCCACTAATTTCACCATTCTTTAAAGAATTTAACGTTTTCGATTTCAACAGTAAATATTGTGCCCTCTTGAAAGTGTAGAGACATAATTATAAAACCCAATTATTTTAGTGGATTCTAAATTCATGAATGAACTAAACATTCCCAATCACACGGGCATGTAAAAATGGGTAAGTAAAGTGACATTTAAATAATAAACTTTTAACCATATATATTCATTTTTGTGTGAATACCTTTTTGTGGTGACTTTGTGTGACACCCCGACTAATTAAATACCGGGTATCTACTCCTTTATTAAATTAAATCAAAATGCCAAGTTGGCTCAGTTAATAGAATCACTGTCGAAAACATTTTATTATTACTAACCACCTAGTATTTAAAAAGTAAGTTGTCAAATTTTAATTAAAGTCTGATTAACATGCAGTAAAAGATTTAAAGCAAGAATAATATCACCATTTACTATAACGAAATAATAGAATAACCATCACATGATATAAATAAATCCGGAGGAAAAACTCCTCACAACAAATCCCACAACTGAAATAAGTAACAAAATACTGAATACTGAATTAATACATGCCAAAGTCTGAAAAACTGAAATGGAAATGTCTCTAATAGAATTTGGGCAACATGCCCTACAACTGAGGAATACTGAACATGGAATCCAAATGATAGAAGTGTCTAAAAACAAATCCCTGTAACTTCCACAAACAGCTACAGCTCGTCACCTGTATGAGGATCCTAAGCGTGGTGTCCTTGTGGCTGGGCACCTAAAATGGTTTTTACGAAAAAAATAGATTTGAAAGCAAACGGGTTAGAGCCCGAAAGTGGAGAGTATTTTGAAAACAACAAGTGCTTTAATAACAATTAAAACAATAAATGCAAAGTACATGTTAGGATGTGCTCTCACATGAGATACTCACCTCTCGTCTAACTGTGCACTCCTAACGTTCCTGTACCCATTCATGTGTTTTCCCCTAACTATCTAGTTCAAAAGGATTTCTAACACTTCTACTCGGTTCACATTTTAATTCCAACCTTAACAATTAAATAGAGAGTTCTACTTTAATTCTTGGATTCCCAATTAGTAATAAAACCATTTATTGATATCTGTCCCCTTTTATCTTTTCATCAAGTTACAATAACTATACACATAATTTAACATAGCAAATTCCTTTTCATTTAACTGTATATTATTCGCATCATAAATATACAATACACACACCCCGAGACTAAGCTGTGGTGCAAACATAATCTGCTATCTATCCCGGTACATCACGTACATAAGGATCACTCATTCCGAATCTCTCAGGAATCGTTCTCGGATAACACCATCACAAACAATGGAGGCGAACACAGTCACATCACATGGGTCACGCACATACCTACGCTCCCACGATCAGCAAACTTATTAACATCCCAATAAGTCCTTCTCTGACCTATGTTCATCGAGGTAACCAATCTAAATCCGGGCAACACAAGGATAAGAAGGCCCTAAGCGAACGTAAACCTCCCGTGATAGCAAGTATGGTAGGATGTCATACACATAAAATTGTATGCTAAGCATTCACACATCTTAGATATCACAATATTAATAAAGGTATACTCTACATCCTTATACCATTATTCCAAATTATATATTTTAAGTCTCTCGATAATATAAAAGTTAAACTGTCGACACGTCTCACGTCGTAGTTTCTTATACTTAAAACCTATCTCAAATAGATTATTAAGTTCATATTATTCCCACATATAACATCTTTATTCCTAAGGTCTTTACTTCTGCCCAAACCTCATTTCATCAAATTATTCAAATTTACACTTTTATCCCAAATATTATCTCACTATTCGAATTTCATTAATTTGGAATAATTCCTCAAATTGAATTCTAATTAAGGTCCAAGTTTCATAATCGTGCCTACTGGTCTTCCTTAAGGGTATTCATAAGGTTTCCAATAACATTTTCCAAGGGTTACTACCATTAAAATTTAAATAGGGAAAAACTTTACTCATTCTGGGAAGGTCGATCGATCGACCTTTTCCTTCGATCGATCGATGGTGGTCGATCGATCGACTGATGAACATCGATCGATCGAATGCACCAGGTATGGCTATGGACTGCTTCGTTTTGCAGTTTTCAAATCATCCCAAAACATACTTTTAATGCATGAATATCTAATATAACGTTATAGTATCATCATACAACCATCCTACAACATTAATAACGTTCTAAAACCAATAATTCATCAACCAAGGGCTATATATGGATCAATCTTCATCAAGAACCCTAGTTTTCTAATTCTTTCAAGAACATTCATAAACCTCTTCTTAAATCCGTTTTTAAATCATCAAGGGTCATAATTTTGAATTCATAATTCGTCCAGATTGTTACTACATGCAGTCCCTAACATAATTCATAGTTTTTAACTTCCAATTCATGGGTCTATATCATCTTCCAAGATCAATTTCGATAATTCCTAAACATGGAAAAGCATAGCATTAAATCAATTGTAATTAAACCACTTGCCTCTAATCTTTCTCTGGATTTGAGGATGAATCTTGAAGGCTGAATTTCCTTCTCTCTCTCTCTCTCTGCAGAATTCTCCTCTTTCTCTCCCTCTCTAAGCTTTTTTCTCCAATGGCTATGGTGGCTAGGGTTTGTTTTGGGAAAAAATTAGAAACCTAATTCTAATAACCTACGTAGCCTATTAGGTTAAAATGAGTTGGTTAGTGGTTTAGTGGGTCAAATCCACATCAGATATAATTTACTAATTTTCGTCACTTTTAATTCTCAAAAATGCAAAATTACCAAACTACCCCTATATGTTGCCGGTATGGCCTAAAAATACCCCGGGACCCAAACTAAACCCCCGGCTAGTGTTTTCTGACTATCTCGACCCTTCCGGACGCATTGGCGCACTCAAAATGACCATACGGTTAATAGCATTTAATTTCACTTTTATAATTAAAATAATTATAACCTGACGCGACTGTCTCACGCGTCCCAATAAAATGTCCAAATTGCCGTATATCAATCTCACGACAAATTTTATAATTCAATATTCGTATATCATCATATATACTCAATATAGTCAAATACCAACTTACATCTCGCTAGTATTTTATCCGGATTAATTCCCAATTAATTCTCATTTAATTAATTAATCCCAAAATAAATATCGCCAAAAATACGGGGTATTACACTTTGACATTGGTGCGTTTGGCTTGTTGTTTTATAATGACATGATCTATGTATAGGTCCACTATCCAGGGACTATAATATCCCACTTGGGCCACATAGATCGTTCTAAAATTGTAAAACTTTAAAAGATCAAATGTGAATGTCAAGATTCATAAGTGACAACTCAAGGAAAATCTAGTCTATTAAGTCACCAAAGTAAGTCTAGAGTTAATAGAGTTTGATATTCAATTATGCCAAAAAATTAAAGAGTTTTAATAATAAAGCTACTTGTAAGTTCAACATTATGATATAAGATCAAAATCATTCTCCTTGTAAAAGTATAAGTGTATAAACGACCAATGAGAATACCATAATTAAGGAAAATATATTATCATATAAACTTAAGATCTTTTAGTATACTCAAGATAAATCCCTCACTATCAAATTTAAGAAAAATTAAAGGTCATCGAGGGGTTTTTGAAATGATTCCAAAATAACATAAGAAAAAGGAATTCAAGAATTTATGGGTTGTTTTGTAAGTATCCTTATATCGAATTTGACTATTTTTCCACAGCACTCAAGTTTTGAAAAACAACAAAAAAAAATTATTGTCACTCCTATCGTACGACGCATTATAATTCACACAATATAGCTTAAAAATATGCATGTTACATAATGGGTACTCATATTTTAGTCTATAAAATTATGATATTATGCATAAACTTTATGCTTAATCCGTGTAGACAATCTTTAATTTTTTTTTAAAAGAGTGTCACAAACTAATTTAATCATTAATAGTGGGTTCCTCAAGTAAAATTGAATTATAATGATTGAGCACTTTTAAGTAAAGCTTAGCTTCTCCACTTCATTCTAAGATGTCAGTCACGAGAGAATTAAAATGGATAAAACATGCAATTTTAGAGATATAAAACGATATACAATTAATGAGACAGCTCACTACCTTAACGCTCTGAGTTGACAACATGTACATTAATAACATTTTATAAATTTGAAATTTCTTTTGTAATAACTTTGAATATTTATATATGACCTTATTGGGTACTATGTTATGTAAATTAGATGGACATGTTATATAACCTTTCACCACCTAATTTCATAATTCCTTAATATTTATTTCAGTTACGCAAAATTAATTTTCTTTGGGAAATTATCTTGATTGATACAATAAACCAAATATACCCCATTAATGTCTTTAAATATATAAACATGATGAGTTTTTACTATCACTATTATATATAAATTTAATATTCATAAGAATTCTAGTTGGGTCACTTTGGTGACTACCAAACTATCCATTATATAAATATTACATTATTTTATAGATTGTATAATAATTTTAACAAGCATTAATGTTTTCAAAATGCATAAATGGGCAATATGCTTATAAATTAAGGAAGGTTATGGACTCTTTGGAGCATTCGATACCAACCTTAAGAAACAAACATATTTCCCTTAATATTAACTTCACAATTGCAATTGGACTCTTTGGAGCAACCAAATTATAACGACTTAATCATAAAGAAATTATTAATAATCCGAACACTTAGAACCATATCTGAACTCTTAGGAGAAACCAAAACGTAGTATTTGAATTTTATCACAAAATTTAACATTTATAGTTTGTTAGATTAGATTGCTTTGGTGGAATCGTAACCTAATCATGATATAAATACTGACATGAAAACCTTAAGGAATGCTTCTAATATTCCATTATTCATATTAGACATAATAAGCATATACACATTGTGAGTACATAAAATATCACAATGTAGAAATCAACGAAAAATAACCACAAAGGTAGAAAGTAAAAGATCACAACACAACGATGTACGTGGTTTGGCAACTTACCTACGCCCACGGAGAGTTTACTATTCTTATTAAGTGTCTCTCGAAGTCTGAAGTTACCATTCCCTTGTCCCGGGTCAAGGTGTATAATTTATAGATGTGTTATCATAGAGTTTGAGTTTTACAAATAAACCAAAATAACTCGTGGATAAGCGAATGAAAACCTGAATATCTCTTTCGAGATTGTTGATATATGATTTGACCCTATTCGTAATTGTTCTAATATATCTAAAATACTTCGAGTGTAAATTTATTCATGATTTGGTCCGGGAAGCATATTGATCCGTCTGGGATGGTTGACTACTTTCACGAATTGTATGAAATGGGCTCCCATAATTTCCCCTAAAATCTTTGGGCTAGCAGTTTTGGCCAATAAATTTTAAACAAGTTCGAGGCCCAAGGCCTAAAATAATATCCAAAACCAACATGGCGTATTTGTAATTGTATGAGAGCTGAAAGGTCTACTGGTCTTTTTTGAGAAATCGAAGCGCTGAAATCTTCTTGGGGAAGCACGACTCATCATTTGAGATTTTTGAAACTTGTTCGTGTGCAAACTTAACCATTAGTTCACTGATCTTGGTCGTCTTTGCATATAATTTGTCTCTAAGATTCCTTCTTCATCTTTTGCTTCAAAGTTAGAGTTGTTATTCTTCTCTAGAGCTTCGCTGATTCTTATAAGTTTAACTTTTCCTTTCTTTAAGCTTTTTCTTTAGAACTGATTTTGTAGTTGTAGTTAGGGTTTTTCTTCCTTGTATGCTAAATAATAAATCAATTGAAGAATTTAGGATCCAATACCATATTCTTGACTGGGTAGTTATCGACTGTGCCCCTATCCCATGGGATGACTGTGATATTAAGGGGCACTGGATTCACACCCTTCTGATAAATCAGGGGGGTTTAACATTTTCCTCAAACTAGTTGTTTCTTATTTTATTTAGATCCTTTGAAATTGTGCCCCCTCAGTGTGCCCTAAATGTTTGGAAGATAGTTAACGGAGTCCATAGAATAAATACTATCTATTGGATAAAATTAGGTCTTGCTGAGATATGCTACTGCTATGTGTAGTCGTGAACCAAGGAGGGTTTGTTGTATTTGAAGACCAGAAAGGCTGAGCGAGTTTTGGTAGTAAATATTTCAAATTCCCATAAGGATTATTGGGAACATGGTTTTATTACTAGGAACTGGCAGCATCCTCTTACTGCTGAGGGCGAGAGGCAACCGGGCCCTATGATTTCTGATAATGGAGAGGCCAAAATAGGTCGCTTATTCCATTCTCTTCCTTCTTACCTATTGACTTCTTGCTCTTTTATCCTTGTCCTTTTGGATGATATTCTTCCTCCCTTATTCTTGAAGCTCGTGTCAAAAATTAAGAACTTGATATTAATAAAATTGATGCTGATGAGATTATGAAGTCTTGGATCATTACAGAAAGGTTGGCAGATGATGAGCATCCGAGGTTAATGGAATTTCTGTTGGAGTACAAGAATACAAGCACTAGATTTATTACTCATCTGGTTGATAGGGTACCGAAGAGGAGGAGGAAGAAGATATGCCCCCTTGATTAAGAGAAGGAAGTTGAATCTTCTCGATGATGAGGATGACCAAGTCGTCGTATCTGATCGGCTTAAGTCACTGAAAGCATCTGATAGTGGATCCCTGAGGACCAGTGGCTCTAGCCCACTGAACAAATATAAAGAAAAAGAAAAGGAGAGGGAGAAGAGGAAGGAAGCAAAAGAGAAGAAGAGAGACAAAGAGAGGGAAGAAGAGAAAAAGAGAGAAGAAGACAGGATGGAGGCTAAAAGGAGTTTGACTTATGGTATAATTATTGAAGGGGACAGTGTGGGTGATGCCCCTTACCTTACCCCTAGTTTTCTAAAGAAGGAAGTGCTCGCTACTGGTTGTGAGCATTCTTTGAGGTTAGGGTCATCCCAGCTTGCCCTGAAAAATTGCTCAAGGGATGGCCTTGGTGAGTTCTTATGTTTGAACTTTGTTTCTTTTGTCTATTTTACCTTTCTTCGAGCTAACTCTGTAATTTTATTTCTCTTTATGCAGTTGTTATTTAATTCTATGACTCTCATAGACGAACATGATGATAAGTCCAAGAGGGAGCAGGATCTGAAGGATGCTCAAAAGGTTGAGAAAGAGGCCTTCGTTGGAGTTCTCCAGGCTTGGGAGTAAGAGAAAGGAAAGCTGTTACATCTCTTATTGAGCTCGAGGCATCCTTGAAGAAGGTGGCTGCAAAAAAAGATGAGCTCGTCGAGGAAAATCAAAGACTATTGAGCAAGGTCACTAAGATGGATGGTGCTCTTACTCAGGATAAAGATGCCAGTTATCGGGAGGGATTCAACAAAGACTATGATAATGCAGAGGGGAAGCTCACCTATAGTTGTAAGGTTGGCTTAAAAAAGGGTTGGGACTAAGCCCTGAAGGCAGTTGTAATCTCTGCTGAATTGGATTTTTTAGTTTTAACTCACCTGGTCCTGATCCGTATGAAGAAGAGGAAGAAGGTGACACTCGTCGGCCTCCTGCCACAGATATTGTCCATAATGGGGGTGAAATTAATGCTAGCTAAAGTTTTGGTGCTGCTGACAAGGTCGTGGTGGAAGAATAACTGGTGACCGAGCAGGGCTTGTAGAATAGGAGTTCTTTTTTTTTCCTTGTACAAGTTTTTTATTTTTTACAATATGTACCACTCCTTTGGAGCTAGTTGTATTGGCCTAGGCCACCTTTTTATGAAGTTCATGAAAAATGTTCTTACTTTACACCCAATGGTGTTTTATTTATGTGTGCTGACTTCCATTCATTTTGATGACTGTAGACCATTGATCTAGATGAATATATCCTGGTTGTCTCCTGCATAGGGTAGATCCTTAGTCCAAACATCACCTTAAAGGCTCACAAAGTCTTTGTAAAGATTAGAAAATCCCTGAGAGTAAGAAATCAACATTATAAGGACCAATCTGAATTGGTTGCCAAATTAAAAGATAATCTTCAAGATATGGATGAGATTGGTGCCTCAGATCAAGAAGAAGTCAATTCTTTGAGGGCCAAACTCTTGAAGAATACTGAGGTTAGCCAAGTGGCTAAGTCCTCAAGGTTGAAAATGATGCTCTGAGGAGGGAGGTAGTTGGGATGAAAGTCAAGGTTGCTGGGCTCGAGGAGCACGTGGAGAGATTGAGAAATGTGTTTAAAATGGAACCCCGAGAAGCCTGGATGGAAGGCTATAATGCTCAATGGGCATATGCCCCAGTAAAGCTTAAAGAGGCGAAGGATGCAGTTTTCTCATGCGGGTGGCTGAGCGCCCTTAGGGAGGTCAAGACACCCAAGGAGTCCAGGTTGTGGTACAAATACCAGGCTGAGTATACTTCTTATTACGACAATCCTTTCTCAAAGGATGATCGATGGATTCCAGCTGATGCTATCCCGTCCCATCTTCTGAAGCACGACCTAGATAGTGATATCGAAGAGCTAGTTGCCACACCAAACGATGGTCAAAGAGAGTCTATTGTTGAGTACCTTTCTCGCTACCCTAAGATATCTTAAGTGTTTTGTATATTTTTGGTATTTGTTGTAAATGTGGCTTCTCATTGTAATAAATGGAAAAGTTTTATTTATCAATTTTTGATGTTTTGAGCTCGTGTTGACTAAACATGCAAACTTTGTAGACCAAGGAATAGTGATTCACTGTGTGATATTTGGTTGACTACTCTGGGTCTTTTGTCATTTTTTTTTGGTTTTATAATTTTGAGCTTTTCAGCTGACTAAATGGTATTTAAAAGATAACATTAGCCACATGTTGCTTTGTGTTTGAACATTCTCCCAATCCAACATGCCTTAGCAGTGTTATTCCATCTACTTTACCTTTTAGGTTGTGTCGTCAGACTTCCTTAGGCCTAAGTAAGATGATGACAAGAATGCACCTGGAAATTCGGCCATCCACCTGAGAAGTTTTTTGTGACCAACAAAGTTGGCAACCAACCTAAGTTGGCTTTTTTACCTAAGGATCCCCTATAGAGCTTTTATTTTTATCGAGGCAATCCATGAGGTCTCTCGTATTTACAACAAGAACCCGAGGGATGTAGTAATTGAAACAAGTCTATTGACTTATTATAATTGCTATAATCCTGCTCGGCATGCTAAGTTCTCTCATTTGAAGAAAAAAGTTGAACAAATTGCCTTCATCTCAGGAGTTTAGACATGCACGAAGGAGATATCATTTGGAAAAGGTGTGTATCAATGAGATTTTACTAAGAAGACTTAAGCAACCAATCCAAAATATGAAAGTGAAGGGGCTAATCCGCCCTTTATTCCTTTTAATATTGTCTGAAGAGCAAAATAATTTTGAAAATAAAATTTTTCTTAAACTAAATGTGCTAGTAAAGATAAAAAAAGATTTAAAAGTAAAACTTCTTCAAATTGTCTGCGCCCGATGCTCTTGGTATCTCCCTGCCCTCCAGCATTTTTAGGTGATATGCTCCTTGAAGGTTGTCTCTAATTACCCTGAAGGGTCCTTCCCAGTTTGGTCACAGTTTACCATTTGATGGTTTTACGGCACTGCCGAGGACTTTCCTTAGGACATAATATCCTATCAAAAACTTCTTCGGATTGCCTTTTTTTCTATATTTTCTAGATAGTTGTTGTTGATAAGAAGCCAACTTAATCATGGCCTGCCCTCTTCGCTCATCCGCTAAGTCAAGTTCAGTACGTAATGCATCATCATTAAGGCCTTGGTCGACCAAAGTGCTTCTTCTGGCGGGGAGACCTGCCTCTAGTGGGATGATATCCTCCATCCTATAGGCAAGCGCATATAGTGTTTCCCCAGTTGGTCGCCTTGGGGTGGTGTGATAAGCCCATAGGACGCGAGGGAGATCATCCATATAGGCACCGTTCGCCCTTTCCAACCATTTTCTGAGTCCACCAAGCATAATTTTGTTAGAGGTTTATGCCTATCCATTGCTTTGGGGATATGCCACCGAACTGAAGTGGTGCTTGATATCGTGTTCATCACAAAAATTATGAAAGGAGACACTTTCAAACCGCGTTCCCTTATCGATGACGATAGTCCTTGGTACCCCAAAACATGTTATGATGTTCCTCAAGATAAACCTGGTTATGTCTGAGTCGCGAATGTTCGCTAGTGGTTCTACCTCTATCCATTTGGTGAAGTAATCTGTAATCACCAACAGATACTTCCGATATCCAGATATGGTAGGTAGTGGTCCCACTATATCTAGTCCCCATTATGCGAATGACCATGGGATTGTACTCAAACTTAAAACTTAGTAGCATTGCACCTGTAGATGTAAGCACCATATTTGGCTGAACCACAAAAAAATCTTTATATCTCTCTCTTCCTCTCATTCGTTTCTAGCTTATTATTTTATTTGTTGGTTTGATTGAGCTAAGAATATTCCAAATCATAATGCCAATTTTAGACACCAACATCGACAATTGTCACTAGAAATGTCTCAAAATTTCAAGTTTACAGTTTTATAAAATAAGCAGATTTAAAGATATAATTAAATTATTACAAAAGACAATCAAAATAAGGGAACCGAATCTAATTTCAATTTGGTCACAAAAATTTTGGAACTCAACAATCTCATCTTATGAAATTTTCTTTTATGTGATTATACAAATATACCAAGCAATTCATTTGGTTGTATTCACATAAATTATAAGTTCGTTTATCCTTATTTTCTCTTTATATATTTAATTCATAGAGTATGCAATTTTTTTTACTTTTATGGGACATTCATGCACATACATAGTGTTAAAAAAATATCTTTCATGGAACATACATGCACACACATATTACATAATGTATGTGAAAATCAAAGCCCCCCAAAAAATATTATATGCAAAACTTATATAAATGTACACCTACAATAATATAATATTTATAACTATAGATTAAGGCACTTTTATGTCTTCCTAATCTGTCAAAACATCAATTTATAATTATATTAGGACATTTGGGCAACCAAATACAAATTATACACAATAATCTAATTAATTGAAAATGTCATTGTCAAACCTATAATTATACATCTAATATTCAAAATTTTATATTTAAATCTTTGGTCATTACAAAATAATACATGAATATTGAAACAACCATTGAATGATAAAAAGATATACGTAGTGATTTATACCATAATATATGGAAAAATAACTTATTTTTCCCAAAATAAAAATTTTGAGTTATCACTATAGTAACATAAATGATCTTTTCAGAATCACTCTCCAATTCACAAAATCGTGAAATCACTTTTTACACGAGAATTATTAGCGTTGAAATTATTACCAAAAATGAAAAAATGTGTTTTTAAAGGTCTAAACTACGATAGATCGCCAAGATAGGGTGGTACCCATTGTATAAGATGGGTTTTTGTTTATATTGACGTTTTCAGGTGATCATATGAATTTCGTAAACTTCCGAGTAAGAAAAAAATCTGTCGTTGAAAACATCGCTAAAAAATTCAGTCATTCATCAATTTTTATCCGGATTCTTTTTGTAGGCAAAAATTCTTAATGGACAATCATGAGATCAGAAACCTAAGCTCTAATACCACATATAAACGTAATCAAAAGAAGACGTATTTAATAATTTTATATGGATCTATAAATCTAACACATGAACATCTAGTGATATATGTTATTTGCTCTTTAATCACACAAAATGTTATGTATTATATATTTAACGTTAGGATCTTAGATCAACGTGATTATCACATATTATGTAAACTTCAGAAATGAAAAATCATAAATGGATCCTATTTAAAAGTAAAAATATCGAGAATCATTCGCTGATTTAAATTTGTTTGAGAGGAAGAAGTTGAAAATATTATCCTCCACTTGAATATGGAATCATCATTTTGATGATTGAAGTTGTTGGTGTTACTCCATATAAATTAATAATCATCATTTAGATGATTGGAGTTTTGGTATTTTCTCTCTCTTAACTAATTTCATTGATGTTGTAATTTTGTAGTGTTTGATTGATAGATATCAATTACTTATTTATAGGTAGGGAGATGATCTAATCTCCAAAAGTCAGTTAATCTAAACCGTCCATAAAAATAGATACCCCAAAGTCCTTTTGACTCTTGCTATTTGGAGTACTTTTTCATTAACCAAAGTGACTCTTAATATTAATGTAATTATGGAACACATTAAGGAGAATTATTATTTCAAATAATTCTAACAGAACAAAGAAATGTGTTGAAAATATTTTTCTTTTTGAAAGCTCTCTCTTAAAAATCAATTCAACAAGGAAGAAGAATGATTGTAATGAGTATGTATAGGACTTGTGTATGAAGACAAGTGGTTACACACTCTTGTGAAGCATTCCTATTGGCTAAGAAAAAATCTTCGTCGTGTGCAAACAAAGATTGTGTCTTGGCACAAATTTTCATGAGATATTACTCAAAATATCTCAAAAAGTGAAAATGCCAAATACAATTCGTGGGCTCGTTTGCTGCAGCTAGGCTTTGCTAATGTGAAGAGTTTGTGACTAAGGTCGTAGATGTAAGTAGTGATTTGGAGCTATGGTTACTTCAGTTCGCGACAAGAGAGATGGGACCTTGGCTGGCGCGAGCCACCAACGAATGTGGGTCGCTAGTTGTTTCAGACTTTTACACCGACTTAGTTTTTATATGGTCCCGAACAGTGAACCTAACCTTCGCTAACGTGAAGCCCTATTTTGCTGCAGCGAATTAGGTCACGACTAGAAACAAAAAATTCCTTATTTTGCATATTTTACGAAACACCGAATTTCAATTTGTTCAACCAAGGACACATAAAATTCTAAATAGAAAGATGTATTAAAAATATAGTTTTTGTATAGAAATAAAATAACATCTTTGGATTTGGAAATTTCAAGTCTAAAAGAACAACAAGGTTAAATAAAAAAGATTTTCCAATTATGAAAATTAGTTTAACCAAGGGTAAATCTAAATTCGCTAGACATATAATTTATCCTAAGTGATCGGCTCCAGACAAACGACATGCATGTTCCAGTATGAATTTGATAAAGCTTTTCGGAGACCTATTGAACTAGACTCAACCATGTATTTTGTACCATGGAATAAGATAATTCATAATGTCGTGGAGCACATAAGTATACTATACTCTTAGAGCCTATACCGGAAAGTATGTGAAAAATAATCTAAGATCACAAAAAGTGTATATGTTATGGGGCAAATAGCCAAACAAATCGGTTTAACTCTTTGTAGTCCCACAGACCAAATAAATGATGAATATTATAATTTGACAGGTATAATACCAATGGATAAATGTTCTGATTTCTAGTGTACAATGCTTAAAATGTTGAAGCATAATACTATTTAAAAAAGGAATCTTAACTTTTGTGGAAAATCTTTAAATTTCATGTAGCTTTTGATTCCATTTGCTTTTGTATTTTTTACTGATTGGTGTTAGATATATCTATTTTTGTTAGAAGTAATACCACAAAAATTTCTGCTGGCATTTCCAATCACCGTGGGTCACTAAAAGTTAAGGAGGAAGCTATTTTTACTATTTAAAAATAGTTTTTTTTATACAAATTAGTTCAAAAGTTTATTATATTAGTTTATTGTAATACCCCGTATTTTTGGCGATATTTATTTTGGGATTAATAAATTAAATGAGATTTAATTGGGAATTAATCCGGATAAAATACTAGCGAGATGTGAGATGGTATTTGACTATATTGAATATATATGATTATATAAGAATCTGGAATTATGAAATTTGTCGTGAGATTTATATACGGCAATTTGGGAATTTTGCTGAGACGCGTGTGACCGCCGCGTCATGATGTATTATTTTAATTATAAAAGTGATTTTTATTTCTATTATCCGTATGGTCGTTTTGAGTGCGCCAACGCGTCCGGAAGGGTCGAGATAGTCAGAAAACACTAGCCGGGGGTGTAGTTTGGGTCCCGGGGTATTTTTAGGCCATACCGGCAACATAAAGGGTATTTTGGTAATTTTGTATTTTTCGGAATTAATAATGACGAAAATTAGTAAAGTAAATTTGATGTGGGTTTGACCCACTAAGCCACTAACCAACACATCTTAACCTAGGAAGCTACGTAAGTTATTAGAATTAGTTTCCTAAGTTGTTCCTAAAGCAAACCCTAGCCACCATAGCCATTGGAGAAGAAAAGCTTAGAGAGGAAGAGAGAGAAGGAATTCTGCAGAAAAAGCTTTACCAAATCAACACCAAATTCAGAGACACTCGAGGCAAGTGGTTTATTATCGTTTAATTTCAGAGAATGCTCTTTCCATGTGTAGGAATTTAATAAAATTAATTTGTTCTTGGTGAAATATGAAAACCCATGTATTTTAGAACTTAGAACTTAGAACTTGAAATCTTGAGGAAAATTGCATGTAGAATGGTAGGTAGATGAGTATTCTGATGATATTAGTTGTTGGATGAAACTAAAAACGGATTTAAGTTGGGTTAATTCATGATTGAAATTTTTAGGGTTTATGTTCTTGAAAAATTGGGTGAAAGTGATGAGCCTTGATGATTTAATGATGATTGGGATGAATTAACTCCTTAATATACATTGGTTTATAACCTTGATATGAGTAGGATTGATTAGAGACCTTAAAACCTTGTTGGGACGAATTTTAGAGGAGATTTGAGGAGTAAGAATTGATGAAAAACGAAGTTGGAAGAAATCTGGGCCGAAACTGGTCCCTCGTTAGAAGACCTCTCCAAGTCGTTCGAACGAGCTCGTTCGAACGAGCTTCTAACGAGTTGACCAGTCACTTCTAACGAAAGGGAACTTCGTTCGATAACTTCGTTCGAACGAGATCTCGTTAGAAGGTACAGTTCGTTCGAACGAACTGGGATCTCGTTCGAACAGCCTCGTTCGAACGAGACTTCTAACGAGCTGGCAGTTTAGGCCTTTTTGGCCTGTTTTGATTTTGGGAGTCCCGTAAATTTGTTCGAGGATAGAGATAACATTCCTTTGATAGTGTATTAGTATACTTGGGACATTTGGAATATTATGAGGAGTAAATTATATAAGTGTGGATCAAATAAAATAGACATTTGAGTTGAGACGTGAGTGCCTACTACGACGTGAGAATAATTATGGCGCGTATAATTATGGACCGGGGTTATATAAGTTGTATATATATTAAGTTAGTACGAGAATGCGATAAGTACTACAATTAAACTACGGTGATTACTAAGATGTGTGCTTACTTAGTATTGGTATATGATTTGTGTGTATAACATACCTACCATACTTGCTATCACGGGAGGTTTGCGTTCGCTTAGGGCCCTCTAATCCTTGTGTTGCCCGGATTTAGACTGGTTACCTCGATGAACATAGGTCAGAGAAAGACTTATTGGGATGTTAATAAGTCCGCTGATCGTGGGAGCGTAGGTATGTGCGTGGCCTATGTGATGTGACTGTGTTCGCCTCCACTATTTGTGATTTGTGTTATCTGAACGATTCCTGAGAGATTCGGAATACGTGATTCCTTATGTACGTGATGTACCGGGATGGATAGCAGAGTATGTGTGCACCGCAGCTTAGGCTCGGGGTGCTTATATTGTATATTTATGATGTGAATGATATACACTTAATAAACTGAGAACTTTCATATGGTATTGTGTGTAACTATGGAATAAAATAAAAGGGATGATGTATAATGAGTTGTATTACTTTTATGTGAGAAACTGAAATTACGTTAAGCCCTATTTAATTGCGAGCATTATGACGTTAATGGGAACCGAGTAATAAGAGTAGAACCTATGGCAGTCTAGCTAGATATGATGTTACTTAGCTAGTGGGTTGTGTCGTTTCAGATGGATACTTACGTTAGGAGTGCACAGTTAGACGAGGGGTGAGAATTTCATGTGAGTGCACGTCCTAACATGTACTTTGCATTTAATGTTTTAAATGTTTTTAAAGCACTTGCATGTTTTTAAAATATCTCCACATTTGGGCTCTGACCCGTTTGCTTTCAAATCTATTTTTTTTTGTAAAACCATTTTAGGTGTCCAGCCACAAGGACACCATGCATAGGATACTCATTTAGGTGACGAGCTGTAGCTGTTTGTGGAAGCTACAGGGATTTGCTTGTAGACGCTTCTATCATTTGGATTCCAGATTTAGTATCTATCAGTTGTAAGGCATGTTGCCCATTTCTATTAGACTTTTCCATTACAGTTTTCAAACTTTGGCATGTATTGATTCAGTATTTCGTTACTTATTTCAGTTGTGGGATTTGTAGTGAGGAGTTTTCCTCCAGACTTTATTTACATTATGTGATGGTTATTCTATTTACTTCGTTATGGTGAATGGTGTTATTATTCTTTATTACACTTGTTGCATGTTAATTAAACTTTAATTAAAATTTGGCAACTTACTTTTTAAATACTAGGTGGTTAGTAATCATTAAAATGTTTTCGACAGTGATGCTATTAACTGGACCAACTTGGCATTTTGAATTAATTTAATAAAGGAGTAGCTACCTGGTATTTAATTAGTCGGGGTGTCACAGGTGGTATCAGAGAATCAGGTTCTAGTGTCCTTTAGGATCTGTACGGCTATTATGTTTCCGCTAAGTTTCTTTGATATAGAGCCCTATATATTAGGACTGTTGTACTCTTTTTGTGTATGGTTCGTTCTTCAGCTATTTTAAGTTTATAAACAGCGAACTTATAAACTTTGTTCTTATTTCAGATGGCTCCACGACGAGTTCCCAGGGATGCAACGCCCGAACCCCAGCCCGCTCCAGTTCAGGGCATGATGAACGCCGCTGAGGTTGCTGCTATAGTAGCCCAAGCGGTAAATGCCGCAATTGCCGTAGTCCAGCAGGCACCACCTCAGCCGTCGGTTGCTGCGCCAGTATAGGCAAATGCATTCCCGTCTTCTTGGGAACGTGTACGTGACGCTTTTCAGAAAGCGCATCCGCCAGAGTTTGCAGGTAGCTCAGATGTGGTAGTCTCGAGCCAGTGGAGGAAAGATATGCAGAGGCACTTGAGAATGTATGAGTGCACGGATGTTCAGAAGCAGGTGCTAGCTACTTTCAAGCTAGTTGGATCTGCACTACAGTGGTGGGAGTCTATTACCACCGTGGAGGAGAGGGATACTCTCACTATTCAGGACTTCTGGGTGCGGTTCGACCGCAAGTACTTTCCGTCAGCTGTTCACACGGAAATGAGGAGGAAACTGATGAATCTGAGGCAAGAGGGTAAGACCGTGGCCGAGTATGAGGCCGAGTTCACGAATCTGTTGAATATCGTTCCGGATGAGATACCGACAGAAAAGAAGAAGATTGAGAAATTCACCGACGGGTTGACATGGAGGATCCGTCAGCATCTGTTAGGGAACCTTTCGTTGGCCACGTA
The DNA here is from genome assembly GCA_949130495.1 of Sambucus nigra. Taxonomy (NCBI): domain Eukaryota; kingdom Viridiplantae; phylum Streptophyta; class Magnoliopsida; order Dipsacales; family Adoxaceae; genus Sambucus; species Sambucus nigra. The sequence continues at coordinate 173,815,684 of OX422218.1, read as the reverse complement.
TTCTGATGTGGTTAACGCTGCTTTGTTACACTGCCAGGACCACCGCTTTCATATGGCTGAGGGCAAGAGGTCGGGAGAGTCTAGCCATCAGGGCAGGACAGGAGGACATGGTGCCGGTGGGGCACAATCCGTTTAGGGGCAGAGACAGGGTGAGCAGGGTTCCCAGCAGGGGGATCAGAAGAGGTTCCGATCAGGGAACTACAGACAGGGACAGGGAGGTTTTCGTCAGGGCCATCAGGGTCCAAACGACCATCAGGGCCAATAGGGGCAGAATGGGCAGCAGTTCCAGCAGGGCCAGCAGGGCCAAGGGAGGAACGGTAACGGCCACCAAGGCCGGGGACATCAGGGGCAGAGAGGAGGGAACTTCCCGGGGAAGTGTTTTGTTTGTGGCAAGATTGGCCATAAACGACAGGATTGTCCTGATAGGGGCAGAGCCCCACAGCAGCAGCAGCAGGGTGCTCGCCAGGTGCCACAGAGGCCTATGTTTCCCGCCGCTCTCCCCGCACCGCCACAGATGATAGCATTGCCACCCATTCCAGCAGTCCCAATTCAGCAGGTGCAACTACAGTATGGACGTGTCTATAACGTCCACCAGGCAGCAGTTCCACAGGCACCGCCCGCGATTGAGGGTACGTTTCCTATCCATGGCACTATGGGTCGGGTATTATTTGATACGGGGGCTACACATTGTTTTATAGCTACACATTTCGCGAAAGCCTTAGGATTGTTAGCTAGGGCAGAGAGCACAGTGACGTGTGTCGACTCACCATTGGGGAGTGGGTCACTTATTTTCTTTATATGTCGGGGAGTGGGGGTAGAGATTGGTGGTTTGGTATTACCTGCAGACATGTTGGTATTAGATATGCATGTTCACGATGTGATTATCGGTATGGATTGGCTCGTAGCTTATAGGGCCATGATTGATTGCTTCAGTGGGAGCATTGTTTTTGCCATTCCGGGGCAAGAGATGTTTGTTGTGGCGATGCCTCGCCCAGAGGGAGGATCGACCGCTCATCTGTATTACATTGAGGAGGATACCTCTAAGGAGGTAGTGATTCCTTTAGATTCGATCCCAATTGTCAGGGAGTATTCGGATGTGTTTCAGGAGATACCAGGCCTACCCCCCAGTTGAGAGATAGACTTTGTTATAGACTTATTACCGGGTACGAGACCTATAGCACGCGTACCGTACCGTATGGCTCCGGCAGAGATGCGAGAGCTACGAGATCAGATAGAGCAACTGTTAGGACAGGGCTTTATTCGCAGGAGTACCCCACCTTGGGGCGCTCCAGTTTTGTTTGTGAAGAAGAGGGACGGTTCACTGAGATTGTGTGTGGACTACCGAGAGTTGAATAAGGTCACGATACGGAATAAGTATCCGTTGCCTCGAATCGATGACTTATTCGACCAGTTGAGAGGAGCTTCTTTCTTCTCAAAGATTGATTTGAGATCGGGATACCATCAGTTGCGTATCAGGGAGGAGGATGTCTCGAAGACTGCGTTCTTGTCGAGATATGGTTCTTACGAGTTTCAGGTTATGCCTTTTGGTTTGACCAACGCTCCAGTAGTGTTTATGGACTTGATGAACAGAGTGTTCAGGGATTTCCTAGATCAGTTTGTCATTGTCTTCATAGATGATATTCTGGTTTACTCCCAGACAGAGGAGGAGCACGCCGAGCATTTGAGACAGGTTTTGCAGACGCTACGTCACAACGAGCTGTATGCAAAATATGAAAAGTGCGGGTTTTGGTTGAAGGAGGTCCAGTTTTTGGGACATATTATTTCCGACCGGGGAATATCTGTTGATCCGGGGAAGGTATTCGCGATGAGGGAGTGGGGATAGCCCACGACACCGATTGAGATTCGTAGTTTCTTGGGCCTAGCAGGATACTACATGAGGTTTATTCGGGGTTTCTCGAAGATAGCAGGTCCTTTGACACATCTGACTCGTAAGGGTGTACCATTCATCTGGAGTGATGCCTGTCAGTTGGCATTCGATGAGTTGAAGGATAAATTGACCTCAGCACCTGTGTTAGCATTGCCGAGACCGGGAGTTGAGTATTTGGTTTACACCGATGCGTCTTTACAAGGGCTTGGAGGTGTATTGCAGCAGGAGAGACAGGCCATAGCTTATGCTTCCCGTAAGCTTAAGCCTCATGAGAAGAATTACCCCACTCATGATTTGGAGTTGGCGGCAGTGGTGTTTGCCCTACGGATTTGGAGGCACTATCTTTTGGGGGAGAAATTCCAACTGTTCACGGACCACAAGTCCCTACAATACCTGTTCACGCAGAAGGAGTTGAATATGCGGCTGCGTAGGTGGCTTGAGTTTGTGAAAGATTCCCAGTTTGATATCCAGTATCACACAGGTAAGGCTAACGTGGTAGCAGACGCGTTGAGCCGTAGGCCAGCAGATGAGGTGGCAGAGGTGTGGAAGGCAAAGTGGAAGGAGTTGGGACACCAGGATGCAGTGGCCCGATCTTTCATGTCTGTGATGACCGTTACACCGCAGATTGTCATGAAGGTAGTACGGGCACAGGCTAATGACTCGTTCTGTCAGGAGCAGATAGTTCATTTACTAGCAGAGGGAGCCGAGTCCTATACCGTCAGCTCAGACGGGGAATTACGCTTCAATGGGAGATTGGTAGTTCCGAAAGGGGAGAAATTGCGACACGAGGTGATGGCAGAGTCGCACGGTTCACGATTCGCGGTACATCCCGGAGGGGACAAAATGTACCAAGACATGAGACGGCAGTATTGGTGGAGCGGTATGAAGAGAGATATTGCTGAGTTTGTTTCGAAATACGCCACTTGCCAGCTAGTAAAAGTGGATCATCAGAGACCGACAGGACTTCTACAGCCGTTGGAGGTCCCGGTGTGGATGTGGGAGAGCATATCCATAGATTTTATCACGGGGTTGCCTACGTCGCAGAGGGGTCACGACTCCGTTTGGGTAATTGTGGACAGGTTGTCCAAAGTCGCTCACTTTTTACCCGTAAGGACTGACTACACTACGGGATAGTATGCCCAACTCTTCCTTTCAGAATTTGTGAGACTTCACGGTGTGCCCCTAAATATCGTGTCTGACAGAGACAAGATATTTGTTTCGCGGTTTTGGGAGAGTTTCCAGGAGGCCATGTGCACGGAATTGCGGTTGAGTACGGCTTATCATCCGCAGATCGATGGGCAGACAGAGCGCACAAATCAGATGTTGGAGGACATGCTACGCATGTGCATTATTGACTTTGGGGGTGGATGGGAGCAGTACCTTCCACTGGTGGAGTTTTCTTACAACAACTCCTATCAGTTCACTATTGGCATGGCTCCGTTTGAGGCGTTGTATGGTAGGCCTTATCGTTCCCCAGCATGTCGGTTAGAGGTGGGGGACAACAAACTACTTGGGCCGGAAGTGATTCAGGATACTTCAGCAAGGATTGAGTTGATTCGGAGTCGCATTCGGGTAGCTCAAGACAGGCAGAAGAGTTATGCTGATGCGAAGAGATTTTTTAGGGAGTTCCAAGTGGGGGACCAGGTTTTGCTCAGAGTATCTCCTATGAAGGGGATTATGCATTTCGGGAAGAAGGGGAAGTTGGCACCGAGGTATGTGGGGCCGTTTCCTATTATTGAGCGGATTGGACCAGTTGCGTATAGACTCGGGTTACCGAAGCATTTACATCGGATTCACGATGTGTTTCATATTTCCTCGCTAAGGAAATACCTCAGAGATAATTTGGCTCATTCTCACATTGCTGTGGAGGACATCGATCTCCAGCCGGATAGCTCCTACGAGGAGGGGCCGATTACTATTTTGGACCGAGGTGAGAGGAAGCTGCGGTCAAAGATAGTTCCATTAGTGCGTGTCCAGTGGCGACATCACAATGTCGAGGAGTCCACATGGGAGCGCGAGGAGGAGATGCGCGAACGTTATCCAGAGTTATTTTTATCAGGTACTTTCTAGTTTCGAATTTCGGGACGAAATTCTGTTATTAGGGGGAAAGTATGTAATACCCTGTATTTTTGGCGATATTTATTTTGGGATTAATAAATTAAATGAGATTTAATTGGGAATTAATCCGGATAAAATACTAGCGAGATGTGAGATGGTATTTGACTATATTGAATATATATGATTATATAAGAATCTGGAATTATGAAATTTGTCGTGAGATTTATATACGGCAATTTGGGAATTTTGCTGAGACGCGTGTGACCGCCGCGTCATGATGTATTATTTTAATTATAAAAGTGATTTTTATTTCTGTTATTCGTATGGTCGTTTTGAGTTCGCCAACGCGTCCGGAAGGGCCGAGATAGTCAGAAAACACTAGCCGGGGGTGTAGTTTGGGTCCCGGGGTATTTTTAGGCCATACCGGCAACATAAAGGGTATTTTGGTAATTTTGTATTTTTCGGAATTAATAATGACGAAAATTAGTAAAGTAAATCTGATGTGGGTTTGACCCACTAAGCCACTAACCAACACATCTTAACCTAGGAAGCTACGTAAGTTATTAGAATTAGTTTCCTAAGTTGTTCCCAAAGCAAACCCTAGCCACCATAGCCATTGGAGAAGAAAAGCTTAGAGAGGAAGAGAGAGAAGGAATTCTGCAGAAAAAGCTTTACCAAATCAACACCGAATTCAGAGACACTCGAGGCAAGTGGTTTATTATCGTTTAATTTCAGAGAATGCTCTTTCCATGTGTAGGAATTTAATAAAATTAATTTGTTCTTGGTGAAATATGAAAACCCATGTATTTTAGAACTTAGAACTTGAAATCTTGAGGAAAATTGCATGTAGAATGGTAGGTAGTTGAGTATTCTGATGATATTAGTTGTTGGATGAAACTAAAAACGGATTTAAGTTTGGTTAATTCATGATTGAAATTTTTAGGGTTTATGTTCTTGAAAAATTGGGTGAAAGTGATGAGCCTTGATGATTTAATGATGATTGGGATGAATTAACTCCTTAATATACGTTAGTTTATAACCTTGATATGAGTAGGATTGATTAGAGACCTTAAAACCTTGTTGGGACGAATTTTAGAGGAGATTTGAGGAGTAAGAATTGATGAAAAACGAAGTTGGAAGAAATCTGGGCCGAAACTGGTCCCTCGTTAGAAGACCTCTCCAAGTCGTTCGAACGAGCTCGTTTGAACGAGCTTCTAACGAGTTGACCAGTCACTTCTAACGAAAGGGAACTTCGTTCTATAACTTCGTTCGAACGAGATCTCGTTAGAAGGTACAGTTCGTTCGAACGAACTGGGATCTCGTTCGAACAGCCTCGTTCGAACGAGACTTCTAACGAGCTGGCAGTTTAGGCCTTTTTGGCCTGTTTTGATTTTGGGAGTCCCGTAAATTTGTTCGAGGATAGAGATAACATTCCTTTGATAGTGTATTAGTATACTTGGGACATTTGGAATATTATGAGGAGTAAATTATATAAGTGTGGATCAAATCAAATAGACATTTGAGTTGAGACGTGAGTGCCTACTACGACGTGAGAATAATTATGGCGCGTATAATTATGGACCGGGATTATATAAGTTGTATATATATTAAGTTAGTACGAGAATGCGATAAGTACTACAATTAAACTACGGTGATTACTAAGATGTGTGCTTACTTAGTATTGGTATATGATTTGTGTGTATAACATACCTACCATACTTGCTATCACGGGAGGTTTGCGTTCGCTTAGGGCCCTCTAATCCTTGTGTTGCCCGAATTTAGACTGGTTACCTCGATGAACATAGGTCAGAGAAAGACTTATTGGGATGTTAATAAGTCCGCTGATCGTGGGAGCGTAGGTATGTGCGTGGCCTATGTGATGTGACTGTGTTCGCCTCCACTATTTGTGATTTGTGTTATCTGAACGATTCCTGAGAGATTCGGAATACGTGATTCCTTATGTACGTGATGTACCGGGATGGATAGCAGAGTATGTGTGCACCGCAGCTTAGGCTCGGGGTGCTTATATTGTATATTTATGATGTGAATGATATACACTTAATAAACTGAGAACTTTCATATGGTATTGTGTGTAACTATGGAATAAAATAAAAGGGATGATCTATAATGAGTTGTATTACTTTTATGTGAGAAACTGAAATTACGTTAAGCCCTATTTAATTGCGAGCGTTATGACGTTAATGGGAACCGAGTAATAAGAGTAGAACCTATGGCAGTCTAGCTAGATATGATGTTACTTAGCTAGTGGGTTGTGTCGTTTCAGATGGATACTTACGTTAGGAGTGCACAGTTAGACGAGGGGTGAGAATTTCATGTGAGTGCACATCCTAACATGTACTTTGCATTTAATGTTTTAAATGTTTTTAAAGCACTTGCAGGTTTTTAAAATATCTCCACATTCGGGCTCTGACCCGTTTGCTTTCAAATCTATTTTTTTTTGTAAAACCATTTTAGGTGCCCAGCCACAAGGACACCATGCATAGGATACTCATTCAGGTGACGAGCTGTAGGTGTTTGTGGAAGCTACGGGGATTTGCTTGTAGACGCTTCTATCATTTGGATTCCAGATTTAGTATCTATCAGTTGTAGGGCATGTTGCCCATTTCTATTAGACTTTTCCATTACAGTTTTCAAACTTTGGCATGTATTGATTCAGTATTTCGTTACTTATTTTAGTTGTGGGATTTGTAGTGAGGAGTTTTCCTCCAGACTTTATTTACATTATGTGATGGTTATTCTATTTACTTCGTTATGGTGAATGGTGTTATTATTCTTTATTACACTTGTTGCATGTTAATCAGACTTTAATTAAAATTTGGCAACTTACTTTTTAAATACTAGGTGGTTAGTAATCATTAAAATGTTTTCGACAGTGATGCTATTAACTGGACCAACTTGGCATTTTGAATTAATTTAATAAAGGAGTAGCTACCCGGTATTTAATTAGTCGGGGTGTCACATTTATATCTTAGATGATTTATCTTCCATTCCTCAACTCCAATATTAATCACCCTTGCATTTAATTGATTAGTGGGTCATGAATGATTTGGCTGTACCTTAGGGCTGTATCTTGTCATTCAACTTTGTTGATGTTAAATCTACCTTGTGGAAATTAATCCATACTTACTGGAGTTCACCACTTTTCTTTCGTGGAAATATACTTTGAACTTTGGAAACACATATATGTGTTGCCATAAAAATTTGTGGCAAAATACTGATAGAAATATAAAAGGTGCAGCAATAAAAAGAAAAATCTCTTGAACTATGCAAGTTATGTAAAAATTCGGTTTGATCCATTAAATATCATCTTCAACCCTATTTTATTACAAAGACGCCATTTTACGGATTTTTTGCAAAAAAAAAATTTTGTTTTAGCGATACTTTTGGTCTTCGCAACAAAATATATACTTGGTTTCTTCGGCATTGATAATTGCTCAGGGAGATTCTTGATAAGCATGAATAATTTTAAGGGGGACTTTTCACAATATCTTGGAATGTAAGACAACTTGTACATTTTTCGGTAATATGTGGATCTGAATGGTTGCTTTAGCTTTCCATTTGTCAAATACCATTCCTCTTAAATCAAGCTTAAATACTTTACCAACTTAATATTTTTCCAGAATTCATAACAATTGACCCGATACCAATTATTATGAACATCGCACCACCTTTACTAGTATCATTAATGTCCATAACTTAACCACATATCCAATGCATAGGCCCAAAGACAATCGTCATGCGTTTAGTTTTAACAATAATGGCCTTAACACTATTGAATTATTTGGAAAAAAAGTGGTAAAATAGGTTCGTCTAACATTTTCTATATATTGTTGTAATGAGATGGCACTTAAAAGAGGAGATACAAATTGTTTTAAAAATCTTGCTAGTCTAGTGTAACATGTTAGAGTTAATATTTAATTATTTAATAATTACAAAATTCGGCCAAATTTTGTAATTATAAAATAAATAAATTAATTATTTCTCCTAATTAGTGTGGTCCAAATAAGGGGACGAATTTGATTATATTTATGTATTAATCTTAGAAAAATTATTATTCCAAAGGTCACACGACTTTTGGTATATTGTGAGTCCCTTTAGCTACTTTGGTGGATGGTAGATGATAAGTTTTAAAGGGAATTTCGGGTCCCCTTCCACCATATATATAATGAACCAATCTCCATCATTTGGTACACAAGAACACACAAAAATATATTTGGGCTAGGAAGGAAAAATCTTGATTTTCCAAATTTTCCATATTTTGAAATTCTGGTTGTTTTCTGAAGAGATTCTGGATCATTTGGAGGAGCTTTTCTCAAGACACATCAAGGACTACAAACAAATCAAGTCTTCATGGAAAAATGTATTTTTTCATATAATTTGTAGTTAAAAATGAATTTGTGATTGCATGATTATATTAAGATCTTGTAAGAATTAATTTCATGTTATAAATAATTCTTATTATTTTTGCATGTGGTATCAGAGCCTTGTTTAAATATTATCATGCTATCCCTTTACGAAATTCATATGTTCATACTACATATAATGATAAACCCAGATTTTCTTGATTAATTCCGCACTGTTTTTTTGTTGATTTGTTTATCATGATTAGTAGTATTTTCGTGACAATTGTAATACTGATTTGGTTATAATAATGTTTAGTGTTACGTGTTAATTTTTTTAACACTGATTGAGAATTATCATCATAATATGTGTTACATGTTAAATTGTGTGAGAAATTGTTCTTATGAAAAATATTTAATTATGTCAAGAATTTGATTATTTTTTTAATCTAATTGAGAAAAGTTTTAAATTTGTTAAAAACTGTTATGTTTGGTTGATTTTAACAGTTTTATAAGTTAATTATCAATCTGTTAAAAACTGTTATGTTTGGTTGATTTTAACAGCTTTATAAGTTGATTATCAATCTGTTAAAAACTGTTGTGTTTGGTTGATTTTAATAAGAACAGTTTTATAAGTTGATTATCAATCTGTTAAAAACTATTGTGTTTGGTTGATTTTAATAAGAACAATTTTATAAGTTGATTTTCAATCTGTTAAAATTCCTGCTTGATTTTCAATCTGTTAAGAATTTTCTTTTTGATTCTTGTTTAAAAATCTTAATTGAAACTGTCTTGATTAATCTGATTAGGTTGAAATAGTTTTGATCGTTAATCAATATATTGTTTAACATATCTGTTCAAAATCTGTTTAAACAAATATGTTGAAAACAACTTAATTGTTTGACAAGATTTGTAGGAATTTTTAAACAGTTGAAAATTCACATAAAACAGTTTAATTTGATGCGATAAATTATTTATATATCGTTTTAATGTCATTTTAATGGTTATCTAATCCGTTTCAAACAACCCTATCAATTTCAAACAATTCGGGAACAAAATTTTTCGAAAAGTGCTTGTAATGAATAGTGTTTTACCCCCGAACTTGCTCCGAATGCGATGAAACTTGGTAGTCTGATTGAAAACGGGCCAAAGATCGATTTAAACGACCTTCGACCATGACATAAACTGTTTTTCAGAGATCCGAGATCGTTTAGGCCATCAAAATTCGAAATTTGCCATTTATAAAAATAATCTGGGGGATCATATCTCACTCTAAAATATTTATTTTTTTATTCCGTCGAAAGTTTTGAGTTTCTGGACTGATTTTCTATAGATTCATTTTGCTAACTAATTTTTTCCATTTTTGGCAAAATTTCATTTTTTTATATTATATAAGTATTGCATCTAGAACTGTTTTATAAACCTTGTTCTAATGATCCTGTTTTAGTTGAATATTCGTGCCAAACACAGGCCAACATATTTCATATACTAGGATATTAGACTTGTGTTATTTTAATATTCATATTTTTATGAGTCTCGTGCGAAACACAGGCCAATGATTCATAACAGTGAATATTAAATATATTGGAATTTTTTAATATTGATATTTTTATGAGTTTCGTGCCAAACACAGGCCAATCATTCATAACATCGAATGTTAAAAATATTATTATTATTATTATTATTATTATTATTATTATTATTATTATTATTATTATTAATTTAATATTCATATTTTGATAAGTTCCGTGCCAAACACAGGCCAATGATTTATAACATTAAATTTTAAATATTATTGTTTTGACATTTTGATTAAAGCGTCTCGTGCCAAACACAGGCCAATGACTCATTACGAAAAATATCAACTTTATGTTTATTCTAAAGGTTGTTATTGTAGAGATTTAATCAACTTTAGAATTATTAATTGAATATTAAATTGTCCAATAATGCGTTTATTAAATCACAATTTTCTGTATTAAAATTCCATTGAAGATATTTTGATTTTATGGTTTTGTGATTTAATAAATATTAAAGGTCAATTTTTGACACAATTGATATACTTCTACCATCAAAATTTGACCATTTTGTATATTCATTTCCTTGCAAATTTTAGTTATGTGTGTTAATTTTTAATTCGAGTGAGCATTTTGCAGCAAATATTAACCTGTTTTCCCAAGCCTCAACCTTTCCAAATTTTGACGGAACTAATCTGTCGGAATGGTGCGAGTGATCGAGCGTGAAAAGCGACGCGCATCAAGCACCGATCGTTGTTTTCTGTTCACCGCCTCAATACAAAAACCTAAATTACGACTGCACTTGCGATACAAGTGTAGCGGTAAGTCGGGTATCAAAAATCCACATAGACGAGTTGTTAGAATTTATAGGATTTAATATTCCTAAATAAAAGTGCAAAAGAAGATTATACACAAAAAGGGAAAGATGCAAAAAGGGAAATGATTAATCTAGGCGTGGGAAAATAAAGCTAGACTAATAAAGTAAGTAAGAACTATAGGTTGCGCCGAATATCCCAACCGGAGTTAATTAGTATAAAATGGTTACATGGGTCGATGAGTTATTACAAATGCTTCTCGTTTCAACAGTTAATTAAATCAAGAGTTGTCACACCCCTAAATTTGTATAAAAGTCTAATACGATTTTAGCGTCAATAAATACCCCGAAAATTACGCACGCAAGGTTGTAATCATGGAGCATACATGATATTCCCCGTCAAATCCCCTAGGCATAATAACTAGGACAATGCATCCGAAATAGACCCGTAAACACCATCACCAAAGCCAAGAAATATGTCAACCCGGAATGAGTTCAATCCAACACAACCTAGACTAACTTAGCTAGAAAGCATATTAAAAACGCGATAAATAAAATCGGAAAATAAACGCAATAAATCTATACTACAAAGCAAGTAAATGAAAGCATGTAAACCTAATTATGAAAGCACGTAAATTAACTACAAAGCAAGAATAAAGGAAATACAACTATATTAAAATGGTGGGGAAGATGAATAGTTAACTTACAAACGCAAATGGGTGTCAAACCAAGTGAGGAAGAAGAAGAACTCTCCAAACCCCCAAACCCTAAGCTAAACCAACCTAAAACGAATTCTATCTGATATTTATAACAAAAATGGTTTATATAGTATGTGGAACTAAATTAGAAAAGAAAAGAAAAGGGAAAATATCTGCAGAAAACAGGGGATCGATCGATCGATCCCTTTGATCGATCGATCGATGGTTGGAAAATAATCCCACTGTCTAAGATTGAAGGCAAATATCTGAAGTATCGATCGATCAATCCCATTGATCGATCAATCGATCAAGCAGGTCTTAGCCAAGTTCCCCCTGCTTTGGTTCAATTGGTTTTCTCGTCCGCTAAAATTGTCGTAACTTCTTCATTAGGGATCAGATTCGTGCACCGTTCATGGATGCATGAAGCTTGTGAGGAGGACTACAACTTCCATGAAGATGTTGGGCCAGGTTTCCAAACTGTCGAAAGACCAAAATGCCCTTGAACGTGCGATTGCATACGAAAATTAGCCGGAATGTGTCTGAACTGCACACTTAGTATTCAAATGCCTATAAAAGCTCAATTAACCCCTAAAAAGTATGTTAACATAGAAATCCGAGATTGTCAAGTTAACGAGCATAAATATAGGGAATAAGATACCCGGGGGCTAAAATGCGTAGCTTTGAGGGATGAAATACATAATATTTGTGTATTATCACACCCCCTAACTAACACATTGCTAGTCCCTAGCAATGAAATAGGATACAAAAAGAACTACAATCATACCAAAAGCAGGATACGAGTACAAAAATATGGTATAAAAGCATAAGGCCACTTATTCGTATCAAATATTGCATGTTTCCACCCGTTAACTTTATTCATTCTAGCGCTTTTACGATCCTTAATGCCTATATTTATGCTCATTAACCATACAACCTTTGATTTGGATACATACATGTTTTGCATGGGGTAATTGTGCTTTTGTAGGTATTGAAACGCTAAGAGTGAGGATCCGTTATATTTCGGAGAACTTTCGTTGTTGGACGATACTTGAAGGGAATTTTAGTCAATTCACCTTTCTTCTCCAGCTCTTGTAAATTCCATGTATGCTTAGTTCATTGAGTTATCATCGTGTGGCCACAAACGGTACGTCGTTTGGAGTTCGGACGAAGAAGATATGGCCATTTCCGTTCGTGGACTTTTCCCCCTCTTCATGCACCAAACATGGCTGGAAAACAGAGTACCGGTCGACTGCGGTTTCAGGCCCGATCGACCGCCTTTTGGCCTTTTTCGGTGGGAAGGAGACAGTGGGCTTTTACAAGAAGGCGCGGTCGACCGCGCCCCTGCGACCGATCGACCGCGGTTACCAGATATTTTGCACTTGTTTCCTTTTCTTTTCTTTTTCCTTTATTTCTTTTGTAACTTACTATGTAAAGAAATTTTGGTTTCTTTTTCATTATGAAGATATAATATTAGATTTTAGAGAGTTTTAGGTTAGGGTTTGGGGGATTTGAGAGTTCTTCTTCTTCCTCTCTTGGATTGACACACTTTAGGGTTTGTAATTGGTACTTTCATCTTCCCTCTCCATTAATATAGCTTGTATTCCATTAATTCTTACTTTGTAGTGTAATTTACATGCTTTGTTGATTACGTTTACATGCCTTCTTTACTTGCTTTCTAGTGTAGTTTTATCGCATTTATTTACCGTGTTTCAGTTACCTCATTTTTAACATGCTTTCTAGCTAATTTAAATTAAGTTGTGTATGAATTGAACTCACTCGAGTTGACGCGTTGCTTTGTTTTTCTGATGGTGTTTACGGGTCTATTTCGGGTGCATTGTCCTAGTTACTGCGCCTAGGAGATTTGACGGGGCATATCATGTACGTCCCGTGCTTACGACCTTGTGTGCACAATTTCTGGGATATTTATTGACGCCAAAATCTTATTAGGCTTTTATGCGGATTTAGTGGTGTGACAACCCTTGGTTCAATTAACTGTTGAAACCAGATGCATTCTAAATAACTCGTCGACCCATCTATCCATTTTATACAAATTAACTCGGGGTGAGGGATATTTGACGCAACCTAAAGTTTACTCGCTTTATTAATCTAGTTTCAATACCCTCGCCTAGATTAATATTTTCCTTTTATGCATCTTTTCCTTTTTAGTTTGTAATCACCTTTTGTACTTTTATTTCGGAGCACTAAATCAATTAAATTTTAGCATCTCGTACCTGTGGATTTTCGATACCCGACTTACCTCTATGCTTGCCTCACAAGTGTATTCGTAATTTAGGTTTGTTTGTATTGAGTAGGCGAAACAAAAACAACGACTGCGCACCTTACACGCGTGCACCTTTCGCACTCGATCAAAATGCCGCCGTTGCCGGGGATGAGTTATTTTTAGACTTTATTTGATTTAGTATGTCATAGTATTTTCTTTCTATTTGTATTATTTGCTATAATATTTTTTGTAGGACTTCCACATTTGAGCACTTAGAAACGCTTGAATTTTTCCCGCGCGCACCTATTTTGTGGAATTTGCCACTTCGAGCCATTTTTTGGGGTAAGCATGTCTTATTCCAATTCTTTCATTAATCATTGTTATAATTCTCAAAATACTCGTAATCCTATGACTTTAGGTGAATACTTAGAATACCAAAGAATTTCAAATTCAAATATGACTTTGGGCGAGTATAACGAAAGTCAAAACTTGGGTTATTGGAATTTTGATGATAACGATAATGATTTTGGGCCTTTACCTCCTTATAATAGGAATTTTGAAATGAATTCGAATAGTTTTCAAAATTCCTTTAATAATGAGTTTTCATTTAAGTCCGATGGTAATTTTCAAAGTTCCCATTTTCATGGATCCGCACCTCGACCTATGACATTCGGTGAGAGCTTGCGTATGTATGAGAATGAGAAAATTGAAAATCGTTATTGGGAAGAAAATTATTGTTGGAAACATGAGTTGGATTTATTATTTGAGTCCGATGACGATTTTTCTTCTGAGACTTTCGAAGTCGAAGAATGTTTTGAACCAAATGAGGACTTTGTGCCTACTTTTGGAACAAACCATTCTAAACTTTGCCCATTGCATAATAGATATTGAAAGCGAGGATGAAAATGACGTAATATCTATTTGCAATGAAATGATTTCTTCTTTGGCCCCCAAAGAAGAACATTTCATTGAAAATGATATTATTTCCTTCGAAACTCAATCTTCATGCGATGATGATTCATCTCATGAGTTTGAATTTCTTTCATCCCCATTTTCATTCTCTATTATCACACCGTCTCAAGTACCCGATGATTTGGTTTCAAACTTTAATGTTTTAAACCTTTTCGCCGATGAGGAGTACTTGTTCGAGTCGCCTTCCACGATCGCATTCGTGCCTTTGTGTGTGCCGCCTCCCATTCTAATTTCAAAATCATTGGGAGGGTATTTAACTTTTCTCGGTACCCACATGTTCTTGTCACCCGTTCAATCCAGACCCCCCGTCATCCCTCCAAAACTTTTAATTGGCGATGGTTAATTTCTTACGCCTTACACATGCCTTCCATTGTTCAAACGGAATTCATATTTTTCGGAAGGCATGCTTGTATGTAAGGGTACAACGGTTATCCTCCAAAGTTAAATTATGTTTGCGGTGGAACCTCAGCTATTTAGACTTCTAGTGTATAGTTAGTGTGAAGCCTAAATAGTAGGTTGTATATAGTTAGCTTTTTATTCTTTCTTTCTTTTTATTTTTCTTTCTTTTAATTTAGTCTAGTGTAATTAGTTAACTTTTTGTTATTTGTTTTTGCTATGCTCAGTACTAACTTATTTTGTAGATTCTTTGGACTCGTTCTTATGGGGATCGCTCCAGTTTTGGGTAATATAGCTCTTTTCCTCTCTTTGACTTGGTTCTTAATTTACATTGAGGACAATGTCAGGTTTTAAGTTAGGGGGTGTGGGATATTCTATCCATTTCCTTATTTAGTCCATGTTTTTGCTCACATGTTAGTTACTTAGTATGCTATTCTTAGAAAAATTGAAAATTTCAAAAATATCTTCTTTATTTTTTCTCCTTTATTGGGCATTTTGCCTTTATTTTCGATAATAAATTTCAATAATTGCCCGATCCAATAGACAACCCAACGATGCATGTTCTCGATTTTAGAAGTTATTAGACTTTAGTCTCAATTATTGATATTATGAATAACTTCATGAATTAAACTTTAATCCCATGTGCACATGCACTTTTATTGTTCTATTGATTTGGTTTAAGATTTTTATAACTCGGTAATCTTTTGTTGCATTGTATATACTTACACCGAGTAAGATTTGTACCTTTCGTCATTTGTGAGTGTATACAATATTCTTTTCTCATTGAAAACGTTGAATTCGTCTGTAATCTCACTATTATTTCATTTGATCCTTCATTAATTGAGTTCATACTTGAAATGTGTTACTTGATCATGATTTTCATATACTGTTTTGACTCGAGAATCACGTAAACTTTGGAAATGATCATAGGCCATCTTTGTTATATCACCCATATTGACCTTGACCCCACCCTTATATGTTTACCCTCGTTAACCCCTTTGAGCCTAAATATAGCCTTTCATTTCATAACCCAAAATCCCATAACCAACTCTAAATTGGAGTTTTAGCCCATATATACACTTTTCATACCTTTGTTTGGAATGTTGCTTGGGATTGAATTTTGTTGTTGTGATGTCGGTCGCAATTTAGGTGTCTGAGAGTATGAAAAGTAAAGAAATAGAGTAGTGAAAAAAGTGAGGAAAAAGAGAAAGTAAAAAGTAGAAGAAAACATGAGAAAAAGAAGAAAAGAAAAGAAAGAGAAAGTTGTAATTGTTGTATATAATTCAATAAGCTTTGATTACTCTCCCCGATGATATATCTAATGCCGTTTTAGAACTTGTTTTCCAACTTTTGATATTGCCCGCATTTTCCCATTATCCTGAGTTTTCATTCCGAACACTTTGAATCCGTACATACATTCCCTTAATTTCATACCCTAGCCTAACCTACATTACAACCCTATTAAAGTCCTTTATGATCTTTGGTGCATGTAATTCAAAGGTTTAAATAATTTTGATAATCTGTGAAAATGCATTTCGCCTCTTTTAATGTGCGGTATCCTTTCATTGAGATTACAGTTTTTCATTTTATATATAGCGTTCTTCATTTGTGACATATGTACGGCCTAATTTCCATTTACATTTACTCTTTATGCCCGCATGTTCCGTGTGTTACCTCCCTATTTCGAGTGAATTCGCTTGATGAGTGTAATGCCTGTGAGGATTGAATATATGCTCACTTTAACGTTTATCCGGTTTATATAAGTTTTTGCCAAATCACACTTTGCATATGCTCGCTCCCCTCCCACATTTTAAGGTTTCAATTCTATGGGTGCATTTTATAATGTTAATGATTTGGACTTTTGTTTGAATCCGTTCAATGTGCTAATAATGTGTATGAAATCTTGATCGCTATTGTTGGGCTTGTCGCATGTTGGGTTGGGCATATTTTGAGGAAACCATGTGATGTTTATGGGTAACATCCCTGAAAACCCTCACAAGACAACACTCGTCCACTAGGGTGACCTAGGGGTTTAACGGCTTATTGCATACGCTAAATGCAATCGTGCTCCCTATGAAAGTGGAATTTATATTTTGATGCATATATACGTCTTGTACTGCCTTCTGTGCACTCGTTTCGGTTGCTTCATTACTAGGGACTAGCAATGTTTAAGTTAGGGGTGTGATTCATATCAAATATTACATATTTCCGCACGTTAACTTTATGCATTCTAGCAATTTTACGGTCCTTAATGCCTATATTTATGCTCATTAACAGGAAAATCTTGGATTTGGATATATACATGTTTTGCATGGGTTAATTGTGCTTTTGTAGGTATTGGAACGCTAAAAGTGAGGATCCGTTACATTTCGGAGAAGTTCCGTCATTGGATGCTACTTCAAGGGCATTTTAGTCAATTCACACTTCTTCTTCAGCTCTTGGAAATTCCATGGATGCGTAGTTCGTTGAGTTAGCATCGCGTGGCCACAAACGGTGCGTCGTTTAGAGTTCGGACGACGAAGATATGGCCATTTCCGTTTGTGGACTTTTCCCCCTCTTCATGGACCAAACAAGGCTGGAAAACAGAGTACCGGTCGACCGCGGTTTGAGGCCCGATCAACCGCCTTTTGGCATTTTGCCGTGGGAAGGATACAGTGGGTTTTTACAAGAAGGCGCGGTCGATCGCGCACCTACGACCGGTCGATCGTGGTTACCAGATATTTTGCACTTGTTTCCTTTTCTTTTATTTTTCCTTTATTTCTTTTGTAACTTACTATATAAAGCAGTTTTGGTTTCTTTTTCATTATGAAGAGATAATATTAGATTTTAGAGAGTTTAGGTTAGGGTTTGTGGGATTTGAGAGTTCTTCTTCTTCCTCTCTTGGATTGACACACTTTAGGGTTTGTAATTGGTACTTTCATCTTCCCTCTCCTTTAATATAGCTTGTATTTCATTAATTCTTTCTTTGTAGTGTAATTTACATGCTTTGTTAATTAGTTTTACATGCTTTCTTTACTTTCTTTCTAGTGTAGATTTATCGCGTTTTAACATGCTTTCTAGCTAATTAAAATTAGATTGTGCTTGAGTTGAACTCACTCGAGTTGACGCGTTGCTTTGATTTAGTGATGGTGTTTACGGGTCTATTTCGGGTGCGTTGTCCTAGTTATTGCGCCTAGGATATTTGACGGGGCATATCATATATGTCCCATGATTACGATCTTGCGTGCGCAATTTCCGTGATATTTGTTGACGCCAAAATCTTATTAGGCTTTTATGCGGATTTAGGGGCGTGACAACCCTTGGTTCAATTAACTGTCGAAACGAGACGCATTCTAAATAACTCGTCGACCCATGAATCCATTTTAAACAAATTAACTCGGGTGAGGGATATTCGATGCAACCTATAGTTTACTCGCTTTGTTAATCTAGTTTCAATACCCTCGCCTAGATTAATATTTCCCTTTTATGCATCTTTTCCTTTTTAGTTTGTAATCACCTTTTGCACTTTTATTTCGGAGCACTAAATCAATTAAATTCTAGCATCTCGTCCCTGTGGATTTTCGATACCCGACTTACCGATGTGCTTGCCTCGCAAGTGTAGTCATAATTTAGGTTTGTTTGTATTAAGTAGGCAAAATGAAAACAACAACCGTGCACCTTACATGCGCTTACCTTTCGCACTCGATCAACCACTTTCGCGGTCGATTCGATTGCATTTAGCATGTACAATAAGCCGTAAAACCCCTAGGTTATCCTAGTGGACGAGTGTCGTCTCGTGAGGGTTTTCAGGGATGATACCCACAAACATCACATGATTTCCTCAAAATATACCCAAACCAACACGCGACAAGCCCAACAATAGCGAACAAGATTTCATACACATTATTAGCACATTGAACGAATTCAAACAAAAGTCTGAAATCATTAACATTATAGAATGCACCTCGTAGAATTGAAACCTTAAAATGTGGGAGGGGAGCACATGAAAAGTATGATTTGGAAAAAATTTAAATAAACAGGATACTAAATAGAGCAAGCATATATTCAAACCTCACGAGCATTACACTCATCAAAGGAATTTACTCAAAACAGGGAGATAACACATGGAACATGCATGCATAAAGAGTAAATGTAAGTGGAAACTAGGCCGCACACATGTCACAAATGAAGAACGCTATATATGAAATGAAAAACCGTAATCTCAATAAAAGATACCGCTCACTAAAGGAGGCAAAATGTATTTTCACAGATTTTCAAAACTATTTGAACCTTTGAATTACATCTACTTAAGATCACATAGGACTTTAATAGGGTTATAATGTAGGTTTGGCTCGGGTAAGAAATGAGAGGAATGTATATACGGATTCAAAGTGTTCGGAATGAAAACTCGGGATAATGGAAAAATGCGGGCAATATCAAAATTGGAAAACAAGTTCCAAACGAGCATTAGATATATCATCGGCGAGAGCAATCAAAGCTTATTGAACTATATACACAACATTTACAACTTTCTCTTTCTTTTCTTTTCTTCTTTTTCTCATGTTTTCTTTTGCTTTCTTTTGCCTTTTTGACTTTCTTTTTTTCATCACTTTTTCACATCTCTTTTTATTTACTTTTCAAACTCTCACATGCCTAAATTGCAACCGCAATACAATAACAACATTCAATCCCAAGCAACATTCCAGACAAAGCTATGGAAGGTGTATGTATGGTTTAAAACTCCAATTTGGAGTTGGTTATGGGGATTTGGGTAATGAAATGAAAGGCTATATTTAGGCTCAAATGAGTTGACTAGGGAACATATAAAAGGTGATGTCAAGGCTAATATGGGTGATATAACAAAGAGGGCCTATGATTATTTTCTAAAGTTTACGCGATTCTCGAGTCAAAACAAACTTTGAAAATCATGCTCAAGTAAAACATTTCAAGAAAGAACTCAATTAATGAACGTTCAAATGAAAGAATAGAGAGATTACCAATGACTGTAACATTTTCAAAGAGGAAAGAATAGTCTATAACACTCACAAACGACGAAAGGTACAAAGCTTACTCGGTGTAAGTATATACAATGCAACAAAAGATTATCGAGTTATAAAATCTTAAACCAAATAAATAAAGCAAGAAAAGTGCATGTGCTCATGGGATTAAAGTTTAATTCATGAAGTTATTCATAATATCAATGATATGAGGACTAAAGTCTAATAACTTCTAAAATCGAGAACATGCATCGTTGAGTTGTCTATTGGATCGGGTAATTATTGAAATTTATCATTGAAAACAAAGGCAAAATTCCCAATAAAGGAGAAAAAAGAAAGAAAATCTTTTTGAAATTTTTAATTTTTCTAAGAAAAGTATACTAAGTAACTAACATGTGAGCAAAAACATGGACTAAATAAAGAAATGGATAGAATATCCCACGCCCCCTAACTTAAAACCTGACATTATCCTCAATGTGAATTAAGAACCAAGTTAAAGAGAGGAAAATAGCGATATTACCCAAAATTGGAGTGATCCCCATAAGAACAAGTCCAAAGAATCTACAAAACAAGTTGTTATCGAGCATAACAAAAACAAATAACCAAAAGTTAACTAATTACGCTAGACTAATTTAAAAGAAAGAAA
Source organism: Sambucus nigra (assembly GCA_949130495.1). Taxonomy (NCBI): domain Eukaryota; kingdom Viridiplantae; phylum Streptophyta; class Magnoliopsida; order Dipsacales; family Adoxaceae; genus Sambucus; species Sambucus nigra. The sequence continues at coordinate 173,795,140 of OX422218.1, read as the reverse complement.
AAAACAAAAAGAAAGAAAGAATAAAAAGCTAACTATATACAACCTACTATTTAGGCTTCACACTAACTGTACACTAGAAGTCTAAATAGTTGAGGGTCCACCACAAAAAATGATTTGACTTTGGAGGATAACTGGTGTACCCTCACTCTCAAGAATGCCCTAAAAAAATATGAATTCCATTTGAACAACGGAAGGCATGTGTAAGGCGTAAGAAAGGAACCATTGTCAATTAAAAGTTTTGTAGGGACGATGGGGATTTGGATTGAATGGGTGATAAAAACATGTGGGGACCGAGAAAAGAAGAATATCCTCCCAAAGATTTTGAAATTGGAATGGGAGGTGGCGCACATGAAGGCAAATATGCGTTCATGGAAGGATACTCGAGCAAGTACTCCTCATCGGTGAAAAGGTTTAAAACATTAAAGTTTGAAACCGAATCATCAGGTACTTGTGACGGTGTGATAACAGAGAATGAAAATGGGGAGGAAAGAAATTCAAACTCAAGAGATGAATGATCATCGCTTGAAGATTGAGTTTCGAAGGAAATAAGGTCATTTTCAATAAAATGTTCTTCTTTGGGATCCAAAGAAGAAATTATTTCATTGCTAATAGATATTACGTCATTTTCATCCTCAATTTCAATATCTATTACGCAATGGAAAAGTCGACAATGATTTGTTTTAAAGTAGGCACAAAGTCCTCATTTGGTTCAAAACATTCCTTGACTTCAAAAGTCTCGGAAGCAAAATCGTCATCGGACTTAAATAATATATCCAACTCATGTTCCCACAAACGATTTTCTTCCCGATAACGATTCTTAAGTTTATCATTCTCAAGCATGAGCAAGCCCTCGCCAAAAGTCATAGGCCGAGGTGCGGATATTTGAAAATGGGAATTTTGAAAATTACCATCGGACTTAAACTTAAACTCATTATTATAGGAATTTTGAAAACTATTGCAATTCGTTTCAAAATTCCTATTATAAGGAATTAGAGGCCCCAAATCATTATCATTATCATCAAAATTCCAATAACCCAAGTTTTGACTTTCGTTATACTCGCCCAAAGTCATATTTGAATTTATAATTTTTTGGGACTCTAAGTATTGACTGAAAGTCATAGGATTACGAGCATTTTGAGAATTATAACAATGATTACCGAAAGAATTGGAATAAGACATGCTTACCCAAAAAATGGCTCGAAGTGGCGAATTCCACAAAGTAGATGCGCGCGCGAAAAATTCAAGCGTTTCTTGGCGCTCAAATGTAGAAGTCCTGCAAAAAGGTTAGGCAAAAAATACAAATAGAAAGAAAATACTACGAAATACTAAATCAAATAAATTCTAAAATAATCTAATCCCCAGAAACGACGCCATTTTGATCGAGCGTGAAAAGCGATGCACGTCAAGCGCCGATCGTTTTTGATGTTCACCGCCTCAAAACAAAAACCTAAATTATGACTGCACTTGCTATACAAGTGTAGCGGTAAGTCAGGTATCAAAAATCCACATAGACGAGTTGCTAGAATTTATAGGATTTAATATTCCTAAATAAAAGTGTAAAACAAGATTATACGCAAAAAGAAAAAGATACAAAAAGGAAATGATTAATCTAGGCGTGGGAAAATAAAGCTAGACTAATAGAGTGAGTAAGAACTATAGGTTGCGTTAAATATCCCTCGCCCGAGTTAATTAGTATAAAATGGTTACATGGGTCGACGAGTTATTAAAAATGCGTTTCGTTTCGACAGTTAATTAAATCAAGAGTTGTCACGGCCCTAAATTTGCATAAAAGTATAATATGATTTTGGCATCAACAAATACCCCAGAAATTACGCACGCAAGGTCACAAGCATGGAGCATACATGATATGCCCCGTCAAATCCCCTGGGCATAATAACTAGGACAACTCACCCGAAATAGACCTGTAAACACCATCACCAAAGCCAAGCAACATGTCAACCCGGAATGAGTTCAATCCGACACAACCTAGACTAACTTAGCTAGAAAGCATATTAAAAATGCGGTAAATAAAAGCGATAAATAAACGCAATAAATCTACACTACAAATCAAGTAAATGAAAGCATGTAAACCTAATTATGAAAGCACGTAAATTAACTACAAAGCAAGAATAAAGGAAATACAACTATATTAAAATGGTGGGGAAGATGAATAGTTAACTTACAAACCCAAATGGGTGTCAAACCAAGTGAGGAAGAAGAAGAACTCTCCAAACCACCAAACCCTAAGCTAAACTAACCTAAAACGAATTCTATCTGATATTTACAACAAAAATGGTTTATATAGTAAGTGGAATTAAATTAGAAAAGAAAAGAAAAAAGAAAAGAAAAGGGAAAATATTTGCAGAAAACAGGGGATCAATCGATCGATCTCTTTGATCGATTGATCGATGGTTGGAAAATAAGCCCACTGTCTAAGCTCGAAGGAAAATATTTGAAGGATCGATCGATAGATCCTTTTGACCGATCGATCGATCAAGCAGGTTTCAACCAAGTTTCCCCTGCTTTGGTTCAATTAGTTTTCTCTCATTACACCAAAATGGGCAAATTAGCACCCTTTCAGCGGCTAGCCTTGTCACGGTCATTGACCGTGATAAAAAAACACGTATTTTTTTTATCACGGTCATTGACCGTGACAAGGCCGTGACAAATTCTTGCCACGGTCGATAACTGTGACAATACTTATAATATTGTCACGGTCAAAGACCGTGACATGTCCGTGACAAGTTTAGCAGTAAATAACCCTTTCCCCTCCTTTTTTTCCTCACCGATTTGTTTCCCTCCACTCTCTCTCTCTCTCTCTCTCTCTCTCTCTCTCTCTACGCGCTACTCTCCATCTCTCTCTACTTTCAGGTTGGTCTCTCTCTCTCTCTCTCTTCCATATATATATATATATATATATATGTGTGTGTGTGTGTGTGTGTGTGTGTGTGTGTGTGTGCGTGTGTGTGTATGTGCGTGTGTGTATGTATGTGTGTGTGTGTGTGTGTGTTTGTGTGGTGGGTGGGGAGGGGAGGGGAGGGGGGTGTATGTGCGTGTGTGTGTGGTGGGGGGTGCGGAGGGGGTGGGGTTGTGTGTGTGTGTGTGGTGGTGGGGTAGGGGGCAGGGGTGGGGGTGGGGGTGGGGGGCTGTGTGTGTGTGTGTGTGTATGTGCGCGTGTGTGTAGTGTGTGTGTATGTGCATGTTTTTGCGTATGTGCGGGAGGGGGAAATGATGCGGGGGGTGTGACGGGGGGTGGGGCTGCGTGCGTGTGTGTGGGGAGGGGGTGGGTGTGGGGCAAGGGAAAATGGGGTGGGGGTGGGGCTTGTTAATTTTTTTTTATTAAATTTTGATTGGGTTATTAGATATTTTCCCTCATATGCAAGTAGTGTCCCTTATAAACGAATTGATTGATTATTAATTTTTTTAGTGAATTAATATGAAAGTAAGATTGCCCCTCATTGTAAATTAGTAAATTAATATATGAAAGTAGGATTGCCCTTCAATTTTTTAGTAAATTAATATACTTTAATTGTTAGTTTAATTGATGAAAAGAATTAATTGAGTAGATGAATTACAAGGAGTACGGGATACACATTTGTTGTTGCCATTGCAGTTAGATTATAGTGGATCGATGTTGGGTTGGTTAATTTTAAAAGTGGCAGGACCACTGGATTATTGTCCATATGGGGGTGGGATTTTTCAACTTTTTTTGAAAATTACTTTATATAACGAACAATATATATATAGTATGATAATTAAATGAAACATAATTGAAATTACATATAGTGCACAAGAGTCCAAAAAGTGTTGATTGAACGGTTACGTTTTCGGCGCTAAAGTGTATGAGAAAAGTACAAATATACAGAACTCGGGCATTTCATACAAGGCTCTTACTTTCTTTCGAGCGGGGGCAAAAGATAAAAATCTCGTTGAAGCTGAAATGACTTACTATGGTATAATCCGAAATATATTTGAATTGGATTATATAAGTTTCAAAGAGGTTGTATTTTAGTGTGACTGGGTAAGATTTGAGGATAAAAATGATTGTAAAATTGATCCTGTTACCAATTTGAACATGGTTGACTTGTCCAAGTTGAAGAGCAATGACCACGTGAGAAATGAGCCATTTGTTTGTACATTTCAAAAGGTTAACCAAGTGTTTTACTCGGAGTATATCAACAACGAGCCGTGATCAATTGTCCAACACGCACCAAAGCGTCTAAATAGTAGTGTGGATGACTTGGCTACTCCCATCGAATATCAATCCATTTTTTATGATAACCCGAATTTGAAACAATTTTTCAATTTGTAATAAATATTCCAATTTTTACTTTATCAATCCATTTTAATGCTTTTAATTGATTTTCACTTTATCATTTTCACTCTTGTGTAGTGTGCGTGTGTGTGGGCAGTAGGGGTGTGGGTGGGGATGTTTCGAATTTTTAGTAATTGTACATATTTTGAGCTAGATGCTGTTGTTTTGGAATTCAGAATTGATGTGTTTAATAGTAACAATTCATTTGGATTTGTAGTAATTGTACATATTTGCATGTCTTCTTCTAATTCATTTTGATTTGTACTAATAACATTTTTTAACAGCAAATGTCTCTTTCAGGTATTAAGGCGAGGATGATGATGCTAGTTATGATGATGTCGTTTGGGCATGGTGGTAGCTGAGGCGACGAGGGATCCTCAGCCACTACGCTCCCCAAATATGGCAAATTGGGGATGACCGTCGAGAACAAATCGGGGCTATTAGCGAGATCCCTTGAGATGGTAAATATGGTCATTGGCCCGGGGTACACTAGTTGGAAGGAGGTGCCAATTGAGATCAAGTTAGCTATTTGGATGGAACTACATGTAATGTATTTATATTTATATTTATATTAATATTTCAATTTTGATTTTGATTTCATTTTATATTTATATTTATATTTATTTTCAACTAACATTGTATTTGTTGGATAGGAACAATTCAGTCTGGATCCAAAGCTACGCGATTCTGTATTGGAGCAGTTGAGGGAGCAACACAAGACGTGGAAGAAAATATGCGGACCTGTTACTTTGGGAAGACATGAGAGTTCGTTATCCGAATGCGTGAATCCGTCCCACCGAAGGAGCCGATCTTATTGGCACAATGGCAAAAGATCATTGACAATGAGATCGGGGAGCGACAATTGGCATCTCGCCAATCGAGGAGGGAAAATCGGGCAAAAAAGACGGACGTGCACTACTTCGGTCGGACGTCTTACGCTGAGGTGGAGCATAGGATGATGGTAAGATTTAATTTTTTTATAACTATAGAAATATATTATTCTACATTATTTTACTTTGCGGGGCCGATACTAATTTTGCTTTTTTTTTAATTTCAGGGGACAGGGACTGGCCATGGGAGTAGGCCACATAGGCTCGATACTTATGTTTCTCTTCAGACGTAGAAGGGGAAGGACAAGGAGGTGTCCCCGAACATCGCGGCCACGATTGTAAGTAATCCAACAGTTTACTTTTTGTTAATTACGTTATAATTTTTTAATTTACTTATTTTACTAATCATGTGCTTTTTGTCGTTTCAGGCAAAGCTTAAGGAAGTGCATGAGTCGTAGTCTGATGCTGACAAGACATCTTTGTCCATAGACACACTCAACCAAGTGTTTGACACTGATCACAAGGGGAGGACAAGGGGGTCAGCTAACGGGTGGCCAAATCTAGGATCATCGGATTGGAGATGAGCGACACCGGGTTGGATTAAATGGTGGACTCGCATGACATGAAGCTGTCCCGTTTAGAGGTGATGGTATAAGATATATTCTCATTCATGAAGTGTTCATTGGGCGAAAATCGTAATGGGAAAGGGAAGGAGAAGGTGGTGGAGGAAGAGGTGCAGGAGGACGAGGATGTGGACCTCGCTGCTTCATCGCCGACACGTGCGAACTATGATGATCCACTCCCCTATTTGGCTCCCTTCGACCGACCGATGTTAACACTTGGTTGGCCGAGCGTGTTCATACTGGACATATTTAATGGCCAGCGGATTGGGAGGGGGTTAAGGGACCCGAATACCGTTCAGGGTATGCCAGTTCATGGATGTTCGCTTCAAGACATAGAGTCCAAGGTGCTCATCATGCATGTGGTACCTGGGAAAGAGAACTCCCCATTGTGGATGCGCGAACAATGCGGCATGATGTATATTAATGGGTGTGTCAATTCGTATATCGTGTGTCCTACTCACCTCCTCAAAGTTAACCTTACCCCAGATATTTAGTGACATTATTTGAATTGAATTGTTTTAAGTTGTTACATTTGAATTATATTTGGATTATATCGTGGTTCATATTGTCTCTATTTTGAATATATATTTTCATTATCTCTATTTTATTTGGATATATGATGTTTGAACAGGTACAACGTTGCTATAACATGTACAAATATACTGCTAAACAGTGGCAATGGCCATATTGCCCAGCAGGTTTTTTTCAATTCTACCCAGAATTGTCACGGTCATTGACCGTGACAAGTCCGCGACAAAGATATGTGTCACGGAGTTGTCACGATCAATGATCGTGACAATTTTTTAAACATTGGCACGAGTTTGTCACGATCCTTAACCGTGACAAAACTTGTCAAGGTCAGGGACCGTGACATGACCATGATAAGTCTAACGAAATTGTCATGGTCAATGATCGTGATAAGTCCGTGACAAAAAAAGTTGTCACCCCCAGAATTGTCACGGTCATTGACCTTGACAAGTTGAACTTGTTAAGGTCAATGACCGTAATAATTCGGCAGATTTGGTATAGTATCTTCTGCTAACATCGTCGTAACTTCTTCGTTAGGGATCAAATTTGCACACTGTTCATGGCCATGCGAAGCTTGTGAGGAGGGCTACAACTTCCGTGAAGACGTTGGGCCAGGTGCCCAAAATGTGGAAAGACTAAAATGCCCTTAAACGTGCGATTACGTACAAAAATTAGCCGAAATGCGTTCGAACTTCACACTTAGCATCCAAATACCTATAAAAGCTCAATTAACTCCTGCAAAGCATGTTAACATAGAAATATGAGGTTGTCTGGTTAACAAGCATAAAGATAGGGAATAAGATACCCGAGGGGGCTAAAATTCATAGGTTCGAGGGATGAAATACGCAATATTTGCATATTATCAACGAGCAAATCGAATTTAGCCTTGGTGTTATGGACATTGACATCGCACTTCTTACTGATGAACCCATTGCTATTACTGAACAAAGCAGTGAGGATGATGTATTAATTTATAACACATGGTCCAAATCAAATAGGCCATGTCTGATGTTTATGAGAATGTGTATTGCACCAAATGTAAAGTCCTCCCTACCTGAAACCACTAATGCCAAACAATATCTGATAAATGTTAAGGAAAGGTTTTGCACTGATGACAAATCCGTGGCTGGGAAACTTATGGTCGACTTGACCACTATGCAGTTTGATGGCACTAAGACCATGAATGCACATATTATTGAAATGACCAATATTGCTGCCAAACTAAGGACCTTAGGATGTTCAGTGGGTGATTCTTTCTTAGTCCAATTTGTCTTAAATTTTTAGCCTTCTGATTATGGGTCTTTCCAGATTCATTACAATACCATAAAAGATAAATGGAATGTTAATGAACTGCAAAGCATGTTAGTTCAGGAAGAATGACGTCTTAAGCAGCAAACTGGTAAGGTGCCTAAATTTCAAGTGGCAAATGTGATGGCCAATAAAGGAGCTGGTAAGAAAAAGAAAGGAAAGGGCATAAAGCGCGGTCCTCGTCCTTCCAATAATGAACTTGATCCTTCCAACCAAAAGAAGAAAAAAGAAGCAGTCACATGTCACTTTTGTCACACGAAGGGGCATTTTCAGAAAGATTGCATAAAGCGTAAAGCTTGGTTTGAAAAGAAGGGTACAGTTTCTGCTTATGTATGTTTCGAATCAAACTTGATTGATGTTCCTTCTAACACATGGTGGATTGATTCAGGTTCTACTTGTCATGTTTCAAATAACATGCAGGGCTTCCTGTCCATTCGAGAAATAAAGCAAAATGAAGATATTCTTTACATGAGAAATCGGGCCAAAGCAAAAGTTGAAGCTCTTGGAGTTTTTTATTTAAAATTACAATCTGGATTTTATTTAGATCTTGAAGACACTCTTTCTGTATCCACTGTTTCAAGAAATTTAATTTCCTTGTCTAAACTCTCAATAAGGGGCTTTTCTTTTCATTTTCTGAATAATGGTTTTACATTATATAAGAATAATTCTGTTTTTGGCTCGATTTTTTGTCGAATGGTTTGTTTTAAATTAATCTTGATCCTCATTTTTTGGAATCTTTATTATCTCTGCATAGTAATATTGGAACTAAACGTCTCTCATTTAATGAGAATTCTGCTTACTTGTGGCATAAAAGATTAGGACACATATCCAGAGAGGGACTTGAAAGTCTTATTAAAGAGGGAATTATACCTAATCTGGATTGATCTGATTTTGGTGTATGTGTGGACTATATTAAGGGTAAATAGACCAAACATACAAAGAAAGGATCCACAAGAAGCACCCAACTTCTTGAAATTATATATACAAATATTTGTGGTTCTTTTGATGTTCCTTCTATTGGAGGAGAAAAATACTTTATCACTTTTATAGATGATTTTTCTCGATATTGCACATTGTATTTGTTACATGATAAAGCTCAATCCGTTAACGTGGTTGAGATTTATATTACAGAAGTAGAACGACAATTGGGCAAAAAGGTAAAAATCATTCGATCGGATAGAGGTGGTGAGTTTTATGGAAAATATGATGAAACGGGACAACATCCCGGTCCTTTTGCTAAACTCCTTGAACATTTAGGTATTTGCGCACAATACACCATGCCAGGTTCACCTTGGTAAAATGGTGTCGCCGAAAGGCGCAACCATACTCTTATTGAAATGGTTAGGAGTATGATAAGTAGAACTGATTTGCCTATATTTTTGTGGATGCATGCTCTTATGACTGCTGCCCATATCTTAAATAGGGTTCCTACTAAGGCAGTTTCAAAAACTCCTTTTGAACTATGAAAATGTTGGAAACCCTCTTTAAGTCATTTTCGTGTTTGGGGATGTACAACAAAAGCATGCATTTATAATCCACATGAAAAGAAGTTGGACCCTAATACGTTAACGTGTTATTTTATTGGGTATCTAGCAAAATCAAAAGGGTATAAGTTCTACTTTCCTAACCACACAACAAGAATTATTGAAACCGAAAATGCTAAATTCATTGAATATAGTGAAGTTAGTGGGAGTAATGAAGTTCGAAATGTGATTATTCAAAAAATCAAGGAAACTTCTCCTCTTCCAAGAATTCTGGATAATCAAAATGAGGTTCCTTGTGTTCCTATTGTTCATACTGATGTTGTTGAATTGATTACTGCTCCTAACAACAACGAAGAACAAATGGATGAACCACATACTGAACAACCATTAAACGCACCTATTATTGCAACACCACAAGATAGCTTTGAGGCAATCTCAGAGAAATCGGAGATCAGCTATTTCCGATGACTATGTGGTGTATCTTCAAGAAAATGAATTTAACATTGGAGATATTGATGATCCGATCTCATATGAAAAATATGTGTCTAGCATAGATTCTAATAAATGGATTGATGCCATGAATGATGAAATAAAATCCATGGATTTTAATCAAGTCTGGGAGTCAGTCAATTTTCCTAAAGGTAATAAAGCAGTTGGGTCTAAGTGGATATATAAGACCAAATGCGACTCAAATGGCAATATCGAACGACATAAAGCAAGACTTGTTGCCAAAGGTTTTACTAAAAAAGAAGGCATTGATTATAGTGAAACCTTCTCTCCTGATTCAAAGAAGGACTCACTTATTATCATATTAGCACTAATAACTCATTATGACTTAGAGCTACATCAAATGTATTTTGAAACAACTTTTCTTAATGGGAGTTTAGAGGAAGAAGTCTATATAGAACAACCACATGGCTTCATTCAAAAAGGATAGGAACACAAAGTCTACTTGTTAAAGAAATCCATATATGGACTTAAACAAGCTTCTCGTCAATGGTATTTTAAGTTTCATCATACCATTACATCTTTTGGGTTTAAGGAAAACACTGTTGATCGGTGTATATACCTAAAGACCAGTGGGAGTAAGTTTGTATTTTTAGTCCTATATGTTGATGACTTGCTTATCGCCGGCAGTGATATTGGTTTACTAAAGGACACTAAGAAGTTCCTTTCGTAAAAAATTGAAATGAAAGATTTGGGCGATGCATCCTTCGTGATCGGGATAGAGATTTCTCGTGATCGATCACAAGGATTGATAAGATTGTCTCAAAAGACTTACATTAATAAAGTTTTACAAAGGTTTAACATGAAAAATTGTAATCCTATTAATGTTCATTTAGCTTAAGTCAATGTCCCCAAACTGAATTGGAAAGGGATCACATGAAAGGTGTGTCATATGATTCTCTTATAGGGAGTTTATTATATGCACATGCTTGTACTCGATCGGATATTAGTTTTGCCATTGGGATGCAGGGAAGATATCAAAGTAATCCGGGTGACTTCCATTGGAAGGCTGCAAAGAAAGTGTTAAGGTACTTGCAAGGAACCAAAGACTACATGCTCACTTATAGGAGATCCGATCACCTTGAGGTGATTGGTTATTCAGACTCAGATTTTGGAGGATACCTTGATAGCAGGAAAAGCACTTCGGGTCATATTTATCTTCTGGCAGGAGGGGCCATTTCATGAAAAAGTGTTAAACAGAGTGTCATCGCTTCTTCAACTATGGAGGCTGAGTTTGTGGCTTATTTTGAAACTACAAATCATGGGTTATGGTTGCGAAATTTTATTTCAGGACTTAGTATTATGGGTTCAGTATCTAAGTCGCTGAAGATTTATTGTGATAATGTCGCATCAGTCTTCTTTTCAAAGAATGATAGATATTCAAAAGTAGCTAAGCATATTGAGATGAAGTATCTATCTGTCAAAGAAGAAGTTCAGAAACAAACTGTGTCAATTTAACATATCAATATCGATGATAATATAGTGGATCCTTTAACAAAAGGGCTATCTCCGAAGATATTTTTACAACATGCTAAAGAGATGGGTCTCGAGTAGTTAATTGTGTAATTTCTATTTTCTTAGTTATTTGACACAACTTTTAATATCAATAAAGAGTCTCTGAATTTTAAATTTCTGTCTTAATTATATACATGCATGTGAATGACTAAATGTGACAGAAATAGTATTTTTATAAAGACATTATAAGACCATTTTGATAACTCACATATTTATCCTTATTAAATATGACATTGGTGGCGTGGTGCATGGAAGGAACCATGCTCTTGAATTAGTGTGGAACCTCCATGACTCACACTAAAGAAGTATTTAGTTAAGGTGCTTGATGATGTTCTAAGATACTTGCACAACTTTTTTTAATCAATTCGTTATGTTTAACCTTATTAGGACCAAGTGGGAGACTGTTAGAATTAATATTTAATTATTTAATAATTACAAAATTTGGCCAAATTTTATAATTATAAAATAAATAAATAAATTATTTCTCCTAATTAGTGTGGTCCAAATAAGGGGACGAATTTGATTCAATTTATGTATTAATCTTAGGAAAATTATTATTCCAAAGGTCACATGACTTTTGGTATATTGTGAGTCCCTTTAGCTACTTTGGTGGATGGTAGATGATGAGTTTTAAAGGGAATTTCGGGTCCCTTCTACCATATATATAGTGAACCAATCTCCACCATTTGGTACACAGGAACACACAAAAATATATTTGGGCTAGTGTAACAACCCGCCTAAAATAATAACGGGTGGCCAGCCCTATACTATATTAGATCAGGAATTTTAGATGGTCCAGTCTCCACATCAACTGTCGGTACTATATAATATAGGACTAACTACCCAATATCATATCGGCGAGATGTTAAAATTAAATAAAATGTGCAACAGACAACCAACTAACACTACTTAAAAAGAAAAGTAAAATGCATACAAGAACTATGATAAATGAAATGCTAGAAATAAAATGAAATAAATAAATACAACCGAATGTACTACAAAAAGTAGACCCGAATAACCTGTCGGGTCACAGCAAATACAATAACTGGAATGGAATAAATATAAACATCTATATAAATATCCCTTGGGTACAAACCCGATGTACAACATGAATCCTACCTAGAATTTCAAAAGTAGGAAGCGGCTACCAGATACATCCCGCAACAGTCCGAACCTGTAACGGCTCCCAAGACTCTGGATAGGAAGTCATCCGGCATCCCTGCGGTAGGATACCTGTAATAATATATATATATATATATATATATATTTATACAGGCAGGAGAGAAAAGTAAACGGGTCAGAGCCCCGATTGTGAAAAATATTTAGCAAGTGTGTTAACCGTGCATAATAAATATCGGTGCACTTATTTCATAATTAAAGTGGAACCGCACTCTCGTGGAATCCCAACTCACCTCTCATCTAAAGGCGCGCACCTATTCGCGTCCTCAATTTAATAGTTAAATTACCCCCATTTATTAGGACAACCTAACTTATCATAGGCCTAGCCTATACCCACGAGATCTACCTTTCTATCATACCCCAAGAATCCACCCCCTTTTTCTAAACATAATTAAATATTTATTTTCAATCATATGTGCCTTATTAGGCTAAGTGGATTTCGGTTTATAATTTAAACAATTATAATTTAATAGATTACCCAATATGCAATTGGGTTGAAACATATAATTTAAATTTCTAATTAATGAGCATGGAAAAATCATTATTGACACAACTTCCCTCCAATTTCAACGTTGCGCTGCGTTTCGTGCGTGGGGTGTCTCGTAAAGCGAAATCCAAACAAGGAACCACCCCGTTACACTACTCCATGTCAACGTCGATCTTGGAGATCTATTATGCCACACATAAATATCGACAGACCTTCACTCTACTCTCAACAATGTACTATATTTCGTGCGTGGGGAGTCTCACAAAGCGAAATCCAAACAAGGAACCGCCCCGTTACACTACTCTTTGACAAAGTCGATCATAGAGGTCCATAATGCCGTGCATACCATAACTGGCAGAACTTTTCTCCAATTTCAACACTGCACTATGTTTCATGCGTGGGGTGTCTCGCAAAGCGAAATCCAAACAAGGAACCACCCCGTTACACTACTCCTTGACAATGTCGATCTTAGAGATCCATAATGCCATATATACAATATAATACTATTACTACAACTAACATCTCCAATCATATCCTTGGGATGATGTAACCGAAATATTCCTTAAATGCGATACATCAACCCTTATCAGTCTAGTACACCATAATCATCCGAGATGTACTCCACAAGGTTCTATATCCTTTCATCTATAGGATATATAAATATATATATATAGGTATTTTATGCTCACCATATATATACATATACCAATCATCCATACCCATGACCAAATTTACGCATCATATCTGATGTACAATGGACATGCACATAATCCACCCGGCTATATATATCGCCGATAAAACTACATCAATGCTATCATCTTCCCAGCGCCCGGCTCACGTAGCAACTGGGGACCACCTGGTGGGGATCAACGACACCCACCTCGTGATAACTCACACACACGACGTCCCGGGAAGCGGTCATAGCTCCACTGGCAATGAGACGAAACATACCCACCACGACTCATCCCAAAAATATATCTATCGTATAATAACCCACCGGATGACTATGACCTGGGGAATATCCACACCCTGCTCTATATGCCAGGATGCTCACCCTCTGCGCGGAAACTTCCCAATGATAGCATGAGCGGGGTATGCTTAACCACATAAGTATATATATCGCTCACATGCGCAATATACATACCTCCATATGATCCCATCATATGATCAAATAGTAAACCATCATATACGGTTTAAACATCCATACCATGTATGTCCACTACATAAATATATCCATATATATATATATATATATATATATATATACACACACACACATATTCACATATCCATATATCTATATATATAAACTAGTTCTCGTTCATACGTATAAGATATACAAACCCGGCTATAAGTATACATAAATCCTCAATATACAAGCCGTCACCACAAACTCAAATCATTTACCTTGATGTGTGAATACAATCCCTCACTTGAAACATATTCAATCATTTTTCCTATGATGAATAGTCTCCCAAAACCATATGTATATATCTATACATATATATTCAACATTAGGGTTATCACCCAAGAGTTTGTGTAGGAATCCATCACTACACATTTCATCCATAATTGAAGTACATATTTTCCTTTAGTACTATTTAACCATTGGCACACACATGACTTAATAGTCTAAAACCTCAATTTATTCCAACCTCATTTCAAGTATTGGAATCTCAATGGTTATTTCACCATTTCGTGTAAACTATCCTAACTAGAATTTATGCTACCGCTTATTCTAGTCGATAGTACAATCCCAATCGTTCCCAATTTCACCTATGGTTCAGATAAATCTCAGGAACCCTTACTTCTATTGAGTTATCAATTGTTCCTTAGTCTAAACATTTCTAAGGATATGAAACCCCTCACTCTTTAAGAGTATGCGACCACTCTCTTCCTTTTGGCCCCAATTTGTATCTTACAATATCCTATCCTTATAAGGATTTGACATAAAGGTCGGCCTAGAAAATTTCACAACATACATGGATATTTCTTATCCAATTATTCCAAGAAGTCCCCACTATCATATACTAAGTGAAAGACCCCCTATAAGCCTCCAAAGTATCTCTCACTTTATAAACCCAACCAAAAAGGGTAGAAATCATCCTAGAAAACCTCATAAAACAACCTATTAAGGAAGCCCCCAAGGATAAACTCCAAAAGAAAAGGGAAAGGACAACTCCAAATTTTGGGCTAAAAACAGGGGACCGGTCGACCGGTCCCAGACCCCCGGTCGACCGCGGGTCCAAATTTTGCCAACGAAGAAATGCAGTAGGCTTTTCCTTTAAGGCGCGGTCGGCCGGCCATACCAGATATTCTGGCCGATTTCCCAATTTCAGCAAACCCACGAAATTAATACCCTAAACCTTCATTCTAATCCCCAAACTTTCATCAAATTATGATGTTAAGCCCATTAATCAACCCAAAGTTGATCCCAACCATTTCTAATCCATTAAATCCATATTTAAACATTGATTTCAAGATTAAACCTAAAATCTAGGTTTTGATGTTAATACCCAAAAATCCATTTCTTTAACCCACAAATTATGAAATGAAATACACAAATAGCTATTTAGCAAGATTAAACACTTGCCTCAGATTTGTAGAGGTTGGATCATCCTCGATGTCGTGGTTTTGGGCCGGAATCTCCAAGCTTTCTTCCTCTCTCTCTTCTTTTCTTCTTTTTTCTCTCTTCTTTCTCCCTCTAGGGCTTTTTCTCTCTTTCTCTCCAATGAGAAATGGCTTCATCCGTAAGCCTCAAATCCCTTTAAAACAAAATCCCAATTTTAAATGTTAATACACACTTTAAATGACTCGTTTACTCCAATTCAAGTCAAAATAACTTAAAAACATTCTGGAGCCGAAATAAGACCCAATGACAGTCATTTTGACTATCTCGACCCTTCCGGGATCGATGGTACCCGCAAAAATATCATCCGAAATACTTTAAAATGTCCTCTATTTTTGGACTTCAATTCCCAAATTTTGAAATTCTCCAATTTAATTAAATTTTATCTTCCCAAAATTTAATTTCTCAGTCTCCAAAAATCGAGGGTTATTACAGCTAGGAAGGGAAAATCCTGATTTTCCAAATTTTCCATATTTTGGAATTCTGACTGTTTTTTGAAGAGATTCTGGATCATTTGGAGGAGTTTTTCTCAAGACACATCAAGGACTATAAACAAATCAAGTCTTCATGGAAAAAGATATTTTTCCATATAATTTGTAGTTAAAAATGAATTTATGATTGCATGATTATATTAAGATCCTGTAAGAATTAATTTCATGTTATAAATAATTCTTATTATTTTTACATAACACTCCTTTATTCTCTATAAAAAAAATATTTCTCTCATATATTCGTGCCAACTATAGGCACTTTGTGATTGAAACATAGAAGCTATACACATACCGTATTAGGATAATATTCAGAAGAATCGATGAATCTGAGTTGTTGGCTTAAATAAGCAACTTTATAACCAAATTTACAAGAGAAGCAAGATCAGTTGGCTTAAAATAAAATTATTAAAATATTAGTTGAAGATGCTATGGGCCAATGGCTAAGTTGGTGGCTGATGTGCAAAAATTTCAAGAGGACGACTTTCGCCAGGTTAGAAAAATCCATGAAAATGATAAAGTTTGCAGATTCACATATACATTATCTCATACAAAGCTTCAAGACTCTTTTATTGATGATAAAAGATTATAATTTGCCGGAAGTTAGGAATAAATATTTTCTCAGGCTTTCCAAAATAAATCTTAGGGGTGTAAAGAAAATTTTGAAAATATGAAAAACCATCCATATTTAAATTTGAATTTCGTGAATATATATCTAAATAAATATTCAAATAGATAGCACTTTCAATTATCCAAAAATACTGATACGAATATGTGTAGTAAATGCATTTGATGCGGATAATAGGGGAACTATCCATATTTAAGACAATAGTTTAATATCCATGTCCGGACGGAGTGT
Organism: Sambucus nigra; assembly: GCA_949130495.1. Classification (NCBI taxonomy): domain Eukaryota; kingdom Viridiplantae; phylum Streptophyta; class Magnoliopsida; order Dipsacales; family Adoxaceae; genus Sambucus; species Sambucus nigra. The sequence goes on along the minus strand of OX422218.1, from coordinate 173,778,388 downwards.
CATTAATTTTATTCTATGTATTTTGTTATGTTTATATATTTATTCATAACAGCTTCTCTACAATGTTAATTTGATAAGATCTTGAGTCATTTAAATTTTTTGTCGAACTTTCACTTTAAAAAAAGACCTATTCAGGCGTATCTCTAGAATTTGACTTTCGCTTTATAATGTGAAACTAGATAGATTTGAGTCTTAAATAAGATAGTGCATATTAAAGATTGATACTTATTTTTGCACATTTTTTAAGAGTAAAATTTCGTGTATATTTGTGTGGGTGGGTGCTAATGGCACCCTTTTTATTATATCATAATACCACAAGAATATTTTAATTTTATAATACTACAAAAAACTCATTTCTTACTCCATAATACCATCAAGTGAACTACCCACTATTTAAAGTTAAAAAAATTCATTTTGTTAACTTTTCCTCCTTCTCTCTAGATCTCTTTAACATCTAAACTTCAAAACCTTCAAAGATCTTCTTCAAATCACCATCCAACACCATACAAGGAAGGTGGTAGTCATCAAATCATATATAATAGACATTGTTTGATATATTGTTCATTATACAATAAATATATATAGCATATATTGTTAAACCCATGAAAAATATGTTAAACCTATGAAAAACATGTAAAACAATAATAATGTGTTATTTTTTTGCTACAAAGAACGTTTAATACCCCTCATATGTTGAGAAAATACCCCATAATAAATAAATCCTTGCATACAAAATCCTACCTGATAAACCAATGATTTGGTATCCCGACCCCGAGTAACGACCCAACATTCGTCATATTTACCGCGAACCAAATATGGTATGAAAAATTGGATTCAAACTTCATTCGATATAACTACCCCGCGTATATGCATTTAATTAGATATAATTACTCCGAATATATGCGTTTAATGCGGTATAATTATTTCGAATGGGACTATCTCAACAACTTTTTTTTATAACATTTAATTCAGCATAATCACCCCGAATATATGCATTCCATTCGGCATAATCATCCTGAATGAAAATTTTTCTTCAATTTTTTTTTAATTTGATTCAGGATAAAACCCCTAAAAACATCATCTTCTTCGGCGTACCGATGCCAAACCATTGTAAAGTTCCATTTTTGGGTTTAACTTTTTCCAAGGTTAAAAAAAAAAAAAAAAAAGGGTATTTGTGTAGTAAAAATTATCTCAAACATTATATTTGGGCAATTTTCATTAGTTTTAGAGTTGCCACACCCATTGTTAACACCTCAATTGGTTGTTATAATTTCAATGACTGAAAATTCTAATTATTATGTTGTTTCAATAGTGAATATGGTAATTTGTTGGTAAAGTTTGTATAGTGTTTGTTTGAATGAGAAGTTTATATAGAGTTTTGAGCGAGAATGGCTGAGAGAAAATTGTCTTGAGAAAGAAAATGTTTTGAAAGAATGGTTGAGAGATACTAATATATATATATATATATATATATATATATATGTGTGTGTGTGTGTGTGTGTGTGTGTGTGTGTGCATGTGTGTGTGTGTGTGTAATATTTGATGGCCTTTAGCAAAAAAGAATTAAAAAAGTTTTTGTGATATTTTGAAGCATTTTTTATGGTGCCCTTAAAAACACCATTTGGGTGTTGTTGGATACACTAAAATATTTGACCCTAAAATTTTATTTGTAATATAATTTTGTAGAATTTTAGCTAGTTTTTAAACCACTGATAAATGAGTGGAGTGTATATATATTAACTAACTTAACCAGATAAGGATGTTATTTGACTATATAAGTAAGTCATACCACTTATTTGGGTGGATACCTAAAGGATGTCAAAAGTGCATTTCGACATGGTATTCATTCCCTATATGCGACATTTATCACCCCTAAATAAATCTGATAAATGTAGCTAGTGTTTATTTTTTTCGGGTTTTCTGGAGATCTAGGGTCTTTCGAGAGCAGTTTCTTGTTATTATAATCTCGTATGCTTTTAATAAAAAATTTCTATTTTAGAGATTTATTTATTTAGAAAGAAAAAATATAGCTTTACAGGTTTGAAATATTAGAATTCATATTTCCTAACATTTTGAATTCAGCTTTTGATACTAGATTTCCATTTTTTTGAATTGTTTCTCCTTGAGAACTATGCTTAGTTTTACATTTGGCTTCCGCATACTAAACCGAACTCTAGCGAATTAGTCATTATATTTATATTCATAATCATTAAGCGAAGGGACTTACATTTTCACTTTTGTGTTAAGTGCCCTTTTCTACTTTATATTTGCTGGTCCTGTAAAAGCTTTATTAGCTTGGCGCTTAAGCCTGGCATCACTCATTGAATACGGTTGCCCAACTCCCACCTTCCTTTTGCTCTAGTGGGAAGCAAAAGATATATACTTTACTTGAGAATAAACACAATGTCTAGATCTTTACATTCAAGTCAGAACCACAAAAACTAATTAATAAGCTTTGCGATTTATTGACAAATGATGAGCTCTCTTTCTTTCTTTCTTTTCAGTATAATTAAGAGAGGAAGAGTGGAGGGATATATTCCTTTTCTTTTAGCAACTAAGTTATATCCGCCAATTTTTGCAAGAGGATGAAGGGGAAAAAAGACAGTACGAAATAAGAATGTTTTGGTTACTCGTATACATGGTAAATGAATTAAATGTTTTATTTTGTTGATAATATAAAATCTTACATCGAAACATTAAAGTCTTGCACTACAACATATATGATCATACGCCCTCCACCTTTGTCAATTGACTTTGAATTTGATGCTCCGATATTTTACTTGATAATATGTTCACGTGTGAGGCTCAAGTCACGCTACAAATGCGGGGGACGTGTCAAGAACATAAACTCCCATTTCTTAAAATTAAGGCCTTGTTCACATAATATAAGATCCGAAGGCTCCTCAACCCATAATCAATTGATTATGGGTTGAATGCTCTTATATTTCACATATTTTCAAAGGATACAATGGCAATGTAAGTATTTTTCCAATTGTTTTTCCTTCATTGCACCCAACTATGACATGGTTTCTATTTTTCATCTTTACTAAGAAATTAAAATAGAAAAATTAAGAATTTTTTCAAATGGATGACAGTTCATATAATTTGTGTTTTTCCTTCCTTCGACATTTTTTTCATCACGAGCATAAGTATCTATATAAGTAAGCAAACATAAAAGGGTTTCGAGACCAAATTAAAGAACAAAAAAAGAAAAAGCTCAATTGATGTTTCCTTTTCTTATTCTGTGTGCATGAGTTTTTTTGCAGTTAAGAAACATGCGATAGTGGGATATATGATGTGTCAAAATACATTCATGTCCCCTCTCCAAATGAGCATATTAAAATTGTTTGGGGGCATTAATGGACATAAAAAAATGTGACAGAGCTTTAAAATGAGGAAATGAATCCTCGGCTTTATATAATAGATGGATCATCGCAATAGACTAGTTTTAAGTCTTAACCACAAAACGTTTTTTGTTACGAGAGTGCTCAAACTTTCCTTAGTCAAGTCACCGACAATAATATGATTCGATTTCATTATTGACAGTGAGGCAAATTAAAATCAAATTTCTAATATTGGATACCCGCCATTTCTTGATGTTGGGATTATAATATATCACCGCAAGTCAATATGGCAGTTTCCAATGTGTCGCCGGCCTTTGAATTATCCAACAGCTAGTATAATGAAAAGCAGCTATTGGAGTAGTTGACCTAACTATTATAGAATAACACACTTTATAAGCAAGTAAAAACCCTATACTATGAATGAGAGGAGGTCTTAATCTGTTTCACAAACAACTATTCACAATTTGATTTAAACAAAATATTTCTCCATTAAACTACAAATCCGTGTGTGAAAGCAGGTGAGGCACGCTGTGGAAAGTGGAATCCATGTCATGTGACCCCAAAAGAATCTCTCTTCATCCTTACGTATATAAGGACCCCATGAAAAATGATGCATGGCCAAAATCATAAACTCCATCTCCCTCTCTCTCATTCACTCTCTTTGTCATCTCTCTCTCATGAATAGTTGAGGGGAATGTTGTCTGGTTCGAGATCTTTCATGTGAAACTTAAAAATCCATCATTGGAATGATTTCGGACCAGGCTTCATTCCCCTCAACTTAGAGTAATGCAACTAGGGCTACCTATGGCTTCTTTGTTATATTAGTGTATATATATATATATATATTGATTGATTGGTTAAATGTTATGTACATATCCGGTTCTCATGATATTATGTGCAGATAATGAAGGATATGTAGCATGTTGTCAAGAAGGTACACTCACCGATACGTCATTCGCGCTGGCGGCCGCTTGGCTATGATTTATTTTGCTCTCTCTCCGGTTTTTGGTGAATTAATTTAGTGTGATTTAATCTGTTTCACTGACTTTAACGAAGCATACATGTTGACAAATAGTATAAAGTTAATGTGAACATATGACTGAAAATTCTGTCATCCGTTATCTTTTTAGTATGTTTTATTAGTTTTTACTTTGGAAATTGAGTTTACATGTGTGCCTTGCCTGGGGGATTGACAAAGAATATAAGTTTGGACTTCAAACATTGAAATTTTCTTTTTCATCCTCTTTGTCATTTCATCACATCTCATGAGAGGGAGAGAAGGAGGTTTGATCAAATTTCAAGAACACGAAAAACCTTAGCGAGTTAGGTCTGCACGTGAGATTTGTAATGCCAAATGGGTCACGCCTGCCCACATATTTCATATGTTAACTATAGATCCGTTTTCTGTTGATGTTTAAGCTGTTATGTAGGGGAAAAAAATACCGTGCAGTTGACGTGAGTATATGTAGAATGTGAGGACAACAAAAATGGTTGATGGTCAATTTATTTAATTACGTACCCATTCTTGTGTTTGTGTTCAGAGATTGGAAATTGACATCAGTGCACTTGTATGAAAAGTTATTCATATAGAATCATGCTATAGCAAAAAACACTTTGAACTTGAAGTTAAAGTTCACTAATTTACAATCTTTATCCAAATATTCTAATGTGACATGGTAAACCCCAGAGTACATAAATGTTAGCGATGGGAACTTTATGCTAAATACCATTAGATAAACTTAATGTAATGCTTATGGGACGATTGACACTTATTTGGCAAGTGATGGGTAAAAGCATACATAAATCAATTAAATTATACCACGTGGCAAAAAAAAGTTAAAAAAAAACATAAACTAAAAAAGAAAAGAAAAAACATACTCTCTCTCCAACACCCATAGGCCTCACCCGCCGCCACCACCTACTTCCACCCTCACTCCATGTGCTTCTCCGACCCCTTCCCCCCTCAAACACACCACTGCACCACCGAAATCCCTCCATCACCAAAAGCTCTCCACACCCCAGTGACGGAGCTAGGATTTTTCAATGGGTGGGGCAGGCTAATAAAAATGATGGGGGTTCAGGGGCGGTAGTCCCCGCAATTTTTTTTAAGTGTTATTCAAATATATAGACAAAGATAAATATTCACGTAATATTGCAAAATTGTTTGAAATATAACAAACACATTTCATTACCCCAAAAGAAAAGAAGATTTACATCATTTCATACAACATTAGAGTTGAAATACACCACAAATGGAGTACGGATATTCTATAATATCCCTCGGCGTGTTTTCATCTTCTGAAAGCGATCAATGATTGCTTCCTTGGATATGGAATCAAAAACGTCATTTTCAGTGTATGTCACACAATTATCACTTAACCATTCATCCCGCATGCGGTTTCACCATTCATCCCGCATGCGGTTTCAGAGGTCAGATTTAATTATGTTCATAGCTGAAAATGCCTTGTCAACTGTAGCAGTGGAAACATGAAGAATTAGTGACAACTTTATAAGCTTATAAACCAATCCATACACAATGTGCTTTCTTGTCTCAACCATCTTCTTACCCAAATCACCAATCCCTTTCAACTCTAGAAAGTCATCATTATATTTCATATCAAATTCATATATCTCTAGTTCATTCTCAAGGACAATACGTTGTTGTTTTGTGAAATCAACGGGATAGAATTCAGAGAGACGAACCAATTTTGTGATATTAAAAGAAGCAAATGAATTACTTGGGTTTAAGCATGCCATATACATACATAATTATGAATTCACCTCATCAAAACATGCTTAAACCCAAGTATTCATCAACTATCCGGAGAATCCTCTACTAAATCCGCAAGGACATCAAGTTCGGATCCAAACATAATCATCAAATTTATTAGTGTACCATAGTGCGATCCCCATCGTGTATCACCAGGTCACTTGAGACTACTCTCTTGATTTAACCCCTGACCCCTTGATAATTCACGACATTCTAGTTTTTTAAACACACGTTCGACTTCCTTTTCTCGAAGAATGTCTCGACGCATGCATGATGCCCAACAATATTCACCATACTATTAACTAAGAAGAAGAATTCAGCAATCTGGTCAAGGTCTTTTGCAATATGAACAAGTGTCAATTGAAGTTAGTGTAACACCTCGCCTAATAAAATACTGGTGATTAGTCCTTTATTAAATTAAAAATCAAGGTGAACGGTGTGGTTCATTCTTAGCATCACCGTCGAAAATAATTTTCCGTTTTAATCACCGGAAGCATCTACTGCAATGACCTGCACAAAAGCTGCAGCACGTCCAATCTAATGAATCCAAGCCTGACGCCCCTGTGGTTGGGCACCTATAATATATATATATATATATAAGGGAGAGAGAAGAGAGATGATAAACGGGTCAGATCCCGATAGAAAATATCTTTAAAAACGTTTTAGCAAGTATTTAAAATGCTTACTAATTAATATAACACACATGTTAGTATGCGACACTCGCTCGAGAATTCTCACATCTCATCTAGTGTGCACGCCTATCGTACTACTAAAATGACTCATAAGTCTAACCCTATACTCCTCCCATAAGTTCTGATTCATAAGATCATAAGTCTATGATTAAGATAACATCTTCTTAAAGGTTATTTAAGTCAATTATGTATTTCTCAAGAGTGTTGTGAAGTTTCAAACACTTACTATGATTAGGAGAATTTATTCGATTCTTTATGTACTTATACGCACGGTAGAAGAATTTCAGATATACGTATATATTAATCACTCATATAATATATATACTAATCGGAACCCCACATAAAATCTACGGTGCTGGCATACTCTGCTATCAAGTCCCCGTATCTCTCATACAAAGGAAATACTAGTTCGGATTCACTTTCGAATTGTATTAACTCAATACACACAAAATAGAGGCGAATAATAGTTCCAAGTCACTAAGAGGTCAGGACACACCCTCACATCTCTTAAGACTGTCTAACTATCATTCTCAGATAGCCTGTACCAAGGAATCCTATGTTCTAGGGTACGAGTCAATATCCCCCATAAAGGTCCCATCGAGAGAAGACTTCCCCGGCGCGGTAACCTCCGTGATAGTAAGTAGCGCGGATATGATTATACATAGATACAACATTATATATAAACATACACTCAGTTATATATATATACTAGTATATGCCCGTGCCTGAAGGCACAGCGAAATTTTTTCAAAGTACAAAATCACAAAACGACGAAAAATTTCAAAGTACGTAATCGCAAAAGGGAGAAAAAAATTTCAAAGTACATAATTGCAAAGCAGCAAAAAATTTGTTCCCGACAAAAATATTGTAAGTATCCGAATGTGTAAGCAATTTATGTTAATTTTTTTCAACACAAAGGTGAAAACAATTTAAAACATTTGGGCAAATTTCATTCATTTATAGGACTATCCACCCTGTAAAGAAATAAAAATAGTCCACAATAAAGATTTCCAAAAAACGTATTATCAAAACGACGAAAAATTTTGTTCCCTAACATGTGCCGTGCATCTACATTAGAAAATGGAATTAATAATCACATACAATGCACTCATTGAAAATAGAAAAATAAGATTGAAAAGTACTAAAGAGAGTTCCAACTCTAGACCAACACGGGATTGGGAATTTAATCATACAGTAGCTATAGATAAACATTAAACAGAACCTTTTATTTATCAAGGTGTTTGTACTGAACAATCACAGACTATATTCATTTCAATGAGGCATTTGACAAACATCACATAAGCGTGTGACAAATGCATATTTCAACAACATTTAGGTATTTCAACAATATTTAAGTCATGTATATATACTCTGCCACAAATGGATAAAAAATATATATCTTTAAACTGCAAAACAACATTTAAGTGTATTAAATCCACTCTCACAACAAATGCAAAAATAGTACACTAAAAGAGAGTGACCATAGCCAGTGTCGCAGCTTAGATGCTTGTGCCGAGAGAGCTCTGTCCAAAGTTGGCTCCGGAATCTAATAATCCAGCAGACCTTGTGCTGAATCGGCAAGAAGTTACCACTATTACTCCAGCCCACCATATTCCCCAAAAGAAAAATATGAGATGCATAATTGAATAGAATACCTTTGTATAAGTAGTGTCACTTTCAGCTTCAATTCAATCGACCCACTGTTACCGCAGACCCACTACCGTATAAATCAAGTCGAGCTGCCAACAAACCGACCCACCATCGTTTTAAACTTGGGTAGAAATCAACGCACCGAAGAGTTAATCGACTCCAAACAGCTGAAGTTATATGGGCCTTCGACGCACCTGAGAGTTAATCAGTAGTGGCATCATCGCCATCGTCGTATTTATGATGGTCATCCTTAGCTTCTGAATCATAAGCATTAAAATCTTCATTATTTGCATCACTTTGTGGCTCTTCAATCCAACTATTGTACCTAAATGAAAAGAGATTTATCATTAAATCTTAAGATGATGAATTTTTCCAACCTCGGTATCCTTTTTCACAATAAACATTATAAATATATGGAAGAATTGTAACAATAGTAACAATCAAAGAATCAAAACTGGGAAAAAGTAAAAACAGGGCATAAAAAGATGGCCTATACTACTTCATTGACATATTCTTTAGAATACCAAATTCCCAGCTCAAACCTACAAAAGTTAATGACCCTGAATGAGTACATAACAGTTGATGCAAAAAAGTTGATCCATTCCATTTATCAAACACCATCGCTACCGTAATAGCCTTAAATCAGTTAGAAATTTTTGCAAAAAGAGATAGGACAGCGATCGAATCGTACCATAGAGACATACTTCGAATCAAACGATGCTTGAATAATTAGTTGAGTCAAACCATCATCGCCCCACCATGTGAAGCTCCAAATCATCAACTTAGGGTATTTGTTCTTTCAAATTTCTCCTTGCAAAAGGCTGTCATAAAATAAATTCCATCGTTTAAATAGACATGGTTTCAATTCCTACTCCACCATCAAAGTTTGGCGTTGGTTTGCGCAAAATAAAACAATGCAGTAATTAGAGGATACTAAATTTTTTTAAAATAATAATAGGACTCAGTGTCTCTCAGCAATGACTTGGGTAGTTGATTCCCCAACATTTCAGCCTCCCCCCGCAAATAAAATAATTGGGCAGTTAATATATATCTATGAAACCATTAAATGAAACTTCAGGTGGTGCCACCAAATTGTCTGCCATCTTAATATTGCCATACGTTGCAGCTGGCATAGTGGAATGAATACACAACAAACCTACAGGAAAAAAAACACAAACACACTCAACGCCGCAACAAATTCCTCCATCGCGTGAGCAGAAACGTTTTGAACCTGGATCCAATTGGTTTCTTATTGAAATCGTCAATTAAACGTTATGAGGCCCATATCAAAAAAACAATCTATAGATAATAAAACATGAAAATATAAATGTGAAAATAGTACCAAATATGTGAGGGACCAACTTTGAATCTATGGGAGAGTTCTAATGATCATTCCTCAATTATTAAATATTTGTGATCGTAATCATCATCCTGCAAATGAGAAAGTGAATAGTTTGATGGCCGAAACAATTGAACGAAAGTTTTTAAAGTCATAAAGTGTCCAAAAATAATTAAATGAAAGTTTTGTAAGTCCTTATTGATGTAAGTAACAAAAATTAGGAGGTATCAACAACTTTACAGTAACAATCTATATAAAATTTTATATGAAAATTCGTTGTGTGACCTGATTCTCGTTGTCTCCCCAACAGCATCTCTTAGTAAGACTTTTATTTGGAGATGGTGAAGTTGTCCCTGTTTGAGTTGAGAACTGGATCTGGATCAGGTGAAGTTGGCTCCTTATAGAAATTGCATGACCACCTAACAAACAAATATCAAAATTAGGGGGGGGAGGGGGAGAGAGTTATTAGAAAGGATTATAGTAGCGTACACGTAGTATGTAAGCATGAGAAATGGTGGTATAATAAAAATATGTTATCAGGAGAACCTATTTTGCTCTTTATTTGTTTTTTCCAAGTAAATTATTTTCACATAAATCGCTTTCCCAAGTAAAATAATTTATTCTCTATCTTTATAATCAACGCAGCCTATCTCATCCGGTATCCAAGTAAATTTTTCGGAAACCTCATAGGATACCTATATTTTTCGGTGCATATTGGTATTAATCGATATGTAATGGTATTAATCGATATTTATAACCACAACCAGATTGAACAACGATATGAAAAACTCTAAAAAAACACATATTGCATCATTTGAAACTATCAAAATTCTTAAGAGTGGGAGACCGAGAGGCAATATAACAAAATAGGGGCGCGAAGGAAGAGTTTGTACCAGTGTATGTATCGACAATGGTGATTTTGTTGTTAGTCGTACTGGGAGTACATACAGTTATGCAGCCCATGTAGTGTGAACGATATTAACAAATGGCAGCTCTTCAAAAACCAAAACATATGTCAATTTCACATATATTTAGATGAAATTTAAGTAAAAATAATAAAATAGAAAAACAGCAAACATTCCCTGCTTAGTAGCAATTCAAAACCTTCATTATGATCTTCATCCAAGCCAAATAACCTGCAACACTAAGAATTACAATCATATTCACATTTTTTTTAATCTCGGGGGTACCACAAACACGACAAAAAATGAGAACAACTCATTTATGAAACATACTTTTAAAACAGAGGAAAAACCCCTGCCTATTATCTCAATAGTGACCTGAACATACAAAAAAATAGGCAGGTAAAAAATCCCTGCTTATTTTCTGATCAGGAAGGATTTAGAGGGCAAAAACCCCTACTAATAAATAGTTGATACAATTGTTTAAAGGTGGCATATTCAAGCTTGAAGATAAGTCCCAAAGCCTTATTTGAGATAATATTTACACAGAGTTAGAGAAATTTAAATACTAAAAAAAAATAAAGGAATACAAAACCATCAGTCAAAGGGGTGGGATACCATGGTTGCATAAAGGTTTATTGACAGGAACTCAACTTGATGCATACAGTGAAACTGAAACCATCAGTCAAATCCCCAAAAAACGTGTGGGATACCATGGTTGCATAAAGGTCTAAAACTTAAACACATAGCTATGCAGCGGAACACACAAATTTATAGTATGTCTTCATAGATCCTTGATTTTATGAAACATCAGTCAAATCCCCAATACATTCGGCTTCTTCAGCTGAAAAATCTCAAATAGTAATATAGTATACTGGTTTAAAATAAAACACAAACATAGCGACATATTTTCTGAAACCGAGATGAAAGAAACTAAAATTGTACATGCAACCCACGCTTAATATAAAAACTCTATATTGCTTGAAAAGGAAACAAAAAAGAACAACCCGAAAAAAATATACCTTAACCATACCACGCATAAAACCAACAAAATTAAAGAAACTAAAGCATCAGAATCATGGGAGCCTTAATCAAATTGACAAAGAAATCTGAATAGTTTCCACTTAGAATCTGTCCTACTATAAACAGTTACAGAAACATCAACATGTAGATAAAGCCAACAATTAGTGAACGTAGACTTCATACAGTTAGTGAGCCTCCCAGATTAAATTTACATACAGTTAGTGAAGTCTACATACAGTGAAAGAGGACAGATTATAGTAGGACAGATATGTCCTACGCATATCTTTATCTACATGTAGACTTCACTGTATGCGGCGCCGATGCGTATGAAGTCTACATACAGTTAGTGAAGTCTACATATAGTTAGTGAACTAACCGCATTTTAATATGTCCTGCGCATACAGTGAAGTCTACATACAGTTAGTGAACGTAGACTTCACTTCTCGCAAATAATCATTTGAAGTTGCAGATTAAAATGCGGCGCCGATGGCTTCCACTTCTTGCTCTGTCAAGGCCTGCTCCCAATTAGAAAATATTGGAGTTGCCATTTCTGCTTCAATAATTGGAGATCACATTGTTTTTTATTTCAACCCCACTAAATCCCCTCGGATAAGATCTTTAGCATCTGCAGAAACATGAGGCGTGGAAGGGAAGCTGAGGTCAACCAGATTAGACTTGCTAAGCAATAAATTATTAATAACAAATTATATACACAATCATACACAAATAATATAAACTGATGAAATACGCAAAGTTCATCAACTGATAAAAGTGTTTATCAAATCAATAATGTCAACTTGTGTATATCATCAATAGGAAGACTTAAAATATTGTTCATATCATCATCAATGTATATCAACAGGTAGATTTAAATATAGGATAGCATGTGAGATATCAACAATTAAATACCCAATTAGTGTGTATATCAGCTCGGGATAAAAAAAAAAGCATACTACCGGATCAAAAAAATCATACCAGATGTAGTATACCATGTTTACTGAAATATAATTGATGTTGATGTTGATAGAATATGCATAAAAATTATTGAGAAATATGTGTTCATATATAGATTAACAACCGATGAAATAAACTATCTAAATTTATTTCTAAACACAAATCAGCTATTAAGATTCAAAAACTATAATATTGTGTTTAGATCATGTGTAAAATAATATTGTGTTTGGATCATATGTAGAAGCTAAATTAGTGTGTTTGTGTGAGATCTGAGATTTGTGCGTGTGTGTGAGATATGTAGAAGCTAAATCTGAGATCTGAGATATGTAGATATGTAGAAGCTGAGATCTGAGATCTGAGCAATATCTGAGATCTGAGATCTGAGATATGTAGAAGCTAAATCAGTGTGTGTGAGATTTGTGCGATCAGTGTGAGTGGGGGGGGGGGGTGGGGGGTGGGGAGGGATTTTACCTGTATGCGGGAGTGGGCGGTGGAGGGGGAGAAGTTGAAGGATGAGGGTGGCATTTGTGCTTGGGGGCGGCAGGAGGCAGCAGGCGGGTGGGGGCGGCAAGAGGCAGCAGGCGGGAGGAGGGAGGCAGGAGGTGGGAGGGTTTGTGTTAGGGGAAATGGAGAAACGGCAGAGAGAGAAAATGAGTAAAGAAGAATAGGGTTTGTCTTTGGGGTTAGAGTGTTACTTGCTGATTCGTGTATTTTACTATTTTATCCTCAGTTTTGAATTTTGGGTGAAGAGGGAAAAATGAAGTCAAGTGAAAAAAAAGAGAGGGAAATGAAATAATTGAAGGATAAAAGAGGAAAAGAGGATTCTTTTAATCTCCACCCTTTATTTTTAGATTTGGTGGCAAAATGTACACCCTTAGATTATTTAGATAAGATGAGATAAGATAACACTATTCATAACACACTTCTCTCATATTATATATATATATATATATATATATATATATATATGTGTGTGTGTGTGTGTGTGTGTGTGTGTAATATTTGATGGCCTTTAGCAAAAAAGAATTAAAAAAGTTTTTGTGATATTTTGAAGCATTTTTTATGGTGCCCTTAAAAACACCATTTGGGTGTTGTTGGATACACTAAGAGGTCAGGACACACCCTCACATCTCTTAAGACTGTCTAACTATCATTCTCAGATAGCCTGTACCAAGGAATCCTATGTTCTAGGGTACGAGTCAATATCCCCCATAAAGGTCCCATCGAGAGAAGACTTCCCCGGCGCGGTAACCTCCGTGATAGTAAGTAGCGCGGATATGATTATACATAGATACAACATTATATATAAACATACACTCAGTTATATATATATATACTAGTATATGCCCGTGCCTGAAGGCACAGCGAAATTTTTTCAAAGTACGTAATCACAAAACGGCGAAAAATTTCAAAGTACGTAATCGCAAAAGGGAGAAAAAAATTTCAAAGTACATAATTGCAAAGCAGCAAAAAATTTGTTCCCGACAAAAATAGTGTAAGTATCCGAATGTGTAAGCAATTTATGTTAATTTTTTACAACACAAAGGTGAAAACAATTTAAAACATTTGGGCAAATTTCATTCATTTATAGGACTATCCACCCTGTAAAGAAATAAAAATAGTCCACAATAAAGATTTCCAAAAAACGTATTATCAAAACGACGAAAAATTTTGTTCCCTAACATGTGCCGTGCATCTACATTAGAAAATGGAATTAATAATCACATACAATGCACTCATTGAAAATAGAAAAATAAGATTGAAAAGTACTAAAGAGAGTTCCAACTCTAGACCAACACGGGATTGGGAATTTAATCATACAGTAGCTATAGATAAACATTAAACAGAACCTTTTATTTATCAAGGTGTTTGTACTGAACAATCACAGACTATATTCATTTCAATGAGGCATTTGACAAACATCACATAAGCGTGTGACAAATGCATATTTCAACAACATTTAGGTATTTCAACAATATTTAAGTCATGTATATATACTCTGCCACAAATGGATAAAAAATATCTATCTTTAAACTGCAAAACAACATTTAAGTGTATTAAATCCACTCTCACAACAAATGCAAAAATAGTACACTAAAAGAGAGTGACCATAGCCAGTGTCGCAGCTTAGATGCTTGTGCCGAGAGAGCTCTGTCCAAAGTTGGCTCCGGAATCTAATAATCCAGCAGACCTTGTGCTGAATCGGCAAGAAGTTACCACTATTACTCCAGCCCACCATATTCCCCAAAAGAAAAATATGAGATGCATAATTGATTATAATACCTTTGTATAAGTAGTGTCACTTTCAGCTTCAATTCAATCGACCCACTGTTACCGCAGACCCACTACCGTATAAATCAAGTCGAGATGCCAACAAACCGACCCACCATCGTTTTAAACTTGGGTAGAAATCAACGCACCGAAGAGTTAATCGACTCCAAACAGCTGAAGTTATATGGGCCTTCGACGCACCTGAGAGTTAATCAGTAGTGGCATCATCGCCATCGTCGTATTTATGATGGTCATCCTTAGCTTCTGAATCATAAGCATTAAAATCTTCATTATTTGCATCACTTTGTGGCTCTTCAATCCAACTATTGTACCTAAATGAAAAGAGATTTATCATTAAATCTTAAGATGATGAATTTTTCCAACCTCGGTATCCTTTTTCACAATAAACATTATAAATATATGGAAGAATTGTAACAATAGTAACAATAAAAGAATCAAAACTGGGAAAAAGTAAAAACAGGGCATAAAAAGATGGCCTATACTACTTCATTGACATATTCTTTAGAATACCAAATTCCCAGCTCAAACCTACAAAAGTTAATGACCCTGAATGAGTACATAACAGTTGATGCAAAAAAGTTGATCCATTCCATTTATCAAACACCATCGCTACCGTAATAGCCTTAAATCAGTTAGAAATTTTTGCAAAAAGAGATAGGACAGCGATCGAATCGTACCATAGAGACATACTTCGAATCAAACGATGCTTGAATAATTAGTTGAGTCAAACCATCATCGCCCCACCATGTGAAGCTCCAAATCATCAACTTAGGGTATTTGTTCTTTCAAATTTCTCCTTGCAAAAGGCTGTCATAAAATAAATTCCATCGTTTAAATAGACATGGTTTCAATTCCTACTCCACCATCAAAGTTTGGCGTTGGTTTGCGCAAAATAAAACAATGCAGTAATTAGAGGATACTAAATTTTTTTAAAATAATAATAGGACTCAGTGTCTCTCAGCAATGACTTAGGTAGTTGATTCCCCAACATTTCAGCCTCCCCCCGCAAATAAAATAATTGGGCAGTTAATATATATCTATGAAACCATTAAATGAAACTTCAGGTGGTGCCACCAAATTGTCTGCCATCTTAATATTACCATACGTTGCAGCTGGCATAGTGGAATGAATACACAACAAACCTACAGGAAAAAAAACACAAACACACTCAACGCCGCAACAAATTCCTCCATCGCGTGAGCAGAAACGTTTTGAACCTGGATCCAATTGGTTTCTTATTGAAATCGTCAATTAAACGTTATGAGGCCCATATCAAAAAAACAATCTATAGATAATAAAACATGAAAATATAAATGTGAAAATAGTACCAAATATGTGAGGGACCAACTTTGAATCTATGGGAGAGTTCTAATGATCATTCCTCAATTATTAAATATTTGTGATCGTAATCATCATCCTGCAAATGAGAAAGTGAATAGTTTGATGGCCGAAACAATTGAACGAAAGTTTTTAAAGTCATAAAGTGTCCAAAAATAATTAAATGAAAGTTTTGTAAGTCCTTATTGATGTAAGTAACAAAAATTAGGAGGTATCAACAACTTTACAGTAACAATCTATATAAAATTTTATATGAAAATTCGTTGTGTGACCTGATTCTCGTTGTCTCCCCAACAGCATCTCTTAGTAAGACTTTTATTTGGAGATGGTGAAGTTGTCCCTGTTTGAGTTGAGAACTGGATCTGGATCAGGTGAAGTTGGCTCCTTATAGAAATTGCATGACCACCTAACAAACAAATATCAAAATTAGGGGGGGGGGGGGGAGAGAGTTATTAGAAAGGATTATAGTAGCGTACACGTAGTATGTAAGCATGAGAAATGGTGGTATAATAAAAATATGTTATCAGGAGAACCTATTTTGCTCTTTATTTGTTTTTTCCAAGTAAATTATTTTCACATAAATCGCTTTCCCAAGTAAAATAATTTATTCTCTATCTTTATAATCAACGCAGCCTATCTCATCCGGTATCCAAGTAAATTTTTCGGAAACCTCATAGGATACCTATATTTTTCGGTGCATATTGGTATTAATCGATATGTAATGGTATTAATCGATATTTATAACCACAACCAGATTGAACAACGATATGAAAAACTCTAAAAAAACACATATTGCATCATTTGAAACTATCAAAATTCTTAAGAGTGGGAGACCGAGAGGCAATATAACAAAATAGGGGCGCGAAGGAAGAGTTTGTACCAGTGTATGTATCGACAATGGTGATTTTGTTGTTAGTCGTACTGGGAGTACATACAGTTATGCAGCCCATGTAGTGTGAACGATATTAACAAATGGCAGCTCTTCAAAAACCAAAACATATGTCAATTTCACATATATTTAGATGAAATTTAAGTAAAAATAATAAAATAGAAAAACAGCAAACATTCCCTGCTTAGTAGCAATTCAAAACCTTCATTATGATCTTCATCCAAGCCAAATAACCTGCAACACTAAGAATTACAATCATATTCACATTTTTTTTAATCTCGGGGGTACCACAAACACGACAAAAAATGAGAACAACTCATTTATGAAACATACTTTTAAAACAGAGGAAAAACCCCTGCCTATTATCTCAATGGTGACCTGAACATACAAAAAAATAGGCAGGTAAAAAATCCCTGCTTATTTTCTGATCAGGAAGGATTTAGAGGGCAAAAACCCCTACTAATAAATAGTTGATACAATTGTTTAAAGGTGGCATATTCAAGCTTGAAGATAAGTCCCAAAGCCTTATTTGAGATAATATTTACACAGAGTTAGAGAAATTTAAATACTAAAAAAAAATAAAGGAATACAAAACCATCAGTCAAAGGGGTGGGATACCATGGTTGCATAAAGGTTTATTGACAGGAACTCAACTTGATGCATACAGTGAAACTGAAACCATCAGTCAAATCCCCAAAAAACGTGTGGGATACCATGGTTGCATAAAGGTCTAAAACTTAAACACATAGCTATGCAGCGGAACACACAAATTTATAGTATGTCTTCATAGATCCTTGATTTTATGAAGCATCAGTCAAATCCCCAATACATTCGGCTTCTTCAGCTGAAAAATCTCAAATAGTAATATAGTATACTGGTTTAAAATAAAACACAAACATAGCGACATATTTTCTGAAACCGAGATGAAAGAAACTAAAATTGTACATGCAACCCACGCTTAATATAAAAACTCTATATTGCTTGAAAAGGAAACAAAAAAGAACAACCCGAAAAAAATATACCTTAACCATACCACGCATAAAACCAACAAAATTAAAGAAACTAAAGCATCAGAATCATGGGAGCCTTAATCAAATTGACAAAGAAATCTGAATAGTTTCCACTTAGAATCTGTCCTACTATAAACAGTTACAGAAACATCAACATGTAGATAAAGCCAACAATTAGTGAACGTAGACTTCATACAGTTAGTGAGCCTCCCAGATTAAATTTACATACAGTTAGTGAAGTCTACATACAGTGAAAGAGGACAGATTATAGTAGGACAGATATGTCCTACGCATATCTTTATCTACATGTAGACTTCACTGTATGCGGCGCCGATGCGTATGAAGTCTACATACAGTTAGTGAAGTCTACATATAGTTAGTGAACTAACCGCATTTTAATATGTCCTGCGCATACAGTGAAGTCTACATACAGTTAGTGAACGTAGACTTCACTTCTCGCAAATAATCATTTGAAGTTGCAGATTAAAATGCGGCGCCGATGGCTTCCACTTCTTGCTCTGTCAAGGCCTGCTCCCAATTAGAAAATATTGGAGTTGCCATTTCTGCTTCAATAATTGGAGATCACATTGTTTTTTATTTCAACCCCACTAAATCCCCTCGGATAAGATCTTTAGCATCTGCAGAAACATGAGGCGTGGAAGGGAAGCTGAGGTCAACCAGATTAGACTTGCTAAGCAATAAATTATTAATAACAAATTATATACACAATCATACACAAATAATATAAACTGATGAAATACGCAAAGTTCATCAACTGATAAAAGTGTTTATCAAATCAATAATGTCAACTTGTGTATATCATCAATAGGAAGACTTAAAATATTGTTCATATCATCATCAATGTATATCAACAGGTAGATTTAAATATAGGATAGCATGTGAGATACCAACAATTAAATACCCAATTAGTGTGTATATCAGCTCGGGATAAAAAAAAAGCATACTACCGGATCAAAAAAATCATACCAGATGTAGTATACCATGTTTACTGAAATATAATTGATGTTGATGTTGATAGAATATGCATAAAAAATATTGAGAAATATGTGTTCATATATAGATTAACAACCGATGAAATAAACTATCTAAATTTATTTCTAAACACAAATCAACTATTAAGATTCAAAAACTATAATATTGTGTTTAGATCATGTGTAAAATAATATTGTGTTTGGATCATATGTAGAAGCTAAATTAGTGTGTTTGTGTGAGATCTGAGATTTGTGCGTGTGTGTGAGATATGTAGAAGCTAAATCTGAGATCTGAGATATGTAGATATGTAGAAGCTGAGATCTGAGATCTGAGATCTGAGCAATATCTGAGATATGAAATCTGAGATATGTAGAAGCTAAATCAGTGTGTGTGAGATTTGTGCGATCAGTGTGAGTGGGGGGGGGGGGGGGGGAGGGATTTTACCTGTATGCGGGAGTGGGCGGTGGAGGGGGAGAAGTTGAAGGATGAGGGTGGCATTTGTGCTTGGGGGCGGCAGGAGGCAGCAGGCGGGTGGGGGCGGCAAGAGGCAGCAGGCGGGAGGAGGGAGACAGGAGGTGGGAGGGTTTGTGTTAGGGGAAATGGAGAAACGTCAGAGAGAGAAAATGAGTAAAGAAGAATAGGGTTTGTCTTTGGGGTTAGAGTGTTACTTGCTGATTCGTGTATTTTACTATTTTATCCTCAGTTTTGAATTTTGGGTGAAGAGGGAAAAATGAAGTCAAGTGAAAAAAAAGAGAGGGAAATGAAATAATTGAAGGATAAAAGAGGAAAAGAGGATTCTTTTAATCTCCACCCTTTATTTTTAGATTTGGTGGCAAAATGTACACCCTTAGATTATTTAGATAAGATGAGATAAGATACCACTATTCATAACACACTTCTCTCATATTATATATATATATAATTACATATTCAAATTATGTTCGCTCGCGACCTATAACAATATTTTAACCGTACGTAGTACAAATTATCCAATTCTTATGCATAATGAACTCACCTCTTTTTATTCTCAATTATAACCCAATTCAGTAGGTATACCCTCACTCCCATGCTGGTCTAAGTCTTTCTTGAATCTCTCAATACCTTACTTAACATACGCACGATTTCTAATAAATGTCACACCCCGTTATCCCACGATTACATCTCGATTAAAATTATATTCATCGGAACCTACTTAGACCCTACTGGTCCTCTTCATGATCCATTATGATCTTTAAATGATATCCAAGGACTTCTACGTATTTTAATCGAATTAATTAAAAAGGGGAAAAATATTCAATTTCCAGGAGGAGTCGATCGATCGATGAAAAGGGATAGATCTATGAAAAGGGATCGATCGATCTATTAGTCGATCGATAGACATTCTTGAGTTGATCGATCGATCAATCAATTATTGCCCAGATTCTGCTATTCCAACCTACGGGTTTCATAACTTTTCAACCTCTAAATCATGCTTAATTCATCCCAAACTCCCAATCAATTAAACCAAGAGTTATGTCAACCTATCTACATGATTTCCTACGTAAAACATGTACGAATTCATCAAAGGCGTGGATTTAAAGGGACAATTTCAGAAGAACTATCAAGAACCTTAGTTTATCATAAATTCCAATATTCTTAATCTTTTTTCAGATTTATTTATATTAAATCATTACAAATTCATGGCTGATCCTCTACATATGTCAAAGTCTCCAAATTACATGCATTTCTCCTCAAACATGCGATTAAAATCTCCTAATTCATATAATTCTTCAATAAAACATGTAGTTGCCAACCCTAATCTAACATGGGTGAAATATTAACTAGGAATAAAAAAGATAGATACTTGCCTTAAGATTGTAGGTCTGATTCCACAAAATAGATTGGTATAGGCTTGATCCCCTATCTCCGATCTACGCTTTGGTGGTAGTGTAGGTATAAATTGGTTAGTTCTTGGCCTTAAAATATTGGAGAGCTTTTTCCTATCTTCCTGTCACTGCCGTTCTAAACTTTTGAGAATGTTAACCTTAGAAGGCTCTCCTAACATCTGATATAAATTCTCAATTTTCTTCATTAACTAAGGCCTAAAATGGAGAATGACTAAATTGCCCTCCCGGGATGCCGGTTAGGCCTAAAATCACCCCGGAGTCCAAACTAAACCCCCGAGTACACTTTCTGACTATCTCGACCCTTTTGGACACGTTGAAGCACTCAAAATGACCATATGAGAAACTTATAATTTATTAACTTTTTATTATAATAATAATTTAGTCCCGACACGACACATGCGCGTCTCGATTTAATTTGGCCTAATTGTCGTATTATTCACTCGCGATAATTTTTAATAAATTCAATTTCATATATTACTTTACTCATCTAGTAATATTAAATATATAATTACTAACTCTCGTCAAGCTAGTAATTAATTATTTAAAATAAAATTCGGATTAATATTAAATTAGTTTATCTCAATTCAATTTAATAAATCCCCAAATTAAAAGCCATACAAATACGGGATATTACAATTGGTCTGCAAAACAGTGCACATAAAATGCCGATTTGTTCCCATTATGAATCAATGATTTTAGGCCATTATACTTGCCTTGCATGTTACTCGCCCCATCATAACCTTGACCACGCAAGTTTGCGACACTCAACTTATGCTTGTTAAGGAAAGCATCAAGTGATGTTTTAAGTTAAATTGCCATAGTATCATGAACGTGTATCATGCCTAAAAAGCTTTCAATCACAAAACCATGATCATCCACATATCGCAAAGCAATGGCCATTTGCTCTTTAATTGATGCATCATAAGCTTCATCAATTAAAACCGCGAATAGTTCTTCAGTGAGATGTTTTAAAATTTCCTTGGTTATCTCACTGAAAATAGCATTTACAATATCTTTTTGAATTTTCGGAGATGTCATTGAGTGGTTCCCAGGTGAATTTTAAGCACAACATTATTAACAATATCATTTCTATCCGCAAGCCATTGTAAAAGTTCAATAAAATTACCTTTATTCAATGACCCTTTCGATTCATCATTGGCTCGAAGAGATAACCCTTGTCGTAGAAGAAATCGAATCACATCGATGGTTGCATTTAACTGGATACGATACTCAATTTGATGCTCCTTCGATTTGTTATCGATTAGGGTCTGAATATGTTGATTTTGCTTCAATAAATCTCAACTCTTCATATAAGCAACATTATGAGAACTAGTATGGGGTCCAGCATGATCTAGGAGTCTTCCAATATTTTTCCAATTCGTAAATCCACCAGTTACAAAAACATCACTTTTATTTCTGTCCACGGATTCTGGTCAAAATAAATAGCATGGCAAGCAAAATGCAGCATTATTTTTTACGCTGTACTCTAACCAACTCCCATATTGGGCGAACCACTTTGGATTAAAACGACGGGCCAAGTTTCCAAACATTGTTTGAGGAAATGTTTCATAGAGGGTTGACAAGGACCCATTTGTAAATATGCTCATCTAATGTTATCATGATCATTTGGATCATAATCGAAAATCTGAGGTCTTAAAGCCATCAAAAGGAAGATTTGATAGGTCACACGTAATGAGTTCTCGTCTCGTCTTTTTTTTATGTACATTCCACTTGAACATCAATATTTTCAGTGGGTGAGGCATCACTCCAACGGAATCTTTTTCATGAGTCCTTTTAAAATATTTTTCCATATCTGAAAATAATCATACAAATTGAAATATAAAACAATGCACAAATTGAAAAAAATATAAAACAACCTATAAAAAAACACATAACCCATTTGGGCATACAAATTGAAAAAAATGAGGATACAACAGCATACAAATTGAAATAACATACAATACAAAACAAAACAGCATACGTCTCATTTGGGTCTTAATGAGATGACCTTGGAGCATACAAATTGAAAAATTGAAAAGAGCAGACATTTGGGTTACACGGTTATATGGAAAAGAATTTGGGTCATACAAATTGAAAAATTAAATCTTGATAATTACTTTGGAGCAGAGCATACATGGTTACAAGGATTGAATGGAAAAGAGGGACGGGGATGAGAGAGGGAGATGGGTGAGAGAGAGGTAGTGACTACCCCACGAGCCGTTAACAAGACCCAAAAATCCAAACCCTATATCTTTTAAATTCAATTATTTTGTATGTGTGTGTGAAAGGGAGATGGGTTTATGGGCGTACAAGTGGTGGCAGGGGTGGGGGTGGGGGTGGAGATTAGACTTTTTTCTCGTTCTCTATAGGAAGTCTCAAACACGACTGGAAGGCTGCTAAGTCTTTTCCTATTTTTTTTTCTTTTTTTTTAATTTTCTGATTTGTTTTAGTTTTCTGTATTTTTTAAATGAGTAATTGAACTATTTTTCTAATTCTAACATTTTCCTTATTTTTTAGTGTTTTTCTTATTATTTTTCACATGGTATAATTTAATTGGGTTATTTGTATATTTCTACACATCACTTGCCACATTGATGCCTGCTCAGCTATCATGTAATCATTCCGGTAAGTTTATATAACATTATTAACATCAAAGTCCAAATGCTAACATTAATGTACTTGAGGGTTTATCATGCCAAATGAAACATATAATTTCAAATTACTCATAACTTTAGGGTTACAATGTATTTTTTTGTTATTTCATAAAAGATTCACGAGGTCCACATCATACCAAGTTCATATGCAAATTTAATGCTATGTGCAAAAAATCCTCAAAACTTTTTCTTTTTGCAAATGCACCCCCTGACTATCTCAATAACCACCTAAACATTACATTTGGTTGCAAACACCCCTAATGAGGAGTTTATAATGACAAATTACTAATAAATGTGTGTGTGTGTGGGTGGGTGGGTAGGGGGGGTGTAACAATATGTATAGTTTAGCGGAATTTCTTATAAAATTTAAAGGTTCCGAGAGATTTTTCACTTAAGCCCAAATTTAATGACCTTATATTACATTGTGTAATATGAGTTCAAGGATTCAATGATTTCTCTTTTAGTTTGTTATACCACGCTATTTGTACAACTACATTAAACTGTTTGATGGAAGTTGAAGATGGATGTCGTGTTGAAAATTTAAAAGGGTAAAAAGGAGGACAACTTTTCTACGTGAGGACTAATCCAAGGTTCATAGTTTTTTTAAAGAAGTTTCAAGTCTCCTCTCTCATAAGATAATATTCATAACCGAAGTATCCATCGCCTATTATACAAGACATTTTTGTAATCATAAAAAGACATAAATGAACATGTTAATTATATCAAGGTTTAAAATAGTTATTAATATGAATTCTAGGATGTTTATTCTTCATGTAATTACTAAATTAATATGTTGTATAACTGTAATTCAAAAATCAACATTTATCCATTGCCAAGGTTATATATAGTTCTTGAATATATCTAAAAACATGACTTGAATTCTCCAATATATTGCTCCTTGAAGCCTCTTGAAAATAACCTAGAATTCTCACTTGTGTGTGCCCAAAATTGGGAGAAAATATGAAAAAGTGAATTTCGAATTTTCTCTTCCACCTTAGATATTTGTATATTATGAGATGACCCTAGATGGTGCAATACCACTCTATATATAAGTGAAAGAGGGACGAAATTCCTATTCAAAGTTTTCCTCTTTTCAAGGCTCCACCATCCATCAAGTGGCTTAAATATAGGAACTAACCAAATCTCTTATTTTTTTCATTTATCACATACTCAATTAAATGTTTGATACTTATCAAGACCACATAAATGAAAAATAAAATTTTTTGGATTTTAATATAATTGAAATTAAAAATTAGTCTCCAACTTCAAAATATTAATTTCCAAGAGTCTCCCACTTGATTTTAATAAGCATATCCTCATAATTTGATTAGGTAAGTGAGGTGCACAATAAGTGATAAATATAATTTTCCAAAATCAAATGATTCACAGATGTGAGTCATGGCTTCCATTCTATTTAAGATCATGGTTCCTTCCCTATACTACAACACCAATGTTTCATTCAACTAGGCCTTTAATAATGGGTGTCATAATGGCCTCAGAATGTCCTTTTGAATGAATGACTATTTTTCTCAAACAATAGGTCATAACCATATGCATGCATTCATTAAAGACATAAATAATAGAAATCAAAAACATTTTTTATTGAATTCAATTAATAGTGTCAAATGACTAAGCTAAACAATAATCATAGTCAAACTAATCGAGACTCATCTCTTTGACATGTTCCATGAAGGTCTTCGGAGATAGTCCTTTCGTAAGAGGACATGCTATGTTATCACTCGTACTAATGTGATCAATTGACACTTATTTCTAAACTTCTTCTTTCATTGATAGATACTTCATCTCGATATGCTTAGTCGCTTTAGTATACCTATCGTTCTTCGAAAAGAAGATTGCTGTAATATTATCACAATAAATTTCCGTGGCATACATGTTGACCCCATGATTTTAAGTCCTGAAAGAAAGATTCACAACCATAATCCATGAGTTGGATCTTCGAAGAAGGCTACAAATTCAACCTCAATAGTAGATGATACAATGACACTCTTCTCAGTACTTTTCCATGAGATGCTTCCTCAATCAAGGAGGAAGACATAACCCGAGGTGCTCTTCCCGCTATCAAGGCATCCTCTAAAATATGAGTTTGAGTAACCATTAACTTCAAGGTGATAACTCTTCCTATATGTGAGCATATAATCCCTACTTCCTTGTAGGTACCTCAACCCTTTCTTTGTAGTTTTCCAATGATGATTCCCCGAATCTCTTTAATATCTGCCCAGTATCCCAACGGCAAAACTGATGTCCGATGTAGTGTAAACTTGTGTATATAACAAGTTCCCTACGAGCGAAGCATAAGGCATGCCTTTCATGTGCTCCCTTTCCAAATCACTTCATGGGCATTAACTTAAGTTGAACTTATCCCTTTTCTGAAGTGGAACGTTAATGGAATTGTAACTTTACATGCTGAATCTTTTTAAAAATTTATTAATGTAAGCTTTCTGAGATAATCCCAACGTTTCTCGTGATCTATTCAGAGATATTTATATCCCGATCACGAAGAATGCCTCACCTATATCTTTCATTTGAAATTTTTAAGAAAGTTATTCCTTGGTTTCACATAATAAACCAAGATCACTACTGGAGATAAGCAAGTCATCAACATATAGTACTAAAAATACAAACTTACTCCCACTTATCTTTAGGTATATACATCGATCAATGATGTTTTCCTTAAACCCAAATGAGGTACTGGTATCGTGTAACTTAAGGTACCATTATCGAAAAGCTTATTTTAGACCATTTATTAACTTCTTTAACATACATACCCTATTTTACTTTCCTTTCTTTATGAAGCCTTGTGGCTATGCCATGTAGACTTCTTCCTTTAAACTCCTATTTAGAATACCTATTTTCACATCCCTTTGGTGCAACTCTAAATCATAATAATCCACCAATGCTAATATGATTCTTAAGGAGTCCTTCTTTGAAACTGGAGAGAAAGTCGCATTATAATTAATGCCTTCTCGCTGATTAAAACCTTTGGTAATAAGTCTAGCTTTATGTCGTTCAATATTATTTTTTGAGTCAAGTTTGGTCTTAAATATCCATTTACACCGACTCATTTTTTTCCTTCTGACAATTTAACTAATTCCTAAATTTTGTTGTCATGCATAGATTATATTTCTTCATTCATGATGTTAATCCATTTATCAGGATCATCACTGTTAATAGATTTTTCATAAGAAACTGGATCGTTAATATTCTCTTTGTTAAATTCGTCCTCTTGAAGGTACACCGTATAATCATTCGAAATTGTCAATATCCTTTTTCTTTGAGATCTTCTTAATGGAACTTCCTACGGTGCTTCAATAGGTTCATTGGTTACAGTCACATTACGTGGTTGCTCAGGTGGTTGACTGTTCACTTGTTGTTCATTGTTATTGATTGGGTCAATGTCCGGTTCAACGACAACGTTAGGAACAATAGGTGCGTTATGAACTCGGGCTATAGGAATTTTTACCCTGACTTCTTGAATGATTACTTCCTTTTAACCATCTTCAATGAATTTGGAATTTTTAGTTTATATTATTCTAGTTGTATGATTAGGACAATAGAATTTATATCCCTTTGACTTTTCTGGATATCAAATGAAATGACAAGATAATGTCATAGGATCCAACTTTTTTTTCTTGAGGGTTATAAATTCTAGAATCTTATTATCAAACCCACACGCATAAATATCTTCAATTAGGTTTCCATCCTTTTTCTTAGTTTTGAAACTGACTTACTAGGAACTCGATTTAAGATGTGCACGTCGAGCATGTGTCCACAAAAATATAGGCAATTCAGTCCTACTTATCATACTTCTAACCATTTTCATAAGGGTAAAATTACGCCTTTCAGCTACACCATTTAGCCAAGGTGATCTGACATGTGTATTAGGTGCAAATACTTAATTTTTCTAGGAGTTTAGCAAAAGGGATATGTTGTTGTCCCGACTCGTCATATCTTCTATGAAATTCTCCACCTCTATCACACCTAATAATGTTTACCTTTTTACCCAATTGTCTACCAACCTCAGTTATGTATATTTCAACGGCATTCACAGATTGAGATTTATCATGCAATAAGTACAACATGCAATAACATAAAAAATCATCGATAAAGGTGATAATATATTTTTCTCCACCAATAGATGGAAGATCAAAAGGTCCACATGGTATGTATTATTTCAAGTAGTTGGGTGCTTCTTGTTGCTCATTTCTTTGTATATTTGGTATGTTTTCCTTTAATACTGTCCACACATACATCATAATCGTCCCAATGTAGGTTATGGAGAATCCCATCTTTAATAAGTCTTTCAATTCTTGGCCTAGATATGTGCCCTAATCGTTTATTCCACAAATCAACTGATTTTTCATTATTTAGTGGGAGTTTCATACCAACGTTAGGATGCAGGGTTACTAAGGATTTAGAAAAATTCTTTCAAGATTAAATTGATGTAAACCATCCAATAAAAATCTAGAACCAACATTAACAGAATTTTTAATCAATCCAAAGCAATTATTCTTAAATTTAACCGCAAAATCGTCAAGAGCAAGTTTTGAAATTGAAACTAAATTCGTAGAAATAAAGGAAACATAAAGTATTTTTTACAAATCTAATTTAAAACCAGAACATAAAATTAAGCAAAAGACTCTAACAACTTCTACTAGCCCTTTCTCGATTGCCCTTGTGAAGAAAATGATCATTGGGATTTGTGTTGCGAATTGTAATGAAGCCCTGCATAGAATTACAAACATGGTACATAGATCAGAGTCAATCCACCAAGTGTTATAAGGAACATTAATAAGGTTAGATTCTAAACATACAAAAATAAAAGGCTTACCCTTTTTCTCGAACCAAGCCTTGTGTTTATAATAATCTTTCTGGAAATGACCCTTCCTTTTACAAAATAGACACTTTTTATTATTTTTCTTCTTCACAGCGGACAATGAAGGTTAAGCTTGATTAGATGACCCAGGACCTTTCTTAATGCGTTTCGAGTTTTCTTCTTATATCCAGCTCCTTTGACCATCAAATTAGCCACTTACTCTTTAGACACATGACCATTGTGTTTCTTAAGTCTAGCTTTCTCTTGTACCAACATGCTTTGCAAATCATTCACATTCCACTTATCTTTAAGAGTGTTGTAATTGATTTGGAAGGGCCCATACTCAGGAGGTAGGGAGTTTAGTACGAATTGAGTGAGAAAAGACTCGACCATAGACATGCCCAAAACTCAAAGTTTAGCAGCCAGATGAGTCATTTCAATAATGTGCTCATTCATGGTTCGAGTTCCATTGAACCTCATAGTGGTTAGGTTAGCCATTAATTTCCCGGCTAGAGATTTATCATTAGTGCGAAAGCGTTCTTTTATGTTGTTCAAATACTGTTTAGATTTTGTCATCTCAGGTAGGGAGGTGTTTATGTTAGCAGCCACACACATTTGTATAAATATAATGGCCAACCTGTTGGATCTAGACCATGCTTCATGGACAATAATTTCATCATCGCTACTATTTTCAGTTATAGCAGTGGGTTCATCACACATAATTTCCACGTCCAGGTCAAGAACTCCCAGACTGTACTCAATTTTCTCATTCCATTCAGAAAAGTTTGTTCCATTAAATTTGAAATAGGATGGAGCATACGAATAAAGGTTGAGGGGCACTGAAATATAATAATAATGTTCACTTATTAAAATTTTACACATAAAAATAATTTGCAAGGGTTGGATATTGAATTATTGACTTAATATAATTTGGCACATTGCTTATATAATCCTGATATTATGGAATCTGTATTAGTCATCACATAATATTAAGATTACAAAGCTATACTACCATTCGATTCATTAATCATGGTCCCATAATTTTAGCATCTATATTTATTGCCTTAAGATTTCATATTAATGCACTTAATATTAACTATTCAATATTCACAAAACATGTCTAACATTGTTTAACCCAGATATTAGCATGTGTTTCACCTCAATCCAATTTTATAACGAAGAGTAGAATTAACTAAATGACTATAAGTGTAATATTCTTATATACAGTCTCAACCTTTGTTTAGCTTTTGACTTAACTTAAATGAATATTTACTTACAAGTCTTCATAATTATATTTAATATCCATTAATATCAATTATATTATGTATTTATAACAAGCATAATCATAATCATACATGAACATTAAATGACTATAACAGAATAAAACAACCCATATGATGAAAACAAATAGTTAAAATGCAAGAAGTCTTGATTTTTAAAATGGCAAATATCATTTTTCACCATAGAATCGAAGTAAATCATGCTAGAAAACCGAAACTTTTTGCGGAATATTAAAATCAATTTTCTGTCAAAAGTTATAAGCCCTCAAACTATTACCCAAAAGATAAAAAATGGGTCCTTAACAGCCTCAGATCACCCCAAAACACTTTACATCATGACCAAAGGGCGTGAATTTTAATAGTTTGCACATTTCCAGTCAATCCATCAAGTTTCAAGTCAATCGCACACTAAAAGTTTGAAAACACTATTCATTATAAAAAATAATTCTACACCAAAACTGTTTGGCCCCAATTCTCGGTTTTCACTCAATTAGTCTTAAAAACAGTTTTATTTTCATATCATAGTCATTATAAGTGTTTTTCAGAATGCTTTAAAGACATGAATGTATGAATCATTAATAGGACAGATTGGGGTTGCAATATTCAAAACCTGTTATGAATAAGGATTGTTTTGCACATAAATAAGGACTGTTTTGCATACAATTTTTGGATTGATTTATACACAGATATAAGGGCTAAAAATTAGAATCACTAATGACCTATATCAGTTTCATAACAGTCCTAAAAACAATCCTATACAAGTTCTAAAATGCTGTTATTTATGAGGTTCAAATTCTTTAATTTTATGAGTTCTAATGTGTAATTTCAGAACTTCAGAATTTTAGATTTGAGCATATATAAACCTATATTGTTATAAGAAAATTCGTATATGAATACCATGAGATTATAAACCTGAAGCTCTGATACCACATATTATACAAGACTATTTTTTAATCATAGAAAAGACATAAACCAACATGTTATATCAAGGTTTAAAATGTTTTTAACATGAATTCCATGATATTTATTCTTCATGCAATTACTAAATTAATATGTTGTATAATTATAATTTAAAAACCAAACTTTTTCCATTGCTAGGGTTAGATATAGTTTTCGAATATATCTAAAAGTGTGACTTGAATGCTCTAATATATTGCTCCTTGAAACCTCTTGAAAACAACCCAGAACTCTCACTTGTGTGTCCTCGAATTTCGAGAAAATATAAAAAACTGAATTTCGGATTTTCTCTTCCACCTTAGATATTTGTGTTTTATGAAATGACCCTAAATGGTGCAAGGACACTCTATATATAAGGGGAAGAGGGCTGAAATTTCTAGGCAAAGTTGCTCTCTTTTTAAGGCTCCACCATCCATCAAGTGGCATAAAAATAGGAACTAATCCAATATCTTAACTTTTGCATTTATCACATGCCTAATTAAATATCTGATATTTATCAAGACCATAAAAATGGAAAATAAAAATATTTTGGAATTTAATATAATTGAAATTAAAAATTAATTTTCAACTTTAAAATATTAATTTCCAATATCGCCGTCTTGTGATTATTATGAAGACTTGCTTTCGCACATGGCCTGCCAAAAGTCACGTCCATTACAATACTGATTCTGAAAAATCTTGACAGTAAAAGAGTGAAGAAGAGATTATATTTCTTTCTTTTCTTGAATTAGGGATATATTTTGTCCTTTTTAAAATATCCCCCGAATCATCCCTGAAATCAATATATGCTTATACCATCCTAAATGTACAATTGATAAAACATTCGGTGTAAAATTCAGAAGATATGTGTCAATTAATGTCATTGCTCTTCAAATTAATACGATGAGACACCACACTATGAGTTTATGTGCATGTTTTCATCTCATTTTTAGGTTAGATTAACCATCTTTTGCATTGGTATTATCAAAGAATACTATTTAGTCTCTGTTGATGTAAAAAATTAGATTACTCTAATAATTCAATCACAGATAAATAAATGAGACAAAGAATTTTAAAGTGGTTCAGCCTTATAAGAATGGCCTACATCCACTGTTATTTTATTGCTGAGTGTTTGGGATTTCTCGATTATAAGTTCTATCAAGAAATTCCCTTCTGGATTCGAAGTCTAGTCCCGGATCCAGGTCCCTTTACAATGAGGATTGTACAATGTATTTATAGCCCTGAGGCTGTAATGTGAAAGGGTAATACATTAAATGATATACATATGAAAGAGTAATACATTTAATGCCCTCTTTGCGTGTGCGTCCAAATGATAAGCATTTAATGAGCAGTTAAACTGTTGGTATCCTGCTTCGAGGTGCAGCTCGGACCGCCTAAGCTTCTCGGTACTCAAGAGTTCATCGGAGAGGCATTGTTCCTCGGAGCTTGTGAGTTCCTCGGGGAACTAGTCTTCCTCGTTGTAGTCTTGTTCCTCGGAGCGAGTGAGTTCCTCGGAAGTGTTTGTTGTTTCCATATAGATAGCCACGTGTCTTCATATGATTGGTCCATGCCAGCAGATTAAATTTGGTATCAACAGAAGCCCCCAATGTTTCATAGTTCGAAATTTGAGGAGTATGGAACATTCTTTCTCGGAATATGGTAGCTTTAAATAGTCTTCCTGATTTTTAGGAGCGTTTCCCTTGTATTTATTTCTCCTTCCCAATTCGTAGAATCATGCTTTTTTGGACTTTTCTGCGTGCTTCGATTCCGCGTCACTTTTCGTCTTCTTAGCCGCTGTTGTCCGCTTTGATTCCCGCGCTACTTTTCATCTTTTTAGCCACCGGTAACGTAATAATCCTTTTTTGTAATCATTACTTCACCATTTCCCAAGGCAAGGTATTTAAACTTCACAGACACTCCTATCGTCTTCTACCTTTTCAAATTTTTATCTTCGAGTTTTACGTCGTCTCTTCCTACTCTCTTGTGCGTTCATCTTTTCCATCGTTCGTTGTCAACAGCTCTACTATTTTTCTGTAAGATCTTCTTCTTTCTTCTTCATTTCTTTTATTCATCATCATGGTTTACTCTGTTGAGTCTCTTAAAAAGTTTCTCTCTGATTTTTCCATTCCCTCTTGGGTTGTCTTGAAAGAGCTTTCTGAGCCTTCTGATTATTTCAATTTGGATGAGGGACATTGGTTCCCCAGCCTTTTTATTGCTGAGTGTGGATTTTCTTTTCCACCAAATCCCTTGTGTCTGGAATTCTGTCATTATTTTGACATCGTTCCTGCTAGAATAGCCCCCAACACATGGAGAATAGTTAATGAGGTGCATAAATTAAATCAAGTCCATGTAACTCGCATAGGAATTTCAAAAATCATGTACTTCTATAGATGGGCAGTTAATGATAATATTTTTTATTTAAAAACTAGATTTTTAAATAGAGCCTTAGTAGTCAATCTCCCTGATGCCAATAGGGATTATTTTGAACATGGGGTTGTCATAAAAAATTGGCAACACCCTCCATTAGCTGGAGATGAGGTTTACCAGGGTCCCAGATGCCCTCCTTATGGCAATGGGATAGGTTATTTTTATTTTATTTTATTTATTTTGAAATCATGTTTCTTTTGTGTTTGATAAAATGTGCCACTGATAACAATGTTTATTTATTTGTAGTTGATAGCAAGAGAAAGTGCCCAAAAGATGCAGATGTCAATATAAGGCATTTGAAACTTATCTGGAGTCTGCATCAAAGTGTTGCCGACGAGCACATTAGGTCGGCCTCGTATCTTCTCCAGTACAAGAGCTACACCACATCTTTCACTGCTCGTCCAGTGATAAGTGAATTAGAGCCAGTTCCAGCTTCCACAAGCTCATCGCCTGAATCCCATATTCCTTTAAGTGAAAGGATGAAGAAGAGAAGACCTCCTACCCTATTTGAGAAAACTGCCTCCGGTTCTGGGGAGGTAAAAAGGAGTAGGATTGATGTCCCAAGGGAGGGGACGAAGAAAACTGATGCAGCTCCTCCAACTGCTCCTGTTAAAGTTGCCGAGAAGCCCGCAGTGGCTCCGAGAAGGTCTGCTGCTCCTGGAGAGGTGATTGTGATATCACTGACCAAGGGTTCTTCCTTGGTTGAATCTGTACCTGTTCCCCCGAGGAGGCTGAAGAAGAGCTCCTCGGTCAATTTGGCTGATACCATTACTCAGCCCCCAGTTACTGGAACTGGGGTTCCAACTTTTGTTCCCCCGAGCTCTGCCATGAGCTCGATAAAGTCCTCGATCATTCCCGAGGTACAAGGTACTGAAGAGAACCTTACTCGGGACATGGTCACCTCACTAGCTGCTCGTCACCTTGCTTCTGTAAGTCTTCTTACTTTCAATTTTTCATATTTCCTTTGTCATTTCTGTTTCTAACTTGCTTTCCTTTTCTGTTCACAATTGACGAGATGCTTTAACATAATCCTGAAGAAGGATGAAGCGATTAAGGCTTCTTGCTCCTCGTCCAGTGTGGAGGGAGCTCTGGAAGAAGCTACCAAGTCTCTGGCAGATTCTCGCCAGAAATATGCTGATGACAAAGCTTTCTAGGAGAAGAAGTTTGCCTCCTCCGAGTAAAAAAAAGCTCGGGCTGTTGATGCCTCCAAGGAGTTGGAGAAGAGAATAAATGCCCAAGAGAAGGCAAATAAGGAGCTTGAGGAGAGGCTCAAAACTGCTGGAGAGTTTGAAGATAAACTCAAAGCTGCCGAGGAGGAGTTGGCTCAACTTCGGGAAATAGGTCGGCAGAAGGAGGAAATAGAAAATAAATTGAAGGCTGCTGAGAACCTGCTGTCCGAGAAGGTCTCCTTGGAGAAATTGAAGAGGAAGATGGCAGTGAAGAAGTCTTTCAGCTCTGGCTGGGACAAGGGGTGGAACAAGGGGTTGGCTGCCATGGTGTCGCAAGTGGACTATGGCAGTCTCAAGTACTTTAGGGATGGATGGGTTACTTCCCTTCAGGAGATGAAGGTCGACGAGTCTTCCGAGCTCTTCCAGAGACATATCCCTGGTCCCCCTCCAACTCCAGAAGAGTTAGAAGAGGACGAAGCTACCTCTGAAGAATCTTCGATGGTGATGGGAGATCATGCCCTAGCCATCCAACCTGCTGCTGAGGAAAATCAACAAATCGTTTCTTCCTCCGAGCAACTGCCTATTCTCCCCGAGCAACTATCCCTTCCTTCCGAGCAACCTACCTCTTCATCCCAACCTCCCGAGAAGGTTTTGGGAGATAAGGAAAAGGTGTAGTGTTGTTCGGGTTTCTCTTTATTTTGTTTCTCTTTATCAAATGTAACCCCAAAGATGTAACTCTAAACTATGATCTAATAAAACTTGAACTTTTTTGCATACTGTTATCTATCTTTCATTCATACTCTGCTTATTCTTCTTATTGATGATTGCTCTTCTTTCTCTTCTAGTTTCTGGCTAGGATGGAACTGCTATCTGCCCATGATACAAAGTTGCTGCGATAATGTAATGAGTACTTTAAGGCTGGTCACACAGACCTGAGTGCTGCACAAGTTATCGACATACTTGGTCATGATGCTTCAGAATAGGCAGTGGAAGCATATCAATATCTTAAGTGTCTTCTTGATAGGGCTGTAGCCAATAATGTTGCCTATTACGAAATGATTGAGGATCTTCAAAGCACCCTCGAGGACCTTCAGCTTCAATACAAAGAATCCACTGCTTTGTTGCATGAGGGGTACGAGAAGAAGTACCAGCAGATCATTGCCGACAAGGGCTACAAGAAGCTTTTTGCTGGGTACGATGTAAGGGAGGGAACCTTAAGAGGTGAGGTCGAAGAATGCAGACGGATTACTGAGTTACTGGAAAAGGAAAACAACAACCTGCAGAATGAGTTGTCACAATTGAAGTCTGCAGCTTCCACTTCTAGTGCCTTGATCCCAGTGACCGATGAGGGATTTTCGTTCTTAGAGGTTGAGAACGCCAAGTTGAGGGATGAGTTGGAGACTTTGAAGAGCTCTGGCACCTCTTCATCTTCTTGTGGTCGAACAAGAGCTCCTCGGGGGTGAGCAAGAGCAGCTCGGGTTCTTGTCGAGGAACAGAGGACTCAGTCTGCCTTAGAGAACCAGGATTTCCAATTAATAGCGAAGAACCAGGCGTTGTCTGATATGTCAAAGAAGATTAGGGACCTGGAAAAACTGCTCTCTGCGCAGAAGTCAGTCTTGGAGAATAAGGAGCTTTTCATCAAGAATCTCCACGAGCAGCTAGAAAAGCTAACATATCAATTCCACGAGTAGCTAGAAAAGCTAACAGCCCAGGGAGTTCTGGATGGCTGGATACAACGAAGCACTATTCCACTTGGATGATCGTATCCAGAATGCCAACAATGAGGGCTACAAGCAAGGCTGGCTGAATGCCTTAGGTGTGCTGAAGTTCGAACAGGGTCATTATCTGTGGGACTACCATGATCCCGGGTTGCTCGACTTGCCTGTCCCACCATACAATTTGGACATGAATTGGATCCCTGCTCGGGCCATTCCTCGGAGCTTAATTTCAAAGTATCTCGGTGACTACAATCTACATTCTCAAATCGAGGTATCTCGTCCCGAGCATCTCCTAGATCGACCGTCCGTGATGAATGTAAGGATGTTGAAGGATCTCAATTTCATCAATTCTCCTCTGTCTTTAAATGATCCGCCTGCTGGCGAGGAACCTGTATCAAAAGCAGAGGGGAAGAGACCAGTAGAATAGGAATTTTTGATGTAATAGTTAGTATACATGTCAATGTAACTGTAATTTCATTATCAATGTAATTTATTTTGAATTCAATGAAAGACTTTCATTTTTGTTTGCAAATCTTGATTGCTATTGTCTTGTAGTTATCAAACACTTTATATTTATGCATATCTGTTAAAAAAAATAACAGTATTGTGTTGTTTGTCGACCAACTCAGTAATAATTAAAAAGTTTCAAGTTTCAATAATATTGCTCGATCACTTGAGTATAAAAACTGTTTAAAATTTTTCCAACCAACCAAGGTCGTTAAATTATGCTTGTCGACCAACTACAGTTAATGGGTTTTTATCCCCGACCAGCCATAGTTGGTAGACTTTTCTTTTAAATGTTTTCGACCAACTAAGGTCGGTAAATTTTCTTTGTCGACCAACTACAGTTGGTGGGTTTTTATCCCCGACCAACCATAGTTAGCAACTTTTACACTTTCTGGAATAATCTTACCTCCCGACCAACATAAGTTGGCATTTGCAAGAATATTTTTTTTCCTAGCCAAACAGGTTGGCATTTTTAGGAATATTTTGTTTCCTAGCCAAACAGGTTGGCATTTTTAGGAATACTAGGTGTAAACCCGCGCGATGCGCGAGTTAGAATACCCGAGACCGTGTTAAATATGGAGGCAACAACACGGTTTACGAAATGACTCTTTTGGTAATCGTTGATCTTAATGACTTGTTTCCAGTATCCTTCCATCTCTGGAAGGCCATTGCACTTGCAGATGTAAACCAGGTTCAGAATGTCCTTCTGGAAGTAAGACCCACCCAAACCAACGGTTGCGTTCAAAAACTTGGGACCAATTGTTGTGTCCTCACCAACTGCATAAGCCACCTCTGAGACATTTGCACCAATAGCCTCACATAGTGCTGACATAGCATCAACATAGGAGACTATATGTGCTAAGAAGGCATTGGCAGCAAGCTTTGAGAGTTCTGCATTCCATAAATTGGTGGTGATGATTTGATCTTCAGGGATCCAGTGAGCATAAACATCTTTAAATGATTGATATGCCTTATGTCCTTCTGGGGTCTCCCGCCATCCAATGACGGCACGATCAGGTTTGAAAAGATATTCAATTGCGGTCCCTTCAGCAAGGAACTCAGGTTTTATGAGAATCTGGAAGCTAATTCCTTTGCTGTTACGGGTCAGAATTTTTTCAATTGCCACAGCTATTTTGACAGGGACGGTTGATTTTTCAACTATGATTTGTTGGATTTTGACACGTCAGCTATCATACGTGCGACGCTCTCTCAGTATGTCAGATCTGCAGGTTTTCTTACACTAAGGCCTCGAGCCTCGGTTGGGGTCTTCACAAAAATAAAGACTATCAAATTCGAATACATGTTTCTCCATCAGTGCTGAAAAAGAGGTTCTTGCCTCAACACCACATCATCGAGGCCTGGGTCGCATGTAAGATATGTTAATAATGTTAGATCATAAATATGGGAGGAAAAGATTTAAAATAATTAAGATATACACATTCTAGAGTAGCACCCAAAATTAGATTCAACATCACGAATAAGTAGAGAAAGCATCCCATATATACATATATAGATATATAAAAAACCAAGATATGTAAAAATACAACATATTCAATTTTAAGTGTAAACATTTACTACATACATAAACACAAAACAAATATAACTATATTAATAGGAGAAATAATGAATTTGGAGATGTAAGTAAAAATTATCAATGAATGGTATGAGACGTGTTACAGTAACAGTGATTTAACCATAGATATAAGATGCAGTTATTGTTATAAACAGTTGAATAACTGAGTAGGCGGAGAAGATTTTAACAAAGATCTGGAAAATTATACTTCTTTATTTGGTTCATCTATGGTAAGAGGTAAATAAAGTAATGTTACTTTTGAAAGTTTTGAAATTCATCACAGTAAAAGAATTACATCGTATCAATATTAAAAAAAAGAATCTGTCAGAAGATCAACGCAACATCCATTATAAATGAAGTTAAAAGAAACAACCTCTGATTTATTACAGTGACTTATGTTGTCATTGTAAGAGCAATTATCTTACTAAGTTCCATCCAGGTTATAATGCAAAAGTATAAGATTTGAATCCATTTATTTTTTGTGTCTAATTAATTCCAAATGCCAATATCAAAACTTTCAAATACATGAGAACTCTTCTCAACCCATGAACTTCAGAGTTGTAATTATAGGCTTTTTTATATATTTAGAAAGAAACCCAAAATCAGAGTGAAAAAGAATATATAAAGATTAACATGCCATCTCATTAGAAGTTCATGGCCCTCATGTCATTATTGTTGATTATTGCAGATCGCGGTGCGTGGGTTCTTAAAATTTCCAAGAAATCATAAAATGAAGTCTTTATCAATATAACACTAATCCAACATGATGGTAAACATTTATTCTACAAATTAAATTTATAAGGAAGTACGGATTAATATAATGTTATGCACGGCTTTATCGAATAATGTAGTTAATTTAGGATTTACCTTGCAATGGGTCTACAAAGTAAGAGTATAATATAATTCCATGAAAGTGTGTTATAGAATTGTATCCGGTACCATACTTGCCTACAGTAATTAAGTGCTTTGAAAGAAGATGAACTTCAAATAATGGTAGTTTCACATTGCACAATGAAGTCCAAACCACACCGAAAAACTAATCATAACAAAAAAAATTGTATTGGCTTAGGAGGATTAGAAGTTTTGTTGTACCATTCCAACAACCCATGGTCATGTAATAAAAGACTTCAGAGTTTTCTCTCATCAAATACCATTGCAAAGTATATCCAAGCCACAAAACAGGGGAAAACTTCAAAATATGAGCATGTAGTAAATAAAGATATTCATTGACAATTTAAACATGCTTGAAAAGAGAAAGAAAAGAAGAAAAACTCATCATTTAAAATCCTTGTTCGGCACATGGTTACCATATTTTTTTCTCGAAAGAAACATTCAAAAACTCAACTAGAATTTCTCAATTGTCATAATAATTATTGGTTCAGTTTCATACCTGGGATATCAGACACTATCAAGTTTAGGAGTCGTTTTCTGCGGATCTCCTGAGCGTGATGAACTTCATGAAGAAAAAATGCATGCTCTTTCACACCCTTAATTCCGAAAGTATTATCTTCTGCTCCAGCTGCTATAACTAACTTGTCATATGATATCTTGAAATCCCATGGTTCCAATGTAGCTACACCCTCAGAGACAGTTCGGAAATGAACCTATTATAGCATTTACAGATTGTTTATAATCATAGCAGCAACATTATTTTCAAATCAAGTAAAACTTTCATGTTTATGTTCACTTTTGATGTATAATACATCTGTGCGTAACAGAGTAGTACATCTGTGTTGTTACAATAACATAGTAGTACAACGGTGCATAATTGTTACAAAGAAGAGACTGTTAATTCATTTTCCAAGTTCTAACAGTGTAATACATCGTTGCCTAATAAGAGTACGTCTTTTGTGTTTATTTGACTGAAGGCACGATGCTAATGTATTACAGTGTTCTATAATTGAAGGCATATTTGTCAGGTATATTTAATTGAAGGCACGATACACAGGTATAGCACAGTGTATTACACAGGTATATCACATGTATAGTGCAATGTAGCACATGTGTAGCAGATTGTGTATTACACAGTGTATAGAACTGGTATAGCACAATGTAATACATTTGTCAGGTATATTTGACGAAAAGCATAATGCTAATGTATAAAGTCGATGTTATTTTGTGCCTAATAAGAGTACAAAATAAACTTTGCCTTCAGTTA
Source organism: Sambucus nigra (assembly GCA_949130495.1). Classification (NCBI taxonomy): domain Eukaryota; kingdom Viridiplantae; phylum Streptophyta; class Magnoliopsida; order Dipsacales; family Adoxaceae; genus Sambucus; species Sambucus nigra. The sequence continues at coordinate 173,738,050 of OX422218.1, read as the reverse complement.
TAGCACAGTGTAATACATTAACATCGTGCCTAATAAGAAATTATTAAAATACTCATTTCGTCCCCAATTTAGAGTACTATGACCACTCATGTTGTCTTCTTCAAGGCTCACTTCGTCCCAAGTTATAGAACGTTATAATACGCCTTTTGTATAGAACATACAAGAACCTAAATAAATGAAAAAAATATGAAGTGAAAGAGTTGGCGCTTGCGTTCAATTAAGAAATAATATAATAACTGCCATTTTTAACCCAAATTAACCCTAAGCATGCAACTAGGTGTGATTGAAACAATATGAAATCATGCACAAGATATTCAACACACAAAGTTAAGGAAAAATCCCCCACAGGGGCAAAACCATTTGTATATCACTATAATTTGTAAAAGACGGTTTACAATCGGATTACAATGAAATACAGTTTGACTAAGAATTACCCTCGGGTATCGGATTCTGTAGTCGCGGCTGGAGGAAACCCTTTCCAGTAGGGCTGGCGGCTGGAACTATCCCTGTCCAGTAGGGCTGCAATGAAGAGGAAGAAGCGGTCCACTTCACAAAGAGTTGAACATCAATGGTGTTCTTGGGTTACCAAAAGTGACTCACAAATGTATGGAATTTGTGTGAATCAAGGGTATGAATCAATGGACTCAAATACCATGAAGACTTATGAGTTATGGAACTCAGAAAATCGTGTGTAAGTCTTAAGAAAACTAACTCCCCGATCGTGGTATAAATAAGAATTCATTTGCCCTAAAAATTTGCACACGATCTGTTCGTGGTTATCCAGGGCGGACCGGTCCGGGCCTCAGGCGTATCGGTCCGATGGCGGACCGGTTCTTTTATTTTGAGGCTGATTCGGTTCGCATTCGGTCCGGGGCTCACTGGTCTTAAACAAGCAAGGCGGATCGGTCCGGGTCTCAGCGGATCGGTCCGGCTAGGCGGATCGGTTCGTTTTAATATCAGGCGGACCGGTCCGGCTGTCTGAATTTCTGAATTCTTCCTTTCTTTTGATCTTCGGATTTTGTTGATGACGATGTGATCTTTTCAACTATCATTCTTGTAATGGCGTATGACATATCATATACATAATGATGGACAAATTGTCCTTACAAATCTCCCCCTATGTCTATGCCGAAACAAACATAAAAAATCCGAATTATCAAGTATGAAACAATGCCTATACAAATCTACCCTTCCATGAACCCAAAACTGAAAGAGGTACAAATGACTAAGGCTGCATTGTTTGTTCTTAGAATCTTCAGAAATCTCACCGCTTTTCTCATCAAGGTGTGCATCATGGGATTATCAAGGATGTACCTACACACATGAGACAAAGCAAATACCAAGTGACATATTGAGTTTGAAATGAGATAAACATAAGCATATATATCCATTTAAGATGATATTCTCAGAATTTCAAAACTCCCCCATAATCAGAAGATAATTCATTCTCCCCCTTTTTATGATGTCCCCAAATAGACAAATGAGAGAAATAAATCAAGCAATCAAGTACCGGGGTGACACAAGGCATAAAATCACACCATGAATGAACATAAAACAACCAAGTCGGTGATAGCGTAAAAGAATGGGTGTGATCAAAATTCGATAGGAAAATCAAAGCAGACAAACATGACATATGTGCACGATGAATATTGGATATTCCTAACGAATGAACTCAAATGCTTCCTTTGGTGTAAAAGATTGGAAATATACGACATTAACTATATCAAATCTACAAATCAAAGCTCAAAGTGATTTCTACACGAATAACGTCCAAAATGATTTTTATGCTTTTTCAGGACTTTCAAGGAAGTGCAAACCCGTTTTTCAATCTCCAACCAAACTCCCTCAGATTTATATTTTGAATAGAGGTATACTAAATTCTCAAACTTTGGAGAATTGATGGTGAAACTTAAATGGCCCATAAATGGCATGTATTTCTTTTTATTGCCTTTTCAATTTTTTCGGGCTCTTTTAACCTCTTAGGACCTCGGATATTACAATTCCTCCATTTTTTAAGTCCTTTTTAACGGTGGCTTTTGCGCAAAGGATAAAAATCAACTTTCGCAGCCCCTCCCCGTTATGCAAATTATCACACAGTCTCACCAAAACGGTTTTTACATGCAATCCAATCTTGTCAAGTTTTATCGCATTTTATACATTGTATAGACAGGATTGAGATGGAAACACTCAAGCCAACATGAGATTGACAAGCGCAACAAGCAAATATAGCCGTGCATGTGTGCAATAAAGGATATAGGAGTCAAGCATGTAGGAAATATCACTAATTACATCTCAAGGACTCCAATCAATGTTAAGCACATGGATGAAATGATGTAGCCTCTCAAATCTCTATCAAACAGTCACATGGATATATGGAATGAAGTTGTGACTTGGCTATCTTAAAAGCTCATCCATAAAAGGCAAATCTATTTTTGGTCTTTTTCAAAAATTTTATCAAAATAAAATCTTTTTGTGCTTTTCTTAAAATTTTTCAAAAAAGAAAATCTTTTTGTATTTTTCTAAAAAATACATAAAAGCTGTACAACAAAGAATAGTACATATAAACAGACTAGCAATAGGAAGCATATGATATGATCATGAAGAAGCATCCTATTCTAGACATAGACCAACCCCTCAGTCAACTGTGCAAATCCCCAAAGACTTCCTAAGACTCTCAAATCTAAGGGCATCTAAAGGTTTCGTGAAAATATCGGCTAACTGACGGTCGGTAGGAACAAAACTCAGGGTTACGACCTTCTCCTCAACTAACTGACGTATAAAGTGCTCGCGTAACCTGATGTGCTTTGTGCGCGAATGTTGGACAGGATTGCGGGATATGTGTATCGCGCTCGTGTTATCACAGGAAATGGTCATGGTGTCCTGTGAAATCCCATAATCCTCCAACATTTGCTTCATCCACATGAGTTGCGTGCAACAACTCCTGACGGCGATGTACTCTGCCTCCGCAGTGGACAAAGAGATGGAGTTTTGCTTCTTACTCAACCAAGAGACAAGAGCAGAACCAAAGTAGAAACATCCACCAGAAGTGCTCCTACAACCATCTACGTCCCCTGCCCAATCGGCATCCGAGTAGGCGGACAAACAGTCATCGGTATCAAAGGAATACCAAATACCGTATGAGAGAGTCCCACTCACGTATTTGATAATACGTTTTAGAGCGAGTAAGTGTGACTCTTTAGGAGACGCCTGATAACGCGCACAGAATCCAACACTAAAGGCAATGTCGGGACGACTAGCAGTCAAGTAGAGAAGACTGCCTATCATACTCCGATACAAGGTTTGCTCTACGTCCTTGCCTGAAGTGTCCTTACTAAGCTTGGTAGTGGTACTCATAGGAGTACGAGCATGCTTAGCGGAGTCTAAACCAAATTTCTTCACTAGTACTCTAGCATACTTGGATTGAGAGATGAACATCCCATCCTCTAGCTGACGAACCTGGAGACCAAGGAAGAATGTAAGCTCACCAACCATGCTCATCTCAAACTCACTTTTCATCTCCTCCTCAAAGTGGTGAGCATGCTGGGAGCATGTGGATCCAAAGACTATGTCGTCCACATAGACTTGGGCAACCAAGATAGCACTGTCATCTCTCCTGACGAACAACGTCATATCAACTCCCCCTCTCTTGAAGCCACGGGCTAAGAGATAGGAAGTAAGCCTCTCGTACCAAGCACGGGGTGCTTACTTCAAACCATACAAGGCTTTCCTCAGATAGTAGACGTGATTAGGGTGCTTAGGGTCTTCAAACCCTTTTGGTTGTTCCACATAAACCTTTTCCTGTAGAATGCCATTCAGAAAGGCACTCTTGACATCCATCTGGTATACTTTGAAGTGCAGATGACATGCGATGGCGAGTAGTAAACGGACGGACTCAAGCCTCGCAATAGGAGCAAATGTCTCCCCAAAGTCTACACCCTCTATCTGTGTGTAGCCTTGAGCGACCAACCTAGCCTTATTTCTGATTATGGTACCATTTTCATCCATTTTATTCTTGAAAATCCACCGGGTACTAATAACATTAGTATCACTAGGTCGGGGGACAAGTTCCCAGACATTGTTCTTCTTAAACTGAAGCAACTCATCCTGCATAGCAGATATCCAGTGTTCATCTTTGAGTGCTTCTTTGTGATTCTTGGGCTCGACTTTGGACGTGTAGCAATGATGACTAACAACGTTCTCTAGTTGAGCACGAGTCTTGACCCCTAGAGTGGGATCGCTAACAATGGCTGAAGGATCATGACTCTTGCGAACCCAAGCAGGTGTGTCCCCTAACACAGGAGTAGGGTCCACAGAGTGTGAGATAGGAACAGGTAAATCACTGTCAGAACAATCCTCATTCTCACACTGAAGATTAGGATCAATAACCGTTGAAGGTTCGTCATCTTGCACGGTGACGTTTATTGATTCCATAATCTTAGAGCTCTTCAGGTTAAAAACCCGGTACGCTCTACTATTCGATGAATATCCTAGAAATATTCCCTCGTCGCTCCGGGAGTCGAACTTTCCTAATTGCTATCTATCCCGTAGGATGTAGCATTTACTCCCAAAAACACAGAAATATGCTAGGTTGGGCTTCTTGCCAGTCCACAACTCATAAGGAGTGTGAAGTGTGTGTGGACGCAGATACACCCTATTCACCGTATGGCATGCAGTAGACACTGCCTCTGCCCAAAATCTCCTAGAAATTTTACGACCTAGAAGCATAGATCTAGCCATCTCTTGGATCGTTCTATTCTTTCTCTCAACAATCCCATTTTGCTGAGGAGTTCTCACAGCAGAAAACTCATGTTTGATCCCAAGGCTATCACAGTACATATCCACCTTTGCTTCCTTAAATTCAGTGCCGTTGTCACTACGTATTCTGTTAATAGTGACTCCGTGTTGATTTTGCAGGACACGGCACTTGGTCGTTAGGAATTCTACAGCATCGGATTTCTCTCTCAGAAAACCTACAATGGAGTACCTGGAGAAATCGTCCACCATCACGAGAATGTATCTCTTACCACCTAGACTCTCCGTGCGAGTAGGACCCATAAGATCCATGTGAATCAACTCAAGAACACGGGAAGTGGTAATGGAATTCAACTTCCTATGAGGGCTACGGATTTGTTTTCCCAACTGACAGGGTCCACAAATCATGGAAGTTGACTTTCCAAGTGATGGTAAGCCACGTACTAGGTCCTTTTTGACTAAACGAGATAAGTCTCTAACGTTCACATGACCTAGACGTTGATGCCACATATCCATAGGAGTGATCGTGGCGCTGTTGCAGACAAGTGAGGATTTGGGCTCAGTCCCATAACAGTTATCTTCTGTCCTCACCCCTTGCACTAAAAGTTTACCGGCTTGATTATAGACCTTACAAGCTTTCCGGTCAAACTTCACTGCAAAGTCATCATCGCACAGCTGGCTGATGCTAAGAAGGTTTGCTTTCAAACCTTTGACGTACAGCACGTTCTCTAGCTTTGGAAATCCTGGTAACTCTACTGTACCTCGTCCAACTATGCTAGATTTGCTACCATCTCCAAAGGTGACTCTCCCATCATTATAATCCTCAAGATGGGTAAAATATGAGGCATCACCTGTCATGTGTCTGGAGCAACCACTGTCAAAATACCACTGTGAGGTATTATGGGCTTTGAGAGCGACATGGACAACAAGGGCCTTTTTCTCTTTCTTAGGAACCCAAGAGTAGGTACCTTTTTGTATTCCCCTGTTGTTGTTGGTTTTAGCCGGAATGCGGGGCGCATTCATTGATGATAAGGTCATCCGTCGGAATTCCTCCATCAAACTCTGTGATGTGGCGGCTAGGAACTCAACACGCTCTCTCAGACTGGCAAACTCATCAGTCTGAAGTGGTGGAGCAAACGTACGTCGTGTCCGACCCAACTTATAGCAATCATCCCTAAGGTGTCCATTTCTTTTGCAATGGGAGCAAAAGGGCACAGTATTTGGAGGACCTTGGTTTGCTTTTCTTGGTCGAACTCTCCTTTTTGGTTTTTTATGACGGCCATAAGGAGTCGTAGTGAACTCAGGAATTGGTCCGGGTGCAATTTGGGATGTGGAAGCACCATCAAAACCTATTCCTTGCCTTTCACCAAAACCTAAAGCGGGACCGAGGAGCATCTTTCCCATCTTTCCAGATCTGTCCTCGATTTGTACCTTGACTTTCCTAGCTCTCTCAAGGTCATGAGTAAGCTCGGCAACAAGGGCTTCAAGTTTCTTCCGAGTCTCCAGGGAGGAATGGAGCTCACTCGTAAGACTATCCACTTGTTTAGTCAAGTCCGCTTTCTCTTTCTCAAAACTTCTCTCTCTCTCTTTAAGCAAATTCTCTTTACTAACCTAGGCAGACTCTCTCTCTCTCATGGCGGTGCAGGTGGAGGACTATCTCTCTCTCGTTTCTCCTATCTCCTCTTCTAACGCGGTGATCCTAAGCACTAGGGCTTTGTTACGCTTTTTAGTTTTAAATGATTCATTATACAACTCAGCGTACGCGCGTTGAAGGTTACTCTCGTCCTCACTACCTTCCTCCTCTCCCTCAAACTCTTCGCTCTCGCTGTCGAGGTGTCCCTGTGAAGTAGCATCCTCATCGTCGTGAGATGCAGTAGGAGTACTCACATGACAAGCCATGAACGCGGTGAAGTTACGCTCATGCGGTGACTCATCTCCCGAGTCCACCGACTCGACCTCACTATCGTCACTAAGGGTAGCATTTAGGACAGCTTTCCCTTTCTCTCTATTCAGACGATTGGCACACTCAAACGCTCTATGACCCTTACCATCACATTCAAAACATTTCTCACTGTCCCTTTTAGGAGGTTCTTTGAAATCTTCTTTGAACTCTTTCTCATTTTTCTTTTCAAAAGTATTTTTCTCAAAATTCCTTTTATCGTTGAAATTTCCAATTTTCTTGAATTTGAGAATTCTTTTGAAATTTTTTGCAAACAGGGCCAAGTCATCTAAGTCAAAATCACACTCAGACTTGGATTCAAAAACTTTTTCTTTCTTTTTCTGAAAATGAGTCTTTAAATCAATCCCATTATCCTTAGCCTTAATGGTTTTGGGAAACATGTCAATCTCATAGGTTTGAAGATCTCCTACAAGTTCTTCCAACTTATGTGATTTCAAATTTCCCAAAGAGTTCAAAACAGTGACTTTAGGAATAAAGCGTTTTGGGAGAGCTCTCAAAATCTTTTTAACGACACGCGTGTTATCAATTACCTCACCCAAATTAAAACTAGTGTTAACAATGTCCGACAAGCGTGCAAAAAACTCATCAAAGCATTCAGACTCAGACATGGTGATAGTCTCAAATTGGGTGGCCAAATTTTGTAATTTAGACTCTTTAACATCGTTCGTACCCTCATGGGTAAGTTGCAAAACATCCCATGCCTCCTTTGACGTGGTGCACGTCATTATGCGTTTGAACTCATCGGGAGTGATGGAACCGGAAATAGCACTCAATCCCTTAGAATTAAAGGAAGACCATCTAAATTCATCTTCGGTTCAAGTCGTGACAGGTTTCAAATTTGTCACGTTATCAACAGTCACAGTGGGAGGAGTCCACCCTCGTTCAACTAAAATCCAGACACGTTCATCAATGGCTTTTAAAGCCGACCTCATACGGGCTTTCCAATAGGCATAATTCGACCCGTCAAAAATAGGCATTTTATAATATGACTTCTCCATTTGAACACGCTCTTTTCAAAAATCAATTTATTCAGAAAATTGATATCTTAGAAAAATTTTGCGGAAAAAGGAATACGCGATAGATTAGCGTAACCTGCTCTGATACCAATTTGAAAGAGTTGGCGCTTGCGTTCAATTAAGAAATAATATAATAACTGCCATTTTTAACCCAAATTAACCTTAAGCATGCAACTAGGTGTGATTGAAACAATATGAAATCATGCACAAGATATTCAACACACAAAGTTAAGGAAAAATCCCCCACAGGGGCAAAACCATTTGTATATCACTGTAATTTGTAAAAGACGGTTTACAATCGGATTACAATGAAATACAGTTTGACTAAGAATTACCCTCGGGTATCGGATTCTGTAGTCGCGGCTGGAAGAAACCCTTTCCAGTCGGGCTGGCGACTGGAACTATCCCTGTCCAGTAGGGCTGCAATGAAGAGGAAGAAGCGGTCCACTTCACAAAGAGTTGAACATCAATGGTGTTCTTGGGTTACCAAAAGTGACTCACAAATGTATGGAATTTGTGTGAATCAAGGGTATGAATCAATGGACTCAAATACCATGAAGACTTATGAGTTATGGAACTCAGAAAATCGTGTGTAAGTCTTAAGAAAACTAACTCCCCGATCGTGGTATAAATAAGAATTCATTTGCCCTAAAAATTTGCACACGGTTTGTTCGTGGTTATCCAGGGTGGACCGGTCCGGGCCTCAGGCGGATCGGTCCGATGGCGGACCGGTTCTTTTATTTTGAGGCTGATTCGGTTCGCATTCGGTCCGGGGCTCACTGGTCTTAAACGAGCAAGGCGGATCGGTCCGGGTCTCAGCGGATCGGTCCGGCTAGGCGGATCGGTTCGTTTTAATATCAGGCGGACCGGTCCGGCTGTCTGAATTTCTGAATTCTTCCTTTCTTTTGATCTTTGGATTTTGTTGATGACGATGTGATCTTTTCAACTATCATTCTTGTAACGGCGTATGACATATCATATACATAATGATGGACAAATTGTCCTTACATGAAGAGATGGAGGTATAAGACTATGAAAAAAAAAGTAAAAAATAATTTAAACATCCTCTCAACCTAAGCCATAGATCAAATTCCTAAAAACCGAGTCCATGATTTTGATCTGAATTAAATTTGAAATCAAATCCGAACAAATAGATATAGAAACAGAGGATAAACAATCAACCGTGAGAGATAAGCATCATATAAACAATCAAACGTAAGAGAGAAATGTTTTTCATAACTCTCTAAAGTAGAAAGTAAATTTTAAGAGGATTTTTCCTATGTCATATAAACTTCGAAGAGCAAGATGAAATTTTGATTTGTCTAATATAGTTCCTAGCTGAGTTTAGAGAAAAAAATAACATAGTGATTTCCTTTCCAAATTATCTGATCGGAAGCCTGATTACTCAATTTTTGGATTCTTACATACTTCACTTTGTTCTCTAAAGGAAAATAAGCACATAATTCGTTGACATCTCACTCCCCATCGACATTGAATAAGACTGTTAGGTACTCTACTAATAATGCAGTCTTGGTTTGCCAAAATACCATCACCAGACCTATTTTCCCATCCCAAACTGATATCAATAAGTTAAGAAAAAATATACACTCGTTGTGATAAAAAAGTAAAATGGGATATTAAAAATGAGCTCTGCACAAAACACAAAATAGAGTTGAACTCAATAACTAACCATTTATAATCCAAGCTCAGCAGGTCGTACTAAAACCAAATTTATTATCATAGAGGAATCAATTTTTTGAATCAAGTACTAAAAGGGAACTCTTAAAACCTAATATGTAAAAACGGGAACTTTATGTTTCGAAAATCATAAGATCAATATCAAAACTCATAATGAAAGTCCCACTTAAGATAATTAGAAACATACACCAATCTAGCTAAATATACACCAGCCCAGCATATAATTGTGCATGATATAGTTAGAAACATACACCATACTATTTATGACTAATATAAGTCTAAACCATATGCACTGAATTGAATATACTGACATATGCTCTGCTATATGAAGTCTAAACCACAGCTATAGAATAAATCAACTGGAATGAACACATACAACCTGGTGAACAGTAACTACATTTTTAACATGTACTATATGAAGCATAAAGAGAAAGTACTATGAAAGATAGTTGAAGGAGATTGAATGCATCTTCATAAACATTCTAGGCTTTTCCATTCCCTAGTCAAATTCAAGGAAAAAAAATTCTTGAACTCAGTTACTTTTGAATTGCGAGGCACAACTGGCATCTTGTGGAGTAGTTGGTCTATCATCAGCATTAGAAGTAGCAATAGGACAGTTCTCTACCATAGCTTTCCCTTCTTGTTTCTTTTGGTTTAAGATCAATAGATAAAATTTCATCTTCTTTGTGCCTATTATACACATCGGCTTGAAAGGTTTTTTCATCATTAGCATCCCTGGCACGAAATGTAATGAAATATCGCCTCCCTTTAGAGATCATTCGATTTTCCCTCTTAACCCTCATAAAATTATGGTTTGTATTATGTTGCTTGTCATAATCTTGAATTGCAAGTTTTCCAATTCACATATGCGCTTGTCAGAATGAGCTCGAATAAATGGAATGATCATGTTACACGCCAATGCCATAGATAAGAAACGTTATCAACCTTGAAACTCTTGGTAGTCAATTTTCCCCCCACTGGACTGATTGATTACTATCCACTAATTGTACATATTGAGTTTATGCTGTGTGAATAAACTGACATATGTTCTGCTGTGTAAATAATTCAGTTGGTTTTTTAATAACCTCGAAAGCCTTGTGTGTGTGAAAGTGTGTGTTCAAACTCTATGTTTGCTATGAAGAATTATGTTGGTTCTTTAATAATTCTTGTCGTATAGTTAGTTCTTTGCAAAACACAAATAACGCATGAAATTGTATATTGGTCGAAAAATTCCTTCACATAGAAAAATGATATATACATGTTTACTATTAATCGAAAACGAATGGCTCACAAAGAAGATGCTCACTTGAGTCATCCGTCAAGCATTTGTAGTGCCCAAGTAAAACCAAGCATCTTTTTTAATTGCATACAGTTCAAATAGAAAATTAAACATGAGGACTATGAAAAATTACAAAAGTAAATATTTATAGAACCTTTAGCACCTGAATTATTGTCTTCAATTCGCATGTAAAGTGTTTACTTAGTGTCATCTATATTCCTCCCTTTGTAGTAATAAATAGTAAGAAATAACAATTTGTAGCATTATATAATATTGTAATTCTCACAAAATTTGTGTTATAACATTTGTTGCTCTCAATGTGACTGAACAAAGACAATAAAATACTTGATTCGAAGTGTCCAACGCCATTTGGTCTCATGAGAGAACATTTTCAAAGCTTCTTGTAACGTATTTACGGTTGCTCAAGATGTCATGCTAAGAGTTACAGGGCTTCAATTTTGTGTGGTTTGTGTAGTAGATGAAACAATTAGAGACAGGTGTTTAGGAAGGAGGCTTAAGAAAAGAAGCAATATACAATCTCAATTTCCTTCAAACCTTTACAACTTAGCTTCAGAAGTACAATTACTATGAACAAATAGAGTTGAACTAAATATACAATGATAGAGTGAAGTGAGACGATGGTAGTAAGGGGAGTTAAGATTAAATTTCTGTACCAACTAAAAATTAAGAGAAATATAATCATTAACAAATATATAGCAATTGTTGTTGTAAAACAATTATACACGTATCGTAATTTTTTCAATATCATCACCTTCCTTTTTTCATTTAACACCTAATATAGCAAAACTAAGTAAAATCCATAAGGAAAAACGAAACATAAATTTGTAGACCTTTTTTCATTGATTTATGAACTTTTTTAATTTTCTTACAAATTTTTGAAATAATTAACTTGAAGATTGTACACTCCAAAATGTGTTTTTTTACAGACTACCATCAAAATCACATATACACGAACACAATGAGGACTGATAGAAAACCGACATGACATGACTGGGTATCACCCTTACATGAGCACAAATATAATTATTTCTATTTTCAAGAAATAAAAAAACATATAAAAAGTTTAACTTATATCTATTCAAATAAAGCATTGTAATACCATGGTACACATATTACCTTTAAAAGGGAACTTCAACAATGAACTCGGACTTAATCTTCTCTTTTCCTAGTGTAAATCTTGATGATCCGAAAACTTTGACAGAATGTCTCTCACCATTGCCGCACTATAGTTCTAGCAGAATATACCTGTAGCATACACATCCTTACAAATTTGACTTCTAAAATATGGTCTAAAAAAAGGTAAGTGGAAAAAGATAAGGCTAATTACATCATCCGCATGATTATTTAATCATTTATGAATGGAACAAAACTTGAACACAACTTCTTTAAAAAACAGTATATCCCCAAGAAAATATTGATGATAAAAAGACAAATGTGTATCTAAAGTAAAGATATAAACCTATTCATTTATTACCTTAAGTCATGTTGTGTGTTAGCATTCCAATCCTCCAAATGCAATGCTACAACAATTACTAAAGGTTAATCAACAAAAAGAAAATCAAGATATGCGTAGATGACTGAAAATCCCTTAGGAGTACTGCAAGAAGGAGACTTTAAAAAGATTGTACCTTGTTGGGAATTTCTTAATTGGGTCGCCACCAAATGCATTTTTCGCCGGTAGGACAATTATTTGCAGAGTTGTCCGGTGTCTTCTCAACTTTGCATAAAATTATAGAAACCAACGTCCATTTGTCGGCAGGCGTATAGATTCCCGATATCCTTCAATCTTGACAGTGTCTCGATTTCTCTCACTTCCCAACCAACTTTCTTTCTTTCACCGTGATTAACCCAACATGTATCTATTTCTGGCCTTAACTTACCGAACAACAACTCGGAACAACCTGAAATTTCCATTTTTAGCAAATAGGTAATGTGAACCTTACAAAAAACTAAAACGTAAAATACGTACACAATAAAAAATAAAAATATATACCTCTAAGCTACATCCTATCAACACGTACATAACCCCGTAACAAAATAATGAGGGCATAGGGATCAAACCAAGAAATAAGATGCAAATCTTTCAAACACTTCCAGTATATTACTTTCGTTTTATATTTTCAAGCCATGTATAAGCTTCATATGGGTTTTCTAAAAATCAGAATCACCATGAAAATTGGAACCCGACACGCCATGATTTCAGAAATAAGAGTTACATCTGAGAAATCGAATCGACTTATCACGGTCTCAAATTTGTGTACAAATTGACACGGGTGGGTTTCATGTTAGATGAACCTCCTGCGTTTGACCGTTTCTAATTCTGTTTAGAAACCAAATTCTGAACCCAACTTAACATTTCATGACCCACCATAGATGGGTACAAACTCGATTCAGCTAAGGCATCAAACCGATTGAGTTGAGGCCTCAAACCGACCTACCCCAATGAAAATAAAGAATGTTTACAAATGATTACGCTGTAATCATTTGTAGATATATTAAAAGTTCCAAACGAAAAATACATACACAATGAAAACAAATCAATTTGTATGTCTCCTCCTGTGCCCCTTTTCTGCATCCACGATATGACAAACCTTGCTTCTAGCATTTGGTCTTAAAGACATGCTTCCATATTTATTTTGAACCCTAGACAAAAAATGCTATAGGGCTTTGGAAATAAATTGAGGGGAGAGGAATGGTTGTCTTTAATTTAGACTTTTGGTATTCTCTGGGTGTGTAAATCCTGATAGTTGTTCGTCGATTGGATATATGGATAACTGAGATTCTCTTCTTTTTTTTATAAGGTATTTTTCATATCACGAGGATTGAGATTATCAATTTATACATCAAGTCAAAGCATAATAAATGCATTGTTTAATAAATGCTTGTATAGCATTATAGAGATAGAGATAGATAGAGATGTGCCACGTGGATAGGCTAATTGCAAAGAATAATAAATGCCTTGTTTTGCATTTTATAGTATTAAGAGATTTCGTTTCCTAGCCAAACAGGTTGGCATTTTTAGGAATATTTCGTTTCCTAGCCAAACAGGTTGGCATTTTTAGGAATATTTCGTTTCCTAACCAACCGAAGTTGGCATTTTTAGGAATATTTTGTTTCCTAACCAACCGAAGTTGGCATTTTTAGGAATATTTTGTTTCCTAGCCAAAGAGGTTGGCATTTTTAGGAATATTTCGTTTCCTAGCCAAACAGGTTGGCATTTTTAGGAATATTTCGTTTCCTAACCAACCGAAGTTGGCATTTTTAGGAATATTTTGTTTCCTAACCAACCGAAGTTGGCATTTTTAGGAATATATTGTTTCCTAACCAACCGAAGTTGGCATTTTTAGGAATATTTTGTTTCCTAACCAACCGAGGTTGGCATTTTTAGTAATTTTTTGTTTCCTAACCAACCGAGGTTGGTATTTTTAGGAATATTTTGCTGCTGAGCAGTCTGAGCTTTGCTGAGTAGTGTGTAACACTAGTATTCCCCAAAAAATTCTCAATAAAAGGAGAGACTTTAGCAGAATATCTTCATTTTATTCATACTGATGGAACTGTGTTACATATACATCACTGATAATACTTGCGTAGGTGCTCTGCGTTCCATGCATTATTAAACTCCTCGCCTTCTAAAGTTGCTATTCGATAAGTTCCTGGTCGAACAACTTCTATAACTCGGTATGGTCCATGCCAGTTTGCTTCCAACTTATTGTGCTTTTGAATTACTTTCTTCAGCACATAGTCTCCTTCTTTCAGGTCGCACTTCTTCACCCTTTTGTTGTAAAACAAAGCTGTTCGCTGCTGGTAAGCAGCATTTCTGATGGCTGCTTCTTCTCTAACTTCCTCGAGCATGTCTAAATACAATCTTCTCATTAAGTCCCTGACAGGGGAATTAAAATTTAGTACCCTATTTGTTGGGAGGCCCAACTCGACAGGTATAACGGCTTCAGTTCCAAATGCCAGCATATATGGTGTTTCTCCAGTTGCTACTCGGGGAGTAGTTCGGTAAGCCCAGAGTACTGTTTGTAGCTCGTTGATCCAATTTGATTTTGCATCATCCAGTCTTTTCTTCAAGCCATTTAATAGCGTTCTGTTTGTCACTTCAGTTTGTCCATTGCTTTGAGGATGGCCTGGTGCTGAGTGGACCTTCAAAATGTTTAACTGATGACAATAGGCGGCAAACTCCTCGTTATCAAATTGTGTTCAATGGTCTGTGATGAAGGCATGAGGTAGACCATATCGATAAATGATGTTCTTCCAAACAAATTGGTACACCTTCTCGTACGTCATGTCAATGAGTGGCTCAGCTTCTACCCATTTAGTAAAATAATCCACTGCGACGACGAGGTACTTGAACCTTCCTCGGGTCGTTGGCAGTGGCCCAACCAAGTCAATTCCCCACATGGCAAATGGCCAATGGGAAGTTATGGGTGTCAACAATGCTTATGGAGTTCTTCGGATGGATGTAAAATGCTGGCACTTATCACATTTCTTGGCGTAGGCTATAAAATCAGCCCTCATCATCGGCCAGTAGTATCCTTGAGTCATTACCCTTTGTAAAAGCGTTCGACCTGCTACATGTGCTCCATAAGACCCTTCGTGGATCTCTTCAATTAATTCTTTCACCTCGGAGGGGTGTACATATCTCTGCAAACCTGCCATAATTCCTCATCTATATAAAACACCATTATTTAATACATACCGAGCAGCTTTAAACTTTAATTTTTTGGCAAAGAGCTTGTCAATTGGCAATTCTCCCTCCTCGATATACGCCCTGATGGAATCCATCCAAGATGGTCCTAAATTAAGGGTGATAAAGTTCATCGTCAGATCTTCATCTATGCTCCGACCAGCTAACACTTCAATTGGGATTATTCGTCGTAGCTCTGTGCGAGTAGCTGATGCTAGTCGAGCTAGGGCGTCTGCTCTCGCATTCTCCATTCTTGGTATTCTGACCAACTGAATAGCGGCAAATTCTGACACCAGCTCCTTTGCCTTTGCATGATATCTAATCATTAATTCTCCTCTAACTGCATATACTCCCATCATTTGGTTTATGATCAATTGAGAATCACTGAAAACAATGACCTGTTGCGCCTCCATAATTTTTGCCAAACTAAGTCCTGCAATCATGGCCTCATACTCAGCCTCATTGTTGGAAGCTTTGAATTGGAAACGCAAGGCGTATTCCATATCTACCTCATCTGGAGTGCTCAAAACTATCCCCGCGCCACATCCTGTAGTACAAGATGAGCCATCTACATATAACCTCTATATAGGTAACTCGTCTTCAAATTTATGATCAGTCAGAGTTCCTCGGTGAAATATTTGTTGCTTTCTTTCCTCCTCGGATTTTTCTTGCTCTTCATCGATCATTTCTTCTTGCCCTTTTACCAATCGGAGTTGGTCTGAGCCCGAAGTTAATGATCTTGTAACATCTACTTGCCCTTTTACCAACCGAAGTTGGTCTGAGCTAGTGTTTGTTGATCCTAGAACATCCACAGGTTGATCAGCGAGCAACTCTTGTTTCTCATCCGGAGTCCTCACAACTATCTCTGCGTCACATCTTCTAACATCCACACGCCCTTTTACCAATCGGAATTGGTCTGAGCCTGTGTTTAATGATCTTGTAACATCCACAGGTTGATCAGCGAGCAACTTTTGTTCCTCGAAGATATCAGGATAGGTGAACTCCGCTATAAAATCTGCTACAGCCTGCCCTTTAAGCGGTGATCTTGGTTCATAGACTATATCATATTCACCGAGCTCTATTGCCCAGTACATCAATCTTCCTGATTTTTCTGGTTTATGCAGGGCTTGCCTCAATGGCATATCAGTATATACTACTATAGTATGAGCCTAGAAGTATGGCCTCATTCTCCTACTTGCCTCAATAAGCGCCAGTGCTAACTTTTCCAGCCTTTGATATCTTATCTCTGGTCCTCGGAAGGCCTTACTTGTGTAGTAAATTGGTTTTTGTACTCCATTCTCCACTCTGATCAACGCCGAGCTAACCGCATTCTCGGACACTGCAAGATACAAGTACAATTTTTCTCCCATCACTGGCCTGCACAACAGTGGAGGTGCTCCCAAGTATCTCTTCAAGTCTTGAAAAGCCTTCTCGCATTCATCATTCCACTCAAAAGTCCTTCTGAGTGTCTTGAAGAATGGGAGACATCTATCAGTTGCTCGTGACACAAATCTGTTGAGTGCCGCTACTCGTCCTGTGAGACTCTGTACTTCCTTCTTCGTCGTTGGAGATCGCAGCCCTAATAGAGCTTTGATTTTTTTTGGATTTGCCTCAATGCCTCGCTGATTGACAATGTATCCGAGAAACATGCCTTCTCGTACTCCAAATATGCACTTCGTCGGGTTCAGCTTCATTTGATATTTATCCAATTGATCAAAAGTCTGACTTAAGTCAACTAGATGATCGACAGCTTTCTTGCTTTTTGTCAGCATATCGTCAACATAGACTTCCATATTACAACTGATTTGTTCAGCAAAGACTTTGTTCATCAGCCGCTGATATGTCGCACCTGCATTTTTCAAACCAAAAGGCATAACATTATAATAATAAGTTCCCCGAGGGGTAATGAAAGAAGTACTCTCCCTGTCTTCAGGTTTCATTTTGATCTGATTGTAGCCAGAATAAGCATCCATGAAGCTCCGCAACTCGTGTCCCGAGGTAGCATCCACCAGTTGATCAATTCGGGGCAATGGAAAATGATCCTTTGGGCATGATTTGTTGAGGTCGGTGAAGTCTACACACATCCTCCACTTGTTGTTATTCTTCTTTACCATCACCACATTAGCTAACCAATCTGGATATTTAACATCTTCAATGAAACAGGCTTTCTGGAGCTTCTCGACTTCCTCCTATATGGCTTGATTCTTCTCGGGACTAAATACTCTTCTTCTCTGCTTCACAGGCTTGATCTCCTTATTCACATTGAGCTCGTGACATAAGAAGTTTGGGTCTATCCCAGGCATATCTTCATGACTCGACGCAAAAGTTTATTTTCTGCTTTTAAGGAAAATTATTAATTCTTGTTTTAATGAGGCTTCCAACGACGAAACTATTTGAGTAGTTCGCTCAGGGTGCTTGTCGTCCAGAACGATGTTTTCAGTAGTGTTGATGTAAAAAATTAGATCTCTCTAATTATTCAATCACAGATAAATAAAATGAGACAAAGATTTTTAAAGTGGTTCAGCCTTATAAGAATGGCCTACGTCCACTGTTATGTTATTGCTGAGTGTTTGGGAATTCTCAATTACAAGTTTAATCCAGAAATTCCCCCCCTTTTGAATGAGGGTGATACAAGGTATTTATAGCCCTTAGGTTGTACATGAATGGGTTGGTACATTAAATGATATACATGTGAAAGGGTAATACATTTAATGCAGCGTGTGCGTCAAGATGATAAACATTCAATGAATAGTTGAACTGTTGACATTCGGGCAATTAATACTTCGGCCGAGATGCAGCTCGGACCGCCTTAGTTGTTCGTTGCTTAGGAGTTCCTCGGAGCACTAGAGTACCTTGGAGTGTTATAGTTCCTCGGTATATCCTCGTTGCTCGGGGAAAACATGAGTTGGTCGAGGAAATGAACTTCCTCGTTGTTATTGTGCCACGTAGATTGACAAGTGTCTTCGTATGATTCGTCCACATCAGCATATTAATTTTGGTATCAACAGAAGCCGCCAATGTTTCATATTTCGAACTTTGAGGAGTATGGAACATTCTTTCTCGGTTTATGGCAATATTGAATGATCTTCCTGGGTTTTAGGAGCATCGTATTTGAATTTATTTCCAAATTCAAAGAATCCGCCTTTTTTCGAACTTTTAAGAGCGCTTCGATCTTAGTGCCCTTTTTGTCCTTTTAGCCGCCGGAAGTTCAATAGTTTCTTTTTTTTAATCATTTCCTTCGCCGCTTCCCAAGGCAAAGTATTTAAACTTCTTAAGTAACCATACTGTCTTCTTCTTTTTCCAATTTCCTGCATTCAAGCTTTCTATTCTCTCCTTCTCTCTTGTGCGTTCATCCTAGTTTTCGTTCGTTGTCAACATACCTCCTTTCTTCCTGTAAGATCTTCTTCCTTTCTTCTGTATCTCTTTTATTCAATATGGTTTATATTGTAGAGTCTGTTGAGAAATTTCGTTCCGATTTTTCCATTCCTTCTTGGGTAACTCTGGAGGTTCTTTCTGAGCCTTTAGATTATTTTCGATTGGCTGAGGGACATTGGTTCCCCAGTCTATTCATTGCTGAATGTGGATTTTCTTTTCCGCCAAACCCATTGTGTCTTGAGTTTTGTCAGTATTTTGATCTTGTCCCTACAAAAATAGCCCCCAATTCATGGAGAATAATTAATGGGGTGTACAAATTAAATCTAACTCATGGGACTCGTATAGGGATCCCTGAAATTATGTATTGATATAAATGGGCCACTCTAGATAATATTTATTACTTAAAAACTAGGTTTCTGAATAGGGCTCTCGTAGTTAACCTCCCTGATTCAAATAGAGATTATTTTGAACATGGGTTGGTTATTAAAAATTGGCAATATGCCCCTTTAGTTGGAGATGGAGTATACAACGGTCCCAGATGCCCTCCACATGGCAATGGGATAGGTTTATTTTTCATTTTATTTCTTTTACTTCTGAAATTATGCTTTTATCATGTTTGACAAAATGTATGACTGATATCTCATTATGTGTTTGTTTGCTGTTGATAGTAAAAGAAAAACTCCAAAAGAATCAGAGGTTAATATTAAGCATCTGAAACTTATCTGGGGTTTGCATAAGAACGTTGCAGACGAGCACATCAGGTCTGCATCATATTTGCTTCAGTATAAGAGTTATAAAACCTTTTATACTGCTCGCCCTGTTGAGCCAGCTTCAACTCCAGAGGATTCTTCTTCAGATTCTCATCTTCCTTTAAGTCAGAGAATGGGCAAGAAAAGAGCTCCTCCTGCTCTATTTGATGACATTACTTCTACTGCTGGGGCCAAGAAAAGTAAAACTGATGTCCCAGAGGGGACTAAGAAGGTGGATGCTGCACCTTCCAAAGCTGCCGAGAAGCCCCCAGTGGCTCCGAGCAAGAAAGTTTCTCCTGTGGAAATGATTACTATCTCTCCGACCAAGAGTTCTTCCTTGGTTGAAGCTGCTGAAGTGCCTTTGAGAAGATTGAGGAAATCATCCTCAGTCAATTTGGCTGAAACTGTCTCCTCTCTACCAGCTGGTGGTGTTGGTGTTCCAACCATCATTCCTCCGAGCTCTGCAATGAGCTCGGTAAAAACTTGGATCATACCCGAGGTCCAAGGAATTGATGAAAAAATTTCTAGGGATATGCTGACATCCCTAGCTACTCGTCATCTTGCTTCAGTAAATTTCTCATACTCTGAGTTTTCTTTCTTTCTCTGAATGCTTGCATTTTATATTGACTTTACTATTTTTCTCATCTTTCAGCTGGTGAACTGTTTCAACAATATCGTGAAGAAGGATGAAGCTATTAAAGCTTCAAGCTCCTCGTCAGGTGTAGAGGATGCTCTGTTGGGTTTGACCCAATCCTTGAAGGAATCTCGCCAACAGTATAGTGAGGACAAGGCTATTTGGGAGAAAAAATTGTCAATAGTTGAAGCTGAGAAGGTGAAGTTGGCTGAGATCTCCAAGAGTTTGGAGAATAAAGTGAAAAGTTTAGAGGTCGAGCATAAGGAATATGACGACAAGCTCAAGAATTTTGGAGAACTTGAGGATAAGCTGAGGAAGGCAGAGGAAGAATTGTCCGCCCTGCGAGATATCAAGGGCAAAAAAGAATAATTGGATGCGAAGCTCTCCTCAGAGAAATTGAGAAGAAAGCTCACAGTTAAAAAATCCTTCAGCGCAGGCTGGGATAAAGGATAGGACAAGGGGATTGCTGCGATGACATCCCAAGTTCAATATGGGAAGTTGAAATACTTCCGAGATGGCTGGGTAGCCGCCCTACAAGAATTGAAGATCAAAGAAGACTCTGGGCTATTCCAGCTACACCTCCCTGGTCCTCCCCCACCAATTGTGGAGGAAGAAGAAGATGAGCCTGTTTCTGATGAATCCTCCATGGCCATAGGTGATCAAATCCCTGCTTCTCTTCCTTCTTCCAACGAGGACATTTCTTCCATGCCTCCTCCTCCTGAGCAAATTTCAACTGCCGATCAAGTCGCTGTGACCACTGAGCAACCAAGCTCCTCGTCCCAGCCTCCCGAGAAAGTCTTGGGAGACAAGGAAAAGGTGTGAAGTTGTTCGGTATCATTTCTATCTTTCAGTATTTGTAATCAAACAATGTAATCCTTTTGTGATCTAATAAAATACATCTTTGTTCATCTCTGTTGTTGATGATTTGTTTTTGTTGATTGTTGTCTTTTTCTCATCCTTAGTTTGTTGCTAGAATGGAACTGATATCTGCACATGATACAAAGTTGATGCAGCAATGCCACGAATATTATAAAGTTGGTCATACAGATCTTAGTACATCAGAAATAGCTGACATCCTTGGTCATGATGCCTCAGAACAAGCAATTGAGGCTTATCGGTACTTGAAGGATTTACTCGACCGAGCTGTGGCCAACAGTGTGGCTTACTATGAATTGATCGAGGAACTTCATTGTACCTTAGAAGATCTTTAGAGTCAACACAATGAATCCACTGCTTTGCTGCACAAGGAGTATGAAAATAGATATCAGCAGCTTTCTTCTGAAACAGGCCATAAAAAGATCCTTGCTGGATACGATGTTAGAGAAAGAACTTTAAAAGGTGAAGTTGAGGCTTGCAGGCAGATTGCTGAGTTGCTGGAACAAGAGAACAATAATTTGCAGAAAAAACTGGCACAGTATGAATCTGCAGCGTCATCTTCCACTGCTTTAGTGCAAGTTACCGATGAAGGTTTCTCGTTCTTAGAAGTTGAGAATGCCAAATTAAGGCAAGAGTTGGACGTTTTGAGAAGATCTGTTATTCCTGTGACTGCTCGGGGACGAGGAAGAGGTTCTCGTGGGCGAGGAAGAGCTGTTCAAAATGTTGCCGAGGAGCAAAGTTCTCCAGTCGCTGCTCGGAGTCGATCAAGAGTTCTTAGCCGCAATGTTGAAGAAGCTCGTACTCAGTCGACGTTAGAAACTCAAGCATTCCAATTGAACGCAAAAGACCGGGCTCTGTCTGAAATGTCCAAGAAAAACTTATCCTTGGAGGATCAACTTACTGCGATGAAGTCTGCTCTGGATAATAAGGATGTTTTTACCAGGAGCCTTCACGAACAATTGGATAGATTAACCTTCCAATTCCATAAACAGCCCAGGGAATTTTGGATGGCAGGATACAATGAAGCCCTTGTTCATTTAGATGCTCGGATTGAACATGCCAATAATGAAGGTTATAAGCAGGGGTGGTTGAACGCCCTGGGTGTACTGAAATTGGAGCAAGGGCATTTTTTATGGGATTATCATGCTCCAGGGTTACTAGATTTGCCTGTGCCACCTTTCAAATTGGACATGGAATGGATCCCAGCTCGTTCCATTCCTCGGAGTTTAATTTCAAAATATCTCGGCGACTATAGTCTTCATTCTCAGACTGAATTATCTCGTCCAGAGCATCTCTTGGATACTCCTTCTGTGATGAACGTCAGAATGCTCAGAGATATTAATTTCATCAATTCTCCTCTTTGCTTAGAAGATCCTCCTGCCGGCGAGGAACCTGTTTCAAAAGCTAAAGGAAAGAAACCAATAGAATAGGTTTTTCAGTGTAATAATTAGCACATATGTATAGCTTGTAATACATTTTTATCTTAATGAAAGAATTTCATTTTCTGTTTGCAAATTTGTATTGCGATTGTCTTGTGTTTATCAAACATTTTTACATTTGTGTATATATATCTGTTAAAAAGATAACAATATGATGTTGTTCATCAACCAACTTAGTAATCAAAATTACAAGTATCAATGCTGCTCAATCACTTAATAATAAAGTAATGAGTATAAAATGTTTAAACTGTTTCCAACCAACCAAGGTTGTTAAATTGTGCTTGTCGACCAACTACAGTTGATGGGTTCTTATCCCCGACCAACCATACTTGGTAAATTTTTTCCTAAAATGTATTTGACCAACCATGGTCGATAATTTATCCTCGTCGACCAAGTATAGTTGATCACCGACCAACTATACTTGGTTCAGTTTGGAATTCTTTGTATTTTCTGGAATGATTTTACCTTCCAACCAACTTGTTGGCTTATTTTCAAATCAAATGATATTGTTCTTCTCTCAACCATAGTTGATTATTGAATTATCAGGTTCTTTCGAACTATTTTGCCCACTAGTTATCTTACCAACCTTAGTTGGTCACGCTAGTGTACGCCTCCTAACCAAAGGAGTATATTTTTTGGTTCTTTCGAACTATTTGTCCACTAGTTATCTTACCAACCTTAGTTGGTCACGCTAGTGTACGCCTCCTAACCAAAGGAGTATATTTTTTGGTTCTTTCGAACTATTTGTCCACTAGTTATCTTACCAACCTTAGTTGGTCACGCTAGTGTACGCCTCCTAACCAAAGGAGTATATTTTTTGGTTCTTTCGAACTATTTGTCCACTAGTTATCTTACCAATCTTAGTTGGTCACGCTAGTGTACGCCTCCTAACCAAAGGAGTATATTTTTTAGTTCTTTCGAACTATTGTCTTCTTTTTGCTGTCGAACAGCGTAGTGTACAACACTAGTATTCCCCGAAAAACTTTCAAACAAAGGAGAGGAAAATGGTGAAAACATCATCGTTTTATTCATATTGATGAACCCGTTGTACATTTTACATCATTGATAATACTTGCGAAGGTGTTCAGCATTCCAAGCATTCTTGAACTCTTCTCCTTCTAGAGTTGCTATTCGGTAAGTTCCTGGTCGAACAACTTCTGTAACTCGGTAAGGCCCATGCCAGTTTGCCTCCAATTTATTGTGTTTCTGAATTACCTTCTTTAGCACATAATCTCCTTCTTTTAAATCGCATTTCCTCACCCTTTTGTTGTAGAAAAGAGCTGTTCGTTGTTGATAAGCAGCATTCCTAATGGCTGCCTCTTCTCTGACTTCCTCGAGCATGTTCAAATCCAGTCTTCTCATCAAGTCGCTGACTGGGGAATTGAAATTCAGCACTCTGTGTGTTGGGAGACCTAACTCGGCAGGTATTACAGCCTCACTTCCAAATGCCAGCATATATGGTGATTCTCCTGTCGCTGCTCGGGGAGTTGTTCGGTAAGCCCACAATACTGATTGTAGCTCGTTAATCCAGTTAGATTTAGCTTCACTTAGCCTTTTCTTCAAACCATTTAGCAGTGTTCTATTCGTCACTTCAGTCTGTCCATTGCTTTGAGGATGGCCTGGTGCTGAATGGACCTTCAAAATGTTCGATTGATGACAATAAGCAGCAAATTCATCGTTATCAAATTGGGTTCCATGGTCTGTGATGAAGGCATGAGGGAGACCATATCGACAGATGATATTCTTCCAAACGAACTGGTATACCTTCTCGTACGTCATATCGATGAGGGGTTCAGCTTCTACCCACTTAGTAAAATAGTCTACTGCGACAACGAGGTACTTGAATCTTCCTCGGGTGGTCGGCAATGGTCCCACCAAATCAATTCCCCACATGGCAAATGGCCAAGGGGAAGTTATGGGTGTCAACAATGCTTGTGGAGTTCGTCGGATAGAGGAAAAACGTTGGCACTTGTAACATTTCTTAGCATAGGCTATACAATCAGCCCTCATCATTGGCTAGTAGTATCCTTGAGTCATTACCCTTTGTAAAAGTGTTCGACCTGCTACATGAGCTCCACAAGACCCTTCATGGATTTCTTCAATCAATTCCTTCACCTCGGAGGGATGTATACATCTCTGCAAACCTGCCATAATTCCTCGTCTATATAAAATACCATTAGTTAATACATACCGAGCAGCTTTATACTTCAATTTTTTGGCAGCGAGTTTATCCTCTGGTAATCCTCCCTCTTCAATATATATCCTGATGGGATCCATCCAAGATGGTCCTAAATCAAGGGTAATAACATTCATCGTCAAGTTTTCATCTATGCTCCGACTTTCCAATACTTCAATTGGTATCGTTCTTTGCAGCTCGGTACGAATAGCTGATGCTAGTCGGGCCAGTGCGTCTGCTTGTACATTCTCCATCCTCGGTATTCTCACCAATTGAATGGCATCAAATTCTGTCAGTAACTCTATCACCTTTGCATGATATTTTGCCATTAAATCTCCTTTAACTGCATATGTTCCTGTCATCTGATTTACAATTAATTGAGAATCACTGAATACAATTACTTGTCGTGCTTCCATAACTTTTGCTAAGTTTAAACCCGTTATCATGGCCTCATACTCGGCTTCATTATTAGAGGCTTTGAATTGGAATCGTAAAGCATATTCCATGTCAATCTCATCTGGGGTGCTCAAAACAATTCCTGCGCCACAACCTGCTGTGCAAGATGAGCCATCTACATATAATCTCCATATGGGTAACCCGTCTTCGAATTCTTTATCTGATAGAGTTCCTCGGTGAAATATTTATTGCTTCTTTTCATCCTCCCCTGACACTTTTCGCTTCTCGTCGA
This sequence comes from Sambucus nigra, assembly GCA_949130495.1. NCBI lineage: Eukaryota > Viridiplantae > Streptophyta > Magnoliopsida > Dipsacales > Adoxaceae > Sambucus > Sambucus nigra. Next base: position 173,712,697 of record OX422218.1, on the reverse strand, counting down.
TCATCTCTTCTCGCCCTTTTACCAATCGGAGCTGATCTGAGTTTGAAGTTGATGATCCTTCTACATCCACAAGTCCTTTTACCAACCGTAGTTGGTCTGGATTTATGTCTGTTGATCCTGTAACATCCACAGGTTGGTCAGCGAGCAACTTTTGTTCCTCGGGGGTATCAGGGTATGTAAATTCTGCTATAAAATCTGCTACAGCTTGTCCTTTCAATGATGCTCTGGGCTCATACATAATATCATATTCACTAAGCTCTATTGCCCAGTACATCAATCTCCCTGACTTTTCTGGCTTATGAAGGGCTTGCCTCAATGGCATGTCGGTATACACAATGATGGTATGGGCCTGGAAATATGGCCTCATTCTTCTACTTGCTTCAATTAATGCCAATGCCAATTTTTCTAACTTTGGGTACCTGATCTCTGCACCTCGGAAAGCCTTACTTGTGTAATAAATTGGCTTCTGGACTCCATTCTCCAATCTGATCAATGCCGAACTAACTGCATTCTCTGATACTGCCAGATACAAGTACAACTTCTCTCCTGTTATTGGCCTAGACAACAATGGAGGTGCTCCCAAATACTTTTTCAAGTCTTGAAAGGCCTTCTCACATTCATTAGTCCACTCAAAAGTTTTTCGAAGTGTTTTGAAGAATGGGAGGCATTTGTCAGTTGCTCGAGATACAAATCTGTTGAGCGCTGCAACTCGTCCTGTAAGACTCTACACTTCTTTCTTTGTTGTTGGAGATCGCAACCCTAAAAGAGCTTTGATCTTATCTGGATTTGCTTCAATGCCTCGCTGATTGACAATGTATCCGAGAAACATTCCTTCTCGTACTCCAAATGTGCACTTCGTCGGGTTGAGCTTCATCTGGTATTTATCCAATTGATCAAATGTCTGAGCTAAGTCAACTAGATAATCTGCAGCTTTCTTGCTTTTTGTTAGCATATCATCGACATAGACTTCCATGTTGCAACTGATTTGTTCGGTGAAAACCTTGTTCATTAGCCGCTGGTATGTCGCTCCTGCATTTTTCAAACCAAAAGGCATAACATTATAGCAATAAGTTCCCCTAGGGGTAATAAAAGAAGTACTTTCCCTGTCTTCAGGTTTCATTTTGATCTGGTTGTAGCCAGAGTAAGCATCCATGAAGCTGAGCAGCTCATGTCCCGAGGTAGCATCCACTAGTTGGTCAATTCTGGGCAATGGAAAATGATCTTTTGGACATGCCTTGTTGAGATCAGTGAAATCAACACACATTCTCCATTTATTGTTCTTCTTCTTTACCATCACCACATTTTGCCAACCAGTCTGGATATTTCACATCTTCAATGAATTGGGATTTCTGGAGCTTCTCGACCTCCTCTTGTATGGCTTGATTCTTTTCGGGGCTAAATACCCTTCTTCTCTGCTTTACAGGCTTGATCTCTTTATTCACATTGAGTTCGTGACATAAGAAGTTTGGATCTATTCCTGGCATATCCTCATGACTCCATGCGAAAGTTTTCTTCCTATTTCTCAAGAACATTATCAACTCTTGTTTTATTGAAGCATCCAACGACGAACCTATCTGGGTTACTCGTTCAGGGTGCTCCTCGTCCAGAATAACATTTTCAGTAGATTCTACCACCTGTCCTTTTACAAGTTGGGATTCATCCCTGGGATCAAGAGTTTCAATTTTTGTACCTTCCTCCACCTGGTAGGTAATAGTCTTTTTCCTTGATTCCTCAAGCTCCTCTTGCTCGGCAGATGAATAATAGCATTCCCGAGCTATTTTTTGATCACCTTTCACAACTCCTACTCCGAAGTTTGTTGGGAATTTTAAGCATTGATGCACTGTAGATGGAACTGCTTCGAACTTCTTCAAACCAACTCTTCCCATGATGATGTTGTAGGCTGATTGCACATTCTTGTCCATCACAAAGAAGCGTATTCTTTCTGTTCGACAAGCAGGCCAAGTTCCAATGAATATGTCCAACTTGATCGTCCCAAGTGGAAAAACTTTCTCGCCAGCAAAACCCAGAAGGGGTCTGTGATAAGGTTCCAGTTGAGATAATTTCAAATTCAAGCTATCAAAACATGAATAGTACATGATGTCTGCTGAACTACCATTGTCCACCAACACTCTTGAAATCACCACATCTTTCATCCTCATTTTGATCACCAAGGGATCGTCATGAGGGTAAAGAACACCTGCCAAATCGTTTTTTGAAAAACCAATAACTAGCTTCTCTTTATTTACCTTCCTCGGACGATCATCCTCGGCAAGATTTATTCAATGAATATATGAGCAGGCTTGGGCCTCTCCGAGATAGGCCTTTCTTTCTGCAGTAAGGTCTCCCCCTCCAGCATCTCCTCCTGTTATAACATTACAATCAATTGACCCAAAACGTATGGAAAATACCTCTCGTTTAGGCTGTCTTGGCTTCTTTGGAAGATCGGGATCTTCATCTGGATCATCTTCATGATCTCTTTTCTTTTTCTCCTCCGCCCGACGAGGAGATCTGGAACGATCTCTAGTTCTATCATCATTCTTCCTTTCACCTCTGCGATCTACATACTTTGACAACTTTCCCCTTCGGATGAGCGTTTCAATCTCGTTCTGAAGGGCTATGCAATTTTTGGTCGTATGGCCATGATCTTTATGGAACTCGCAATATTTGGCCCTATTCCTCAGGTCAGGATTGGTCCTCAGTTTATCTGGCCACTTGATTTCTTCGTTATTCTTGATTTCTTCTAAAACATGATTAATACCCATCTTCAATGGAGTATAATTATCATACTTCTTCAGGACTTCCCATGACGTCCTATTATTCTTGGAGTGCTTGTCACCACCATTACCTTTTTGCTCTTTCTTCTTAGATTTGTCAACCTCCACCTTGGTTTCTTTATCCATATTCTTCTTCGCAGCCATAGCCTCCTCGGCATTCATGATTTTGGCCGCTTTTGCCATCAACTCCGACATAGTTTTAGGTGGATCTTTGGCCAAAGTATAATATAACTTGTTAGGCAGCAATCCACTCATCAAAGCAGTGATCGCTGTCTTTTCTTCGTAATCTATGACTTCCAACTTCTCGTTATTGAAACGAGTTATGTAATCTCTAGTACTCTCACCTGATTTTTGTCTAACACTTAACAAGTGCGCTACTCGCTTTACCGGCTTTGCTCCAAAATAGAAATTGCCAATGAACAACTCGGATAACTGAATAAAAGTCAAAATCTTACCCCGAGGAAGATTGTTGTACCATATCTGTGCAGATCCGGAAAGAGTTCCCGAAAATGCTCTACACCTCATCTCGTCGGGGACAGCATATATGTCGGCAGCAGCCTGGTATTATTCTATATGAAGAACAGGATCTGTCTTTCCATCATATTTAGGGGTCACTACAGGTGCTTTAAATTTCGATGGTGTAGGAAAATTTACAATGGCCTGCACAAAAGGTGTCCTTTGAACAAAAGTTCTGTGTAAGGGATTCCTTTCTTTAACCATTTCTCCAAGTCTATCCTCCAATCGCTGAATGGAACCCTTCCATGCTTCATTTCCTTCCTCGGGCTGCTTAGTCCGAGCAATTGATTGTTCTAACGTAGCTTCCTGAGATCTATCTCGACGAGTAGCTGGTCTTGATTGTGCTGATCCTTCTCTCAAACCTGGTGGTGGTCGAAAGCTTCTCGATGGGGCTCTAGGTGGACTCATATTTCTCCTTGGTCCTAACCGACTAAAAGGAGATGCCCTGCTTAATCTTTCCAGGGCGCTAGTTCTCTCCGGAGAGAGGGTGATATGTTGATCTGTATCCGTAGCCCGTATCGATGAAGTTCGCCCAGGTTGATAAGAAAAATCATTAGATTCTTCATTACGATATGACCCAGTACGCCTGGATCGCGATTGCCCACGATCACTCCTTTGCCTTGAATGGGTAGGTGCACCGCCGTGAAGAGTTTGGATGAGTTGCCTCATTGTTTCTTGCATGGCGGTTTGTCCTTCAGCCAGATTCGTCATAATTCCAGCCAGATCTGGAGGTGCAGATGGATTTGGAGGATTTCCAGTATTTCCAGCATTTCGATTACTGGATTCTGGATTATCTGCTATTGATGATAAATGATTTTTGGTGAAAAATGATAGCAACAGTCGTTTCCCATAGACGGCGCCAATCTGTTGATGTAAAAAATTAGATCGCTCTAATTATTCAATCACAGATAAATAAAATGAGACAAAGATTTTTAAAGTGGTTCAGCCTTATAAGAATGGCATACGTCCACTGTTATGTTATTGCTGAGTGTTTGGGAATTCTCAATTACAAGTTTAATCCAGAAATTCCCCCCCTTTTGAATGAGGGTGATACAAGGTATTTATAGCCCTTAGGTTGTACATGAATGGGTTGGTAAATTAAATGATATACATGTGAAAGGGTAATACATTTAATGCAGTGTGTGCGTCAAGATGATAAACATTCAATGAATAGTTGAACTGTTGACATTCTGGCAATTAATACTACGGCCGAGATGCAGCTCGGACCGCCTTAGTTGTTCGTTGCTTAGGAGTTCCTTGGAGCACTAGAGTACCTCGGAGTGTTGTAGTTCCTTGGTATATCCTCGTTGCTCGGGGAAAACATGAGTTGGTCGAGGAAATGAACTTCCTCGTTGTTATTGTGCCACGTAGATTGACAAGTGTCTTCGTATGATTCGTCCACATCAGCATATTAATTTTGGTATCAATAAGTAGCTTCCACCACTTGACCCTTCACGAGTTGTGACTCATCTCGAGGATCTAATGTTTCAATTTCTGCACCTTCATCCACTTGATAAGTAGTGGTCTTTTTCTTTGATTCTTCCAGTTCTTCTTGCTCGACGGATGAATAATAGCATTCCCGAGCTACTTTCTGATCACCTTTCACAACTCCTACTCCAAAGTTTGTTGGAAATTTTAGGCACTGATGCACTGTAGATGGCACAACCTCGAACTTCTTCAATCCTACTCTTCCCATGATGATATTGTATGATGATTGGAAATTCTTGTCCATCACGAAGAAACGTATTTTTTCTGTCCGACAAGCAAGCCACGTACCAATGAATATATCCAACTTGATCGTCCCAAGTGGAAATACTTTCTCGCCAGCAAAACCAATGAGGGGTCTGTGGTAAGGCTCCGGTTGAGATAGCTTTAGATTTAAACTATCGAAGCACGAGTAGAATATGATGTCTGCCGAGCTACCATTGTCGACTAGTACTCTTGAAATCATGACTTCCTTCATTCTCATTTTGATCACCAGCGGGTCATCATGAGGATATAAAACACTTACAAGGTCATTTTTTGAAAAATCGATAACCAATTTCTCCTTGTTCACCTTTCTCGGGCGATCTTCCTCAGCTAGATTTATTCGCTGAATGTACGAGCAAGCTTGAGCCTCACCGAGGTAAGCTTTTCTTTCTGCAGTAAGGTCTCCTCCTCCTGCATCTCCTCTTGTAATAACATTACAATCAAATGACCCAAAGCATATTGAAAATACCTCTCGTTCTGGCTACCTTGGTTTCTTGGGAAGATCGGGGTCATCCTCTGGATCAATTTCATGGTTTCTCTTCTTGTTCTCCTCTTCTCGACGAGGAGATCTATAACTCTCCCTAGTTCGGTCGTTGTTTCTTCTTTCGCCTCCCCGATCAACATACTTTGCTAGCTTTCCTCGTCGGATGAGTGTTTCAATTTCATTCTGAAGAGCTATGCAATTTTTGGTCATATGGCCATGATCCTTGTGGAACTCGCAATATTTTTCCCTATTCCTCGTGTCAGGGTCTGCCTTCATTTTCTTTGGCCAGTTTAACTCCTCGCTGTTCTTAATTTCTTCCAGGATGTGGTTGATATTTACCTTCAAAGGTGTGTAATTATCAAATTTCCTCAAGACCTCCCATGATGACCTATTTTTGGATTGTTTGTCACCACCATTGTTCTTATGTTCTTTCTTCTTAGCTTTATCACCTTCCACCTTAGTTTCTTTGGCGTCCATATTCTTCTTCACAGACATAGCCTCCTCGGCATTCATAATCTTGGACGCTTTTCTCATCAGGTCCGACATGGTTCGAGGTGGATCTTTGGCCAAAGTGTAGTACAACTTGTTTGGCAGTAGTCCACTCATCAAAGCGGTAATTGCTGTCTTCTCCTCATAATCAATGACTTCGAGTTTCTCGTTATTAAAACGAGTTATACAATCTCTGGTACTCTCACCAGCTTTTTGTCTAACACTTAACAAATGTGCTACTCGTTTCACTGGCTTTGATCCAAAGCATAAATTCCCAATGAATAGCTCGGTCAGTTGAAGAAAAGTTGAAATCTTACCCCGAGGAAGACTATTATACCATATTTGAGCAGATTCTCATCTCATCTGGGACAACATAGATATCGGCTGCAGCTTGATATTGTTCTATATGGAGGACAGGGTCAGTCTTTCCATCATACTTGGGAGTCACAACAGGTGCTTTGAACTTTGATGGTGTTGGAAAATCAACAATGTCCTGGACAAAAGGTGTTCCTCGAACAAAGGTTCGTTGTAGAGGGTTCTTGGCCTTAGCCATTTCCCCTAATCTATCCTCCAGCCTCTGAATAGATCCTTTCCATGCATCATTTCCTTCCTTGGGCCTATTGGTTCGAGAAACTGATCGCGTTGAAGTGGCTTCCTGGGATTTATCTTGACGAGCAGCTGGTCGGTCATAGGATCTATCTTGACGAGCAGCTAGTCGTGACTGGGCAGATCCTTCCCTTAAATCTGATGATCGTCGAAAGCTCCTCGACGCTGCATTAAAAAGACTTTTGTTCCTCCTAGGGCCTAATCGGTCGAAAGGAGAAACTCTACTTAATCATTCCAATTCACTGGTCCTTTATGGGGAGAGGGTGACACGTTGTTCAGTATCTGTGGCTCGCACCGACGAAGTTCTCCCAGGTTGATAAGAGAAATCATCAGATTCCTCATTGCGATGTGAGTTAGTACGCCTAGTACGCGAAGAAGGCGCACGGGTATTTCTTTGAATGCTTCGTGGTCCGGAATGGGATGATGCACCGCCATGGAGGGTTTGGATGAGTTGTCGCATTGTTTCTTGCATGACGGTCTGGCCCTGAGCCAGATTTACCATTATTCCAGTCAGATCTGGAATAATTGGTGGAGAAGATGGATTTGGAGGGGTTCTAGCATTTTGATTGCTGGATTCAGGAATATCCGCCATTGGTAATGGATTGTTTTTGATGAAAAACGATATTATCAGTCGTTTCCCACAAACGGCGCCAATCTGTTGATGTAAAAAATTAGATTACTCTAATAATTCAATCACAGATAAATAAATGAGACAAAGAATTTTAAAGTGGTTCAGCCTTATAAGAATGGCCTACATCCACTGTTGCTTTATTGCTGAGTGTTTGGGAATTCTCGATTATAAGTTCTATCAAGAAATTCCCTTCTGGATTCGAAGTCTAGTTTCGGATCCAGGTCCCTTTACAATGAGGATTGTACAATGTATTTATAGCCCTGAGGTTGTAATGTGAAAGGGTAATACATTAAATGATATACATATGAAAGGGTAATACATTTAATGCCCTCTTTGCGTGTGCGTCCAAATGATAAGCATTTAATGAGCAGTTAAACTGTTGGTATCCTGCTTCGAGGTGCAGCTCGGACCGCCTGAGTTGCTCGGACCGCCTAAGCTTCTCGGTACTCAAGAGTTCATCGGAGAGTCATTGTTCCTCGGATCTTGTGAGTTCCTCGGGGAACTAGTCTTCCTCGTTGTAGTCTTGTTCCTCAGAGCGCGTGGGTTCCTCAGAAGTGTTTGTTGTTGCCATGTAGATAGCCACGTGTCTTCATATGATTGGTCCATGTCAGCAGATTAAATTTGGTATCAACAGTCTTAATAGTGTTTCTTTAGTTTTACTTAAAGGGTGTTGCTATTGACACTCAAAAATCTACTATATAATACCACACTAAAATTTAAGTTGTAAATTGGTATTTACCACCACATCATATATAATGATTTTTCAAACATCCATAGGCTCCCACATCCATTTTTTCAAACCCTCCAACTTCATCCAACACTCCCGAGAGATAACGTGGTTGATCAGGTCTTAACACTATCATCACAAATTAAATCAAATCTTAAAAAAAATTCAAATTATTATTTACATATTGTCATTACATCGATAGTATATACTTTTCTCACCATTTCAATACAATGTTTAAGTATTTGCGCCGATATAAAACATGGAAAGTGAGGAATATAATGTTGTTGGTTTTGGGCATTCAACATCACATAAAAGTAGTCCGAAAGATCACCAAAAGGTATGCGACTTTACTTATGGATGCATTATGTTGTTTTGTTCATATTTATATATCTCGAGAAAAACGTTTTCGGTATCACGATACCGACTCAATTTTTTTATGAATAAGTATTTATTCGTTATTGAGATGTCAAAACGGATCAAGTTATTTCGTTACCTAGATCTCGAAATCACAATATATAATTAATTAATGAATAATCGTGTTCATTATCTATAACCTAGATACTTTTATACTATCTGAGGATGAAGACGACAGATGTTGATCATGGTTTCGACATCTATTCCTCAAATATTCATTTTAAAAATTTACATTTGGTTCGTCAGGTCTAGGCCAAAATTTATTGTCTATATCGGTATAAAAATACCGTCATATAATTGAATTTGATTTTAATATTTTCTCAGATACATGGATGGACAATTGTTGAAGGAGATTAAGAGAAAAAAATGCTGAGGTTGGTCTAAATATTAATGTCAGAAACATTTTTGTACTAATCAGGTTTGCACATATATTGTTGACGCGACTGAAAATGTGTCTCAGAAGTGTGTTCACTCTAGGCTCAAGTGCAAGCTGGTCGCTCAAGTAATAATTCCAGTAAGTCGGATATCGATCCTCAGGGAAGAAGGACAACAGAGTTGTGACGACGGGAAGAGACGGAGAGACCCTAACTTTGACTCTAAGAAGAAAAGGAAAAATTGATTTGGTTTTGAGATTGATTACAGCTAAATGCAATAATGAAAATAAGAAAAGATGCAACTACACTAATCTACCGAAATTAAGAATGAATGATGATTCGAAACTTTCTGTTTTAAATGATGAGATAAATAGGACGGGAATACAATCCCCCAACCCTAGTGTAGTACAATTATAATATTAATCATAAATTTATCTGATTGATCTGACCCGAAATTTAGTACTCCCAAGAATTATGTATACGAGGTTCAAGCCCGCGTCATACCTAATCTGAGGATGAGTAAATCAGTATCGCGATAGTGACACTCAAATTGCACTCTAAATCATCACGAGTACCCAGAGGCAAACGAGATATAAAGATCTACAATTATTGTGTAACTACGCAATACGATCATAATCAATCACTAAATTCATTGGATTAATTTTATATGCACACACTAACACATCAGGCTGGGTTCATGTATCCCGGCCTTGGAAAATCTAGCCTAACATGTTGAATTTAATAAAAATAATGATTGATGTGCAGGAATTCATAATTACTCTAATGAAAATGGTAATTAGATGAAGAAAAGAATTAGAATTAAGAATTACTCACTAAAATTACCCAAGCAATAAGTGAAACAATGAATGAAACTGATACTCACAAAAAATCACTGAATAAATCTTCAATCTTTGAATTAAAACTGCAGTTGTTAACTAAACTAGGGTTTTTGGAAAAAGAGCGAAAAAAATCCTACTAATTCTCCATCCCAATAACAATAATAAATTGGGTTTTTATACCCTACAACAATTTCGGAGTTCCGCTGCACTAGGAGTTTTTTTAGGAAGAGATAGGATTTGCAAATCTCGAAGCCCGGACTGGTCCGGGCCTTAGGCGGACCGGTCTGCCCCCAAGGCCGATCGGTTCTTTTTATTTTGGGACGGATCGGTCCCTTTTATTTTTGCCTTCTTCGGTTTGCTTGTGGTCCGGGGTCTTCGGGAGTTTGGCAAGGCGGACCGGTCCGGGGTAGGGGCGGACCGGTCCGGCTATTTGACTTTTTGGTTCCTCTTTGACTGCTCATAACTTTTGTTCCGAGATTACGATTGAGGTTTCGTTTCTTCCTATGTACTCGTGAAAGAGATGTCTTCAACTTCTCTTTAGGTACCTCATCTGAATTCCGGGTGGAAATTCCACTTTTTCTTTCTTCCGTTTTGACCTTTCCTTCTTTCTTTCTTGATTCTTCCGATTTCTTTCTTCCGTTTAATGACACCAAATACCTGTAAAATCACTGCAAAATACTAGAAACTAGGTGTACTCATTAGGATCAGTCAGTAACATGATTATGAGATTTATCCAACTCAATTACGTTGTTCGAGGTGCTATAATTAGCTAAATCAAGGGATAAATTAGGAAGAATTTATACCTAATCAAACCCCCCTAACTTAGAACTTTGTGCGTCCCGAGTAATGTAAAAGAATCCTAGCAAGGCTCAACTCTTGAAAATTATTTTATTGGGATAAAATACCTTTTTCGCGGGCAAGCGATTGCATTTAGCGTATGCAACAAGCCTTTAAACCCCTAGGTTACCCTAGTAGGACGAGTGTTGTCTCGTGAGGGTTTGCAGAGAATATACCCACAAAATTCGACTCAAAGAAAATTCAAAATACCCAAAAATTGTATAATTCAATCCTTTCCAGAAAATAATCATCATCAAGTCATGTTCAATGATCTCAAATCATAGTGCGCGTGTGCGAAGCCAAAAATTTAACCGCAAATTTCCACCGATTGATCATTACGTTACTTATTTGAAAATTCGTTTTGATTTCAATTTCTCACGGAATGCTCTCACAAACGAATCTCTCGGATTGTGGCTATTCTCTCGGTAGGCGCGATATAAAGAGTAAATGTAATGGAAGCAAAATCACGCATACAAGTAGAAAGACGGAAATTTCATGGTGAAAGGATCTCATCAACGGATTACGGTTTTAAAAACGGGAACATTGCCTCTTTTCTCCTTTATTATCTTTTGGTGTATTAGCTCTCCACGCGATAACCAATTTCGATATTTAGACTCGGTTAGGACTTTTTCGGGTTTTAAGGTATATTGGATAAAATGACAATTGTAGGGAGGTTGGAATTCAAAAAGTCCTTAATGATGTCCATTTGTGCTTTTTTCGGGCTATTGCTCATTTTTTCTTCTTTTTCCATTTTTTTCAATTTTTCACTTCTTTTTTTTTCTTGCTATTTTTGTTGAGCATATCCCTTTTTTTCTTGCCCCTTTATATGCACTTTTTGGACTTAAATTCTGAATTTTCTCATTTTTCACAATTCCGAGCTATTTGGGTTTTTCGGGTTACCAAACGAAAATGATAAATTTTATTCGGCTCAATTGGGTTATCAAAGGGATAATTTTTTCACATCTTTTTATGGCTAATATTTTTGGGTGACAAACGAGGGCCTACTTCATTGTCCAAAATGCCAATTGCGTTACCATATGCGTTTCGAGATGAATTTACGCTTAGAGATTAATTTGGCACGTTTTTCAAGGCAATATTGCGCACATTTTTCAAAACCGATCAAAATGAAAGGATTGAGATCCTTGACAACTTTTTAGGCACTGAAAAGAACTTTGAGTTAACAATTAACTCAAATTGATTAAAAAACTCGCAAAACGTGATAGGCTCGAATCTCACCGGGTTTGTTAATCTCTACACTTATTCGTTAAGTTATCAATTTTCGCTCAATTTCCATCCTTGGTCAATTTCAGCTTTGTGTATGTTGAATGTTTACAACTTGAGACTTTAAACCGACTTTTAATGATATTTTTGAAAAATTTGAATTCCAATTTTTATTTATTTTGAAAAAAATATTTTTGGATTTTTCAAAATTTTGCGATTTTTTTTGGAAATTTCTGGGCATTTTTGAAAATTTGTGAAGTTTTAGAGATACGCGCTTATGACCCCCCCTAACTTAGACTTTTGCATTGTCCTCAAGCAAAAAGGACTAAAATCTAAATAAGGCAAAATAATAAGTGCGATAAATAAAACAAACAAATAGAGAAAGTGCAGTTTTTATTACAAAAGGACTGTATTACATGTGCAGGAAAAAGCATACAAATGTGAACAGGAAGAAAAATAAAAAGCTGCCAGCACCATAAAGAGCTTCACCGGGGTGGGGGATGGGAGGAACCGGGCGCGGTGGGATCATAGGGGTTATGGTAGTAGGAAGGTATTGGCTCATTGGGATCCCCTATGCACCGATAGATGGCCGCTTGGAAACGGAGAACGATGCTCATGTCACGCTTGTAATTGGTCTGAAAGGTGTTGAAATTTGTTTCAAGTGCCGACATACTCGCGGATAGGTCCGTGACCGCCCACTCAAAATATGGGTCGTCCTCCTCGTCGGACGAATCCTCGTCCGCGCCGAGATCTCCCATCTCGACATCCTCACCGGCTGACCCTGCTTCTTCCTCGTCCTCGCTCGAGGAAGCCTCTTCTTCAACATCATCACCCCGCCTAGCTCGGAGGACAGCTAGCTGTTTGGCGCTTTTGGTGCGCGTCCCTTGTCCAAAAGGACCGGGGAGGCGTGTATGGTCGCTCGGCACCGCTATGCCAGCATCCTTAAGTATGGAAGTGATCAATCGGGCATAAGGAAGTGGGGCGATACCCTTCTCATCCAAGGACGCGTTAATGATGTCCGCGTATAAAGTGCGGACCAAATGGATGGAAGTTTGGGGGTCGAAGAGATGATATGTCAAAGTAGCTTGCCGAGGCCGCATGGCGGAATCGTTGGACGTTTGCAATAAGTTGGCGCACATAATCTGAAATGTGAGCCGCGCCTTCTCGTTTAGGCATCCAACGTCGACGGTTTTCCCCGCCCAAGTCACATTCGGTGCGATTCGGGTCATTACATTTTGGGGATATATAAGTTTTTGGACGTCTGGGACGTCAAACTCGGCCAACTTGGCCGTGAGACGGGCCAAGGAAAATGGAATGGGAATCCCATCCACGAAAGCTTCGGCCTTGAATTGGCCTATCCGAACGAGGGTACCATAGAATGCGCGGACTTCGGTTGCCCAAACCGCTTCGTGAGGTTGGTTGAGGAATCGACACCAGCCCCGAGCCATGAATAGGGCGATGACGGAGTTGGGCAGGGCTTCCCATTGGACAACGCGCTCCATATGGAGTTTGCGGCTCAAACCGAAGTATTGAGTGCACCATCGCTCCTCTTGGCGGGAGCGGAATTCGCCGTGACCGGAGGGTTGGATCACGGTGGAGTCGTATTTGGTGGGGGCAACACAGGGGGCCATGGAAACAGTAGGGATTTAGTGCTTGAAATACTAGAGAGGAAGAAGGGAGTATTTGGGTTGAAGGTGTGAGGAGAAGGGAGGGTTTGGAGGTGTATTTATAGTGAAAAGGGGAGGGGAGGGGTTGGTTTTGGAGGGAAGGGGTGTGGAGGGAAAAGGGGATGGATTTGGGAGGGAAAGGTTGGGTTGGGAAGGGGAAAAAATGGATTGGAGGGAATGAATGGGATTGAGGGGAAAGGGTGGTGAATCTTGGGAAGGGGAGAAGACAGATCTGCAGAAGGAGGACCGGTCCTGGGTAGGGGCGGACCGATCCGGCACTTTGACTTTTCAATCCCTCGACAGGCAGACCGGTTCTTTTAAAAATAAAAGGAACCGGTCCGGGGTCGGACCGGTCCGCCTAAAAAAGGAACCGGTCCACCCCAGGGCTTTTGGGCTGGAATTCTCCTAATTTGGTTTCGAGCTCTCTTCTTCAAAAGATTTCACTTTCCCGATATACTCTCTATCCAATTGGACTAAAAACCCTCTCGATTTCACTGGTCAACACCCTTTGACTCAAAATTCCCAAAACACACGAATGCTTCTCCCGAACGAAACCTAGTCCTAACGACTCTCAAAACACACATGACTCTCACACACACGACTCTCACCCCATACGCGTCGGGGGTGCGACGACCTCACTTCAATAGTTCATTTAACCCCGTAAACGGGTCCGACAACCAGATGGTGTCGACTTCTTCTGGACACGCCTCTAGTTATGGCTTTAGACGTTGTCCATTCACTTTAAATGTATTTCCCCCTTTTAAATCATCCAATTCAACAGCTCCATCGGGGAAAACATTCTTCACAACGAACGGGCCAGACCATCGTGACCGCAACTTGTCAGGAAAGAGGTGAAGCCGAGAACTTTTTTCCCGGGGAGAAACTCCTTTCGTCGAATGATGCTATCATGAGCGAGTTTCATCCTCTCTTTCGAAATTTTGGCATTCTCATACGCATCATTGCATAGTTCTTCTAACTCATTCAATTGAAGCTTGCGGGCTTCACCGGCCTTGTCCATGGCATAGTTCAATTGCTTAATTGCCCAATACACTTTGTGTTCGAGCTCAACGGGAAGATGGCAAGGTTTTCCATATACAAAGCGGAAGGGGGACATGCCGAGTTGATTCTTAAATGCGGTACGATAGGCCCATAGCGAATCGTTCAATCTAAGTGACCAATCTTTTCGGGTAGGATTGATGGTCTTTTCGAGAATGTTCTTGATTTCTCGATTCGCTAGTTCGGCCTGCCCATTCGTTTGTGGGTGATAAGTCGTTCCCACCTTGTGAACGACACCATACTTTCTCATGAGCTTCGCGAATGGCCTATTGCAAAAGTGGGTGCCATTATCGCGAATTATTTCTTTCGGTGCACCGAAGCGGGAAAGTATGTGTTCCTGTAGGAACTTTATCACCACTTTGTTGTCATTAGTCTTGGTAGCTATAGCTTCCACCCATTTGGAAACGTAGTCTACCGCGACAAGGATGTATAGGAATCCAAAGGACTGGGGGAAGGGTCCCATGAAGTCAATACCCCAACAATCGAATATCTCAATGATGAGTATGGGGGTAAGAGGCATCATGTCTCGTCGAGTAATGGCTCCCATTCGTTGGCACCTATTGCATGATTTGCAAGCATCGTTCACATTCTGGAAGATTGTGGGCCAATAGAGGCCGCATTGCAGAATTTTAGCGGTCGTCTTTTTCATTGAAAAGTGGTGGTCGGATGTCAGGTATAGAATTCTTTTCTATATGATATAGGTCGGATGCTGACGGAGTGGTGGTCGCTTGACGATTTCGATTTTGAGCATTAGGGTCGGAGGTATCCCAGGATTGGGTAGTCTCGGCAACATACCTCAAATGAAGCTCTCCATCTTGGGCGTTTAAATCGACAAAGGGACCACTTCCCATGGTTTCAACACACTACTAGAAAAATAACAATTAAGGACATCTAATTTGCTGTCCCAAAAGCTCATTTGCTGTCCCTAATATCATTTGGGACAGTCATAAGGACAACAAGAGCTGTCCTAATAGATGGGCATCATAAAAGGCTAAAATGACAACAATTGCTATCCTTTTTGAGTATTTAGGACAACAATTGCTGTCCTTTTTGTTCCGTCCTTTTAAATCCATATATTATTACATATTTATAAGGACAGATGTTGATGTCCTTTAAAACGAAGTACTAGGGATAGAAGTAGCTGTCCCAAATATATTTTGGCACCAAATGAATATTTTAAAAGACAGTTATAGCTATCCTAAAAGATATATATATATACTAGTATATGCCCGTGCCTGAAGGCACGACGAAATTTTTTCAATGTACCTAATTACAAAACGGTAAAAATTTCGTTCCCCACCAAAACAAAGTGAAATTTAAAAAAAAAAAATTATACCCGTGCCTGAAGGCATGGCGAACATTTCCCAAGTGCGTAATCACGAAATGATGAAAATTTCAAAAGTACATAATCGCAAAACAACAAAAATATCGTTCCCCAACAAAACATCTATATATCGGTCCCCAATATATATAAAAGTGCATAACTAAACATTCAATCTTCCTAAATATAATAGTAAGAAACATAATTATTGTTAAATTTTATATAACACAAATAACTCTAAAAAAAAAAAAAAAAATTAGACAACTTCTTTTTATATATGACCATCCACCATGTTTAAGAAATAAAAAAAATAATCAACAAAAATACTAATCATACATCTTGGACTTTGCATAAAAAATAGCCTGCCATAAAAAATAGCCCACCTCGTATAGAATAGAAGGGTTCACAATACTTCAACCTGTGAGGGATTATTAAACCATAGTTGCCTACACATCCAAGGATTTATGATAAAAAATACATATGGAACTAAAATTTTAAAAATATAAAATAGTTCTCATTGACCTATTAAATCCAAAGTAATCAACCCAGAACTCCACTTAAACCACAATACTGCTAGGATCATCATCTACCCTCACTACTACTCGGTGCATAAATATGAGTGATATCAATATGAATAGAAACAATACATTTCTAATTTGTACTCTTAATCAACATTGAAATATGGCATACATGTTTTCATCTCCTATCAGCTTCTCAAGAACTTTATCGTCGGAAGATAGCATACATGTGTTTTCTGTTCGCGCCACTATTACAATACTTCTATTGCCAGAACCTTGACAACTGATATGTAAGAAATATATTGCAACTAACCTTCATATACATTTACAACATCGATCGACAGAAAATGACTGGGTCTATGTCTTCATCCCGGATTCTTCATGATAGATTTTATTTTCCTCCGCTGAGGACAAACTTGATTTCTACTTTTGGCACTAATGCACCTTACAGGTAACCATCTTCGTGTCATATTTTCTTCTTTTGACTGTCTTATCCAGGATCAGTGCACGGGGAGGATCATTGGCCGGTTGGGAAAGCTTTATTATCCGGATATTCT
This sequence comes from Sambucus nigra, assembly GCA_949130495.1. Taxonomy (NCBI): domain Eukaryota; kingdom Viridiplantae; phylum Streptophyta; class Magnoliopsida; order Dipsacales; family Adoxaceae; genus Sambucus; species Sambucus nigra. Next base: position 173,695,917 of record OX422218.1, on the reverse strand, counting down.
TCTCTACATTCCTTTTCAGCAGCTGCTTCAATAGGATAAGCTTGGCATCAAAGTAGACGGAACTTGCATCATCGGAAATTTTGGACAAAATATACTCTGTATAACATACAAATATTAAATCAATTTGGACCATTAGTCCCCAAAAATAAATATGTACCTTGTTTTGTAAACTAAAAAAAGAAAGAAAACTGATCTAGTATCTACGATCTATAAAAACATCATCGATCGAAGGCTCGATGGGCTAATGGAGAACATATACAGATTAAAATAGAAAAACGTAGCTGATGAAGATGAGTTAACTAAACAAAAATAGATTTACCATGTGACCATCATTAGTTCCAACTACAAAAAAGTGGGGGTGGGCTCAAACTACAAACAAAACTGTAACTTAAACTGAGTGGGTGGTTTGTTTGTCAGTCTTTTTTGGATACCCGTCATTTAATGACAACAAAAGGTTTAAATGAGTTCAACACAGAAGTGAGATATTTTACATGAACAAATATGAATATTAAATAAATCAGAACATAAGAGGGAGAGCGTACCTTCTTAAAGTATACCTGATAGTTATAGCAGCAAAATGGTAATGTAATGAAGTAAGATGGTTATAGAAGCTATGTTATAGCAGCAAGATGGTTATAGAAGCAAGATGGTAATGCGGAAAAGTTATCTATATATCAATGGTTCTCTACCAAGGTAATGCAGCAAGATGGTAATGTATCAGTGTTACAGCACTAATTACAGAACTGGGGCTGCTCAAGTTAGCTCCGTTTACAATCACGCACATGCAAAAACTCCAAATAACATATGCAAAAATGTCGAATAGCATATGGAAAAATGCCTTATTTTTATGAGTTTGGATGTAGTGTTGAAAAGTTTGGATGTGAAGGTTGAAGAGTTCAATTGTGATGGTTACTTGAATCTAATCTCCACCGTCGTCTTCGTTTAGTCATAAGGCATTGTGAGCTTTAGAGACACTTGTAGAGGTTTATCTCAATCTTTTCACAAATGTTCTTGAAAAGAGGGGAACAAATGTGAGCTTTAGAGAGACATTAGGTGAAGCGAAGAAAAAAAGAGGGGCACACGAAGAAAAAAAATTCAATAAATCTATGATCCTATTTTTGCAAAAGCAATGCTTCTTTTGTGAGGGGCACACGAAGCCCTTAAATGTGTGGGTGTGTGCGCGTGAGAGTGTGTGAGTGTGCGTCTGCGCATGTGTCAACAACCAATGCATATAACAGTGGAACAATGCAGCAGGTTCTCCATATCCAGCAGGTTCATAGGCCCTTTTCCTATGATTTTCGGAACTGGACAACTTCCACAATCAATCTGCAATAGCCCCTCAACATATATGGATGATCCAACTTGCATACAACTAATTCCCTAATATATTAAAAGAAGCATGTTTTATCCTTAATATATTACTAATGGAGTAGAGCTAATCCAACTTGCATACAACTGATTCCATCAAGAGTAGACATTATAACACCAAACTTGCATACAATTAATTCCATCAAGAGTACACATTATAACATCATAAATAAGAGCATCATTTCAGATTCTATATCTAACCCAACATGTAGCACCAATATCCAAGTTTTAGAAGAAATAATTAGGAGACATTACAGTGCATAAAATGCTACTGCCACTGCCACGACAACAGCACTACTGCCTCGCTGCCAAAGCCAACATGCTACTGCCTCTTTGCCAAAGCCAACATGCTTATACTATGCTCATTTGACAAAGTATATGCTTGTTTGACAAAGTCTCATAAGCATCTTGTACTCGAATGAGCCTCCTCGTGTACTCCTCTGTTTGGGCATGTGGTGGCACATCAGGGTGGTACTTAAAGGCTAATTTCTTGAATGACATAGCTGCACGAATCCGAAAAGAAAATGAGTTTGGATCAATATTTTATAAATAGAGCATCAAGAAAATATATACAACTTTAAATGCAGAAATATTAAAGAGTATAATCCAGCCATCCTGTATTCACTTACGTTTTGGGAGCCGGGAGCGAGCACAATTTCAACAACAGTGTCTCTAACTTCATCTAGGTCCAGATTTGCTTTCTCTATCAATTCATGTACCAACTAAAATAAGAGTCAATTGGATGAAGAGCATCCATTTTACCAAATGAGCTGAATTGCTGTTATACAACTTCAACAGATTCTACTTCACTCTGCCGATCAATATGAAATTTAAACACATCACTGAAAATTCGCTTCAACTTTAAACTCACTCCCCAATAACTCGTCATCCTAGTGTTTGGGACCTTTGCTAAACTGGCAGCCATCCTCAATTGTTCAATCAAGGCCTCTGTACCAGCTTCACTCTCCAAACACCTTTGGTGTGTAAAAGAATCCAAACTGATCAACTCACAGTTATTCACCTGATCAAATCACAATTATTGAATGATGCAAATAGACAAAAACAAACTTTAAAATTAAAACAGATGAACAAATAAGATTGAATGATCTCCGAATCATCTCTATACCGAATATGAGATTGTGAACATTGAATAGATCCTGGATAGAACTTCAAAATGAACAAATATGCCCGTAAAGTTGGATGATCATTTGTGATAACATAGAAGACTTGGAAAAAATATATTAGAGCACAAAGATAGTAATTTTACAACTAAGTTTAGAATAGAATAGATGAATAGGTAATAAATGGAAGGTTACTGATTCAGTCCATCACTTGCAAATGGTGTTCTTGTCCATCAGTTGCACTTGGTGCTCCAGCAGGAACTGTGATGGTTGGTTCAAAAAGTTTTATAGCCAAGGAAAAGATTCTTCGGAAGACCTTAGGAAGGGATGGATTCAAAGTTTTTGACAAAAACTAATTACGCAACAGAGTAGTAGGTGATAAATGGTAGACAACATCAAGTTGAAGGACAAAAATGTAGGAAGATCTCTTAGTTCACCTGTGAATGATATTCTTTTTCCCCTACATCAGAGTCAACAGTGTTGTAACTTCAAATATAATAACAAAAGGGTATAGCTATTCACACACCAAAAAATCTTCTAACACTCCACTTTGTTTTCACATAAAAGTTAAAGTCTCTTATACCCTTATGATCAATTCTTTCCATTTTTCTCACTCACAAAAAGATATAAACCTCTTTTTTACCCCAAAAATTATATACTTAATTTTAAAAAATGAACTATAAAAAAAACAAGGAGTGTAAAAAATAGTATATAATTTAAAAAAATGAACTATTAAAAAAAAGCAAAAACCTCTTTTTTACCCCGAAATCATTTTTTTTAAATAAACAAGAATACGACTCAATTAAAAAGAGACATGACACGTGACAAAAAAATTTCTCCACCTAAAACGAGCACCACACAAATAAAAACAATACGATGCAAAATCATTTTTTTTACCGAACACGAAAACGATCAACTAAAAATGCTGTCCGACATGAAATCTATTTTTTATTTGGCTAACATAAATGCAACACAAATAATAGTGACACGAAACAATACGACATGCCAAAAACTTAAAAAAAATAAGATATGAACACGACCTAGTTAAAACGCTTTATGCCATAAAATATTATTTTTTCACCTAACACGAACATGACTAAAATAAAAAATATAAATAAACTAAAAAAAACTTTAATAATTAGATTATGTTAAAAAGGCACCATAAATAGAAAAATGGATTAAATGGTTCTTGAATTTTAAAACAAAAAAAAATATTAATATTTTATTTTATCAAACACGAACACAGTCTTATTAAAATACAACACGAAAGACATGGATTCTCATTTGTTTACCTAACACGACTCAAATAAATGTGAATATATTAAATCTTATTTTTTAATCTAACATGAACATGATCTAATTTTTGTTTATCAGACAGTTTTTTATCAAGAAAAAAAATGTTTTTTAATAAAATTGTATTTTATTAAAACTGTTTGTAATAAAAATTGTTTTTATTAAAACTGTTTTTTATTAAAAATGCAAAACAGTAAACTTTTAAAAAAAAAATACAGTTTTAAAACTGTTTTGCATTTTTAATAAAAACAATTTAAAACTGTAAACAGTTTAAAAAAAACAATTTAAAACTGTTTTCAAAAAAATTCAATTTTAAAACTGTTTTACATTTTTAATAAAAACAATTTAAAACTGTAAACAGTTTAAAAAATACAATTTAAAACTGTCTTAAAAAATACAATTTTAAAACTGTTTTACATTTTTAATAAAAACAGTTTTAAAAATATTTAATAAAATACACTTTTAAGACTGTTTTACATTTTTAATAAAACATTTTTCTTAATAAAAGGTTGTTTTTTAATTAAAACTGTTTTTTTATTAAAATTGTATTTTATTAAAACCGTTTTTTTTAATAAAAGATTGTTTTTTTAATTTATTAAAACTGTATTTTATTAAAACTGTTTTATAATTATTAAAAAACAGATTTGAGGGACTGCATTGGCCAAAACCGTTTTGAAATATTTTTTTAAACAGTTATGAAAAGTAAAAAAAAAATTAAAACAAATTTTTATTTAAAACAGTTTTTTATTAAAAAAAATAATTTTTTTATTAAAAATACAAATTTTTAGTTGTTTTTCAAATACATTTGTTTTAATTGGAGACAAAAAAGTAGAAGTTTAAATTTTGTAAATTTAAGGGTATAATTGATATTTGGATAGAAAATGGAGTGTTAGAAGAATTCTTTGGAGTGCCAATAGCTACTCCCATAACAAAAATTCAAATATAAAAAAGAACATGACCTTTACCTTAATTCTCCTAAATATAATAACAAAACGAAATAGTGTCTTATCACACTTCAAAAAATAAATACCACCACATACTTTCAAATTGTTATTTTCACTTCTAAGTTAGTTACATTAATACATAGTCAAGCGTGGTTATCGATAGTATCAAATTCGGCTGCTACTGCTGGCGGTAGTGGGATGCCCGCCTCTTGTATCACACGAGTGATTTCAAGCCTAGCTTCTGCTAGAGTTTCTCTCTTGGCCCTCGCGACTCTTTCTTGTATTTCATTTTCTAAATCGGCACGCACCATATCAATTTCTTCTTGATGACGATTCTCTCGTGCCTCCACCTCTTCCCGATAACGAGTATCTCGCTCATTGGCCTCCTTCTCTAGTCGAGCAATCTCACTATGACAATAATTAGATGACGTGGTTGAACGTGAAGAAGTTGGTTTAATGCATACTCCCATACACAATGCTCGTCCATGTTCGTCAGGTCCTATCACGTCCTCAAATATAACATCCCTCACTTCAATCCGATTTTGTTGATCAAATGGCAGCACATCCAATTGTCTTTTAATCATTTCCTACAAATTGAGAAAAAAAATATAGCACAATTAACCTCTTTTCGTAAATGAAACTTGCAAATATCTACAAAAATAAAATTCGTAATGTAACTAAGTCATTTGGATTGCAATTATCAACATATTTATACCTCTCTACCAGCGGCTCCATCATCGACATTGTATGTGATATCCTTTTTCTTACGTGTCCATCTCCAAACACTCAATTTGTCGATGGGCTCTTGTTTTGACTTCATCTAATTTATATATAAATAGAAAAACATATTAACAAAATCCTAAAAGAACATAAATATAATCATAGTTAAGTAGAACATATATATAATTATACTAAAGTAAGAACATATACTAAATTGTTGCTTTATTACTGCAATTGAAGTTCTTCCAATTCTAGGGTGGGAACAAAGATAAGCACGGTTAATGATATTCTTATTTGCCACTCGCTGCAAGTGAAAACAAATAATGTTAATGACATTTCAAGTTACTTGGTATTGTATACTCTCCTCACCAATTCAATTTATTATTTTTTGAAAATTTCGACAGAGTCTTCTTTGTTTTTACATGTAATCCAACTTGTTTAATCAACAACATAACATCAATAATTAAAAAAATAACATCCAAAATTCCGTCTACCAATTCAATGTAATACCTTTGCTATTTCTTGACTCCACTGTTTCACTAAGACTTTCCATTGATTCGGGCTGACTTGGGGGGGTGTCGTTGTTAAACGCTCTGCATCCGTGTTCAATTCCGTATAATACTTCTTCTTGGTCTCATACTTAAAGGATCTCCATTGAATTCCAAGCTTACGACAACATATATTTCGGTAATTGTCTGGTGCATTTGTGTTAATCTAAGAAAAAAAATACATTAGTTAGAAATATTAATAATTTTAAATATTTAATTTTACTAATACGAGATTAATTTAATATTACCTTCACTTGTTCCCAAACAAAGTCGAGCTTTCATTGATTCGCTTTTGTCCAAGAAGGCAAAGTCAAAGGAAATAAATCCCCTTGACGTGCATAATATCCGAGTTGACTCGCCAACTTCGTCGCATATGGTCCAATTGGTTGGCAATCTTCGTCCCAACCTAGTATCTTTTTCTCACCATTACCCCATTCATTCCATTGTTTGGCACTCCCTCTAACTTTCCTCTTATGAGAGGACGTGCTATTAGTATCACCTGTTCAAAAGTAATGAGCAAGCATATATAAAAATTTACAAAATTCTGATGTATAGATATCTTTTAATATATACCATCATGTGAAACGCTCTGCAAGTCATTTGTCATTCCATAGGAGGGTGTACCATCGATACTTCCTGCTAAAAAAAAGGTATGCTTCTCATTTAATTCAGCAAATGCAATATCATTATTCAATATGAATTTCAGTAGCATTATTCAAATCAGATCAGTAGCATTTCAGTATTCATTTCAGTATTGAAAAGTGGGAAAGAAGACGTGTTACTAGCAGCTCCATTGAAAAGTACAAGGTATTAAAGGTGAATTATCCCAAATTCAATTGTGAAGACCCTCTGGGGTGGATTAAAAAACTGTAATGGTATTATTATTCAAAAACTGTGTATATTTATTTTCATTTTATTGTTTGAAAGTGGTAAATTATTTACTATATTTTGAGGGTGTACATTGAATTTTTGTAAAGCGTATTTTTTGTTCAAGTTTCACATAGCATTATGTACGGAATAAGTTGTGGAGAATGGCCCTTAGCACTTTGTGGGCAATGCCATTATCTTCCAGAAATTGCAACCTGATTGTAGATTTTCTAAGGATTATGTTCCATAACATACCTCTTCAATACTGGACTGCTGAAGGCCTTAGTTACATAGAAAGTGAGATAGGCGTTCCCATTTATGTTGACATAGTAACTAAAGAAATGAGAAGGAATATCTATGCTAGGATATGCATTAAATAAATCCCCAAACTAGTAACCCAATGTCTTTTAAAATCATAATAAAGGATGGGAAGTCAACCTCTGTCAAGGTAGAATACCAAGCCATGCCACACTCCTATAGTCATTTCATTATCTTTGGACATACTAGTTCCAAATTCCTGAAAGTTATTAGTGAAAGGGATGGTAATGCTAGATCTATAATTCCAAGCATTGCAACTAACCTAAAGAAGAACAAAAAAGAGTTCACATCAATACTCCCATGGCTACTATTTCCCAACCAGTCTCAGAAGGAGAACAATGCAAAGAATCCAAACCAACTACTGAGATCATGACTTAATCTCCCACATTAGACACCTATAAATCATTTGTTGTATTTAACCTATTGGAAGATAATGAATCCACACCAGCCCCATCAGGAATCAGCCTCAAAGTGAATGCAGTGGATGAATTAGTGGACAAACATTTTCACCATGGAAAGCCCAAAAATAGTATTGGCCAGATAGGAGCCAATGCCAGTCCTTATCACTCCTAACCACTGCGTGTAAAGCTCCATTTCTTATATAGATCAGTTAAGGGCAGGCCCTTCAGGCTAAAGGACACTACACACTATTAGTTGGTTGTTCTTACTCAGGATAACGCCAATCGCTGTCTTGCAAACATTGCAAGAAAACTCAAAACGTTATGTAAAGCCAAAAGGGAGCCTAGTCATTCGAGTCTTGGTGGAATGCTTCCTCAGCTTCATTAGTCTACCTGAAATCAGAAGGAGAGGAACCTAACTCGTAATCAGTACTAGCCCCTCGATAAACTGCCTATAAAACCTGACCAACACATGAAAACTCCGAATCAGTGACTGATGTAGGCGTAGTCCACTTCATGATAGCCTTCACCTTCTCCTCATCTGCACGAACCCTGTTAACGGACATCATGTACCCCAGAATAGATACGTTGTCTGACCATCAATGGGTACTTCTTCAGAACTTTGAGGACCTGTGTTACATGCTCTCTATTCTCTGCATCGCATTAATTGTAAATCAGTATGTTATTGAAATAAACCACAACAAACTTCTCAAAAAGATCTTAGAATTAGAGTCATCACACATAAAAGCGAAGGGGGCATTGGACGGCCCAAAAGGCATAATCCATTTGAAGAGACCATTCGTCATTTTGGAGTCAATCTTTCGCTCATCGCTTGACCTTATCGTGATCCAGTGGCCACTCTTACAAGTCTCATCTTTAAAAAGATCCCCGAGATGAAAAAAAGTGAAATTTAATCGCGATATGGTTAATAGCTCTATTATCAATGCACATACGCTAGATACCGTCATTCTTTAAGATCAACGAATGCAGGGAGGACACAAGGGTTCTGTTCTCCTGCACCAAGGCATTATCACGGAACTCCCAGTTCCAGTGTTGTAACTTCGCATTCTTGGAACATACGGTTGTGAGGTAATTTAGGCATCTATGCCCTGGTACAGAATCTATGGCATGGTGAATGTCCTGAAAGGGGATTACCTCATTTGGGGGCGTACAAACATTTTTATAGGAATCTAACACGACGTGCAAAACAAGGGATATAGTAATAGGATCAATCATCAATGGGCTAGCAGGTGCGTAACACATGGTCTTGTCATTCGCCTCAGCCAACACGATAGTAGCAATAAAGGACATAGACGGGAAATTCTCATGTAATTTTGAGAGGATGTAGAATTATACAATAAGCAATTGGAAATCTTGACAAATATGATTCGAGTAATTGGCATTTTGATTGGAGAAGATCGCTTTTCTTTTTCTAAAAAAATGTCGGGTGTTAAGTACCATCAATATTGTAATAAACCTTTATTTTGTATATGTTAGCAAGTTTAGAACAACAAAAAAGTCACTTGTAATATTTTTCCTTGTGACTTGGAGGAAGCTGGGGGAATTTTAGAGTTTTTTTTGCTGGTTAATTACTTAATTGGTAAGAAATTCCATTCAATGTCTCCACCTTGAGAAAGTATTTTTGAGCCTAACATAATGGGAGAGTGTAGAAGACATGGAAATTCACGTAAAATTAGATTAAGGGAGTTTTTATTTGGAGTGGGTGGAAATAATTTTGAGGAAATTTTTTCCTTGGATAACTTCTACCTTCCTCCCAACGAACAAATTTCAATTGAAATTGTCCAAAATGTGCATCATTAGGTTGTACTTTAGTAAGAGATTTCATCTTGAGCATATAGTCATGAATGGAGAGATTGCCCCTTTTGAGTGATTGAAGTTGGAGAGTTCGGGCTTTAGAATGTGTGGTAAAGAGAAGCTCAAGAGTGTGCCAAATCTCATATGAAGTGGTGCAGCGAACAATATGACCAAACATGGTCTCAGAAATGGATATGAACCACTCGTAGTGACGAGTACAAAGTTTCCTTCCTAGAATGAAGCCTTCTAGGTCATGAGCTCAGAGAGCAGGAAGAATTTGGGACAGCTAAAAGGAATAATTGGCACAATCCAGTTTGAGTGTGAGGGGTGCAAGACTTTGAAAGATAGACATATTAGACATTATTGGAGGAGGAACCGGAGCTAACGAAGGAGTTTGTACTGGAGCAGGAATATGAGGCGGTGTGGTGTTTGAGGACTGCTCTTGGACACTACTCAGTTAGCTCTGATACTAAGATAAAAAGGGACGGAAACCTTGATAATGTTTTATTATGAGCTTAAGAGATGATTTGATTACAATGGTGCAAGGCACCTATTTATACATAAAGGAGATGCCAAAAAAAGGTAGCAGCTCATAGACTAGGCTAAAATAGAAAAATATTCCAAAAGTTAGGACTCCTCAATTCAAGGTAAGCCATTCATTACTAAAAGAAAAGACACCAGAATTGACTAGCTGGCTGACAGGTAGTCTTCCTTTATTTATTTTATTTGTGACGTGTCCAGGCTACTCATTCTAACACTGAACAACACCTTGATTATCCCTTGATTATCAATAGGAATTAAATGCCTAGCCAAAGTCCAAGAATGCTGCCAATTGCTCTGACTTTAAACCATTCAACTTATCTAATTTTTTCTTCAAAATCATCACTAAAATCTTAGCATCAAGGCTTTCCACTATTTTTGCCTACATAATTGATAAGTCTCAATCTAGCTTCATCAAAGGTAGAATGATCACTGACAACATCCTGTTATGTCAAGATATGATGGGACTACTTTGGAGGAAATCTCATGGTTCAAATGTTGTAATCAAATTAGATATGTCTAAGTCTTATGATAGAGTGGCATGGATATTTCTAATTAAAACTAAGGAAATGTCATGGTTTAAAGTATGTTTTGTTCATTTATTGGTCCTTGGTTAAGTGGGTGAGAGTAGTCAAGTGCAATAAGTAAAAATTTATATACCTGAATCTGAGATGGGGGGTGATGCATGTGCCTCTCCGCTAGTAGACGAGGATCTAATCATACTGCATCTGTTACAACAAAAAAATATATATGATTAGTTATCGTACTAATAAAAAAATATGATAAAACATAACAAATCGTATGATAAAAATAAGAGAAACATATGTCATAATGCTTACATATAAATTTACAACTTATCAACTCTCATTCTTCGTCCATATCATCCTCACAATCATCAACATCAGGCATAGATGTATCAATTACGAATCCATCTACATCTTGTCTCACACAATATATGTTTTGATCATGTTCCAACTCTTGCACACTAAACGGCTCGAATGGATGCACTTCTAATTCTTCTTCTGTGGTTGAATAACTATCAAACCTATCTCTAGGCGTCATTTGAACAACTACATGCCAATCTGATTCCAAAGGGTCTTGCACGTACCACAATTGTTCTGCTTCGGATGCAAAGATAAAAGGCTCATCGCTCGATCGATTATCTTTGTACAACAAGTGGTTGAAATTTACTAATGTAAAGTTGAACTCATCTACTCGTTTCCCCAAACTATTTTCTATCCAATTGCATTTAAATAGTACAAACTTTTGGCCATTAAAATATTGAATTTCAATAATGTCAGTCAGTTGTCCATAGAAAGTAACATCCCCAGACAAAGGATTAGAGTCTTTTCGACTAGCATAGCTCTTTTGTTCTTCTTTTACAATAACTCCACTATTCTGAGTTTTCCGGCGACTATCAAATTCCTTTGTTCGAAATCTAAACCCACGAATAATATATGACTTAAAGCTTAACGCGTCCTCCAGAGGACCCAATGCCAAACTTAATATTTCGCTAGATAATTCGATATCTTTTGGCAATCCACCCACCTAATATTTCAATAAATAAGAAAACTACGATATGGAAATATAATTAGAAATACTAAAAATGAATAAACATACTTACATAATCATTAAACCACGTGTCGAAATGTTCATTGTGAAGGCGTTGCACAAAATGTTTTTGTGAAACGTGAGGATATTGTTTTGTAAGTTCAATAATATGTTTTCTGAAAATATCATACGTGTGTCAAGTTAGAAAGGGAATTCAATAATGAATTTTATATAAAAATTACTTATGGTTAATATATAACTTACTCAATAAATGGCACAACTGCATCACTATTAGCAAGCACATATCGATGCGCTTGTATATGAGTTACTGAATCAATCCGGAATTTCCGACCTTGCCTCACACCATGCCCAAGGTTATTACCTCCATCATCATTTCTTGAAGGTCGATTAGACTTAGTTTCCACATCTTCAGCCATATATCTCGAGCAAAAAGTGGCGCATTCTTCCATAATAATAGATTTAGCAATTAAGGCCTCAGAATGAGCACGATTGCGCACAAAGAGTTTTAGAGTATGAAAATACCTTTCAATTGGATACATCCAACGGTAGATTACGGCACCGGAAATTACTAACTCATCAACCAAATGTATTGGCAAGTGCTCCATCACATCAAAGAATCCCGGGGGGAATATTTTCTCAAGAGTGCAAAGTGTAAGAGCCATACGATCTTCCAATTTTTCTACATCAACCAAAGTATTTGTACTTGAGCACAACACTGAAAAACAGTTTCTTAGTTCAATTAATGCTTTGACAACATGTTTCGGTATTACCCTCCGTAGTGCTATTGGAAGTAATTGTTGCATTAAAACGTGATTGTCATGGCTCTTTAGTCCCCATATACTTCGCTCTTGAGGGTGAACACATCTCGAAATATTTGATGAATAGCCATCTCGTACTTTAACATCCTGTAACACTTTTAGAAAAATATCCTTCTCTTTGTTGCTCATTCTAAACTCTGCTGGAGCTATGTACTCCAAATTTTTCCCGCGTGTTTGGGGATGTAGTGGTCGTCTAATGCGCATCTCTTGTAGATCTTTTCTGGCCTTCAAATTGTCTTTGGTTTTATCTTTAATGCCCAACAATGTAAATAAGATATTGTCACACACATTTTTTTCAATATGCATAACATCAAGATTGTGGCGGATCAAATTATTCTCCCAATATGGCAATTCAAAAAAGATACTTTTCTTTTTCCAATTTAATCTCGTCTTCGACACCACATCTTTTGTTGATTTCGCAAGCTGTTTTTCTAATTATTCTCTTTTCCTCTTTCTAAAAACATCTTCCTTCTTGTATTCAGTTTCAATGTCGAGCTCATTTAACTGTTGCAAAACTTGTGATCCTGATAATTTCAATGGAGGTGGTCTGAAATCAACATTGCCATTAAAAGTTGTTTTCTCTTTTCGAAACCTATGGCGCAGAGGTAAGAATCGACGATGACCCCAATAGCAATACTTTTTACCATGAGTTAATCGAGTCGCTTGATGATCTTTGTTACAACAAGGACAAGCAAATTCACCTTTCGTGCTCCATCCCGATAGCATGTCATATGCCGAAAAATTATTAATTGTCCACAACAACGCTGCACGCAACTGGAAAAATTATTTACTCGATACATCATAAGTAGTCACTTCATCACTCCATAACTCTTTTAGCTCATCAATCAATGGTTGTAAAAATACATCAATTTTATCACCAGGCCCTTTTGGCCCATCAATAAGAATCGATAAAATTAGGTTTTGTTGCTTCATACACAACCATGGGCTCACATTCAAGGGCATGAGTACAACTGACCAAGTACTGTGAGCAACGCTCATATTACCAAAAGGATTGAATCCGTCACTTGCTAGCCCAAGTCTAACATTACGGCTATCACTCGTAAAAGATGGATTACACTCATCAAATGATTTCCAAGCACGAGAATCAGTCGGATGCCTTTGCACACCATCATCAATACGATCCTCGGTGTGCCATTTCATTAACTAATCCTTTTATTTGACTTACTTAGTTGTCAATATTGTAGTGCTTAATATCTTTTGGACCAGTATGTTTTGGACACCACACATCAATTGATGCATTTTTAATACCTTAGCTATGTCAAATAACAACCTAAAATACTAATTTTGGCTTCACTTTCACTATCAAATTTGGACTTCAAAAATGTAAGGGACTTGCCAAATTCTTGTCTTGGACAAGCAACTCTAAAAAATCAAACATGGCATAGTTGGTATATTCTACATTTCAAATAAATTGTTATCAGTAACCCCTTAAATATAACCCCTTAAATAGAATATACTCTACATTTCTGAACAAGTTATTGCATTCTCTTGCATCAAGAACACCCCGATTTTAAAAGCACTACTTAGCCAAAATTAGCAGTATAGAACCCACCAGCAATGAAAATGTTTCCCTTTTCAACAAAATTCACAAAACGCCTTAGTCTGGTGTACGGAATCTGATCTTTGCACACAAAATCAGTCTATAATTAAACACAAAATCTTTGCACATAAAATCAGTCTATAATCAAACACAAAATCAGCTCTATAATAAAAAACAAAATCAGTTCTATAATCAAACACAAAATCAAATAAAAAATCAACTCTATATGAGTAAACCCGCATACCTTTATTCTTCAAGAGTTATTCTTTAAGAGTTTATTCTTCAGGAGATAACCCGACGAGTTTTACGAGCAAGAGAGAGAGAGCGAGAACAGAGAAGGCTTTCACAAAACCTTCGAAGGTTTCACAAAACCTTAGTGGTCACGTTGAGAGAGCGATATCTGTTTCACGAGATAGCATCCTTCGAAGGTTTCACGAGAGAGAGAGAGAGCGCGATTGAGAGAGCGATATCTGTTTCACGTTGGCTTTGATCGGGTGAGGAGATGAGAGAGAGAAGCGGGTGAGTCCGTTATCACATAGTAGAGGGAATTAAAAAATAAATGAAAAAATAATTTGGGGAATGGAGGGAAAAAATAGGGGAACGAAAATTTTAAAGGACATCTATTTGCTGTCCTATTAGAGGACTTATAAAGGACAGTAAATATTTGCTGTCCTTAAAACTATTATAAAGGACACTAAAAAAAATAGCTGTCCTTTATAATAGATCTAAAAGGACAGCTATAATTTATTGTCCCTTATATTTTTTTAAAGGACAGTTTTAACGTTGTCCCTAATATCGGTGTCCTTAATTGTCAATTTTCTTGTAGTGACAAGTTGCTTGGAATTGAGATTCAGCCCATTATAGAGAAAAGATATGATTTGTACTGCATCAAATTCGTGACGTGGGCATGAAGTAACCAACTCATTGAAACGCTCATGACATCGATGAAATGGCTCATTTTCAGATTGTCTGAACGATTGAATTTGAGCCTTTATGGAAATTGTTGATGTGGCGGGAAGAATTTCTTGAGAAATCTCGATTGTAACTCGTTCCAAGATGGAATCGAGCTCGGAGGTAAAGACCATAGCCATGTCTTAGCTTTATCTTTGAGCGAGAAAGGGAAGAGTTTGAGGCGGATCACCTCTTGGGTGCAGGTTTGATCATTGAGCATATCGCACACATCCTCAAATTCCCTAATATGGAGGTATGGATTTTCAGAATCCATACCGTGGTAATGTGGTAGCATCTCGATCATTCCATTTTTGAAATGGAATTTCCCGGCATTATACGGGAGTATAATGCATCCCGAAGTGACAGTGCGCTCGGGATATAGGAATTCTCTCAGCGGGCAGTATGGGGGCTCTTCCTCACCGGTGGGCGCATTACTGTGTTGCGACATCTCTCTCTCACTTAATGACTCGGTGCTCTCACTGGGTGTGCTCGAAGTGTGCTCGGACGTGTGTCCTAAGAAGGTAAATGGAGTGTTATTGTAGATTGAGTGTGACGGTGTCGGAGGCGGGATCTAGAACTGTGGGCGTTTGGAGTGTGGGGACTATCTGGGTTATACTCAACTATTGGATTTTCGTGAATGCTGGTTGGAGTATTATGGGGAGTGGGATTTTGCATTAAAATCTTATGAGAGATGGTGGTGAATCTTTTTGTGCTTTTTTTGAATTTTTTTTATATGTTTTTGGATTTTTGGAGATTTTTTTGTCAAAGCTTTGGATTGACTTGATCTAATCCTAAGTCTTCCTAATTCCTCGACAACGGCGCCAAAAACTTGATGCGACTGAAAATGTGTCTCAGAAGTGCATTCACTCTAGGCTCAAGTGCAAGCCTGTTGCTCAAGTAATAATCCCAGTAAGTCGGGTATCGATCCTCAGGGAAGAAGGACAACAGAGTTGTGACGACGGGAAGAGACGGAGAGACCCTAACTTTGACTCTAAGAAGAAAAGGAAAAATTGATTTGGTTTTGAGATTGATTATAGCTAAATGCGATAATGAAAATAAGAAAAGATGCAACTATACTAATCTATCGAAATTAAGAATGAATGATGATTCGAAACTTTCTGTTTTAAATGATGAGAGAAATAGGACGGGAATACAATCCCCTAACCCTAGTGTAGTGCAGTTATAATATTAATCATAAATTTATCTGATTAATCTGACCCAGAATTTAGTACTCCCAAGCATTATGTATACGAGGTTCAAGCCCGCGTCATACCTAATCTGAGGATGAGTAAATCAGTATCGCGATAGTGACACTCAAATTGCACTCTAAATCATCACGAGTACCCAGAGGCAAACGAGATATAAAGATCTACAATTATTATGTAACTACGCAATATGATCATAATCAATCACTAAATTCATTGGATTAATTTTATACGCACACACTAACACATTAGGCTGGGTTCATGTATCCTGGCCTTGGAAAATCTAGCCTAACATGTTGAATTTAATAAAAACAATGATTGATGTGCAGGAATTCATAATTACTCTAATGAAAATGGTAATTAGATGAAGAAAAGAATTAGAATTAAGAATTACTCACTAAAATTACCCAAGCAATAAGTGAAACAATGAATGAAACTGATACTCACAAAAAATCACTGAATAAATCTTCAATCTTTGAATTAAAACTGCAGTTGTTAACTAAACTAGGGTTTTTGGAAAAAGAGCGGAAAAAATCCTACTAATTCCCCGTCCCAATAACAATAATAAATTGGGTTTTTATACCCTACAACAACTTCGGAGTTCAGCTGCACTAGGAGTCTTTTTAGGAAGAGATAGGATTTACAAATCTCGAAGCCCGGACTGGTCCGGGCCTTAGGCGGACCGGTCTGCCCCCAAGGCGGATCGGTTCTTTTTATTTTGGGGCGGACCGGTTCCTTTTATTTTTGCCTTCTTCGGTTTGCTTGTGGTCCGGGGTCTTCTGGAGTGTGGCAAGGCGGACCGATCCGGGGTAGGGGCGGACCGGTCCGGCTATTTGACTTTTTGGTTCCTCTTTGACTGCTCATAACTTTTGTTTCGAGATTACGATTGAGGTGTCGTTTCTTCCTATGTACTCGTGAAATAGATGTCTTCAACTTCTCTTTAGGTACCTCATCTGAATTCCGGGTGGAAATTCCACTTTTGCCCTTTTGCCCTTTCCTTCTTTCTTTCTTGATTCTTCCGGTTTCTTTCTTCCGTTTCTTGACACCAAATACCTGTAAAATCACTGGAAAATACTAGAAACTCGGTGTACTCATTAGGATCAGTCGGTAACACGGTTATGAGATAAATCCAACTCAATTACGTTGTTCGAGGTCCTATAAGTAGCTAAATCAAGGGATAAATTAGGAAGAATTTATGCCTAATCAATTGTTCAATTACATTGGTTATAAAGTGTAAAATTTATTTTATTCTACACTTAATCAAAGTTGTTATATTTTATTTAAGGTATTTGCTTGCCGACAAGAGTTGGTTAATTGGGCTCGAAATTAAGCTAGATTGGTGTCAGGACACAAGTCTTCGATTGAGTCTTTATGTAGTGACGGGTTTGTTGAAGACATAGTGGCCAAGAGTATAAAGCTTCATCATATGTCGAGTTTAGTATGCCTCGTTTCTACGTCAACAACATTAGTTCTAATTCTCCTAAGGTATGAATGCATTATATATATATAAGAGCTTGGAAATTTTTTGGGTGTAATTTATAATTTTTTATAAATAATTTTTAACGACTTTGTTCTACTCAGAAAATATTTTTTAGAACTTTTCATAAAAAGTTTTGGACTTAAAATGAATTTTATTTTTGACACGTCGTTCAAATGAACTGGAATATCATTCAAACGAGATTCCAATGTCGTTCGAATGAGATGGCATCTCGTTCGAACGAGATTGCCAGGTCGTTCGAATGAGACTTCTAACGAGCTTACTTTTTTCGAACTAGAACATTGTTAGTAAAGTCGTTCGAACGAAAAAGTCATTCGAACGAGTTCAGCAGGAACAATTTTTTTGACATTTTTGGCTGTTTTCACCATGTTCCCACTACCTTTTCCCCACTACTTTTTGACAGAATTATGTAGTGCGGGAACCATCTTTTTGGAACCAACTTTTTCATATTCTAAGATAATTTAGAGAGAGAAAATCTTCCAAGAAAAAGTTCCATGTTTTGTGTTTGATTTTTATGGGTTAAATTCACCAAAACACATACACACCCAATAGTTTAGTTTATTCCAAGTTCCTTAATATATATCCTTGCTTGCAGTGTTTGGCACCGGGTTTTTCTATGCACCTCAAAGAAGAGAAATTTGGGTTTACTGCTACATCCCACAAAGAAGAAGTTCGTTTGTTGTGACATACCCACTTGGAGAAAGGCTCCTTGTTCGGGTGGCGGTGACCGAGAAAAGTCCGATCGGTGGATTACGAGATCACGACGGACCTCCGTGGTTATTCGCTAGGTAGAGGTGTGTACAAGAAGGAGCATCGGGACTTGGACGGAGTCAAGTCGTGTGATTTAAGTCTTTTCGTCTTGTACTTGTAAAACCGTATTTAGTGGATTTGAGGCTAAGTCCGTCTGAGGTTTTTTCCCGTTGTGGGTTTTTCCTCGTACATCGCGGTGTAGTGGTTTGTGATTTATTTTATCTTGCTATATCACCTAGATGTATGCTTAGGGTTAAAAGATAAAATATGGTTTAAATCACTACTCATGCTTAAGTTGGTGGTAAAATTAATTTGGGTAATGTTTAATTAATTTAGTTCAAGTCATTAATTTTATTGGATAAAATTTGGTTTGGCATAATTTGCAAAAATGAATTAATTAATTGTTAGGCAAATTTTTAGGACTTGGGTTGAGTTAATATGTTTAAGTGAAAAATGAATTTCTTGTTTAATTTAATTTCACTTTGAGTTTAGTTTTATTTTAATTTAAAATAAATTAAAATTTAATTTATGTACTTGTTTAGTTGAACCATCTTTATTCCGAATCTAAAAGGAAATTGTTTAATTAAAGAGAAACATTTTAAAATTGGGGGTCCTATCATTTTCAAATTGGTATCAGAGCAGGTTCACTAAATTATTGCGTTTAAGATCCTATTAAATATTTTTGACTAAAATGGAATTTTATCCATTTTCAAACTTTCCTATTTTCGATGGTTTTAATTATGCATATTGAAAAGAACGTATGCGTTCGACACTTAGGTCTCTAGATGAGAGGGTTTGGTTGTCAGTCGTTAACGGGTGGTCCCCACCTACATATCTAGTTGAAAATGAACGTGTTCCTAAACCCACTGATAGATGGAATGAGAATGAATTTAAACTTGCAAATTTAATTGCCATGGTTTAAATGCCTTATTTAGTGCGGTCACACCGGATGAATTCCGACGCATTATGACGTGTGAAACTACTAAAGAAGCTTGCTATATTTTACAACTCACTTACAAGGGAACTAGAGTCGTTAAGGCTTCGAAACTCCAAAACCTCACCGCTCAATTTGAAACCATCAAAATGAATGAAAAAGAAACTTTTGATGAATTTTATGCTAGACTTTTAGATATAGTCAATTCATATTTTAATTTGGGAGAGAAAATACTCGACAACTGTGTAGTAAAGAAAATTCTAAGATCCCTACCCGATAGATTTATTCCTAAGGTGATCGTGTTAAATTCTTTACCCACTTTAGCCTCTAAGAAATTAGAATAGCTCATAGGTGATTTATAAACCTATGAACTAGACATGTTTCCCTACAAAACTGAAAAGAAAATAGATAAGGGCGTTGCTTTGAAAGCCCGAAAGGAGAAAAAATAAGTAGTAGAGAGTGAAAGTGAGAGTGAGAGTGACTCAGAAGATATGGCTACGTTTGCTAGGAAGTTTCGAAAATTTCTTAAATTTAACAAAGATAAATTTAAAAATAATTTTAAAAAATTTGAAAATTTTAAGCATGACAAAGCCGAAAACATCCCTAAATCTTTTAATGAAAATTTAAATAGGGATGAGTCAAATAGGTGTTACGGTTTTGAGGGTTAGGGATATAAGTATTTTGAATTCCCCACTAAACTAAGAGGGTAAACAACCTATTTCATATAATTTTACCCTTCATGATAGTGATAAGGAAGAGGGACCCGCTTCCCCCATTGAGCGCAACTTTACTGCGATCATGGCTAGTCATGTTAGTGAATGTGAGATATTGTCCGATAATGACACCTTAAAACATGAAACTTCCAAGGCCTTTGTTTGTGAAGCTAAAAAAGATTATGGTAGTGAGAGTGGAGAAGAGAGAGAGAGAGTGAAAGTGATGAGGAGGTTGATGTGAGTGAACTTCAATTTGCTTTTCAAGAATTATATAAAGAATATATTAAATTAAAAAGAACAAATTTAAAGTTAGAAGCTAGTTTGAAAGAGCGTGTCGAGGTCATTAATGAGAGTGTTTTAGTGGAAGACCTTAGGACACGTGAGAGAGCTCTTAATGAGAAGCTTCAATATGTAGAAGGCGAGAGAGATATCCTTAAAGGTTTAATGGAATCCTTGAAAAATGAGTTTCTTACGTTTGAAGAGCGGAATGTTTTATTAGAGTCTAACATTTTAGATTTAGAAAATAAATTAAAAGACTCTAGTAAAGTCAAATTTGATTTGGAGTGTCGTTCGGAGAAATTAGATAAAATATTAGGAACGGTCCAAATTAAAAATGACACTTGTGGTTTAGTCTTCGATACTTGTAATGATTCAACTCTTAAAGCCAAAACCAATATTTTAGGAGAATCCTCTAGGAATAATGTTATAGATCATTCCTTAGGTGAGTCTTTTCCCCGAGTCTTTAGGTGCTCACACTGTGGTCGAAAAGGTCATCTTAGGAAATTTTGTTTTGATCTTAAACGAGGTCCTAGAAAATCCCAACGTAAGGCAACCAAGGTAGCCAAGATTCTTACACCCCGTGAGCGTCATTCTTCGGTAGTTTGGGTTAGGAGATCCGACTTGGTAGCTTTACAAGATGGGATTTTTTATTCTCATTTTCTTTCACATGCTTCCTCCCTTGCTAAATCTAAAGGTTGAATGTGTTAGTTGTTTTCATACTTTAGCTTTTGTACTTCATGCTAAATTATCATGCTATTTGTATGCTTCTTTATCATTTTCTAGACATTGCTTTATAACATGTCACATGCTAGAATTATGATGTTTGTTTATCTTTTGTATTATAGTTCTTTCATTTTAGTTTGCATTAAATGAAAAAAATACAAAAAGATTTTTGGTTATCATTTGTGTTTCATTTTTTTTTGTAATTTTGGCTTAATGAAAAATACACATGATTTTTGGTTTGTCTTTTGAGTCAATAGTTTTGTTTGCCTTGTTAAAATTTCAAAAACTCAAAAACATTTTTTTTGTATGTATTTTTGTTTGACACACTCTACGTGGCATATACTTGTGTTTGAATCCTTTATTTTTCGCTTCCATGTGGCTAGAAATTTTGGTTTAGATTGTCAATCCTTAAAATGTTCTTTACCATGCTTACATGGAGTAGTTAGATTTTTTGTTGCTTTGATGGATTCTATTTTTATATGCCTCAATTCACACATGCACGAGCTCACTTGAAATTATAACTTGTATATTTGAGCTATGTGAGGTGTTATCCTACCAATCTTGTCATCTACATGTTATGTGACCTAGGAGGACTAGTGCATGTTAAAATCCGTTGCACGCGATAATTGAGCGATAAAATATGATATATATATATATATATATGTGTGTGTGTGTGTGTGTGTGTGTGTGTGCACGAGGAAGGGCTCCGAAAGGAAATATCATCCTTTGCGAGTAAGCCACCGTTTTCTTGGATCTAAAATAAATACGTGGTCCAAAGGCTTAAAAGAATAATGTCATTAAAAGAAAATATTTGCCAAAGCCTATTTTGTGTAGCTGATTTATTCATTCAAAAGATTAAAATAATATGCTTATTTTGAGGGAGTTTGGATGGTATATCAACGGTTTGCACAATGTCCGTTTATCCTAGTTGTTCTTTCAATGTCACGACTCTATTGGTTTGTAGAATCATCAAAATTATTGGCTTGTATGCATTGTGTATGTTTTTTCATTGAGTTCAATATATATTGTCACATGAGGTTGCATTCAAATGTGATAAAGTTTTCAATCAATTGAGAACTCAGTGAACATGTTTTAAGTGATTGGGTCTAAATTTTAGTGTTACTAGTTCACACCCCTACACTTTCGTTTCCATATAACACATTTTTGACATACGAGTGTGAAAAGCTTATTATATTTTGTGTCATGTGTGTCTATAACTATATATGTGCGTGTGCGTTAGTGATAGTCATTATGTCTACATATATATAGTATTTTTTTTCCTTTGCCTCGCTTTCTAGTCCATTTATGCTTCTAATTCATAATTGGTATCTATCTTGTTGCATATTGTTGGTGATATCACATGCTTCGTATCTTATGTATCACATTGGTATCATTTTTTTACATCTTAGTTGGTATTAGTTATTATTTGTATGGATTAGTTATGATTTTGTTGCCCATATGCTTTCATGCTCTTATCACTCTATGCTTCATCGTGGTTAAATCAATTTTATCCTTTGTTTATTCCTGAACAAAAAGGGGGAGAATGATAGGGGGAGAAATGATATCTAATCCTATTGTACACATATCTTAGTTTGGGAGATTTATCTTAGGGGGAGACGTCTTTCTAAGTAGGTTATTTATTTGATAAAGGGGGT
Organism: Sambucus nigra; assembly: GCA_949130495.1. Classification (NCBI taxonomy): domain Eukaryota; kingdom Viridiplantae; phylum Streptophyta; class Magnoliopsida; order Dipsacales; family Adoxaceae; genus Sambucus; species Sambucus nigra. The sequence continues at coordinate 173,673,326 of OX422218.1, read as the reverse complement.
GGGATATTTTTTTAACTCTAGTAGAGCTTGACGGACCTTTAGGATTTTTGTTTGGTTTTTGTCTCGGAATAGCCAAAGGGGGAGATTTGTAAGGACACAAGTCTCTGATTGAGTCTTTATATAGTGTTGGATCAATTTTGGACAATAAAATTTGAGTCATAGGATAGTGTTCAAGTGCATCCATCCAAGCCTATGGCGTGTTTGTTGAAGACGTAGCGGCCAAGAGTATAAAGCTTCATCATATGTTGGGTTTAGTGTGCCTTGTTTCTACGTCAACAACATTAGTTCCAATGCTCCTAAGGTATGAATGCATTTTATATATATATATAGGAGCTTGGAAATTTATTGGGTGTAATTTATAATTTTTTATAAATAATTTTTAACGACTTTGTTTTACTCAGAAAATATTTTTTAGAACATTTCATAAAAAGTTTTGAACTTAAAATGAAAATTGTTTTTCCTGACACGTCGTTCGAACGAACTGGAATATACTTCAAACGAGATTCCAATGTCGTTCTAATGAATTGGCATCTCGTTCGAACGAGATTGCCAGGTCGTTCGAATGAGACTTCTAATGAGATTGCTTTTTTCGCACTGGAGCATCGTTAGTAAAGTCGTTCGAACAAAAAAGTCGTTCGAACTTGTTTGCCGGGAACAATTTTTTTGGCATTTTTGACAGTTTTCACCATGTTCCCACTACCTTTTCCCCACTACTTTTTGACATAATTATGCAGTGAGAGAACCAACTTTTTCATATTCTAAGAGAATTTAGAGAGAGCAAATCTTCCAAGAAAAAGTTCCATGTTTTGTGTTTGATTTTTATGGATTAAATTCAGCAAAACACATACACACCCAATAGTTTAGTTTATTCCAAGTTCCTTAATATATATCCTTGATTGCAGTGTTTGGCATAGGGTTTTTCTCTACACCTCAAAGAAGAGAAGTTTGGGTTTACTTATACATCCCACAAAGAAGAAATTCGTTTGGTGTGACATACCCACTTGGAGAAAGGCTCCTTGTTCGGGTGGCGGTGACCGAGAAAAGTCCGATCAGTGGATTACGAGATCGCGACGGACCTCCGTGGTTATTCGCTAGGCAGAGGTGTGTACAAGAAGGAGCATCGGGACTTGGACGGAGTCAAGTCGTGTGATGTAAGTCTTTTTGTCTTGTACTTGTAAAACCGTACTTAGTGGAATTGAGACTAGGGTTGTCTGAGGTTTTTTACCATTGTGAGTTTTTCCTCGTACATCGCGGCGTAGTGGTTTGTGATTTATTTCATCTTGTTATATCACCTACATGCATGCTTAGGGATAAAAGATAAAATATGGTTTAAATCACTACTCATGCTCAAGTTGGTGCTAAAATTAATTTGGGTAATGTTTAATTAATTTAGTTCAAGTCATTAATTTTATTAGATAAAATTTGGTTTGGCCTAATTTGTAAAAATGAATTAATTAATTGTTTGGCAAATTTCTAGGACTTTGGTTGAGTTAATATGTTTAAGTGAAAAAAGTATTTCTTGTTTAATTTAATTTCACTTTGAGTTTAGTTTTATTTTAATTTAAAAGAAATTAAAATTTGGTTTATGTACTTGTTTAGTTGAACCATATTTATTCCACATCTAAAATTAAATTGTTTAATTAAAGAGAAGGATTTTAAAATTGGGGGTCCTATCGTTTTCAATTGGTGTGAACCATTATCGTAACAACCATGTTAGAGGCTTCATTGTCTTCATGAAAGGGACATCTTCACTTGGAGTGTGAGAGAGGATGAATTTATAGGGATCATAAAAGGCCAATTAATGATGAGAAGAAATCGAAGAGAGATTCTTCCACCAAGAAGTGCAAATCCATTTTTGTTGAAGGGCATCCCATTAAAAGATGGTCGGTGGATGCTTCAAGTTTGTAATGGGGTGCACAATCGCACTCTCCCCCTGACTCTTGTTAGAAATACATATGAATGAAATTTAATCGTTGAAGAGAGAAAAAATATAGAGGATATGACTCTAAGTGGTGTGAAGCTACCAGTAATTTTAAGTACTCTAAAACTTCGGCATGAATCCAACATGTCAACAATAAAGATAATTTATAATGTGAAAGCGAAGTTGATGACAAATGAGGGGAAGGGTATTACTACAATGCAACATTTGATGAAATTTCTAAGTGACATGCATTACGTGTATTGGTATAGGTATAATGAGATTACTGGGGAAGTTGATGACATATTTTGGGCCCATTTCAAATCCATGCAATTAGCTAAGGGTTTTCCATCTATTGTGATAGTGGATTGTACATACAAGAGGAACCATTACAAGATGCCAATTTTTGAGGTGGTTGGGATGCCATCCTCTGATTGAACTTTCTCCATTGCATTTTCTTTCTTTGTAAGAGTAAGATTTATAATTTCTCATTATGTTTTAAGTTTGGCATAGTGCATTACACCTTTACGTCTTCATGTACATTCTCAAGAGATTCAAGTGAAGACAATAGTGACCGAATGCAACAATCAAAGATCGAAGAGTTGAGATAATCATTACAATCATATGGAAAAGGTATATGAGGTTGATTTTGTGTAATCAATTTATTTAGTGGTATTTTAAAAGTGTTTGAAAATATTTTTTTTCCAAGATGTTTTTAAAATATTTTTTTGAAGAAATGGAAAAGTCATTAGAGCGATATTAGATGTCATTTGAACGAGTACACATACCTCGTTAGAATAACTTGGAACGAACTTTAAACGAGATGAATTTGGGCAACTTTTGGCCCGCTCTAAAATCTCGTTGAATAAGTCATTATAAGTGGTTTAAACAAAATCAGGTATTTTGTTCGAACGAGATGTTCCTGTTTCGAATGAGATCATGTGCTTCGTTCGAATGAGCTGGCGAAAAATTTATTTTTACGTGATTGCAAATGCAAACTTTCAAGTCTATCTCTTGGAGATTTTTCTCCTTATATATAGAGATACGAACTCGTAATTTCTATCAATCCTTTTAGAGTTATTTTTGTGATCAAACGCTTTGGTTTTTCAAATTCAAACCCCTTGAATGTTTTATGGTCACTTTATCAAACCCTGAAGAACACATCATATTTTATAATCCTTGTAGAGTTAATTCGTCATCACTGAAGATAGAAAAAGAGTTTTTAAGGATGGTGGGTAGAAACTAAGGCAAGTGGAGCTCGTTTTGTGGGCCATTACTGCATCTGCATCTTTTTCTGTCAACAAGGAAGGAAGACATAACTGCAATACTTAGTGGTGTCTAAGTCTTTAAGTCTACCTGTGTCATTATGTAATACCTAGTTGTAGTAGTGCTATAAAACAAAAGGTTTTTCTCGAAAGGAATTTCATGTGTGATCTAAATCTATGATTTCTACATATAATTGGTACACCCCATTAAACCTATTTTATAAATTGGTATCAGAGATTATTTCTACAAGCTATTTAGATGAATCCTAGTGGTTATATAAAGAATTCATAAAATAAACCACATTTGTTTGATAGCATAAATTATACCTATTGGAAAGCTCAATCGACGAGCTTGTTTGGCTTACTATTAAAATAGGGTGGACTCCTCATCTTGTGGCTAATGAAAACATCGTTAGTCTCAAGCCAGTCACTAGTTGGACTAAAGATGATTTTAGACTGGGTAATTTTAACTCTTGTGGTTTGAATTCTATTTTTGGTGTTGTTACACCTGACGAATTTCGTCGTATCATGACATCTACCACGTGTAAAGAACCTTGAGATATTCTCCAATTCACACACTAGGGTACCAATGCTGTCAAAGAATTTAAGCTTTAAAACCTCACCACACAATTTGAGACTATAAGCATGCTTTAAACTAAAAATTTTGATGAATTTTATGCGCGTTTGTCTAATATTGTGAATTCTAGTTAAAATTTCGGAAAGGAGAGTTGTTAAGAAACTTTTAAGGTCATTCCCATCTCATTTTAGTGCAAAAGTTATCATCCTTAACTCTTTGGTAATTCTAGATACAATTAGGCTAGAATAACTTGTAGGTGATTTTCAAACAAATGAATTAAACCTGTTTCGTAAAATCCAAAAGAAATAGGAAAAGAAATAGCTTTAAGAGTTAAATCAAAGAAAAAGGAGGTTTCTGATTCCAATTCTGATTTTGATCAAGATGATCTTGCCCTATTTGCTAAAAAAAATCAAAAAGTTTCTCAAATTAAGGAATAAAAATTAATCCAAAATGGAAAGTAAAAATTTTGAGAAAAATAAAAATTTCAAAGAAGGTATGAATTTTTATGAGAATGATAAAAAAAATCTAGAGGTGATTATCCTAAGAAATATGAATTGGAGAGATGTTATGAGTGTGAGGGGAAATGTCACAAATCCCATGAGTGAGACACTAGGCTTAAGAGACAAGGCATAGGCAAAGCTATCTATAATGCCACTCTAAGTGATAGTGATGGTGAGTCAATGGATTCTGAGGATGAATCATCGCATGGACATAACTTCACCACGATCATGGCTAGTATTCTTAGCACTTCAAGTACATCTCACACCAATGAGGACTTTTTTAAATGTGATAACCTCGACAATGAGTAGAATCAATCTGGTGAGTTTGAGGATGATGATTTGAGATAGGGAGAATAAGGTCTTCAATATGCATACTCTGAACTTTACATCGAGTTATTAAAGACCAAAAAGCAAAATAAAAATGTAACTTTTAGGATGTTAGATTTATAAAAGGAGTTAAAAGTTTTGAGAGAGAGTAAGACCTCAGTGAGAATCTCTCTGAGTGAGAAAAATATTTCGATATTAATGGAAAATAAAGACTTGACCAACAAAGTGGCTAGTCTTACAAGATATCTTCAAGCATAATTGAAGAGTCATGAGAAACTTGAAGCACTTATTTGCCAAATTGAGAAAGATCTTGAATGTTCCTGAGAGGTTAAAGTCACTTTAGAGTACACATCTAAGAAGGTTGGAAAGATGTTCCTAGGTCCCTCTTTAGGTTTTAAAGAGAGGTAAGGAATATGTTACGAAGGTCAATCCACTTCCAATATCACACTCGAGTTGGCTCCTAAGTTTGTGATAGATCCTTATGGGCCTTGACCTAACCCACCAAGGAGAAATCATCCTAGGAGTTTTAACCAAGTAGACCCAAATAAATATATGTTTGTACTCATTGCAAACGAAAATACCACCTTAGGTTATTTTACTATAAGCTAGGAATAGTCTCCCATACACCACTATAGCGACTTTACTAGTCTTAGAGAACAAGTTGAGTTTTTAGTCACTACTTCTAAAATTTTAATGGAAGAATTTCAAAGGATGTCTATGAATTTTGATAACACTTCCAACATAATGACTAGCGACAATAATGATAAGGGCAAGCATAAGGTTATCACCACTTGGGTATCTAAAAATGATGAAAAAGACCTCGTTGTTCACATTGATCTTAAGGTTCAAGATAATTATCAATGATTTTTTTTATAGTGGGTTATCTAGGCACATAATCGGTGACAAGTCACAGTTTAACAACTTTGTGGATTGCAAGGAAGAAAAAGTCATCTTTGGGGGTGGGAGTAGGTCTAGCATAATTGGAAGAGGTTACGTGGAGGTTTTGGATTTTCTAAGCTAGACAATGTGTAACATGTTAAAGGATTGGAGGCTAACTTAATAATCATAAGCCAACTTTGCTATACTAACTTTGTTGTAAAGTTTGGTCAATCAAAGTGTAACGTTTTTTTACTAATCTAGTGAATTTTTTCTGCAAGGTGTGAGGACTACCAATAATTTATACGTTATCATTCCTACATGAAATAATGGTAAGGTCCCCACCATGGACATTTGGTATTAACGACTAGGGCACGTCAATTTTAGAGATCTTGTGAGGTTAATTAAGAAAGACCCAACTCGTGTCTTACTATCAATTGGAGAACTAGCTTCCTCAGTTTGTGGTCCTTGCTAATAAGGGAAACAACTCAAGAGTCCCCATAAGAAGTTGAATACCATTACCACCTCCCGTGTTTTATATTTAATACACATGGATCTTATGGTTCCCATGCATACGAAGATTATTGGTGGTAAGAAGTATATTCTAGTGATGGTTGATGACTTTGCGAGATATTCTATCATTGTATTCCTTAGAGAAAAGTCTGATGATGTTCAATTTCTAACCGTCAAGTGTCATGTTCTTCATGATTAAATTGTTTTCACTATAAATCACATTCGTAATGATAATGGTACCTAATTTAAAGTTTTCAACATTGATAGTTTTTGTGATGAAATTGGCATCAAACATGGGTTTTGACCATTCGTACTCCTCAGCAAAATGGTATAGTTGAGAGGAAGAATTGAACAATTCAAGAGATGTCAAGGTCTGTGTTTCTTAGAAGAAAAGTGTCGAGATATTTTTGGGTGGAGGCAGTTAACACCACATGACACACGGTGAATAGGGTTTATCTTCGTTCACACACACTTCACACTACATATGAGTTGTGGATCAGTAAGAAACCTAACCTATTGTATTTTTGAGTTTGGGGAGTCCTTTCTATATCCTTAGAGATAGAGGGAATTTAGGGAAATTAGACACTAAAAGAGATGAGGGAATACTTTAAGGATATTCATCGACTATTAGATCTTATAGGGTGTATTACCTTAAAATCTCTAAGGTGATGGCATCGATAAACTTTACGATTGGAGATGATGAACTGGCTACGTTTATTGATCATGATCTTATGTGTGAGAAAAATGCACCTCTGGTGATGATCTCATTATTCCTTATACCACCATGATGGACCCCTCTCTTGATAAAGAGGATCCACCCTCTTGGGTTCTAAAGAGTCATGACCCTATCGACATACTTGATAATCACACATTAGGTGTCAAGACTCGTGCTCAAATAGAGTATGAGGTTAGCTACTTTTGATACACATCCATAGTTGATCCCAAGAATGTAAAGGAAACACTCAAGGATGAGCATTGGATAAGTGCTATGCAAGATGAGTTGATTCAATTTCAAAATAATAATGTTTCGCGAGACTAATATGATTGGTACCAAGTGGGTAAAAAGAAAAGATGTATGAGAATGGTGCCATAGTTCGAAATAAGGCTAGTTTGGTCACTCAAGGTTACACAGAAGTTGAAGATGTGGACCTTAACGAGACATTCACTCATGTTGCTAGGCTTTTATCCATCCACTTACTACCTTCTATAACATTCCATTTACAATTTAGGATTACCAAATGGATATCAAGAGTACCTTTTTTATTGACATTCTTTAGGAGGAGTTTATATGGAACAACCAAAGGGGTTTGAAGATCGAAAGCCGTTGGAACACATCTTTTATCTAAATAAGGCCTTTTATGGTTTTAAGCAAGCACCTTGTACTTGGTATGAAAGGATAACTTCTTATCTCTTATCACATGGCTTCATGATAAGGGGAATTAATATGAAATTATTTCTTAGGAGAGAGGGTTGTTCTCTTTTGATTGTCCAAGTCTGTGTGGACGACATAGTATTTGAATCCACATGTTCCCAACATGCTCACACTTTTGAGGAGGAGATGAAGAGTGAATTTGAGATGATCAGGGTTGGTGAAATCCTTTTCTTCGAGGTCTCCAAGTGTGTCAACTCGAGAATGGGATATTTATATCTCAATATAAATATGCTAGGGATCTAATGAAGAAGTTTGGTTTAAACTCCACTAAGAACTCTTTCACACCCAAGAGTTCCTCGACAATGCTTAATAAAGACACTTTAGGTAAGGATGTAGGGAAAACACTCTATAAGAGTATGATAGGTAGTCTCCTCTACTTGACTGCTAGCCGTCTCGATATCTCCTTTAATGTTGGAGATTGTGCATGTTACCAATCATCCATCAAAGATTCACATTTTATTTCACTTAAACATATCATAAAATACGTGATTGGATCTCTTTCTTATGGAATTTGGTATTCCTTTGATACTGATGACTATTTACCGGCTTATTCGTATACCGATTGGGATGGGGATGTTGATGGGTGTAAAAGCACATCGGGTGGATGCTTTTACTTTGGGATTACTCTTGTCTCTTAGTTAAGAAAGAATGAAAAATTTATTTCTCTGTCCACGGTAGCGACCGAGTACATAGCCGTCGGGAGTTGTTGCACACAACTCTTATGGATGGAGCAAAATGTTAGAGGATTATGTTATTACTTAAGGTACAATGACTATTTCTTTTGATACTATGAGTGCAATCCACATTTCTCGTAATACCATCCAACATTCTCATACGAAGCACATTAGGATTAGTGAGCATTTTTTTGTGATCTTCCTGAGGAGAAGATTGCATCCTTATTCTTCTGAGTACCGAACATCAATTGGCTGACATTTTCATGAAGCCTTTAGATGCAATTACATTTGAGGATCTTAGGAAGTCTTTGGGTATTTGTTCCATTGATTGAGTTTGGGTATTGGTTCTAGTCAAGGTGATTTTTATGTTATTTTCATTTATCCCTATAATTAGATTGTATTCTTATATGTATATCTTAAAAATCCAAAAATATTTTCTTTTCTTTTAGAAATTTTTCAAAAAACATTCATAAAGATTTTATTTTTTGATAAAATTTTCAAAAAATATAAAAATATTATTGTATTTTGTTTTACACCATAAAGAGATGTGCATTTAAGATGTTTGAGTCACAATTTCATTCCATCCATTTATGTGACTTAATCATGGTGTTCCTTGCTTGATTATTTTTTTTGTATGACTAATTATTCATATTTAGAATTTCATCATTAATTATTAATTACTACCTTCATGGTAAACTCATTATATCACCTTGGATATAGCTAATGATGGATGTAGGGCAATGTTACGCAATCTTGAGGATATAGCTACTTCCACAACCACGAGGCTACACAATCATTCTTTAATGAGGGTAGGGGACTTAAACCAACCGCTAAAGAACAAAAGTATGAAATGTCAACCAAAAGTGACCCATCAATATTTGAATATGTAAGGGTCGAGATATAAACCACAACGATGCAGGTAAATGTGTCAAACATTGAGTATAAGTCATTTATAGGCCCAACAACATGTTGCCCTAAGTACACACCTATGTATCAGAAGTATATGAAGGAGATACCAAAATTATTTTGAGGATTCATTAAAGAGATTATAAATTTAGACACTGATGGGAATTGCGGCTTTAGGTGTGTTTTGGATTCCTTGAAGAAGGGTGATAATTGGAATGGTTAGAGAGACGTAAGATCCGATTTAATGGAATAGGTCATAAAATCTAAAATGTTCCATGAAGTTTTTTTCGGGCCATGGTTTCATGATACTATTATTTCATTATTGAATAACATCACTAGCCATTGTTGTAAAAAAATTGGTTTCTTATGCTCGAGTGTGTCTATCTTATTGCACAAGTTTATAACTATGTATGCATTTTCACATCACCAAATCCATTAGTTATGTTCTCACATTTGAGAAATAAGCCAAAACAATTTCCAATGGAGATTCAAATGGATCTTTTTTTATTTATTCTCAAGTTGAGAGAAGGGTACATAGTGGTTAATGAGAGTACAATGGTTCAAAACCAAATGCCTCAAACCGGGCGTATATCTATTTGCCCCTCTAAAGAATCCCTCCCTTGTGCTTTGCCTACTGTCAACGCATTTATCCCCGAGCCTTCAAATAATAAAGACTCTCGCCCTTGTGGCATCCCACCTATGGCCGATGTCTATCGCAATCCGTCTACAGCGACCAAATCATATGGTAATCTGCTAGCTGGAGCAGATGAAAATCCTATTTTTTCAGAATGTTTGAGGTCTCATAATGATAAGAAGCGAGAACTGGTTCTAGTGGGTTTGAATGCAAAGTCATATCCATGTGTAATTAATCAAGGAAAAGATGCAAAATAAGTTAAAACTTATATGGGAAAAGTTGAATCCCATCCTACAATATCGTTTGGTACCAAATCAAATCAGTAGGTTTAAGTTTTAACTAAAATAGGTAACGTGAGAAATAATACATGTGACTTTCCACATGTGGTCAAGTCAAAAGAAATTTCTTCTCTTAGAGTTGATGTGGATAGTAATAAGGCCAAAAACATTTGCAGTAAAACTCTAAGTCAATTTCCCACGCTCCAGGTAGAATCCATTTTTTAGCCAAAAATGGTATAAACATTGTAAATGATATATCAATGGATGAAGAAACATTCAAAAAATCAGGAGAAATTGATGGTAGAATGAAAAAGAATTACTATTCACAATCTGACGAGTCAAATTTCGAATATCATATGCCCCTTCTACAGGATATTCCAAATTTAATCAGTCGTGGAGTTAATTTGTATGTCGATCTTCCCAAACTTGATTTTGGAATGAGTCCTAATTCTGCCAAAGCTAGAGCTTTTATTGAAGATTCGATTATTAAAAAAGGTGGAAATATACATTCTCAAACTCATATTAACAATTCATTCGATGTCCTAAGCAATTTTGAAGATGATTTGGTGGACGAAAATTCTCAAAAGCGAATAAACAATAATTATCAAGTGGATTTTCCGACCTTAACTCGTGAGGAGAAATCGGCGCTTAAATATAATTTAAGGTCCTCCTTTTCTCGTTCAACATCTCATAAATTTTAGTTTTATTTATTTTTCCTTTAGCTCTTGTAAGATCCACTAGGAGAGGCTTTTTTTTCCTATTTGGATTTTAATAAAACTTCTTTTTTGAAAAACAAAAGGGGGTTTATAGTGTAAACGGTTGCAAGTTATTAATATAGTAAATACCTGCTTAATGTCTGGTTCTTTATTGATAAATACACTGGAAGGATTACTGATTTTGAGAAGCTTTGCCCATCGGATGTAGCTACATGTGATCCTCTAATTGATCTTAACTACTGGTTATTTTGTTAATATATGTTTTTGTACACAAGTAGATGTTAATGTGTATTTTTTGGAGCGATGCTATGTATTTTTGTACACAAGTCACTTTTAATGTGTATTTTTTTGAAGTGGTATGATGTACATAAGTAAATGTTGTTATATGTAATTCGAGAGAAATTGTGAAGAATTAATGTGATTAATAATATTGGTTTTTTATTATTATGTCCTTGGTTTGATTTTAATTCTTATATTTATGTTATATCCATTTATTAATATATTAAGTGTTTAAACTTGAAAAAATCATTGCGTGACTTGGTTATGTAATATCTCCATTACTAAATAATCATATTAAGTGTATAAATTGTAAAGTCCATGCAATTTAAGATCAAGTTGATGAATAATGGATCATAGTTCATGACCAGATTCCCGATTGCTTCATAATACCACAACCCAATTATATTTTCTTCATAAGACGACATGCTAAATTCCACTCGGGATATGAATCCCGAGTATCTTTAAAATGATTCGGGGTAAAGGTCCCTAACAAAATTAAACATAAATGGTATCAATATCATAATTCGTGGTCAAGTTAATGAATACATTCGTTGTGTTCATCATAAACATCATGGATGGATAGTTTATAAGATTGTTTCGTCCTGAGGATACCGAATGTGTGTATAACCATTAGTTATTTGTATCCCTAACACCATAAGACATGAGGCCTTAATATTTTAGATACAAGCCTATGCCATTGGAAAGATAACGAATATAAAGGCCATGGTTCGATATTCGTATCCCGATTAGTTACCAATATGAATAGGCAACATTTATATTATGAGTCCAAAAAAACTTCCAAAGACTATAAGTCCAAAATCATATAATAATAATACAAAAACTATTAATACAAATATGACATGAAAATGCATAACATCCAAAAACTATCAGTCCAAAAATGACAAGATTATGCAACATTTAAATTTGATCCCAACATTATACAATAATCCAAAAATTGAGTCCAAAAATGACAAAAGTATGCAACTTGTTCATTTGATGCCAACATCATATAATAATAAAAAATTGTGATGAAACCAAAATCCAAATCAGAAACAAACAATCAAATGATTCCTCTTTCTTGCACCTTAATTTAATTACAAGAAAATAAAATCATTTCCTATTTCTCTTTCGATGTCCTTTTTGTGTTCCTCCTCCCGATATTCGACAACATTCTTCTTCTTCTTCTTCTTCTTCTTCTTCTTCTTCTTCTTCTTCTTCTTCTTATTCTTCTCTTCCTTCCTTTTTTGAGGCCACATATCATCCCGGTTGCTGCTGCGAGGATGTTGTATTCTTCAATATCCCATTGAAGTGTGGTTGCAACATCAATATTGTCCCCCACCTTAGATTTTTTAGAGAGAAACTTCATCAACTTTCGAACTTAATCATAATGAAAACAAATCAATATTATCATTACAATTTAAATTGAACCACTAAATGTACAATTTTACTTGTGATTTTTTTTAGATCCGGATTGACGATTGGTAGGCTTTTGGATGATTGGATGGGATAATTTCAGGATCCATGTAATGTAATCTTCCGTTGAATCCCACATGAATGATACCAGTAGTGAACATGAATTAGTTACAAGCAAATAGTCTTGCTAATTCTCTGGGTACTAGTTCTGATTGTTGAACTTAGTGTTATAACAAGTAGCTTTATATCCTCTCTTATCTACAATCACTGTCATTGGGTCCCTAGGAATGATTTGGACACATCCTAATTACCTTATTATGTACTCCGGGTAGTATGGATCCCCCATATCATAGTAAATCAGTATACCACTATAGAATGTGATATTATGGAATGGGTGCACATCTCTTTCGTCCCTGTACAGGTCCTAACAAATCCGAAGATAAAAATAAAACATAATTAAAGTATCGATAATGTTAATCTATGAATAAACAGCAAACTTACAGTATTAGAGGACCAGTCATCAAGTTACTACCGATATTTATATAGATGTGGAACCACATTCTTTTGCGATATAGGTTGCAATGCACAACGATCAATCCTTGACATGGTGTTGTTAAATTCCAAATTTAAGCACGTCATAAATCCATGACTACAGGAACAATACACATAATTTTTAATGTCTCAAACAATACAGTCATTGATATATTAACAGACAGTTATTAATCCACTCTATTTTACATGTAAAAGATAAAGACACCCACTCATATGCCTCACCCTGGACGTCAATATATGGGATTAGATCCCCACGCAACCCCCTAAAGTTACTAAGATTCTTCAGGAGTTATAGATAGTAGATATAAATTTTGTTCTTCATCTTATCAAGTAAGACGGTGAAACCAATGTTCTAGAACAAATAAGCCCCACAACAATATAACCACTCTGCTGGGGATTTAACCAATATCTCCTTCTTTTCAAATATATAGTGGATGCCCCTCTTTTCTGGATCTTACTAACTCTCAAACATTCAACTAAAAGATATATCGCCTTTTTGAGAAACAACTCCCTTCTCCCGTGATTTCCACGTATAAAAGATCCAACTACAGGGGACCTCAATATCTAGACTATACCATCGAGCGTGATGATCACATCTCCGAATGGCATATGAAAATTATTACCCTCGGGATGCCACTGCTTGAAAAATTCAGAAATCAAGGCATAGCCTATATAACGACGACTATGATGCATCAACCCCATTAGTCCAAACTTCTTAACCTTATCTCGTACGCCTTTAAAAATTTTCTCAACTGGCCAGTCATCGGTTTTAGTATAGTGGTTCATTCATAATAGTGGTCCATGTTCAACCTACATAATCAATAATAATGTAGGTTAATGAATACATTAATTTTAGTTGTAAAAATCTTTGAATTCATTTTAAGTCTTTTACTATGGAATCAGTTGATATCACATATGCAATATGGTTAGTGAAGTGCTTTAAAAATCGAAGATCATTGGGACCCCCATAATCTTGTGGTGTCTCGATTACTTAATCTCCCATATTAGATGGCCCTACCTCAGTTTCAGGTTCCCTCTCATCATTACTAGCCTCGGGGATATTTGTAGGTCGAACCTCCTCCTGTATTGTGCTAAACATATGTATGTTTCGAGTCCGAGCCTCCTTCTGGACACTGCTAGTCTTGGGTAGGATTTTCCCTTCACTTATAACATTTAGTTATGCCTGATGTTTCCTCTCATAAGAAGTTACTTGAACCCCTTTTCTCCTTAAATATGTCAATTTAGGTTCCATTTTTCAGCCTAAGATAAAGTTTAACCATTTTGTCAAAGTAGGATAAATTGAGTGTACAATTACAATATTTTCGGATTCGTTTAATGACATTAGAAAAAAAAACATTTGGGCTCTGGATAACGAACGCTTATGTAAATTTTCGGTATACTAATCCCAATTGCATGACTTGAGGATCACCAACGGTATGACAAGTGAAAAATATGACACATATTTAACAAATGTATTAGTCGGGATAATGATACCGAGTAAAAATATTAGGGTTCGTGATCTAGACCCCTAGTGATAACTTACCAAATTGTTATCGGTATCATGAATGAGAAATATGATTTTTTTTAACAAATGTATTACTCAGGATAATGATATCGAGTAAAAAAGATTAAGGTTAATGATGTATACCCCTAGTTATATCTTACAAATCAGTATTAGTATCATGAATGAGTCACATGGGATTTTTTTAAATAAGGTATGACTTGGGATAAGGATCCCGAATCATACTTGGTGTTACTGGTATCGGGACCCCGATGTTGCATAACATTATTTACATATTCCCATAACATGTATTTACATTTGTATAACACCTTTTGGTGATTTTGTTTTATCATTTTTGAGAAATGAAAAAAAATTTTAGAACACATATTTGGTCGTTTTTACAATTATGGGTGTAACCTTATAATAGAAAAATATTGTTTAATCATTTTGGGTGAAACCCTAGCTACAAGGATGTAGAAAATACCTTTGTGAGAGAGAGGAATATGAATGATTTGGAACTATGTATTACGGTTGTTCTTGCTTTTGTTGTTTGCTTTCGATTTGTAACAATAGGATTTTTCATCTTGAGAGAGAGAGGGAGAGAGGATGGAAAGTCAAGTTAGAGAGATAAAGCAAGGAGGAAAATTGAAAAAATTCTACTTTAAATATGTGGGTTCCCTGTGGTGGTATAATACAATAATAACAGGCAATGTGTGGTGTTAGTAAGTTATTATGGAGTATGGGTATTATGGATTGGTATATTGGGCGTCAATAGAAGCACCTAAATTAAAAGAACGAAGATTGGTTCATTTAATGTACATGATACATATATTATTGTGTCCTTCCTAAATATATATGTATACAAAAAAATCTGCCCATAAAACATATTGTAGGATAGATAAAGGTTTAGTAGAAAAAATATCATAGAAAAGGGTATTAAATATAGCGTTACAACCAAAACATGTTCCACTCTCACTATCAGATCTGAGGGATTCATAAGAACAAAAAATTTACCAATAAAAAATTAATTATTATATTTGTTACATTTATAAGGTTAATACCACTTAAAGTCATTCCTACATTTTTCTCTAAAAACTGCAAGAATGATATTTTGCTCTACCAAAAAGGGATTTTGCTCACATGGTTTGTGTATACATTACACTTTCGTGACAATCTAACCTTCATGCATGCTTTCTTGCCGCGACAGTTGGACTATCGCGAGAGTGTGATTTCAATATTCAACTTAAGTTCTAATACGATTGTAACATATTGATAATATTTTAATATCATCTTGTGACGTTCCAACTTCCGTGTGTGACCTTCATGTGAAAGGTTGTTTAGCGTATCAAATTCCCATATGTTTGTTCCAAAGGAGATAAATCAAGAGAAAAATGTTCATTATTTTGCTTATTTAGAGAACCTTTATTATAGAGAGAAAAAACATCAAAAGGTTGGAGAAAATTATCTTTTTCTTATTTTGGTCCTTGGCTTGGAGATAATCTAACCAGTTCCAAATTAATTAAATGCACATTAGCTTCAGTTTTAATTTAGCACCTGGCACTTTCCATAAAAGAATGTACACTTGATCTTGAAACATGCCATTATGGGAGTTCAAATTGTGACTTTTTTTTATTTTTAAATGTCTTCTTGTAGTGGTGACTCCCTAGTATAGCTATTTAGTGTTTAATATTTATTTCACTAGTATAGCTATTTAGTCTTAACTTTATCATTTATCGTCACTAGTTTTATTTTAGACAAGACTGTGATGAATTTAGTTTTGACAATATCTAACCATTTAGTGTCATTATAATTTGAGACTTAATCGTTATCTTATGAAGATTAAGTAAAAAAAATCACTAGAAGAATTCAGTGACTAGTATCTTCTCAGTAATTTGATGCTGGGCCTGCAGATCAGATAGTTTTCTTTTAAAAAATGTATGTACTAATTATAACAATCAAATTAAATGAAATTCATTCTAGGAAAATAAGAAAAGAAACTAACATAAAATGTATATCATAAATAAAAATATTTGGCACATTTTAAAATGTTATTTGATCTCAACACAAAACTTTACAATTTGCAAAACGATAATCATAATTGAAAAGATTATTAAACCCATCCATTTAAATACCTACTCGATGTCTCGTGTATCACCTATTTTGCAAAAAGTTACATTAGTTCAAACCTAGGGGTGATCCTGGAGCAATGGTAAGGTTGCCCTATTGTGGCATGGAGGTTACATGTTCTAGTCGGGGAAAAAGCACCGGTTCGAGTCATGGAAATAGCCTCTCTACATATGCAAGGGTAAGGTTGTGTACATCTTACCACCCTAGTACCCTGCAGTGATGGGAGCCTCGTGCACTGGGTTTGACCTTTTTAACATTAGTTCAAACCCATAATTTATTTACAATGGTATCTGTTTTGTTAAATAATTCACTAAACATAAATTGAAAACACATGAACCAGAACATAACTTATAGTTCGTTATTAGAAATAATCACAAATGCTTGTAGAATAGTGATTTGAATGTTGGACACTCTCGGGCATCGATTTCCCATGTTAAAACGGTTTACGAAAATCGCAAGAAACAGTGCAATGTGTTTTCCCTATGAAACAAAAATAGTGAAACTCTCTTTGAATTTATAAAGGAAGTAAAACAAAAAAAATTGGATGAACAAAAATGAGAGGGAATTGTAACACTCCACCCTTACACCACCAATATTATTCCCATTTTAACCACCAGATACGGTGATATGGGGTTTTATTAGCTCCAAATCCATAAAATCGTGTGAGTGGGATTTCAAACCCTGACATGTACATCATCAATCACATGCCTTACTAGTTGACCTAAAAGTCCTTGGTGTTAAAAGATTGCAAATTTACATATATGAACCATTACTTTCTCTCATCGATGTTATGTGGGATGTAACTCTGGGGCTATTAAATCAACCATGTCATCAGTTTGTTTCAATCCATCCTCCTTAGGGAGCCGAATGCCCTCACTGGGATGAAATAAATCATCACCCAACATGTTGGCACACTTATTCTGGATGGATATTGACTCTGATACCATTTTGTAACACCCGACTCTTCCACCACCAATATTATCCCCGTTTTAACCACCGCACATAATTGTATGGGGTTTATTAGCTCTAAATCCAAAAACACATGTCAGTTCGGTTTGAACTCCTGACATGTACATCATCAATTACATGCCTTACCAATGGAGCTAAGAGGCGTCGGTGTTAGAAGAGTGCAAATTTACATATATAAACCATTTATTTTCCTTACCCTAGTGATGTGGGATTTAATTATATGGCTATCAAATCAACCATGGAACTAGTCTGTTACATGAATACTGTTGCTTTTACACATGGAAATGTGTTTATAGTTATAACTGTTGGTTCAGATGATAAAATGTGCTTGATTGTGAACATACACTAACATTGGCAAACTGGAGCAAGTAACATGAACAAATTAGATGAAACAGTTATACGAGACATTCCCAATTGACTAACATATTAATTTGCTTAAAACAATGACATTTTATGACACTATATTAACAATTAAAGCCGTGATGTTTTATTAAAATAGTTAGACCAAAATTTCAAGTACGATGCCCAAAAAATTATCCAAAAGGTAATATTGGCTTGAAAACCACAAATTCGAACATAGGTCGAATGGTGGGGGGGTCATGAAGCGCACGTGAAGGGTATGTAGGTCATCTACCTTCTAAATAATTACAATACCGAGGGGTACTAATCCCTTAAGCTAATTTAGGGGTATATAAATACTACCTATTTCTCATAGTTTTTCAATGTGTGACAAACTTTATACCAACTACATTAAATAGCTCATGTGAAAAAGAGGTACTTTAAAGCCAGAGTTCTCATTTATTTCTTATCTATTTGATCAAAATAATTGTGGCCATTCGGGTCAAACTTCGATGCAGGCTCGGGCCTTGAAGTCGGGACGAAGGGAGGAAGAAGAAAGCAAGAAGGTTCCCTCTCTCTCTCTCTCTCTCTCTCCCCCCCCTTTTTTAGCCTTGCACATGTGGGTGATTCGAGGATATGGAGGACCTCTTTTTTCCACTCGTGTCGGCGTCTTCGTGGTCCATCCTCAAATATAAAATTGGTCATCGTCAAATGGGGTTAACATGAATAGATAGATTCGCTAGCCTATTTTGCTCAAAACAAGCAAAAGAATGTTGCCGCCTCGAGAGAGTGGCATCGAGGTCAAATCGATGCATGCGAAACCAAGTGATTCAAAGGGTTCGGGGATTATATTACATAATTGGAAGGTGTTAGGAACTCATTCCACCCTTTCGGTATCTCATGGGCTATGTTAATCTTCTCCTTTTTTCTTCATGATGTGTGTGTACATGTGTATAATATAAGTGATGGGTGAATCGAATTATCCAAATCACGTCATGGAATATAAGAAGTGGGTTCATCCATAGGAGTGTACCCAAAAATAGTCATAAACATAAGATATGAGTGTTTTGCCAAATCATTAATCGCTATGAAAGAGAGAATTTGCACGTCGGATGAGACACGTGCATGTAGGAGTCCAAGACTCACAAAATTAGATATAATATAAAGGATATAAAATAAAAGGGGAGGACTTGAATATCGGGATTGGCCCAAGGCGCCTACATAGCCCAAGGGGAATCAAAGTCCATATAGTTCGAAAATAGCATAAGGGTGGGGTTCAACCGATAAATCCAAATGTAGGACTTACTCATATGTGTTTTTGAGAAAAATGTGTTTAAGTGTGAGAAAACGGAAGTCTTACTTTGGAATTTAATAATCAACCCTCTTTTTGTCTTTTTGAGTTTTTATTAAAATAAATTGTGTGCAATACATCAAGTAAAGAGTGAAGATTATTTGATGTGAGATAATGAAACAAAACTAGAAGGTATGATAACATGGGAATAAAGTGAATAATAACACTTGAATGAATAAAACTAGAAAAGAGTGAGAGATGGACCTCCTTGATTGATTTTGTTGTTGAATTTAAAATGTAAGTATGCTTATTTTTGTAGTTGTATGAAGGTAATATGGTAGGATAAAGTTGGTAGCTAAGTGAGGTAAGGAAGTGAGGTGAGGAAATGTTGGAAAATGGATTTTTTTAGAAAAAAGGGAAGACTCTGAATTCTAGGGGAATGTTTGTTCACTACTTAAAGAGGCCTCCTTTACAAGGATGAGGTCATGGCTATTTATAGTGTAATTTAGGGTTAAGGGTGGTTTCAGTCGGTATGGCCCTGGGCCTACCTATAGGCATAGGTCCTGCCTTGCTGAGCAAGGAAAAGTTCGCTATGCCAATATGCAGGGTGTCTGGGTGCCTATAGGCAGTTCGGAAAGGATTTTTAAAACAAAATGGAGTAAAATGCAAATCGTAAGTCTGGATTGCTCATGTCTGAGAAGATTGGAAATGAAATTTAGGTCCCTCTAAGAATCCATTGATCCGGTCCCAGGTCCAGGAGTTGACCGAAGTAAACGGGGCTCAAAAGTGCCCGATGGTCTCTAGATGTGAGGTTTTTAGAGAAAAATGGATCATTCGTCCGAACCGTGTGGCCGATTAGCACACAAAATGGATCATTGGAAAGGGAATTTAGTACCCATCAAGATTTGATTGATTTTGAGAGTTGACCAAGTTTAAATCGGCCCCTGAACTACAGAGTGCTCCTTCGAAGTAAAATAGGTCGTTCGTCCGAACCGTGAGGCTGATTCAGGCATGAGATGAACCGTTGGAAAGAGAATTCGGATGCCTTTAAGGATTAATTAAGATTTGATCAAGATGGAGGGTTGAATAGAGTCAAAAATAGTTTATAAGTTCTCGGTGGCCTCCTGCTCAGTACCGGAGTAAAATAGATCGTTCGTGTGGATCGTGAAGCCGATTTGCACACATGATGGACCTTGGAAAGGGGATTCAGTGCCCTTTAGATTAATTTAGGTTCACTTATGAATGAGAGTTTACCAGAGGTAAATGAAGTTCGAGAGCACTCGGTGGCCTCCAGATCTGTACTCAGAGTATAACATAGGGTTTATGGTGAGTGGATGAGTGTTAAGGACATAAGGAGGTTCATAAGGAGGTCCTAAGATGGGGTGTCTACAGAGTACCTTAATGGGAGAGCTTGAAAAAAGTAAAATATAGTGAAAGATAGATGACTACAATGTTAGAGAGGAGGATAGAGGTCGATTCTGCGGACCTAGGGAACAAAGGTGACCGATTCGGAGGGTTGAGGCCAATTATGCAGTCCTAATAAGTGAGATGACCAATTTAGTGGGTGGAGGTAAATTCTGTGGACCTAAGAAGTGAGATGACTGATTCGACAAGTCAAGGTCAATTCTACGGACCTAAAAATATAGCAACCGATTCTGCGAACTGAGGTCAATTCTGATGACCTAAAATTGTAGCGACCGATTCAGCGGGCCGTGGTCAATTCTACGGACCTAAATTTTTAGATGATTAATTCAGTGGGTCAAGGTTGTTTCCGAGGACCTAAAGATTGAGATGATCAATTCTGGGAGTTGAGATCAATTCTATGGACCTAATATTGTTACGACCGATTCAGTGGGTTGAGGTCGATTATGAGGGCCTAAAGATTGAGGTGACCGATTCGTCGAGTTGAGACCAATTCTGTGGACATAAAGTTGTAGCGACTAATTCAGTGGGTCGAGATCAATTATGCGGACCTGAACTTATAGAGATCGATTCTGCAAGTCGAGGTCAATTATGCAGACCTTAAGTTAGGATGACCAATTCTGGGGTCGGGGTCAATTATGCGGACCTAAGGTGCGAGATGACCGATTCAAAGGGTCGAGGTTGAATTTGTGGACCTTAATTTTGGATGACCAATACTGCGGGTCGAGGTCAATTCTGAGGACCTTAAGTTGTAGTGACCAATTTTATCGATCGAGGTCCATTATACGGACCTTAAATTGGGATGACCAATTCTGTGGGTCAAGGTTAATTCTAAGAACCTTAAGTTGTGTTTTACAAGGAGTGGCTCCGGTGGGGAAATGTGCTGACTTGTGGTTCCACTAGGGAATGCGTAGAGTGCTTTGGTGCATGCGCACTTTGGATCCTAGGTTCCGTTGGGGAAGGTGCATAGGGTTTTGGGTGCAGGCGCACCATTAGTTCCGCTAGGGAAATATTTATGATAAAAGGTATCACTGTTGATCCTGCTGGTGATTTATGAGAGTTTGTATTTTGTTTGGTTCTCCAAAAGGTATCTTTTAGCAAAAATAATGTTCTGGACTTTGCGGGGATTTTCTGAGAATTTTTGGGCAATTTTTATAATTTTTTTCCATTTTTAGGATGAAATTTAGAGGGGACTTTCGATAGGCAGGTCTGGGGAGGTGCCTATCGGCATAAGGCATGGACTCCTGGGCTTCTTGAGGAAAGGGAAAGGTCACTGCCAATAGGCACGACCAGGGGCTATCAATCGGCATACCCCTTAGCTTTCTATATAAAGGGGGTGACCCCTACTCATTTTTCACATTTCCAAGAAATTGAATCTCTCACTTTTTCTCTCTAAAAGTAATTTTTGAGTTCCTTCTTCCTTAAGATTTCAAAATTTGGGTACTTCCAGCAATGTTAATAATGACTGTGTGTCTGTTGATGATCGGGAATGTTTAGAGTGATGGGTTATGGTGCCACCTTCATTGGGCAATGAGAATGCCTACAACTCCTTTGAGTTGGTGACTGATGAGAGGATCTTATTACACGGGACTGCGCACCACCGTTGAATGATGGTGAAAAACCCTAACGACTATGTGAGTATTTGTCCTTTGGTTTTTAATTTTTTTCTTTCCTTTTCTTTTTGGGCTAATGAAGGGTTTTCTTTGGTTTCTTGCAAACTGATATTATTTCTTCGAGCATCCGATCCCGAGGGATGACTGGGATAAAGGATATCTGGGACCATCTTTCTAAGATGGTGCAGTGGATGGTGGCATCCATCGGTTTCGGCACGTTGGTGGGTGCACTGGACGAGACATCGTGCTCTTCTGCGGTGTTGTGTGCACTGGGAGAGAGGTGGAGGGACACGACCCACATATTCCATCTGAGTTTTAGGGAGATGAATGTTACTCCCTTGGATGTTCAACAGTTAACGGGGAGGGATTGTGATGGTAATCAGATTGTGGTGGACTATACTTTGCGGGTCATGGAGGTGACGGTGCAAGCTGCCTTGGGGGATGTCGATAGAATCATATCGGGGGATTCTATCTGTATTTTTTTTGTGAAGGAAACCCTACTATGTCAATGGATTAATGACATGGATAGGTGGTTGGTGAGACAGGTAGACCACTTGTCTTATTATCTTATGTTGGGAGGGTTTATATTGGTGACGAGTGGCCATATTATCCGTCTTTGATTTTACCATATTTGCAGATTATCTAGGACATCCACTTGTATGAATGGGGTAGCTTCACTCTTTCATCCCTTTATTCTTATTTGGATGTGTTCAGTTGGTGCAACCAATTGACATTCACATGATCCACGTACCTTTTGGAGGTAATCTTTATGTTTAATTTCCTCTTTATTTTCTTGTAGTCCTCTTTTGTTTCCTTTTCTAATTATAGGGTTCGCCTTTTGCAGACGAGGTTTTATGAGGTGATAGGGATCAAGGCGGGCTTGGTGTACCTAAAATATATTGGGTTAGATGACTTCTATAAGATGCACCGTTGGAGGAAGTCGAACAGACATTCAAACCAATTCGTGGCTATAAAAGATGTGCAGAAGGTTCTGAATGACCTGACGAGCGACCAAGTTAGGTTGTTTTGGATTTTGTTTCTTTTAAACTTTTTGGAATCTTTATGATTTTGGGTAGTTTATTGACTCATGGCTAGGGATGTAGGTGACCTTCTACCCTTGGAGTCTTCCTTCGAGGGTCGTTGGGATTACGGGCATGCACACGCAGATGAGGCGATTATTGGAGCACGAGTTTGAGTACATCTGGTACCTTGGGGAGAGGGTGGTGTATCATATCATGGAGGGAGGGGTGGAGGTCCTACCATCGATGCCCTCAGAGTACATGACAAGGGTGAGAGAGATTACGGATGAGGCGGGGGCCACGATGATATAAGGCGAGCCCTATATGGTCTACAATGATATAACAAAGTGTTATGACTGCTTGGACTTTATGACTAGTTGGTTAATGCCTTCCTGCATATATGAAGTGGATAATATGCCTCCACCTAATATTGCTTCAGGGAGAGGTACCAGCGTGTCGACGGTGTCAACCTACAACACTAGAGGAGGTACGACTTCAGCGACGGAGGAGGGACCACTCTTTCAGGTTTTTTCTCCCTTTTAACATATCCGGTTGAACGGTGGAATGGTGTTGCCAGTGCCTCATAATCCTCATGCGCCGATGGACGGGTTGTCGGGTTTTGGCGAAGATGCTCTCCATCTTGAGGTATAGTTATTTCTTTCTCTTTTATTTCCTGTTCCCGCTTTATTTTTTCCCTTTACTAATTTGTTGGATTTTTATTCTTTTTATTTTTCTGCAGGTTGTCCGCATGTCGACAACTTGGCTAAGGCATATTAAGGACTCAATGGCTTTAATGTCAGCCTATGTGAGGAGGACAACCAACCCTTGCGTGATGCCACCGACTACATCAGAGGAGAGTTCTAGTTATGGGAGTGGAGGGTTTACCGCTCATTGTAGGGGAAAGCACGTGCACCGCGGAGGTTGAGGTTTTGTTTTGAGAGGGTTTTTTTTTTTTGGGGGGGGGGGGGGGTACGAGCAGTGTTCCATTGTATTTTTTTCTTTTTCCTTTCTTGCAAGAGATGTAATAAAGACACACACACACACACACACACACACACACACACACACACACACATATATATATATATATATATATATATATATATATATATATATATATATAATGCATTTATTTTGGGTATTTATCTAGATTTAGTGACCTACTCTATATGCACTTTAATTTATCGCCGAGGTTTCTCATTTATTTACGAATATAGAGATGAAAATGAAAAAAATGTCAAAGTAAAAGCAAAACATTTATTTTTAAAAATTATACACAAGAAGGGGAGTAAAAAGGGAACAACCCAGAGTTTTGATTTTTTCAAAGTAATTTTTTTTTATTTTGGAAATTGGTTTTGTGTAAAATAGGAAAAAGAGATTTTTCTAAAAAGAGGGGTTGTATATTGACATATCCCTTGACTTGCCTATCGGCATTGAAAGAGTCTAATAACTGTGTGATAATTGATTAACTTCGCAACTTTCTAATATAGCACACTTATTTAATTTGAGCCCCTAATCATGCATCTAAAGTGTAAGTGTCAACCCATAAACAAATAAAGCAAGCGACACACAGTTAGGGAAAAATCCCCGAAGGGCAAAACCTTTTATTTCTATAACTTTGAAGAATTTACAAGACCATTGACTTACATACAACCTGATAATCGCCCACAAGTGTAATGCACGGTGTCTTCGTCAAACCTTCAAAGCAACGACTAGAAACAGTGTCGGCTGGAATCTCCCGCAGGAACTCCAGGTGGTCTGTAATGAAGAAGAGAGATGGCTTCTCCACAAGGGTTGAACAATAATAAAATTGTGTTATAGGGTTCCAAAAGATTCACAAAAGTAATTGGGGTTTTTGTTTGTGAATCAAAAAGATGTTTGGCACATCAAAAATTGAAGTCGTGTTGTGTTTGTACTCTTAAAAACGTTTTCTCAAAGACTTAAAGAAATACACCATCGGAATAGTTATATATATAGGAAATATGAGATGGAGGTTAAAAAACTCACGGAACTGTTCGAACTTATCCCAGGCGGACCGGTCCGGCTTGGAGGCGGATCGGTCCGACCTCGGATCGGTTCTTTTAAAATTTGGCTTCTTCGGTTTGCAATCGATCCGTGGTCTACTGGACAAAGCAAGGCGGATCGATCCGGGTAGAGGGCGGACCGGTCCGAAGGCGGATCGGTCCAGTAGGGAGGCGGACCGTTCCGGTTTTCCCAGAAAAATAAAAACTTTTAAAAGCCTCATTTTGGTTGAAAAAAAACTTACTTCTTATTTTTATAAAAAAAAATTTATAAAAATTTCCCAATACTAAATATGAACTTTAAGGAACGTAAAAACAAAATTTTACCAAGTTCATTCTCGCAGAGGCTATGATGTTGAAGACACTTTGATATTCGGATCCGTTGATGTAGATGCGATCTTGAATTTCTTCAACGGTGTAACGGCGTACGACATACAAATTGATAATGCACAAAAATGTCCTTACAGGCATAAGGGTCAAGTCCAAATTACTCCTTTGACCTTAATTGCACTTTCTGTGTACTTTGAGTATTATGAGGGTAGAGAAAGAGGTAAGGCTTTGAATTGTTCGTCTTTTGTGGGAATTTTTAGTATAAAAAGGGATTTTGGTTGTGTTTTCTTCACCATCTTCCACATTCTCTCTTTTATAGCTTTCTTCTTCTTTATAAATAGTTCTCTTGATATCCGTGACTTTTTATTCCTACCATGAGTGTTTAAAGGCAATGTACCTCTATAATGTCGACTACGAGACCTTTAATTTGTATTGGGTGTCCTTATGGCATAACCATGCCATAGACTAGAATCTTATAAAAGTAGCGGTTCAATTCTAGTACCCTGAAGGCCATGTTTTCAGGTTCGTCTTAGATGAGGTGTGCCCCATCTATGAGGTTTATGCGATGCTGGGTGTTAACCCCAGTGCAATAATAACTATTCATAATCTTCCCCATTATCCCCATGTGTTTTTGGTAGAGTTTATTTATATCTCACCCTCAGTTTCTTGGCCATTGGTTCGTAGAGGAAACATCATCCTCTCGGAAGTTATGAAGTTGGTGTACTGAAGGGATTTCTCTAACACTGGTTTTACTGGAGCTGTAGCCTTGGGCCTGACTGCTAGGCTTTTGTTATGGACAGGTGACCTGATGGCTGATCCTTAGGTGGCCATGATAGTGGCATGGATCTCATACCCCTGTAGTCTTGCAAAGATGGTGTTAGCGGAGACTTTGAACGACCTGAATGCCTGGAAGGAAGGTCGATCTGACTTTCTATGGGGGAGTGTTGTCATGCTGTTATGTGGCATTCTGAGAGATTTCACCTAGCGGCCCCTCCAGAGTACCCTCTGTCGGGCATTCCCAATTTCTTTACTAGGCCCTTCTTCAGTTTTGTCCTTTAATGGAAAACTTTTTTTCTAAGCCTTGTTAGGATCCTGTTGGAACCCCCATTCAAATTCAAGGAGAAGTCATTCAAACGAGGCATCAAAAATTCAAAAGTGCAAAGATTTTTATGTGTTATCGCAACATGGGCCTTTAGATTGGTTGAGCTTTTAAGCTCCTAATGGTTCAAATCAGATCATGGGTTAAGGGTTGATGGACCAATAGTTAAACGTGTAACACACCGTATTTTTGAGGATTTAGAATTTAATTAATTCGGTGATATTGGAATTAATTTATCTGGATGATTTAATTAAATTAATGAATTAAGATTTTATTTAATTCGGGTTATTTTTAAATTCACGTGTGTTGTAATTTGAGGTTGAGATTGGAGATTTTAGTTAAGTGTCTCGGATGACGATTTTGAGTGCACGGTGGATTCTGAATAGGTCGAGATAGTTTGAAAATAGTACCTAGGGGTACTAATTGGGTCTTGGGGCATTTTTAGGCATAACTGGGCTCACACGGGGGTGTTCGGGTCATTCGGGCTTGACCCATTAGTCTAAAAATGGGATTAACATTATTTAACCTAAGATTAGGAGTTGGTGGCATCCATAACTCATTTTAAAAACCCTAGATCTGCAGAGGATGCTAGAGGGAGAAATTGAAGAGATTTTTGGGAGTCAATTCGAGGAGGGATCGAGGTGCTTGTGTTAAATTCATCCTCTTCATCAAAGGAATCAGACTCTATGAATAAATACAGGAAAGTAGTTAAACTTGATTTCATTTAAATTGCGGTATTACGATTAATATCATGGTGGGTGTAAACCATAGTCATTTTTGGGTGGGTTTTCACATGAAAACTGAGTGTTTATAAATTGGACCGTTTATGTAGATTGGAAGATCAATTGATGTTGGCTTATGATAAAAAATGTGTTGGAATCTGATTAACATTAGTAGAACAACAATAAATGTCATTTAATTTTGTCACGAAATCGAAACTGTGAGAAAACGATGTGTAGAAACCGTAAAAAAAATGAACTCAGACTTTAACTATTCGTGTTGTAAGTCATTAATGCTTAGAGAAGGAGTTCTATGTCAAGACCTGTTTTGGAAATATATTGAGGGTGAATGAGGATTGTAAGTAGTTGTAAGAATAAACCATAAAGCTTACTTGGGTTAAAAATGGCGGAAGAAGGAAGCCGTGGGGAAGACAGGGCTGTCATCGGACGATCGATCGATCGATCCAAATCGTCGATTGATTGGTGATGAGGGATTTCTGACAGAGCTGCCACTTTTTGACATGGTTGGACTCAATTTATTTGGGGGGCTTCTAAAGAGATTTCTTTGGTATAAATTTTAAATCGACGATTTTGCCTATGGTCTTGGAAGATGGGCATTTAGTAACATCAAAATTTAAAAATAATGTCAAACTCATTTTACGGAATTTTGTGTGATAAATTCATAAGTGTTAAGATTTGGGCCAAGTGAGTTAATTAGTAAGAAATCATGTAGAATAAAATACCTAGAGCCTTAAGAGATGGGTATTAAGAGATTTAAAAGTTAAAAAGGGGGTGTGACCTTGAGAAAGGAAATTTATGTGTAGTAAATTCTAAAGACTTAAATTACGGACCTAGTGAGCAAGTCCGGGCATTGTAGTTGGGCGACACTACTTTAATGAATTGATTAATGTGAAATTAATTAAATTAAGAGTCAAAATTTAGACTCGGGTGTTTGTAGGATAGTGCTACGAGAGTTAGGCACGGGTGAGCCGGGTTTAATTAAATTACATATATACGGTGATGGTGATAGTATATATAATTGTGTGAACTATAAATAGTAATGTGAATCGTTAATAAAATTAATTAATGTGTGATTAATCAAATTACAAGTCGGGACATAGACGTGGTTATTTTTGGGCTAGTGCTATGGGTGTTAGGCATGGGTTAGCCGGGCTTTATTAAATATATGTATACGGTTATGTGTGATAGTATATATATTTGTGTTCTTTATAAATATTGGTGTGACTGACATTTATAGGAATACATACCCCTCTAGTGCTATCATCGGATGTTGTGCGATGTGGGTGAATCCCCTAGCTTGAGTAGCAAGGAAAGTATAGTCCTCAGGTCATATTGTCCAGGATTTTATTATGTGATTTATTTTCGAGGTGAGACGTCTTGGGTATGATTTGGTCTCACTCTCGGGGACATATGACCAACTCCACTTCGTTTGCGATATTTTTTCTCAAGTTAGGTGTGAGCTAGTCCGACTTAAGGTTGTCGGGTTAGAGTGAGCATACTTGGGACATGGTAGCATTTTAGAGAAAGCATCCGGTGAGTTATTACTCGAGAATGGATGGTTATTATATGCAGCATGTGTGTAAATGTTATAGTATACTAGTATGTATATATTATGAGTAGATAATTATATACGGATTTAATACATAAGTGTGAATGTATTTCTTATATAACTAGAGTGAAAGTTAGGTGACTTAAAAAGGTAATTTCCTATATAACTAGTGTGAAAGTTATATGATTTAAGTAGGGGTTTACTACATAACTAGTGTGAACGTTATATGATTTAAAATAGTTGAACCGATTAAAAAGTTAATGAGAAAATAAATTAATAATCAAAGTAAGAATACTCGGGAAAGAAGTGTGATGCGGGTAGTTAGGTGGGGTAGCTTAACTAGGAAGGATAGTAGGGAGGCGTTAGATGTGCACATTACATGAGGGGTGACCTATACCTCAAGGGAGTGTGACACTAGCTTAAATATAAAGAGTGTTCATGCGTATTTAATTATTGAAATTTAACTACTTTCTAAATATTTTCAAAATGTTTTACTTGGGATATCACCCGTGTCAAAATCTTTTTCAAAACATTTTATGTCTCCAGCCACAGGGATGCCCAGTTTGAGGATTCTATCCAGGGGTGCGAAAATGCGACTCATGTGGAAGTTTCAGGACTATGCTATAAACGCTTCATTCATTTATTCCTAGTGTCAGATCTTTATTCTAGTACTCATTTGGGCATGTCACCCTCAGATTTAGTATTCAGTTTTTTATATGACCTTGTGTATCCTGGTTATGATTTCAGTTTACTGTTATATTATTTTGTTGAACTGATAGTTAATTCGGTCCTCTTTATTTATATTATTCATTTGTGTTGGATTCAGTTATCAATTTGTGTTGATGGTTTAAATTATTCTTTATTATCTGCATGTTGTAAATTAATGAAAGAGAAAATTTGTCACCAGTCTATTTAAATTACTAGGTGGCTAGTAACTTTAAAATGTTTTCGACAGTGATGCTAAGAATGAGCCTGTAACAACCCAAGGCTTTCGGAACAGTAATTTATTTATTTTGGGAGAAATAAATAATATTTTATTGGAGAAATAATTAAATTGGCAATTGAAGTCAAAATTTGGAGTCGTTAAAAAGTATGTCTAATGGCAATTCTGAGGGTACCATCATTTCCGGAAGGGTCGAGAAAGTCGAAATGACTGTACTTGGGGTCTATATAGGTTCCGAAATAAATTAGGACCGTTTGACTCGAATTAAAGTTACCGAGTCATTTAAAGTGTGTATTATCATTTAAAGATGTGTATTTTGGGAGAATAGGCTTAAAAGCCTACGGGAGATATTTCTCCAAAAGAGAGAAAGAGAAAAAGAAAAGAAAGAAAGAGAGAAGAAGAAGAAGAAGAAGAAGAAGAAGAAGAAGAAGAAGAAGAAGAAGAAGAAGAAGAAGAAGAAGAAGAAAAGGAAGGAGAAGAGAGGGAGAAAGAGGATTTTCCCGCCAATTCAGACCCTACGAACCCGAGGCAAGTGATTAAACTTGCTAAATAATTGTTGTGTACATTTATTGCATGATTTGTGGATTGATATTTTGGGTTTTAGGTTAAATTTGTCAAAACCTAATTTTTGGGAAAAACCTTAGATTTGTAGTGCATAAATGGATTTAAGGTTAGAAATTAGCTTATATGTATTCTAGGATGGTTATTGATGATATATTTGCGATTGGGTTGAGGAGAAATGGAGAGAAAACCAAAGAAAAATGATTTTTGGGTATTTTGGCTTACTTAAAAAGTAGCCATTTTCGAGGATCAGCAGGGCCGAATCGATTCGGCCCCCTTGCCGAATCGATTCGGAAATATGCAGGTGCCCAGGTCTGAGTGACCGAATCGATTCGGACTCCAGCCAAATCGATTCGGCCTGAGACAGAGTCCCAGGTCTGATGACCCGAATCGATTCGCCTTCCTGGCCGAATCGATTCGGAAACAGGGCTTTTGAGGGATTGTTTTTCTGAAAAGAATTTCATCCCGTTTTGTTCGAGGTTATCGATTGGGGATCTCTATAGGAGATATTTGGAGCATGTTTTGGAGACTTTTAGCGAGTTTCCCCTAAAAGAAATTTTGGAGTCATATTGACTAAATTTGAGGAATACCGATTAGAGACTTTGGTATTTTCCTAAGTGGGGAAGCCCACTTTTATTTGAGGTTTGTTTGGTTATGATAACAACTTCACGACTTGTAGATGAGGTTGACTTAGAGGTGCCGGATCTTAGGATCCAATCCCATTTGGGATAACTTTAATGGTTCATAAAATAAATTGAACCCTATAATGGATGGAGAATTATGAATGCTATTTGATGTGCATATGGATATAGAAATATCCTTATTAATGATTGATTTGGGAGATATCTCATATAATGAGAAATGATAATTGAGGTGCATTAGGATATAGAATATCCTTAACTTAAATTGAATTGAAAGACAATTCATACTAGAAGCGGCATGAGAGCTTCAAGCGAGAATTAGTATAGCATATACTAAGTGGGGTAAATGTGTGAGTATTGACAGTTAGTGTTTCATAAGAGAGGGACACACTAAATAAATGATGTTAATCAATTACGCCTAAGAGCGTCTAATGAAAATGTATATGATGTTGCAGGTATACCATATATAATGGTATATATTTATTATGTGGGATGTATGTATACCCTATATAATGGTGTATATACATGTTAAGCATACCCCCTCCTTGCTATCATTGGGAAGTTTCGTGCGTAGAGGGTGAGCATTCTGACTAGAAAAGCAGGATGTGGATATTCCCCAGGTCATGGTCGTCCTTTGTGGTCAACAAATGACATTTATGATATATATCTATTTATTTTGGGGGTGAGAGGGCGGGGGTATGTGTCTCTCTCACTTGTCGGTTAGGAACCATGACCGCTTCCCGGGACGTTGTGTGCGTGAGTTGATCACGAGGTGGGTGTCGTTGAACCCCACCAGGTGGCCCTAGTTTACTACGTATATGGGCTGCTGGAAGATGATAGCATGTGATCCTGCGTCCATCGAGTTATAGCTCGGTTGTATGGTTATTATTGCTTGTGCTTGTACTTTGGGTGTCAAGGGCATAATGGACCTCAACGACCTACATTGCCAGGATTAGTGTATCGGGGGGGTTCCTTGTTTGGATTTCGCTTCGGCGAGACGTCCCACGAACGAACCGCAGTGTAATGTTGGAACTTGGGGATAAGGTTAGTCCTTAATGCTCATCATTATATATATATACATATCACCTATCCCAACAATCGACGGTGCCAGGAGTAGCGTAACGGGGGGGTTCCTTGTTTGGATTTCGCTTCGGCGAGACGTCCCACGCATGAAACGCCGTGTACTATTGAGAATTGGGAATATTAATTAATTAAAATTGGACAATAATCATCTGGGTTACATGCATCTTGCATTGAGGGCATAATGAGCCCCGAGGATCGATACGGTCAGGAGTAGTGTAACGGGGGGGTTCCTTGTTTGGATTTCGCTTCGGCGAGACGTCCCACGCATGAAACGCAGTACCGTGTTGAAAATTGGGAGGAGTTTAGTTCTTAACTATTGATGCTAATAACTCATCTATAATAATTATATATATGGTTTCATGCCTTATATGGGCATCACTAGAATAAATTCTAGTAATTGAGATTGTGGATGTATTGTGATGATGTGGACATGATTGGATCATGTAACTTTATATGTTCAACAAATGAACATTATAAAGATAACGATAACAATTGCATTAAAGATAATGTATATAACTTAAAGTAGAGAGATAAAGGTAGAATTGGGAGATAGGTTAGATGGTTTCACTTAAATACTTTACTTGGGTTTAAGTTAGAATCCTCTTACCTTATTAGAATCGGACATCCTTTGGAGACACGTGCATACGCTTAGTGCGCGCTTTAGATGAGAGGTGAGTTGAATTTTGATGGAGTGTTCGATTCCAACTATATCATGTAATAATGCATTTATAATTATTATGCATTTTAATACACTTGCTATAAACTGTTTTTCAAACTCGGGTTCTGACCCGTTTATACTTTCCTCCTCCATGTATATATATTGTATTACTTTAGGTGTTCCTCCGCAAGGACGCCTTTGATATTCCTCCATTCAGGATTTATGGAGCTGTGGCAGTAGCGGACTGTTGCGGCACTTTGCTTTAGTCGATTCCTATCTCTTGTACATCTAGATTAGGATTCAGTTGTTTTGAGTTAGTATTCAAGTGTTGTAGATTAACACTTTCATATTTTATTTATCAGATTCTTGTATTGTCTGTTGCCCGACAACATATTCGGGTATTTCTTTATTGAGATTTGTTGTACAATGTATTGTACTCTTTCATATCATTTGAGCATGCACATTTCACATCATAGTTAGATGTATATTGTTGGTTGAGTGCATTATTGGTTTTGTTGTCGTTGTTAAAAATAAAAGTTTTAAATTTTTGGCAATTCGCACTTAATGATTTCGGGTAGTTAGCCTTATATTATTAGTGTTTAGTTGTTGATGTTGAGACTGTACCATTTGAGATACCTGATTTATGTAGTATAGGGCTGGCCACCCGTTATTATTTGGAACGGGTTGTCACAGAGCCATATGAGACCAACGTTTTATTTTGATCAATGGCTGGCCACCCGTTATTTTAGTAGACGGGGGGTGTCACAAAAGGTAGTGGGTTTGGGAGCATAAATAGTGGTGAGATGGTGTTGGGAAGGTCATTTTAAAAACCTCTTATTATATTTTCAAGGCTTTTCTCCCTCTTTCTAAGTTCCCTTATCCATTTCAGCCCACTCCCACCATACCCAAGCTCTAAACTTCCATCCTTAGCAATATTTAGCCCATTTACAAGATATCAAGATCCATTTCAAGCCTTAACCAATAAAGAAATTGGGTTGGAGATTTATTGTTGGATGTTTCAAGAAGATTTGGAGTATTCTTGGAGCTTTGGAGTTACTAGTAGCTTTTTGGAGCATTTCTTGGAATTTTAAGAACTTTGGAGTCATCCTTTTCATATTTTCTCCTCTTCAACCTCAAGGTAGGGTTTTCCTCACTATGTTTTCAAGATTAAAAGTTGAATATATGTTAGTATTCATGCGAGAATATGGTTTAATCTTACAAAGATATTTTCTAGTATGACCATTTGAGGTTTTCTTGCAAAAATGGAAGTTTTGAAAAAACTAGACTTAAATGGGTTTTTTATGAACAAATAATATTTTTAATCTTGAAGTATGAGGAAGATGCATGAAAATATAGTTCCATGTTAATATTGTGTTTGGGTTCATATATCTAGATTTCTAGGCATGAAATCATCTTAAAATGTGTTGAACCTTATAGTATATTGGTATAGAACATGCTAACACTATATATGAAGTTAAAAATGGGTTTTATGATGAAATAAGAAAGTTGGAAAAATCAGCCCTAAATGTGCTGTAATATGTTGGGAAAATGAGAAATTATTATGTTTAAACAATATATGATGACAAGTTTGAAATGGACATTTTGGTAAAATGGCCATCAAATTATTAATTGTATATCTTGTTGAAGAAATCTAAGGAAATGGGATTTTCTTGGGAAAGAATGAGGAAACATGGTTTTTTATCATAAATTCATGAAATGTGATTTTTGACCATAAAATGTTGATTTCTGATACCATTATGAAGGAAATAAATTTTTCACAAAGTTTTGGCAAATGAAGGGTAAAATGATAATTTTGATAAAATAGTGGGTCATTGTGGTTGGACTTCCTCATTTGATCTTATCGGTCGTTTTTGTGAAAAACGGATGCAATAAATAAAGTGGAATGAAAACCGTGTGAAATGTGAATGTGAACCACAAGAATGATAAAAATGGTGGAATAATAGGGACATTGGATAAAATGTTAAAACACATTAATATGGACTCGAAAGCAATCAGGAAGAATTAATAAGGGCCTGGAGCCCTATTGGAAGAACTAAAATGACTGGTTAGAGCATATGATAGCATAACCAACGGTGTGGAGTCCGTTAAAGTACGTGATTATTTGATAAATTTTGAGAGAAGGATAATGTTGATAATGGAATAATGGTAATGGTAATGGTAATGGTAATGGTAATGGTAATGGTAATGGTAATGAATAACGTTGTATTTAGAAACGTAAGAAAGACAACCTAATGGGAATAGCACAAATAGAGACTAGTGAATAAGGATGATTAAATGGTCTCTAATTATGTGAACAGTTGGTGTAAATTGGTTAAGTGTGGGTATGAGCATGTAGTTCGGTTTGCATGGCATAGTAGTTTCATTTATGCTCATAAAATGATAATATTTTAGGAATTACTAAAATAAATGTTATATGTGTAATATTTTGGTATAAATTTTTTTTCTTAGTATTTCCCACCCTGCTGAGCACTTAGCTCGCCCCTACTTTTTATGTTAAAACCCCCACCCCAAGTACCTTTGGTAGGTACGTTGGTAAGGCCCCAGAGTGAACGAATTGTCGTTAGAGGCTCTACTATGATATTTTAAAATTATTGAGAATGTCGTGTTTTATCGATTTAAATAAACTTGCAAATTCCAACTACAAACTTATTTCATTGGAGTCAATTATAACCAAATAAAATCAGCCCCTAAAAAGGCAACTACGTGTGTGTGTCAAACCATCACAAAAAAATTACTAACTCGCAGATTTCCGAAAAAAAAACCTTTTGGGTAAAACCTTTATTTCACAATAATACTTACAATTACAATGAAATCCGCAATGAGTTAACGGCAGAAAACCCACATAGACCGCAACCTAGAGTCAGCCAGAATCACAGTTCCAATTCAGCGCAGGAATACTCACGAGCACTCCTTATTGACACGCAATCGAAGTCAACCCAATACTCCCCTCAAGAGCACCTAGATCAGCAGTAGATATCATCTCTACAAGAGAAACTGGACACAAGGTGTGTTCTTGGGTTCTAAAACAACTCACACAAACTATTGGGATGATTTATGAATTGAAAATAGAGGATTAAAACCCTAAAAGTGAGAAGACAAAGTATTCTGCCCAAGCAGTTTCGTCTCTTGAAAATTCTCCACTCTTCTAATAAAAAACGAAGTTGGAAAAACTAATTTATTAAAAATCTAAGGCCGCACGTCGCTCGAATGATGTCAGTTGTCGCTTGAACGACTTTGCGTGGGATGCCTCTGTTGCTCGAACGATGTGGCAATCTCTCTCGAACGACTTGAGCATAAATTATTTTTTTATTCCAGTCCACCTCAACACTTAGAAAAAATATTTTGACAAAAAACTCCGCTCCAACATTTAGAAAAAATTTTAGAAAAAAATATCCTAACACCTTAAGTGAACCGTTAAGGGACTAAAATACAACGTTACCAAAATCTGTCTCGCAGAGGTTTTCTTGTTGAAGAACTTGATATGCAGAATCATCTTGTTGCATATGGGATCTTGAACATTCTTGGACCTTTGTAGCGATACACGACATACTCAATTATGAACGTACATCTATAAAATATGTCCTTACAATTGTATTTAGGAGCATTTAAATTCATGGGACATTGAATAACATTTCATTCTGGCCTTGGGCCTTTGATTGGAAAAATACAGGGATTTATGATTTATTTCCTCTATTCTTCTTCTTCTTCTTCTTCTTCTTCTTCTTCTTCTTCTTCTTCTTCTTCTTCTTCTTCTTCTTCTTATTATTATTATTATTATTATTATTATTATTATTATTATTATTATTATTATTATTATTATTATTATTATTATTATTATTATTATTATTATTATTATTATTATTATTATTATTATTATTATTATTATTATTATTATTATTATTATTATTTTGGGATTTATTGGACTTTTCCTAAATAAATCTTGTCAATTAACTAAATTACTTATAATGACTACCCTTTTCCTAAATTAAGACCATTAATCAACTTTTATTCATTATAAAATGATGAAAAATAAACGCTTTTCTTTAATAGTAGAATTAGAATTTCCCCCTCCCCCATTAATAGCTTGACTCGGGTGCGGGTTAACCCAATGATAGCCCAAATTCGGGTCGGGGCTTTAACCAATAATACTAATGACCACCACTAGTATTCCCTCAACTATGTGTCGTAGTCGAGATGCATATAAACAAAATATATTGATGTAGGCCATCTATAGGGGTTTCAATCGTATATGAATTTCCAAGTTGAACATGGTGTCATTCCATGTCGATCGAAATATGGAATGAGACAACTTGAAATCCAATGTGTCACCATCGATAATGATACGATGCAAATATTGCGTATTTCACTTGTTAGCCTATGCGTTATTAGCCCCCTTGGGTATCTTAATTCCTATACTTATGCTCGTTAACCAGACAACCTTGGATTTCTATATATACATGATTTGCAGAGGTTAATTGAGCTTTTGTAGGTATTTGGATGCTTAGTATGAAGTTCGAACGCTTTTCGAAAAAGTTTCATTAAAGATTGCATCTTCGGGGGCATTTTAGTAATTTCAGCATTCGGATTTTGATCCCAAGAACTTCAAGGAATTTGAATCCCTTTGATTTCTCTTTACGTGTCCGCCGACGGTGCATGAATCCGAGTTGTATCGATGGAGTTATGGCATTTTTAGGATGGTTTGGACTTAAAAAGCACACTCAAGGTCACATTCAAGGGCATTTTAGTCATTTCATATTTTGGGTATTTGTCCTAATGTCTTATTGTATGCTGTATCCCTATGAGTTATCTTCGCGTAGCCTCCGACC
Source organism: Sambucus nigra (assembly GCA_949130495.1). NCBI lineage: Eukaryota > Viridiplantae > Streptophyta > Magnoliopsida > Dipsacales > Adoxaceae > Sambucus > Sambucus nigra. The sequence goes on along the minus strand of OX422218.1, from coordinate 173,635,713 downwards.
TTGCCTAATTATAAGTTATAATGAATAAATGACGACATTTTCCGTAAAGTTGGACAAAGCTGCAGAATTGCAGACCTGTAGGGGCGAATCGATTCGGCCAAAATTTGAATCGATTCCTTTTGCACCGAAACACCAGATTTTCATTCTGAATCGATTCAGAATGGCCTCGAATTGATTCGGGCCTATAGATTTTTGTTGTTCTTTTATTTTCAAGTTTGCCATTGGGATATTTTGTATATAAACTCTTTTTCTCTCATTTGTGGAGCATCATCTTCATTATTGTCTAGTTTTAGGGTTTGTAGAGAGAGCTAAGCACTACTCTCCTTTTTTGGGTATTTTCCCCCTTAATTTGTAAGTTACATTTTACTATTCCTTTGTCTTCCTTAATATAGTTTGTGTTTTTCTTGATTATTTCCATTGTTGTCATTTACTTTTCTTGCCTAGATTAACTTGTATTTCATTTATTTATTGCTTTCCTAGTGTTAAATTAGTTTTATTCATGAGTAGTCCTTAGATAAATAGGGTCGGGGTTGTGTTCCTCCATTAATGGGTTTGGGCTTCGAAAACTAGGTTTTGTGTAAAATTGAATTTAATCGAAACCGCGTGTATCAAAGTTGGATTGTTAGGCATTTATCTTTCTTTGTCACGCAATGTTAGAGTTTATAGCGACAATCTGAATTTAATTCGCGTGTGACCATTTTTAATTAAATATTTATTCAAGCAACTTTGGCTTAAATTCCTTATTGCGTGAAGTTTATGCTTAAGTGAAAATGCTCGATTAAATTGCTTTCTAGCCTTAACTCTAATTAGTAGTTGTTTCGATCCGTGTGGTGGAATGCGATCCCGATCCTCGCTTTACTTTTGTGTAGCGTAACTTATTATTTTCTTTTGTCACCATTCCTAACCATCACCTTTTACACTTTTATTCTTGAAGTTTTAAAGAAATTAAAATCTAAAATTCTATCACTCTCTGTGGATTTCTTACGATACCTGACTTACCGCTGTGCTTTCCTTGTAAGTGTAGTAGTAGCTTAGGTTTTTGCATGTAGAGCGGGAGACAAAATCAATGACAGTGTCCCTACACAACATACGGTTTTCACTCGATCAAATAACAACTCTCTAGAACCATACATGAATACCATGATCGAAATAAAATATACTTTCTAGCCCGTGATGATATGGGATTGCACAAACTCTTTCCTCTCTAGATACAAGCTCCCTCCCCATGGTCACCTCAGCACTATAGTGGCTCCTCACATATCCATGTAGTTACGAGCCATAAGGAGTTTGTGATGAACCTCACCCATAACATTAAGTCCATTTTCTCGAACCCATCATAGAATGTGTGGGAATACATCGTCATGGGCCTGTTTTATATCCAATAAAGAGTTCATGCATTGCATGCACTCAAACCACCCAAACTTCAAAAGAGATGTATAACATTACATCATGTAAATTAAGTCAAGTTAATAAAATGTAGTAGAAAAAATTAAGTAAATGAAATTAATTACAAGGAAATTACCTAAAGGAACGAAGTGAATTCGTTTAGATGCAAAACCAATGGAGAGGTCCAGGTGAATCAACGATGCCAACCGACCAACTTTGATAGAGCTATGGCCAGTTGTTAAGGAAATGTGGCCTGGATTATAAAGAAGCAACACTTGATTGTACCCCATATGATCAGTGGGTAACACATATTCCTTGACCATATTTCGCAGCCACTAAAATATGTGTATTAAATCATAACAGATTTGACATTATTGTTCTGGAGAATAGGGCTATGATGACTGCCATGCTTAAATTTCTCTCTCCCTCTATTGAAGGGAACGATCTCTCCCATACCCACGCCCAACCGTGTCGGCATAATGAAGTCAAGAGATGTGAACCATACTCCCACACATGAGAAATGAAATGTGTGTTCCTGTCCCACCATTTCTCAAGGAGTACCATAATAAGGCTTTCATCTATATGTGTGTAGAGTCTTATAATAATGGGGTTAAAAATGCTAACATGAATCCACTTAACTATATGTGCACAATGCTAACCTAAGAAGTATTATCACAACACCATGTATAAACCAATATCATCACAAAACAAAACAGAATCTCATTGATTACTTAAAATTTAATCAATAAAATATTTATGGAATCATTAATAGATTAAATAGTTCAATAAATTAACTTTATGTAATTATTTACCTAACTAATTGATGATACCACATTTGACCCTTGGTTTTCTAAATCTCCACACGACCTTTGACTCCATTCATGAAAAGACAGAGGTCCTAGGGGAGACCTTATACCTTTGCCAGACCACTACTAAGTCTCCAAGGCCTTCGCAACCTTGAAGAAAGGACCACAATACTGTAGCTGACCTCAACAACCTGCTCATTCTCCTAGAATGCTTATTTCTTCCAACATGTCTCTATAACTAAGCTCAGATACCATATCACCAATGTTTTTCCATGTCTAACGAGCAGAGAAGATCTCAATCTAAAGTGAAGTGGCCTTCAAAGTCTACCTAACCCTCAACATGAAGGTATATCATTGCAACATACCTCCAAGACATACTCGGGCAATCCAATGCGGTTCCAGACCTCTTAGACCTCCGACCAAGCTTCTGCAACTCATCTAGATGGTAGGTGAAAGGTACAATATTATTTCACCTATAGACACCACTCAACCCCACTTGTATTAATGGTTACCATACGCATTAAATACACCAAAAAACTACATTACACCACCTGTAAAAACTTTGGCCAACACTCTACCACCTTACTGATGCCGTGACACCTCAGAGACACCACAACCATGTGTAACAATTCACTCATTATCTCTTTAAGAGTTTTTGTATAGAAGGAGAGTTGAAGAATGGTTAAAGGAAGGTTTAAATCATCACACTTATAGTGAGAAAAAGAGTTTTATCTTCTCCAAGTATTTTCTCTTTGTTCCATAATCTCTCAACCCACTATTGTGAGTATAGAACCATAGTTTGGATAATTTTCAACTATATTACCTATTTTATACCTTGTTGATCCTGAAATTAGTACTCAAGGACCCTTAGAGAAGTCCATCAGTTACTTCCTAAAGTCCTTTGGATTAGTGGCAAAGGATCAAAGGACATCAGACAATCCTGGCCAAAGCTCAAGAGAATTCCTAGATTGCAATAACTATTTTATGATCTAGTAGATAGTATAACACCCTCTATCAATGATTATAACCCTAAACAGAGGTCTGAACTACTTTAAACACTTGTCTTACACTTTGACACTTCTCTCCTTTTAATTGTCTGAGGTCTATAGGGGAGAACCTATTAGGTCTGAGGTCACTTGTGATATCAACACCCATGAGTTTGGTGTTGCCAATGGGAACAATAAGTTCCATTTTTCTTATATACAAACCTTTCCCTCTTTAAGATTCATACCAATGTCATTTTAGACCTATCCTTCAAAGAAATGGAAGCTCAACAAAAGGATATCCAAGGAAAGCTTGCTACCATTATTCGAAGACTTCCTTTACCACCAGTGGTAGAGGAACTAGTTGTACCATATCATAGCAGTATTGGGGAGAATGAAGAGTCTCAGTTAGAAGGAGAAAATGATATAAAGGGTGTGCTTAAGGACCCCCAATGATCAGTGACCCATATCCCTATTAAGGACAGGTTTTCACTCCTTGGAGATCAATATTAAGTTGTTTCTAGGGTGGATAGGCCCTGGGACAATGAGATCAAGAAGATGCAAGGCATGTTGGGGAACCTCATCAACAAGTACAGGATATAAACTCCAATCACCATTGAGTTAGCTATGTAAAAGATATTTTCTCTATTCTCTAAAGACGTTCAACATTATTCTCTTCCCCCAAGTGGAAGATGTCTACAATTGAACCATTCGATGGTTCTAAGAATCCCATCTGTAATACCCACAATTTAAAATAAATATGTAATTAAATAGTTTAATTATAATGTTAAAAGAATAAAATAAATGTGGAAATTATAAGTAATGAATTATTATGCCAAGGTATTGAAATAAATAATGAAATTGTGATTTACACAAATTTATGTGATTTTATGGTAATTAAAAAGTAATTATATGAATTTTATGTTAATTAAATGTAATGGTGGGTGTTACCATCCCAAGATTAAGATGCGAACGAGGGAAAATCTGATCTGGATTCACCTCAAAGGAAAAAGGTCGCTAGCTTGTGGAGAATGGGTGAAATAAAGATAACTTCCCTTTCCACCACTCACGTGGTATTTGCGGGCTCCCATGGACATAAATCGGCCATCGTCGAGGGGTAAGAATATAAAGGATAGAGTTGCTAGCCTATTTTGCTCAAAACAGGCATAAGATATAGTCATCCTTGAAGAAATGACAACACAATACAAACCGATGCATATGAAATCAAGTAGATCACGGGTCCAAGGACTAAGTTACGAAATGGGAAGGTGTTAGGCACCCATTCCGCCCTTACAATCTCTCATAGTCTATGATAATATTATCTTTTTCTCTATAAAATGCAATTTGTGTGCATAATATGTGTGGAGTGAAATAGGTAAGAAAATAAATCATCATACCCACATCATGGAAAAGATGGGCATGAGTCATTCTGAGGAGTATAAATAAAAAGAAAGAAAATAATATAAAAGGTAGTCGAAAGATGAGTAACCCGTCGTATCATAATCCAACGTGAAGAATGGAATATGCATATCTGATGGGGCTACTAAAAACATAATAAAGAGAAAAGGTTGCGCTATATGCAATGCACCAGATCATAATCCACTGTGAGGAGATATGTATTCATGTCTGATGGGATTGCAAAAATGAAAGAGAATAAATATATGAAAATATAATATAATGTTAGCAACACACCAAATCGCGATTCACTATGAAGAGGTGAATAGACATGTCTGATAGGATTACTAAGAACATATAAACTAGTGTGTGTGTGTGTCTATATATATATATATATATATATATATATATGATACTACTAAAAGTGAGAATGAATAAAGTGAAAAGATAAGAGAAGAGGATTTGAATCTCGAGGAAAACTCGAGACGCCTACGTAGGTGAAAATGACATCAAAGTTCATGTAGTTAGAAAACACATGAGGGTGGGATTTAACCCATGAACCCAAAACTAGAATTTACTTATTTTTAGTTTGTTGAAAATTGTGCGCACGTGGAGAAAGTTTAGGAAAATGGGGAGGTTTAAGGATTAAACTCTCTTTTTGTCTTTTCTAGAATTATGAAACTATATTTTTGTGTGTATAAGTAATAAAAAGGATTATTAAGGGTGATAAAGTAAAACTAAAGTAAAAGATATGCTAAGAGTAAAAAAGTAAGGTAAATGACACTAATTAAATGAGCTAAAAAAGAATAAAATTAAACCTTTTATTAAGCTTTGCTACTGAAATGGATGGAAAATTTGGGGTATATATGATGTAAAGAAATGTAAGTAAAATGTTTAGAAAATGATGTTTTGAAGAACGACGCACTGATTTCTTGGTAGGAGCTCTTTAGATTTTGAGAAGTTTTTTTTTTAAATGTGGTCATGGCCTCCTTAAATAGGGAAGTTTTAGGATTAGGGGGTCTGTCGATTGGTATAGGACTAGGCCTAACTATTGGCATACCTCTTGGATAATGGACTAAGAAAAGTAGCACTATGCCGATAGGTAGTCAGGGGTGACAATAGGCACCCCAAAGGGAACTTTTTTTAAAATATTGGCATAAAATGCAAATCGTAAGTCCGAATTTGCACAACCAGTACCGTTGGAAAGGATATTCAGATCCCTATGAAAGTGCATTAAGAAATACCCATGTCAAATAGTTTAATAAAGTGAAATAGAGATCGATGCACCCAATGGCCTCTGGGTTAGGGTTTGGAGTAAAAAGAAAGTACTTGCGAATGGTAAGGCTGATTCATGAACAATTGGGATCGTTGGAAAGGATATTCAGGTACCTATGAAATTATATTGAGCTACTCTCGATTTTGAGAGTTTACCAAAGTCAAACGGTGCTAAAAAATTTTGGGTGGCCTTTAGGTCAGGATTTAAAGTAAAAAGAAAAATATGCACAAAATGTAAGTTCTATTTGCGTACGGTATCGACCCTTAGAAGGGGTATTCAGAATCCTATGAATTTCATTGAGATACTCTCAATTTTTAGAGGTAACCAAAGTCAAACAAAGCTCGAAAGTGCCTGATTCCTTCTAGGCCAGGGTTTGGAGTATAACATGGGGTCTGAGGGTGAAATGGATGATGTTAGGGACCTAAGGAGGTATTTGGAGTGCACTAGAATGGGGTGTTTAACAAAGCCACAAGACGGACAAGCTCAGGGTAAGCGAAAGTCATCAAAATATAGACACTTTATGGAAAGTTATGAGTGTTGAGGGTAAAGGTATAATTACGAGGACTAAAGGAGCGTAAGCAACCAATTCAGCTGGTCGAGTCCTCTACTAGGGATTTAGGGTAACTTTCTGAGTCTAAAGAGTTGTAACTGACCAATTCGATGGGTAAAAGTTAATTATGAGGACCTAAATAGTGAAAGCAATCTGATTCATAGGGCCGAGTCCTATTCTACAGGCTTAGGTTAATTATGTGGACCTAAGGAGTGAAAGCGACCTAATTTAGAGGGTCGAGGCTAATTATATTGTCCTACGTTGATTATCTAGATCTAAAGAGTGAAAGTGACCTGATTAGAGGGACAATGCCAATTCTGTGGGTTTAGTCATTTATGCAAACATAATTAATGAAAGAGACCTTATTCAAAGGGTCGAGGCTAATTTTGTGGGCCTAGGTTAATTTTTTAAACCTAAAGAGTAAAAGTGACCTGATTCAAAGGGTCGAGGCCAATTATATGGGCCTAGGTCAATTTTGTATATCTAAAGAGGGAAAGAGACCTGATTAATAGGGTTGAGGCCAATTCTTTAGGCCTATGTCAATTTTGCAAACCTAAAAAGTGAAAGTGATATGATTCAGAGGGTTGAGGCCAATTCTGCGAGCCTAGGGTAATTATACTGGCCTAAATAGTGAACACGACCTATTTTAGAGGGTCAAGGCCAATCCTATGGGCCTAGGTTAATTTTGCAGACCTCAAGGGTGAAAGCGACATGATTCAGATGATCGAGAAAAATTCTACGAACCTAAAAAGTGATATAATTCAGATAGTGGAGGCCAATTCTATGGACCTAGGTTAATTCTATGGACAAAAAAGTGAAAGCGATATGATTCAGAGGGCTAAGGCCAATTCTGTGGGCCTAAGTCAATTTTACGGACCTAAAAAGTGAGAGACCTGATTCAAAGTGTTGAGGCCAATTCTACAAGCCTAAACGATCATGAAATAATTTTTCAAGAATGTGGGATTGAATGATTTTTATGAAAAAAGTTATGATTTTGATAGATTTTAAGGTTTTGAGCATTTTGAGGAACTTTTTTTCAAATGTTTCAGGAAAATTTTGGATATTATAAAAATTTTGTGACAACAATTAGGTGCTTACCGTTAGTCATAATCAGGGTATGACTATGGCATAGGGCACAGACTCCTAAATTTCTTGGGGAAGGTGAAAGGTTTTGCCAATAGGCATGACTAGAGGACTGTCGATAGACATGCCCAAGGGACTGTCGATCCAAATTCCCCTTGGTCCCTTATAAAGGGGGCCGGTTTTTCATTTTTCATGCTTCTAAAAAATGAAATTCCTCTCTATTAAAAAATCAGTCTTAGATGTCTTGGCTTCTAAGGGACTTATAGCAGGCATGGCCAATGACCCTTTTATGACCACCGATGACTGGGCCGACTTAGAGTGTCATAACGCGGAGGTGCTAGTGCTTAGGATTTAAAATGCATGTGATGACTTCAAGATCGTGACTGATTAGAGAGTCATGCTGGGGGATCTAAGTAATCATCACTCCTCGAGAGTGAAGAATCTGAAAGGTTGTGTGATTGTTTGCACTAATTTTTAGTGTTATAATTTATTTAATTTTTATTTTTACTGGAGATTTAAGGATTTTTTCTTATGTGAAGGGGGATGTTTCTTTATCGGTCATCTACTCTTGGGGTTCGATGGGGACTAGGAAGGTGTGGTATAATCTCCCTAGGGTGGTGACGTTAATGGTAAAGGATGTATAGTTTAGGCCTCTGGCGGGGCCTTAGATAAGATGTTGCAGTCTTCAGTGGTGCTATGCACTTTGGGTGAGAGGTGGTGGGACACTCCTCACGCGTTCCAATTGGGCATGGGAGATATGATGGTCACCCCATTGGATGTCCATTAATTGATAGGATTAGAGTGAGAGGGTCAACAAATCGTAGTGGAACGAACAGTGTGCATTTATGAGGTTGCAATTCAGGTTGCCCAAAGGGATATCAGGAGAATTGTTTCTAGGTAATCGACCAGGATATCAGTGTTAAAAAATACCTTGACGGCCTGATGGATTGATGTTACCGATGGGAGGCAGGTGAGGCAGGCAACCCATTTATTTACTTTGATTTTAATGGGGGGAATTGTGGTGGTGACGAGCGGTGATGTTGTTTATTTATGGTTTCTTCCTTTTTTGTGGGTTATCTTTGAGATTCACTTCTATGACTGGGGGATGTTCACACTTGCATCCCTCTATGCTTCTCTGGATTCTTTCAGCAGGGGTTGCTAATAGACTTTTACTGGGCCTACGTACCTTCTGGAGGTAACATTTAGATACCGCTCTTACTTTATACTTTTCTTCTTGTTACTTGAGATTTATAAAAAAAAATTGTATTGCCTATTGGAGACGTGGTTTTGTGAGGTGATTGGGCAAAATTTTGGGTTGCTGTCTATGAAGGTGAGTGAGGCAGGGGAGTTATTAGGGATGTATCGGCGGAGGAGGTTGAATTGAAAGTCGAAAGAGTTCCAAACCTTGAAGGATATGAGGGTGGTGTTGTACGCCATGACGAGTAATAAGGTTAGGCTCTGATTTTTTACTTTTTGTAGTTTGTGTATTTTTTTGTCTCTTGTATATTTTTTATGATTGGTTTTTATTTGGGGACATATGAAATTGTATCCTTGGCAACTGGGGTTGCGTGGTTTATGGGCACTCATGCCTAAATGTGGAGACTAATGGAGCACGAGTTTGGGTATGTCTGGTACCTAAGAGAGAGGGTAGTGACACAAATGCTAGAGGGTGAGATAAAGGTTCCACCGTCAGTGCCTCCTAAGTACACGAGGAAGGTCAATGAGATATCAAACGAGGCATGACTGATATGGAAGGTGATCCCTATATGCACTACACGAATGTGATGTCAAGGTATGATTATTTAGACTTTGCGACCAGTTAGATGATTCCGCTATCTATCTATTATATGGAAGGTGTTACCCCATCGTTGGCAGGATATGGGAGGAATAACAGTGTGTCGGTATCTTTAGCGCATATCTTGGGGGAGTGGCACAACGGAAATGATGGAGGATATTCTCATCCAACACCTTTGCATTCCTTTTTACCACATTCAGTTAGGTGGCATACATGCCGTCTCAGTTCTTCGTCATCTTCAGGTGACGATAAATGGTATCACTCCCCTCTTTGAGGAGGATCTTCAGAGGAAAGTATAATTTTACCTTTCAGTTTGCATTTCGATTTTGATTTATTTCTCTATTACTTATTTGATTGCATTTTCTTAGTTGTTCTTTCACAGACTATTCATGTCTCGTCATCTTGGCTGTGGGATGTTTGAGATTGGATGGCTTCTGTGTCCGATCACGCAAAAAAGGCGACTAGATATTGTATGGAGAACTCGATAACTTTTGAGAGGCGCAAGGAGTGTTCTGGATCTATGAGAGGAGGGTTCACTTCTCACTATCATGGGAAGATCGTTCATCGGGATCCTTGATACGATGGTTTAGCTTGCAGGCTTTTGGAAAGTTTGGGTTGCATCCCATCAATTTTGGACTTTTTTTACTTTTTTCCTTCTTTATTCTGAAAAAATGTAAACGCAATGACAAATATATATATATATATATATATATAACATGATGCATTTTTTATTTTCTTTATTTATCTTGAATAAGTGACTTAGTCTACATGCACTTTAATTTTCCACTGGGGATTTTACTTATGAAAAAAGTATGAAGGATGTTTAAAAATTAAAATATTTATTTTTTAAAAGTTTTTCCTAGGAAGAAATACCCAAGAAAATCTTTGTAAACATGTTATTTCAATAAAAAAAAAGGCTTATTTAAAAAAATAAAAAAGAGGAAAACAAAGAAAAAATCCAAAAAATAAGGGATGCACTGATCGGCGTACCCCTTAGCATACCTATCGGCATATTGGTTAGTCAAAGTTGCCTTTCGATCAATAATTATCCCTCTCCTGCACTTTTCCGTACTCAAAAGAAGTTATTTAAAAAATAGACTGATTCCTTAATCTTTTATGGAGGATTTCAAGTATAAAATGGGCCTTTGGGGTGGAGTTTTAAACCACACCCCAACTCCTTCCTTTCTCTTTATTTTATAAAGTCTCTTGCTCTTTTGAGATGGTGGCTCCCATGACTGAGGCTTTTTCTACCTATCTTGAGAGGTTGGAAGCCATGTGTTTGTATAATATCAACTACGAGGCATTTAACTTTTTCTTGATTACTCTGTGGAATAATAATCACATTGACTGGAATCTTCTGGAATCGAAATTGAATTTCTGGTACCCTGAAGATCATATCTTTCGCTTTGACTTGGACGAGGTGTGTACCACTTATGAAGAATATTTTGCTATGTTAGGCTTCAACCCTAGTGTTGCTGCAATTATGCCTGACTTGTCCCGTTGTCCTTGGGTGTTGCTAGATGAATTGTTACTTGTCTCTCCTTTTACTTCCCGATCGATAATGTGTCGTGGAAATATCAACCTTTTGATAGTTTTGAATTATGTGTGCCAGATAAACTATACTAAAAATGCCTTTACTAGTGCCGTAGCCTTAGGATTGACTGCTAGGATGCTCTTCGTAACTGGCCATATGATGACATACCCTCAAGTGGTCATGATCGTACTATGGATGTCTGATCATCGCAATCCATCCGCTGCCATATTGGCGAAGACATTAAATGGCTTGGATGATTATATAGAAGGTCGGGCCAACATTTTATAAGGAAACCCTTTGATGTTGTTCATGTGGTTGTCGGAGAGACTTCTCATGGTGGTTCCCCCTGAGTATCCTTTGAATGGTGTCCCAAACTTCTTTATGTTTTCTTTTCACAACTCCGGTCCCTCTGTGGAGAACTGGGTTAACTGGCTTATGGAGCACAGGGATATACACCTTCATTAGTCAGCCTCATGGTGGGGAAAACTACAACTTGTACTGCAACTAGGCGACTATCGTTATGTTTGACTGGTAGGCCTTTACCAAACTTCCTTATACTTTCCTTGGTGACTTTTGCATGAATTAGGATGCGAGAAAATTGTTCCTTTTACGCAACTTCTTTCTCGTGGAGGATTTAAATAAGTCTTTGAGGATGACTTTGGGGCCTTTGTGGCAGCGCCGCAAGTTGGCCATCCATCTGTCCTAAACTATTGGGGAACCTGGGTTTATATTAGGGAATTATTTGAGGTGGTTATGGGTGAATGTGTCCACGAATATTTTTACTGAGTAAACTGGGCGAAGGTGGCTTGCGATGTTAGGGGCATTGTGATTTTATCCAAGCTAATAAAGGCATACCGTCGTAGAGAGTTCATAAGGAAATGCCATCAGGATTAGTATTCTTGGGGTCCTCAAGGGACCGGTGATGGTGGTTGTGATGATGAGATGAGCCCATCTAGTAGTTAAGGTAGGTTTTATGAAAGTATAGGGCAGGTTTAGTAATAGGTGTCCTTGTGTTTGGATAGGCTAGGCAATAGGGCGGGTATGGCTATGAAGGGTTTTTGGGACTTTCTTGTCACTAATACTTCATGTAATTGTCGTGTTTTGTAATAAAAGAATGAAATGATGTTTTGACATATCTTATTATGCCTTTTTAAAAAATCTTCTATTTCTTTAACTTATCTATATTGTTCTCTAAGGCATACATAATCATTTTGTTCATTTAAACGATGAGAGAGAGACTAGCGCTCTACCCAATAGAAGAGACTAACATTTTGTGAAAAACAAAGTACCTTGCTAAAAGTGACTTCATGGGCTACTTAAGTACCTCTACGGAGTTTAAAAATTATTTTATAAGTTTTCTTTATTTGAAGAGGCGATTTTGATAAGATCAGGTCCTACGCAGTTCTTAAAAGAGAGGATATGTGACTTTTTTTTATAACAGAAGAAAGGTGAGAAGAAGTTGTCTGGATGCACCTTCTCTTCTTCATCAAGGTCTATGAGCATAGTGGCGCCACCTAACATAGTCTTCTTCATGAGGTATGGTCAGCTCTAATTAGGTTTGAATTTTCCTCTCGGGTCCAACGTGGGTTCTAAAATTGCTTTGAGAGTGAGATCTCTATATAGCACACCATGATCTTTGACTTTCTTGTAAAAACATCTTGCAATGTGGCGGTGGTACCCTTATATATGGTATAGAGCCTTTAGTTTTCTTTTATGCAAAAGTGAGAGTTCGTCATAGTGACTTTTTTTCTAATCAATTTTGTTAACTTGAATTTTGAGCATGACCCTTAGATAGATTATTTCGAGTTTGATATGTAGGATTGGTTCCATTCCGTATACTAAATAGTAGGGGTAGCTCCAATTGGTGTTCTGATAGAGGTGCTATAGCCCCATAGGGCATATTGGATTTGATATGCCCAATCTCTATAACTTTCAGTCATTTTACTTATTATGGACTTGAGGCTTTTATTAGCAATGTCAACAACCCCATTGATTTGTGGAAAGTAGGGAGAGGACTTGCGCCTCAGGATCCCATATTCATCGACTACTTCTATGACTTCAGCTTCAAAATGGAGCCCATTATCTAATACCAACTCGTAGGGAACTCCGTATAGACAGATGGTGTTATTTCTGATGAACTTGGCCACTTTATTTTCATTCAACACTATGTATGATTTGGATTTAACCCATTTGGTGAAATAATTAATGGCGACCAGGATAAATTCATGCCCATTTAATGCTTTGGGAATGGCTTTCCCAATGATGTTAATACCCCACGTTCAGAAGGGCTAAGGTGAAGCCATGCCGTCCAACTCCTAGGGAGGAAAGTGATAAAGTTTGGTAAACTATTGGCATGTAAGGCACCGTTTAACATAAGCAGCACAATCTTGGACCATGATGGTCTAGTAAGACCCGAATGGATGATCTTTTTAGCAAGAATATAACCATTTATATAGGGTTAGCATTTCCTTCTGTGGATTTCCTGCATTATGTCTTCAATATCCGCCCCTATTATGCATTGCAAATGGGTTCCACTGAAATTTCTCTTGAAAAGTGCTTTGTCACAGATGATGTACTGAAAAGTAAGCCTGCAAAAAGTCACAGGGTCTTTTTTATTATCCACTTACAGATCTTTACAATGCTTGATGAGGGACCACATAACGTAATACCACAATCCAATTATGTCTAACTCTTTTATTATTTGGAGCTCGATGTGATATAAGTGAGTGGGTGCAGACTGCTTCTGCACTAGAAAAGAAGACATTGTTATTCCTTCAATGGAAGGTGATATCCTCAAATTATGATGCGATCTCTTCAAGGTGAGAGTGAAACAGTAGGAGTTTCATGTCTTCGACATTCCAACTTTGTAGGACGTATCCTATGATGACAGTTGAGAAAGTAAGGGTTATATGAATAGTCCGTATAGTTAGGTACACACACAAAAATTTCCTTTTTACCAAATTTTATCGTGATTAAACTTTGATGATCATGCAAGATAATGTGAAGACAAATCATAAATCAAATACCCAAACCAAAACATAATGAGACGAAGATGGATGAAAAATTCCTTTCGGGCAAAACGTATATTCCAAACTATTTAAAACTCAATAGACCACAATAGACTTTTAGACAACTTAGAGATCCACTAGTTTAAAGCAGTAGTGTCTTAGAATCTTCAAGAGAAAATGGTGTAGTCTAGCACCTCCCACAGTAAGAAACTCTTGCCTCGGTATCCATCGATGAGCCTCGAGAATCGCAATTTCTTTAATCTTTAGCAATGGAGCCTCGACTCCACAAATCATCACTAGAGAAAAATCTCCACAATGTGACACCCCGTTTATAAAAATAACGAGTGGCCATCCCTCTACTAAAATAAAACAGGAATCTCAAAGGGTTGATTCTTAGCATCATCTTCGAAAATCCAATTTATTACTAACCACCTATCATTTTCAAGTCTTTTATCAATTTTTAAACTTTAATTAAATTAACATCAATAGAAGCATTCACCAACAACTATGCCAGATAAATAATTAAATCCATAATCATATAATCATATTTGAATACTGGAATATAATATAATGCATTAACTGAATAAACCATCGGTTTACAATTCAATACAATAAACCAGTACAACTAAATTAAACAAAAATAAAATAAAAATTGACATTGCACGACATGTCCGGATAATAACTATCGAATCCTATCTAGAATCTCAGAGATATAAAATGGCTAAACAATCCCTACAACACTCCACAGCTGCTACAACTCTGATGACCTGGAAGTGATAATCATGCTTGACGTCCCTATGGCTGGACACCTAAAAGTTTTTGAAAATATTTTGACACGGGTCAGAGCCCAAAACCTTTTGAAAATATTTTGTAAGTAATTAAAATGCATAATAATTATGAATACATTCTTCCATATTTATATTGGTGTTGCACTCACATGAGATAATCATCACCCTTCAACTACAGTGCGCACTTAACGTATGTATTTTAACCCCTAGTTATGCTACCCAGCCTAACTAGTTTCAATATACCCTTAAGTCCATACGTTACCCTGTGTCACACGTATTTTATGAAATTAGTTATCACATCCATTTAATAATTATAATTAATCAATTATTTGAAAACAACTTCCAACAATTATAATTTATCAATTTATTCCAAATAACTTTCACTAGTTATTAATTCATTGTTCTTACATTTTTGGAATATACCCATATATATATTTTTTGCACACACACAAACACACACACATACATATATATATATATATATATATATATATATAACACAACAAGAACATATATGTCGCGTATAATCTCCATCCCTCAGAGTAATATCTCACTAGATGCGGGACTCTAAAATGCTATCATGCACTAGGGCATACACACATCATCCTGGGCTACCTGGTCGGATTCTCACACTGAACCCAACAAATCTCAAATGTGTTGGTGGAATTCATACTCCTGAGATAATGAGTCATAACCATACCAAAATTACCTCACTTCGACTCTGACCTCATAAGGGCATGCACGAAGTGATGACATGGGGTCGATACTTAGCCTCCTATATTTTGTCAAGGAAGATCACCCATATCCCGCAACCTCCGATGATAGCACTAGATTGGTATGTTCGTACAATTATATCACACACACACACACACATGCACACACACACACACACACATATATATATATATATATATATATATATATATATATATATATATATATATATATATATATATATACCCGTATACAATTCTAAAAATATTAGTTAACCGTGCCTATCACTCGTAGCACTAGCCAATAATCATTTCCATTCCCAATTTATTTAAACATCCAATTGTTTAATTAATTGATTCTTTAATTTTCATTTCTGGACACGTACTATTCTCAACAAGCCCGTGTCCCTATTTTCTGAATTTTCATTATAACTTTATTAATGAATTTCCCAAGTATAATTCCTTCCAATACTCTCATTCATACCCTGGATATATTCTTATTCATCCCAAGGAATTTTTTATCAACATTAGCTATTTTTCAAGAAATCCTAAACTATTACGAAACATTATAATTTAACCCGAAACCAAATCATAACCAAATTATATCAATTAACCCAACCTAGTTGTAACAGGTATATCGAATTGGTTCGGCTTGGGATCGAACCTGTTTGCCACTACAGACAACCTAGTTCTTCCCATTTCGATTTTCAGCAAAGTTTAACGCAAAATAATCAATCCCAAATCATATTTTTCTCAATGATTAATAATTCTAATGAATCCTAAATATGAAACACATCCATTTAACATAGAATTCATCTACACATGATCTATACATGGGATTTATTCTTAATTTTCAAATAATAGAAAATTCTCCCAATATCACTATAATTCATAATTTTGTCAATCTACTAAATCAATGTTTCATCTATCTACATGAGATTCAAATTTTCAGATTTTAATATACCAAATCACACCATTTTATCGTGAAATCATTTCTACAAAAACTCAATTGCCTACGAATCTCACCCAAAAATTCTTTCCCAGTTATGATATGAATTGAATACTACAAATAATTATCTAGCAAGATAATTACTTGACTTTAAACACTTGTAGAGTATGAATTGGATTGAAGAACCTCCTATGATGATTATCCTAAGCCCATAAATCTTCAAGTTCTTCACAATTTCAAGCCTTTCTTGACCACCCTTTGAGTTTCCTTCAAGAAATCTTGAATTTTCTTCTCTTTTCTCCTCAATTTCTCTCTAACCTTTGATATTACTCAATGAGAACCTTTGTTATTGTAATGACTAACCATATTACCCTAATCCTTCATTATATAAGTTTAATCTCGAATTTGCCTTTTCACCTTCCTTTAATATGACTAAAATGCTTGCATAAGAATCCTAACTAGTCTAAAAAGCCCCTATGACCCAATCACTACCTTTGGGTACTTAATTTTGACTATTTTCAACTATTTCGGATCAACCATGCAATCGAAATTATCATCTAAGTCACCCATAATCAACTTACCATCTTATTCCTAACATGACCTCACACGCGCGTCCCGAACAAGATATTATAAACCCGTCGCTTTTACTCATTTACGATGTAATATAAAATAATGCAATTTCATTTACTTATCACACAGGTAAATATAATATCACATAAATATTAATCCATTTCTTGCTAATTAATATATATATATAAATTTACTTTATTTTTCAAATTAATTAAATTATTGTGACACGTGTAATTTATATATTCCGAATTTACATATTCTCAAAATTACGGGGTGTTACACATAAGGGTTTAGAACTCAAAATATGTTCTTGGTTTGGTTAAGTGAACCTAAAAGATCCAAGGGGTTCGAATGAAAATTTTAAAGAGTTTAATCATAATATGAACTCTTAAAAGGCTTGCAAACAAATGAAACATCTCTATTTAGAGGGAAAGAGATCACCTAAGGATAAACATGAAAGATTGCGTTTGAAATCGTTTAAAAACAAAATCTCACATACTCGTTCGAACGAAGTCAGATATCGTCTGAACAAAGTACCCATTCTCAATAGAACACACTTCCAACAAATGATCAAACGACATTCCATAGCCTGCCAAAAGACAAAGTGTCAGAACAAGTTGGAAAGAAACTGTGGCACGTTCCAATGACCAATGGAGACCCGTTTGAACAACATTTGAACTCATTGTAATGAACATGAAATTTTTTTAAAAAATATTTTAAAACATTTTAAAAAATATTTAGAATTCAAACTCTTTGAAAAGTCCCCTGAATAGAGTAAGATTACTAAAACCACCTCATAAAAATTCTTAGGTAAATAAGCGACGCTCAATCTTCGATTATTGCATTCGGTCAGTAACTCTTCTTCACTTCAAGACTTGAGAATGTTTATGAAGATGTAGTGGGGGTGTGACGTGATAAGAAAAGCAAAAATAAATGATGATACCCAATTTAGTATCAACAAGTAAACTTATATGAGCTGAATCCCGAGTAGCCTTGGAGGTAGAACAATGGTGTTTAAGAAAATGTATAAGTGAAGAAGGAGAAGAGGAGAAGAGGAAATAACATTAATACATAAGTGTTTCAGTCATTGGACTACTCCACTGTGAAGGTGAGTGTGAATTTCACTATAAAAGTGGGGACTAAGGTCCTAAGTGATACAATTCTCACTACTTTCTCTCTTTACTGTAACAAAAGCAAAGATTGGGCTAGGGTTTGTATATTTCGATCATTTATTCTAAGGAAGAAGATGGGTTTAAATAGTGTTTGGGGTGCACAATGCACCGCCAAGCATTCGAGGTTCATGTCCTTGATAGAGTCACAAATAGGATCTTGACACTTGTCCTTTAGAATGTATAAATAATGATGATGAAAATATTCCCGCACGTGCACATGTGATTCAGTTATAACTTCCTTCCCACGTGGACTGGCCATGCTGAATTCCCGTGTCGCATACATTGATGTGTCATCGAGGGAGTCTCGGCCTGGCCGAATATGAGACCCCTGTGTCTGTTCGGTAATTTAATGGAGAATGTTGGAGTACGATCTTGAATGATCCGATGTTCGACCAAGTCAAATTTGAGTTGGTCTAGTTGGTCAATTGAGGTCTCGGCTACTAAGACTGTAGATGAGATAAGACTAGCTGGTGGATAAGTTAGTTGAGGGGTCTCAACCTAAGACTGTGGATGAGGTGGAGACTACTAACGTGGGATTCCTGTAAAAAGTGTTCTTTATAAGGTCGACCCGGGCCAAGCAAGTCCCAGTTTGGGATGAGGCTACACTTAGGTTTATCAATAACCCCTAGCCCTTAGCCTTAAATGTGAGTAGGAGGCTGAAGGTTAAAAGTGTCTAAGGGAAAAGGGTTGATGAGACATTTCTGATTGACGGATGAGCTATCCCTTCAATGTTAAATCTGAGTTAGTTATGGTTATTGAATTGACACTTGGCAGTTGGTTTGTGGCTCAGTATGTTAGAGATGACACATGTTAAGGTTCTCATAGGTTAAAATCTCACATGAGTGTATGCGATAACAGAGTCTCTTAGTGTTTTGTGCCCTCATGATATCTCTCTTAGGGTCTATGCATAATGATTTGGTGGTTTAAAAACTATATTTGATGGTGTTTTCTCTCTCCTCCTTGCAAACTTATTCCTTCTTTGAGTCCTTCTGTAAGCTGCCATTAACATTCCCACTGTATTTCTTTGATTCTTGCTGTTTGAGATGCCTTTTGATCTATTTCTTCCTCTCCAAGAACTTCATTTCATCCAGCTAACTCCCATCCATCGAATTCTTTCTAATTAAAGTTTGTATTTGCTTGGTTTTTATTTTCTCCATTTTTGGGTGAGCTTTTGTATTTTTCAGCAGCGGGCTGGGTCATTTTAAGGATTAGATTTTAGTGTTCCTGGATATTTTAGGCAAAAGGAGGTGTCATTAGGGAAACTTTCCCCATTTTAATCCATTTCCATATTGATTTAAATATTTTGGTGGCTCTCCTTCTCCAGAAAAAACTCTAACCAATGTTCTTTTTCTTAAAAACGGTTAAGTTCCCCCTCTTTGATCTTACGATCAACCTTAGTCAACCTAAAACTTGTATGGATGTTAAAAAATTTATATGAGTTAGCCGAGGAATATCCAACTCTAAGGGAGATATATTTTAGGGAGATATATTTTAGGGAGAAGAAGCCGAGGCTGCTGTTAAGCATAAAGCTGATGTCGTTCCTACACTTCTAATCCATCCAATCCCATTAGCTGTTGTATGCCCTCTTATTATCGAACTTAGTGGATCAATGTCTGAGTCATCTACTTTTACGAATGACAATCCTTTTTTCTCCCACACAGCCAAGAGTGTGTATTCCTATGAGGAGACTATGAGACTTTCGGCATCCTCTTCTCAAGAGTTTGAAGACACTGAGGCTTCTTCTCGAGCCTCATCCTCTCAGCTTGCTGAGTCTTCAAACCGTTAAGATTCCTAGATTCAATAGATCTTGAACCTGAATGAGTCGATGGTGGAGGTTGTAATTCTACCTCCTCTAATGGCTATCTCATTATCAGCCATTCCATGTGATAAATTTTCTTATCAATTTCTAGGTGGTGTCTCGACTGCTAACCCTAATGATGATTCTTATTCGGTCAAGGATACGTTTGATATATATTATGATGAATCCTTTTTCAGCACAATTACAGAGGTCGGTCTTTTGACTTGGAGGCATATTTATGGTATAAGACCCTCTATCAACATGAGGGTTCCTTCTAAGGATGGGAGAGTGTTTCAAAGCCGAGATGGAGAGATATTGATCTACAAGTGATGTTCAGGGTTCACGTCAGGCTGCCCATTCACCCCATTATACGTGCCATTTTGGTCGGATTAGGTCTCGATCCTTCTCAACTATCGCCCAATGCATGGAGGATCATCCTCAACTTCATTTTTCTCTGGAAATTGGTTCATCACATTAATCTTCAGGTTAGCATTTTCAGGAGATGTTATAATGTGTCTTCTTCAAAAACCCAACCTAGCCATTATCATCTCATAGCCAAGAATCTGACAAAAAAGTCTTGATTATGAACCAAACATCTAACCATAATTAGAAGCCCCGTTATTTTTTCATATCTAGAGCTTAGGATTTCATCCCAGTTGCTGGATGTAGCACCCTACAGCCTAGGGTTCCTCGGAGATGGGCTAAAGAACCTATGTTGGCCAAATTAGACCCGGCTCTGAGTGTTGATGCTAGCAAGAAGGTGGCCAAGATTAGTAAGTATGGTAAAGAGGGTGGTCGTGTAGAATTTGAGCAATTGATGACCCCTATTTTTTGAATCAGATAAGTTTGGGGGTGGATCCCCTAACTGTGTTATGTAAGTATTTTTCTTACAACTGTTGTGTCATACCTTTTTTATTTTTGTTACTAACCTCGTCTTTACTATACAGATCGTCCACCGAACACATCTGAGTCTGTCTTGAGAATGGTTGATCCTAACCTCGCCTGCCTAATGAAACAAGTGGGGAAGAAGTCTATACCCCCTCGTAAGAAAAATACATCCACTATTAGTAACCCCGACCTGGTTGAGAGAAAAAAAAGGAAGGATGTCTCTGAGGACGTCCATTTCCCCCAACAACAAAAGAAGAAGAAGGGCAACTCGTCCAGAATAATACTGTTACAAGAAATACCAATCTCTTCTAAGGATGCACTCTCGACCCGTCTTGACAATTTGAAAATCAACTCGAACTCCCTCAAAAGGAATAAGAATAAGACCTTTAAGGTGCTGACCACCATAACACTAGAGACCGATGATCATTTTTTGGAATCTATGGACGTCTCTCTTCTGAGTGGATTTTATCTCCACAGGGCTGTTCAGGTCGTCTCTTAATAACAACTCATATTCCTTCATTTCATCTATGATTTAAGTGTATAGAATCTTCTCATACTAATATCTCATATTTTTTACAGCCTATCTTGTCTCTGAAGAAAGTCCACCAGTGTGTCCAAGGGAGGCTTCCTGAGATTTGATTGGCCCGGGAGGCCATATAAAATGAGAAGGATTTGAAGAAACAGATCTTAACCCAGGAGAATGATCATAAGCGAGAAATAGATACTCTAAAGACCCAACACACAGAGGCCATCAACAAGCTTAACACTAATCACGAGGCCAGAATCAAGGCCTTGACCAACAAGCAGGCGCCCGATAAAAAGGAAAAGGTGATGATTACTGTTGATAAAGATCTTGAGGAGTCCAAGAAAAAGGAAGTTGAAAATTTCAATTCATCTAAGTAATTCTTGGGTTACAGTCTCTAGTGCCTTGAAAGAGGTGCTAAGACTACTTATCGACGGGCCACATTAAAATTCCTTGACATCTCACACATGGATTCACAATTCGAGTCTTTTGATTTCTATGACCCACTGGCCATGAAAACTTTGACCAAGATTGAGGGGTTAGTACAACCTGAACCGACTATGAGGGTGATGATGACAGGCTAATAGGGAACGAGGGTGAGACCACCTAGGGTTAAGATAGGGTCGAGAAGTATGCAAATGCCGTGGTCGAGAAGAATGATGACATTGATGTGTCAGTGTAGGTGGAGACCGAGGGGAATCAAATAACTTGAACCTTCCATTTTCTTGTTAGGGTATTTTCCTGTGGCCTGATACCCTTTACTTGTGTAAAATTTGAAAAAATTCTAATTTTTTTGTTCTGATGGTTTAGCTTTTGTTTGAACAATGTATCTGTATCCTCCTCTCAATTGCTTACTAAGTCTTATTGAATGAAAATATTTGTATTTCTTATTTTTTTTCTAACTCTTCTAATTATGTTGTTTTTGCTTGCTTTGACCACAATTACTGTTAATCAACCTTACAACCTTTTGAATGTGGATATATTCTCGTCCTTAGCCGAGAAGAAATTCAACCAACTTAATGATTTTTTAAATTAGAGACCACCACATTGTGATGTTTAAATAAACCATAATTAATTGATTTTGAAATTTGAACCACCAAATTAATTATGTTTAACTACAAGTCCCCTCTCGTCATTTTTGAGAGTGTATGGATGGGTGTCATCTTGTCCTGCACTGTCGTCTTGTGAGAGAGTTTAGCTCTGATACAACCACATTGTGATGTTTAAATAAACCATATTTAAACAATTTTGAAATTTGAACCACCAAATTAATGATGTTTAACTATAAGTTCCCTCTCGTTATTTTTTAGAGTGTATGGATGAGTGTCGTCTCGTCCTGAACTATCGTCTCACTGAGAGAGTTTGACTCTGACACCGCCACATTGTGATGTTTAAATAAACCATAATTAAATGATTTTCAAAGCTAATTTGTGTTTTTAACCACCTTAGTGATATTATCACATTATTCACCCTCTCGGTGTTATTGAGAATCAATGGACGAGATAAGTCTCGTCCAGCTTCTCATGTCACCGAAAGTGAGTCAATGTTAATTCACCATATGAATGATGTTTTTCTTATCTTAGGAAAACTTGAATCATATATTTGAACACTTCGTACAGAAAATATGAGAGAACACTTGAAACTTTTTCATTCATCACTCTAGAATATTTATCATAGAATGGGAAAATAAAATTTAAAGAGAATTCTAGTGATAAGATTTATTCAAATGGTCGGCATTCCATGGGTTTGATAATGGATCTCCCTCCAAATTATCAAGTCCATAGGTGCATGGAATGACTTTTTTGGTGACTCTGTATGGGCCATGCCAATTTATGTCGAGGTTGTTCGGCTTCTGCCAAATCTTCTTCAAAACTAAATCCCCAATGGCTATCGGTCTAGCCTTGGCCCTCTTATTGTAAAACTTCACAGTCTTTTGCCAATAAGCATCCTGTATGACCTATACATCTTCTTGTCTCTCTTCTATTAGGTCCAGGTCCAATCTACATTCCTCTAAATTTTCCTCTGGGTTGTATGTTTGAACTCTATGACTTGCAGGCAAACTTCAGTGGGTATCACGACCTCTGAGCCATAAGCAAGCATGAAAGGGGTTCCCCTTGTTGGTGTTCTATCTGCCATCTTGTAATCCCACATGACAACATGTACTTCTTTCGTTCACAGACCCTTGGCATCTTCCAATTTCTTTTTCATTCCCGTCTATGATATTACTGTTGGTCACCTCAGTCTGGACATTTGCCTGAGGTTGGACTGGTGCTGAATATAACTATTTGATGCTGACCTTCTTACAATAGACCTCCAGAGACTGGTTCTTACACTTTTTACCATTATCGGAGATCAAAGTGTTTGGCAAAATCATACCTGTAGATCATATCCCTCCAAATAAATTTGAAGGTCTTCATCTTGGTTGTAGTGATCATGGCCTTGGCCTCTATCCACTTTGAGAAATAATTAATTGCCACTATTAGGTATTTTAGTTACCTATAGCCTTAGGTAGGGGTCCCACCAAGTCAATCCACCAGATTGCAAACAGCTAAGGGGGAGTGATAGATGATAGGGGTTGATGAGGTTAATGAGGGATGCAAGCATATTTCTGACACTCATCGCACCTCTTCACATAGTTGGTTGTGTCTTTGGCCAAGGTCGGCCACCAGTAACCCTGGGTAATTATTATTTTCACCAAAGATCATCCTCCAATGTGTCTTGAGAAGGAACCCTCATGAACATATTTCAATACATACTCCACCTCAGTAGGATGAAGACATCGTAATAAAGGGATGAGGAACCCTTTTTTATACAAGATATCTCTTATTATCGAAAACTATGTTGCCTTGTATTTTAACTTCTTCCTCTCAACTTTTGATTCTAGAAATTCCCCATCTCTAGTGTATCGAATGAGGGGATCCATCCATGATGCTCCCAGGTTCAATTTAAAAAAAACTCAACTGTATTGTCGTACTTTTTAATGGGCGACTTATACAGGATCTCTACTAGAACTGATAATTTGATCTCAGTTCTTATTGCAGATGCTAACCTTACTAGAGCATCGACGCAGTTATTCTCTAGTCGATGGATTCTTTTAACCTTTACCTCTTTAAAGTTCATCAATATTTTCTTCACCTGCACTAAGTATTTGTCCATCCTTTCATCTTTGGCCTCGTATACTCCCAAGATACGATTTATCACTAACTATGAGCATTGTGAACTAACATTTGGCCGACATTTAATGCTTTGGAAAGAGAGAGTCCTGCCAAAAGTGTTTCATACTCTGACTCATTGCTAGATGCTTTGAATCTTAACCTCAGGGCATACTCAATGTCGGTTCCATCTGGGGATGCTACTATTAACTCATCTCCACTTCCTATTTTACATGAGGAGTCGTCTATAAATAAGCTCCAAATTATGCCTCCTTTTGAGAAGTCCCCTTCACCCAGGACTCTATTTTTAAATAATTTTTTTCAGTGTTGGCCATGACAGGCCTTGCTATACTTGTCTCGACCTCAGTAGGGCTTCCATTATCTTTTGCTATCTCAGTGATTGGAAATACAAACTCTTCACTACTGGCCTCATCCCAAGTGAACTTAACTATGAAGTCGGCCAAAGCTTGCCCCTTAATTGCCATTCTCAACTGATATATGATATTAAATTCTCCTAAATCAATAGACCATGCAATCAGCTTAACCAATTTCTCAGGTTTATGGATGACCGATTTTAAAGGTGATTCAGTGAGGATAACCATTAAATGGGCTTAAAAATAAGGTTTCATCCTTCTCGAGGCATGCATCAAGGCATACGTTAACTTCTCCATCTTAGGGTAACTCTGTTAGGCCCCTTGAAGGTCCTTACTATTAAAGTATACAATCTTCTATACCCCATCATCATCTTGTACGATCGCTGCATTAATGGCTGACTCAGATACAACCAAGTATAAGTACAATTTCTCTCTTTGAACTGGCTTAGACAACAGCATTGGGGAGGCCATGTAAGCCTTAAGCTCCTGGAAGGCATTTTCACATTTTTCATCCCATTCAAAGGCTTTACTTTATATTTTAAAGAAGGGAAGACACTTATCTGTGGCCCTTGATATAAACCTATTCAGTGCAGCGACTCATCCTGTCAACCTCTACACATCCTTAATGGTCTTTGAGTGTAACATCCTGTAATTTTGAGGACTTGGAATTTAATTATTTTGGTGAAATTGAACTTATTTAATTTTGAGGAATTTAAACTTATGATTTGGAGAATTCATTAAATTAGAGGATTTGTTCAATTCGATGAATTGACATTTAATTAATTCAGGATATTTTTATTTCACTACATGTATTGTAATTTGAAGTCAAAATTGCAGAATTTTACTAAAGTGACTCGAATGGTGATTCTGAGTGCACGGTTGATTCCGAATAGATCAAGATAGTCGGAAAAGAGTACCTGGGGTTGTAATTGGGTCTTGGGGCATTTTTAGGCATAACCGAGCCCACACGGGGGTGTTTAGGCCATTTTAATTTAGCCCACGGGCTTAATTTCGGGATTCACCTAATAAAACCTAAGTTAGAGAGTTTGTGGCATCAAAACTCAAATAAGAAAAACCTAGTTTCAAAGCAGAAAATATGGAGCAATTGAGGAGATTTTGGGAGTCAAATCAAAGAAGGATTGAGGTGCTTGTGTCAAAATCATCCTCTTCATCAAAGGAAATCAGACCCTACGAATTTATCCAGGCAAGTAGTTAAAATTTCTTTCATTTAAATTGCGGTATTGCAATTCATATCAAAGTGGGTGTGATAAAGAAATACGTTTTAGGAGTGGGTTACCATATGAAATGGGTTTTGGTGATTTGAAGATATTATGGAGATTAATTATAAAATTGATGATTGATTGGGATAAATAATTGCTTGGACCATGTGTTGATTATAAATACATATGCTAGGTTTGTTGGTCTGGGGATTTTTTTAGTTGAACCTAGGAGAGAAACTAGATAAATCATACCAAACTCGGATTCTTTGAATAAAAAGATGGTGGAGTAAATCTGTTAGGTTTAAAAGTTAACGAGATGATCTTAACGTGTTATTGATGAATTAGTAAGGTTGGAAAATCCTTGGGTGCGTGTTGTTAAGAAATCGTGGAGGTCAAAGGTCCAACAATGGCATAATAGCTATAGCGGGAAGGAGAACGACAAACCTAGCAGGTCGTTCAAATGACGCTGCAAAACCCAGCTCAATTTCGTATTTTTTTTCTTTTTGGTTTGATGTGCTGGGGGATTTTGGATTGGAAAGCTTGGACAGTATGTAATTAGTTATTATGGCTTTGGTAACTTTGGGGAATTATTACGGGTTCCAATTAAGGGTTAACTAATTAGGAACCAATACCTTGAGTAATGGGAGATGGACATAAGAAATTTTAAAGGTAAAATAAAGGGTGGAATTTAGTAAAGGGAATTTGTGAAATAAATTCCTAAGAATTTAAATTACAGACCAAGTTAGGAAGTTCGAACATTTTTTTTAGAGACACATCGTTGATACAATTAATGGAGGTGAAATTAATTTTATTAAGGTTCGAAGGTTTAACTCAGATTATTTTTAGGCTAGTGGATGGGAGTTAGGTGCGGAGTAGCCGGTTCAATTTATTATGGAGATATATATAATAAATTATCGAATATTAAATTTTACAAGGGGTGTTAAACTAAATCGTGCGATTTTGTGTAATAAATTTTAAGAAATGAAGATACGGGCCGAATGAGTGAGTCTGGGTACTATAGTTTGGTTATACAACTTGAATGGTAATTAATTAAGGTGTGATTAATTAAGTTACAAGTCGGGATATAGACTTGAGTATATATTTGGGCTAGTGCCATGGGTGTTAGGCACAGGTTCGTCGGACCTTTATTAAATATATATATATATATATATATATATATATATATATATATATATATATATATATATATCGGTGTGATAGTATAAATATCGGTGTGAATGATATTTATGTGAAAGCATACCCCTCTAATACTATAATCAGAGGTTGTGTGACGTGGGTGAATCCCCCGGCTGGAAGAGCAGGGAGAGTATAGTCCGCAGGTCATATCGTCTAGGATTTTTACTATGTGATTTATTTCCGAGGTGAGACATTTTGGGTATGATTCGGTCTCACTATCTAAGAAATATGACCGCCTCCACTACGTTTGTGAATTTTTTCCCAAGTTTGGTGTGGGTTAGTTTGATTTGAGGTGACCGGGTTAGAGTGAGCATGCCTGGGATGTGATAGCATTTTAAAGAAAGCATCTAGTGAGTTATTACTTGGGGATGGATGGTTATTATACGCGACATGTGTGTGAATGTTGTAGTATACTAGTACATATATAATATGAGTAGATAATTATATACGGTATTAATACATAAGTGCAAATATATTTCTTATATAACTAGTGTGTAAGTTATATGATTTAAAAAGGGGATTGCTTATATAACTAGTGTGAATGTTATATGATTTGAAATAGTTGAAATGATTAATAAGTTAATGATTAGATAACTTAATAATCAAAGTAAGAATACTCTGGTTAGAGTAGTGTTGTGGCAAGAGGTTTGATACGTCTAGTTAGGTGGGGTAGCTTAACTAGGAAGGTAAAAGTCAGCGTTATGTGCGCACATTAGATGAGGGGTGAGCTATACCTCAAGTCAGAACAACACTAGCTTAAATATGAAACGTGTGCATGCATATTTAATTATTGCAATTTAACTGCTTGCTAAATATTTTTGAACTTTTTTACTTGGGTCCGACCCGTGTCAAAATATTTTTCCAAAATATTTTAGGTTTACAGACACAGGGACACCCAGTTGAAGGTTCTATCTAGGGATGCGCAATTACAACTCATGTGGAAGTTGCGAGACTTTGTTATCGACGCTGCATTCATTCATTCCTAGTGTAGGATCTTTACTTCAGTAATCATTTCAGCATGTTTCCCTCAGATTTAGTATTGAATTATTATTTGACCTTGTGTATCCAGGTTATTGTTTCATTTTACTATTGTATTTTATAGTTGCCCCGATAGTTATTTCAGTCATCTTTATTTATATTATTCATTTTGTTGGATTCAGTTATCAGTTGTTGTTGATGGGTTAATTATTATTTACTTTCGCATGTTTTTTTTAATGAAAGATAAAATTTGGCAGCAGTCTAATTAAATTACTAGATGGTTAGTAACTTTAAAAAGTTTTTGATAGTGTTGCTAATAATGACCCATATGATACCAACATGTTATTTTGATCACGGGATGGCCACCTGGTGTTTTAGTAGGCAGGGTGTTATAGATGGTATCAGAGCATCAGGTTCTAGAGTCCATAGGACCCGTGCGGCTTATTACGTTTCAGCGTAGCGTTCTTTGATATAGAGCCTTATTATAGGATTATTGTATTCCTCTACGTATGCGACTTACGTTCTCCTACTATTAAGTTTCGTTGATGGATTCATATATGAGTTCGGTTGGGCTTTGCACACCGAATAATTTTGGATGACCAGAAAGGGCGGACGTTGGAAGGACTGCAGGGGAGAGGCTCAGTGGAAGCCATGGAATATTTTGAGTACGATGATCATGGTTGAAGTCACCATAGTTACTGATATCAGTGCTTTCATGAGAAGGGAGCCAAGAGAGTTGGAGAATCTAACCGAAGGGTAAGATTAGATTTAACAGTGCTAGTGAGGAACCATAGGAGGGTATACCCAGTGGATGACCCATTTTAATAATTGAGATTAATAGAATTCCTACCATGTGATAGTTGATTCATTCATGACCATCAAGGCCGACAACGAGTCCCATAGGGGGAAATCCATACCGTAGGCAGAAATCTTCTTTCAAAATTACCAGTTCACGAATCCCCTATTGACGGTTACCTAAGCCAATTCCGGGCATGAAATATATAATCTTAAACATATGGTTCACATTGATGTTGCTATGCGGGTTGTGCTCTGGTCATACTTTGCCTTTGAAGTTATTCCCTGCTAGGATAGGAAGTGGATCAATGTTGAAACCTAAGATGAGAATGTCATTAGCCACATGTTGGATTTTTAAAATGGGGTTACTTGTGTCGATGCCATCAGAATATTTATTCTTATAGAAGGAAAGAAGTAATTTTTTGATGGATTTAAGGAAACTAGTAGATAGAGTAGGTATATTGGTGAGTTAAATTTTGGTAAAAGGATCAATATCTGCATTCTTATCTAGAAGAATGGCATTCACGTCGGTCCAGTGTGCTGGTAGAGGGTTTTGAATGGTATTGGGTTCAGGATTGGTTGGAGGAGTAATGGACCTCTTTTAAATAACGTCTTAAATGAAATTCTTCAGGTGGAACATTGGTTAGTGGAGTGCCCAATGATTTGGTGGAAATCACAACGAGCGTCATGCTTAAAGTTCCTTGGAAGCGGGTCACATAATGGGTGAGGTGCAAAGACTTGATGAGGTTTTGCGATCAGAGATCTTGGTAAACATTTAAGAGGGGAGCATGAAGATCGATGTATTCCCTTTAAACTGGTGCAAGATGATCTTCGACCGCCCATATCATATAAGGCTGAGAAATATTATTAATTCTTGAGACAATAGTGTTATCCAGGTTGACATACTTGTGAGGAATAAACTTCCTTATTGGACTTTTCATCTCAGACTCGACTTTCTAATTGATAATATCTTCTTCGATCTCGACCCTGTCTCTTAGAGGGCTATGAAATGAGGGTAGTATTGGCTTCCCATAGAGTTTCGAATATGCAGTATAGTAGGGGCATTTTCTCTCCACCTACTAATAAAGATACTGAATAATTACCCAAGATCTTTTTTAAGTAGCTCAAGGTCTCTACAAGTGACTTCTAACTCCTTATTGTATATATATTGGGTCATGAATTCTCAGGATACATCCTCCCAACTTCTGATTCAGAATTCTTATAGTGATAAGAACCATTACATAACGCTCTCTTTAAGGGTCTGCTGGAATATCAATACCATTATTTCTTCAGACACTTCAGGTATAGTCATAACACGATGATATTTACGAACGTGTACAATGGGAGGTACGATACCTTTAATTTTATTTATGTCTATCATCTTGAATGTTTTTAGCAACCGAGCTTTCGGGTGGGGAGACATGCTGGTGTAAGACACGGAGTTCTCTAAGTCTTAATGTGGTCAAACTTCTTGGATAGTAATCTGAGGTCTTCTTTGACCTTCTTCAATTCTTACTCTTTAAGATCAACATGATTAGGCATTGGCTAATTAGCCCCTAGATGGGAAAGGTTCGACATTAGAAACTGAGTTGGTAGTGGCCCATTAACAAGTGGGATACATGGAACATGAGGGATTTGTTGATAATTGAGAATTTCGTGTGAAATATTGATTCACAATTTCCAATTCAGACTTATTTAATTGGATGTCTAAATTTGCTAAAAACAAATACTAATCAAATCAGTCCCTAACCATGAATTTACATGACAATTCAAATCTCAAATTAAATCATGCGATGAATAAGATGACGAAGACAGATTTTAGGAAAAAATCCCTGCAGGGTAAAAACCTTTTATTTCCACTATAATTTGTAAAGGAACGGTTTACAATCGGATTACAAGGAAAATGCAATTTGATTTAAGAAATACCCGCACGTGTCGATTCGTAGTCATCAGCCCAGGAGCACTGTAGCACTCCCTATGACACGCATTCGATCATCCCAGTACCTCTCCTAAGGAACCTAGATTCAACAGCAAAACTCCTAGCAAAAATTATGCTTTGGGTTCCACAAAAAACTCACACAAAAAGTATGGGATTTGTGAATTGTAAAACAAAGCTTTGAACCCTTAAAAATTGGTTAGAGAATAAAAAATTATATTCTGTGAAAACCAATATTTCTCCAAGCGAAAATAATAGCCTAACACCCTTATTTATATAAAATATAAGGCGGTGACGTGTAGGCTAAAACACCTGTTGTTCAAACGACAAGCGATGTCGTTCGAACGACACTACATCTCGTTCGAAAGAGATGTCACGTCATTTGAACGACCGCTACTAATCCATTTTAAAAAGGTATTTTAAAGTTTTACATAACTTGGAATCCTCAAATCTTAGAACTCTTCACGGGATCAGGAGAATTTATCCAAAACTTTTTATGATTAAAATCTTTTCAAAAATTATTTTAAGTTTTATAAAAAATATCCGAACACTTTTATGTAAAATGTAAATGGAACTAAAACACATTTTACCAAATTCGTCCTTGTTGGGCATGATTATTGAAGCCGTCTTGAAATTAGAATTGTCGATTGTAGATGTAAAGCTTCCCAATTCTTTGACAAACTTGTAGCGGTATACGACATACTAAATGCGATGGACAATGTCCTTACAATAATCTTCTGGGACCCATATTTATTCTGGTGCTTGCAGACCCACTACACGGGGGAAGATGATATTAATCTCGGAAATCTCGAGTGTCTAAAACCTGTCTCCCTGCATCTCCTTGACATCTGGATAGGGATTATTATCCTTTTCACTAAGCTGAATGAGGAGTATCATCAGGTCTGGATAAATATTGTCATTCTAATTATGGTTCTCCATGAAGAGTCTTCGTAAGGACTGTTCAACTTTCGTGAAGGTAGAAGAGGAGGTGGTAAACCTCCAAGGTGGCTTGATAGAGAATTCGAACGAGTAGGGGACAAGGTCAAAACTAGGGACACCTGATAGGGGAATAAGGATATTATTGGTATTTTTAGAAGAAATGGTAAAAATATATTTTGATATTTTTATTGAAGGGAGAAAGGGAAATTCCCCAGTGTTGTTGTTATTATTAAGTTTTACTTGTATTATTTTCCACCTAGGGTGCAAGTGAAATGTTGGACAGGACCCAAGTTTGGGAAAATATAGGGTACGTGATGTAAGACACGGTTTGACATGTTTCCAAACTCATAGACAGGCTCTTATTTTAAAAACAAACAAAATAAAGCAAAATTCGGGTGACAAGATGACCTAAAATTTCGATAGAATTTTGCATTGAAATCAAAAAACTAGATACAAGTGTCCTAGGGAAGATGCCTATATGAGGTTGATGCGTTAGGAGGTTAATGTAAACATTCCCCCTTTTGACATGACTTCCATGATATAAGTCTTGCGTATAAGGGCAATCATTCATCGGTACTTATTGACAAGTCATTTGTTATACCTAGGTTTACGTGAATTTCCCTACGATATATTTTTTGGATAAAGTACGTGTGAGATCGAATTCCATATACTCAATGTAAGTTAACGAGTTCCCTGCCATATACGTCCCTTCGTGAGTTCGGTCAAGCAGTACGATGTGAGGGAATCGTTCGATATAGTCGAAGGTATTAGGTCAATGGAAGGTGGGAATCATATCTCTTAGGTTAATCGTTCCCCACAGGGATGGTACCCAAGCTAGGGTAAGATGTAAGGTCACCACAAAAGTATATATATGTATGGCAAGAAGTCAGAGAGGAAAGGAAGAGAAAAAAAGGAAAAAATAGAGCAAAGGAGAGAAAATGAAACAAAATGGAAGAAAACGAGGGAAAAAAGATAAAGAAAAGGAGATTTGGGGGTCACCATCACCAGCCACAGAGATGCTATAGAGGGGTCCTAGTACAGTATAGAAGTTCCCTAGACCTCTGATTCGTATCGAATATTGTATATTTCCGCCCGTTATCCTTATGCATTCTAGCTCTTTTATGGTCCTAAATGCCTATAATTATGCTCATTAACCAGACAACCTTGGATTTGGATATATACATGCTTTGCAGGGGTTATTTGTGCTTTTGTAGGTATTGGAACGCTAAAAGTGAGGATCCGTTGCATTTCGGAGAAGTTTCATCGCTGGACGCTACTTCAAGGGCATTTTAGTCAATTCACATTTCTTATTCGGCTCATGGAAATTCCACGGATGCGTATTTCATTGAGTTAGCATCGCGTGGCCATAAACAGTGCATCGTTTGGAGTTCGGACGAAGAGGCTAGGCTCGTTTCCGTAATGGACCTTTTCCCCCTCATCATGGACCAAATGCAGCCTGAAAACAGAGTACCGGTCGACCGCGTACAAGGGACCGGTCGACCGCGGTTTCAACTTTTGCCGTGGGAAGGAGACAGTATGCTTTGGCTTAAGGGACCGGTCGACCGCGCCCCTGCGACCAGTCGACCGGTATTGCCAGATATTTTGGGCTCTTTCCTCTTTCTTTCCTTTTTCCCTTATTTTTTCCCACTTACTATAAAAACCCATTTTTGGTTTTAATTCAGATATACTTAGTTAGAATAGATTGTAGAGAGTGGTAGTTAGGGTTTGGGTGGTTTTGGATGGTTCTTCTTCATTTATACTTGGTTTGACACCCCATTTGTTGTGTAAGTTGACTATTCATCATCCTCTCCTTTTAATTTAAGTTTTATTTCCTTTGTTTCCATTGTTGTAGTATAATTTACAAGCTTTCTAATTTAGGTTTACATGCTTTGATTACTTGCTTTGTAGTGTAATTTTACCGTGTTTATTTACCGCTTTCCATTTATCGCGTTTTTAACATGCTTTCTAGGTAACTTAAATTAGGTTGTGTTTGAATTGAACTCACTCGAGTTGACGCGTTGCTTTGCTTTGGTGATGGAGTTTACGGGTCTATTTCGGGTGCGTTGTCCTAGTTATTAAGCTTAGGAGATTGGACGGGGCATATCATGTATGTCCCGTGCTTACGACCTTTCGCGCGTAATTTCCGGGATATTTGTTGACGCCAAAATCTTATTAGGCTTTTATGACGATTTAGGGCGTAACAACCCTTGATTTAATTAACTGTCGAAACGAGATGCATTTGTAATAACTCGTCGACCCATGTGACCATTTTATACTAATTAACTCGGGTGAGGGATATTCGACGCATCCTATAGTTTTTATTCGCTTTGTTAATTTTAGTTTAAATACACTCATTTCTAGTTTATCTTTTATTGCTTTTTAGTTAACAAATTACCTTTTGCACTTTTATTTAGAATTATTAAACCAATTAAATTCTAACAACTCGTCTCTGTGGATTTTCGATACCCGACTTACCGCTATACTCACCCGTTGAGTGTAGTCGTAGTTTAGGTTTTTGTATAGTTCAGGTGAGCCGAACACAAAACGACCGGCGCGTAGGTGACTCTCACGCCGCGGCAAAACCCTGTCTATCAAAATGGCGCCGTTGCCGGGGACTTGATGTTTTAGAATTTATTTGATTTAGTATTTCATAGTATTTTCTTTCTATTTGTATTATTTGCTAATATTTTGCAGGACTTCCACATTTGAGCACTTAGAAATGCTCGAATTTTTCCCTCGTGCACCTACTTTGTGGAATCCGCTACTTCGAGCCATTTTTGGGGTAAGCATGTCTTATTCCAATTCTTTCGGTAATCCTTGTCATAATTCTCAAAATTCTAGGCCTATGACTTTCGGTGAATACTTAGCATCCCAAAGTAAAACAAATTCAAATATTACTTTGGGCGAGTATAACGAAAGTCAAAACTTAGGTTATTGGAATTTTGATGATGATGACAATGATTTTGGGCCTTTACCTCCTTATAATAGGAATTTTGAAACGAATTCGAATAGTTTTCAAAATTTCTATAATAATGAGCTTAAGTTTAAGTCCGATCGCAACTTTCAAAGCTCCCATTTTCATGCATCCGCACCTCGACCCATGACATTCGGTGAGGGCTTGCGTATGTATGAGAATGAGAAACTTGAAACTCGTTATCGGGAAGAAAATCGTTCGTGGGAACATGAGTTGGATTTATTATTTGAGTCCGACGACAATTTTGCTTCCGAGACTTTTGAAGTCGAGGAATGTTTTGAACCAAATGAGGTACTTGTACCTACTTTGGAACAAGCCATTCTAGACTTTGCCCATTGTGTAATAGATATTGAAAGTGAGGATGATAATGACGTAATATCTATTTGCAATGAAATGATTTCTTCTTTGGCTCCCAAAGAAGAACATTTAATTGAAAATGATATTATTTCCTTTGAAATTCCAACTTCATGCGATGATGATTCATCTCATGAGTTTGAATTTCTTTCATTCCCATTTTCATTCTCTATTACCCCACCGGAACAAGTACCCGATGATTCGGTTTCGAACTTTAATGTTTTAAACCTTATCGCCGATGAGGAGTACTTGCTCGAGTCGCCCTCCACGATCGCATCTTTGCCTTTGTGTGCGCCGCCTCCCATTCCAACTTCAAAATCATTGGGAGGATATTCGGCTTTTCTCGGTCCCCACTTGTTTTTGTCACCCGTTCAATCCAAACCCCCCATCGTCCCACCAAAATTTTTAATTGGCGATGGTTCATTTCTTCCGCCTTACACATGCCTTCCGTTGTTAAAACGGAATTCATATTTTTCGGAAGGCATGCTTGTATGTGAGGGTACACCGGTTATCCTCCAAAGTCAAATCGTTCTTATGGTGGACCCTCAGCTATTTAGACTTCTAGTGTACAGTTAGTGTGAAGTCTAAATAGTAGGTTGTATATAGTTAGCTTTTTATTTTTTCTTTCCTTTTTAATTTAGTCTAGTGTAATTAGTTAAATTTTTATTATTTGTTTTTGCTATGCTCGGTACTAACTTGTTTTGTAGATTCTTTGGACTTGTTCTTATGGGGATCGCTCCACGTTTGGATAATATCGCTCTTTTCCTCTCTTTAACTTGGTTCTTAATTAACATTGAGGACAATGTCAAGTTTTAAGTTAGGGGGTGTGGGATATTCTATCCATTTCACATGTTATTCCATGTTTTGCTCACATTTTAGTTACTTAGTATGCTTTTCTTAAAAAAATTCAAAATTTTCAAAAAGATTTTCTTTCTTTTTTCTCCCTTTTTGGGCGTTTTGCCTTTGTTTTCGATGATAAATTTTAATAATTGCCCGATCCAATAGACAACCCAATGATGCATGTTCTCGATTTTAGAAGTTATTAGACTTTAGTCTCACTTATTGATATTATGAATAACTTCATGAATTAAACTTTAATCCCATGAGCACATGATTTTTATTGTTATATTGATTTGGTTTAAGATTTTTATAACTCGGTAATCTTTTGTTGCATTGTATATACTTACACCGAGTAAGCTTTGTACCTTTCGTCGTTTGTGAGTGTATACACTATTCTTTTCTCATTGAAAACGTTGAATTCGTTGTTAATCTCACTATTCTTTCATTTGACCGTTCATTAATTGAGTTCATACTTGAAATGTGTTACTTGATCATGATTTTCATATATTGTTTTGACTTGATAATTGCGTAAACTTTGTGAAATGATCATAGGCATTCTTTGTTATATCACCCATATTAGCCTTGACCTCACCCTTATATGTTTACCCTCGTTAACCCCGTTGAGCCTAAATATAGCCTTTCGTTTCATAACCCCCTTCCCATAACCAACTCTAAATTGGAGTTATATACCATACATACACTTTCCATACCTTTGTTTGGAATGTTACTTGGGATTGAATGTTGTTGTTATGATGTTGGTTGCAATTTAGGCATATGAGAGTTTGATAAGTAAAGAAAAGAAAGTAGTGAAAAAAGTGGAAAAAAAAAGAGAAAGCAAAAAGCAAAAGAAAACAAAAGAGAAAATGAGAAAAAGAAGAAAAGAAAAAGAAAGAGAAGTTTGTATTGTTGTATATAGTTCAATAAGCTTTGATTACTCTCCCCGATGATATATTTAATGTCATTTTGGAACTCGTTTTCCAATTTTGATATTGCCCGCATATCCCATTATCCCGAGTTTTCATTCCGAACACTTTGAATTCGTACATATATTCCTTCGTTTCGTACCTTAGCCATACCTACATTATAACCCTATTAAAGTCCTATGTGATCTTAGGTGCATGTAATTTAAAAGTCATAATAGTTGTGATAATCTGTGAAAATGCATTTCGCCTCTTTTAGTGAATGGTATCCTTTCATTGAGATTACGGTTTTTCAGTTTATATATAGCGTTCTTCATCTATGACATGTGTGTGGCCTAGTTTCCATTTACATTTACTATTTAGCCCACATGTCCCGTGTGTTACCTCCCTGTTTCGAGTGAAGTCACTTGATGAGTGTAATGCCCGTGAGGATTGAATATATGCTTGCTTTAATGTTTATCCGATTTATATAAGTTTTTCGCCAAATGACACTTTTCATGTGCTCGCTCCCCTCCCACATATTAAGGTTTCAATTCTATGAGGTGCATTCTATAATGTTAATGATTCGGACTCTTGTGTGAATTCATTCACTTTGCTAATAATGCATATGAAATCTTTTTCGTTGTTGTTGGGCTTTTCGCATGTTGATTGGACATATTTTGAGGAAACCATATGATGTTTGTGGGTAGCATCCCTGAAAACCCTCACGAGACGACACTCGTCCACTAGGGTAACCTAGGGGTTTAACGGCTTATTGCATATGCTAAATACAATCGTGTTCCCTACGAAAGTGGCAATTATATTTCGATGCATATATACGTTTTGTATTTCCTTCTGTGGACTGGTTTTGTTTGTTTCATCACTAGGGACTAACAATGTGTAAGTTAGGGGGTGTGATTCGTATCGAATATTGTATATTTCCGCCCGTTATCCTTATGCATTCTAGCTCTTTTATGGTCCTAAATGCCTATAATTATGCTCATTAACCAGACAACCTTGGATTTGGATATATACATGCTTTGCAGGGGTTATTTGTGCTTTTGTAGGTATTGGAACGCTAAAAGTGAGGATCCGTTGCATTTCGGAGAAGTTTCGTCGCTAGACGCTACTTCAAGGGCATTTTAGTCAATTCACATTTCTTATTCGGCTCATGTAAATTCCACGGATGCGTATTTCATTGAGTTAGCATCGCGTGGCCATAAACGGTGCATCGTTTGGAGTTCGGACGAAGAGGCTAGGCTCGTTTCCGTAATGGACCTTTTCCCCCTCATCATGGACCAAATGCAGCCTAAAAACAGAGTACCGGTCGACCGCGTACAAGGGACCGATCGACCGTGGTTTCAACTTTTGCCATGGGAAGGAGACAGTATGCTTTGGCTTAAGGGACCGGTCGACCGCGCCCCTGCGACCAGTCGACCGGTATTGCCAGATATTTTGGGCTCTTTCCTCTTTCTTTCCTTTTTCCCTTATTTTTTCCCACTTACTATAAAAACCCATTTTTGGTTTTAATTCAGATATACTTAGTTAGAATAGATTGTAGAGAGTGGTAGTTAGGGTTTGGGTGGTTTTGGATGGTTCTTCTTCATTTATACTTGGTTTGACACCCCATTTGTTGTGTAAGTTGACTATTCATCATCCTCTCCTTTTAGTTTAAGTTGTATTTCCTTTGTTTCCATTGTTGTAGTATAATTTACAAGCTTTATAATTTAGGTTTACATGCTTTGATTACTTGCTTTGTAGTGTAATTTTACCGTGTTTATTTACCGCTTTCCATTTATCGCGTTTTTAACATGCTTTCTAGGTAACTTAAATTAGGTTGTGTTTGAATTGAACTCACTCGAGTTGACGCGTTGCTTTGCTTTGGTGATGGAGTTTACGGCTCTATTTCGGGTGCGTTGTCCTATTTATTACGCTTAGGAGATTTGACGGGGCATATCATGTATGTCCCGTGCTTACGACCTTTCGCGCGTAATTTCCGGGATATTTGTTGATGCCAAAATCTTATTAGGCTTTTATGACGATTTAGGGCGTAACAACCCTTGATTTAATTAACTGTCGAAACGAGATGCATTTGTAATAACTCGTCGACCCATGTGACCATTTTATACTAATTAACTCGGGTGAGGGATATTCGACGCATCCTATAGTTTTTATTCGCTTTGTTAATTTTAGTTTAAATACACTCATTTCTAGTTTATCTTTTATTGCTTTTTAGTTAACAAATTACCTTTTGCACTTTTATTTAGAATTATTAAACCAATTAAATTCTAACAACTCGTCTCTGTGGATTTTCGATACCCGACTTACCGCTATACTCACCCGTTGAGTGTAGTCGTAGTTTAGGTTTTTGTATAGTTCAGGTGAGCCGAACACAAAACGACCGGCGCGTAGGTGACTCTCACGCCGCGGCAAAACCCTGTCTATCAACCTCCATAACAACTGGTGGGGCACCAAGGAGGGTTATAAAGGTATTTCCAGTGGGGTTTTGATTTACAAAATCTACCATTTTCAACTTGATTTTGAGGACCCTCCCTTGGGATTTTAGAAAAACACCGAACATGAACCTGACTCCAATTTTTGTGTAGATTTCATTTCTGGAGTCGGATTTTGGAGGTAGAGAAATTTAGTGCTAGAATTTCTAAGATTTCACAATAAGGTGTCTAAGAGCAAGTATTCCTCTACTTTTATCCTTAACTTCTCTATTTGTTGAACATTGCCTAAACCTAATATGAATTGGTATTAAAAGACATTAGGAACATAATTATGGGAAGAATAATCCAATTTATGAGTATTCATATGGTTGAATGAAATAAACATGTTAGAACTTGTGAATTGGATATACTACACATGCTCGTATTTTTATATGAAACTTGAATTTTTTAGAATTGGGAATTTGACATTGAAATTTAGAATCACGATGACAGCTTTAGGGTTTCATGGGTATTCTAGAACCCGAATTTGATACGTAAATGAATTGAAAACTCCTAGGTAATGGTACAATTTGTGATTTGATGTCTATGTTGGGAATTATTTACTAAATTAAAGTAGTCATCATATGAGAAAAGGGTATTATAGGGATATGGACCTTGTGTTAATCAAATAATGAAACAAAAAGACCAATATCAAACGAATAGGTATATTAGGTCCAAATGAATAAATGGTGTTTAAAAGGTTTAACCCCTTGGTTATGTCATTGAAATGCATTTAGTGTTAAGAAATGTTAAGTTTTTCTTTGTACACTTTGGTTGTTAGGAAATTCCCACAGTGTGAAACATTTCAATGCAGATTAAAATAATGGATTATGAAATCTTGCTTGGAAATTTGCCTTAAACGCATATAATTGGGAATTATAAATATAATGAATGAAATGAGACATTCTTAGAGACTATAAATTATTATATGGAAGTTGTTGGCTCTAAACATTTGTTGTTAAATTTAAAAGTTATATGTTAATTAATATGTGTATTGGGATAATTGGGTTGATAATTCTAATTCTAAGCCTATGTTGTTAAAGTGAGAAATCATATGTTGATTTATTTGGGAATATTGCGTGGTACCATATGAACAATTATCTTAGAAAGTTATAATTATTGGATGTGTTGGCATCGTTGAATTATTGGGTTGAATATGATATACGCCGTGTGTAGAGATTGTGATTTGGTAAGTGGTAAAATAAATGATATATTGATTTAACCTTGATAATTATTAGTGATAGGAAGTAATTTTAATCTTAGTGTTGCAAGTATGACTTTATGTGTTAGATGAAGGGTACTCTGACGATATATACGATGTTAAGGGCAATAATATAATCACTAGATAACGATGAGGGAAGTTATTGTTTATATTGTTGATTATAAGTTTTGGAAGAGATACGATATTTACCATTTGGAGCTACGATATTTGGGATTGAATATTGGTGCATTATGAGTTATAACATTGGGGATATGTACATGTATGGTTGGAATAATTATTGTATTAAGGGCAGTTGTATTAGCACAAGGAGTTAACTTGATATTTTAAAGTCATAGTCATTATCTTGAATGATTGAGTTACTTTAACGAGAATATGGGTTTGTAGTAAATAAGAATTTTAAGAATAAATTAGAACACTTGGGACTATGATAAATTGGTTAAGTTAGATTCCATGAGGGTTAAGTATGTCGAATTAAGTAGTTTTAAATTAATATATATATATATATATATATATATATATATATATATATATATATATAGACACACACACACACAAATTAAGTGATGGTTTAAGTAATGAGCAGTTAAGATATGATTATTGTAGAGTCTTGACAACTGTCTGACCTAGACAAAAGTGTATAAGGGGTTTCCAGTTTGGATTTCATTTTTGATACATCCCATTCATTGAGCATAGGGAAGTTCAGGAGTTAAGATTCTAAGATATGTTTCTAGTTTAAAGTTATCTTAGGTTAATACAATAAAATGAATATTGGGGGTCTAGTGGTTATTTATCTATGTGATATATTAATAAAAGAATCATTTCAAAAGCACATGACAATATTATATATATGTGTGTATGGAATTTTGTAAGGATACATAAAGGCAATGAAGTCTAAAAGTGACTAACATGAAGGTACCATTTAAAAGTATATATACGTGTTGAAATTGGTACGCACTAGAAAAATGAAAATTTTTAAACAAATGAATTAAGAGTGGATAAATATTATTCTTATATTGATGACCCTATGTATGGGTCCACTTATGTTATAATATTATCATGGATATATTTGGGTGGATAAGGTTGGATTTTGCATCATGGGGCTTGGTAACCTCAATGGGTACTTGAGGCCAGACACGATTACGAGGATCTTATTAGCGGCGTTTTGAGTGGATATGGGTGGATTTCGTATCGTGGGGATTGGTGAACTCAAAGGTATTGGGGGGTAGACATGATTAGTATGATATTTATTTATGTTATGGTTTATACGTTATTGTTATGTGTGGTGTGGGACTAGTTAATTGATTGAAATTATAGCTCTTAAATTATGAATAATGAGAAACATTTTTATGATACGACTATGCCGAATTATTCCTCGTCTCTTATTTGTAGAAATTATTTTCTAACCTATGGTTATATACTATTTGTTTAAATTAAATATTCCGTTGTATTATTTAGTACATCTAGTAGTTATGATTAGGTTTGTGTACCCTAATTGGGATCATGTAGCTGGTATACTTGTTGGGTTTTAAACTGCTCTTCATTGACTAAAATTTTATGTTTTGATTTAGAGTTGAATTGTAACTATAATTGGAATGGTAGTTTGGATACTCGTGGATAGAAACCAAGAATGTTGGTACACTAGGAGTATTTGGGGATTACTTATTTATATTATTTAGTTTTCTTCCAAGCATTGAATATAAGACATGGTTTTATGGTGTAGTTACCTTATATTATTCGAAGATAGTGAATTGATTGTACTTAGAGTATTTCAATAAATGGAATTGTTTATACGTGGTAATTTATAAAGTTGTTTCTCATAGATTATTATTATTAGGAAAAGTTTTAAATTGTCTCATATTTCTATCACATGTTGCGAATGATATTTTAATTTGTTTCACTTTTGAGTATTTATTAATTAAGCATGGTCACCTTAATTATTATAATTCTTGATATTACACCATCGACCATCTAGAGACTTATAGATCACTCATTCTATTATAGACACCCCGGATGTGGTTCTGTTCAGATCCTTTTGACTACTTTGAGAGGAATGGCTATGCATTGGTTTTCCAAGCTCAAGTTAGGAACCATTGGGAGCTTCCTTCAGATGTCAAGGTCCTTTAATAGCCATTTCATAAGATCTTAAAAAATGAGGAAGCATGCCACTTACCTCATCCATTTTAGGGAAAAAGACCGATGAAGCTCTTAGAGAGTATGCCAAGAGATTCAACTAAGAGTGTCTCCAAGTTGCTAAATGACACTATTCGTGTAACTGCCATCATCCCAAGATTCACCTCACAAGATTTTATGAGATATTTCGAAAAGAAGGCTCCAAATTCCATAGCTGATCGAAAGATCTTAGAAGTATATGCATGCCGATGATGTAATCTCAGTAAGGTATTCCATGCCACCCCTCAGCAAGGATAAAGGAAAGACATCTTCTCTTTCCTTGGGAAATCTACTAAGCCACTGAGTCCTAGAAAAAAAAAAGGCAGAGGTAAAAAGAATGGAACTCCGGAAGCTAAGAACTTCACCATGATCACATGTACCATTGAAGAAGTCTTTATATCAAGATAAGCTCAGGATCTCTTATATCTTCGCAAGATTATGAGAGCTACGAAGGACAAGAAGGATACAAAAGTATTGTAGGTTACATAGTAACATGTCCACAATACCATCGATTGCTTTAGACTCAAACATGTTATGAAGGGAGTGATCGAGAAGGCATACCTCAAGGATTTTGTACCTAAAATGCCGATAGAGGTCAACGCAATGAAAATAATCAAAATAACAAAAATAAGCATGATGTCCCAATGATTGATGTACATATATTTTTCAGAGGTATTTTTTGGTTCTGGACTTTCCTCCACGATGATAAAAGCCCACCTTAGCAGTATCCAATAGAAATAGGTGAAGGTTAAGAGTGTTTCTCTCCTATATAAGTCCCCAAAAGGAGTTCTGATGATAGTTTTTCAAAACCAAAAATCCGAAGGGCCCTCCTACCCATGATAACCTTTTCATCATCTAAGTGACCATGGGGAATCCTAGCATGAAGAGGATATTTCTTGACACTATGAGCTCAATGGATATTTTTTTCTTAGATGATTTTAAAGCCATGAGCTTGACATTAAGCACACGTAGTTAGTCACCACTCCTTTGATTGGGTTTAAAGAAGAATGAACCAATTCTCTGGGGTATGTCACTTTTCCCCTCATGATTGGATCGAAAGATTACTACTCTACCATATGGAAATAGTTCTTGGTGGTATATCTCCACTCAATTTATAATGTGATCTTCGGTTGACTCTCACTCAATGATTTGGATGTTGTCATATCCACACGGAGGCTAGTAATGAGGTTTTCAACCCCTAAGGGTGTGGGAAAAGTGCACGGGGGCTAAAAAAGGTAAATGAATGTTACAAAACTTCTATAAGAGAAAATAAGAAATCACTTGAGACCTCCCAATGCCGATCATAGGTCCCATAAAGTTTACTAAGGTTCCTCAAATTATTTTAAGAAATCTTATCTCCTCCACCACCAATGTTTGAGCTCCCTCTAGAGATCTTGGGAATATACTTTATAAACTTGAATAGTTTAAAACCATGATATGAGGAGAAGGAATAAAGAGGTTCTGATTATTATGTGCATTTATGTAGAGGACCCAACAAAGGAAATACAAATTGGGTTGGCCTAAGATCCACCCTTAGAGAGGAGATCATCCCATTATTAAAAGAAAATAAAGACGTGTTTGCATGGAATCACTCAGATATGATCGGCTAGACCCTGAGTTTATGGTCCACCACCTTAGTGTGGACCCAAACCACAAGCTTATCCAATAAAAGAAAAGGTTATTTGGTCCATAATGTAACATTGATGCAGCGGAGGAGGTTGACAAGTCCTTGAATCTAACTTAATCAAAGAGGTGAAGTATACAAAATGGATCTCAAACATAGTACTTATTCCCAAAGCCAACAAAAATGGAGAATTT
This sequence comes from Sambucus nigra, assembly GCA_949130495.1. NCBI lineage: Eukaryota > Viridiplantae > Streptophyta > Magnoliopsida > Dipsacales > Adoxaceae > Sambucus > Sambucus nigra. Next base: position 173,591,137 of record OX422218.1, on the reverse strand, counting down.
GTGTTGACTTTACTGGCCTTAACAAGGCATGATCAAAGGATTTCTATCCTCTATCTCGGATTGACACCTTGGTGGACTCAACATTCGATTATGAGATCCTCTCATTTTTAGATGCTTATTATCGGTACAACGAGATCAGAATGGCCCCTACGGATGAAGGCATGATCTCATTCATTACGAACAATGGTACCTATTGTTATAAAGTTATGCCTTTCGGACTAAAAAATGAAGGCACTACTTACCAAAGGGTGGAGAACTCCATTTTTTAAGACCTCATTGGAAAGACCATAAAGGTCTATGTTGATGATAAGGTGGTCAAAATCTTGGAAGCTCAGGGCCATGTGTTGAACCTCAGAGAGACTTTCATCATCCTCAAGAGGAACCAAATGATCCTCAACCCAAAGAATATATGATTTTGTGGCTGTTAAAGGTAAGTTCCTGGACTTTATGTTCACCAGACGAGTCATAGAGTACAATCTAGAAATGATTCAAGATCTTTTAGACATGAAGTCTCCAAGAACAGTCAAAGAGGTTTATAGTCTACCTAGGAGAGTTTCTTCACTCAAACGTTCTATATAAAAGACCATAGACAAGTACCTATCATTCCTTAAAATACTAAAGAAGGACTTTGAATGGACTTCTGATGTTGAGGAATCCTTCCAAACGCTCAAGAAGTACCCAAGCTCCCCACCTCTATTATCCTAAACCATCAATGGTGTATATTTATACGTGTACCTTGTTACTTCACTAAAAACTATTAGCTCATCCCTGATCCAAAAATAATTTGTGGTTTAATACCATGTTTATTATGTTAGTCGATCTCTACAAGGGGCTAAAAGCAAGTACCCGATGATGGAAAATCTCACCTTATGCCTCATCATCTCAGCCGAACATCTGAGGCGCTACTTTTAATATCATACCATTTTAGTCACTACTAATCAACCACTTAGAAAAATCCTCCTCAATCTTGATACCTCATAAAGTCTTGTCAAGTGGTATATGGAGTTAAAGAATTCAATATCAAGTATCAACTGTCGAGTGACGGGAAAACCTTAGTTAACCTCATTGCGGAGTTCAAAAACTTGGAATAGGCGGGGGAAGAGGCCAAGAGTTATGAAAATAAAGAAGCCAAGGCAAAGAAACACAAACAATCACTATTTCTAAAAGATGAACCCCAACTCTAAAACATGGGTCTTCCACGTGGATAGTTCTTCCAACAGCCCAGGCAACGGAGTTAGACTTCATTTGGTAATCTCGAAAGGAGGTACAATCTCGTTCTCTCTCTCTATCCCTTCATTTTCAATTCAATACCTCTAACAATAAGGAAGAGTATGAAGACTTGATGACAGGCTTAGACCTAACCATCCATTTAACATCAAAATAGGTGGATTCCATTAGCGACTCTTAGTTAGTTATTATACAATTCACTAGGGGGAGGTGACAAGATGGAAGGGTACTTAGTAATTATAAATGACCTCATCTAGATAATTCCAAGATTCTATATCAGGAGGGCCCTCAAGAAAAAATTTAGAAGTTTTCCAACTCGTATAATTGGCCTTATCAGATGAAACGAACCCCAAAGTCTTGGTTCTTACTTTGGTCCAGTCGATCATCACCTAGATCCAGATCAACATAGAAGAGGTTGAACAGAGGTCTCACTAGACCACTCCCATCAAAGCCTTTCTCAAAGATGGTGTCCTTAGGTTCCAGATACTATACGAGGAGTGGGGTATTATTCGAGAATGGAGACTGCTTAGCATCTCAATAATTCCTTAGACTAACAAAATCTAGTTACATACTCAAAGACCTCTTTGAAGCTATATGTGGTGCTCACACAAGCCCAAAGACCTAGTTTACAAGTTCTTAAGGCAATGGTACTTCAGGCGAACCTTAGAAAAGTAGCTATAGACATGGTTTCGCATTGTGATAAGTGTTACAGGTTTGCCTCTATTCCAAAGCAACCAATGGAGAAAATGGTTTAGAAGCTAAGTCCGTGGCCTTTTTCCCAGTGAGAAGTGGATTTCGTAGGGCCTTTACCCCTCAGCAAAGGACAAAAAAAGTTTGGTAATATGACTTTTGATTACTTTACCAAGTTCGTTGAGGTTGAGCCCTTAGCCACTTTCACGTAAAAAAGACCATGTATTTCATTTGTAGGTTCATATTTCCTCAAGATCATCTCAAATAATGGAAAATAGTTTGACAACATACCCTTCCAGGATTTGTAGTCACACTACACCATAAGTAACCACTACTCATATGAAGGCCACCCTCAGTTCAATGGCTATGTTGAAGTAACTAGCATAATCATCTTCCATAATTTTAAGAAGATGCTAAAAAAAGCAAAAGGGATTGGGTTGAGGAAGTTTTGAGCATTTTTTCGGCCTATATCACTACACCAAAATAGATGATTTGTAAATGGCATTAGCTACGATAAATGACCTTTGTCACTGCTATTTACCGTCACGATATAGGGGTGACAAATAATATTTATCACCCCTTGAAGTAGTGACAAATAGTCTGTGTCACCCCCAAGGGGTTATAAAATATGATGGCAATAACCCTGCCCTTTTGTCACCACTGAAAGCAGTGATAAATATGATGTTTGTCTGTGCTATTAGCAGTGACAAATCCAATATTTGTCAGTTCTGAGAGCGGTACAAGTTTGTCACCGTTGATAGTAGTGACAAATCTGATATTTTTCACTGTTGTGAGCAGTGACAAATTCAATATTTATCACTGATGACAGCGGTGACAAGTTTATCTTACCACTAATAGTAGTGAAAATTTTGATGTTTGTCACTGCCGACAACAATGCCAAATCTGATGTTTGTCACTTCATTTACTAGTGACATTTTATTTTATATTTTTAAAGCAATTGGCACGATTTTCTTTTATATTTCGTACAATCCATATATCTTGTAGGCATAGAACCTATTCAAACCTAAATTAACATGTCACTGATGATAGTAGTGACAAATCTTATATTTTTCACTCCTTTTCGCAGTGATAAATTCCATATTTTTCACTACTAACAGCGGTATCATCACTGATAGCAGTGATACCAGTGACAAACAACGAATTTATCACTTCTATTTAGCAATGAAAAGTTATTTTATATTTTTTTAAACAATTGGCATAGTTTCCTTTATATTTCAGACATTCCAAAAATCCTGTAGGCATAGAACCTATTTAAACCTAAATTAACATCAACAATAATATCACATAATTCCATTTCGAGCATCATACGAGTCTAAAAAAATAGACATAATTTCTGTCAAATTTCGAATGTTCCAATTATCCTGTAGACATAAAACATGTTTAAACTTAAATTTAACATCAAGAATAATATCACATAAGCCCATTTCGAGCATCATACAAGACCAAAAAAACAAAATAAACCCATCCCGAATGCCAAATACAAAATGAACATCGAAACAAAATTAAACTAACATATATAATGTGGCTCCTACTAGTATTAAAGCTCCCACACTTCATGAAGTCGAGGTATATGAACCGTGGGGGGTATTGCTGCAGTAACAACCTCCCTCATGTACTTGGAGTACGCTTGTTGATCAAGTTCAATGAAGTAAAATCCTTTACATGTGGCTCATTGGTATCCATTGACTTGTGATTGTGTTACTTTCCATGAAGTGTATACACCCGGACTTCATCCTTTGAATACTATGTATGTCTGGTATGCCATGTGTATAATTGTAAACATTCAAATCTAGTTATTAAAATTTCGAAACAAAGTTAAAGTTAGAATTAGATAATTTATTTGCAGTTATTGGATAATCTTCGTTTGAACAGTTCATATATAAAACCTGACCTCCACCCCACCTCCATTACACACCAAATGAACCCCACCCACAAATAAGATTTGAAAACTCTTAAAATTTTTTGAAAAAAATCGACAGAGTCTCATTTGATTATACATGAAAACCAACACGCTTAATCATCATAATTTCAATAAACAACACAACAATAATCTACCAATTTTAATCTACCAATTTTAATCCCTTCAAATATCCCCGTAAGAGCCATGAAAACTTTGCAAAATACCAATGTAACTCATAGTAACTGAATGCAATCACGGGGCTCCCGGCTTGAGAATATAATGATAACGTTCAAATCTTTAGACCTAGGCTTAAAAACATGTTATTAGAGGTTTAAAACCCAAAATAACACCCAAACAGCCTCGTAAAAGACACAAACACCTTGCACAAGACCAATATGCACTCAGATTATGCACTCAGATTTTACAAGTGTCATTAGTCCCGTACGAGGTGTTCATGCCTTTTATGGTGCCGTTTGGTGGTTGTTTTGCGTTTGCAACCTTTAACGACATGTTTTTAAGTCTAAGTCCATATATTTGAAAATTATCATCATATTCTCAAATTGGCCCTCCCGTGAATATGTTGTTAGTTCCTATAAGTTACATTGGTCCCATGTGAGGTGTTCGTGTCTCTTAAGGGGTCCGTTTGGAGGCTATTTTGGGTTTTTGATATTAAAGGCATGTTTTTAAGCCTAAGTCAATATATTTATAAATTATCATCATATTCTCAAACTGTGAGTCCCGTGATAATGTGGTTAGTTCTCAGGAGTTACATTGCTCCCGTGCGAGATGTTTGTGTCTCTTACGGAGTCTGCTTGGGGGTTGTTTTGGTTTTCACCCTATAGCGGCATGTTTTTAATCCTAACTCTAAACATTTGAAAATTATCATATTCTCAAATGGGGAGTCCTGTGACTATGCAAACAGTTCCTACGAGTTACATTAGTCCCGTGCGAGGTGTTCATGTCTCTTACAGAGCCATTTGGGGGTTGTTTTGGTTCTTCTCCCTTTAACGACATGTTTTTTAACCCAAGTATAGATATTTGCAAATTATCATCCTAATCTCAAATTGGGAATCCCGTGACTACGCAGTTAGTTCCTACAAGTAACATTCCCATGCGAGTGTTTGTTCCTCTAATGGGGTTGTTTATGGCTGTTTTTCAATTTTCCCCTTTAACGGCATGTTTTTATGCCAAATTCTTGATATTGGAAAATTATCATTGTATTCTCAAACCATAAGTCCCGTGACTACGTGATTAGTTCCTATGAGTTACATTGGTCCCGTGTGAAGTGTGAAATGGCTTTTACGGGGTCTTTTCGAGGTTGTTTTGGGTTCTCACCCTTTAACATTATGTTTTAAGCCTAACTCTAAATATTTACAAATTATCATCATATTCTAAATCCGAGAGTCGTGTGACTATGTAGTAAGTTCCTATGAGTTACATTGGTCCAGTACAATGTGTTCGTATCTCTTAAGGTTCTGTTTCAGGGTTATTTTGGGCTTTAATCCTTTAACGGTATAGTCTTAAGCCTAAATCTAGATATTTGCAAATTATTTCCATATTTTTAAACTAGGAGTCGCGTGACTATGTAGTTAATTCTTACAAGTACATTGGTTCTGTGCGAGGTGTTCATGTCTCCTACGAGGTTTCTTTGGGGCTATTTTGGGTTTTAAATATCTAACGGAATGTATTTAAGCCTAAGTATAGATATTTGCAAACTATCATCATATTCTCAAAGAAAGAGTCATGTGAGTATGAAGTCAGTTCCTATGAGTTACATTGGTCCCGTACGAGGTGTTCGCGCCTTTTACGAGGTCGTTTAACGACTGTTGTCGGTCTTCACCCTCTAAGGACATGTTTTTAAGCCTAAGTTTAGAAATTTGAAAATTATCATCATATTCTCAAATTGGGAGTCCCGGGACTATGCGATTAGTTCCTATGATTTACATTGGTCTCGTTCAAGGTGCTTGTTCCTCTTATGGGACATTTGGTGGCTTTTTTATGGTTTCTCTCTTTAACGACATGTTTTTAAGCCTCAATGTAGATATTTGGAAATAATTGTCATATTCTCAAAACAGTAGTCCATTGACTATGCTGTCAGTTCCTACGAGTAACACTACTCTTGTACGAGGTGTTTATGTCTCTTACGGAGACCGTTTGGGACTGTTTTGTGTTTTTGCCCTATAACGGTATGTTTTTAAACCTAAGTCTAAATATTTTAAAATTATCATCATATTCTCAAATCGATAGTCCCGTGACTATACAGTCAGTTCCTTCTAGCTACATTGGTTGTGCCTCTTACAGGGATTTTTGGTGGTTGTTTTATATTTTCGCCCTTTGACAATAAGTTTTTAAGCCTGAGTGTAGATTTTTGTAAATTATTATCATATTCTCAAACTGGGAGTTCAGTGACTACACGGTCAGTTCTTACTATTTACATTGGTTCCGTGTGAGGTGTTTGTGTCTCTTATGGAGTTTGTTTAGATATTGATTTAGTTTTCACCCTATAATGGCATGTTTTTAAGCCTAACTCTAAATATTTCTAAATTATCATCATATTATCGAACGGGGAGTCTCGTGACTATGAGATCAATTCCTATGAGTTACATTGATCTCGTGCGAGGTGTTCGTGTCTCTTACGGGACTATTTTGGGTGTTTTTCATTTAACGACATGTTTTAAGTCTAAATCTAGATATTAGAAAATTATCATCATATTCTCATACCGGGATTCGCATGACTATACAATATGTTCCTATGAGTTACATTTTTCCCTTGCCACGTGTTCGTGCCTCTTACGAGGCCATTTGTTGTTATTTTTTTGTCCTTTAATGACATGTTTTTAAGCCTAAGTCTCAATATTGGAAAATTATCATCATATTATCAAACAAAACCTCTAACGACAGATTTTTAAGCCTACGCATATATATTTACAATTTATCATCATATTCTCAAATTGGGATTCTCGTGACTATGCGGTTAGTTCCTACGAGTTATATTGGTTCAGTGTGAGGTGTTTGTGACTCTTATGGGTCGTTTGGTGGTTATTTTTGGTTTTCTTCATTTTACTGCATATTTTTAAACCTAAGTCTACAAATTTACAAATTTTCATCATATTCTCGAATTGGGAGTCACATTACTGTGTTTTAGTTCTTACGGGTTACATTGGTCCTGTGGAGGTGTTCTTATTTTTTACGGGGACTTTTGAGAGTTATTTTAAGTTTTCTCCCTTTAACAGCATTTTTTTAATCCTAAGTCTGTATATTTATAAATTATCATCATATTCTCAAATCGAGAGTCCCATGACTATGTGGTTAGTTCCTACGAGTTGCATTGGTCCTGTGCGAGGTGGTCGTATATCTTACGGGGCCGTTTAGGGGTTGTTTTATATTTTAATCCTCTAACAACATGTTTTTAAGCCTATGTTCATAAATTTTCAAATTATCATCACATTCTCAAATCGAGAGTCCCGTGACTACGCATTCAGTTGCTACGAGTTACATTGGTCCCGTGCAAGGTGTTCGTGTCTCTTACGGGATCGTTTGGTGGATGTTTTGCATTTTTTTCCCTTTAACAACATGTTTTTAACACTAATTTTTAATATTTGAAAATTATCATCATATTTTCAAATCGAACAATCTCGTGACTACATGATCAGTTCACATTAGTTACATTGGTCCTGTGCGATGTGTTCGTCTCTCTGACGGGGCCGTTTATGGCTATTTTCTTTTTTCCCCTTTAACGGGATATTTTTAAGTTCGAGTCTTGAGATTTACAAATTATCATCATATTGTTAAATTGGGATTCTCGTGACTACGTGACCATTTCCTATAAGTTACATCAGTTACGTGGGAGTTGTTCGTGCCCCTTACGAGGTTGTTTGGTGGTTGTTTTGCATTTTTGCACTCCAACGACAAGTTTTTAAGCCTAAGTCTTCAGATTTGCAAGTTATCGTCAAATTCTCAAGTCCCAAGTTCTTTGGCTATGCGGTTAGTTACGTTCATCCCTGTGAGGTGTTCGTGGCTCTTACGGGACCGTTTGATAGTTTTTTTACGTGTTCACCCTTTAATGACATGTTTTAAGACTAAGTATCGTAATTTGCAAATTATTGTTATATTCTCAATCTTGGAGTCAAATGACTAAGCGGTCAGCTCTTACGAGTTACATTGATCATGTGTAAGGTGTTTGTGTCTCTTGCGGGTCCTTTGAGGGTTGTTTAGGGTCTTTACCTTTTAATGTCATATTTTTAATCCTATGTCTTGATATTTAAAAATTTTCATCATATTCTCAAACCAGGCATCCCATGACTTTGCGGTCAATTCCTACGAGATATATTGGTCCCATGCAAGGTGTTCATGGTTTGATGGTTCATTTTCTTTTTCACCCTTTAGCGACATGTTTTCAAGCCTAAGTATAGATATTTGAAAATTATCATCATATTTAAAAAACAGGAGTCCCGTGACTATGTCGTTAGTACCTATGAGTTGCATATGTCCCGTGTGAGGTATACATGTCTCTTACGGAGACATTTGGGGGTTGTTTTGGGTTTTTTCCCTTTAACGACATGTTTTTATGCCTACTTCTATATATATACAAATTATCATCATAGTCTCAAACTGAGAGTCCCGTGACTACGCGATCACTTCCAACAAGTTACATTTATCCCGTGGAAGGTTTTCATGTCTTTTACAGAGCCTCTTGGGAGTTATTTATGGCCATCTCCCTTTAAGGACATGTTTTAAGCCTAAGTCTAGATATTTTTAAATTATCATCATATTCTCAAACTGGGAGTTTTGAGATTACACAGTCAGTTCCTACGAGTTACATTGGTTCCGTACGCGGTGTTTGTGCCTCTTACGAGGCTGTTTGGTGGTTGCTTTGCAATTGTCCCTTTAATTACATGTTTTTAAGATTAAATCTTAATATTGATAAATTATTATCTTATTCTCAAACCGAGAGTTCTGTCACTACGCAATCAGTTTCGACGAACCGTGTGAAGTGTTTGTGTCACTTCGGGGCCTTTCGGGTTTGTTTTGGGTTTTCTCCCTTTAACGACATGTTTTTAACCCTAAGTCGACATATTTACAAATTATCATCATATTCTCAAATCGGGAATCCTGTGATTAAGCGGCCAGTTCCTAGGAGTTTCATTAGTCCCATGCGAGGTTTTCATATCTTCAGGGGCCTTTTGGGGGTTGTTTTGGGTTTTGAACCTCTAACAACATGTTTTAAGCCTAAGTCTACAGATTTGTAAATTATCATTATATTCTCAAATCGGGAGTCCCGTGACTGCTCGGTTAGTTCGTACGAGTTATATTGATCTCGTGCGAGGTGTTCATTCCTCTCATGGGTTCGTTTGGTGGTTGTTTTGGGTCTTCACCCTTTAATAACATTTTTTATGCTTAAGTCTAGAACTTTGTAAATTATCATCATATTCTCAAATCGGGAATCCTATGACTACGTGATTAGTTTCTACGAGTTACATAGGTTCCGTGCGAGGTGTTAGTGCATCTAATAGGGTCGTTTGTTTTTTTTTTTTTGCATTTTCCTGCCTTAGCGACATGATTTTAAGCCTATGTTTAGATATTGGAAAATATTCATCTTATTCCAGAATTGGGAGTCCCGTGACTATGTGGTCAGTTTCTATGAGTTATATTGATCTCATATGAAGTGCTCATGTCCTTTAGAGAGCCTTTTCAGTTTTTTGGGGGGTTTTCCCTTTATCGGCATAGTTTTAAGCCGAAGTCTTGATATTTGCAAATTATCGTCATATTCTCAAATTCTGAATCCCATGACTATTCGGTCAGTTCCTACGAGTTACATCGGTCTCGTGCAAAGTGTTCGTGCCTCTTACGGGGCCATGTGATACTTGATTTTCCTTTTTGACTGATAACAACATGTTTTAAGCCTAAGTAAAATTTACAAATTATCGACATAATTTTGAACTAGAAGTCCCGTGACTATATGATTAATTCCTACGAGTTACATTGGTCCCGTGTAAGGTGTGTGTACGGGGCCGTTTGGGGGTTATTTTTTTTTGCCCTACAATGCCGTATTTTTAAGCCTAAGTCTATTTATCTTCAAATTATCACCATATTCTCAAATCTAGAGTCCCATGACTACGCGATCAATTCCTACAAGGTACATTGGAATCTTGCAATGGTCCATGTCTCTTACGGGACCATTTGGGGGCTATTTTGGTTCATCTTCTTTAACGGTATATTTTTAAGTCTAAGTCTAGATATTTGAAAATTATCATTATAATCTCAAATTATAATTCCCGTGAGTACGCGATTAGTTCCTACGAGTTACACTTGTCCCGTGTGAAGTATTAATGTCTCTTACGAGGCCTTTTCGTGGCTATTGTGGTTTTCCCCCTTTAATGGTATATTTTTAAGCCTAACTCTATATATTTACAAATTATCATCATATTCTCAAATAGGGAGTCCCGTGACTATAGAGTCAGTTCTTATGAGTTACATTGGTCCAGTGCAAGGTGTTCGTATCTCTTACATCTTCCTTTGGGGGTTATTTTTGGTTTTAAACCTATAACAGCATGGTTTAAGCCTAATTAAAGAAATTTAGAAATTATCATCATATTCTCAAACTGGGAGTCACGTGACTACACGATAATTTCCTACGAGTTACATTGGTCTCATGCGAGGTGTTTATGCTCTTAAGAGGCCATTTGGGGGCTATTTTGTGTTTTAATCCACTAACGTCATGTTTTTAAGCCTAAGTCTAGATATTTACAAACTATCATCATATTCTCAAAATGGGAGTCGTGTGACTATGCAATCAGTTCCTACGAGTTACATTAGTCTCGAGTGGGGCCGTTTGGGTTTTCCCCCTTTAACAGCATATTTTTAAGCCTAAGTCTAGATATTTACAAATTATCATCATAATGTCAAACTGGGAGTCGTGTGACTACGCACTCAGTTCCTACGAGTTACATTGGTCACGTGGGAGGTGTTTGTTCCTCTTACGGGGCTATTTGGTGGTTGTTTTGCATTTTTTCACTTTAACGGCATATTTTTAAGCCTGTCTAGATATTAGAAAATTATTGTCTTATTCTCAAATCAGGAGCCCGTGACTACGCAGACTGTTCCTACGAATTACATAGTCCTAGGTGAAGTGTTTGTGTCTCGTACGGGGCCTTTTCGGGGTTATTTTGATTTTTTCCCCTTAACAGCATATTTCTAAGCCTATGTCTAGATATTTGCAAATTATCATCATATAATCAAATCGTGTGTTTTGTGACTATGCAGTCATTTCCTACGAGTTACTTTGCTCCCGTACAAGGTGTTCATGACTCTTACAGTGTCGTTTGATATTTTTTTGCATTTTTTCCCTTTAATGGCATGTTTTTAAGCCTAAGTGTAGAAATTTGCAAATTATCATCATAATCTCAAATCGGGAGTCCTATGACTATGCGATTAGTTCTTATTAGTTACATTGGTCCCGTGTGAGGTATGCATGTCTCTTATTATGCCGTTTGGGTGTTGTTTTCGGTTTTCACCCTTTAACGTCGTATTTTTAAGCCTAAGTCTAGATATCTTCAAATTATCACCATATTCTTAAATCGAGAGTCTCATGACTATGCAGCCAGTTGCTACAAGGTACATTGGTCCCGTACGATTGGTACCGTTTGTGAGCTATTTTGGGGTTTTGACCTTTAATGGAATGTTTTTAAGCTCAAGTCTAGACATTTGCAAATTATCATCATAATCTCAAACTGGGTGTCCCGTGACTATGCAGTCAATTCCTACTAGTTACATTAGTCCCGTGCAATGTGTTCATGCCTCTTATGGGGTCGTTTTGTGGTTGTTTTATGTTTTCGCTCTATAGTGGCATGTTTTTATTCACAAATCTAGATATTGGCAAATTAGCATCTTATTCTCGAATTGGTAGTCCTGTGACTGTGTGGTCATTTCCTAAGGGTTACATTGGTCATATGTGAAGTGTTTGTGTCTCTTACGGGGTCTTTTCGGGGATGTTTTAGTGTTTCATCATTTAACATTACATTTTTAAGCCTAAATGTAGATATTTACAAATTGTCGTTATATTATCAAACCGAGAGTCCGTGACTATTCTATCAATTCCTATGAGTTACATTGGTCCCGTGCGATGTGTTCGTGTCTTTTACGGGGACCTTTGAAAGTTGTTTTGGAATTTTGCCCTTTACGGTATATTTTTAAGCCTGAGTCACGATATTTACATATTATCATAATATTTTCAAACTAGGAGTCCCGTGACTATACGATCGGTACCTAAGAGTTACATTGGTCCCGTGCGAGGTGTCCATATCTCTTACAGGGACTTTTGGTGGTTATTTTGGGTTTTAAACCTCTAACGATATGTTTTTAAGCCTTAGTCCAACGATTTTTAAATTATCATCATATTCTCAAATTTGGAGTCACGTGACTACGTGGTTAGTCTCGTGCGAGATGTTAATATTTTTGGGATTTAAACCTTTAATGGCATGTTTTTAATCCTAAGTATAAAGATTTACAAATTATCGTCATATTTAAAATTTAAGTTTCTTAAATAAGTATATGTTTTATGTATTAGAACACAATCTAATAAAATAAAATTTTAAGGACTTCCTAGCATGCATGCACATGAAGTAATTATTATCAAACCATTAAAAACATTAAAAGAATGCCACTATGAACTAATTGAGATTGAGACGATGTACCCATGCATGAATAATTTAATTTGGAAACCAACAAGTGAGGGCAATGACCATATAATAGAAAGTAAGAAAAATAAAATTATACAAGAATACAATAGAAATAATAGATTTCACAATGATTATTTGAGTTTCAAATATAGCTATCTTTTTTTCTTTTACCGTTAAATGAATATTATGCTCCCCAAGGGCATCCATTGAGGTTGCAAGTTCGGCTTCTCTTGCCGCAACAGATTGATTGAGACGTGCCTTAGAATTGGCATCCTCATTAACATTTCTCCTATAAACTTCTAGTCACGCTCTCTTCAGCTCAAATAACGTACGATCCTTGTCTGCTTCACTCTCACCAATATTAGTCCATATTTGTTTCTCATCATAACATCAAAATCAATAATTAGTCGAAAGAGGATAGTATTACAAGGTATACTTTCCAACATTTTAGGAATCAACTAGGAAGTTTGAAATGAGATGAATAAGGAATAAAATTTATTGTGTAACACAATTAGTAGTATAATTACTTTATTTCTACCACAACAACTAATATTCTTTCCTCAAATTGCAAAAAATAGTAAAGAAAATGGCAGACAATTTGTGATTATGAATAAATTAGATATACCCTCTTGAACTCAATTCCCCTAATTAACCCCATCTAGGAAATAAGAAGTTGTTACAACTTCAACTCTCAACTTCTATGATAAAAACTAACTTAAAACTCAACCGCAACAAGCTTTGATCATTTTTCTTTCGTTTTCTATTTCTCATATAAAGAGGCTTTGTGTGTCCCTTTTCAAAACCCATAATCCTTAGCTCTACAACACCATGATCCCACCTAATTTTAGACACCAAAGCATTAAAAACGGAGAACAAAATTGAATTCAACCACCTTTGTTTTTTTATCACCGAAAAAGAAGGAAGAAAATTAAGGATCAAGCAGTTGGCAAGTAAAAAAATGCACTTCAATCCAAACGCCCTAACCAAGCATAGGTCACTCAAAACCCCACATAAATTCAACCCCCACCCATTATAAAACATCTTGAAAACCATGGAAAATAATCCAGAAGACCTCAATAAAACTCCATACACTATTCTTAAGAAACATATGAGGGTGAAGGAAAACAAGTTTGTATGTGTGGGGGTGTGTGTGAGAGAGAGAGAGAGGGAGATATTTGAAGTTCTTTGAGTAAAGAACTGTAAGAAGTTTTTATCAGGACACTGATAGGACTCCTTATCGCCAACACTAATGGACATGGCTTATGGAAGAGAAGAAGATGAGAGGGACGGAGACAACTTAAGGAATCATGGGCTTGAATCATGGGGAAGAGGAGAGAAGATGAGAGATGAGAGTAATGGCGGTAAAAATAAAATTAAGCGTTGGGAGGACACAGGCAAAAACTTTATAACGACTTATCAGTGACTAATTGGGCACAAAATTTATCACTCATCATGACAGTGAAAAATTGGGCACAAATTTTGTCACTTCTTATGGCAGTGATAAATTAATGTAAAAACCAAATTTTATTACTACTAATGGAAGTGACAAATATCAAGGACAAACTTTTCACTCACATTAGTAGTAACAAATACTAAAGGAAAAATTTTCCATTGTCGTTAGCAGTGACAAACCAATTCACTTAAATTTGTCACTACCTAGAAATTTTATCACTCCTAATGGAAGTAACAAATAATTTATTTTATCATGAAAATTTCTTTGTCACTACTCCCAACAATCATAAAGTTTGCCATTGCCACTAGTAGTGACAAGCTAATGGTGATAAAATTAATGTTTTGGTGTAGTGTATAACCACCGTCAGAGGTCTGACATGAGAAAATCCATTCTCCCTTACCATTAGCACTGAGATGGTGATCCCAAGAGAGGTTGAAGTACCTACACAAAGGGTAGCTCAGTTCGAACCAGGGGCTAACGACGAATGTCTCAAAAGGTCTTTGTATGAATTAGAGGAAATGAGAGAAGATTCACTGGTCCAAATGGCTATATACAAGTAGAAGATAACCTCTTACTCTAACAAATAGGTTTGCCACAGAGAATACAAGGTGGAAGACTTGGCCTTAAGAGAGGTCAACTTTGCAACCATAAATCCGAACAAAGGGAAGTTGGGACATAAATGGGAATGTCCCTATATGGTGGTCAGAATATCAAGATTGTGGTGATATTACCTCCTTAACATGGATGTATCCGAACTCCCATACTAAAAGAAGTACTATCAATGATGTATTCTACTACTTAAACGAAATGAAAAGAGCTCTTTTGTTACCTATGATTTCTTAATGTAATGTTCCCCCGTGAGTTACAAAGATTTAATCCTTGACTCCAGGACTAACCTAAGGTCTCAATGTAATGTGTTCCCATGAGTTATGAGTCTTTAATCCTTGGATTTAGGCATAACCTAATGTTTCAATACCCACATCGAGTTACAGGGATTCAATGCTTGAATTCAAACACATGGTTGGGGTCCATGATACCTCAAACTAATCAATAACGGAGTTATAGGGCCTCAATTCTTAGCTACTAAAGTGACCAAGGTCTTAAATGACACAGCAAGAGTTGAAAAGACTTCATCCTTGGTTCAAATTAATAGTCAAAGGTATAAAGATCTAAAAAAGACTAAGGGAATTTCCAATTCTTTCATCCTTGATTCCACGACAATAAAAATAAAGGACCTCTTTCTCACTAGGAAATGATTTCAAAAGATCAAGAAAAGATGCAAAAAACTTTGGCAAACCATTTGTTTAAACCCTAAAAGTTTGAAAAATAACCAAGGTTAAAAATCTGAGACTTAAAAAGCTTCCATTTTTTTTTTTTTTGGGGGGGGGGGGGGGGGGGTCTAAGTGTTTACACGAAAAATACTATTAAAAATTCCAGTTTTTATAAAAATACAAGCTCCCAACCTTATAAACTAAGGTTCAGAGGTCATAGAACCCTTAGTGGAACCTCAAACTTGTGCAATAAGGCTTTTATCCCGATAGCCTGAGTCCATAGGTCTTATAGACCATTGTGGGTGTGGCCGTCATGAGGTAGAGGCCGGGGTGTTCTCCCGAGGTGTATCCCTCTGTCCTTCCCCTTTCGACATGCTCGCGGCATTATGTCCTTTCTCGGGGCTCTCGGCTATCATCGATGTGGGATGATATGTAGAGACACAGTCGCCAACCTATTTTGAACAAAATAGGCAAAAGAAATATTACCGCCTCGAGAGAACGACATCAAGTACAATACTTATGCTTGTGAAACCAAGTAGTTCAAGGATCCGAGAACTATGTTACAGAATAGGAAGGTGTTAGGCACCCACCTCACCCTTTTGGCCTCTCATGGGCATGTGTTAATCTTCTTATGTTAAACTCCATGAAGTGTGTGCTTATGTGCATAATATACATGGAGAATGGAATCGTTCAACTCGCATCATGGATAAAGAAGGAGTGAGGTAATCCTTAGGAGTGTTCCCAAAATAGTAATCCAAAGTATAATGTAAGTTTCTGCCGATTACAAGTTGTAATAGAATAACGAATGCGTATATCGGACAAGACACACGCAAAGCAAGCATATAAAATATATATTAACAATATATAATAAGAACAAGGTAACAAATGTGCGTAAGAGGAATCGGGTCTAGGGATTTACCCAAGATTCCTACGTAGACGGAGAAGGCATAAAAGACTACGTAGTTTGAAGACAATACGAGGTGGGGTTTAACACATAAATCCAACAGGGGACTTTTGTGACAACCCGCCTAATTAAATACCGGGTGATCAGGCCTTTATTAAATTAAAACATGATTCCCATTTGGTTCATTCTTAGCATCACTGTCGAAAACATTTTAAAGTTTAACTAACCACCTAGTATTCAAAAAGTCGGTGTCAAATTTTATCTTTTATTTAAACAATAACAACAACATGCGGAACATTATTAAGATAATCAACATTCCATGCAATAGTAATATAAATCCATCCACAAGATAAATGACTGATATAAAAATGATACCGAATAAACCATCGGCTAAAAAGCAATATAAAATCCAAAATAAATAAAACTCTCTAAGCACAAAGTCTAACTGATATAATAGAAAATAATTGAGGGCGACATGCCCGAATGGAATACCAAACTGCACCCTACACTAGGAATGAAGTAACCGAAGGTCTAAGTTCAAATCCTGTAAGCATCCATAAGTGCTATAGCTACGCATCCCTGGAATGGATCATCCTTCTTGGCATCCCTGCGGTTGGACACCTAAAAGGTTTTGGAAAAAATTTGCAAGTACGGATCAGAGCCCAAGTATAAATCATTTAAAAATATTTAGCAAGCATTTAAATTATAATTTAAATGAACAGTTATTATATACACGTGTTAGGTTGCGAACACTCCCTTGAGTTACTCACCTCTCCTCTATAGTGCGCACCCAATGTTTCCTACTCAATCTCACCTAGTCATTCTACCAAAACTAACTAGGTCTCAAGTATCTTATAAACTCCAAATTAATCTAGTTCACCCGTACCCCCCATACAGTATGCTACTGAATACCCTTAATTACCATTAAGTCCTTAATTAAGTTTCCCCTTAACTTACTCGTACCACCCATACAATACTCTATCAAATTAATTAATAATTAACATCTCTCTCATGTTATTATCTACCCAACGTTAACATTTCATATATGTTACTATTCAGCCTTTCCATTAAGCTTATCTACTTAAACTTCATCTTAGATATTCATTATCTATCTTCCTACTATTTACACATTAGTAGATCTGTCATTTATTAGATGTACACTATCTAATCTCCCTATTATTTACTCTTTAGTAGATTAATCGTTCTTTAGATACACATTATCTCATCTCACTACAATACGTTAACAAAATAATTTAAACTAGTAAGACAAATTGCAAGTTCACCATTCGTATAATTAATCTTTCACTCACTAAGATTATTTTACTTAACACTGTTCCTATATCTACTAATTCCACATAGTAGAATTATTCACAGGTATATATATATCCAATATCATAATTATAAATATATATATATACAAATCCTACACCCCTAGGTTAAGACCTCTTGGCGCAATGCATACTCTGCTATCGTATCCCGGTACATCTCACACTGAATAGGGATAAAGGGTTTGGATAATTTCCCATGAACCATAAAAATACAAATCACACATATTGGAGGCGAACATAGCCCCTAGCCCGATGGGTCACGCACGTACCTACGCTCCCATTTGACCGTGGAACTATCATATCTCGGATATCACGTTTCCAAGATTCTATGTTCTATGGTACGAGTCTAAAAATCCCCCCGAAGGCTCATCAGGATAAGACCTCCCAAGCGTGCAACCTCCACCCGATAGCAAGCAGCGTAGGTATGTCATACATATAATCAATCAATCCATAGGTATACATGCAACCTATAATAGTCTTAGGTATTCACACAACCTATCATAATTTTTTTTAAGTATTCACACAACACATAATAAATATTAGGTATTCGCACCGCCCATATTAAATCTTAGGCATTCACGCAACCCATAATAAACCTTAGTTATTCACGCAAGCCAATATAAACCTTTGGTACTCACCCAACCCAATTCTTTTAGTTAACTATGTAGTATAATTCTCTCTACTACTCAAGGTACATTGGACCATTATGACTATCCTCTCTCTCGGGTTAATTTTGTAAAAATCCTAATCGTTCGGAGAATATTTCAATTTTTTTGGGATCTCGTTAGAAGTGCCGAAAATCTCGTTTTAATAATTAAGCCCAACTAACCTTAGCCTTAACTCTCGCATACATGACTAAGTCTCAAACCTATCAAGGCCTAATTCTATATAATATATCTCTTATAATATTCTAAGGAAGTCCCAAAAATGCCCCCGATTGTTTATCCGCAAGTTCTAGGCTTAATGACGGGAATTTGCCAAAATCTAGCAAACTAAATTGAGTCATAAATTTTCTGGCAGATTAAACACGTTGTACTAAAATGTCGATTACTCACTCTACAGAACTCCAATTGACCTGATTCCAAGCTCATTAAAAAGATAATAGATAGAACTTTCCATAAATATAAGGATATCACGCTAATTAGATGTAAATTGAAATGGAATATGCTTAAATTTACGTTAAAAGTTCTGGCAGATTACTATGCTAGAAGATCAAACACCCTATAGTAAAACATCGACTACTCCCTCTACCGAAATCAAATTTCCCTGATTCTAGGCTAATTAGAAATATAAGAGATATATATTTCCAGGAATGTAAGGATATCACTCTAATTCTAAGTACAATTGAAATGGCATACATTTAAAATTGCGTTAAAAATTCTGGCATATTGACATCTTGTGTTCATTAATTAAACCCTAAGCCATTCAAGATTCATCTTCTTCAACCAAGAAACCATCAAGATTCAATATTAATCATCAAATATATTATAATATCCTTTTATCTTCATATAGGTATAATTTCCAATGAAAAGTTTACACAAAAACATCAAAGATTCAATCTAAGAATCAAATTCTCCTTTGACAAACATAGAACCCTAATTTTCTCTTGTTCATCAACTTTATTATTCAAAAACTCATATTTATATCCTATTAATCAACCCAAACCCATTGATTTCGTATTACCATCATTAAGGAACATCTCTACATGCAATCCTACTTTAATTTATGAATTAAATCCTCCCAAATTCATATAAAACTTCCAAAAGCATGAAATCAAACCCTAATATACATGGGTAGTATAACATGCTTAATATAAATTTCCATTTAAATACTTGACTCTCAATAGCAGGTCTGAATTTCATTAATATGATGGTGTGGTTGTTCTCCCCTGGCTCTGATCACGATTCCATTGCGTTCGGGGCGAAAAACTATGTAGGATGCTTTGGCTTTCTGTTCCTCTTCCTCTTCAATGGCCTCTCTTCTATTGTGATTGTGTTAGCCCTAGCCCCTTCTCTCTAATGGCAGATATACACTTAATATTTTCGGATTTATCTAAACCTCCAACTCCCGAATGATCGAAATACCCTAAAACGATGCCGGGTTGGTCTAAAATCATCCCGGCACCCAAACTGTACACCCGAGTACACTTTTTTAACTATTTTGACCCTTTCGGAACCAACCGTAACCTAAAAATAACCATCTGAGTCACTTTAAAAAATCATCTTAATTCCACCTCAAAATACGACACACGTGAAATTAAACTTAAATTGAACTGATTTACTCTCAATGACCGAATGAAATAATTTCTCTAAATTAAATAAATTCCAAATCATCGTATCAAATAAATTCCAAATCATGCATTTAATTAAATCCTATACCACCAATTTAATTTAATTAAATATCCTCATAAATATGGGGTATTATATATTTTCCCCCTTACAAAGGAATTTCGTCCTCGAAATTCGAATAAGTATAGTACTCCTAGGTTTCGACACTGCCTTAAACATAGACTCTAAACATCACTACATATATTTCTACCACCCTGTAATCGTAGATAATAAAAATTTCATCTTCCTAGGGTGCCCATACACCCTATACATGTGCATAAATGCACAAATACTGAACGGCTCCACTAGCCTCAAATTGTATTATAACTACCACTCGCAGTTATAACTACATATATGTATAATAACCAAGGTATCCAACCAATGTCCTAATGACCCAACATCTCCCCACTTCCAACGTTGCGCTAAGTTTTATGCGTGGGATGTCTCGCAAAGCGAAATCGAAACAAGGAACCCCCCAATACACTACAACCTAACATTGTCGGTCGTCAAGATTCGTTAAGTCTTCAGTCCATGGCATGTGCCCACAAAATCCTAATATTTGGACATAAAAGTATACTCGTCCACTCTCATGCTATTAAAGACAGCATATATCACGGCGCTCTTACTATCACTACTTTTTATAGTGAATAAATCACGAGCAATATCTCTTCGCTCGATAATAAGCCAATTTACCTTGAATCACATCGATAACAAGTTCCTATGCACCAGGATTAACTATAACTAACAACATACACACATAAGTCAACTACACAATATGTCATAACATATATACACATATTTATATATAGGCTCTACCTTCTTTCTGGTGATACCTAGCAAAAAAAACAAATCATACCCCGGGACAGTGAACACGAGATTTCATTATCATAATCTACGATCTCTCAACCCATCACTAACCAATAAAATTTCAAAAAGTAGTCTACTCTATTCTTATAACTCTTGAAAGCAGTAAACAAACATGTAATGTAAACATCCCTTTAGTGAACACACCTGCTCTCACTTAGGTGACACCAAAATCTCCACTACCCCACAATAAATAATTATACAAATACATAATAAGGCTATTACGGCCAACACCCCCACTAAATTTAACTCACTCATGAATTAAAATGATCATAATCTTACTTGTGATGCGCTCGTGTCACCTGAATCAATGCCATATCCCTAAGGATGAACAAAAATGTTACTCCCATTCGTTATTAGTCTCGCTAAATCCATCGGTTCCTCAATGCAACTCTCGCATCTGAACTGACCTAAGATATGTTGCAATGGTTGTACATCCAGGATACCATCCTATAACTTCCCTTACCTCTCCTTAGGGTAATACTTCTCCTTTCATAGCCTACACCCCAATAAGTAAAACATCGGCCTGGAAATTTCTCTACCTCTAATCACGATCCTAAGAGAACGGATATGCTACTGTTGCTATTGAGGACCTTATTTGTCATACTTGAACCCACCACTCTCGAGTTATTAACTCATGTGCCTAAATATCTTAGCCCGATTCCCTTATTGGAAATTTTGCTCCTTGTATTGTTGTGCCCCATTGGCACCGTTCCCATCTACTTCTTACCCTGACGGGTCTCACTTTATTACTGTGGACAAGTTCAATACTGGTGGCCCTACTCTTCACACATAGGACACCTTTCTATACCATACCCTATCTCATGCCCCACTGACCATGCTGGTGTGTACTTCTCTCGAACCTGGTAATCTTGGCCTTATTTGCTACCCCCATAGTCCCTTTAGCTCCCCTGACCCTATGGACTCGTTGCTAGACTTGAAGGGCCTAATGGAATTCACCGTCACTCGGAAGGAATTCAGAAGATTCGAATCATATAAATGGGTCCCCTAATGGGTATACCCTCCTGTGGTGTTTTAATATCACCATTAAATCCAATCTTACTCTTCGTGTAGATTCACTAACCCTCTTGGTTCCCTTCTCATGGAAGCATTAATGCAAACTCGTAAACATACGACTTTTGACGACCTCAAAACTATTCATCCTAACTAGATTTCTCATCTATGCTTTTGTATTCTACTCATGAGTCCATTATCAACATAAAGAACCTTTATTTTATTCGTATTCCCCTTCGTCGAGTGCGAAGTTCCCTAAAAAAGTCAGCTCTTTTCTCACAATCGGCCTATAACTCGCTCACTTGTGATAAGTTTCGAAACTTCATTTGCATCTATGTTTAAACAGCAGATGGAATATCAATCAATCAAATTTCACTCAAATTTCTCGTTTAATCCCATATACTCCTTATATGTGGTGACTAACTCTCGTCACTTTATGCTGCCCCTAAGAGCTCAAAACTTTCCGCTCGAAATTTTAATCCCGGGTGTCACTACACTCCACCTTATACAATTGCCTTCGTATTTAATCTTTCCATTTGCTCATCACACTTCCTCTCTTCCTCAAATCCCTACAATATATCTTCAAAATAGTCCTTTTGACTCCCCCCTTTTGGCCGACTTTATGGGGTGAGTCTGAAATTACACCACCATTATCTACTATGGTGTTTAGGAATCTACCATTCCTGAGCGATTATCCTATTGTCACTTCCCTGAACAATAATCATGGTGACTCCTATCTCGATCACCATTTATAGAATACTCCACGTCTTCTGCTGAACCTCTCCTCCTACAATCCTTCTAATGGCCCTCTTTGGTCATTCAATGATATTCGGTATACGAAGCCTAATCGAACTCGTATGTAAATCACATTACCTATACTTAATAGAAGGAGGACAAAAATGCACATACGTAAAGGAATAAAATAATCCTATCATAAGGCTCTACATCAAAGAATGCTACACTGAAACGTGAAAAGCCGCACGGATCCTAAGGACACTAGAACCTAATGCTCTGATACCATCCGTTACAACCCACCTAATTAAATACCGGGTGATCAGGACTTTATTAAATTAAAATAGGATTCCCATTTGGTTCATTCTTAGTATCACTATCAAAAAAAATTTAAAGTTTAACTAACCACCCAGTATTCAAAAAGTCGGTGTCAAATTTTATCTTTTATTTAAGCAATAACAACAACATGCGGAACATTATTATGATAATCAACATTCCATGAAATAGTAATATAAATCCATCCACAAGATAAATGACTAATATAAAAATGATACCGAATAAACCATCGGCTAAAAAGCAATATAAAATCCAATATGAATAAAACTCTCTAAGTACAAAGTCTAACTGATATAATAGAAAATAACCGAGGGCGACATGCCCGAATGAAATACCAAACTGCACCCTACACTAGGTATAGTAACCGAAGCGTCTAAGTTCAAATCCTGTAAGCATCCATAAGTGCTGCAGCTACGTATCCCTGGGATGGTTCATCCTGCTTGGCGTCCCTGTCGTTGGACACCTAAAAGGCTATGGAAAAAAAATTGCAAGTACGGGTCAGAGCCCAAGTAGAAATCATTTAAAAATATTTAGCAAGCATTTAAATTGTAATTTAAATGAACAGTTATTATATACACATGTTAGGTTGCGAACACTCCCTTGAGTTCCTCACCTCTCCTCTATAGTGCGCACCTAACGTTTCCTACTCAATCTCACCTAGTCATTCTACCTAAACTAACAAGGTCTCAAGTATCTAATAAACTCCAAATTAATCTAGTTCACCCGTACCGCCCATACAGTATGCTACTGAATACCCTTAATTACCATTAAGTCCTTAATTAAGTTTCCCCTTAACTTACTCAAACCACCCATACAATACTCTATCAAATTAATTAATAATTAACATCTCTCTCATGTTATTATCCACCCAACGTTAACATTTCATATATGTTACTATTCATCCTTTCCATTAAGCTTATCTACTTAAACTTTATCTTAGATATTCATTATCTATCTTCCTACTATTTACACATTAGTAGATCCGTCATTTATTAGATGTACACTATCTAATCTCCATACTATTTACTCTTTAGTAGATTAATCGTTCTTTAGATACACATTATCTCATCTCACTACAATACGTTAACAAAATAATTTATACCAGTAAGACAAATTGTAAGTTCACCATTCGTATAATTAATTTTTTACTCGCTAAGATTATTTTACTTAACACTATTCCCATATCTACTAATTCCACATAGTAGAATTATTCACAGGTATATATATATCCAATATCATCATTATATATATATATATATATATATATATATATATATATATATATATATATATATATATATATATATATATATACAAATCCTGCACCCCTAGGCTAAGACCTCTTGGCGCAATGCAAACTCTGCTATCGTATCCTGGTCCATCTCGCATTGAATAGGGATAAAGGGTTCGGATAATTTCCCATGAACCATAAAAATACAAATCACACACATTGGACGCGAACATAGCCCCTAGCTCGATGGGTCACGCACATACCTACGCTCCGATTTGACCATCTAACTATTATATCTCGGATAACGCATTTCTAAGGTTCTATGTTCTATGGTACGAGTCTAAAAATCCCCCCGAAGGCTCATCGGGATGAGACCACCAAGCGCGCAACCTCCACCCGATAGCAAGCAGCGTAGGTATGTCATGCACATAATCAATCAATCCATAGGTGTACACGCAACCTATAATAGTCTTAGGTATTCACACAACCTATCATAATTTTTTTTAGTATTCACACAACACATAATAAATCTTAGTTATTCGCACAACCCATAATAAATCTTAGGCATTCACGCAACCCATAATAAACCTTAGTTATTCACGCAAGCCAATATAAACCTTAGGTATTCACCCAACCTAATTCTTTTAGTTAACTGACGCGACTGAAAAGGTGTCTCAGAAATGCGTTCACTCTAGGCTCAAGTGCAAGCCTGTCGCTCAAGTAATAATCCGACAAGTCGGGTATCGATCCTCAGGGAAAAAGGACAACGAAGTTGTGACGACGTGAAAAGACGGAGGAATCCAAACTTTGACTCTTAAAATAAAGGGAAAATGATTTGATTTTGGGAATGATTATAACTAAATGCAAATATGAAATTATAAAAAGATGCAACTATAATAATCTACCTAACTTATGAGTGAAAAATAGTCCGAAACTTTTTATTTAAATGATGAGAAAAATAGGACGGGAATACAATCCCCCAACCCTAGTGTAGTGCGAATATAATACTAATCTTAAATTTATCTGATTGATTTGACCCGGAATTTAGTACTCCCAAGCATTACGTATACGAGGTTCAAGCCCGCGTCATACTTAATCTGAGGATGAGTAAATCAGTATCGCGATAGTAGCACTTTAATTGCACTCTAAATTATCACGAGTACCCAGAGGCAAACGAGATATAAAGATCTACAATCGTTGTGCAACTACGCAATACGATCAAGGTCAATCATTAAATTTAGTGGTTTAATTTTATACACACGCACTAACACATCAGGCTGGGTTCATGCATCCCGGCCTTGGGAAATCTAGCCTAACATGTTGAAAAGAATAGAAACAAGGATTAATGTGCAGGAACTCATAATTACTCTAAGGAAAATAATGATTAGATGCAGAAAAGAATTAGAACTAAAAATTACTCACTAATATTATCCAAGCAATAAGTGAAACAATGAAAGAAACATATACTCACAGAAATCACTGAATAAAACCATCAATCCTTGAATTAAATCTAAAAATATTAACTAAGCTAGGGTTTCTGGAAAAGAAGAAGAAAAACCTACTAATTGTCCGTGTCTATAACAATACTAAATCGGGTCTTTTATACCCTACAACAATATCGGAAGTCTGCTGCACTAGGAGTTTTTTTAGGAAGAGAAAAGATTTTCAAATCTCGAAGACCGGACCGGTCTGGGTCTTATGTGGACCGGTCTGCCCCCAAGGCGGATCGGTTCTTTTTATTTTGGGGCGAACCGGTCCGGGGGCTGACCGGTTCTTTTTATTTTTGCCTCCTTCGGTTTGCATGCGATACGGGGTCTTCTAGAGTTTGGCAAGGCGGACCGGTCCGGCTATTTGACTTTTTTGTTCCTCTTTGACTGCTCATAACTTTTGTTCCGGGATTCCGATTTAGGTGTCGTTTCTTCCTTTGTGCTCATGAATGAGATGTATTCAACTTCTCTTAGGTACCTCATCCGAATTCCTTGTAGAAATTACGCTTTTGCCCTTGAGACCTTTCCTTCTTTCTTTCTTGATTCTACCGATTTCCTTCTTTCGTTTCTTGACATCAAATACCTGCAAAATCACTTCAAAATACCAGAACTCGGTGTACTCATTTGGATCAGTCAGTAGCACGGTTATGAGATAAATCCAACTCAATTACGTTGTTCGAGGTGCTAAAAGTAACTAAATCAAGGGATAAATTAGGAAGAATTTATGCCTAATCAAACCCCCCTAACTTAGAACTTTGCGCGTCCCGAGCAATATAAAAGAATCCTAGCGTGGCTCAACTCTTTGAAAATCATTTTATTGGGATAAAATACCTTTTTCATGGGTGAGCGATTGCATTTAGCGTATGCAACAAGCCTTTAAACCCCTAGGTCACCCTAGTAGGACGAGTGTTGTCTTGTGAGGGTTTGCAGTGAATATACCCACAAAATTCGACACAAAGAGAATTCAAAATATGCAAAAATTGTGCAATTCAAACTTTTCCAGAAAATAGTCATCATCAAGTCATATTTACAAGTCTCAAACCGTAGTGTGTGTGTGCGTAGCCAGAAATATAACCGCCAATTTCCACTGAATGATCATTACGTTACTTATCCGAAAATTCGTTTTGATTTCAATTTCTCACGGAATGCTCTTGTGACACCCCGACTAATTAAAATACCGGGTAGATACTCCTTTATTAAATTAATTAAAAATGCCAAGTTAGTTCAGTTAATAGCATCACTGTCGAAAACATTCAATGATTACTAACCACCTAGTATTTAAAAAGTAAGTTATCAAATTTTAAATTAAATCTGATTAACATGCAATAAAAGAATTATGAAAGGATAACATAACCATTCACCATAAAGAAGTAATAGAATAACCAACAAATAATAATAAGTATGGAGGAAATACTCCTCACAACAATCCCACAACTGAAATAATAAAACAAGTCTGAATCCTGAATTAATTACAAACTAAAGTCTGAATAACTGAAATATAAAAAGTCTCTAATAGAAATGGGCGACATGCCCTACAAATGATGAAACTGAATATGGAGTCAAGACTAGAAAATGAGGCGTCTAATATCAAGGTCCTGTAACTTCCACAACAGCTACAGCTCGTCACCTGAATAGAATTCCTATGCATGGTGTCCTTGTGGCTGGGCACCTAAAAAGGTTTTTACAAAAAGTAGATTTGAAAGCAAACGGGTCAGAGCCCGAAAGTGGAGAGTATTTTAAAAACAACAAGTGCTTTAATAACATTAAAACAATGAATGCCAAATACATGTTAGGACGTGCCCTCACATGAAATATACGCCTCTCTACTAGTTGTGCACTCCTAACGTACCGTACCCATTCAAGTGATTCTCATATCTAGCTAAACTGACATAAGTTCTAAACTTCCTACTCAATTCACAATATGAATTCCCAATGTTATCACTTAAATAGATAGATTTACTTAAACTCGGATTCTCAATTATCAGCATTACCATTTCACAGCGGGTTATCCCTTTTTATCTTTATCAAGACGTTATTACAATCATACTCGCAATTAAACATAACAATTCCTTTTTATTTAACCGTATATTATTCACATCATAAATATACAATATAAGCACCCCGAGGCGAAGCTGTGGTGCACACATACTCTGCTATCCATCCCGGTACATCACGTACATAAGGATTACAAATTCCGAATCTCTCAGGAATTGTTAGAATAAGCACAACACACGAAAATGGAGGCGAACATAATTCAACATATCCATGGGTCACGTACATACCTACGCTCCATAGTTAGCTGACTTATTAACTCACCAATAAGTCATTCTAGCATTATGTTCTTAAGGTACCAATCTAAATCCGGGCACACAAAGATTAGATGGCCCTAAGCGAATGTAAACCTCCCGTGATAGCAAGTATGGTAGGTATGTCATACACATAAAATCATATACATATACTAAGAATGCACACATCTTAGTAATTACCATAATTTATTAGTGGTATACTTCTCATTCTTATACCAATACACGTGTCCCCGGTTTATATATACACATCATCCATTATCCTCACGTCGTAATTAGTTATTCGCGTCCTAACCCACAATTACCATTTGGTTCAAATCATTCTTCTATATTTTACTCCCCAATATATCCCGAATATCCCAACTATATCAATTAGTCATCAAGGTAATGTTATCTCTACAATTAAACAAGGTTACGGGACACTAGAAATCAAACTAGGCCAAAAAGGCCAATCTGTCAACTCGTTAGAAGTCTCGTTCGAACGAGAGTTCGTTCGAACGAAATGGGCATCTAACGAGATCTCGTTCGAACGAAAGGCATCGAATGAACATCCCACTGTTAGAAGTCAAACTGTCAACTCGTTAGAAGCTCGTTCGAACGAGCTCGTTCGAACGACCTGGGCAGGCCTTCTAACGAGGTGACAGTTTCGAGCCCAGAATTTTCCTATCTCGTTTTTCCCAATTTTCTTCACCTCTAATCTCATCTAAACATCATTCCAACAGTAGTTCAAGGTTTTTAATCATTCTTAAACATACTTAGGTCGTATATTAACCAAGGTTCTAAAAAACGCGGGGCGTGATTGAGGCGTGGAGGCCAAGCCTTAAGCCTTAAGCCTTAGAAGCCTAGGTGGGCCTAGGCGTAAAAAGGCGTTTAGGCGTTCTTAATATATTTTTATATTTTTTAACCATAACAAGGCTATTAAAATACAAAATTTGCACATATCGTAAAAATATGTCTGAATATATGAAAATTGAAATACTATTTGATTATTTTGGATGAGATAATGGTCCGGTTTATAAACAAATTCTTTAAAAGGCGACATCATTTCACTAAAGCATTGTTGTTTTTAAAAAAAGTGCGCCTTAAGGGTTTTACCAAGAATAAGGCGTGAAAAGAGTAAGGCGAGGCGTTTCTCCCAAGCCTTAAGCCTAAGCGTGCCTAGGCAGAGCCTAGGCGAGTTTTTTAGAACAGTGATATTAACATATATATGGGATCAAATCATCCTAAACCGCATCTAATCATCAAATCTCCCCAATTTTTCCCAAACCTTATGAACATGAACCCTAGAAATTTAAAGTCTTCAATTTGCATAAATAAATCCGTTATTGTAACATAAAAAGTAGTAATTCTTTTAGTTCAATCACCCAACAAAAATTCTACATGCAAACCTATATCATAATCTGAATTTATAACTCCAATTTACATGGGTTTTTACAAGTCTCCCAATACAATGCAATTTTATCAATTTCTAAGAATGGAAGAAGCATTCGCTTGAAATTAACGTTATTAAACCACTTGCCTTAGATAGTTCTCTGAATTTGGTGTTGGTGAATGGATTGATTCTCCCTTTTCTCTATGGATTTCCTCCCAAGGTTGAAGATGGTGGTTTTCTCTTTGGGAACCTCTTCTAACTTCTCTCCCACTTCTTCCTATAACTCCCGTAGCCCTTTAGTTGGTTAAGTGCTGGTAATGGCTTAGTGAGTTACAAAATAACCTAATATTAAGTCCCAAAATTCGTTGGTTAATTATCCTAATATTTCAAAATTACCAAAATACCCTTTTTAGTTGCCGGTATGGCCCAATAATGCCCCGGGACCCAAACTAAACCCCCGGCTAGTGTTTTCTGACTATTTAGACCCTTCCGGACACGTTGGCGCACTCAAAATGACCATACAGTTGATAAAAATAAAATCCACTTTTTAATTAAAATAATTATATTCCTGACGCGACTGTCACGCGCGTCCCAACAAAATTTCTCAAATTACCGTATTTCAATTTCACGACAAATTCAATATATTCATATATTGCCATATATACACATTATAATCAAATACCAACTCACATCTCGTTAGTATTTTATCCAGATTAATTCTCAATTAATACCCATTTAATTCAATTAATCCCATAAATAAATATCACAAAAATACGGGGTATTACATACTTCCCCCCTAATAACAGAATTTCATCCCGAAATTCGGAACTAGAAAGTACCTGATAAAAATAACTCTGGATAACGTTCGCACATCTCGTCCTCGCGCTCCCATGTGGACTCCTCGACATTATGATGTCGCCACTGAACACGCACTAATGAAACTATCTTTGACCGCAGTTTCCGCTCATTTCGGTCCAAAATAGCAATCGGTTCCTCCTTGTAGGAGCTATCGGGCTGGAGACCGATGTCCTACAAAGCAATGTGAGAATGAGCCAAATCATCTCTAAGATATTTCCTTAGCGAGGAAATATGAAACACATCATGAATCCTATGTAAATGCTCCGGTAACCCAAGTCTATACGCAACAGACCCAATCCGCTCGATGATAGGAAATGGTCCCACATATCTTGGTGCCAACTTCCCCTTTTTCCCAAATCGCATAATCCCCTTCATAGGAGATACTCTGAGTAAAAACTGGTCCCCCACTTGGAACTCCCTGAAGAATCTCTTCGCATCAGCGTAGCTCTTCTGCCGATCCTGAGCTACCCGAATGCAACTCCGTATCAATTCTATCCTCGCCGAAGTATCCTGAATTACTTCCGGCCCAAGTAGTTTGTTGTCCCCCACCTCCAACCAACATATTGGGGAATGACAAGGTCTACCGTACAACGCCTCAAATGGAGCCATGCCAATGGTGAACTGGTAGGAGTTGTTGTAAGCAAACTCCACCAGTGGAAGATACTGCTCCCATCCACCCCCGAAATCAATGATGCACATACGCAACATGTCCTCCGACATCTGATTTGTATGCTCGGTTTGCCCATCGGTCTGCGGATGATAAGCCGTACTCAACCGCAGTTCCGTACCCATGGCCTCCTGAAAACTCTCCCAAAACCGTGAAACAAATATCTTGTCTCTGTCAGACACGATATTTAGGGGCACACTGTGAAGTCTCACTATTTCTGCAATAAAGAGCTGGACATACTGTCCTGTAGTGTAGTCGGCCCTTACGGGTAGAAAATGAGCGACTTTGGTCAACCTGTCCACAATTACCCTAATGGAGTCGTGACCCCTCTGTGACGTAGGTAACCCCGTGATAAAGTCCATGGATATACTCTCCCACATCCACATCGGGACCTCTAATGGCTGTAGAAGTCCTGTCGGTCTCTGATGATCCACTTTTACCAGCTGACAAGTGGCGCATTTAGAAACAAACACGGCAATATCTTTCTTCATCCCGCTCCACCAATACTGACGTCTCATGTCTTGGTACATTTTTTCCCCACCGGGATGTACTGCGAACCGTGAGCCGTGCGACTCTGCATCACTTCGTGTCACAATTCCTCCCCTTCCAAAACTACCAGTCTCCCATTGAAGCGTAATCCCCCGTCTGAACTAACGGTATAGGACTCGGCTCCCTCTGCTAGTAATCGAACTATCTGCTCCTGACAGAACGAGTCATTTGCCTGTGCCTTTACCACTCTCGTGATAATCTGCGGTGTAACAGTCATCACCGACATGAATGATCGGGCCACTGCATCCTGGTGTCCCAACTCCTTCCACTTTGCCTTCCACACCCCTGCCACTTCATCTACTGACCTACGAATCAACGCGTCTGCTACCACGTTAGCCTTCCCCGGGTGATATTGGATATCACACTGATAGTCCTTCACAAACTCAAGCCACCTCCGTTGCCGCATATTCAACTCCTTCTGCGTGAATAGGTACTGTAGGGACTTGTGGTCCGTGAACAATCGAAACTTCTCCCCAAAAGGTAATGTCTCCAAATCCGAAGGGCAAATACCACTGCCGCTAACTCCAAGTCATGGGTGGGGTAATTCTTATCGTGAGGCTTAAGCTTACGGGAAGCATAAGCTATGGCCTGACTCTCCTGCTGCAATACACCTCCAAGTCCTTGTAAGGACGCATCGGTGTAAACTAGATACTCAACTCCCGGTCTCGGCAATGCTAACACAGGTGCTGAGGTCAACTTGTCCTTCAACTCATCGAATGCCAACTGATAGGCATCACTCCAAATGAATGGCACACCTTTACCAGTCAGATGTGTCAAAGGACCCGCTATCTTTGAGAAACCCCGAATAAACCTCCTGTAGTATCCTGCTAAGCCCAAGAAACTATGGATATCAGTCGGTGTCGTGGGCTGTCCCCACTCCCTCACCGCGGATACCTTTCCCGGATCAACAGATATCCCCCGGTCGGATATAATATGCCCCAAAAACTGAACCTCCTTCAGCCAAAACCCGCACTTCTCATACTTTGCATACAGCTCGTTCTGACGTAGCGTCTGCAAAACCTGTCTCAAATGCTCGGTGTGCTCCTCCTCTGTCTGGGAGTACACCAGAATGTCATCAATGAAGACAATGACGAACTGATCTAGGAACTCTCTGAACACCCTATTCATCAAGTCCATAAACACGGCTGGAGCATTGGTCAAACCAAAAGGCATAACCCGAAACTCGTAGGAACCATATCTCGTTAAGAAAGCAGTCTTCGAGACGTCCTCTTCCCTGATACGCAACTGATGGTATCCTGATCGCAAATCAATCTTTGAGAAGAAAGAAGCTCCTCTCAGCTGGTCGAATAAGTCATCGATTCGGGGCAACGGATACTTATTCCGTATCGTGACCTTATTCAACTTCCGATAATCCACACACAACCTCAACGATCCATCCCTCTTCTTAACGAACAACACAGGGGCACCCCACGGTGAATTACTCCTCCGAATAAACCCCTGACCCAATAACTGCTCAATCTGATCCCGTAACTCTCTCATCTCAGCTGGAGCCATACGGTAAGGTGCGCGGGCAATAGGCCGAGTGCCCGGCGTCAAATCGATCACAAAATCTATCTCCTTACTCGGAGGTACTCCAGGTATATCCTGAAATACATCGGCGAACTCACTAACAAAGGGTATCGAATCAAGTGGTATCACCACTTCCTTAGAGGTCTCCTCCTCTATGTAGTACAAATGAGTGGACGATCCTCCCTCAGGGCGAGGCATCGCCACTAAAAACATCTCCTGCTCGGGAATGGCAAAGATAATACTCCTACTAAAATAGTTAATCATGGCTCGATACGCAACTAGCCAATCCATACCAATAATGGCATCATACTCGGTCATCTCTAACACTAACATATCAGCGGGTAAAGTAAACCTCCCGATCTCTATACCCACACCTCTAAAAATAAGGGAAATCACGGAACCCCTACTCAACGGTGAATCTACACAAGTAACCGTACTCTCGGCGGTGTCTAACAACCCAATGGTGCGTGCAAATCTCATAGCAATAAAACAGTGTGTAGCCCCCGTGTCAAATAAAATACGCCCCATAGTTCCTTGAATAGAGAACATACCCTCAATGGCCGGTGGATCCTGTGGGGCTGCGGCCTGCTGGAGCTGATATACTCTCCCATACTGAAGCTGCCCCTACTGAACTGGGACCGCTGGAATGGGTGGTAGTGCTGCCATCTGTGGTGGCGCTGGGAGGGTGGCTGGAAACATAGGCCTCTGTGGCTCGTGTCGAGCACCCTGCTGCTGCTGCTGTGGGGCCCTGCCCCTATCAGGACAATCCTGGCGTTTGTGGCCAGTCTTACCACAAATGAAACACTTCCCCTGGAAGTTTCCCCCTCGCTGTCCCTGCTGACCGTTACCATTTTCTGCCCTGGCCTTGCTGGCCCTGCTGAAACTGCTGTTGACCATTCTACCCCTGCTGGCCCTGATGGCCGTTCGGACCCTGATGCCCCTGCCTAAAACCTCCCTGTCCGTGTCTGAAATTCCCCGATCTGAACCTCTTACGATCCCCCTGCTGGGAACCCTGGTCACCCTGCCTCTGCCCCTGAGTAGATTGTGCCCCACTGGCACCATTCCCCCTGTCCTGCCCTGATGGCTGGACTCTCCTAATCGCTTCCCCTCTATCAAGTGAAAGCGGTGGTCCTGGCAATGGAGCAGTGCAGCGTTAACCACATCAGAGTAAGTGGCCAACGATAGATTCCCCAACAAGTGCTGACGGATCCTCCAAGTCAATCCATCTATAAACTTCTGAATCTTTTTCTCTTCTATTGGTATCTCATCCGGGACAATATTCAATAAATTAGTGAATTCGTCCTCATACTCGGCCACAGTCTTTCCCTCATGTCTAAGTTTCATCAACTTCCTCCTCATTTCCGTGTGAACAGCTGACGGAAAATATTTGCGGTCGAACCGCACCCAAAACTCTTGTATAGTGAGAGTATCTCTCTCCTCCACGGTGGTAATAGACTCCCACCACTGCAATGCAGATCCCACTAGCTTGAAAGTAGCTAGTTTCTGCCTCTGAACATCGGTGCACTCATACATCCTCAAGTGCCTCTGAATATCTTTCCTCCACTGACTAGATACCACAACATCGGAGCTACCTGTGAACTCCGGAGGGTGTGCTTTCTGAAAAGCATCTCGAACACGTTTCCAAGAAGACGGGAATGTATGTGCCTGAACTGGCGTGGCTACTGGCGCCTGGGGTGGTGCCTGCTGTACAACGGCGAGAGCGGCATTTACCTCTTGGGCTACAATGGCTGCAACCTCGACGGCATTCATGGTGGCCTGTACTGGAGCTGGCTGGGGCTCTGGCTGTGCATTTCTAGGAACCCGTGGTGCACGTCGTGGAGGCATCTGAAATAAGAGTAAAGTCTATAAGTTCGCAGTTATAAACTTAAAATAGCTGAAGAGCGAAGCATACATAAAAGAATACAACAGTCCTAAAATATAGGGCTCTACATCAAAGAAAGCTCAGCGGAAACATAATAAGCCGTATAGATCCTAAAGGACACTAGAACCTGATGCTCTGATACCACCTGTGACACCCCGACTAATTAAAATACCGGGTAGCTACTCCTTTATTAAATTAATTCAAAATGCCAAGTTGGTTCAGTTAATAGCATCACTGTCGAAAACATTTAATGATTACTAACCACCTAGTATTTAAAAAGTAAGTTGTCAAATTTTAAAATAAATCTGATTAACATGCAATAAAAGAATTATGAAAGGATAACATAACCATTCACCATAAAGAAGCAATAGAATAACCAACAAATAATAATAAGTCTAGAGGAAATACTCCTCACAACAATCCCACAACTGAAATAATAAAACAAGTCTGAATCCTGAATTAATTACAAACCAAAGTTTGAATAACTGAAATATAAAAAGTCTCTAATAGAAATGGGCGACATGCCCTACAAATGATGAAACTGAATATGGAGTCAAGACTAGAAAATGAGGCATCTAATATCAAGGCCCTGTAACTTCCACAACTGCTACAGCTCGTCACCTGAATAGAATTCCTATGCATGGTGTCCTTGTGGCTGGGCACCTAAAAAGGTTTTTACAAAAAGTAGATTTGAAAGCAAACGGGTCAGAGCCCGAAAGTGGAGAGTATTTTAAAAATAGCAAGTGCTTTAATAACATTAAAACAATGAATGCAAAATACATGTTAAGACGTTCCCTCACATGAAATACTCGCCTCTCTACTAGTTGTGCACTCCTAACGTACCGTACCCATTCAAGTGATTCTCATATCTAACTAAACTGACATAAGTTCTAAACTGATATAAGTTATAAACTTCCTACTCAATTCACAATATGAATTCCTAATGTTATCACTTAAATAGATAGCTTTACTTAAACTCGGATTCTCAATTATCAGCATTACCATTTCACAGCGGGTTATCCCT
The DNA here is from genome assembly GCA_949130495.1 of Sambucus nigra. Lineage (NCBI taxonomy): Eukaryota > Viridiplantae > Streptophyta > Magnoliopsida > Dipsacales > Adoxaceae > Sambucus > Sambucus nigra. The sequence goes on along the minus strand of OX422218.1, from coordinate 173,555,489 downwards.
TTTTATCTTTATCAAGACGTTATTACAATCATACTCGCAATTAAAAATAACAATTCCTTTTTATTTAACCGTATATTATTCACATCATAAATATACAATATAAGCACCCCGAGGCTAAGCTGTGGTGCACACATACTCTGCTATCCATCCTGGTACATCACATACATAAGGATTACAAATTCCGAATCTCTCAGGAATTGTTAGAATAAGCACAACACACGAAAATAGAGGCGAACGTAATTCAACATATCCATGGGTCACGTATATACCTACGCTCCATAGTTAGCTGACTTATTAACTCACCAATAAGTCATTCTAGCATTATGTTCTTAAGGTACCAATCTAAATCCGGGCACACAAAGATTAGATGGCCCTAAGCGAACGTAAACCTCCCGTGAAAGCAAGTATGGTAGGTATGTCATACATATAAAATCATATACATATACTAAGCATGCACACATCTTAGTAATTACCATAATTTATTAGTGGTATACTTCTCATTCTTATACCAATACACCTGTCCCCGGTTTATATATACACATCATCCATTATCCTCACGTCGTAATTAGTTATTCGCGTCCTAACCCACAATTACCATTTGGTTCAAATCATTCTTCCATATTTTACTCCCCAATATATCCCGAATATCCCAACTATATCAATTAGTCATCAAGGTAATGCTATCTCTACAATTAAACAAGGTTACGGGACACTAGAAATCAAACCAGGCCAAAAAGGCCAATCTGTCAACTCGTTAGAGAGTTCGTTCGAACGAAATGGGCATCTAACGAGATCTCGTTCGAATGAAAGGCATCGAGTGAACATCCCACTCGTTATAAGTCAAACTGTCAACTCGTTAGAAGCTCGTTCGAACGACCTGGGCAGGCCTTCTAACGAGATGACAGTTTCGATCCCAGAATTTTCCTATCTCGCTTTTCCCAATTTTCTTCACCTCTAATCTTATCTAAACATCATTCCAACAGTAGTTCAAGGTTTCTAATCATTCTTAAACATACTTAGGTCGTATATTAACATATATATGGGATCAAATCATCCTAAACCGCATCTAATCATCAAATCTCCCCAATTTTTCCCAAACCTTATGAACATGAACCCTAGAAATTTAAAGTCTTCAATTTGCATAAATAAATCCGTTATTGTAACATAAAAAGTAGTAATTCTTTTAGTTCAATCACCCAACAACAATTCTACATTCAAACCTATATCATAATCTGAATTTATAACTCCAATTTACATGGGTTTTTACAGGTCTCCCAATACAATGCAATTTTATCAATTTCTAAGCATGGAAGAAGCATTCTCTTGAAATTAACGTAATTAAACCACTTGCCTTAGATAGTTCTCTGAATTTGGTGTTGGTGAATGGGTTGATTCTCCCTTTTCTCTATGGATTTCCTCCCAAGGTTGAAGATGGGGGTTTTCTCTTTGGGAACCTCTTCTAACTTCTCTCCCACTTCTTCCTATAACTCCCGTAGCCCTTTAGTTGGTTAAGTGCTGGTAATGGATTAGTGAGTTACAAAATAACCTAATATTAAGTCCCAAAATTCGTTGGTTAATTATCCTAATATTTCAAAATTACCAAAATACCCTTTTTAGTTGCCGGTATGGCCCAATAATGCCCCGGGACCCAAACTAAACCCCCGGCTAGTGTTTTCTGACTATTTCGACCCTTCCGGACACGTTGGCGCACTCAAAATGACCATACGGTTGATAAAAATAAAATCCACTTTTTAATTAAAATAATTATATTCCTGACGCGACTGTCACGCACGTCCCAACAAAATTTCCCAAATTGTCATATTTCAATTTCACGACAAATTCAATATATTCATATATTGCCATATATACACATTATAATCAAATACCAACTCACATCTCGTTAGTATTTTATCCGGATTAATTCTCAATTAATACCCATTTAATTCAATTAATCCCATAAATAAATATCACAAAAATACGGGGTATTACAGCTCTCACAAACGAATATCTCGAATTATGGCTATTCTCGCGGTATGCATGATATAAAGAGTAAATATAATGGGTGCAAAGTCACGCATACAAGTAGAATGACGGAAATTACAGAATGATAGGATCTCGTCAATGGGTTACGGTTTTAAAAACGGGAACATTGCCTCTTTTTCGCGCATTCAATCTCTTATATTATCTTTTGGTGTATTAGCTCTCCACGCGGTAACCAATTTTGCAATTTAGACTCGGTTAGGACTTTTTCGGGTTTTAAGGTATATGGGGTAAAATGACAATTGTCGGGAAGGTTGGAATTGGAAAAGTCATTAATGATGTCCATTTGTGTTTTTTTTTTTTTTGAATATTTTAGTTGAGCATCTTTATTTTTTTCTTGCCCCTTTTTATGCAGTTTCCGGACTTAAATTCTGAATTTTCTCATTTTTCACAATTCCGGATATTTAGGTTTTTCAGGTTACCAAATGAAAGGGACAATTTGTTTGGCTCAAATTGGGTTACAAAAGGGGTAATTTTTCGCTACTTTTTCTGGCCAATATTTTTGGGTGACAAACGAGGGCCTACTTCATTGCCCAAAATGCCAATTGCATTACCATATGCGCTTCGAGATGAATTTAAGTTTAGAGATCAATTTGGCACGTTTTTTCAAAGCAATATTACACACATTTTTCAAAACCGATCAAAATGAAAGGATTGAGATCCTTGACAACTTTTTAGGCGCTGAAAAGAACTTTGAGTTAACAATTAACTCGGATTAATTTAAAAACTCGCAACACGTGATAGGCTCGAATCTCATCGGGTTTGTTAATCTCCACACTTATTCGTTAAGTCGTCAATTTTCGTTCAATTTCCATCTTTGGTCAATTTTGGCTTTGTGTACGTTGAATTTTACAACTTGAGACTTCAATTCGACTTTTAATGATATTTTTGAAAATTTTGAATTCCAATTTTTATTTATTTTGAACAAAAAATATTTTTGGGTTTTTCAAAATTTTATGATTTTTTTGGAAATTTCTGGGCATTTTGGAAAATTTGTGAAGTTTTAGAAATACGCACTTGTGACCCCCCCAAACTTAGACTTTTGCATTTTCCTCAAGCAAAAAGGACTAAAATCTAACTCAAAGCGAATAAAAAGTGCGGAAAAATAAAACAAACAAATAGAGAAAATGCAGTTTTTATTACAACAGGATTGTGTTACAAGTGCAGGGGAAAACATACAACTGTGAACAGGGAAAAATAAAGAAAAAACTGCCAACACCATATAAAGCTTCACCGGGGTGGGGGATGGGAGGAACCGGGCGCGTTGGGGTGATAGGGGTTCTGGTAGTAGGAAGGTAGTGGCTCATTAGGATCCCCTATGCGCCGATAGATGTCCGCTTGGAAGCGGAGAACGATGCTCATGTCGCGCTCGTAGTTGGTCTGAAAGGTGTTGAAGTTGGTCTCGAGCGCCGATATACGCGCGGATAGGTCCGTGCCCTCCCACTCGAAATTTGGGTCGTCCTCCTCGTCCGCCGACTCTTCTTCCGGACCGAGATCCCCCATCTCAACGTCCTCACCAGCTGCCCATATGTCTTCCTCGTTGTCGCTCGAGGCAGCCTCCTCTTCGACATCATCACCCCGCCTAACCCGAAGGACGGCTAGCTGTTTGGTGTTTTTGGTCCAGGTCCCTTTTCCGAAAGGACCGGGGAGGCGCGTATGGTCGCTCGGCGCCTCTATGCCGGCATCCTTAAGGATGGACGTGATCAATCGGGCATAAGGAAGTGGGGCGATGCCCTTCTCATCCAAGGACGCATTAATGATGTCCGCGTATAATGTGCGGCCCAAATGGATGGAAGTTTGGGGGTCGAAGAGATGATATGTCAAGGTAGCTTGCCGAGGCCGCATGGCAGAGTCATTAGACGTTTGCAATAGGTTGGTGCACACAATCTGAAATGTAAGGCGCGCCTTCTCATTGAGGCGTCCAACGGCGACGGTTTGCCCTGCCCAAGCCACATTCGGTGCAATGTGGGCCATGTTAATGTCCTTGTCGACCGGGGGAACGTTTTGGGGATAAGTAAATTCTTGGACATCTGGGACATCAAACTCGGCCAACTTGGTCGTGAGATGGGTCAAGGAAAAGGGTATGGGAGTCCCATCCACGAAAGCTTCGTCTTCGAATTGGCCCGTCCGGACGAGTGTACCATAGAATGAGCGGACTTCGGTGCCCAAACCGCTTCGTGAGGTTGGTTGAGGAAACGGCACCAGCCCCGGGCCATGAAAAGGGAGGTGACGGAGTTGGGCAGGGCTTCCCATTGGATCGCGTGCTCCATATGGAGTTTGCGGCCCAAACCGAAGTATTGAGCGCACCATCGCTCCTCTTGGCGGGAGCGGTATTCGTCGTGACCGGAGGGGTGGATCACGGTGGAGTCGTATTTGGTGGGGGCAACACGAGGTGCCATGGAAATAGGAGGGAAGTATTTCTTGAAAAACTAGAGAGGAAGAAGAGAGTATTTGGGTTGAAGGTGTGAGGAGAAAGGGAGGATTGGAGGTGTATTTATAGTGGAAAAGGGAGGGGAGGGGTTGGTTTTGGAGGGAAGGGGTTTGGAGGGAAAAGGGGATGAATTTGGGAGGGAAAGGTTGGGTTTGGGAAAAGAAAAACGGATTGGAGGGAATGAATGGGATTGGGGGGAAAGGGGGGGTGAATCTTGGGAAGGGGAGAAGGCAGGTCTGCAGAAGGCGGATCGGTCCGGGGTAGGGGCAGATCGGTCCGGCCTTTTGACTTTTCAAATCCTCGATAGGCGGACCGGTTCCTTTAAAAATAAAAGGAACCGGTCCGCCTAAAAAAGGAACCGGTTCGCCCCAGGGTTTTTGGGCTGGATTTCTTCTCCTTCGGTTTTGAGCTCTCTTCTGCAAAAAAATTTCACATTCCCGATATCCTCTCTATCCAATTGAACTAAAGACCCTCTCGATTTCACTGGTCAACACCCTTTGACTCAGAATTCCCAAAACACACGAATGCTTCTCCCGAACGAAACCTGGTCCTAACGACTCTCAAAACACACATAACTCTCACCCCATACGCGTCGGGGGTGCGACAACCTCACTTCAACAGCTCACTCAACCCCGTAAATGGGGTCCGATAACCAGACGGTGTCGACTTCTTCTGCACACGCCTCTAGATATGGCTTTAGGCGTTGTCCATTCACTTTGAATGTATTTCCCCCTTTTAAATCGTCTAGTTTAACAGCTGCGTTGGGGAAAACATTCTTCACAACGAACGGGCCAGACCATCGTGACCGCAACTTGCCCGGAAAGAGGTGAAGCCGAGAGTTGTAGAGGAGAACTTTTTGCCCAGGTAGAAACTCCTTTCGTCGAATGATGCTATCATGAGCGAGTTTCATCCTCTCTTTTAAAATTTTGGCATTCTCATACTCATCATTGCGTAGTTCTTCTAACTCATTCAATTGAAGCTTGCGGGCTTCACCGGCCTTGTCCATGGCATAATTTAATTGCTTAATCGCCCAATACGCCTTGTGTTCGATCTCCATGGGAAGATGGCAAGGTTTGCCATACACAAAGCGGAAAGGGGACATGCTGAGTTGGTTCTTATATGCGGTACGATAGGCCCATAACGAATCATTCAATCTAAGGGACCAATCTTTCCGGGTAGGATTGACAGTCTTTTCGAGAATGTTCTTGATCTCCTAATTCGCTAGCTCGGCCTGCCCATTCGTTTGCGGGTGATACGTCGTTCCAACCTTGTGAACGACACCATACTTTCTCATGAGCTTCGCGAATGGCTTATTGCAAAAGTGGGTGCCATTATCGCTAATTATTGCCTTCGGTGTACCGAAACGGGAAAGTATGTGTTCCTGCAGGAACTTTATCACCGCTTTATTGTCATTAGTCTTGGTAGCTATAGTTTCCACCCATTTAGAAACGTAGTCTACCGCGACGAGGATGTATAGGAAACCAAAGGATAGAGGGAAGGGACCCATGAAGTCAATACCCCAACAGTCGAATATCTCAATGATGAGTATAGGGGTAAAAGGCATCATGTCTCGTCGAGTAATGGCTCCCATCTATTGACACCTATTGCATGATTTGCAAGCATCATTCACATCCCGGAAGATTGTGGGACAATAGAGGCCGCATTGCAGAATTTTAGCGGTCGTCTTTTTCGTCGAAAAGTGACCTCCACAAGCTTCCGAATGACAAAACTGGATGACTTTTGGGATTTCGTCATCCGATACACATCGTCGGATGATTTGGTATGCACAGTATTTAAAAAGGAATGGATCATCGTAAAAGAACATGCGCGACCAAGTAAGAAACCGCTTCTTATCTTGCGGTGTCCAGTCGGGAGGGACGGCTCCCGTGACAAGATAGTTTACTATGTCCGCAAACTAGGGATACGAAGAGGTAGCGAAAAGCTGCTCATCCGAAAAATGTTCGTCTATGGGTACGGGATCACTAGGTACGTCGGATAAAAGCCGAGATAAATGGTCGGCAACGACGTTTTCTACTCCTTTCTTATCTTTGATGGAGATATTGAACTCTTGTAGGAGTAGGATCCACCTTATGAGGCGCGGCTTGGCGTCTTTCTTCGCAAGTAGATATTTCAAAGCCGCGTGGACGGTGAAAATAGTAATAGGAGAACCAATGAGATATGACCGAAACTTATCAAGGGCAAAGACTACCGCTAGTAACTCTTTCTCCGTGGTCGGGTAATTGAGTTGAGGTCCGGTAAGAGTCCGGCTGGCGTAGTAGATGACATGAGCTTGCTTATCTTTTCGTTGGCCCAAAATAGCCCTGATCGTATAATCGCTGGCATCACATATAAGTTCGAATGGTAAGGACCATTCCGAAACTTGCATGATGGGAGCGGACACAAGCATGTTCTTCAATTTGTCAAAAGAGCTTTGGCATGCTTCCGTCCACTAAAATGGGGCGTCCTTCATGAGTAAGTTGTTTAAGGGCCTAGCGATGGCGCTAAAGTCCTTAATGAACCTTCGATAAAACCCTACGTGGCCCAAAAAGGAGCACACGTCCTTTAGCGATTTCGATGGGGGAAGGTCAGCTATGACATCTATCTTTGCCCTATCAACTTCTATTCCTTTGGATGATACAATGTGGCCAAGAACTATTCCCTCGGTGACCATAAAATGTCACTTCTCCCAATTCAGCACTAAGTTCTTTTTCACGCATCGGGTAAGTACTTTTTCCAGTTTGTCTAGACAATGATCGAAAGAGGTGCCAAAAATGCTAAAACCGTCCATGAACACTTCGATTCCTCTCTCGACCATGTCGCTAAATAAGCTCAACATGCACCTTTGAAAGGTTGCGGGTTCATTACACAAGCCAAATGGCATACGTTTGTAGGCAAACGTGCCAAAAGGGCAAGTGAAGGTCGTCTTCTCCTGGTCAAGTACATCTACCTCAATTTGGTTATACCCGGAATAACCATCAAGGAAGCAATAGTAAGGGTGGCCCGCTACTCTTTCAAGCATTTGATCAATAAATGGCAAGGGGAAATGGTCTTTCCTGGTTCCCGCATTGAGTTTCCGGTAATCAATGCAAACGCGCCACCCGGTGGTGGTACGTTGGGGAACTATCTCTCCCTTGGCATTCTCAATCACAGTCATACCCGACTTCTTCGGGACGACTTGAATAAGGCTTACCCACTTGCTAGTCGAGATTGGGTAGATGATCCCGGCATCTAATAATTTGATTATTTCGGTTCTCACAACTTCTTTCATGTTGGGATTCAGTCTTCTTTGCATTTCTCTAGAAGGTTTGACATCCTCTTCAAGATGGATCTTATGAGTGCAAATTAAAGGACTTATCCCCTTCAAATCAGCTATGCACCAACCAAAAGCACTTTGGTGCTTCCTCAGAATTTTCAATAATTTACCCTCCTGCCCTTCATTTAGGCTAGAGAAGATAACACCAGGAAATGTCTCATCCTCTCCTATATATGCATATTTAATATGGGAGGGAAGTTTCTTTAACTCTAGGGTTGGAAATTTTTCACTGGAGGGAACCATATATGTATTACTCGGAGGTAATTCCTCGAATCTAGAAACCCAATTAACCTCTTTCACGTCCTCGTCCGACTTACTCTCATCGAGTAGCTCGCTCAACTCTTCAACCTCCCTCTCGAAGGCGGTGTACGTCCCCTCACTCTTGTGTCTCACCGCTAAACAGGATTCTAAAGCGTCGCCACAGTAATTCTCCTCAAATTACTCCTCTACTATCTCATCTATGAGGCTCACTGCGTGAAGATCGTCTTCCTCCCCTGCATTTTGGGCTATGTGGAAGATGTTGGTTTCCAAGGTCATGTTCCCAAATGTGAGTTGCATTTGCCCATTCCTAGTATTGATGATTGCGTTAGCCGTAGCTAGGAAAGGGTGCCCAAGGATGATGGGAACATGATTACTCGAGTGGAAGGAGGGATCTGTGTCCCAAATGACAAAATCCATCGGAAAGTAGAAAGTGTCAACTTGAATGATCACGTCCTCGACTATACCTCGTGGGATCTTCACTCTTCGATCCGCTAATTGGAGAGTGACCTTTGTGGGCTTGAGGCCGCCCAAGTAAAGTTGCCTATAAATGGAGTAAGGGAGTATATTTACGCTTTCTCCCAAGTCAAGTAAGGCTTTTTCAATTTTATTCTCCGCAATGATGCAGGATATGGTGGGTGCACCGGGATCTTTGAATTTAGGCGGGAGTTCATTTAGTAGGATGGAGCTCACATTTTGTGCTAGAAAGACGTTCTTCTTCACTTTCATCTTTCTCTTAACCGTCAACAGGTCTTTGATAACTTTTCCATACGCTGGAATTTGTTTAATGGCCTCAAGGAAGGGTAAATTAAGCTTGACCTGCTTTAGCACTTCTAGCACATCATCACGGGGATTTCCTCTGTGGGAGGGAATCAACCTTTGAGGAAACGGTGCCGCGGAAGGCGGTTTCACTACTACCTCTGGCCCACTAGCAGCTTCTTGGTCACTCTCATTCAAGGGGACATCTTCGTCCTCTTTCATGGCGGGCGAAATCTCCTTGGCTTTCATTGTGTCGGGTGGGGGAGGTGATAAATCAACAACTCTCCCACTACGAAGAGTGGTTACAGCTTGACATTGCTCCTAATGTTCAGTGGAGGTGGAGCTAACGCTAGGTTGACCTTGGGGGGGTCGTTGGCCTTGGGCAGGAAACTTGCCCTTCTATTGAACACTCAATGAGGATTGTATTTTAGATAGATTCGCATTTATGTCGCCAATCAGACGATCATATTTGGCATTGGTTGCGGTCTGGCTTGTGATGAATTGATTCATGGTATCCTCGAGAGTTCTCCGTTGTGGCGGGATATAATTTCCTTGAGGTGGCGGTGCTTGCACATGTCCTTGCATGTGTGGAGCTTGTTGAAAGTGTTGTGGTGGAGGAGGGGCAACATGCAAAGGAGGGTTCATTGTGGCATGTTGTTGCCCATAGCTAAAACCGGGGTGATTTTTCCATGAAGCATTGTATGAATTCCCGTGCGGGGCACCGAAATTACCCTTAAAACCTCCTACACCACTAACTTTCTCTTGAAGCATTGCTTTGTAGGCGGGTATCGTTGGGCATTCCTCAGTTGAATGTCCCGCCTCACAAATAGCACACACCTTTACAACTGGGTTTGGAATGGGTCCAGCTGGTCCTTTTCCATATATCTCGCACAGATCTTGAAATCCTATCTCAAGAGTGTCTAATCGGCTATCCGTCATAGAATTCTTATCTACATGGAATAGGCCGGATGCTGACGGAGTGGTGGTCGCTTGTCTATTTCGATTTTGAGTGTTGGGATCAGAAGTGTCCCAGGATTGGGTAGTCTCGGCGACATACCTCAAGTGAAGCTCAGCATCCTGGGCATCTAAATCGATAAACGGACCACTTACCATTGTTTCAACAAGTTGTTTGGAGTTAAGATTCAACCCATTATAGATAAAAGAGATGACTTGCGCTGAATCAAATCCATGATGGAGGCATGAAGAAACTAACTCGTTGAAACGTTCATAACATCGATGGAATGGCTCATTTTCAGCTTGTCTGAATGCTTGAATTTGAGCCTTTATGGAGATTGTTCGATGTGGTGGGAAGAATTTCTTGAGAAATTTCGACTGTAGCTCATTCCAGGATGGAATCGAGCTTGGAGGTAAAGACCATAGCCAGGCCTTAGCTTTATCTTTGAGCGAGAAAGGGAAGAGTTTGAGACGGATTACCTCTTGTGTGCAGGTTTGATCATTGAGAGTATCACACACGTCCTCAAATTCCCTAATATGGAGGTTTGGCTTTTCAGAATCCATACCGTGGTAATGCGGTAGCATCTGGATCATCCCATTTGTGAAACGGAATTGTCCGGCATTATACGGGAGTATAATGCATCCCGGAGTGATAGTACGCTCGGGATATAAGAATTCTCTAATCGGACGGTATGGGGGCTCTTCCTCACCGGCGGGTGCACTGCCGTGTTGTGACATCTCTTCCTCACTTATTGACTCGATGTTCTCACTGGGCGTGCTCGAAGTGTGTCCTAAGAAGGAAAGGGGAGTGTTATCGGAGACTGAGTGCCACGGTGTGGGAGGTGGGATCCAGAACTGTGGGGCATTTGGAGTGTGGGGACTATCAGGATTATACTCAACAATTGGATTTTCGTGAATGTTGGTTGGAGTATTATGGGGTGTGGGAGTGGTTTCAGAATTTCGCATTAAAGCTTAGGAGAGATGATGGTGAATCTTTTTCAAGTTTTTAAATTTTTTTTTAAAATTTTCTTAATTTTTTTTTTTTTTTTGGATTTTTGACATTTTTTGGATTGACTTAATCTAATCCTAAGTCTACCTAAATCCCCGGCAACGGCGCCAAAAACTTGACGCGACTGAAAAGGTGTCTCAGAAATGCGTTCACTCTAGGCTCAAGTACAAGCCTGTCGCTCAAGTAATAATCCGACAAGTCGGGTATCGATCCTCAGGGAAAAAGGACAACGAAGTTGTGACGACGGGAAAAGACGGAGGAATCCTAACTTTGACTCTAAAAATAAAGGGAAAATGATTTGATTTTGGGAATGATTATAACTAAATGCAAATATGAAATTATAAAAAGATGCAACTATACTAATCTACCTAACTTATGAGTGAAAAATAGTCCGAAACTTTTTATTCAAATGATGAGAAAAATAGGACGGGAATACAATCCCCCAACCCTAGTGTAGTGCGGATATAATACTAATCTTAAATTTATCTGATTGATTTGACCCGTAATTTAGTACTCCCAAGCATTATGTATACGAGGTTCAAGCCCGCGTCATACTTAATCTGAGGATGAATAAATCAGTATCGCGATAGTAGCACTCGAATTGCACTCTAAATCATCACGAGTAGCCAGAGGCAAACGAGATATAAAGATCTACAATCATTGTGCAACTACGCAATACGATCAAGGTCAATCATTAAATTTAGTGGTTTAATTTTATACACACGCACTAACACATCAGGCTGGGTTCATGCATCCCGGCCTTGGGAAATCTAGCCTAACATGTTGAAAAGAATAGAAACAAGGATTAATGTGCAGGAACTCATAATTACTCTAAGGAAAATAATGATTAGATGCAGAAAAGAATTAGAACTAAAAATTACTCACTAATATTATCCAAGCAATAAGTGAAACAATGAAAGAAACATATACTCACAGAAATCACTGAATAAAATCTTCAATCCTTGAAATAAATCAGAAAATATTAACTAAGCTAGGGTTTCTGGAAAAGAAGAAGAAAAACCTACTAATTCTCCGTGTCTATAACAATACTAAATCGGGTCTTTTATACCCTACAACAATATCGGAAGTCAGCTGCACTAGGAGTATTTTTAGGAAGAGAAAATATTTTCAAATCTCAAAGACCGGACCGGTCTGGGTCTTAGGCGGACCGGTCTGCCCCCAAGGCGGATCGGTTCTTTTTATTTTGTGGTGAAACGGTCCGGGGGCGGACCAGTTCTTTTTATTTTTGCCTCCTTCGATTTGCATGCGATCCGGGGTCTTCTGGAGTTTGGCAAGGCAGACCGGTCCGGCTATTTGACTTTTTTGTTCCTCTTTGACTGCTCATAACTTTTGTTCTGGGATTCCGATTTAGGTGTCGTTTCTTCCTTTGTGCTCATGAATGAGATGTCTTCAACTTACCTTTAGGTACCTCATCCGAATTCCGTGTAGAAATTACACTTTTGCCCTTGAGACCTTTCCTTCTTTCTTTTTTGATTCTACCGATTTCCTTCTTTCGTTTCTTGACATCAAATACCTACAAAATCACTACAAAATAAATAGAACTCGGTGTACTCATTAGGATGAGTCAGTAGCACAGTTATGAGATAAATCCAACTCAATTACGTTGTTCGAGGTGCTAAAAGTAACTAAATCAAGGGATAAATTAGGAAGAATTTATGCCTAATCATTAACTATATAATTCTCTCTACTACTCAAGGTATATTGGACTATTATGACTATTATCTCTCTCGGGTTAATTTCATAAAAATCCTAATCGTTCGGATAATATTTAAATTTTTTTGGGATCTCGTTAGAAGTGCCAAAAATCTCGTTTTAACAATTAAGCCAAACTAACCTTAGCCTTAACTCTCGCATACATGACTAAGTCTCAAACCTATCAAGGCCTAATTCCATCCAATATATCTATTATAATATTCTAAGGATGTCCCAAAAATTCCCCCAATAGTTTATCTGAAAGTTCTGGGCTTAATGATGGGAATTTACCAAAATCTAGCAAACCAAATTGAGTCATAAATTTTTTGGCAGATTAAACACGTTGTACTAAAATGTCGATTACTCACTCTAAAGAACTCCAATTGACCTGATTCCAATCTCCTTTAAAATATAAGAGATAGAACTTTCCAGAAATGTAAGTCTCTCATGCTAATTCAAAGTAAAATTGAAATGGCATACGTTTAAAATTACGTCAAAAATTCTGGCAGATTACTATGCTGGCAGATCAAACACCCTATAATAAAACATTGATTACTCCCTCTAAAGAACTCGGATTTACCTAATTCTAGGCTAATTAGAAATATAAGAGATATATATTTCTAGGAATGTAAGGATATCACTCTAAGTCTAAGTACAATTAAAATGGCATATGTTTAAAGTTATGTTAAAAATTCTGGCAGATTGACATCATGTGTTCATTAATTATACCCTAAGTCATTCAAGATTCATATTCCTCAACCAAAAACCCATCAAGATTCAATATTAATCATCAAATATATTCTAATATCCTTTTATCTTCATATAGGTATAATTTCCAATGAAAAGTTTACACAAAAACATCAAATATTCAATCCAAGAATCAAATTCCCGTTTGACAAACATTGAACCCTAATTTTCTCTTGTTAATCATCTTTATTAATTAAGAACTCAGATTTCTATCTTATTAATCAACCCAAACCCATTGATTTCGTATTATCATCATTAAGGAACATCTCTACATGCATTCCTGCTTTAATTTATGAATTAAATCCTCCAAAATTCATATAAAACTTCCAAAATCATGAAATCAAACCCTAATATACATGGGTAGTATAACATGATTAATATAAATTGCCATTTAAATACTTGCCTCTCAATAGCAGGTCTGAATTTCATTAATATGAGGGTGTGGTTGTTCTCCCCTGGCTCCGATCTCGATTCCGTTGCGTTCGGGGCGAAAAACTGTGTAGGAAGCTTTGGCTTTCTTTTCCTCTTCCTCTTCCTCTTCAATGGCCTCTCTTCTATTGTGATTGTGTTAGCCCTAGACCCTTCTCTCTAATGGCAGTTATACACTTAATATTTTAGGAGATCTCTAAACCTCCAACTCTCGAATGACCGAAATACCCTTAAACGATGTCGGGTTGGTCCAAAATCATCTCGGGACCCAAACTGTACAGTCGAGTACACTTTTTCGACTATTTTGACCCTTTAGGAACCAACCGTAACCTAAAAATCACCATCTGAGTCACTTTAAAAAATTATCTTAATTCCACCTCAAAATATGACACGCGTGAAACTAAACTTAAATTGAACTGATTTACTCTCAAGGACCGAATTAAATAATTTCTCTAAATTAAATAAATTCCAAATCATCGAATCAAATAAATTCCAAATCATCGAATCAAATAAATTCCAAATCATCCATTTAATTAAATCCTAGATAAACAATTTAATTTAATTAAATATCCTCAGAAATATGGGGTATTACAACTTTGCTTATATGTGTGTGTAGAAAAAGGTGTTTAATTTTGAGAAAATGTGATGAAAATTCCCCGTTTTGAATTTACAAGTAAACCCTCTTTTTCTTTTTTATATTAATAAAGTATGTGCAAATACTAATAATAAAAATTTTGAAGTTAAGATATGTGATGTAATGAAGTAAATCACTAAAGTTAAAATGAAGTAACTAATGTAAAAATAAGAGAATTTAAAGACAAATGGGGGGGGGGGGGATTGTACCTCCTTATAAAGACTTGAAGTGGATTTTGATTGTAGATGAATTGTTCTCATGATGAGATGATGGTGGTATGAGGTGATGGGTGAGAATTTACTAAAAGGAGTATGGAAAGGATGGAAGGAATGTAAGAAATGGGCTTTTTAAGAGGGGAATAGCTCTGAATTTGAGACAATGTTCTCTGAATTGCTAAGAGGGATGTTCAGGGGTTCCTTTAAAGGTGAGGTTATGGCCATTATTTATAGGGCCAAGGGGGGTGCTGATCATCATGGTCCTGGACATGCCTATAGTATAGAACCCCAGAAACACTACCAATAGTCAAGGTCCTAGGGAAGCCATTCGGGAGTCTAAGAAGGGTTTTTGTGGAAAACGATCATAAAATGCGAATCGTAAGTCAGAATCACGCACGAGGCAGGCCATTAGAAAGGGTATTCAGAGCTCTTTAAGAATCCATTTGCCACTTTAGGGTCGGGAGTTGACTAAAGTCAAACGGGGCCTAGAAGCACCCGTTAGTCACTAGAGAGGAAATACTCAGAGGAAAATAAATCGTTCGTCCGAATTGTAAGGACGATTCATGCACGGGAAGTACCTTTGGAAATCATATCCCTTCAATATTTCATTAACTTCATTCGATTCGGAGAGTTGAACAAAGTCAAATAGGGACCAAAAGTGCCCGGTGAGCCTTAAGAGTAAAATGGGTCATTTGTTCGTATCGTAAGGCTAATTTTTGCATGGGGAAAACAGTTAGAAATGGAATTAAGAGCCCTTGGAAGATTCATTCAGCTTCATTTAAGATGAAGAGTTGATCGAAGTAAAACGGGGATCGAGAGTGCCCGATGGACTCCAGATCAGTTTTCAAGGTAAAATGGACCATTCATCCGAATCGTAAGGTCGATTCATGCACGAGGCAGACCATTGGAAATTTTATTCAGAGACATTCTTAGATTTCATCAGCTTCGTTCAAGCTAAAGTGCTAACTAGAGTCAAAATAAAGCTCAAGAGCACCCGATGGCCTCTAGATTATTTTTTGTTAGTACAACGGACCGTTCATCCGAACTATAAGGTCAATTCATACACATGACAGACCGTTGGAAAAGGGATTTAGAACCCATCAAAGGTTCATTGAGATTTTTCTCAGGCGAGAAAGTTGATCGGAGTCAAATGGGGACCAGGAGCTCCCGGTGGCCTTTAAATCGGTACTCGAGATATAACCTATGGTTTGTGGTGAATGAGTGAGTGATAGGTACCTAAGGAGGTTCTTAAGGGGATCCTAGTATGGGGTGTCTATAGAGATACCCTCTAAGGGCGAGATTGGAACACGTGAGGGTCGTCGAATGATATATACCAAATCAACGTTTGGAAAGAGGTTTTTTAAGGTTCATTTTGTGGACCTAGAGTATGAGGTTGACCAATTCTGAGGGTCGAGGTTAGTTTTGAAGACCTAAGGAGACTAAAGTGACCGATTCAACGAGTTGAGGTCAATTCTTAGGACTTAAGGAGACAAATATGATCGGTTCAACGGGTCAAAAATGTGTTACGATTGGTTTCAAGGGGCTAGGGAGACCAATTCAATCGATCAAGGTTTATACTAAGGACCTAAGGAGATGAGGATCACCAATTTTAGTGGGTCGAGCTTAACTCTCAAGTTATGTGAGGGATGATCCATTCAGCGAGCCGAGGCCGATTCTGAGGACCTTGAGTTATGATAACTAATTATGAGGGTCGAGTTAAATTCTGAAGACCTTCAGTTTGCAGATAACAATTCTACAGGTCGAGGTCAATTCCGAGGACCTTGAATTTATAGCCACCAATTCTGCGATTCGAGGTCAATTCTGAGGACCCAAAGGTATGACGACCATTTCTGAGGAACTAGGTCAATTCTGAGGACCTTAAGTCTGGAATGACCAATTTTGAGGGTCGAGGTCAATCCTGAAGACCTTGATTTTGTAGCGACCAATTCTGAGGACCGAGGTCAATTCCGAGGACCTTGAGTTTATAGCGACCAATTCTTAGGGCTGAAGTCAATTCTGAGGACCTTAGTTTGTAACGACCAACTTTGAGGGTCGAGGTCAATCCTGAGGACCTTGAGTTTGTAACGACCAATTCTGAGGGCTGAGGTCAATTATGAGGACATTAAGTTTGGATGACCAATTCTGAGGGTTGAGATCAATTTCGAGGACCTTAAGTTGTAGCGCGGGAAATTTTTCTCCTGGAGATTTTTAAGCTATCTTGGGAGTGCAAGTGCACTTACGATTTCATCGGGGATTGTTTTGTTTTGAGACTCCATTGGGTTGAAAAACTATTACTAAAGCCGTTTAATACAAGATTAAACTATTTAAGTAACTCCGAACTATTTTTTGAGGAAACTCTTTTCTTTGAATCAAATCAGTTTTAATCACAAGATGTGTTTAATAAAACATGCACGAGATCAATTCAAGATTTGTTAATAAGTTTTAAAAACAAAACTGAAAAGATTAAATCATCACACCAATAAGAATGAGATGAGGAGATGTAGAAAGATTAATGACAAGAGATTTTTAACGTGGTAAAACCTCACCCAATTGAGGAAACATCCACAGTGACTTCTAAGTCACAAACCAAAAATCCACTAAAACAAAATATATCAGTTATGAACTATATAACACACATGCACACAAATCAGACCTATACAAGTTTAGGAATGTACTCACTAGTGTCCTTCTAATTTTTTTTTAGTTATGATTGTTGATGTGGTCCTCCCAGTTTGCTAACTTCCACTTTGTTCCAGTCTTTACATCGACTCTTGTTTCAAGATCTTATTACCAACACTTTCAGTGGTGTAGTATGTAAGTGTTTGTGATGGTGCTCTAACACATGCATGCACACACACTCATTCTTATTTATACAAACAGTCATATCAAATTACAGAACAGATCTATATGTTGTGATTTTCAGTTTCTCTCTTCTCAGAAAACTAAAACCTTATTTGAACTTTAAAATGATCCCGGAATCCACGGCTATCTTTCTCTGAAGACGATTCAATATCTTAATCAACTTTAGGGTTTTGAAAATACTTTTGAAATTGAAAACCACCAAGTGTGATTCCAACTAGGTCAAAGGTCTTGTTTCAAAAGAACTAGAACTAGAAAATGATTTTGTTGATTTTGAAGATGAAAACATTTACAGAAAATAATCAACAAAAGATTTCTCAAAATGAGAAACTAAGAATGCAGATCTAAGTGTAATATAACAGAAAATGACCAGATCTATAATTTCTATGAAACAGAAATAGAGATCTAACCTAATATTTAAGTTGGACACAAGATCTTAAAACGAAGAGGTTTGAACCACGAAACAGCTTTCAAACCAACACTCAAAAACTCTCAAACACTCAGGGTTGGTGTTTGGTGTAAATTGGTTTTTGGAAAAAGGGTTAGGGTTTGAAACTGTTTAGACGAATTAGGTTTTCTAATTCTCTCTCTGGTTTCTCTCTATTTTCTCTCTCTTCTCTCTCTTCACTCGAATTAAATGAAGTGGCAAAAGTCTCTCAAAGGCTGAGGGTTAGCCTCCTTATATAGTGAGCTGAGAAGGATCGAGAAGGCTGAGATGAATCTAAAGGTTGAGATTTAGTCGTGGCCTTTTGACTTCCATCCAACGGTTTAAGAGAAGCAGTGAGTTAAACGCTTTCTGATTGTCTTAGGGAAGATCACAGGGATTGGGTTTGGACGCATGTAGGTCGTTGATAAAATCAATCTAAGGGCTGGTAATAAACAACGGTTCTGTCTCTTAAAAGAAACACAAATCCAACCGGTAGTGTAGCGAAAGGTGTAGGGCTAATATCGATCCTCACACGCCCGTCTAAAGTAATTACAATGCTTCCCTTACAGTCTCAAGCGCTTTCAGTTTCTACCCAAGTGAACTTTCAGGCATAAAACCATAAAACAAGTATTTACAAAATCACCCCAAAACCTTTTAATTCCAATTTTAATTATGAATTTAAATTTCATTAAAAATTCCCAAAAATTATTAAAAAGGGGTTTAAGGGAAATTAACACACACAACACACACACAATCAAATTATGCAATATATGACCCATTTATGCAGCCCTAATGTGTGTGAGTCTTTGTGAATATAACTTTGATCAATCAAATAAGAGGAATGAATTGTATAGTAGAGTCTGAGGCTCTTTGGTATATAGGGAAGGGACTCAATTTTTTCACTATTTCCAAACTAGATGAGCACTTATACAATGTAGACTCAAGTGAGTCAAGATTATAAGGTGCTTCAATCTCCCCCTTTGGAAATATGAGACAAAATCTCTTTTCAGCCATCTTGGACTCGTAGGGTGACAAAGAAATAAGGAAAAAAAAATTCTATACAAAAGTTCTATCTACCCATTTCCTAGAAAAGAAAATTACATAACTCAACTAATTACAATTCAATACCCTATTACATCTGTTGAGAATAACTGTACAGAATCCTGTAAATAATCACTAAGATCAAGCTTATTAGAATATGTACAAAGGATGAACTCATAAGACTCAAATTTCTCCCCCATTTTGTCTCAAATGGACATAGGGAAAAACTATGCAAGTTAAAGAGTTTATTCAGCACAAATTTTTCCTATCGATTTACGCAAAGAAATAAATCTATTGAAATCCAAAGGTTTGGTAAACATATATGCGAGTTAGAAATCAGTAGGAAGATAATTGATTTCTAATTCCTTAGTCTCAACTAATTCACGTATGAAGTGATGTCTAATTTTTATGTGTTTTGTTCGCGAGTGTTGAACAGGATTTTTAGAGATATTATTCGCGCTTTGATTATCACAATAGAGATATAGTTGTTCTTCTTTAATACTATAATCACTTAGAATTTGCTTAAGCCAAAGTAATTGAGCCTAGCAGCTTCCAACGGCTATGTATTTAGATTCAACTGTTGATAAAGAAGTGCAGTTTTGTTTCTTACTACTCCAACCTACCAAATTATTACCAATATAGTAACATGCTCCTGATGTGCTCTTACTATCATCAGTACACCCTACCTAATCGGCATCAATTTATCCTATTATAGTGCTAAGAGTATCATTGATGTACCAAAGTCCTAAATTTAGAGTGCCTTTTATGTATTTAATGATTCTTTTAACACAAACTAAATGGCTCTCTTTAGGATTGTTTTGATAACGGGCACACACGCAAACAACGTACATAAAATCAGGATGCGAGGCGTTAAGATATAATAAGGTTCCTATCATACTACGATATAATGTTGGAACTACGGATTTCCCAGTTTCATCCTTAGACAGTTTGACCGTAGTACTCATGGGAGTTTTAGCATCTTTTTCACTCTCAAGGCCGAATTTTTTAACAATCTCTAAAGCATATTTTGATTGCGAAATAAATAATCCATCTGAATTTTGTTTGACTTGAAGACCTAAGAAAAATTGTAACTCCCCCATAAGAGACATTTGAAATTCTTTATGCATAATTTCAGAAAAAGATTTAACTTCTGAGGGGGAAGTTGATCCAAAAATGATATCGTCAACATAAACTTGAGCTATAATGATATGTTTGTCAAAATGTTTGACAAAAAGGGTTTGATCATTTCCACCTCTCTTAAAACCTTTGTCTAAGAAAAAATTGGAATGGCGCTCATACCAGTCTCTTGGCGCTTATTTTAGGCCATACAAAGCCTTTTTAAGACGAAAGACATGATTTGGATAATTAGGGTCAATGAATTCTTTTGGTTGTTCTACATAGGTCTCCTCAGTCAGTATTCCATTAAGGAAGGCAGATTTGACATCCATTTGGTAAAGCATAAAATATAAGTAGCAAGCTATGGCAAAGAGAAGACAAACAAATTCTAAGCGAGTAATAGGAGCAAAAGTCTCGTTAAAATCTATTCCTTCAATTTGAGAGTATCCTTGAGCAACTAATCTGGCTTTGTTTCTAATGATTATCCCACTTTCATCAAATTTATTTTTAAATATCCAACGTGTGCCAATAACCTTTTTGTGATCGGGCCTAGGTACAAGATACCAAACATCATGAATAACAAATTGAAGAAGCTCTTCTTGCATTGCAGAAATCCAATTAGGATCATTCAATGCATCATTTACATTCTTTGGTTCCACAAGGGAAACAAAACATGCATAATGAGCAAAGTTTCTTAATTGAGATATTCTACGTACAGGCTCACTAGGGTTACCAGCAACGTTATCTATGGGATGGTCTTTAGAACCCCAATTAGGTACTTTACGAGTCTCAATTGGTAAAGAATCATCTATTTCTGGATAGTCATTTTCTAAAACATTTTCAGACTCTTCCATAATAGTTGGTTCTCCAGTCTTACTCTCTACAGTAGTCTCACTTACAATAACGTTTATGGATTCCATCAAGGTCTTAGTGCGAAGGTTATAGACACGGTATGCTTTACTATTAGGAGAATATCCTAGAAAGATGGCTTTATCTCCACGAGTCTCAAATTTGGACAAGTGTTCTCTGCCTTTACAGATATAACACGCACTACTAAAGGTTCTAAGATACTTAAGATTGGGCTTTTTCCCATACCATATTCTTAAGGAGTTTGTTTAGAATTCTTTCTATGATAGACCCTATTGATAATGTGACATGCAGTACGATTAGATTCTACCCAAAAATACTTAGGTAAACACTTGGCATGAATCATAACACCTGCCATCTCTTGAAGGGTACGATTATTTCTCTCAGCAATACCATTTTTTTGAGGGGTCTTAGGAGAACTAAATTCATGTTTGTAACCATTATAGTCACAATACTCGATAGCACCAGTATCTAAGAATTCTCCACCTCTATCACTACGAATTCTATTTACTTGAGTGTCTTTCTCATTTTCAATTCGAAGTAAAATCTTCAAAAAGGTTTGGAAAGTGTTAGACTTTTGTTTTAAGAAAGCTACCCAATTAAATATGGTGAAATCATCAACCATAACAAGAATGTAATTGTGTCCACAAAGACTAACAGTTCGAGAAGGACCCATTAGGTCCATATGGATGAGCTCCAAGGGTTTAGAGGTAAGGCTATATTTAACTTTCTTATGAGGTGCCTTAACAATTTTTCCTTCCTGACATGATCCACATACAATATTAGAAATAGGTTTGATCTTGGGAATACCTTTAACTATTTCTTGATAAGACAATCTACTAAGATTTTCGTAATTTATGTGACCCATTGGATTATGCCATATCTCATTGTCATCCATTCTGGAAATGTTACAGACCTCAGTACTGTTCTAGAGAGTATAACAATTGTCATGAGTCCTGAGTCCTGTAATTATGCACTCCCCTTTTTAATTTAAAATTCTGCAAGTATTCTTTGAAAAGGTGATAGTACGATTTGAGTCATAAAATTGCAAGATACTAAGAAGATTAGCCTTAAGACCTTTTACTAGAAGAACATTTTCAAGTAAAGGTAATCCTTCTTCTTGGAGTGTTCCTTTACTAATGATTTGAGATGATACACCATCACCAAAAATAACTTTTCCTCCAGTAAAGCTGGTTCTGTTTAAAAGTTTGGTATCATCACCAGTCATGTGCTTTGAACATCCAGAGTCTAAATACCAACCAGAGGGAGTGTGTTCAGCTTTTAAAGCAGTAATCACAATGTTACACTTCATCTGGGATAATACCTTATCTTTTCTAACCCAAACAACTCTTGTTTTAATTTTGCGCTTATTTTCTCTCATTTGATAAAATTTTCGAGCATTAGATTTCTGTTGAAAAATGTTTTGCGCGTGAGGTTGAATTTTATAAAAAACATTTGGTTTAGGAAAGTGTCTAGAAATCCTTCTTGGAAATGATCTTTTAGGTTTGGTCTTTCTCTTTCTATAGTTAGAGTTTTTGTCTGGTTGTCTAGGCGGAACATAGTTGTTACGACTTCTCCTAGAATAGTTAAAGTTCTGGTACACAAGAGTATTATAGACAGGGTTGACTGAACGTCTAGAGTAGCAACCTTCAAAGGAATGACCATATAAGTCATAGTAAGAGCAATACAAATTGCTCGAGGATGGTATCTCCTTAGGAAAGTCTCTAAACATAGGCTTCATGGTATTTTAGGGTTGAACCTTATTCCTAGGGAGTACAGTTTAAAAGGAAGAATCACTCTTCCTAATCGAGGGCCAGATATATTTAGCCTTGGGTGGACTTTCACACTTAGAGAAACTTGATTCCCCAATATCAAACTTTGATTATTTTTCATCAAACTCATTTTTCGGAGAATGAAATTCGGGACAAGTTTCTATAGGTCTTTTGCCTCCTGACACAAACTTGGTTGGTTCAAAGTTTTTAGTTTGTGTCTTAAAATTAGGATAAAACCCTATTCCAGTTCTATCATCAGAATTGGTTTTTGAATCAGCAATAAAACCATCAAAATAATTTGAATTATTTTCAAATTTTGCAAATTTTTTGAAAACTGTTGTTGTCTTCTCTTTGGATTGTTCCAATTCTAATAATGTCCCTTTATATTTTTTCTCCAGAGTTTTATTTTCTTCAATCAATTTCTTCAATTTTTGATCTAAAGTTTTGACTTCATTTTCATGAGTTAGACATTGGGTAGTATACTCTTCAGCAGTAAGTTTAAGCATCAGACTTAGGTCTTCTATCTTCTTAGTGAGATCCTTCACAATCTTCTCTAGTCTAGTGCTTTTCTTGAGAGTTTTCGCATAAAGTGTGTGAATGTCAGGGAGGTCTTCAGTGTCCAAATCACTAAGTGTGGTGTGTGAAATGACCCCTAAGAATTCAATTCTTAAACTCACGCACCCAGTGACATCGTCATTATCGCTTTCCCTTTGACTCACACACCCCGTGGTAGAACTAGCAATGTTTTCAAAAATTAAAGCATCTAAACCAGTAGCAGCATGATTTATAACAACAGAAGTAGAGTTACTAACATCATTCTCATACACAGGCACATGCATATCATCATTATAGATTATCTTAGCAAAGAAAGACATGCAAGGATCAAAAACATCAGATGATTCAAGTTCCTCATTTTCAGAATCACTTGAATATCCCATGTTTTGCAAATGTTGGCCCTAGTATGTTTATTGGCAGTGTTCAGTTTCACTCTACAGTCTTGTGCTATATTTCCTAGTTTTCCACATCTAAAACATTAAATATTCTTGAAGTCTTTGTTAGGTCTCATGTACTTGTGATGTTTGTCTTGACCTTTCTCATGAGGTTTGTAGTTAGACCGAGTTGGATAATTTGGCTTGCCTATTCTGTTTGCCAATTTATTTATAAATTTGACAATTTTCTTAAACTATTTTGACATTAAGGAAATTTAATTATCCAAACTATCTATATCACATTCCTCATAAGAATCATCATTAGGTATAGTAAACTCAGGTTTCATCGACTTAGAGGAAAAACTTAAGTTGGAACTAGTCTGTTTCCTATGGGACCGCGTCATTTGTTTCTTAAATTCTAATTCCATTTTCACAGTTCATAGTTTACTACTGATTAATTCAGGAGTGAGATTTTAATCACATATTTCCTCAATAGCATATCGTTTGTTGTCAATTTTTTGTGGTAGTGATCTTAGAATTTTAGATACAATTTCGTGTCTATCATATGTTATCCCATTAGCATACAATTTGGTCACAATGTCAGTTAATTTCATGTAAAAGTCGTCAAGGGATTCAGAGTCTGACAAAATTAAAGAATTATACTACTGGACAAGCATTTGAGTTTTAGCAGCCTTAACTCTAGTGTCACCTTCATGTACAGTGATCAGTGTATCCCAAGCTTCCTTAGAAGTGGCACAAGATGAGATCCTTTTGAACTCATATTCATTTATGGACATAAAGATGGCATTCTTGCCTTTGTTATTATTTCGAGAAGTTTTCTTCTCTTCTTGAGTGAATTCACTTAATGCTTTCTTAATCCTCTCACTACTTCCTTTAGTGGCTGGTTTAGTAGGATAAGTGTATCCATTTTCAACAATACCCTAGACATCATCTCCCAAGGTTCCTTGTATGAAAGCAACCATTCTTACCTTCCAGTAAGCAAAGTTGTTTCCATCAAAGAGTGGGGGTCTGGTCAAGTTGCCAAATCTTTCATTTTTCTCGTCCATTGTTTTAATTTCAAGAAAAGAATTTCAGAAACACAAGATCTTTTAAAAAGATTTCCAGGGCTCTGATACCAATTGAAAAACTGTTACTAAAGTCGTTTAATACAAGATTAAACTATTTAAGTAACTTCAAACTGTTTTTTTAGGAAAATCTTTTCTTTGAATCAAATTAGTTTTAATCACAAGATGTGTTTAATAAAACATGCACGAGATCAATTCAAGATTTGTTAACAAGTTTTGTAACCAAAACTGAAAAGATTAAATCAGCAAACCAATAAGAATTATATGAGAAGATGTAGAAAGATTAATGACAAGAGATTTTTAACGTGGTAAAACCTCACCCAACTAGGGAAACATCCACGGTGACTTCTAAGTCACAAACCAAAAATCCACTAAAACAAAATATATCAGTTACAAACTATATAACATACATGCACACAAATCATACCTATACAAGTTTAGGAATGTAACCACTGGTGTCCTTCTAACTTTTCTGTAGTTCTGATTGTTGATGTGGTCCTCCCAGTTTGCTAACTTCCACTTTGTTCCAGTCTTTATGTTGACTCTTGTTTCAAGATCTTATTACCAACACTTTCAATGTTGTAGTTTGTAAGTGTTTGTGATGGTGCTCTAACACATGCATGCACACACACTCACGCTTATTTATACAAATAGTCCTATCAAATTACCAAACAGATCTATATGCTGTGATTTTTAGTTTCTCTCTTCTCAGAAAACTAAAACCTTATTTGACCTTTAAAATGATCCCGGAATCCACGGCTATCTTGCTCTGAAGACGATTCAAGATCTTAATCAATTTCAGGGTTTTGAAAATACTTTTGAAATTAAAAACCGCCAAGTGTGATGCCAACTAGGTCAAAGGTCTTGTTTCAAAAGAACTAGAAACATAAAATAATTTTGTTGATTTTGAAGATGAAACCATTTACAGAAAAAAAAAATCAACAAAAGATTTCTCAAGACGAGAAACTAAGAATGCAAATCTAAGTGTAATATAACATAAAATGACCAGATCTATAATTTCTATGAAACAGAAATACAAATCTAACCTAATGTTTAAGTTGGACACAAGATCTTAAAACGAAGAGGTTTGAACCACGAAACATCTTTCAAACCAACACTCAAAAACTCTCAAACACTGTGGGTTGGTGTTTGGTGTAAACTGGTTTTTGGAAAAAGGGTTAGGATCTGAAACTGTTTGGATGAATTAGGGTTTCTAATTCTCTCTCTGGTTTCTCTCTCTTCTCTCTTCTCACTCGAATTAGACGAAGTGGCAAAAGTCTCTCAAAGGCTGAGGGTTAGCCTCCTTATATAATGAGCTACGAAGGATCGAGAAGACTGAGATTTAATCTTGGCCTTTTGACTTCCATTCAACGGTTTAAGAGAAGCGGTGAGTTAAATGCTTTCTGATTGGCTTAGGAAAGATCACAGGGATTGGGTTTGGATGCATGCAGGTCGTTGATAAAATCAATCCAAGGGCTGGCAATAAACAACAGTTTTGTCTCTTAAAAGAAACTCAAACCCAACTGGTAGTGTAGCGACAGGTGTAGGGATAATATCGATCCTCACACGTGCATTTAAAGTAATTACACAGCTTACCTTACTGTCTCAAGCGCTTTCGATTTCTACCCAAGTGAACTTTCAGGCATAAAACCATAAAACCAATATTTACAAAATCACCCCAAAACCTTTTAATTCCAATTTTAATTATGAAAAAATTCTTTTAAAATTCATTAAAAAATCCCAAAAATTATTAAAAAGAGTTTTAAGGGAAATTAACACCCACAACACACAATAAAATATTGCAATATATGACCCATGTATGCAACCCTAATGTGTGTGAGTGTTTGTGAATATAACTTTGATCAATCAAACAAGAGGAATGAATTATATAGTAGAGTCTGAGGCTCTTTGGTATCTAGGGAAGGGACTCAATTTTATCACTATTTCCAAACTAGACGAGCACTTATACAATGTAGACTCAAGTGAGTCAAGAGTTTACGGTGCTTCATGGGTGATGATTTATTTTTGGGATTTTGGCTAAAAATTGTAGTAGACTTGGATGTGGGCACAACGTTGGTTCTAGTTTTGGAATATGTTGAGGATAAGTGTGTAAGATTAATCCTGCTAGGGATTATGGTGGGGATAAGCGTGTAAGATTAATTTGGCTGGGGATTTTGAGAGTTTCTAAGGAGCTTAGTTCTCAAAAATGATTTTCTTGAGGAAAACGAGGTTCCATATTATTCATGGATGTTCGGTAATTTTCTAGGCAATTTCGGGATTTTTCTTGAAATTCCTGGCATTTTTTGTACAACATTTGGAAAAGGGTGTCGATAGGCAATCTTAGGAGGGTGCTAATCGGCAAGGGAAATGACTCCTTGGTGGATTATTGTATATTTTTTGGGGATGTAGGTGACCCTTGGAGTCTTCCTTCGAGGGTCGCGGGGGCTATGGTATGAAGGTACGGATGAGGAGGTTACTGGTGCATGAGGCGGAGTCTGGGTTGACAGGGCTCATGGAAGGGGTGACATCCATTCTTGATCCTTTTCTTTCAAGATTTTCTCACAGATCTGTTGTTATAACTGAAGTATCTTAGCATTGGCCATGTTGTATGCTTGGTTGATCAATTTTGTACCTAAAAAAAGAGACTTAAGAAGGCAAAAATAATGCATTTTTTGTTTGATTATCTTGATTTAGTGGATTATTTTACATGCACTTTAATTTGATGCTGAGATTTTGTTTTGATAAAGAGTAGGAAAACTTAGTTTTTTGGCATTTTTTAATAGAGGAAAGCCTTGGAGGCCTTGTTGCGAAGAGTTTCCCTTTAAAGGGATTTATTTTGGGAAAATTCTTTTTGAAATTTTTTGGATAGAGGAAAGCCTTGGAGGTTTGGTTGGTATATGGATGATAAAAAGCTTGATGTAAAATGGAGCTTGTTCCCTTTATTGGGTTGTGTTGATTCTTGTGTGTCAGAGAGACTGTACTGGTGATGGCTTTGTTGGATATATCGCCTTGGGCTTTACTGCGAGGCTATTAATGGGGATGGGGGAATTGACAGTGGATACCTAAGTGGTTGTGATAACAACATGGGTTAGGGTTAGGTTTTGGAATAATTTTTGTTGTAACTTAGTTTAGGGTTAGGTTTTAAGAATGGTTTGGTCAGTGGAAGGGATGGTGGTTTGCTTAACTCCCTTCGTTAATACTTCATTTAACAGTGTCGTATTCCTTACTTAGAAATAAAAATTGATTTGATCATATTTTATTATGCCCCTTGATGAGTTTTTCATTTTAATTATCAATACCAATTGCTAAGGCTTACATAATCCTTTTGTTCATGTAAATGATAAAATCGATTGTCATTCTCGGAGGTTAGAAAAGAATACCATTTTATGAAAAAGAAGGGGACCGAACCCATGTGTGGTGGATGGGTTGCCTATGTACCTCTGGGGGTTTTGAAAATTCTCACGAGTTTCATTTTGAAAAGAAAATGTTTTTGAGAGGATCAAGTACCACGTAGTTTTGGGTAGGGGAAATGAAGAATTTTTTAGAATAAAGGGGGGATAAGAAGAGTCGTAGCATATCGAGATTTTGGATTAAGGGTAAAATTTTTTGAGATGGTCCATGTTGAATAGACGTGCCATATCTTCTCCATTGAGGTCTTTGAGCATGGCGGCGCCTTCTGAGAGAATTTTCTTTACGGTGTAGGGACTGCTCCAATTTTGTTTGAATTTTCCTCTGGGGTCCCAGAAGGGTTCTATGATTTCTTTGAGGGTGAGGTCTCCTTCCTGGACACCACGATTCTTGAATTTTCAGTTGAATGATCGCGCTATCCGGCGATGGTACCCTTATATATGATATAGAGCCTTCAGTGTTTTTTTAGTTTTAGAGTGATAATTCATCAAAGCGGCGTTGATGCAATTCTTCTTCACTAACTTTATTTTTGAGTAGGATTCGAAGGGTAGGTATTTCCATCTCAATAGGTAGGAATGTTTCCATGACGTACACTAGAGAATAATTGGTAGACCCATTAGGAATTCTTATTAAAGTGCGGTATCCCCAGAGGGCGTAAGGGCTCCGGTTGGTCCAATATCTTTAACTCTCAGTCATCTTGTTGTTTATGGTTTCAAGGCTTTTATTAGTGTCTTCAAAAACACAATTGGTTTGGGGTTGGTAGGGAGAAGATTTGGTCTTTGAATCCCGTACTCGTCGACTCGTTATATGACCTCGACTTCAAAATGGATCCCATTATCTGATACTAACTCATGAGGAACTACGTATCGGAAGATGATGTTCTTTCTAATAAACCTGGCCACTTTCTTAGCATTCAGCACGGCATATGACTCGGCTTCAACCCATTTGCTAAAGCAATCAATGGAAACTAAGATGAATTTGTCACCGTTTGAAGCTTTGGGAGTATCTTTCCCTATGATGTCAATGCCCTAGGTGGAGAAGGGCTAAGGAGAGGTCAAGTTATATAGTTCTCTGGGAGGCAAGTGATGAGATTGGCAAACTGTTGGCATTCATAGGTCATGAAATATTAAACCATGGTGGTCTAATAGTATCCTTAACGGATGATCTTTTAGGTAAGCATGTGACCGTTCATATGGACCCTGAATTCCCCACAGTAGATCTAATGCATCATTTCTTCAACATTAGCCCCTGCTATTGAATACAAATGGGTTCCATCGAAGTTTCTCTTAAATAGTGCTTCATCATAGATGATGTACTGGGCATCCAGTTTATGGAAGGGTTGCCCGATCTTTTCTTATCGGTGTCTTAGGGATACATACCATGCTTGAGGAGGTTCTAAATGTCATTGTACCATAACCTAACCATATCAGAATCTTCCTTAGTAACGAATTCAACGTGGTAGCAGTGGGGGGGGGGGGGGCTTAGCTTGTTTCTAAACCAAAAAAGGGGCCATTATTATTCCCTCTGACATGTCGACCATGGAGGCCAGGGTAGCAAGGGTGTCAGCGAGGATGTTCTTTGCATGAGGTAGGTAGTGGAAGGTGACATCTTTAAATTGGGAGGCCAACTATTCTAGGTGGGCATGGAAGGGTAGGAGCTTCTCGTCTTTGACTTTCCATTTTCTGAGGATTTAGCCGTCGATGAGGGTAGAGTCTCCGTAAACATCTAGGTATATGATTCCTTTCTTGAGGGCGATCTTGAGACCTACAATACATGCCTCATACTCAGTCATGTTGTTGGTGCAGGGAAACTCTTATTTGATGGAAATGGGGATGTGAGAGTCATTAGGGGCGATTAGGAGTATCCTAATGCCATATCCTTTCTTATTAGCAGCTCTAATTTAAGGTCCTCTTGAGAGGTGTAAATAACATATTCGTTTGGGAATTTAGACACCCAAACATCGGTCTCTTACATGGGATAATAAACAAGGTAGTCGGATATAGCTCTCCCTTTCATAGCTTTCTGCACGACGTACACAATATCAAGTAACATTATCCAACTGGCCATTTGATTGGACAGAGCAGGCTTTTCTACCAATTACTTGATGGGGTTCATGTGGGATACTACTATAATGGGAAAGGCGAGCATGTAGTGTCTTAACTTCTACGTGACCCAAATCAGGGTGACACGCGCTTTCTCCAAAGCATTGTAGTTGACTTCGTAGCCGACCAATTTCTGACTAGCATAATGAATATCTCTTTCCTTGCGATATTCTTCAATGTATTGCATTGGCAAAGCCCCTACTACAGTATCTGTCATGGTAAAGTACAAGAGTAGGGGGATACCTAGATGCGAAGGCATAAACACCGGAGGTCGGGTGATGTATTGCTTGATTCAGTCAAAGGATTTTTGGTAGGCCTCATTCAAGACTTTAGTCGATTCCTTCAGGAGAAGTTTGAAAATAGGTTCGCATATAGAAGTCAGTTGGCTAATGAACCGAATGATGTACTATAGTTTTCCCAAGACTCCTTGAATATGCTTATCCATCTGTGGTAGTGGTATCTCAAGTTTGGCTTTTAAATTTGCATGGTCTACTTCGATTCCCTTCTCACTGACTATGAATTCTAGGAGTTTTCCTTTTGTGAAGCCGAATTTTTTTTTTTATGGATTTAGTCGCATCTGGTATTACCGTAGTCGCTTGAAGCACTTGGTGCGCCCAAATTATGGCTTGCGATTCAAGTGCAAATCTATCGCAACAAGTAATAACCGGTAAGTACGGAATCGTGATCCACAGGGATTGAAACACTCCTAAGAGAACAGAATTGGGGTAAAGAGACTCTCTAAACGTCACAAAGGTTAAAGTGTAAAAGATGATTTAAAAGTTTGGAAATGTGATTGAGAGTGACCTCTATACTAACATACTATTGATGATCAGATGATTAATTAATGATTACGGAACTATGAAAAGAACTAAGGTAAGCTTGAGTTCAAGAAATTAAGGGGATCGAGGATCATTCTCCCACCTCGGATTCACAAGGAAGGGGATTATAGGGCTTGGTTGAAATTAATTCTAATAGAGCATAACTAATTAAGTCCGAACATCAACCATGTAGAGACTGAACTCAACAATGGAGGATTAGGGTTTAATTAATTATTGCTAGATGGGTTGGGTTTGTAGTAAAGCTTCAAACACTAACTCTTGCATGACAAGAGAAGTTAAGAAACTATGATACTCCAATACCAACACATGAAGTTCCATTAGAACAATTATAAACCAAACCCTAAAGATTAAGTTCAAGCATCCAAGGTGGGATTTTAATCCCCAATCACAAGTCTAGCTACTCATAATTGAAACTGAACTACACATGCTAGTTAACAACATACTTAAATTAGTTATCTAATTGAAACACAAACCAATACAAGGGATGGAATTCAATGCAAATTAAAGCTAGTGGAACAAGTAGAGATGAAGTAATTGAACTTATCTTGCATTAACCACAACAATTCAACAAGTAATCAAAGCCTTACAAGTTGGTGAAAACCATTAATGAACTTGACCTAGGAGAGAGAAGAGAGTGTTTTTGTATCTCACTAAATATCCAACAAAAGTTATCCATCCACCAAAGAGGGAAAACAAGGGATAAATCCCCAAAAATCCAACCAAAATGGCAAACTAGTAATAAGAGGAAAGCTGGAAATGCAGGGCCGAATCGATTCGGTGCCAAATCCGAATCGATTCGGAAGTGTAGAGAAATGCCCCTGCATGTAACCGAATCGATTCGGTGGTAATGGCGAATCGATTCGGGCCTGCTGCAAAAAGAAGAGTTGCCTATATAGGCATTAGTTGTCCCATGCTTCACCGAAACTTCCGTAACTTCCTCGTTCGAGGTCGGATTCAAGCACCGTCGGAGGCCACGCGAAGAGGAGAATAAGGTCTACAACTTCCGTGGAGAAATCGGGAGCAAAACCCGAGTGCTGAAATTACCAAAATGCCCCCGACTGTGCAAGTGTCAACGGAACTTTCCGGATCAAAACCAAACTTCCCAAAATGCATTCCCGAGACCTATAAAAGCTCAATAAAGACACATACAAAGTATATATGATGAATTCAGGGGTTAGTCAATAAATGAGTATAAGAACCGGGAAATACATGCACGGGAATGCTAGAATGTACAAATTAACGGGGTATAAAATACAATAAAAGTGACGAATCACACCCCCTAACTTATACATTGCTAGTCCCGAGCAATGAAGTATGAAGAAACAAGGGCCAACAACGCAACCAAAATATAAGAAATATGTACAACGAAGGAAAAATGCCGCTTTCGTAGGCGAACGATTGCATTTAGCGTATGCAATAAGCCGTTAAACCCCTAGGTGGCCCTAGGGGACGAGTGATGTCTCGTGAGGGTTTACAGGGATGACACCCACAAACATCAAATCAACTCATACAATGATACTGCAAAATCCAATGCGTAGCTCAACAAATATCTAAGAAGCACAATTTATCAACAAAGTGAACGAAGCTCACATAAAAGACGACAATTATCGGCATTAAACAAATAACTTCAAATAAAAATCGAAACCATGGGAATGCGAAATAAGCGGACACATGTGGTAATTTAGATTTGGTAAAACTTTCAAAATCCATACATAAGCTAAGGCATGCATACTCAAGTTCTCTCCGGTTGTTACACTCAACAAATGAAACACTTAGAAATGGGATGTAACACACACGGGACATGCGGGCTTTAAGAGTAATTGTAAAGGGAAACTAGGCCACACACATGTCATCAATGAAGAACGCAATATAAAAGTGCAAAATACAATCTCATGAAAGGATATCGCATATTAACCAAGAGAAGAGCATTTAAACAGATTATCGCTAATGTTCGACCTTTGAATCACATCACCCTAGGATCAAATAGGACTTTTGGGGGTATAGAATTTAGGCTAGGTTATGGTTTGGAAAAGAACGGGATGTGTATAGGATCAAAGGAGATTCGGGAATATCGCGCGGGATAATGGATTAAATGGGCAACTTAGGAATCGAAATCAAATTCCACAAGCAATGTATGCATAAGAGTGAGACATTGATATTCATACACATGGTGAAACGGGAAACAACTAGGACCCATCTTATTCGATATTTATTCTTTTCTTTTCTCTTCTTTTTCTTTGATTTTCTCTTCTTTTTCTTTGATTGCAATCCATATAAACAACATCATTCAATCCCGGGAACAATCCCTAATCAAGGTACGGGAGGAGTAAATAAGGGTTTAGGACTCCAATGTGGAGTTGGACAAGGGATTTGGGGTTCAAACGAAAGGAATAATAAGGCTCAAGGGGGTTGACTAGGGGAAACATTTAAGGGAAAGGTCAAGGTCATATGGGTTTAACAACAAGGGCCTATAATCCTTTCCTAGAGTTTCATGTGATTCGCGGGACTCAACACCATTGAAAATCATGCTCAAGTGATAAATCAGTTAGTATGCAATCAAATGAAAAGAAAATGAGATCGTCAACGAGTTCATTGACAAGAAAGAGATAGAGTGGGTGTATACGCTCACAAATGATGATAAGTCTCAATTTTCACTTTTGTAAGGGTATAGCATGCGCCTTAGAATAACGAATTTGAAACACTTTTAAACCAAATCATAAATAATTATTTGTGTATATGCTCAAAGCTTCACAGTTTAATTTTATGATGCTATTCACAAAGCAAACAATAACGGGCTAAAGGGTAATAAATCAATGACTCAAAGCATGCTTCATAGCTATACAACAGGATACGCCGATCATATAAGTAATCATAGTAGATATGAGACAGAAAAAGAAAAAAGAAAATAAAAAAAAATATTTTTTATTTTTTATTTTTTAAATTTTTTATTTATTTTTTTTAATTTTTTATATAAATAAATACTAACATAATAACCGGCATCACAATTGTAAACCATACCCCCTAACTTGAATGAAACATTGTCCCCAATGTTAGTAGGGATAAAAAGGGAAAAGGGGTTAGAAAATAGTCACCCCGCAAGGAG
Source organism: Sambucus nigra (assembly GCA_949130495.1). Taxonomy (NCBI): domain Eukaryota; kingdom Viridiplantae; phylum Streptophyta; class Magnoliopsida; order Dipsacales; family Adoxaceae; genus Sambucus; species Sambucus nigra. The sequence goes on along the minus strand of OX422218.1, from coordinate 173,521,439 downwards.
TAACTCGAGAACCGCGCAACGGCATGCCTGTTACAAGTTAGTACCATAAATAAAAATATATACAACAGAGATATATACAAGAACAAATATGAAACCGAAACTGAGTCATTTCATTAATATAAAAGAGTTGTGTACATGGGGCAAAATAAAACCAAAATTAGAAAATACAACAATTGTACTCTCTCCTCCCCATACTCACACAACTACCAAAGTACACACCCAACAATCAAAATAAACAACCACCCAAAAAAAATCAGCAGAAACGGGATCACCACGGCCTACATATCATCCGGATGGCGGCGCGGGGACTCGGGCGCGGGAGGGTCGCGAGGGGCATAAGGGTCATAGAGGTACTGAGGCACAGAAGCCTCGCCCCCTCGGATGTGTGAAAATAAATCCATCTGCGCCCGAGCAATCATGGATATATCGCACTCGTAAGCGCCCCGATAAGCAGTAAAATCGGCCTGGAACGATGCAAAGTCCGACATGTAAGCGCCCCGAAACTCAGAGAAATCAGCTTGAAGCTCATCCATCCGCACCCCGAGATAAGAAATGGGGTCAACAGAAGATGAGGCTGGAGGTGGGACAGGATGAGGCACAGGCTGAGGCATGTCCGAAATATCCGGCATAGGAGCATCCGGGGCAACAGGAGCAGCAGGAGCATCCGCCGGAGCATCCAACATCCTCTTCTTTCTCCTCTCCTAATAATCCTTCCCAAGACTCTTCTCAATGGCCTTCTCGCCAAGCAACTTGGGAAGGCGAGGAATGTAGTCCATACTCGCCACCTCACAATGCGCATCTCTATATATATGGGAAACCAACTGCGCGTACGGGAGGGTAGTGGTCCCCTTTTCACAGTAAGCGGCTTTGAGCATCCGCTGAAGCACCAATGCGGGAAGGTTTATAATAGAATTAGCATCTAAGAGATGGTAGAGGAAGTGGGCCTGGGCGGAGCGAAGAACAGCCTTTGTTTGGGTAGGCGTGATGGAATTAACGGCTACTGGGTGGATGATGCGGTGGTTGTCGAGCATAAGAGATGTGGGGAAAGTTTCCCCAGCCCAAACATTCCCTGGCGCCAGACGCACAATCAGGGTCTCATTAGTCAGACTCCCCTCGTCGGCGAACGGGTAATCAAAATCCTCGGGGTTATCGTCCCCAGTGAGGTGCAATGCCAAGAGAGGCTTAGAAAGAGGAATTCGCTTACCCCGCACGTAAGCCTCGAAAGTTCGGTCCCCAGTTGGGACGAGAGATGCATAAAACCGACGAACGTGCTCATCATTGACCTCCCCCGCCCTGGAAAGGTGTGCTTCCCAATTGAATTTCTGAAAGTAACGACGGACAGAGGCAGGGAAGCCCTCAAGATGCACAGGCCGCTCAATAGCAATAGGGCGACCCGAAGGGAATTTAGCATTGAACCAGTCCTTTTCTTGTTTGGAGCGGAAGGATTCGAAACCTCCCCTACCCGAAATTAAGTTGGAGGAGGGCTTGGAGACCGAAGGAACCTACAAGAAAAATCAATTTGATACATACACAATTAGTGTAATGCATAAAATCAATTTAGTGTGAAATAGGATCGAAAAGGAATCGGTGGGTGTGCATCGGGAAAAATTGGTCGAATTAACGTTACCGACGCACACCGCACTCAAACAAGGGTAATTCAACACCAATGTGCGATAAAATGTGCGAAGATGAAGCATTAGCGCACAAAATCACCACAGGGGCATTTCATCGAACACTTAGTGTGCAGAGTATAGAGAGTAGGGTGAAAATGACATTCTCAATGTGGAAAACCCCCAACAAATACTACTTAAACATCAAAGCAACACAGTCAAGTAGTATTTGTTGGTTTCTCATCACAATCAGTGGGAAAATAATGAGTGTTATGCAAAAAAACATGTGGATATGGTGAAAATGCATTTTACCCTACCTATATACCAAATACACTAAATCAGGTATCACATTGAATTAAAAGGGTGGAATTAATACCTTGGATGAGGTTGCCCTAGAAGAGGAAGCCATGAGGTTGACTAAGAATGGAGGATAGGAATTGGTATGGGAGAGGGTTGGTTCGCAGGTAAGAGAGGAGAAAGAATAAGAGTAGGGTTAAAACAGAATGAGGGATTTTTTAAGTGGCAGGTGCCCCGAATCGATTCGGTATGTAGTCCGAATCGATTCGCGATTCTCGAATTTGAACACTGGAAGGGGCCGAATCGATTCGGGGGTTAACTGAATTGATTCGAAAATGAAGACCTGATACTTTTAATCTACCGAATCAATTCGCTAGAAGTGCGAATCGATTCGCAAACCCAAAGTTGGCTACTGGAAGGGTGCGAATCGATTCGGTGGAAAACCGAATCGATTCGGCTTCTGGGATCTCAGATTCTGCTTTGCTGAAACATAGATTTTTGGTGGATGGTTGGAATTGGCTGCTTAAGGAGGTATTTTTGGACCCCAATGATGAAATTACATAAGTACAAAGGGTCCGGGACAAAAATTTTGCACCCCACACATGCCGGGGGATGCTCGGCACAAAAAAACTCATAATTCCGATGTCCTACAGAGCCCCGTAAACGGGGTCGGACAATGGAATCGTGTCCGAACATGGGTCAAATGGTTCTAGGAAAGGCTTGAGACGCTGACCATTGACCTTGAACAACTTCCCATCAGATGGGTTTTCAATCTCAATTGCACCGTGATGATGGACGGTCTTAACGACAAACGGACCCGTCCACCTAGACCTTAGCTTACCCGGGAATAAATGCAACCTAGAGTCGTATAAGAGTACCTTTTGGCTAGGGTGAAATGTTTTACGGGATATGCGCTTATCGTGCCTCTCTTTCACCCTTTGCTTATAGATTCTCGCACTCTCGTACGAATCACTCCGGAGTTCATCCAACTCATTGAGTTGGAGCATTCGCTTCTTTCCGGCCTTGTCTAGATCAAAATTGAATTTCTTGATCGCCCAATAGGCCTTGTGCTCGATTTCTACCGGTAAATGGCATGGCTTGCCGTACACAAGTCTAAAGGGCGACATTCCCAAGGAGGTCTTGTAGGCCGTACGATATGCCCATAAAGCATCAGGAAGCCGAAGAGACCAATCCTTGCGGTCGGGATGGACCGTCTTCTCTAGGATGTGCTTGATCTCTCGATTGGCCAATTCAGCTTGGCCGTTGGTTTGCGGGTGGTAGGTAGTTACAACTTTATGAGTTACCCCATACTTTCGCATAAGAGTAGCGAACGGAGTATTACAAAAATGCGTTCCGTTGTCGCTAATGATCGTCTTCGGAGTTCCGAAACGCGAAAGCATGTGTTCCTTTAGGAACTTCAACACCACCCGATGGTCATTGGTTTTGGACGCAATGGCCTCGACCCACTTTGACACATAATCTACGGCCACCAGGATGTAAAGGTTACCAAAAGACGGCGGGAATGGGCCCATGAAATCAATTCCCCAACAGTCAAAGACTTCAAGTTTTAGAATGGGTGACATTGGCATCATGTTGCGACGTGTTATAGCACCTAATCTTTGGCAACGATCACACGAAACGCAGAATTCGTGTGCATCCTTAAAAAGTGTGGGCCAATAAAGCCCGCATTGCAAGATTTTTGCGGCGGTTTTCTTGGAAGAAAAGTGTCCACCACATGCCTCCGTGTGGGAGAGACGAATTATGCTCTCATACTCATCATCCGGGACACACCTCCGGATGATCTGGTCGGGGCAATATTTGAATAGATACGGATCATCGAAAAAGAATCTCCTCACCCAAATAAAGAATTTTCTCTTCTCTTGAGGGGTCCAATGAGATGGAATCGAACCCGTCACGAGGTAGTTCACGATATCAGCGAACCACGGCAGAGAGGAAGTGGAGAACAGCTGTTCATCCGAAAAGAATTCAGCGATGGGGAGTTGGTCCTTGGGTGCCTCAAACGTTAAACGCGACAAGTGATCCGCGACAACATTCTCTACTCCCTTTTTATCTTTAATAGTCAAATTAAACTCTTGGAGTAAGAGCAACCACCTAATCAAGCGCGGCTTGGCGTCCTTCTTAGATAGAAGGTATTTGAGCGCCGCATGATCTGTAAAACAAACTATGGGCGATCCCACGAGGTATGCCCGGAACTATATAACGCATAGACGACCGCTAATAACTCTTTCTCGGTGGTCGAATAGTTCAACTGAGCACCGTTAAGAGTTCGACTTGTATAGTAAATGACATGGGGTTTCTTGTCACTTCTCTGACCTAAAATAGCCCCAACCGCAAAGTCGCTAGCGTCACACATCAATTCAAAGGGTAGGGTCCAATCAGGAGCTTGGATTATGGGAGCGGTGGTAAGCATACTTTTCAAAGTCTCAAAAGCTGCTTGACACTCATCGCTCCATTCGAAAGGGGTTTCCTTGGAGAGGAGATTACACAAGGATCTAGCAATCGAGCTAAAGTCCTTGATGAAACGGCGATAGAATCCTGCATGCCCAAGGAAAGACCTTACATCTTTCAGAGATTTAGGGGCGGGTAAGTTGGCAATGACCTCAACCTTTGCCTTGTCTACCTCAATACCATCTGAGGAGACGATGTGGCCTAAGACAATACCCTTAGTGACCATAAAATGGCACTTCTCCCAATTTAACACTAGCTTTTTCTCCACACATCTAGACAAAACCTTCTCTAGCATAGAAAGACAATGGTCATAGGAGTTGCCAAAGACGCTGAAATCGTCCATGAACACCTCTAGACCACGCTCTACCATATCACTAAACATGCTCAACATGCACCTTTGGAACGTAGCAGGCGCATTACACAACCCGAAAGACATTCTTTTGTAAGAAAATGTCCCAAAAGGGCATGTGAAAGTAGTTTTGTCTTGATCCTTGAGATCAAGTTCGATTTGGTTGTAACCCGAGTAACCATCGAGAAAACAATAATAAGGATGGCCGGACACGCGTTCCAACATTTAGTCAATGAATGGAAGGGGAAAATGATCCTTTAATGTCATTGCATTAAGTTTTCTATAGTCGATGCATACACGCCACCCAGTGGTGGTGTGTTTAGTGATCAATTCCCCTTTCATATTTTCTACAACGGTGACTCCTGATTTCTTTGGAACAACATGGATTGGACTGACCCATTTGCTATCGGATATCAGATATATGATATCCGCATCTAAAAGCTTAATTACCTCCGCTCTCACAACTTCCTTCATCACCGGATTCAATCTCCGTTGCATCTCACGAGAGGGTTTTGCATCCTCTTCAAGATTAATTTTGTGAGTGCAAATCAAGGGACTAATCCCTTTCAAATCTGCAATTGTCCACCCGAACGCACCCTTGTATCTCCTTAACAAGTTTATTAGCCTTTGTTCTTCACCCGCCTTGAGGCTTGATGAGACAACAACGGGACATGTCTCATTTTCGCCTAAATAAGCATATTTTAACTCGGAAGGCAATTGCTTTAATTCAAGTTTGGGGAATCGCACATCCGAGGGAACTTCATACGAATCACGAGGGGGTAAGTCCTCAAAAACACTACACCAATTAATATCATCAACACTCTCGTCCTCATCTAACAACAAGCTCATAAACTTGACCTCTTCATCATAAGGAGAATAGCTATTCTCCAAGTAAATCGGGTTCACAAGACATCCCTCTAAGGGGTTCGATAAATAGGTAGCATCAAAATGCTCTTGTACCACCTCTTCTAGAAAGTCCACCTCATGGACTTCATCATCACAATCTCCCACTTGGTTCGAAACATTAAAGATGTTCATTTCCAAGGTCATATTCCCAAATGTCAGGTTCATTTGGCCATTCCTAGTATTAATCAATGCATTGGAAGTGGCAAGGAAAGGACGACCAAGGATAATGGGGGTAGTTCTACCGCTAGTAGAAGTAGGATGGGTGTCAAGCACCACAAAGTCCACAGGAAAGTAGAATTTGTCAACCTGTATGATGACATCTTCTACTACACCCCTCGGAACCTTAACGGAGCGATCCGCTAATTGGAGGGTAATTTTTGTGGGCTTGAGGTCCCCTAGACCGAGCTGTTCATAGACATGGTAAGGTAACAAATTTACACTTGCTCCTAGGTCTAGCAAAGCCTGCTCAATTTTAAAGTCCCCTATCACACATGAAATGGTGGGACATCCGGGATCTTTATATTTAGGTGGTAATTCAGATTGAATTATTGAGCTAATATTTTCGGCCAAGAAGGCTTTCTTCCTTACAAACAATTTCCGCTTAACCATTATTAAGTCCTTTAAGAACTTAGCATAAGCGGGGACTTGCTTGATTGCATCTAAAAGAGGGATGTTAATCTTTACCTGTTTGAACATCTCTAGTATGTCAGAGTTACTAACATTCCCCTTTTTCGACAGGAGCCTTTGAGGGTAAGGCACGGGACTAGGAAGCTTCGAAACCACATCCGACTCTAACGGGGCTTTCCCCTCTCTCTGTCTCAAGGAGGCATCTTCGACCTCTAATGGGTCGGGCAAAACCTCCTTAACGACGGTGGGGACACTAGGAGGGGTGGTCTTATCAACGACTTTCCCGCTCCTAAGAACGGTCACAGCCTTAGCACTATCGGGAGGGGGGTTCGAAGTGTCATTGACACTATTTTGCCCCAATGCCTTTTGAGGTTGAGAAGGGAATTTTCCCTTCTCTTGGATACTTAAAGCCGAGGTCAACTTGGAGATTTCCTTTTCAAGCCTAGAATTCGTGGCTTGTTGAGAGGTTATGAAAGATTGAAGAGTCTCTTCGAGGCTCCTCTTGTTCGGGTGAGCATATAATGGTATAACCGGAGGAGGTGGTCCCTGTGGGGGACCTTGCATTTGAGCTTGGGGTGGAGGAACTTGATTATATGGTTGCTGAAAATTATGAGATGGGGGATGATTTTGATAATTCGGGGGAGGTGGATTTTGAGAATGTTGGGGCTGCCCATAAGAGAAACCCGGATGATTTCTCCACGAAGGATTGTATCCCTCACCTAAAGGAGTCATGTATTGTTTCTTGTAAGTGGCCATCGCGTTGGCTTGATCGTGAAGCATCACTTTATAAGTCGGGATTGTTGGACAATCCCTCATTGAGTGATCGTCAACGTCGCAAATGGCACAAGACTCCTCTACATGTGAGGGAGAAGGATGGGAAGGTTCCCGAGCTTTGGCATCCATTGCCTCGATACGCTTGGAAAATTGGGCTACTCTTAATGACATATCATCTCCTTCGGCAAGGTGATATATCCCATGGCTAGAGGAAGGTGGATTGGATGACCGGGCATTGGTTTTGCTAGGGTCCGAAGTGTCCCACGCTTGGGTGGTCTCGGCACAATATTTAAAATGTGCCCACGCATCATCCGGATCCAAACCTAAAAACTCGCCGAAGCACATGGTCTCCACCATTTGTTTTGCATTGAGGGTAAGGCCATTATGGAAAAAGGAGATTAACCTCCACTTTTCGAACCCGTGATGTGGGCACTTATGAAGTACCTCGTTAAATCTCTCCCAACATCTCTCAAATGATTCACCTTCGGCTTGAGCGAAGGTTTGGATTTGACCCTTTAAAGAGTTGGTGCGATGAGTAGGAAAGAATTTATTCAAAAATTGCGCTTGCATTTCGCGCCAACTCCCAATGGAATTAGGAGCCAAGGACCAAAGCCAAAATTTTGGCTTTGTCCTTCAAGGAAAATGGGAAGAGTTTGAGTCGTGTGACATCTAAAGGGCAGTTTTGATCGCTAAAAGTAGCGCACACCTCTTCAAACTCTCTCACATGAAGGTACGATTGTTCACTTTCCATGCCGTGGAAAGTAGGAAGTAATTGAATCATTCCATTGCGAAAATGGAATTGCGCGGAATTGTATGGAAAAATTATGCAAGACGGAGAGGTGGTCCTCTCCGGTTGTAAATAATCACGCATAGTCCTATACGGGGGGTCGGGTGCAACCCCTAGACTACCGTGCTCACTTACATTATCGGCCATTGTTGTGGGATCGGAATGAGCCCAAGTATACGAAGAAGAGGAGATCGAACTAGAACGAGAGACAGATGGTAAAGGTCTCCAATAGTCCGAGGGCTCACTAGACGAGGGTTCACGAATAGGATTTAAATTGCTACTACTCTCGTCTTGCATTTACAAGTGCTTTTGGATTGATTTTTGGAAACCGTGTTGTCACGGTGACCACAGGGAACGATAGTGTAAAGAGAATTTCTAAACCCTAAGATAGTTGCCAATCCCCGGCAACGACGCCAAAAACTTGGTGCGCCCAAATTATGGCTTGCGATTCAAGTGCAAATCTATCGCAACAAGTAATAACCGGTAAGTGCGGAATCGTGATCCATAGGGATTAAAACACTCCTAAGAGAACAGAATTGGGGTAAAGAGACTCTCTAAACGTCACAAAGGTTAAAGTGTAAAAGATGATTTAAAAGTTTGGAAATGTGATTGAGAGTGACCTCTATACTAACATACTATTGATGATCAGATGATTAATTAATGATTACGGAACTATGAAAAGAACTAAGGTAAGCTTGAGTTCAAGAAATTAAGGGGATCGAGGATCATTCTCCCACCTCGGATTCACAAGGAAGGGGATTATAGGGCTTGGTTGAAATTAATTCTAATAGAGCATAACTAATTAAGTCCGAACATCAACCATGTAGAGACTGAACTCAACAATGGAGGATTAGGGTTTAATTAATTATTGCTAGATGGGTTGGGTTTGTAGTAAAGCTTCAAACACTAACTCTTGCATGACAAGAGAAGTTAAGAAACTATGATACTCCAATACCAACACATGAAGTTCCATTAGAACAATTATAAACCAAACCCTAAAGATTAAGTTCAAGCATCCAAGGTGGGATTTTAATCCCCAATCACAAGTCTAGCTACTCATAATTGAAACTAAACTACACATGCTAGTTAACAACATACTTAAATTAGTTATCTAGTTGAAACACAAACCAATACAAGGGATGGAATTCAATGCAAATTAAAGCTAGTGGAACAAGTAGAGATGAAGTAATTGAACTTATCTTGCATTAACCACAACAATTCAACAAGTAATCAAAGCCTTACAAGTTGGTGAAAACCATAAATGAACTTGACCTAGGAGAGAGAAGAGAGTGTTTTTGTATCTCACTAAATATCCAACAAAAGTTATCCATCCACCAAAGAGGGAAAACAAGGGATAAATCCCCAAAAATCCAACCAAAATGGCAAACTAGTAATAAGAGGAAAGCTGGAAATGCAGGGCCGAATCGATTCGGTGCCAAATCCGAATCGATTCGGAAGTGTAGAGAAATGCCCCTGCATGTAACCGAATCGATTCGGTGGTAATGGCGAATCGATTCGGGCCTGCTGCAAAAAGAAGAGTTGCCTATATAGGCATTAGTTGTCCCATGCTTCACCGAAACTTCCGTAACTTCCTCGTTCGAGGTCGGATTCAAGCACCGTCGGAGGCCACGCGAAGAGGAGAATAAGGTCTACAACTTCCGTGGAGAAATCGGGAGCAAAACTTGAGTGCTGAAATTACCAAAATGCCCCCGACTGTGCAAGTGTCAACGGAACTTTCCGGATCAAAACCAAACTTCCCAAAATGCATTCCCGAGACCTATAAAAGCTCAATAAAGACACATACAAAGTATATATGATGAATTCAGGGGTTAGTCAATAAATGAGTATAAGAACCGAGAAATACATGCACGGGAATGCTAGAATGTACAAATTAACGGGGTATAAAATATAATAAAAGTGACGAATCAGCACTTTTGGAAGGAGTTAATATGACCTTCCCAAGTTTTAGACTTGATGATCATAGCGTCTACATAGACTTTGACCACCTTATGAATAAGGTCATGTAGGATGGTTATGGAAGCCCTTGGTAGGTAGCCCCTACATTCTTGAGTCTGAATGTCATGACAGTGTAGCAGAAAGTTCCCCATAGGATAATGAAGGTGGTTTTCTCCAAATGGTCAGGGTGCATCTTGATCTGGTTATATCCATCAAATCCATTAACAAATGACTTAAGGACGTGGCTGGTTATCTTGTCCATGATCATGTCAATGTTGGGTAATGGGTAATCATCCTTGTAGGATGCTTTATTCAAATCCCGATAGTCGACGCACATGCGGGCTTTTCCTCCTAATTTTGGCACAGAGACGATATTGGTGAGCCATGTTGGATATTTGACTATGCAAATTAAACACAGATTCAATTTCTTGATTACTTCCTCTCTGACTTTGAGCGACCACTCGATGTGGAGCTTCCTTAGCTTCTGCTTGACTGACTTACATTCTTGGAATGTTAGGATCTCATACTAAGCTATTTTCGGGTCAATATCGAGCATGTCATTATAGGAACATGTGAAGATGTCCATGAATTATTTTCACAATTCTCCAAACTGTGCACGCTCATGCTTATTAAGGGTGAACCCTATCCTAATCTCACATTGATTGCTACTAGAACCGAGATTAATAACAACAGTCTCATCATCATTGATTGGAATGCGGTTATGTTTTTTTATTATTCTCTTTATTAAGATCAGTTAAGAATTATTCATTTGTAAAACCATCATCATCATCAAAAGTTTGATTAGAATCAAGACAACTAATATAAGGCATAACAAGATACTCAAAATCCTCATTTATTTAATATTCTGGAAAAAGAACATTTAGAACCTCGTCAAAAGAGGTCTCAGTTACATTGATGTCAAAAAAATAAACAACAACATTAGGTGAAGAAACTAGTATAGGCTAAACAGTAGGGTTAGGTTGAATCTGAGCGAGTTGGATAGGAATGGCATTCTAGTTGAAGAGAGGCATGTCAGCAGATTTGATTTGGGTGGACGGGTTTGATGACGTGGTATTTGAGCGAATCATGTAGAGACTCATCCCCAGTGTCTGCAGGTTGAATGAGTCCTCAAAATCACTTTCCTTACAATCCTCAATAACGTCACAACTTTCTCGGTGAGATTTTGCAATTCATGTTGGCAGTCTTTGGCCCAAGAGTTGCTATCTTTTAAGAAGATTTCCATCCCCAGTTTCATCTTTTTATGGATATGGTCATACCACATTTCAGGGAAGCCACGGAAAGGGAAGTATTCACTTTTCTTGATAAATTATTCATTCAAAGATTCTCTTAAAATAGTCATTTCTTCTTTTAAGCTTCTTTTTTATCGTGGTTACAGGAGTGCTTTGAGTTATTCTGATGAGGGCTGGTAACCTAGGCCACATAACTGAAAGGCCTCCTTTAGGACTATAGTCTCAAAGATCCCTTGCTGGCACCGACCTAGCCCCTTTTAAAAACTGTAGATCTTGTTGTTCTGTGTCATATAAATTTATTTTCTGCATGCCAAAAAAACCTGCAAATTTTGGGGCATGAAGTGAATGCTTTTGAACATTTGAATCACATTGACGTTGTCATGAGGGTTGTGTTTTGGACAGATTAAATCTTTGAAATTTTCTTCGACCGAAAGGGGAAGTGGGTCAACTCTGAATCTAGAAAGGAGCATGTTATTCATCCCATACTAAATCTCCCATACTGGATTTCTAGTGTTGGCATTGTCTGTAATTTTGTTATCCCCCAATATGGTGATAACATGGCCTTTAGTGAAGAACTTCAGTTTCTGATGAAGAGAAGAAGCTACCCCTTGAATGTCGTGAAGCCATGGACGACCAATGATTAGATTGAAATATGCAGGTATGTCAATGACCTGGAGCTCGGTGACATGATTGATAGGGACAGTCCTACTATGAGTTTTATGGACCCCATTAACTCTTAGCATGTATTGTCATAAGCATGCATGATGGAGGAAGTGGGAGTGAGATCATTAACTTTCAATCCTGAGCAATTTAAGGTTCTGAGACGACAAGCATTGAGGGAGGATCCGTTGTCAATGAGTGAAAGCGGTACTACCTTTCCCAAGACTTCAACGGAGATATTAAGGCCAAAATTATGATCAGGGCCGATCTTCGGTGTCTTTTCTTTGTAAAAGGAGAGAAGTCTAGACGAGGTTAAGGAGACAACCATATTTACGGCTTCTTAAGGAGTGGTGGAAGGAGGGAATATAGGCTAGGTGAAGAGTTTTATCAAAACATTTTGGTGCAGCTGTGAGGACATGAAAAGCCTACATAGGGTGATATTGGCTTGGGTCTTATTGAGTTGTTCAATGGCTTTGCTCTTTTCAATGGTCATTTTTGGCATAGGAAGTTCTTCAATAACTCTTTTTCCTTTATTTGTCTTGGTCACATGAGGAATCGAATCTTTGTAGTGTCTCCCAGACCTGGTTATGTGATTTACTGAGACATGGAAGAATAATAACCCTGTGTCTTCATCTACTTCTGGTTGAATGGCCACCTTGTTAATTTCCCCCAATAGATATTCGAAAGATATCATTCCACATAGGCTGGCTACTAGACTGGGTCTTCCTAACTAGGTTCATCATCTGAGTTGTCAAAGTCATCCCCTCATTCGGTGGCAACTATGCCCTCTTGCCAAGATAATCAATTCATTCAATAACCTCAACGGCTTCATCGTACAAATCTTCCCACTCAGTGGGGAGGCGCAAGAGTGAAGGGGCCAATCGTCCCTGAAGCTTTAAATCGGTGAGTAGTTCACCAATGCTACAAATTTCACTTATCTATCAAAATGTATCGGCCATTATATATAGCACATTGTCTAGAATGAGTTCTTTAGCAGGTACCACCCACTCATCTGAGTCCCGAGCCCATTTTTAGGATTTCATGAACAAGCCACTAAAGTTGCGATAATCAACAGTCTCGATGGGCAATTTCATCCCAAACTCTAAGAGTTGGTTCAACATAGCTGGTAATTCCATATCTTTCCCTTCAGATCGGGTATGGGTGGCAATTTCAGCCCTTATAAGGAGTGACAAAGCTTGATCGATAAATTAGGTAGGGTGTAGGAGAAAATATGGGCGAACCTTGAGTGGTTTATGAGACAACCGGAATATAATTATGATTAATTATGTTTGAATCATGTTTATATGATGTGATATGGGTAATGTGTTATTAATATATTTTATGTTAAGTTATTATGTTTAGTCTAATCCTACCTTCAGAAAGCATAAAATATCGAATTAGTTACAAATACAAAATTTTGGAGTTTCGGTAGAAATATTCAGGTTAGAGACTAGTTTTGACCCTTATAAAATAACAGTTGACTTAAGGTAAAACCTATATAGTTGTAGATATATGATTTAGGTTTGTAACACAATAAACAATGTGTTCAACGTAGGTCCGAGCAAGAAGTTACGTTGGAATTACAAAGCAGGGGAAAATTTGTCCATTCGTTAAATGATATTTCATCTTATTAGTATAACAAATGGTGGATTTTGATTAGTTAAAGAAGGATGTGGGTTTTTGCCAACTTTAAAGTCTTGAAATAAGCTCCTCCTTCAGAATATTTCATCGATGGGAGAGCTTTATCCTAAGGAGAGATAACCGTGAAGTTTGGGAAGAGAAAGGCGAGGAAAAGTTGGAGAAAAATTCATAGGAAATTACATAAAAGTCTCTGAGGAAGGGAAGAAGAACTGGTTGAACAAGTGTCAGACAAAGGAAAAGGGAAAGCCTGTTAAATTACCAAGGTGAGTGTACTTATGATTTATTTCATATATAAATATGAAAATAGATCTAAGAGTGGATTTGTTTGGATATTCAAATATCTAGGATTTTTTTGGGTCTTATAATCCAGGATTGGTTTGAATACTTCGGTATTCAGGATTTGTTTGATATTAAAATATCCAGGATTTTTTGGGTCTTATGATCCAGAATTGGTTTGAATACTTCGGTATTCAGAATTTGTTTGGATATTAAAATATCCAGGATTTGTTTGGGTCCTATGGTCCAGGATTGGAATTGGACAAAGATCGAATGATTTGATTTTTCTTATGACAAGGATTTATTAGAACTTATGTTCTAGGATTTATTATTGCCAACGGGGGGGATTGTATGGATTATATGTTCACAGATTTGATATAGAATTGTCATTTCATTACAGGGAAGGATTGTTTGGATTTTATATCTGAAGATTTGATATAGAACTGTTAATTCATTTCATCGCAGGATTTGTTGGATTTAATATCCATATATTTGATATATAACTATTAATTCATTGCATGGCATGATTGGTTGGATTTAATATCCACAAATTTGATATAGAACTATTAATTCATTGAATGAAAGGATTGGCTAGAATTAATATCCACAGATTTCATGTAGAACTGTTATTTTATTTTAGGGAAGGAGTACCTCGCTAAGCTTAATGCTTATGGTTTATATTTTGACATTTTCAGGGTTGTACGCTGCCAACTAGGATATCATATGATCAGTGATTTAAGGGTTGCCCCGTTAGAAAGAGCTGGGATTAGAAATGGGGATTTTGTCATTGTCACACTAAGGTTTTACTACACTTGCACTTCTTGTATACTAAGTTAGCATGGATTAATTTAATGATTGCAATACTTAACATAGTCAATCATAGTATAGCATGTTCGCTTAATTATGACTCTGATGTTTATTATGTTATGGAATAAAGAACCTGACTATGTTTATTGTGCGTGGGAATAAAATATCGATAAATAAATTATATTTCGGATGGACTGAAGATTATGACTTAATCATAATATAAATGAAATGATTATAATAGATTTGGGTTTGGGGTGTGACAATTAGTGGTATCAGAGCATCTAGGTTATTAATTTTGGACGTCTGTGACAATTAGATGGCAGTTGTTGATTTGATATGATATTTCTGAATATTTTATGCACTAACCAATAGTTTAGTATTATAATTGTGTTGGTTGTTATAATTCGGTTATTATAGATGAAACCTGGGGCATAGGACAAGCTATTAGTTCCAGGCCAGGTGGATGAGTCTTTACGATGAAAGAAGCTCAAGCTACTCTATATGTGGTCATAGGTACACTTTCTATTACTAATAGAAGTGCTTATGTTTTGATTGATCCCGGTTCCACACATTCTTTTATGTCATATGCATTTGCTATATATCTGAATAGACCATGCACTCGTTTGGATGTGGGGTTTGGTATTTCCATGCCTATGGGGGATGTGATTGTAGTTGAATATGTTTTTTGTGATTATGTTTTGACTGTGGGGGTTAGAGTTACAGTTATATACTTACTTCTATTAAATATATCTGATTTTTGAAATAATTTTGGAAATGGTTTGGTTATCTAAATATCACACATCTATAGATTGTTTTCATAAATAAGTTGTTTTTAAAATGCCTAGTGAGTTTGAATTTAAATTTGTGGGGGAAAGGAAAATTGTTCCAACTTGCATTATCTCTGTTATTCAGATGAGGAAATTATTGAGTAAGGGTTGTGAGTTGCATATGTTCTTGACACTACGAAGCGGTCTTAACAATTAGTTGATGTTCTTATTGTACGATATTTTCCAAAAGTGTTTCCTAGTGGCCCCGGTTACCTCCAGAAAGAGAAGTTGAATTTAGTATTGAATTAACATCGGGGACAACCCCTACATCTATGGCACCATATAGAATGGCAACTGTTGAATTGAAAGAACTCAAGATTCAGTTATAGGATTTACTTGATAAGGGGGTTCATACATCTAAGTGTATCTACATGGGGTGCACAAGTTTTATTTGTGAAAAATAAAGATGGTACTATGCTTTTGTGTGTTGATTATAGGCAAATGAATAAACATACAATTAAGAACAAGTATCCTTTACCCCATATAGATGATTTGTTTGATTAGTTGCAGGGAGCTAAAGTGTTTTCAAAGATAGACTTACGATCAGGTTATTATCAGTTGAGGGTGAAAGAGAGTGATATTTCTAAAAACGCTTTTCGCACTCGGTATGGTCATTTTGAACTTCTTGTGATTCCTTTCGGAGTGACTAATGCTCCAGCTGTATTTATGGATATTATAAATCGGGTACTGCATCCTTTTTATTGATTCGTTTGTGATAGTTTTTATTGATGATATTCTGATCTACTCACGTGATATGGTTGAATATGAAAAGCATCTCATAACTGTTTTGAATGTGTTGAAAGATAAACAGTTGTATGCTAAGTTTAGCAAATGTTAATTTTGGCTATCACAAGTTGCATTTTTAGGCCATGTTATTTCTAGGGATGGTATATGTGTTGATCCTAAAAAGTTGGAAACTATTGTGAAATCGGAGAGGCCCAATAATGTGACTAAGGTATGGAGTTTTCTGGGTTTGACTGGATATTATAGAAGGTCTATAAAGGGATTTTCTTTCACTGCCTTGTCAATGAATAAATTAAACCGAAAGGATGTAAAGTTTGAATGGGATTTTGATTGTGAAAATAGTTTTGAAGAATTGAAAAAGAGGTTGGTAACTGCACCTATTCTGACTATTCCACATGGTGGAGATGGTTTTGTTATTTATACTGATGCTTCGCATCAGGGGTTGGGTTGTGTTTTTATCCATTATGGTAAGGTTATTGCTTATGCTTCGAGGCAGTTGCATACACATGAACATAATTATCCTACCCATGATTTAGATCTTGCTGCTATTGTGTTTGCTTTGAAATTATGGTGTCATTATTTATATGGTGAAGTGTGTGAAATTTTTTACTCACTATCAGAGTCTTAAGTATTTATTTACTCAGAAGGAGTTGAATTTGAGGCAGAGGTGGTGGGTGGAGTTAATTAAAGATTATGATTGCATAATCCACTACCATCCAGGGAAGGCAAATGTAGTTGTAGACTCTTTGAGTAGAAAGTCTTCGGGCCGTTTATCTTGTACTCGATGTGCTAGAGTTTCTCACATTATGAACTTGAGATTGATGGGAGTGGAATTCTAGCTAGAAGATGGGGACAGATTATTTGCTCATGTAAGGGTGAGGTCATTATTAGCTACTCATATTCGTGATTTCCAAAGTCAATATCCTTTTCTTGAGAAAAATGACAAGATATCAGAGATGGTTAGTCTGGTAATTTTCGTATTCTTAATTATGGCACTTTATTATATAAACAACGATTATGTGTGCCTAATGTGGATGGATTGGAAGTGGAAATTTTAGATGAGGCTCATAATTCCATTTTTACTATGCATACTGGTAGTACTAAAATATATAGAGATTTAAAGGAGAATTATTGGTGGAATAATATGAAGAAAGAAATAGCTGATTTCGTTGCTAAATTCCTTATATGTCAGTAAGTGAAAGTGGAGCATCATAAACCTGCGGGTTAGCTTCAACCATTGCCAATAACGGAATGGAAATGGGATCATGCAACGATGGATTTCGTAGTTAGGCTTCCTCGATCTCAAAAGGGGTCAGATTTGATTTGGGTAGTGGTAGACAGGTTGGCTAAGTTAGCTCATTTTCTAGCAGTCAAGACTAAGTATACAATTGAGAGGTATGATAGATGATATGTTATTGAGATTATCCGATTGCATGGAGCGCCCGTGTCTATTGTTTTAGATAGGGACCCTACCTTTACATTCATATTTTAGGATAGTGTGTAGTATGCTATGGGTACTGACTTAAAGTTTAGTACTGCTTTTCATCCTCAGATAGATGGGCAGTCTGAAAGGATAATATAGATTTTGGAGGATATGCTTAGAGCTTGTGTGCTTGACTTAAAAGGTAATTGGGATAAATATTTGCCTTTGATAGAATTCACATATAATAATAGTTTCCAGTCTACTATTAGTATGGCTAGATATGAAGCATTGTATGTTAGATGGTGTCGGACACCAGTATGTTGGGCTGAAGTTAGTGAAAGGAAGATAAAGGGTCCTGAGTTGATTGAAGTCACCACTGAAAAGGTGAAGATCATTCGAGATAGAATGAAAACAGCTCAAAGTAGACATAAAAGTTATGTGGATAAATTGGGAAACGATTTGGACTTCCAGAAAGTGAATTTTGTGTTTCTTCAGATATCACCGTGGAAAGGAGTTATGAGGTTTGGGAAGAAAGGGAAATTAAGTCCACACTACATTGGACCCTATAAAATTCTTTAAAAAGTCGGGGTGGTTGCCTATAAGTTAGCATTACCCCCAGAGTTATCCCGATTACATGATGTTTTCCATGTTTTTACGTCAAGAAAGTATGTAGAGGATCCTTCACATGTGTTGGTGGAACAACCTATTGAGTTGAAGGAAGACTTGAGTTATGTGGAAAAAACACTTGACATAATGGATAGGAATGAACAAATATTGAGATCCAAAATGATCCCACTTGTGAAAGTTGTATGGAGAAGGAATTCTGTGGAAGAATCTACATTGAGAGATAGGATAGCTTGAAGATGCGTTATCTGCATTTTTTTTATTCGAATAACCAAGGCGTGTCAAATTTGAGGACGAAATTTCCCAACGGGGGGAGAATTATGACAAACTGAATATAATTATGATTAATTATATTTGAATCATGTTTAGATTATGTGATATGGGTAATATTTTATTAATATATTTGATGTTAAGTTATTATGTTTAGTTTAATCCTACCTTCAGAAATCATGAAATATCGAATTAGTTAAAATACAAAATTTTGGAGTTTCGATAGGAATATTCAGGTTGGAGACTAGTTTTGACCCTTATAAAATAACAATTGACTCAAGGTAAAAACTATATAGTTGTAGATATATGAGTTAGGTTTGTAATACAATAAACGGTGTATTAAACATAGGTCCGAGCAAGAAATTATGCTAGAATTACGAAGAAGGGGCAAATTTGTCCATTCGTTAAATGATATTTTGTCTTATTAGTATAAAAAATGGTGGATTTTGATTAGTTAAAGAAGGAGGTGGGTTTTGGTTGACTTTAAAGGCTTGAAATAAACTCCTCCTTTAGCATATTTCATCAATGGGAGAGCTTTATCCTAAGGAGAGATAACCGTGAAGTTTGGGATGAGAAAAATGAGGAAATGTTGGAGGAAAATTCACAGGAAATTACATAAAAGTCCCTGAGGAAGGGAAGAAGAACTGGTTGAACAAGTGCCATACAAAGAAAAAGGAAAAGCCTGTTAAATTAGCAAGGTGAGTGTACTTATGATTAATTTCATATATAAATATGAATATAGCTCTAAGAGAGGATTTGTTTGAATACTTCGGTATTCAGGATTTGTTTGGATATTCAAATATCCAAGATTATTTTGGGTCTTATGATCCGAAATTGGTTTGAATACTTTGGTATTCAAGATTTGTTTGGATATTAAAATAGCCAGGATTTTTTTGGGTCTTATGATCCAGGATTGGTTTGAATACTTCGGTATTCAGAATTTGTTTGGATATTAAAATATCCAGGATTTGTTTGGGTCTTATGATCCAGTATTGGAATTGTACAAATATCCAATGATTTGATTTATCTTATGACAAGGATTTGTTGGAACTTATGTTCCAAGATTTGTTATTGCCAAAGGGTAGGATTGTTTTGATTATATGTTCACGGATTTGATATAGAATTTTCATTTCATTATAGGGAATGATTGTTAAGATTTTATATCTGAAGATTTGATATAGAACTGTTAATTCATTGCATGGTAGGATTGGTTGGATTTAATATCCACATATTTGATATATAACTATTAATTCATTGCATGGCAGGATTGGTTGGATTTAATATCCACATATTTGATATAGAACTATTAATTCATTGAATGAAAGGATTGGCTAGATTTAATACCCATAGATTTCATATAAAACTGTTATTTCATTTTAGGGAAGGAGTACCTCGCTAAGCTTAATGCTTATGGTTTATATTTTGACATTTTCAGGGTTGTACGCTGCCAGCTAGGATATCAGATGATCAGTGATTTAAGGGTTGAACCGTAAGAAAGAGCTGGGGATTAGATATGGGGATTTTGTCATTGTCACACTAAGGTTTTACTACACTTGCACATCTTGTATACTAAGTTAGCATGGATTGATTTAATGATTGCAATATTTAACATAGTCAATCATAGTATAGCATGTTCGCTTAATTATGACTCTGATGTTAATTACGTTATGGTACAAAGTAGGCATGTTAATGGATCAGATTTTATCTGAATCCGATCTATTTAAGCGAATATGGATCATGCCTAAAATCCAATTATCCAATTACCCGATTGCCCGATTACCCGTTTATTAAGTGTAGCAGATTTGGATTCATATACTCTGATCCATTAATACTCCGATTCGATTAATATTTTTAATATATATATATATATATAAGTTATATATAATATATGTTTAATTAGTATATATTGTATTTAATATTATTATAAATATATATTTTAAATATTTACTATAATAGTTCTTTATTTCAATATATGTTTTTTTTAACATTTGCAAAATAAATTTATGAAATAAGAATTGAAAATAAAAATGTTGCAAATCAAGTTTAACATAAACGGATAATTGGATAATCGAATCGGATCTGAATCCGTTTAACATAAACGAATATGGATTTGGATTTGCCTGATAAGATCTGATTAATAAACGGATCGGATCCGAATCCGTTTAAGATAAACGGATATGGATTTGGATTTGCCTGATCCGGTCCGAATCCGATCTGTTTCCAGGCCTAGTACAAAGAACCTAACTATGTTTATTGTACATGGGAAAAAATATTGATAAATGAATTATATTTCGGATGGACTGAATATTATAACTTAATCATAATATAAATGAAATGGTTATAATAGATTTGGGTTTGGGGTGTGACTGTTTAGGTGATATTATAGGTATGATGGGTGCTTTGTTGGGCATGATTTGAGCAGATGGGTCAAATTCTGGGTCACTCTCTGAAAAGATGACATTTGTATGGGTTGAAAGTGGGTTATGAGTAATATTGGGTTTAGGATTGGCTGGTGGGGTGATGACACCCCGGTCAATTAGGCCTTGGACCACATTCCTAAGGTAGAAGCATTGGCAGATATTATGTCCAATGGACTGGTGGAAAGTACAACGGGCATCAACTTTGAAGTTTTTATTGAGAGGATTTGGGCATGGATGGGAGTCCAAGGGTTTAATGATGTTTTGGATTAACAAGGCCCGGTAGACTTTGGATAGGGGATCATGGATCTCAATGTACTCTTTTATGGTAGGATTAGGGAAACTTTACAGTGTCCAATAGTAGCATGTTCAGAAATGTTGTTGATTGTTGAGACTGTAGCACTGGCGGGCTTCTCTACTTCCGGGGGTGAATTTTTTGGTCACTTTATTTGGATCTAATTCCCCTTTGGAAATCCTTCCTCAATTTCTACATGATCCTCTAAAAGGTCTCGAAAGTGTGGATAATACTGTCCTCCCATGAACGTTCGAATATGAGGCAAGAAGTTCTTCTTCATAATAATGACTTGTTACTCCTCTGAGGGTCTGTTGGTCATAGTAGCAGCTTTCTATCTCCACCTTCCTATGAAGGTATCGAATGTTTCCCCGGGGTTTTGCTTAAGAATCTCTAGATCTCAGTGCATAACATGTAGCTCCTCATTTTACTTGTATGAGACATGAATTCTCATGTGACATCCTCCGAACTATGGATTCTAGATTCTGCGAGAGGAAGAAACCATCAAATGGAGCTTTATATCAAGGTTTGCTGGAAAATCTGGGCCATTATCTCTTTCAAGGGACAAGGAAGATCATGGCTCAATGATAGATTCGAAGGTGAATAATTGGGGGTTCGTTTCCCCCGAACTTCTTGATGTTAGGCATCTTGAACTTCAGTGGCCCTCTGGCTTTGGGATAGGGAGACATATGTGTGTAGTCCATGTAGTTCCCGAATATCTTGACTTGGTCAAAATTCTTCGACAATATCTTGAGGTCTTCCTTGACCTTGTTCAGTTCCTCCTCCTTAGTATCTGTGGATACCAACATGTTAGCCCCTATTTGGGTAAGGTTCAAAATAGGGAGTTGAGGTGGAGGTGGAACATTAGTAGGTGGGGCACGTGAAATATGATGATACTCTTTTTGGACCCAGACAAGTTGGGAATGGGTGGAATCATGGCACGAGGAAAGAAAACCTCAAGTTCTTCGAGAATCTGGGTCTGGTGACGCTACACCTCATGGACCTCTATTTGAAGGTTGTCAATCATGGCACTGAGCTGGACTAAGTCGGTTATCAGATCGGTTTGCACATTCAGTGCTTGCTCGATGTTCTCCATGAAGAGATTATGAAGGTAAATCTTAAATTCGAATGAAGTAATAGAAGAATAGATTGACCTTTGAGGCGATTTGATGGAAGACCGAAGACAATAGGGAGTCAGGTCAAAATTGGGTATGCGATCGACCTGAGAGGGAAAATGGTTCGAATTTATTTTTAAAAGATAGAGGGAGAAAAATTTTAGTATTTTGGAAGGAGGAGAAAGTTTTTTTAGTGTTTTTGGATTTTCAAAAAAGGAGGGGCAAAGGAAAAATATCTCAGCATGATTACTACTAATGTTATTATTAGGTTTTCACTTGTACTAGGTTTTCCTAGATGTAGAAAAAATGTCGGACATGACCCGAGCGAGGGAAATAGGGTTTGAAAATATGTAATACACAGATTGACTTGTTTCCAAGCTAACGGATGGGGTCTTATTTTTTTTAAAAGCGAAATACTGTGAAAATTCGGGCGGTACGCCAACCCAGAATTTTGGCAGAGTTTCGAATGGTAACCGACAAACTAAATATGAATGTCCAAGTTCTAACACCTATATGAGGTTTATGCAATTATTAGGTTAATGGAAGGGTTCCCCCTTGGCATGACTTCCACGCTATATCTCTTTTCTATAAGGGCAATCATTCATCGGTACGTGTGAACAAGCCATTTGATATACCTGAGTGTACGTGAATTGATTTACTATACCTCATGGGGATAGTATGTGTGAGAGCGAATTTGATATACTCGACGTACGTGAATGAGTTTCCTGCTATATTTATCCCGTTGTGAGTTTGGTCAAGCGATATGATGCGAGGGGGAACCGTTCGATATACGTCAAAGGTACGAGGCCAATGGAAGGTGAGAGTCATATCGTTTAGGCTAACTGTGACCCGCATGACCAGTGCCCATCGTAAAGTGACCCCACAGTACGGGAAAAAATTTTGGTCAATACTGCCATGGTCTTGGTGATGTAGTGTGAAAAAATGCATGAGACTTAATTATATATTATGGAGAGAGTATTTTTTATCACTTTTTATTGGCATGATGAGTAAAGGGAATACTACACTAATGGGGAGCATATACAAGTATTATGAAAAGTAAATCTAGGATGGAGACTATATTACGGATGGATACATGTAAGTGATTAGGTGACATGGGAGTATATACAAGTGAGTGTGTGTGGTAGTGAACCTATGCATGTATTAACTACAAGGGTTGTGTGACATGTGTAAGTGAGCATATACACAAGTGTGGTTGTGTTCTAGTGACGCTAAGTATGGATATTCTAATTGGTGTGTGAAGAATGTGGTACAAAGTGAAGCTAAGTGTAAGTGTGTGAAGTGTACATGAAGAGTACCTATGAGTGTGTGAAGTGTATAAATTAGTGGAAAGTGATATATACATAAGAGAGAGATATAAAAAGGTAAATAGAGGAGAAAATGGAACATACATCTAGGTGCATACGCACACATGCAGAAAAGAATAACATCCATGCAAGAATAGTGTCTAGTCCTCTTAAAATAATCCCCAATAGAGTCGCCACTGTGGCCATCACGAGGTTGGGGTCGGGGGTTCTACCAAGGTGTATCCTTCCATCCTTACCCTTTCGACATGCATGGGGG
This sequence comes from Sambucus nigra, assembly GCA_949130495.1. NCBI lineage: Eukaryota > Viridiplantae > Streptophyta > Magnoliopsida > Dipsacales > Adoxaceae > Sambucus > Sambucus nigra. The sequence continues at coordinate 173,497,737 of OX422218.1, read as the reverse complement.
ATTGCATCCTTTCTCGAGGTTTTCAGCCATCATCGATGTGGGGTGATATGTAGAGATAGAGTCGCTAGCCTATTCTGCACAAAACAGGCAAAAAAATATTATTGCCTCGAGAGAACAGCATTAAGGACAATACTGATGCTTACGAAACCAAGTAGTTCAAGGGTCCAAGGACTAAGTCACGGAATGGAAAGGTGTTAGGCACCCATACCTCTCTTTTGGTCTCTCATGGGCATGTGTTAATCTTCTTCTATTAAACCCCATGAAGTGTGTGCTTATGTACATAATATAAATGGAGAATGGAATCGCTCAACTCGCGTTATGGACAAAGGCGGAGTGAGGTCATCATTAGGAGTGTTCCCATAATAGTAATTCAAAGTAAAATATAAGAGTTTGTCGATTCACGAGTCGTTATAGAAGAACGAATGCGTATATCAGACAAGACATAAGCAAACAAGCATATAAATATATATATATATATATATATATAAATACAATAAGAACAAGGAAGCAAATATGTGTGGGAGGACTCAATCTAGGGATTTACCCAAGACACCCATGTAGCTTGAGAGGGCATCAAAGTCCATGTAGCTTGAAGGCAATACGAGGTGGGGTTTAACCCATAAATCCAACCGGGAACTTTTTTTATATGTGTGTGTGTGTAGAAAAAGGTGCTTTAGTGTGAGAAAATGTGATGAGAATTCCCAATTTGGAATTTTGAAGTAAACCCTCTTTTTCTTGTTTTTGAGTCTTTCTCTGAAAATAAATTATGTACAAATACTAATAATAAAAAGTATGAAATTAAGATATGTAACGTAATGAAGTAAAGCACTAATGTGAAAATGAAGTAACTAATGCAAAAATAAGAGAATTTGAAGATAAAGGGGGAGAATCGGACCTCCTTATGAAGACTTGAACTAGATCTTGATTGCAAATGCACTGATCTCACGATGAGATGATGGTGGTATGAGGTGATGGGTGAGAATTTACTAAAATGAGTATGGAAAGGATGGAAGAAATGTAAGAAATGGGCTTTTTAAGAGGGGAACCACTCTGAATTCGAGAGAATGTTCTCTGAAGTACTAAGAGGGATGTTCAGGGGTTCTTTTCAAAGTGAGGTCATGGACTCTATTTATAGGGCCAACGGGGTGCCGACGGCATGGTCCTTGACATGCATATCATCATAGAACCCCAGACACACTACCAATAGGCAGGGTCCTGGGAGTGCCATTCGGTAGTCTAAGGCGGGTTTTTGGGGAAAATGTTGTAAAATGCAAACCATAAGTTATAATTGCACATGGAGTGGACCGTTGAATAAGGTATTTCAATCCCTTTAAGAATCTATTGAGCCACTCCTAGGTTCGGGAGTTGACCGAAGTCAAACAGGGGGTAAAAGCGCCCGTTGGTCAGTAGACAGGAAATGCCTAAAGAAAAAAGGATCGTTCGAACCATTAGGCTGATTCGGACATGGGACGGACCTTTAGAAAGGGTATTTAGAGACTTTCTAGATTTCATTTAGCTTCAATTAGTTCGAAGAGTTAACTAAGGTCAGATGGGGACCAGAAATGCCCGATGACCCTTCGAAGTAAAATGGGTCTCTCTTCCGAACCGTAAGGCTAATTAATGAACGAGCCAAACCGTTGGAAAGGATATTCAGATCCCTTTTAAGATTCATTCATCTTCATTCAAACTGAAGAGTTTACCAAAGTCAAATGACGCCCGATGGCCTCCAGATCAGTTTTTGATAGTACAATAAACCGTTCGTTCGAGTCATGAGGCCGATTCGCACATGGGGCAAACCTTTGAAAATGTATTCAAAGCCCTTAGAAGATTCATTGAGCTTTCGCTAAGGATAAAAAGTTGACTAGAGTCAAATAAGGCCCGAGAGCGCTCAGTTATCTCTAGATTTGTACTCAGGGTATGACCTAGGCTTTACGGTGAATGAGTGAGTGATAGGGACCTAAGTAGGTTCTTACGTGGGTCCTAGGATGGGGTGTCTATAGTGGGAATTCAATTTTCAAAACTTCTAATCCAAGGGATCTTAGGAGCCATTAGGGGGATTAAGGTTATAAATTTTCTATGTCCATAGGTTTTATGACCCATTGTGAGACTTCAGATCCTTATCCCATAAGTCTTAGGGCCCATAGGGAGGCTTAAGGTTGTAAAATTTTCTAAGTCTAGAGGTCTTATGATCGATTTTAGGACTTCAGATTTAAAAATTCCCAAGTCCAAAGGTTTTATGACCCATTATAGGACTTCAGATTTCAAAACTCCTAAGTCCAAAGGTCTTAGGACCCACTGGGGGGATTATAGAAAATCCTAAGTTCTAATGTCCTAGAACTACACCAAAAAATAAAATGGTCGCAGTAAATGGGTCACAGTCTCGAATCGTGACCAGGTAGCCATGGTCCAAAATTGTGAGCCCTAGCTAATTACCATAACCATCTATGTGATAAGGGCTTAGAGTGACCACACGTAAGAATTTATCACCATTAGGAGCCATGACCAAAGGGGTCATGGTCCAAAACTTTGACCAACCATGACCCATTATGGCACCAAGTTTCCCACCCTTTTGGTCAAAATAGTAGTCACGGTGCAAAATCATGACCCACCCGTGACTATGTATAGTGTACCATAGTCACGGTTTTGAACCATTACCCCTAGCTCCTATTTAAAATTTTCACGTTACGTTGGTCACGGACTAGAACCGTGACCATTTCTTGAGCTTTCAATTGGTCAACAATGGGGTCACAGACGAGAACCATAACTCATTAATGGGTCACACTGGGGGATCATGGTTTTGGATCGTGACCCCATTTTAGGGATATATCAAAACAGAACCCTCTTTATTCATTTTACCCTTACCCTTCCTTTCTCTTTCTCTCTCTCGATAATTTCTCGGCCTCTCTCTCTCTCTCTCTCCACATAAGGTACATTTTTGGCCTGCCTCTCTCTCCATTTTATTATTTGTGTATGTTTTATTTGTGTGTGTGTGCGCAATTTACTATGTGTGTGTGTTATGCACAATTTTGTGTATGTTTGTGTGTTTCATTGTGTGTGTGCGCGCGCGCATGTTTCATTGTGTGTGTGTGTGTTGTTAATCATTTTTTTTGTTGTTCAAATTTGATTAATGATTTTTGAAAATTTTCTCCATTTTATTGGGTGTTGTTATGAAATTACTATTGAATTTTATAGTTTTTAAGATTTTGGTCCAAGTGGGTAATTCATCATGTTTATCTGGAGCAAAGGGTTTATGTGTGTACATAACAAATGTGTGTGTGTGTGTGTTTAATTATTCTAACATATTCTATATTAAAATATGACCTTATTTTTTGTTAGAAATTGTATATCAAACCCTTGATGTATAATTGTATATGAAATCTAAGGTTATAATTATGTTCTTGGAAATCAATTAAGTAAACGATTTTGAAGGAGTACGAGATAAACTTGTGTTAGATTGTTGGGTTGATGGTTGTTGTGTCTTGTGTTGAATGATCATGGTTTGATATGGATATGTATATTTAGAGGCTCACTCTATTAATTCTTCATAATAAAGCTTTAAATAATTATTTGTCTTAACAACAACCCTATCTTAATGACTAAATGTTCATAATAGAGTCATTTGACCGTGTTCACCCTTTCCTTAAATGTTTTTTTGGGTGAACACGAAATGGTGGAAAGGCTTTCACAAACAGATAGTAATTTTAGGTTGAATTAAATTTAAATGAACTTAAATTAAACTTTTTGTGTCTGATTGATCAGATAGAATATCATAATATGTTGTGTTTGAACTTAATTTTAGGTTTAAATGGTTGTTGTTTGGGTGAACATAAATTGGTGGAATGGTTTGCAAAATTAGTGGACAGATAGTTATTTAAGGTTTAATTAAATTAAAATGGACTTAAATTGGACTTGTTGTGTCTGATTGATTGGATGGAACCCCATAATTTGTTACTGATTAATTATAGCCATTACCTCTACGGCTCATATTCACACCCTTCTATATATATTTTCTCAATAAAAATGAGTCACGATAGTAATTACTGAAAAAAGAGTACAAGAGGGTGCAATTTCACCTCACTAAAACATCTTTCATTAGTGCGCGCCATATAGAAGGAACTCCTATTTACAAGTAGGGTAATAGGAAAATTGAACAATTTAATTACCTTACAAATCGTGGTGTTGATCTCTCGCAAGACTGCATGTTCGATCGTATTATGTTTTCCTTGACAGCATGCTGGGATGAGGTTGTAGAGAATCTATTTTTCCCGCATAATCCCAATAGGTCACTGACGTTGGTGACACTGTTAGAAAAGGCTGAAAATATATTCATCCTTGGTGGATACAATTTCGTAAATAAAGCTTTCACCCAGATTGCGAAATCTCACGACATATGCATATTAAAAATGATATTGCATATAAGTTGAAGAAGAAATAATTCTGAGTTCATGTCACGAACCTCTATACGTCAATCATAAAGACACTTCCGCCCAATTGGTCGCGTGCAAAATTTCATAGATTAAAGTAATACTGATTGGATATAACTCATACACATCGAGCATGTGTTAAAAGTTGTCAAAATTTTATATACATATATATAGTCATAAATCGTACTTTTTTACATATGTCGCTATTTTTTATTATAGGAAATGTTGAAGAGAAACGACAGTAATCAAAAATATAGTGGAACACCACCAACTAGGAGATTTCCTACATCCCGGCCTCAATTGTCATCTCATCCACAATATCAATACTCTATTCCATCGGGGATTCATTCTACTCCATCTCCAAGTCATCAAACTTAAGAAATCCCTAATAATATGACACCATTGATTGCTTCTACCGAGGGATACTAAGTTAACCCTAAGAAGCACATTGGGTTCTCCATTGGCGGGGATAATCAAACCGGTTATAAAAATGATGTTTATCTTTTTAAAAACCATTATCGTTCTCTTGAAAAGATTATTGGGGGCGTTGAGGGCGCAGAAAACTGGAAGAAGGTTGATTGTGCCTTAAAGGATGACGTTTGGGAGCAACTTAATAAGACATTTTCATTCCCAACAAGTTTCAAGTGAAAGGTTCTTTCCAAAGTTGTTGATGCTTTAAAAAACTATCGGAAGAACATTTCTAAATATTTTTTTCTCGAAGGGGGGAAACAAGTATTTTAGTGTTAAACAGGAAAAGTTCCCCAAAATATTGAAATGCCCACTGACTAATGGAATGACTTCTTGAAGAATGAGGCAAGTGAGGAAAAACTGTAAGAGGGGGAAAGAAATAAACTATACAGATCAAAAAAGGGTGATGCCCAAGAACTTGGGGCAAAATCTTATGATGATCTTAAGGGTGAATGGGTGGAACAGACCAAGGGGACTCCTAAAAAGGTAAAGACGCAATTTAGTCAACTTGTATTTGTATTCCCAACAGGAAAAAGGGACCAAGAAAAATTGGCTCTGACTTTGGTGAGTTTAAATTTACATATCATATATATACACGGTATAATATTGTTATTGTTAAAATCATAGTCCTAAATATAATATTATGTTACAAGAAATGATAGCGGGCATGCCCAACTATTAATATGAGTGGAGCCCCTATAACATTCAATCAGATGCCCTAACTAAGGTACTTGGGAGGTCCCATAAGGGGAGGAAAAGAGGTGTGGGCTCACGTATGCCAGGTACTAAATTATAGCACATTGCACCTTTATTAGAAGAGATCTCTTCAGTGTGGGGTGAGATGGCGGGGGGTGGAAGAAAATGATAAGATGAAATGAGAGGTGTGAGAGCTTCGGAAGGACATGGAACTCCCGAAGAATGAAATTCATGGGTTTTTCCAACTCTTAAGTCAGCAACAGGGTTATCCCCAGATGCTTGAAACATTCCCTTATCTTCCCCTTAGAACATTCCCCTCGTAAATGCCTCCTGCTGGAATATTTTCCTCCTAAATGCCTCATGTCGGAATATACCCCTCCTAAATGCCTACTCCTGGAACATTCTGCTCATCATCATCATCATCCACACACGCTGATTTGGGTGAGGAATATTATACAAGGAACTTGACCAATAGCAGGGTTATTGGCACGTGCACTCTCATTTCCATAATTATCGAAACACATGTCCACAACAATCAGCCTTCGATGATGGGTGAAGCTCAAATATAAGTCGATAAAATATACTGTGGTTGTGGAGATGAGCCTGTGTGCGTTGACCATGGGAAAGGGCTTATGTTAAAAAAATATGCAAATTGTTTTACTACTTGGATAATTAATTTATTGGGCAAGTCTACGCATTAAACAATGTTTTCTTTTTGAATAAATTTGTATTATTTTAATTAGTTGGGATATCGGTTTGGTTTGAATGAATTTACTTGTAATATTTATTTTTTATTAAGTTGAGTGAATTTTCTTTGAATTTTTTTTTTGTAAGAGGAACTATAGTAAAATAGAGTTTTGATTATTTCAATCCACATTCCACAGTACTACAGGTTACTGTAACAGCCAGTCAAGCCAGACAATAGTCAAAATGACGGCAACAAATGACGCTGGCACATACAGGACACGAAAGGGAAATGATCAAAACTTGCTTACATTCATCTTAAAGAAACTTTCAAGGATCTCTTAATAGGACATAATCATATATTAATAATTTTATCCAAGTAGATACATTATTTTTCTTATATCTATATGGACAATTTGGCCTGATATGACTAGGATCTCCAAATATAAAACATTTACAATTTTTTGTTATTTTATTATCGTCATTTTTTCCTTCTTTATTGATGCTTTTTATATTTGTCTTTATATACCATGGCCTTATACGTGTATTATTCTAACAGTATTTATTATATTTATTATTATTTATATTTTTTTTATAAGTTTTGCCTAATCTAATTCTATATATTTTTTTTTATGTCTTCAATTATCTATAATTCTTTTGTTATCACACCTATATTGATGTGGGAAATCTAATTGTTCGCAAGTATAATAGTATTGCCTTTTTATTTCTTTTCCTTCTTTTATTTTTTTGCATTCTGATTTTAAAGAATCAGAGACTACTTTTATTATTTTTCCTATAGACCAATAATTTTCTTCAATTCCTATTTTAGTTTTTCAATTTTTTTCATATTTTTCTCCTATTGTTCCTGGTATTTTATATATGTATCTATCTAATAGCGAAATATATGAGGTTCTTCCGGTTTGTGACCAATATTTTGTGAACTTTCTAGCATATTTTCCTATATATTCTAATCCATATTTGCAATTGTTCTAAGTTTCTTAGTGCTTTTGTCTGTTTTTCTGTTAGTCCTATTAGTCTATTATCTCCTATAAATGTTGTTTTAATTAAGTTTGTAAATGCTTCTATAGTAAAACTAGATTTAAATGTTGGATATTCATTTGCTCTTTTGTAAGTTAAATACCAATTATAAACGTTTCCTTGCAAAGTATTTTCAAAATATGTTTTTATATCTATTTTATTTTCAAATAATACTAATGTACATGTTCTATAGCATCTTTTTTCCCAATTTTCTATACTCATTCCCACTCATGTGGGTCTATTGTGTCTAAGTTTAATATACTACCATATATACATATTACTTTAGTATCATTATCATATATATCTATTTCTGGATTTTGTATTAGATGATATATAATACTATTTAGAAGATACAATAGAATTAGAAAGCATATATGATGAAGAAATCGACAATATAAGTATATAAAGTATGGAAAAAATAGAATAAGATGACAAAGATTTTAAAAGTATAGAAGAAGATTTAGAAGATTTAAATTTATTATACAATATAGAAGAATGTGAATATAAAATACTAAAATACATATTTATTAAATGAAAATGTATAAAATGTCGTAAAGAAGGTAAGGAAATGTACGATTGTACAAAATGTCATAAAAATATATGTATAGAATCCTATAAAAAATTAATAAAGAAAAAAATAATACCAAAAACAAGTATATAATATAAATAAATCAACCCCAATAACCTTTCCAATACAAATAAAATTTAAAGACCAAATATTAGATACAACAGTAATGCTTGACACTAGACCAACAAAAAGTTTAATACATAAAGATCTGAATTATAAATTGAGAGTTTTTTTATCCAACCTATTTATATAGGTGACTTCAATTTCAAAGACTACTTAATGTTTTTCCCACAATACAAAGAGTGGATGGTAGAGAGTCATAGAGAATCTGATAATCAAGTAAAAGGCATTCAAAAATTTATTAAATATGTAGATATAAATCTTAATAGTTATAATATTATGTGTCCGTGCAACCATTGTATAAATGGAAAATCTAAGTCTTTGAAAGACATTGAATTGCATTTACTAATATGGGGTATAATGGAAGAATATAAGATATGAACATTCCACGGGGAAAAATTGTACCACATGTTCCGAAAGAATTATCGGTACATGACCGCGTGACAGAACCCCACCGATTGGAGGTGGTGAACGATTCGCCAGCTCATCCTTTGACCGACATAATTTATGATGCTTACGGAATCGACCATAATAAAAACCACTAGCCTATGGATGTAGATAATGAGCATTATGACCAAGTCAATGAACAAGTTGATGTTGAATTACCTAAAGATCGAGAATACATACAGTTGAAAGCCGATGCGGCTAGACCTTAGTATAAAAAATACGAAGAAGATAACTCGGTATTGTATGCAATGATTGGTTTTTATAACTTGAAGAGTTAATTTGGTTTGTCGGTCAACAACGTAACCATAATTCTTAAGTGGGTTAAAGACATTCTCCCAAAAGAGAACACATTACTAGATAATTATCCTACCGTGAGTAAGAGCTTAAAGGGTTTGGGTTTGAATTACAAATCTATTCATGCATGCATGTATGATTGCATATTGTACCTCAATAAGCACAAAGAGAAGGACGAGTGTCCTGTATGCAGTGAGCCTAGATAGGTGTCTTATGAGAATGGGAAAGACAAGATCACAAAATATTGCAAGTTCCACAAAAGGTTTTGAAGTATTTTCCCCTCAATCCACAATTAAAACGGTTTTTCACTGTACGGTAAATAGGAGGGGACATGACATGGCACACTCAATGCGAGGTGGGTGGGAATATGATGCGTCATTCGATTGATTCACTCATCGGGAAAATTTCGAATGCACTGCACCATGAATTTGCAAAGGAACTGCACAATGTCCTTCTTGCATTCTCAATCGATGGGTTTAACCGATTCAATAGTTTAAGTACTAATGAAAGTTATTGTCCAGTTCTTATGGCGCCATTAAGTCTCCCTGCGACACTATCCATGAGAAAGGAGTTCATAATATTATTTTTATTGATACCCTGGTTGAAGTCTCTTGGTGATGATATTAATATATTCTTAGAACCACTAATTGAAGAGCTTAAATAATTATGGGATAAAGGCATGATGGCGCTTGACTCTCGCAAGGGTGAAGAGTTCACACTTAAAGTAATGGTGATTTGGGAGATCCATGACCTTCCTGCTTATGGGACCCTGTCTGGTTGCAAAATTTAGGGTTATTAGGGATGTCCCATACGTGGGGAGGAAAATAAAGCCACTTACCTACATCATAGTGGTAAGATGAGTTATACGATCATCATAGCTTTCTATCGACTAGTAACCCTTTTAGGAATGATAAGTATAACTTCTTACTTGTCGATTGCGAGCGTAGAACAGAAACTTCTCAGCTTTCTGGTAAGAAAAATGAGGATAAGTCCAAGGCTGTGAGTGTGGGGAATACATACGTAGGCAAACACCCTCAGTTTTTAAACCTGAAGTATAAATCTAGGGGGGTCTGAATGACCCGAGTAAAATGAAGGCATGGTCCAGACGATCAATATTTTTTACACGTCATATTGGAAAGATCATCTTATAAGGAATTTAATTGATGTGATGCACACGGATAAGAATGTTGCAGACCATTTGATAAGAACATGTCTGTGTGAATCTCATTCACAAGATGAAGAGCGGGCGCACCACCATCTGCAGGATATGAAAATAAAGAAGAAATTGTGGTTCAAAAATAATCCTACAACAGGAAAAATCTGTATGTCCCCGGACTACTTTCCCTTTGACTACTAGTGAGAAAAAATCCTCTTAGACACGTTGTTCAACTTGAAGATTCCAATTGGTTATTTCGATAATTTGTGCAGGACAGTTAGCAACCAAACAAATGACCTAAAGTAGTGCAAGTCTCACGACTAGCACAAAATTATTCAATTAAATTCTCTACTATTTGGGCATTGCTTATCCAAACACAAAGATCTCCATCGGGAAGTTATGAAAATCAGTTTGTGCTTTATCATACTTTGTGCAAAAGTGGTAAACAAAAAGAACACTAAAGCTATGAAATCAACTTTAATCGAGGAAATTTGTGTATTAGAGAAATATTTTCCTTCATTGTTCTTCGATATTAACATCCACATACTTGATCATTTATTAGACAAGGCATTGTCATGTGGTCCCATTAGGTATCGTTCAATTTATCCTTTTGAGTGCTTCATGAAAACCTTCAAAGACTATGTAAAAAATACACAGTATATTAGAGGATCAATTGTTGAAGAATATGTAAGTATGAAATCATTGTTATACACTCGGGAACGTATGTCAAAATAAGAGCTGAGGAGGTTCAATCCTCAAGTAGAATGAGTGATCGAGGAACCTGATGTGTTTGAGGATGAATTTCCTTTTGGGAACCCCAAAGAGGTTACACTCACTAATCTACAATACGAGTAAGAACCTTGTTATGTCATTGAAATGCAAGATGAAGTTAAAGATTGGAGAGAGAAAGTAGCTACATAATTACTAAATTATTCTTGTATGATTATATGTATTTTACATATTATGATCTAAACTCTAGAATTTACCTTTAGTATGTATGAGAACAAAATTGCCGGAATTCAGAGCAAACGGTGTACGAAGAATTATGTTAGGTCATGGATATCAAAAAGGTAATTTCCACCTCTTATGTGTGTGATATTTAATCATGTGTGGTAAAAACATTACCTAATATAAATGTATAAATAAATTCAGTTTCTAAAAAGAGGTGATGTCTCTTCAAGTCTTGCACGCCTAGTAAAAGGTCCCAAATTTCTTGCGAAGGATTTTAAGAAATTCCACACTAATGGTTTTGATTTCGTTTCATATCCATTTGAGGAAAAGCTTTTAACACAAAACAATGGAATTTCAATTTATGTCTTGACTACTTGTGTCGCTAGCAAAAGCGATAAAAATCCAAAAGATACAGTGCTAACCTATTATGGGATTGTCCAACAAATCCTGGAACTTGATTAATTAGATTTCATAAAAAAATCATATTCTATTCTGACTGGGTGAAGGTGGAGGACACTACGAATGCTTATAAAGTTGATCCTGACTCCAAACTTATCATGGTAGATTTATCAAAGATGAAGGGTAAAGATTTCATAGTCGACGATCCTTTTATTTGTGCCTTTCATAACGTAAAGAAGGTATTCTACTCGAAGTGCATAAACTATGGCAATTTGTCTATTATTGTGCAAGCACCAAAGGTATGAATACTCAAGCAGATGAATTAAAGGCTCATAAATATTTCTACTCTGCTCTGGATAACAACCCTAATTTGAAGGATCTTTTAGTTTATTTAGAGGAAGACTATCAAAACATTATTTGTATTGATGCTATATATGCACTTGGCAATTCGATTTGTATCCAAATTGTATCATATTATTATATTCATACTTAATAATACGATTTGTATCGAAATTGTATCCTATTATGATATTGATGCTATATCAGCGCTTTAGTTTGATTTATGAATGTTTAGTTTGTCTTACAAATATTTAGTTTGATTTATGAATATTTATTTTGAATTACGAATGTTTAGGGGCATGAACACCTCGCACAAGATGCCCAATTTGGTTTACGAATGTATTTATCTTGATGCCTATTTTCTCGTACGAGGTAAAATTGGTTGTACATGTTAACGCGTGTGAGTTGGTCTATTAGGTGTTTGGCCTATAACTTGAACCTTTTCAAATAAACTTCCATCTCGAGCTTTTCCAACATAATTTGTCATGTTCTTTTTCCATGGCATCGAATTTAGTTTTCATGATTGATTCTCGATTCATCAGAATTTTTTTTGACATTATCAAACTTGGACATACGAAAGGCTAATCGAATATCCAAATTGATGAGTTCGCATGTTCGAGTTCGACAATGTCAAAAAAATTCTAATGAATCGATAATCAATCATGAAAACCAAATACGATGCCATGGAAAAGGAATACGGGGATATTTTGATGGAAAAGGTATAGATTAAAGTTGATTTAAAAAGGTCCAAGTCAAAGGTCCAGTAGTTGAGAGAGAAACTCACCCTCGTTAATGAGGACTTTCAATTGTACCTCGCTCAAGAAAATAGTGCTCAAGAGAAATACAATAGGCTATTAGAGAAAGACAATATTGTGCAGTTGAAGCGGGCCAAAACTATCACAAGAACCAGATATTCTTTACTTTAACTCACATTTTTATATACTTGATATGCCTAATTTTTTAAATGTTTTATTCATATATAATGGTTAATTAAGATCTCATTTGGGGGTAAATCCAAAACAACACCAAATGACCCTATAAGGGGCACGAACGCCTCCCACGGGTCTAACATAACTCGTAGGAACTCACTGACCAATTTAAGAATAGGAATAAAATTTCCAAATAACCACACTTAGGCTTAAAAACATGCCACATAAGGGGTAAACCCAAAACATCCCCGAAACGGTCCCATAGGGGGCACTAACACCTCGCACGGGACCAATATAACTCGTATAAACAGACTGCATAGTCATGGGATGCCTGGTTGGAGAGAAGGAACAAAATTTGTAAATAGTTAGACTTAGGCTAAAAAACATGTCGTTGAAGGGAGAAAACATAAAGGACCACCAAATGGACTCGCAAGAGGCACGAACACCTCGCTCAGGACCAAAGTAATGTGTAGGAACTGACCGCGTAGTCACGGGATGCCCTATATGAGAATATCACCAAAATTTGAAAATGGTAAGACTTATGCTTAAAAACATGTTATTAAAGGGTGAAACCCCAAAATAGCCCCCCAAATACCCCGTAAGGGGCCCAAATACCTCACACAAGACCACCGTAACTCGTAGGAACTGACCGCATAGTCACGGGATGCCCGATTGAGAATAGAACTAAAATTTTCAAATAACCACACTTATAATTGAAAACATTCCGCTAGAGGGGTTAACCCAAAACCTCCTTCAAACGGCCTAATGGGGGTATGAACACTTCATACGGGAACAATGTAACTCGTAGGAACTAACCATGTAGTCACGGTATGCTCAGTTTGAGAATGAGACTAAAATTTACAAATAGTTAGACTAAGGCTTAAAAACATGTCGTTAAAGGCTGAAACACAAAATAGCCACCAAACGGCCCCACAAGAGGCATGAGAACCTTACACGGGAGCAATATACCACGTAATAATTGACCGTGTAGTCACAGGACTCCCGATTTCAGAACATGACCAAAATTTTCAAATAATTATACTTAGGATAAAAAAATATGCAATGGAAGAACTAAACGGCCCCGTAAGGGACACAGACACCTCGCATATGACCAACATAGCTCTTGCAATTAACTGCGTAGTCATGGAACTATTGGTTTGAGATTAGGACAAAAATTTGAAAACCACCACACTTAGTCTTGAAAACATGTCGTTAGTGGGGTAAACCCAAAACAACCCCATAACACCCCGTAGGGTTGAGGAACACCTCGCACGCCACCAATGTAACTCGTAGGAACTAACTGCGTAGTCATGGGATCTCAGTTTGAGAATAGGACTAAAATATGAAAAGAGTTACACTTAGTCATATAAACATGGCATTAAAGGATGAAAATAAAAAGGAATCACCAAACGGCTGAAATTTTGTTACTAAAGCCATTTAATAAAATTAAACTATTTAAGTAACTCCGAACAGTTTTTTGAAGAAACTCTTTTCTAAAAACCAAAACTATTTGAACACAAGATGTGTTTTATAAAAGTATGTACGAGATCTATTCAAGATTTGATCAACAGGTTTATAAAACAGTTTAAACAAACTTTAAACTCAGCACAACCAAGAATGAGATGAGAAGATGTAGGAAGATTAAGAACAAGATTTTTACGTAGTAAAACCTCACCCAACTGAGGAAACATCCACGACTCCCTCTACGGAGTAAAACAAAAATTCCACTATAAACAAATTTTAACAGTTACAAACTATATAACAAACATTCATACAACTCAGACCTATATAAGTTTAGGAATGTACCCTCTGGTGTCCTTATAACTTCTCTACAGTTCTGATTGTTGAAGTTGTTCTCCCAGTTTGTTAACTTCCAATTTTTTCAAGCTCTTTACGTCGACTCTTGTTCACAAGATCTTATTACCAACACTTTTCGTGTGGTAGGGTGAAAGTGTTTGTGGAGGTGCTCTCTCACATGCATGCACACACACACACTTATTATGTACAATCAGTCCTAACAAATTACATATAAGACTATATGTAGTGACTTTTATTTTTCTCTCTTCTCACAAAACTTAACCTTTTTTACCTTTAAAGCAATCCCAGAATCCACGGCTATCTTGCTCAGAAGACGTATCAAGATCTTAATCAATCTCTGTTTTTGAAAATATTTTTGAGATTGAAAACCACCAAGTGCGATTCCAAACTAGGTCAAAGGTCTTGTTTCAGGAGAACTAGAACTAGAAACAGAAAACATTATTGTTGATTTCAAAGTTAAAAACATTTACAGAAAGAAAATCAACAATATATTTCTCAAGCTGAGAAATAAAAAAATGCAAACTAAGTGTAATATACCATGAAGAACTCAGATCTGAAATTTCTATATACCAGAAAGATAGATCTAAGAAAATGATTAAGTTGGAAACAATATCTGACGAACGAAGATGTTACAATAACAAACCAACTCTCAAATCACCTCTCAAACACTCAAACACTCAAGGTTATGTTTGGGAAAATACAGGGGTTTGAAGGTTTATATTTGGTTTGAACTGTTTGGACGATTTAGGGTTAGGGTTAGGTTTTCTAACTCTTTCTCTCTCTTTTGGTTTCTCTCTTTCTCTCTCTTTTCTCTCTTCTCTCTCTACTCTCTTTTTTTCTCTCAAAGGACGAAATGGCAAAAAGTCTCTGAAGGCTGAGAGTAAGAGCCTTTTTATAGGAGGCTGAGAAGGTTCGAGAATGAGGATTGAAATCAAGGGATCAGATTTAGTTAAGATCAATTGATTTGGATCCAATGGTTCACGATAAGCAGTGATTAAAGTTCACCTAATTGGTTCTTAAGGAATTCACAGGGATTAGGAAAGGAGACATGCAGATCGTTGATAAAAATGATCCAAGGGATGAAAATAATCACTAGTTTGTCTCAGCAAAGAAACACACTTTCCACCAATCAGAAGACAACACATGTAGGCATATAAGACGAGATAAAACGCGCGTCTAAAGTTAATTAAAATCACACCCTGAAGTCTCTGCCGCTTTCGGATTCTACCCAAGGTAACTTTAGGCCAATAAAACCAATATTATGAAATAGCAGATTGACCCCACAAACTTTTAAAACCAAGTTTTAATTAATAAAACCTTATTTTTAAAAAGTTTATAAAATCCCCAAAAAATATTTAAAAACCAATATTAGGGATTTAAACACACTCAACATATGTACACACATTAATATGCAATATGAGATGTATATGATCCATTCTACTGTGTGTGAGTGTTGGTAATGAGGTCTAGATCACTTCAATCAATGATGAAATAGTAGTGCAAGCTTTGGGGTTCTTTGGATTCTAGGTTAGACATAATTTTGTCACAATTTCCAAACTAGATGAACACTTATACAATATAGACTCAAGTGAGTCAAGAGTATAAGGTGCTTCAACGGCCCTGCAAGAGGCATGAACACCTCGCACGGGAGCAATGTAACACATAGTAACTGGTCGCGTAGTCACGGAACTCCTGATTTGAGAATATAATCAAAATTTTCAAATAGTAAGACTTAAGCTTAAGAACATGTTGTTAAAGGGTAAAAATGTAAAACAACCCTAAAACGGCCCTATAAGGGACACAAACATCTTGCACGGGACCATCATAACTCGTAGTAACTAATTATGTAATCACGGGATGCTTGGTTTTAAAATATGACTAAAATTTGAAAATAACCACACGTTGTCTTGAAAACATGCCATTAGGGGGCAAACCCAAAAACACCTCCAAATAAGTAGGGGCACGAACACCTCGCACGGGACCAATGTAACTCGTAGGAACTGACCACGCAGTCACGAGATGCCCGGTTTGAGAATAGGACTAAAATTTTCAAATAGTTAGACTTAGTCTTATAAACATGTCGTGAAAGGGAGAAAATACAAAATTGTCACCAAATGGCCCCACAAGAGGCAGGAACACCTTGTATGGGGCAATGTAACACATAGCAACTGATCGCGTAGTCACGGGACTCCCAGATTGAGAATATGACCAAAATTTTCAAATAGCTAGACTTGGTCTTAAAAACATGCCGTTAAATGGCGAAAATATAAAACACCCACCAAACGGTCCCGTAAGGAGCACGAACACCTTCCACAAGAGTAATGTAACTCGTAAAAATTATGCGCGTAGTCACTCGATGCCCGGTTTGATAATAGAAATAAAATTCGCAAATAACCACACTTAGGCTTAAAAACATTGTAAGGACATGTTTTATAAATGTCAGGGTTAGTATCTAGGCATTTCAGATTTATCCTAGATTCTAGAATATATGTCGTATACCGCTACATTCGGCTCGTCTCATCTTGATCATATTTTGATGGCCTCAATCTGAATTCGGCATTGTTTCACGTACCCATCTTCATTAACATCGTGCGTCATGGTCATCGTCTTCAACATCGTGCGTAATGGTCTTCATCATGTCATGGAATATAGGATTCTAAAAAGATTGGACGATCGAACTGATTCATTTTTTCATAAAATTGAACTGATCCGATGAGCTTTGAATCTCGGCATAATTTGGCAGACCGGGCCGATTTAGATCTGGAGATAATCGAACCGATCCAGGTAGCTTTTTTATACAAAAAATACCTTCTGACCGGACTGATCCAGAGCTAAAGACAAATAAAATGATCGAGTTAGTTATTTTATACAAGAATATTCATCTACCCGGATCGACCCGATGATCCTTTTTGGACCGGTGTGACGGGCTCAGAAAAATTCGGCGCATCAAATTTTCTTCTCTTCTATAAATTCCCACTTTGGAGTTTGTTTTGTTTAAGACTTTGAGGAATCTCTTCCACGACCTAAAACTTCAACTCTTCATAGTTTGTTTTAAATTCTAAACACTTTGAGATTCACAAACACTCAGAATCATGTGTGTGGATCAATCTAAACCCTAAATACCCATTTGTGGAGCATCTTCTGTTGAGAAGAGCGTTCTCTACATTACTGAACTTAGAGCGTCTTGAGGGAGCTCTTGCTGATGACAATGAACCGATGCCTGGGGGTCTTCGCTTGTCAATCTGTATTTCTCTATGTATGTAAGTGTTTACAAAACATATTGAAATAAAAAGGTTTCCCCCCTTTGGAGGATTTTTCCTATTTTGTTATGTGTGATTGATCTTTGCTTGATGTGAATATGTTGTCGAATCAATCACCTTTAGATGCGTGACTGTGGTGTGTGTTTAAATTTGGTTATTTAAAAATTGGATTGAATTAAATTTGTTTCTCCGATTGAACAAAAAGCACACTCTCAAATTGGTATCAGAGCCAATTACATAATTTCACCGTGTAATTTTCTGCAAAAAAAATTCCTGAATATTAATTGTTTATCAATTGATTTCTTGAAAAGGAGTTTGTTCAAATGGAAAAATAATTTAATAAAATTCTAGTTTTTGACGGGTCTAATTATGCATACTGGAAAGCCCGTATGAAATCCTCTCTTAAAGCCGCTGATGAAACTGTGTGGATTCTTGTTGAAAATGGGTGGACACCTCCCATTGTCACTGTTAAAATTGTGACAACTTTAAAATATGTGGCTCAATGGACCGAGGATGAATTTAAATGGTCCACATATAATTCTAAAAGGTTAGTGCCATTTCTGGATCCGTCACTCCTGACGAGTTCCGACGCATAATGACGTGTGCCACGTCTAAAGAAGCATGGGATGTTCTTCAACTTACCCATGAGGGCATGTATACTGTTAAAGAATCAAGATTGCAAAACCTAACTACATAGTTTTAGACTATTACTATGCTTGACACCAAATGTTCTGATCAATTATATGTATGATTATCTCATATAGTTAACACTAGTTTCAACCTTGGTGAGCACATTCCTAATGCACGTGTAGTTAAGAAAATTTTGCGTTCTTTGCCTAAGTGGTTTCTCCCCAAAGTCATTGTGTTAAATTCTTTAGGAAGCTTGAACACTCTTAAATTAAAAGAATTTGTAGGTGATCTTCAAACCTATGAAATAGATATGTTTCCTAAAGTTGTTAAAGCAAAAGATAAAGGGATAGCTTTTAAAGCCCAAGCCAACAAAAATTTGAGTCAGCTAGGAGGAGTGTAGAATCATCTAAATGGAGTGAGGAAAATACGTCAGATTCTGATTTCGACTTTGATTTAGATTATTTGGCTTTGTTTGCAAAGAATTTTAAGAAATTTCTCAAGTTAAAAAATAATGGCCAGGTTAATGATAAAAAGAAATTTGAGAAAATAAAAATGTTAAGAATTTAAAAAAAAAAAAAAGAAAGATACACCCAAGAGAAATGATGAGAGATGCTATGAGTGTGACAGTAAGGGTCATAGAAATTTTGAGTGTGCTACAAGGTTGAACAAACTAGCCAAAGAAAAAGGTAAAGTTGTTCTTAATGCTAGCCTGAGTGAAGAAAGCGAGGTCGAGTTGGTGGATTCAGGAGAAGAATCACCGCATGAGTGAAACTTCACTGCATTCATGGCCAGTCACGTGAGAGAATCTGATGCACCTCGCGAAGATGAGTATTCCTCCTCACATGGATATCTCAACACTAAGAGTGAGAGATAGGGTGTAGGGAGTGAGAACGAGAGTGACCTTCGTGGCGCTTACGCTAATTTATATGCTGATTCATTTAAAACAAAAAGGCGTAATAAAAGTTTAGTTCTTCAGATTGCAGCGTTAGAGAAAAGTTAGGAGATATGAGAGAAAGTGAGTCCTCCTTGTGTACCGGTTTGAGAGAGAGAGAGAGATTATTTGGAGAGAAAGAGAAGTGTTTTGAGAAAGTCAAAGGGGACTTGACAAAGAAAGTGGCTATTCTCATGAGAGACCTCTATGCATTCAAAGAGGGTCGTAAGATTCTAGAAGCCCTTATTGCCCAGCTCACTTATGATCTTGAAAGAGCACGGGAAGTCATGGATCAAATCGAGGATAGATCTGAAAAGATGGGAAAGATGCTCCTCGCCCCTGCATTAGGATTTGGTGAGAGGCTTGGAATTGGTTTTGATGGTTCATCCACTTCACAAATTTCACTTGAGCCGGTTCTTAAGTTTACAACGAATCCTTATGGTCATCCACCAAAACCCAAGAAAGTTGTTCGGCCAAGAACATCAAATCGAGGTAGGCCTCAAACTGTGTACTTCTGTACTTATTGTAAGAGGAAAGGCCAAATGAGAGTGTTTTGCTATAGTTTGGGTCGAACATGATGTACTTATGCTCTATCACACACCATGAGTAATCTCATGAGACTAAGAGAGAAAGTTGAGTATTTAGTTGCGACTTCTCAGAGTTTAATGGCAGAATTCCAACGGGTATCTAGACCATCTGAGGATACTACCAACTTTGCGACTAGAACCACTAGTAACAAGGGAAAATAAAAGGTTACCTCCACTTGGGTACCTAAAAATGACAACAAAGCTCTTATTGCTCATGTTGCTCTGAAAGCTAAGAATACCTCACAGTGGTATTTTGACAATGGGTGTTCTAGACACATGAGTGGTGACATCTCGTTTTTTACCTCCTTCGTGGACCGTAAGGAAGGTAAAGTCACTTTTGGTGATGGTAGAAGGTCTAGCATTATAGGGCGAGGTACTATAGAGGTACCAGGATTTCCTAAGGAAGAGAATATGTTGTACGCCAAAGGTTTGAAGGCAAACCTTCTCAGCATTAGCCAGTTATGCGACGCTGACTCTGCAGTTAAGTTTGATCGGGATGCGTGTAATGTTTATGATCAAGCCAGTAAACTTGTATTGCAAGGGGTGAGGACAGAAGATAATTGATATGGGATGATGCCCAAGTCATCATTTGTCTGCAACGGCGCCACGATCACTCTTATGGATTTGTGGCATCAACATCTAGGTCATGTGAACGTTAGAGATTTAGATCGATTAGTAAAAAAGGACCTAGTACGTGGCTTAACATCACTTGGAAGGCCAACTTCCACAGTTTGTGGACCCAGTCAGTTGGGAAAGTAAATTCGTAGTCCCCACAGAAAGTTGAATTCCATTACCACCTCCAGGTCACTTGAGTTAATTCACATGGATCTTATGGGTCCTACTCGTACAGAAAGTCTAGGTGGTAAGAGGTATATCCTCGTGATGGAGGATGATTTCTCCAGATACTCCATCGTAGGTTTTTTTAGGGAGAAATCTGATAATGTAGAGTTCCTAACGACAAAGTGTAGTGTCCTGCAAAACCAACATGGTGTCACTATCAATAGAATGCATAGTGATAATGGCACTGAATTTATGAAGATTAAAGTATATCTTTAGTGTGATAGAATTGGAATCAAATATGAGTTTTCGGCCATATAGACCCCCCGGTAAAACGGGATCGTTGAGAGGAAGAATCAGACGATTCAGGAGATGGCTAGATCAATGCTTCTTGGTCGTAAAGTTTCTAGGAGATTTTGGGCAGAGGCGGTGTCTATCACGTGCCATATGGTTAAGAGGGTTTACTTGCATCCACACACACTTCAGATGCCTTATGAATTATGGATTGGAAAGAAGCCTAACATGGCCTATTTTTCTATTTTTTGGAGTAAATCCTACATCTTACGGGATAGAGAGCAATTAGGAAAGTATGACTCTCAGAGTGACAAAGGAATACTATTAGGATATTCATCGAACAGTAGAGCATAATGGGTGTTTAACCTGAGCAACTCTAAGGTTATGGAGTTAATTAACATCACCATGCAAGATGACGAACCTTTAGCTTTATTTGGCCCCGTCGTTTATGTGAGGATGAAGACCTTTCTAGTAATGATCCCCTTATCCCTCACATAACTAGGGTGGACCCTACTCCTGTCTTAGGGGACATACCTTCTTAGGTTCGCAAGATTCATGACCCTACTGCTATTCAAGGAGATCCCACTCTATGGGTCAAGACTCGTGCTCAGCTAGAGAATGTTGTTAGCCATGTATGCTACACGTCCAAAGTTGAGCCCAAAACGTATAAAGAAGCACTCAAGGATGAACATTGGATATCTGTTATACAGGATGAGTTGCTTCAATTTAGAAAGAACGATGTGTGGGAACTTGCCCCCCGACCTAGTGAGACTAACGTGATTGGTACCAAGTGGATTTTTAAGAATAAAATGGATAAAAATGGTATGATTATCCGTAACAAGGCTAGGTTGGTCGCTCAGGTCTACACACAGATTGAGGGTGTAGACCTTGAGGAGACATTTTCTCTTGTTACGAGGCTTGAGTCCGTCTACTTATTACTCTCTATCGCATGTCATCTGAGATTCAAGTTATATCAGATGGATGTCAAGAGTGCCTTTCTAAATGGCATTCTATAGGAGGAAGTATACGTGGAACAACTAAAAGGGTTTGAAGACCCTAAACATCCAGGACATGTTTATCATCTGAGATAAGCCCTGTATGGTTTGAAGCAAGCACCCCGTGCTTGGTATGAGAGGCTTACTTCATATCTCTTAGCTTTAAGTTAATAAGATTAGATGATTTTGATATGTGGCATAATAGATTGGGTCATACTAATTTTGATACCTTATGCAGATCGATCTCTTAAGAGTTGATTAGAGGTTTACCCAAAATAAAAATTTCTTCAAACATCATTTGTGGCCCCTGCTAAGTGGGAAAAATAAGTAAAGCGCCTCATAATTTTTTATAACCCCTATGGAGTTATGACTGGTGACCCCAATTTGTAATTGCTATTTGTAACTGCTGTCAGCAGTCACAAATATAACATTCGTAACTACTGTGAGCAGTTACGAATGTTATATTTGTGACTGCTGACAGCAGTTACGAATCATATATTTGTGACTGCTGTTAGCAGTTACAAAATTAATAGTAGTGACAAATTTGTGACTCCTATTAGGAGTTACAAAATTAAATTTGTTAAATGTTGTAAAAGCTATTACAAATATCTTTATATTTTCACAAAATGATGAAATAATGAAAGTAAAATAAATATCATGATAACAAGTCTAAAAATTTTGACAACATTTCATTTATATTTCTCATATTCCAAATATCCAGTACACATAAAACTTGTTAAACTTAATTTAACATCAAACAACCCCTAAGTGGGCGCCAAGTACAAAATGAACATAGACTAAAAAATAAACTAAAAAAAGTAACGACACAACACTTCGATGACATGGAATGCCATGAACATGTAACAAATCATTCTAAATCTAGACCAGGAGCCACCACACAGTGGATACGATTCGTGAAGTCTAGGTATATCAGCCGTGGGGGGTATTGATGTGGTGACATCCTCCCTCGTGTACTCGGAGTATGCCTGTTGAGCAAGTTCAATGGACTCAAATTTTTTGAATACGGCGCCTCGGTATCCATTAACTTGTGCTTGTGTTGCTTGCCACGAAGTGTAAACACCTGGATTTAGGCCTTTGAATACTACGTATGCCGGATATGCCATGTGTATGCCTGCAAATAATAAAATGTGATTAATATATATATACTAGCGTATGCCCGTGCCTGAAGGCACGACGAAAATTGCAAAAAAAAATCGTTACCCGACAACAAAGTGAAATAAATGTACAATATTTATGTTCTAATTTTAAAAAATTTGGGCAGAGTTCCCTTTATTTATAGGACTATCCACCCTGTTTAAAAAAATAAAAATACTCAACAACAGCAATACTAAAATACTCGAGGTCCATATTGGACCTCATTTCAACCACTTCATCAATTTAACAATAATATTGACAACTATTGAATAGGATGTTGAGTCAAGAACCGCACGCATCACCGTTCAACTACATAGTAATCCCAAAACTTTGAATCTACAAATAACTACAAAGTAATCTATATAAGGGGTGGTGGTGGATATGATAGGAACGATAGAAACAAACAACTTCCCCAAAGTTGGGTAAACATATATGAATTTCATTACCATCATCTTACCTTTTCTCGTCGTTAAGTGATAGCTTCACTTATATCTTACCTACTCCTTCACCTGAAATAAGACATGTGAATTGATAATTAAAAATGATAGCACAACTTGAACCAAAAACCATCCATTTTACTTGAATACAAAAATCATTGTAAAACAGAAGCTTTCTATGCATATGTGACAATTTATAGGTACATAAAAACCATTCTTGAATATTTTCAATCAAGTCCCCCAGACTATTAATACAACAATCAAATAAACCTTATGAAATAGTAATTCACATACCTGTCATATAATTAATAGAGATGTTGTCTTTGAGAGTTTAGTAGCATAGAAATAAACAGTTACTGGTACTCAATCATAAGTCTAGCTACTCATAATTGAAACTACACTACACATGCTATTTAACAACATAATTAAGTTAGTTATCCAGTTTAAACACAAACCAATACAAGAGATGGAATTAAATGCAAATTAAAGCTAATAGAACAAGTAGAGAAGAAGTAAATGAGTAATTTCATTAATAATCACAAGTTGTGTACATGGGGCACAAAAACCAAAATTAGAAAATAGACTAAATGTACTCTCTCTTCCCCACACCACTACACAACTACAAAGTTACAAACCCAAAAATCAAAATAAAGAACCACAAAAGTTAGCAGCAGAGAAAGCGGGATGACAACGCCCTACATATGGTCCGGATGGCAGCTCGAGGACTCGGGCACGGTGGGGTCATGAGGGGAATAGGGATCATAAAGGTAAGGAGGCACAGCAGCCTCGCCCCCACGAATATGAGCAAACAAATCCATCTGTGCCCGGGCAATCGTGGAAGTATCTCGCTGATAGTCAACCCGTAAGGATGCTAAGTTTGCCATATAGGTGCCTCAAAACTCAGTAAAATTAGCCTGTAACTCATCCATCCGCACCCCGAGATATGTAATGGGGTCAACAGTAGGAGGCACAGGAGGTGGGACTGGATGAGGCACTTCCGGAATAACCGGCATAGGAGCATCAGGGGCATCAGGAGCATCCAACATACGCTTTTTCCTCCTCTCCCAATAATCTTGCCCCAAGCTTTTAGCAATGGTCTTATCATTAAACACCTTGGGCAGCCTAGGTATCTTGTCGCTGCCTAAGACCTCGCATCTGGTATCCCTGCAAATTCGAGAAATCAGTCGTGCAAAAGGAAGAGTTGTGGTTCCCTTCTCGCTATAGGTAGCGTTCACTATTTGATGAAACATGAGGGCGGGAAGACTGATGACCGTGTCATCCCCTAAAAGACTGTATAAGAAGAGGGCCTGCTTGTAACGGAGGACAGCCTTGGTCTGAGTTGGAATGATGGAATTAACGGCGATGAGATGGAGGATACGATGTACATCGGGCATGCCCGAAGTGGGGAAAGTCTCCCCCGCCCAAATCTTGTCGGGTGCAAGATGTGCAATAAGTACCTCTTGTGGAAGCTGAGGCGCATCTGCGAGGACCGGGTAATGATAGAGCTCGGGGTTAGAAGGCCCACTAAGGTGCGCAGCCAAGATGGGCTTAGAAATAGTAATCCGCCTCCCTCTCACATACGCTTCATACGTGCCACCGCGCGTAGATACTAGAGAAGCATAAAAACGGCGCACGTGGTCCTCGTTGACCTCCCCTCTCATGGACAGATAGGCCTCCCAATTGAATTTGGCTAAATACCGTCTTACAGAAGCCGGCGTCTCATCTAAAATCACCTCCTTCTCAATAGCAATCGGGCGACTAGTTTTGAACATGGCCCGATACCACTCCATCTCATCCTTGGAACGAAAAGATTCAAAACCAGCGCCTCCCCGTCCAGTAACCGCATTGGATGATGGCTTGGTGATCGAACGAACCTACAAAACATTAATTCAATACACACACCATTAGTGCGATGCATAAAATCAAAGTAATCGTGAAATTTGGGGAAACTAGGTTCGGAGGGTGCGCGTTGGGAAAAATTGGTCGAGTAGATGTAACCAACGCACACCACACTCAAACAAGGATAATTCAACAATAATGTGCGATAAAAGGTGCGAAGATGGAGCTTTAGCGCACAAAACCTTCACAGAGGCATTTTATCGAACATATAGCGTGCAATGTATAGAAAGTAGGGTGAAAATGGCATTTTCAAAGTGAAACAACCCCAACAAATACAACTTAATCATCAAAGCAACATAAACAAGTTGTATTTGTTGGATTCACATCACAAACAATGAGAAAATATGAAGTTTCCTGCAGAAAATGTGGATTTTACAAGAATGCATTTAACCCTACTTTTATACAAAGAACACTAAATAAGATTTGAAAACAATTTAAGAGGGTTGAATTAGTAACCTTAGATGAGGATGCCCTGGATGAGGAAGCCATGAGGGTGAAAATGAATAAAATAAAGGAAATGATATGGGAGAGGAGGAGGTCTTCGGCTAAGGGAGAAGAGAGAATGAGAAGTTGATTTGCTGATTTTGAGGAAATTTTAAGTGACCATGTGAACCGAATCGATTCGGTAGTTAAACCGAATCGATTCAAAACTCTCGAATTCAACACTGTCTAAGGGCGAATCGATTCGGTGATAAACCGAATCAATTCGGATGTAGAGACCTGACACTTTTAGTTTTCCAAATCGATTCGGAAGTAACCCGAATCGATTCGCAACCCCTTAATTGGCTACTGGAAGGGGTCGAATCGATTCGGTGATAAACCGAATCGATTCGGATGCTGGGATCAAACTTTCTACTTTGCTGATTTCCTAAATCTCATGAAATTTAATCATTGGGCCACCTTCAACTGGATTTCTTGGACCCATATGGTATATCTAATGTATGTAACAGGTCCGGAACCAAAAAATGCAACCCCACACGTGCCGGGGGATGCTCGGCACCAAAATTGAGAATTTATCGAACCCAATCACCCCTGCTAATGGGGCTGCTGCGTACGATGTCCGGTTGTAAATCTGCAGATATAATTAGGACATAATTCACAATGTGAACACCTATTCTTCCCATTCTTCCGACTTCGCTCCAACTAAAGTTCACACACTTAACAATTATGTCGGGTTCTAGATCGAAAGACATTCAAAACAGATTACTAATTGATTCAAAACAGATTACTAATATTTAAAATAGAGTTCAAACACTACTAATTGTTCACTTTGACAATTTGTTCAAATTTCTCAAGACAAATTACTCTGGATCACTTAAGGATAAGACAAAGCAACGGCCAAACCACCCAAGATTTCTCGACATCCTTAATAGTGTCCGCCCCATGACTTCAACGATACAATGGATGATTCTCTTCTCCTGGCTCAACACTACTAACGTAAACCTTACGTTCAAATATCAGCAATTGATGGCCATGCACCACCGTTCCAGTAGAAGCTGAAGCAACAACTTGTCCACTTGTAATATTTCTCTGATTTGAAAAATCTAATAAATCGACATATGGATCATGTGGAGGATCAGTTAAATCTCCAAAGTTTGGCTCAGTTGAATCTTCAAAGTTTGGCTCAGTTGACGGGGGGTAGGAATGTAATCATGGGGACTTGAATGCGGAACTGGAGTGTAATCATGGGGACTTGAATGCGGAACTGGAGTGTAATTACGAGGACTTAGATGTGGGACAGGAGTATAATTGCGAGGACTTGGATTTGGTATTTTCAATCCATTCGATTCAAAAGCACTTAAAAGCATGGTAATGGATGATTTGAGAAATGCCATATCCTCATCATGTTTTTCTTCTCGTGTCTTTACTCTAGTCAATTGTGATACTATAGGAGCAATTGCCTTAAGTTTACTTTTGGACACAGGTCCAACACCACGAGTCACCCCCCTAGTATCTTTTCCTCTAAAGGCAGTCAATGCATCTGTATCAATACTGTTTTGGCTTGAAGAACCTTGACTACTTCTCAGCTCACTCAATTTTTGCTGCAAAGTTATTTATGAATCGATTAAAACCATTGAACGACGAAACTTGAAGGAATTTAATTATTACAACTGAGATTACGAAACTCACCATATCATCAGCTACCTTTGGGTGAAACTCCCCAATTTTCCGCCTACGAATTTCGAGATACATTTCCGAACGATCAACAGGTCGTTTATTGTAAAGCACCTATAAATTAATTTTCCATTAACTATTTGATCAAGACATATAATATATATACACATTAAAATAAGAAAGGGTTTATACCATCTCCTCGGTTTTCTCAGCAAACGACATCCGACCAAGACAATGGACGTCAGTCTTTTTAGCCCTGTTCACCCGGCCTTGGTGTCGTTGTTTTAATTTTGCCTCAGATGCTTCCCGCGAGATGAATTCATTCCACTCACGAACAGGGATATGCTCTTTCTCCGGTACTTGATCCTTCAGGGCCTTTATCCCATCACTGTCCAATCCCTTAAAATAAGTCGAGCGGAGGTTACTTCTAAACGTCTTCAATTGAATACCAATGGCTTTCATGGACCCCTCCTTCTGGTCGGCCGAAAGATTGAACTCTTTCATGACCGTATCCCACAAGTCGTCCTTTTTTACTTGCTCAACCGTATCCCAACTCTTATTTTTAAGCCAATACAAGATTTTAACAAAGACAAGGCTCGAGCTTTAAAAGGATTCTTGCCACCTATTGGCAAACCAAATAGGTTAAGGGAAACGTTAGCACGAGAATCAATGGCAGAATGTTCATCATGACTTGAAATTTCTGGCCTGGATGATGGAATTGTATTCTCGGACGCCATTTTCTGCATTTTTATATTTATGCATTAGTTCATATGTTAATACAAGAGTAAGGAAATAATATAAAAAATATAATATAAGTTATACCTTTTCAACATATTCTAAAAGTTTTGATAACTGAAACCAACATAACATGCCACAATTAAACATCTACTCCTCTAATGCGTTTAATAATTTCTTTAATTCTGGGTTATCATCCAGAATAGACTGAATCTCGATAGGTGCCTCTATATCGTCTACCGATGTAGTCAAGCACTGAGGAGAATGTAAAACAACAGACCATGGATCATTGTTGGGGCTCTTTGCATAAAACACTTGCTTTAAGTTTTGGAATGCACAAACGAATGGCTCATCATTAACATTGTCTTTACTCTTCAACTTGGCCAAATCAACCTTCACCATGTGGGTGTCAGGGTCGACCATACATGCATTCTTGTCCTCCACTCTCACCCAATCACAGTAAAATACAGGTATGCTGAAAGATATATAATCTAATAGGATAATTTGTATAATAATCTCATAATACGTCATCTCAGCTTCTATCAAGTTTTTATCTTTCACGCTTGCCCTGAAATGAGTTAATGCTTTATATGAAATGCCGCTGTTTTATTTTCCAATGAGTTTTAACTCGTGTGTGCTTGAAGAGAACACAAAACCATTGACACGATATTGTCCAAACTCCTTGGCTACAAAACTAGGCCCATTTGCTAGCCGTGCAAGCCTCGTCGATACTTCACCAGCTTTCAATAACTGAAACCAAGAAAGTATTTGCATTGTGAATATGTTGCAAAGATAGTAAATAAAAGTGAGGTATTACTGTAGTCACCTCGGAAGCTACCCAATGCCTAAAGTCATTGCCTGCACTCGCGCCTCCCTTCCTCCTCTTGGCATGCCCGCACTCATTATATTGCCTAGGTTAAAACACTAAAAATATTAATTTCTAATGAATATAACATCGAACATATTACATTATTTTACAAAACACTTTAAATAAACTCACATTTTCCATTTATCTATGTCTTTATGCGTCTCGAATACATATCGAGCCACCTGGTTATATTGTGTACTTGTTAGCTTCACTACCTTACCTTTCCCCAGGGCCTCCTCATCAGCAAACTCTTCTAATTCATCAATAAAGCGTTCACGACCTCCAACGTTTAGGTTAGGCATATATTCCTTTGTATACAAGGAAGCCTCTTCCATAATGTACTCCTCAGCAATGGACCCCTCAACGTACCGTGTATTCTTAACGTAATCTTTAAAAGTTTTCATTAATCGTTCGAATGGATACATCCATCGGTACCTTACTGGTCAACATAAAAGTGCTTCATCGCACAAATGCACTAAAAGGTGGATGCTTATGTCAAAGAATGAGGGAGTAAAGTGCTTCTCCAAAACACATATAGCCTCGACCAAAGTTTCTTTCGCTGCCATTATGTGCGTCATGTTGATAACTTTCTCACACAATAGGGAGAAACATAAGATAATTTGTAGAATGGCCCTTTGAATATCCTTGTGTTCCGAAAAACAGTGTCCGAACAACAGAGGGATAAGTTGCATTATCACATGCCAATCGTGGGACTTGCACTTTTTCAAATCTTTTGTTGCGTCGGAGACAATCCTGTGTAAGTTGGATGAGAAATTAGAAGGGACCTTCAAGCCCTTTAATGTTTCTAAGAACATATTTCTTCCTTCAATGCCCAAAGTATAAGATGCAACTGGCATATGCTTTTTTCTAGTGTTTGTATCTTCTTTCAACCATAATGATCTTTTAATCTTCAAATCACGAAGATCTTCACCGGCTCTTTCTCCATCCTTGGAATGAGAACCACCAATGCATGTGCTTACGAGATGCTCAATGATATTTTTCTCAGCGTGCATTATGTCTATCACATGTCGGACAGAATGTTCCTTCTAGTATGGCAAATCAAACATTATTGATTTCCTGGACCACGTCGTTTTCACATCAACATCCTTTCTTTTACGCTTTTGGGCCAAAATTATGGGGTGTTTCCCCCTCAACTTTTGATCAGCCTTTAATGACCTTTCTTTAATTTCCAAACCAAAAAGTCTTGGTGGAGGTGGTCGCATCTCGGTGCCTTCTGGGAGAAAATTGCTTCGTATTGACCTGAATTTGTGACTTTGGGGCAGAAATCTTCGATGACTATGATAAAAAAGTTTACCACTTTTCTTAAGTCAGCTGGCTTCAGTCTCCTCTCCACATATAGGACAACCTAGGTAACCATGTACATTGCACCCAGATAAGGTCCCATAAGCAGGAAAATCATGAATTGCACATATCAACATAGCTCTCAAAATGAATTCCTCCTTTTGTATGAGTCGAATGCTCTCACACCTTCAACCCATAACTCATTCAATTCATCTATTAGTGGCGCTAAGAAAACATCAATGTCACTACCCGGTGCTTTTGAACCTGGTATCAACAACGACAAAATTGAAAACTCCTTTCTCATGCACAACGACGGGGGCAAATTTAAAGGCGCCGTAAACACAGGCCATATACTCTTATCTGTGCTCAATTTTCCAAACGGGTTAAACCCATCAGTTGATATTCTGAGGCGAACGTTGCGTATTTCTGTAGCAAAGTCCGGGTATCGCTGATTTGCAGATTTCCACACAGATGAATCAATCGGATATCGCATGAGATTCTCACCCACCTCCGCTCGACCATGCCAAGTCATTGCCTCTGCTATCCAAAGTATAGTGTAAAGTCTCTTCAATCGAGGACCTAAAGGGAAATACTTTAACACCTTTTTAGGTATTTGCGTATCTACTTTCAACAAACGTTTATTATGTACTATCATCTTTTGTTTATATTTAGGTTCCTTACATACAGGACAAGCCCGTTTGTCCTTATGCTCCTTATAGTATAAAATGCAGTCATACTTGCAGCAATGAATTGATTTGTATTTCATACCCAAACCTTTCAAATTATCCTTCACGATCGGATAATTGACTGGCAGTGTATTTTCTTTGGGGAGCAAATCTTTCGCCCAGAGGAGTATTGCCGTCACACTTTTTCCCGACAAGGTAAATTTGCTCTTTAAGTTGTGCAACCCAACCATGGCATATAACTTTGTGTGGTCGGAGTTGGAGTTATGGTATAATGGTGTTGCGGCTGCTGCTTTTAATCGTATATAATCCTTAACTTGGTCCGTATCGTTGCCAACATGATCCTCACATCCTAAAGCATTCCCTCTACTATCTTGCTTTTCTTGTGATGTGTGCACTTCATACATATCATTTATGAGATCGTTTAACCTAGCATGTACTAACGGGTCACCATTTGTGTGAACGGTTTCATTGACAAGTATTTCTTCTGGAATATACTTAAATTCCCTCTCCCTATGGAAATGCCAAAACGTGTAGTCAGCTTGCATACCCCAATGAAACAAATGTACTTTTACATCTACCCCTTTCAAGCGTTTCCCATTTTTACAAAGATTGCACGGGCATGGGATAATATCAGTTTCGAGATTCTTCGTTGCATAATTCACAAAGTCTTTAACCCCATTAACGTATACTTGCCCCACTCTACAACTTTCACCCATCCACTCTTTATATTGTGGAAACCCCATTAATTCTACAATACAAACAAATAGAATCTCAGTAAATTATAAAACTAAATGAAGTTTGAGCTAATATTTAGAACATAATCTCTGACTTATCATTGCATTAATACTATCATTGCATTAAAACTCACAAGAAAACCCAACCAAGCACAAAATGTCAAAACTTCAACGAGCACAAAATAATGGTTATTTAATTAATTTTTAGATAAAATAAATATAAATAGTATAAAATGATTATTGAAAAAAATTTAACATATTCCCAAACAAGATAATATTCAAAAAACGAAAGAGGTTAAACAATGTGTAGATATACTCACAACAAAACAATCAGATTTGATTATATTTTGTCTAGAGAACGTTGACCACAAAGCTCGGGCAAAACTCATAATATTAAAAATCCATTTGATTATATTTTGTCAAAAAAATATAATGTCTAGAGTTTTTGAATAATATTTTGTCAAAAAAATAACCTCAATACAATTTCTAGGGCTTATTAACATAAAATACAATTTGTATATAGATACACTCATAAACACACATATAAATAGAAATCTATACATACACATACATACACACACATGTAAACATAAATTTATACATACACACACACATATAAATAGAAATCTCTACATACACACAAATATACACACATACCCACACATAATAAGAATCGAAATTAGGCTTTAGACAGAAATTATACAACAAAAATACCCAAAAATATACCTGTTTGATTCACAGAAATTAGGGTTTTGGAATTGCAAATGCTTCTTCACATCAACGTCTTCTTCACAGCTAAAAGAAAATTTTCGTTTTTGGCAACTGAAATAACAAACGAAATTAGGCCAAAATTTCGTTTTTGGCAAATGAAAGAGAGAGGGAAATTAAAGCAGGAGCCCTTCAGGTAAGATAGAGGGAAATTAAAGTAGGTAAAAAATTTTGTGACTGCTAATAGCAGTCACAAATTTGTGACCGCTAATAGCAGTCACAAATTGAGTCTAAGATCAAAATTTGTGACTGCTGGGAGCAGTTACAAATTTATTACTGCCAATAGCAGTTACAAATTAAGTCTTAGGCCAAAATTTGTGACCGCTAATAGCAGTTACAAATTTGTGACTGCTAATAGCGGTCATAAATTAAATCTAAGACTAAAATTTGTGACTCCTCATAGCAGTTATAATTTCGTGACTGCTCATAAGAGTCATAACTTATGTCTACTAATAAGCTTGTGACAGTTATAAATTTGTGACTGCTTATAGGAGTCACAAATTAATTATATAGTAACATTTGTGACTCCCATTAGCGGTAACAAACTAATTGACTCAAATTTTTTTTAACCAATTAATTTTATCACCCCTAATGGCAGTCACAAATAATTTTGTGACTGCTCCCGGGAGTGACTAGTTTGTCACCCCTATTGCAGTCACAAAAAGGCAGTCACAAAATTAACATTTTGGTGAAGTGTGACCTCGAAACCACTGAAACTCGTCCACATGGACCATATGGGTCCCTCCCATACTGTTAGCCTTTATGGTAACAGTTACATTCTTTTCATTGTGGATGACTTTATACGATATACTTAGGTAGACTTTATGAAAAATAAATCATACATATTCAGAGAATTTCTTAAAATCCTTTTGAAAATAGAAAATGAAAAGGATACACAAGTATCACGTATAAGAAATGACAGAGGAGGAGAATTTAAAGAGACTGGAGTAGAGGAATATTTTTTCGATAACGAATATCGTCATGATTTCGGTGCTTTTAAAACTCCACAAAAAATGATATTATTGAGAGGAAAAACCAAAAAATCCAAGAGATGGCTTGGGTTATATTACACGCCAAAATTCTGCCAAAATACTTTTGGGTTGGCGCAGTCCCGACAACGTGTAACATTATTAAGAGTGTATACCTTAGGAAAAATGCCAAAAAGACTTCCTATAAACTTTAGTATAACAAAAACTAAATTAAAAATGCATTAGAACCATTAGGAGTGTGTTACATTTGGAATGATAGGGAACACCTTTCAAAATTTGACACCTGGGGTGATAAAGAAATTTTTGGGGGGGTATTTTCAAAATAATAGAGCTTATCGCATCTACAATTTACCTATCAAAGTCCTTATTGAATCAATCAATGCGGTTGTTAATGACACTGCCATTAGGAGTGTTGGTACTGGATCAATTATTGTGGAAGAATCATAAGCCTTTTTTCAAATAGACTCACCTCAAATAACTAACCCACTATCGACATAAGTCCCAGTAGTACCAACTTGAGTTTCTAAAGACCATCCCCTAGAGAAGGTAGTTGGTAACCTTGAGGAGACTGTGAGAACAAGATCACAACTTCAAAATGTGGCCAACTGTACATGATTTTATTCTTAGGTAAAAACAAAGAATGTAAATGATTTCCTCAATGACTCTTACTGTATTGATACCATGCAAGAAGAATTAGAACAGTTTAGGAGTCATGGCATTTGGTATCTTGTTCCCTGGCCTGAAAATAAAAAGTTTATCGGTACCCGTTGGATTTTCAAAAACCAAATGGATGAATTTGGGGTAATCATTAGACACAACGCAAGGTTGGTTGTGTAAGAATCTTCTCAAATAGCGAGAATACATTTGAATAGACTTTTGCTACAGTAACAAGGCTCGAGTTATTCCCGTCCTCCTTATAGTAGCGTGTCATTTATAATCCATACTTTTTCAAATGGATGTTAAGTCCACTTTTTTTTATGGTATTATGACTAAGCAAGTATACGTAGAACAGCCTAAGGGATTTATTGACCCCTCTCACCCAAATCATGTCTTCCGATTGAAGAAGGGTTATATGGCTTAAAACAAGCCCCTGGGGCCTCATACGAATGCCTCTCGACCTTTTCAAAGGGCTTGAGCGCCGTAGTAATGACCTGACATTATTTTTTCGTAAAATAAATAACGAGGTTTTGATTGCACAAATTTACATTGATGACAAAAAAATTTATATAACTTCCCCGGAACAAGTTAATGATTTTTCTAAAATAATGCACTGGGAGTTAGAAATGTCACTTATATTGGAGTTATAATACTTTTTGGGTTTGCAAGTAAAACAGATGAGTGATTGCCTCTCTATGTTTCAAACCAAATATACAAATGAATTGATTAAGAAATTTGGTTTAGATAATGCAAAATTTTCACATACTCCCATGAGCACCATGTCTAATATATCGAAAGATTATACTGGGAAAATGTTGATCCAACCTTGTATAGAAGCATGATAGGCAGCCTGATATATCAAACTGCATGGAGACCTGATATTATGTATATCGATGTATATGCGCATGTAATCAATGTATGCCCAGAGAGTCCCATTTATATTGTGTAAAACGTATCAATAAGAACATTAAGGGCACACTAGAGTGTGGTATTTGGTACACTAAGAATACATCTAGTTCTATAATTTGTTACGCTGATGATGATGGGGCAAAGTGTTTTGACGATAGTCATGGCACGTTTAGTGCTTGTTACTACGTAGGAACAACCTAGTCAGTTAGAGCAGTAAGAAATAGAATTGCATATCTTTATTAACTGTTGAACCTGAGTATATAGCTGTTGGTAGATGTTGTGTGCAATTATTGTGAAACAACCAAATCTTGTGTGATTATGGTATTATTGAGAACCAATTGACTTTATTATGTAATAATCAGAGTTCCATTAATATCTCTAAGAATCATGTACAACACTCTCTCACTAAGCACATTAAGATTAAACATCATTTTATTCATGAATTGGTAGAATCTAAAGAAATGCTTATCGAATATTTTCAAACTGAGAAACAATTGGTTGATTTATTTACTAAGCCCCTAGATAACATTATATTTGAATATTTAAGGAAATCCATTGGGATGATTGTGTTAGATTAACTTACTACCTTGTATGACATACCCTCCTGTCGATATTATGCTTATAATATGTCTCTGAGGGACTACGGTACGATCATTTCACAAATGATAAAAGACGCCTCATTTATTTGTTTTATGTATGAGACACATGATATGACCCGTTGCTATGAATAGATTATTGGTTAATTTTATTTTATATACTCTTTCTTGATTATTTATCGGTTTTTTATTTGAGACAAAATGGAGGAGAAAGATTGAGTCTATCCTGGGACTGATTATACGATTTCAATTTCTAAATTCGACTAACATGCTATATCTGGAGTATTTTCATACAAGCATTGATCTATATTATTCCCATTTTAGGGTTTTTCTCTGTATTGTAGTCAAGTTATGTAATTTTTTTCTTCCTTTTATTTTCAATTCTAGAAATTTATTGGTAGTTAAAATTTGAATAGGGTAGGAACTTTTTTTTCTACTTACGATTATCCTTGATGTACTTAAAGAATTTTGTCTCTAATATCCAAAGTGAGAGATTGAAACAACCTATATGGTTGATGATTCGTCCCGAATCATGCACATATATACCCTTTATACTTATGCATATTAGCCCCCTCGGGTACTTTAATTCCTATAATTATGCTCGATAACCAGACAACCTCCGTTTTATATTCTAACATGTTATTTGAGGTATCATTGAGTTTTCGAAGGTATTAAGGTGCCTAGTATGAAGTTTGGTTGCATTCCAGTAAAGTTTCGTCGACATTCGCACATTCATGGGAAAATCAGTCATTTCACACTTTAGGATTTTTGCCCAAACTTTTCACGAAAGTTGAGGCTCTTAGAATATGCTTCGCGTGGCCGTGAACAATTCGTGAATTTGAGTCCTAACGAAGATGGTATGGGCCTTTAAGCGGGGGAGAAATATAAGGAAATTACAAAAAGGAAAACAATCAAATAAATGACCAATAGGTCCTGACCCAAAATTGCAGTAGCATGTCAAAAACGATTTGAAAATGGTCTTTGGCCATCTTTGGCCTTTAAATATTCAAGGTGGTTTTTGTTTGGGCATATACGAATAGTATCAAGTCTTGGCTTTTGGCAAAATATGAGAAAATGGCGTTTGGCCACACAAATTCATAGCAGGTCTCGGCCTTAACAATTGGTGGAGGTTTTGGATTTAGTTAAGCAAAAGAGGGTAGCACATCCGATCCAAATGAGAGCAGGTCCAGTACCGGCGGTCGACTGGCACAGCCCCACCGGTCGATCGGTGATTCTCAATTTTCCTTGCGTCGGATACAGTGGGCTTTTTCCCCTTGGACCGGTCGATCGGGTCCCCAACTGCGATCGACCGAGGTCACCAGTTTCAGCACGCGTTTTTCCCTTTTTTAATTCTATTTTTTTTCCTTTTCTTTATTTGTAACTTAATATATAAAGGGAGCTTTTGTTTATTTGGGGGATATGTTTTATTTTTAGGTTATTTAGGTTAGAAGAGGGGATTTTGAGTGGGATCTTCTCTCTCCTAAGGTTTGTGCCATTTGGGTATTGTAATCTACTATTCACTTTCTTCTCCATTAACATAGTTTCCATTGTTGTATTTTCTTGATTTAAGCTTTGTCATTTCTTTTGTTTCTTGCTTTATTAATTAGTTCCATGTACAGATAAATTGTTGTAGTTTATTTATTTATTGTTTGCTTTAATTAATTAGTTGTTTTAATTTATGGATTTCATCATGCTTAGTGTCTAACTTAAATTAGGTTATGTTGAATTGAACTCACCTAGGTTTGATTTAGTTTCTTTGCTTTGGTGATGGTTTTTATTTATTTAATTCGATTAAGGTGTCCTTGTTATTACGCCTAGGAGATTTAACAAGGTACATCAGGTATGCTCCGCATTTACGACATTACGTGTGTAATTTTTGGGGTATTTGTTCACGCCAAAATCATATTAGGATTTTATGACGATTTAGGGGGTGATAATTCTAGATTTAATTGATTGTTGAAATTAGACTCGATCTTACTAAATTTGTAGACCCATGTAATAATTTATACTAATTAACTCGAGGTGAGGGATATTTGTTGCAACCTATACTTTTTACTCCTTTCGTTAATCCAGTTTAAATACACATGCCTAGATTATATTATCCTTTTTGTTAAAAATCACCTTTTACACTTTTATTTGAGAAGTATTAAATTAATATAATTCTAGCAACTTGTCTCTATGGATTTTCGATACCCGGACTGGCCATTATACTCCCTTAAAAGAGTGTAGTCAATAGTCTAGGTTTTTACATAGCGGTGGGAGCCGAGCATAACGATCAGCGTATATCTTTAGACACTTGCGTCGGGTTATGGTCTTGTCTGCTAATTAAAGGAGAAAGGCAAGTTTTTGTCCATTAAAGATGCAGCAGTCCAAACCGAATTGAATGGTCTTTGGCTTTTCACAAACACAATAAGGTCTTGGGTTTTATTGACGAGCAGGTCTTAAGCTTTGTGGGTGAGAAAGTCTTCATTTTGATAGCAGGGGGAAACCCAGCGCAAGTGTATAAAGATATATGCCGATCTTTATGCTCATCTCCCACCGCAATGCAAAAACTTAGACTATTGACTAAGGGAGTACAGCGACCAGTCTACGTATCGAAAATCCACAGAGACTAGTTGTTAGAATTTTATTGGTTTAATACTTCAGGAATAAAAGTGTAAAAGGTAATTTTTAACTAAAAGAAAAGATAACTATTCATGGGTATTTAAACTAAGATTAATAAAAGCGGATAAAAACTATAGGTTGCGACTAATATCCCTTACCTCGGTTTAATATGTATAAATGGTTACATGGGACTACGAATTTAGTAAGATTGAATCTCATTACAATAGTTAATTAAATCTAGAGTTGTCAACCCCTAAATTTGCCTAAAATCCTAATATGATTTTGGAGTTAACAAATACCCCAAAAATTACACACGCAAGGTCATAAATATGGAGCATACATGATATCCCCATTAAATTTCCTAGGCGTGATAACAAGGACAACCCAATTGAATTATATACATAAACTCCATCACCATAGGAAATAAACACATCGAAACCAAGGTTACTTCCATCAACCATAACATAAATTAACTTAGCTACTAAGCATGATAAAAACTATAAATAAAAGCAACTAATTAACAAAAGTAAACAGGTGATAAATTAACTACAAAAATTTATCTAGACATGAAACTAATTAATAAAGAAAAAAATAAAAGAAATAACAAAGCTTAAAGGAAGAAAATAAAACAATGGAAACTA
Organism: Sambucus nigra; assembly: GCA_949130495.1. NCBI lineage: Eukaryota > Viridiplantae > Streptophyta > Magnoliopsida > Dipsacales > Adoxaceae > Sambucus > Sambucus nigra. The sequence goes on along the minus strand of OX422218.1, from coordinate 173,458,837 downwards.
TATTAATGGAGAAAAAAGTGAATAGTAGCTTACAATACCCAAATGGCACAAACCCTAGGAGAGAGAAACCCCCACTCAAAATGCCCTCTTTTAACCTAAAATAACCTAAAAACACAATATATCCCCAAAATAAACAAAAGTCCCCTTTATATATTAAGTTACAAATAAAGAAAAGGAAAAAGAATAGAATTTAAAAAAAGGGCAAAATGCATGCTGAAACTGGTGACCCCAGTCGACTGCAGGTGGGGACTCGATCGACTAGTCCAAGGGGAAAAATCCCACAGCATCCGACACATGGCAAATTGAGAATCATCGATCGATCGGTGGGGTTGGGTTGGTCGACCGTTGGCGTTGGACCTGCTCTCATTTGGATCGGACCTGCTACCCAATTTTTCTTAACAAAATCCAAAACCTCCAACAATTGTTATGGCCTAGACCTGCTATGAATTTGTGTGGCCAAAGACCATTTTCTCATATTTTTCCAAAAGCCAAGACTTGATACTATTCCTATATGCCCAAAAAAAACCACCTTGAATCTTTAATGGCCAAAGATGGACAAAGACCTTTTTCAAATCATTTTAGACCTGCTGCTGCAATTTTGGGCCAGGACCTATTGGTCATTTATTTAACTGTTTTCCTTTATGTAATTTCCTTATATTTCTCCCCCACTTAAGCCCATACCATATTCTTTAGGATTCGGATTCGCATATAAAATGGAGGTTGTCTGGTTATCGAGCATAATTATAGGAATTAAAGCACCCGAGAGGGCTAAAATGCATAAGTATAGAGGGTATATATGTGCATGATTTGGGACAAATCACACCCTATAGCTTACGCATTGCTAGTCCCTAGCAATGAAATTCAAAGCAAGAAGAACTATAAGAAAACCAGAAGACATGAAATATATACAAAAGAGATAAAAGCCACTTTCGAGGGCGAACGATTGCATTTAGCATATGTAATAAGTCGTTAAACCGCTTGGTTACCCTAGTGGATGAGTGTTGTCTCGTGACGGTTTTCAGGGATGAAACCATCAAACATCATATGGTTTTCTCAAAATGTATGCCCAATCACATACGACAAGCCAAAAAATACGAAAAAGATTTCAAACACGTTATCAGCAAAGTGAATGAATTCACACAAAAGTACGTATTATTAACATTATAGAATGAACTTCATAGAATTGAAACCTTAAAATGTGAGATGGGAGAGAGCACATGCAAAGTATGATTTGGCAAAAACTTATATAAATCGGATAATAAATATTAAAGCGTTCATATAATTTAATCCTCGTCGGTCATTACGCTTAATAAATGAAATCACTATGAATAGGAGGTAATACACGGGACATGCGGGCATAAAGAGTAAATGTAAATAGAAACTAGGTCGCGCACATGTCATCAAAGAAGAATGATAGACATAAAAATGCAAAATTGTAATCTCAATGAAAGATACCGCTCATTAAAGGAGGCGAAATGTATTTTCACAGGTTCATCATCATCATCATCATCCTTGCCTTAGTCCCATCACATGGGATCGGCCACATGGATTCTCCTTTTACATTCTAATCTATTATATGCAATATTATCATTCAAGTTTAATTTCTTAAAATCTCTCCTAATAATTTCCTCCCATGATTAGGGCGGCCCTTTCTCTTGTACCCTCTATTTTCAATAATCTTCATCTTGTTAAAGGTGCATCTACTGGTCTACGCAACACGTCCACACCACCTAAGTCTAATTTCTCGTAATTTATCATTAATGGGAGCAACTTCTAACTTTTCGCTCACGTATTAGTTTTTAATTTTGTTCTTTCTAGTAATTCCTATCATCCATCGGAGCATTCTCATCTCACTAACATGGAGACTGTGTTCATATTTTTTCTTTAAAGCCCAATAATCCACTCCATATAAGGTCAGTGGCCTAACAACTGTTCTATAAAATTTTCCTTTTAATATACTAGTTATCCACTTATCGCATAACACCCCACTTGCTTGTCTCCATTTCATCCAACCAATTGATATTCTACTCGTAACATCCTCATCAATATCCCCATTACTTTGTATCATTGAACCTAAATAACGAAATTTATTAGTTTGTGTTTATCACTTTTTCTTCAATCTTTAACATTATGCTATTCAATGCTTCATTATTAAATTTGCACTCCATAAATCCAGTTTTATTTCACAAATTATCGCAAATATTTAGACTTTTGAATTGAATCACCCTAGGATCACATAGGACTTGAATAGGGGCGTAATGTAGGTTCGGGCTAAAGTTTATGAAATGAAAGGACTATGTACGAATTCAAAGTGTTCGGAGATGAAACCTATGGATAATGGAAAATGCGAGCAATTACAAAATTGGAAAATGATTTCGTAACAAGCATTATATATAACAATGGAGAGAGAAAAAAAATCTTATTGAACAATAAATACAACATGTACAAATTTCTCTTTCTTTTCTTTTCTTATTTTTCTCACTTTTCCTTTTCTTTTGTTTTGTTTTCTACTTTCTCTTCTTCTTCTCTTTTTCACTTCTTTCTTTTCTTTACTTTTCTCACTCTCACATGCTTAATTGCAACCATATAACGCGAACGTCATTCAATTCCAAGTATCATTCCAAACAAAGGTGCAGAAAGTGATATATATATATATATATATATATATATATATATATATATATATATATATATATATATATATATATGGTTTATAACTCAATTATGGAGTTGGTTATGGGATTTGGGGTTATGAAATGAAAGGCTATATTAAGGCTCAAAGGGGTTGACGACGAAAAACATTTAAGGTGAAGTCAAGGCAAATATGGGTGATATAACAAAGAGGGCATATGATCATTTCCTAAAGTTTACGCAATTCTCTAGTCGAAAAAAACTTTGAAAATCATGTTTAAGTAACCCATTTCAAGATATAAACTCAATTAATGAACGATCAATGAAAGAATAGTGAGATTGCCAACAACTGTAACATTTTTAAAGAGGAAAGAGAAGTGTATAACACTCACAAACGAAGAAAAGACCAAATCTCACTAGGTGTAAGTACATGCAATGCAACAAAAGATTACTGCGTTATAAAAATCTTAAACCAAATCAATAAAGCAAGAAAAGTGCATGTGCTCATAGGATTAACCTTAAATTCATGAAGTTATTCATAATATCAATAATTAAGGACTAAAGTCTAATAACTTCTAAAGTCAAAAACATTCATCATTGAATTGTCTATTGGATCGGGAAATTATTAAAATTTATCATCGAAAACAAAGGCAAAATGCCCAACAAACGAGGAAAAAAATTAATCTTTTTGAAATTTTTAATTTTTTAAAACAAACGCATGCTTGGGAAGAACATATAATCAAATCAAAGAAACTACCAATGAATGGATAGAATATCCCACACCCCCTAACTTAAAATCTCACATTGTCCTCAATGTGAATTAAGAACCAAGTTAAAGAGAGGAAAAAAGTGATATTGCCCAAAATGGAGCGATCTTGTGAAAGTACAAGTACAATAATTCTACAAAACATGTTAGTACCAAGCATAATAAGGAAAAGAAATAAAACTTTAACTAATTACACTAGACAATAATTAAAAAGAAAAATAAAACTAACTATTTACAACCTACAATTTTAACTTCTAACTAATTGTACACTAGAAGTTGAAATTTTTGAGGGTCCGCCCAAAATACGATTTGACTTTGGAGGATCAACAGGGGACCCTCCCTTTCATGAATACCTTCCGAAAAATAGGAATTTCGTTCAAACAATGGAAGGCATGTGTAAGGCGGAAGAAATGAACCATCACCAATTAAAAATTTTGGAGGGATGATGGGGATTTGGATAAAACGGGTGACAAGTACACAAGGAGACCAAAAAAATAGAATTTTCTCCCAAATATTTTGCAGCTGTAATGGGAGGTGGCGCACATGGAGGAAAAGATGCCTTCATGGAAAGCAACTCGAGCAATTACTCCTCATCGATGAAAGGGTTAGACATTTAAAAGTTTGACACCGATTCGTTGGGTACTTGCATCGGTTCGACAATATAGAATAAAGATAAGGACGAAAGAAATTCAAACTCAAGAGATGACTCATCATCACTTGAAGATTGAGTTTCTAAGGAAATAAGATCATTTTCAATGAAATATTCTTCTTTGGGGTCCAAAGAAGAAATCGTTTCATTGCAAATGGAGACTACGTCCATTTCTTACTCATTTTCATTCTCTATTATACCATGGGTCAAGTCAAGAATGGTTTGTTTCGAAGTAGGCACAAAATCCTCATTTGGTTCAAAACATTCCTCGACTTCAAAAGTCTCGGAAGAAAAATTATCGTCGAATTCAAATAATAAATCCAACTCATGCTCCCATAAACGATTTTCTTCCCGATAACGATTTTCAAATTTTTTATTTTCGAGAAGGCGCAAGTCCTCACCGAAAGTCATAGGCCGAGGCGCGGATTCTTGCAAATGAGAACTTTGAAAATCATCCTCGAAACTACTATCAAAATCATTATTATAGGAATTTCGAAAGCTATTGCAATTCGTTTCAAAATTATTATCATCAGGATCTTGTGGCCCAAAATCGGAATAATCAATCTCAAAATTCCTATAATCCATAACTTGACTTTGGTAATACTCACCCAAATACATTTTGGATGTTTCAATTTTTGGGGCTTGTAAGTATTGACCAAAAGTCATAGGTGTAGGGGTATTTTGAGAATTATCATTACGATTATCAAATAAATTGGAATAAGATATGCTTACCCCAGAAAAGGCACAAGATGGAAAATTTCCGCAAAGTGATGTGCGTCCGGCAAATTCAAGCGTTTCTTAGTGCTCAAAGGTAGAAGTCCTACAAAAATAGTTAACAAAGAATACAAATAGAAATAAAATACTACGAAATACAAAATCAATTAAATTCTAAAACAAACTAATCCCTGACAACGGCTCCATTTTGATAGCAGGGGAAACCCAATGCCAGTGTATAAAGATATACGCCAATCGTTATGCTCGTATTCCACCGCTATGCAAAAACCTATACTATTGAGTTGACTTATTAGAGGTATGTAATATATAGGTCTTTTACCTAGTTTGGATATCAAGACAAAATGTCATTTTAGTAGACTAAGAGCTCCTCTAATGGTATTGTAAACTTCAAGATGATTGTCTACTTTAATTGGTATCGCCAACAAATTCATCCCTATCCAAATTGGTTACTTTAGGAAACAAATTGCACCATATGCATTTTAAGTGTTTAAATAATGTTTTACAATTTTAAAAATAATTTTTTGGATTTAATTGGTATTTCAAAGCAATTTTGTACATTTTTAAATTGGTTTTTAAAACTTTAGCATGGAATTTATAAATACCGAAAGTTGCCATATGCCTTTAATTCGAGTGTGTATGTGTGTAACACGTGATAACACCTGCTCAATTCCTATTGGGCAAATATGTGTTTTCTCCTACTCACATAAATTATACACAACACACATCGTTAGATTAAAACAATCGATGGTTGTTTTTGAGTTCTTTGACAATCCATGTGCAACTTGTATTAACCAAACACATTTGAAACTTGGTAACCATCTATTACCCACTTTACTTAAAAGCTACGCATAACGTTCAGTCGTTAGATCTTATTTCAACTAGTCAATCTTATCTCAACCGTTGATTCAAACAAAGGTTTCTAAATCCTTAAACCCTCTCTATTTAAACCTTTGTCGTCTTCGCATTTGATAACTTTTGCCCAGTTAGAGAGAGAGAGAGAGAGAGAGAGAGAGAGGATAGGTTAGAGAGAGGGAGGGAGGAAAAATATTTCCATGAGAAAATAGAATAAAAAAATTCTAAGAGAAAAATATTTTTCAGAGTGAAACTTTTTGAAAAACGAGAGTGTAAATCTTTTTCTAAGAGATTATCTTGTTAGGTTTTTCAAAACGAATGTTTGAGAATTAGAGTTTAAAAGTTTAAACTCCTTAATTTGCTTCTCCTTCAAACAGCCGTCACACAATTAAAGGCATGATTTTTATTCATAAAATCAAGAATCTGACTATTGTGATATATTCACACACATATTTGTTAGACCTATTTGAAAATATCAGTATAAATATTTTTACGAGACATTTTTCTTTAAAACTAATATTTCTTTGTGCGGATCTCTTTACTTGTTTCAAAATATTTTCGATCCATATTTTTTTAAGATCAAAGCATCAAATATTTGAAAACGATTTGGCTTTAGATTTGGTTCATTTTAAGCTAGATTTTATACTCTATCAAATCAGTTTTTATGTGAATACATTTTAGATATATTTTTTTAAAAGATCTCACCGGATCTAGTATTTTTAAAGATAGTTTGATATAAAGTGTTTAGATCCGAGCATATTAGAGAACCTATGTAATGTGCAAGACAGCCTGTAATAAGTTACGCATACTTCCATATTCATTTAGATTATACTCATCACTTTCACTATCACACACTTCACATGGAAAGTGTGGCTACTTCAAGGAGAGACTAATTTCTAAGTCAACGCAAAGAGCACTAAGGATAGTTAAATTGGATATGGTCAAAGCTTATGACAGACTGAATTGGATGTTTTTGTTGAAGGTGTTAAGAAAGTATATGTGATACCCCATAAAACTTCAGCTAGATTGATCCGATCAAAATTAAATAAAATAGGATTCTAACCAATTGGCATCATTCTAAGCACAACTGTAAATAACTTTGATTCCAAATCCAACATAAAGTAATATAATCCTCACATATTATCAATGTTTCATAATAAAAGACAATATGGAATAAAAGAGTCACTAACTCATATTTAAATTTGACATAATGATAAAACGAATATAGAGTATGAACACGCGGTCTCGACACCTACATCCTATTAGATCAATAACGAAGAGGAGATCAAGATTGGATCAGGGGTGGAGGATGAACTGGTGGCCCTTGTCCTGAAAAACGTTAATAAGAGAACCTTAACACAAGTCGAAGTAGTATAACAATATAATTGATTTGCGGATACAATATAACTGCACATCTTCTTCTCGTGTTTTAGTTTCTTTTAAGTTAACCCAACCCAAAATAATCATAAATATCAAAAGCGTCTACTCTGGATTCCATATGCTCCCCGTGATTAAGTCTTATTCATCACTATAGACTTATACCTATAACTTTCCATTTTTTACTCATTTTATACTCCATAAGTCTATAATATCTCAAGGTAAAATAGCTTCTACATCTGCATCCACATAATACATGTACAATATAATACACGTACCTCATAAAAGGGCCTTATATCGAGCCCACATATAACGAAGGCCTACCCTACTGACTTCAAGGATCGCTTGTGTGTACTAGCCATAGTTATAGGTTGTCATATACATGTAACCATTAAAGCAACTATTAGGGATAATCACAACACCTCAGACCAGTCATATATCCCGACACCAAAAGTTATATAAAAGGATTAACCCCTGAACCTTACATAGATACCCTATTCATCACCAAGTCAAACCCATCACCATTGCATCAGGGTACCGGTCTTCGTTGATCGCTCCCCATAAGAATATCCCCTATTCTATATATCCCACGAGTACACACACCCGATACACGAAACAAGTAATCCTACACAGCTAAGGGTTACAAGTTTTTATTACAGTCTTAACACCTTAATTAACCTCATCCAATTAAAATTAAACTTCGAGTTTAAATGTCGTTCGATCGCCTCGTTTGAAGGAGAATACACATGTCGTTCAAATGAACTCCCTTTTTCATTCTAATGAGAATTACCTTTCTTTTGAACGAGGCTACAATCTCGTTCGAGTGAGATTATCCTAGAATCATTATCTTCCAAGCAAAACTTCGCCATTATTAACCCTAAAAACTCCATGCCAAGACTATAAACATCCCCAAAATCCAATTTCTAGAAGTATAACTATTCCAACAACATTCCTAACTAATTCTTAATGGTTTTAAACTAATCATAACCATATTTTAGATATAAATTCCAATTCTTGTCTCAAAAACTCTAATATAGAACTATATCCTAATTCCACCCAATAACATACTAACTCCGAAATTAACAAAAAAAATCCAATCTTCTAGCATGAATTAACATATCCATATCATCAATTTGACAATTTCTACTCTGAATTATGATGAATCAACCAAAATCATAGTATTCTAAGGACATGGATTATAACTTAATTACCCAATTAACATGATTCTTGCAATTGTTAATTAAATTGTTTGATTCATATTATATTAATATTAGGTTAAGAATCTAATTAACAATCATACTATAACACAACCTCAATTATAAAATTATACTAAATAAACTTGCGTCCAATTCAGGTTGGTTGAATTCCCATGCTAAAAACTCCAATTCCTCTTCTTCTTCCTTTAGCCTCTTCTCATTATCTCAAGGGTTCTCTTTCAAGATATAAAAAGTGATTTAGTTCAACCCTAATCCATATTTTACAATGCTAATCACGAAATTAGGGTTAGAACCCATATAGTCCTTAACCCACTAAGCCTAAAACTGACTCCAAATAGTCTAAAGTCTAGCCCAAGTCATATAATAACCTACGGTCCTTAAAACCCAACCTTTTAAAGTATAATCGGGCCTTCTAATCTCTCCTAAAATAACTTGAATTATCCCACCAACATTATTATTTTTATTCGTTAATAATTCTTATTTCATTACCATCTTTTAAATTCAGTTAACCAAATTCCTACGCATGAAAACATATTTTTTAGGAGGTGACTTGAATGGACATGTAGGAGTAGAACGGGATGGCTATCCAAGGATACACGGTGGTTATGGTTTGGTGACAGAAATGTAGGAGGAGAAACTCTTTTAGAAATTGCTAAGGCCTACGATCTAGCGATCGCAAACACATATTTTGAAAAAAGGGAAGAACAAATAATAACGTTTAAAAGAGGATATAATAAAATTAAATTAGATTATTGCTTACTTAGAAGAAAATACTTGAAGACATGCAAAGACTGTAAGTTTACACGAGATGAAAGCTTAACGAATCAACATCTCCTACTAGTAATAGATTTATCCATTAAAGGATTTAAGTACCGAAAAGAGGAAATAGGTTAACAAAATATAAAATGGAAGGATTTAATAGGATGCAAAAAGATAGAATTTAGGCAGAAGTTATTGTTAAACATAAAGTAGAATTGGGACGATAATGTTAAAAATATTCGATCAAGAACAAAGACTGATATTGAGAAAATAGGTAAGCAAATTTTAGGTGAGACTAAAAGAAAAAGATTCATTAAAAGGAGACTTGATGGTGGAATGAGGAAGTTCAATAGTTAATATAAAAAAATGAATAAGTTTTAAAGAATGGCAAAAGAATAAAAACCAAGAAGACTTAGAAAGGTATAAGAAATTAAAAAGTGAAGCAAAAAATATTGTTAGAAAATGTGCAATAAAACGCACCAGATAATCTGTATAATAAATTAGGCACCAACGAAGGTGAGAAGGTGATATATAAATTGTCAAGGAATAGGGATGGGATAGATTAACAAAAGATATGGGTCTAGTCAAGTGTATAAAAGACATATATTAATTAACGATGAAGAAATTTTTGATCGATGGGAAGAATATTTTTAAGGATTATTGAATGAAGAATATCCTAAAAAAATGTTGAGAACATAGAACCAAATATAGGGATGGTGTGCCCAATTACTAAAAAGGAAGTAGATATATTAATAAAAAAAATAGGGAGGAATAAAGCGATTGTCCCGGATAGAATGCCTATAGAGATGTGGAAAACCCTTGTAAGTCTAGGGGTGGAGTGGTTAACATGTTTATTTAATAAAATTCTAAAAGAAGGAAGTATGCCAGATGCGTGGACGAAAAGTACCATGATATCTTTGTATAAAAATAAAAGAGATATACAAAACTGCGGTAATTATAGAGGAATGAAACTGATGGATCACACTATAAATTTATGGGTAAAGGTTAAGAAATACATCAATTATTTTGGATAACCAATTTGGATTTATGTCAGGGCGATCCACCACGAAAGCTATTTACTTATTAAGACAACTAATGAAAAAATGTAGAAGTAAGAATAAAAGTTTAAAAATGGTCTTTATAGACTTAGAGAAGGCATATGATAGAGTACCTTGGGATATCATATGGTGTGTGATACGACGCAAATATTGCGTATTTCATCCCTCGAACCTACGCATTTTAGCCCCCTCGGGTATCTTATCCCCTATATTTATGATCGTTAACCAGACAACCTCGGATTTCTACGTTAACATGTTTTGCAGGGGTTAATTGAGCTTTTATAGGTATTTGGATGCTAAGTCTGAAGTTCGGGCGCATTTCGCTCGATTTTCGTACGCGATCGCACGTTTAAGGGAATTTTAGTCTTTTCACAGTTTGGGCACCTGGCCCAACATCTATACGGAAGTTGTAGCCCTCCTCGCAAGCTTTACGTGGCCGTGAACGGTGCGCAATTTCGATTCAGAACGAAGAAGTTACGGGAGTTTCAGCGGACGGGAAATGCAATCAACCAAAATTGCATTGTAGTGTGTTGATACCTGCTTGATCGATCGATCGATCAAAAGGATCGATCGATCGATCCTTCACGACAGTAGGCTATTTTATTCATCATCGATCGATCGACGGTTTGGGTCGATCGATCGATCCCCTATTTTCAGCAGATATTTTGCCTTATATTTTATTTTCTCTTTTCTTTTCTATTTATTTTCCCACTTACTATATAAAGCAATTTTGTTGTAATAATCAGATAAATCATTTTAGGTAGTTTAGGTTAGGGTTTTGGAGTTTTTAGAGATCTTTTCTTCATTTCTTCTTAGATTGACACCCATTTGGGCTTGTAAGATTGTGCTACCATCTTCCATCTCCATTAATATAGTTGTATTTCATTATTTCTTGCTTTGTAGTGTAATTTACATGCTTTCTTTACTCGCTTTCTAGTGTAGTTTTATCGCGTTTATTTATCGCGTTTCATTTATCGCGTTTTTAATATGCTTTCTAGGTAATTTAAATTAGGTTGTGTTTCAATTGAACTCACTCGAGTTGACGCGTTGCTTGGCTTTGGTGATGGTGCTTACGGGTCTATTTCGTGTGCGTTGTCCTAGTTATTGCGCCTAGGAGATTTGACGGTGCATATCATGTATGTCTCGCGCTTACGACCTTTCATGCTCAATTTTAGGGATATTTGTTGATGCCAAAATCTTATTAGGCTTTTATACGGATTTAGGGGCGTGACAACCCTTGATTTAATTAACTGTTGAAACGAGACGCATTCTAAATAACTCGTCGACCCATGTATCCATTTTATACAAATTAACTCGGGTGAGGGATATTCGACGCAACCTGTAGTTTTACCGCTTTGTTAATCTAGTTTCAATACCCTCGCCTAGATAAACATTCCCCTTTTATGCATCTTTTCCTTTTTAGTTTGTAATCACCTTTTACACTTTTATTTCGGAATACTAAATCATATAAATTCTAGCATCTCGTCCCTGTGGATTTTCGATACCCGACTTACCGTTGTACTTGCCTCGCAAGTGTAGTCGTAATTTAGGTTTGTTCGTATTGAGTAGGAGAAACGAAAACAATGACCGCACACCTTACACGCGCGAGCATTTCGCACTCGATCAGTGAGCTTTAAGGAGGAAAATAATCCCTGTTAGATATATTAAAGTTTTTGAAGATATGTATAATAACACGAAGACTAGGGTAAGTGGGCCTATATCAAGGACCGGATTTAAGTCCTTACTTATTTATCGTAGTAAGGATGAGATTACAAAGGACATACACATAGATGTGTTTTTAGTAAGAACTTAAAAGGATAACTTAGTGATGAGAGTAGATAATTAGAGAAATGCCTTAGAGTCTAAGGGACTGAAAATCAGTCAAAATAAAACTGAATATATGGAATTTAAATTTAATAATAAGTCATCTGATAGCATAATATCAAAGATTGAAGAAAGAGTGATAAACTAAACTAATAATTTTCGTTATTTAGGGACAGTGATACAGAGTAATATGGATATTGATGACGATGTTATAAATAGAATAACAACTGGATGGATGAAATACAGATAAGCAAGTGGGGTGTTATGTGATAAGAGGATAACTAATAAATTAAAAGGAAATTTTATAGAACGATTATTAGGCCAGCGACCCTATATGGAGTGGAGTGTTGGGCTTTAAAGAGAAAACATGAGAAAAATATTCATATTAGTGAGATGAGGATACTCCAACGAATGATAGGAATCACTAGAAAGGACAAAATTAAAAATTAATATGTGAGATAAGTTAAGGGTAGTTCCCATTAGTGATAAATTAAGAGAAAGTAGACTTAGATGGTATGGACATGTGTTGTGTAGACCATTACATGCACTTACAATAAGAGGAAGACTACTATAAATAAAGGGTAAAAGATAAAGGGGTCGTCCTAAGCTATCTTGGGAACATATTATTAGGAAAGATCTCAAGGAATTAAATTTAAATGATAATACTGCTTATAATAGATTAGAATGGAAAAAGAGAATCCATCTGGCTGACACCATGTGATGGGATTAAGGCAAGGATGATGATGATGATGATGATGATGATGATGATGATGATGATGATGATGATGATGATAACATAATTTTAATGATGTCATCAGTCACTCCAAATAAACACACACGAATATACATAGATATAACTTATTTAATTTACTTTACATTACGGGTTTCTACATTCTTTCCCCTAAAATAAGTAATTTCGTCCTCGAAATTTATATTTTACACCTGACTAGGAATAACTCTGGATATCTATTAAAAACTTATTTACTAAGTTGATAACTAAAAGTTATGATTTAAGTAAACTACGATTGTAAACTCCTTGAACAAAACTCTTTTTGAAATACAACACAATATGTGTAAACAGATTCTGAATATGGATGTTGGATCTATTAGTTTGATTACCTTAGGTTTTTAGAATAAAACCTACTTCTAAGTCTTAAGTGAAAAACCAATCACAGAAACAGTTAAGAACCATTCAAGCAAATTTACACAAGATTTTTTACGTGGTAAAACGCCAAATTAGTGGAAACATCCATGGTGACCTCCATGCTACAAAATAAAAACTCCACTAAAAAATCACAATATACAAGTTACAGCACTAAGAATGCATTATAAAGATCTTAAACTAAGTTCAGAGATTATACCTACACGAGTTACTCCACTCTCAAAGGACTCTGACCAGCTTTGATCTCCCTCCAGCAGCTTCCTTGCTTTGTCCTTGCTTTCTGATTCCAGTGGCTCTACCAACACCAGATCTCTCAAAACAACTACTAATTCTAAGTGTTTGTGTGAGAGTGACAATGTACATGATGTGAATTATATGCATGGATCCAGTTCACACCTCTCAAATTATTATACAACAAATCCAACGAATTTACAAATCAACTATATAACATGTAAGACCGATTCAATTTATTTTTGAAAACAGACTTCTCTATTCATCAGATCTTAAACAAGTCTTTCTTTAAAACAAGATCTATTATGTTTCAAACTTTATTTCTTTACAAATTTATTTCACAAACTATGAAATATAATGATTGAAACATGCAACGTTCATATTTGAAAATTTCTTAACCACAGAAGTCTCCTTTTTAAAATATTTTGAATATTAGAGAGTGGATCTGAAAAATACAACTATAACACAAAGATCCAACAGAAACGAGAAAGAAACCCTAATATTTATGTGAAAATGTTTCTCAAGATAAATCTCGCAATTTCTATGAAGAAAAATGAGATTTAAGCAAAGATAGGTTTCCTAAGAGAGACGTAAGTTGAAGAGTATCTTCAACACGAACAAACCCCCATAACTACTACTTTCAGAACCCTGAAATCTAACTACAAGGTCAAAGTTTTTCTGGTTTTTGGTGAAAGGAAGGCTTAGAGGTTTATGCAAGGAAGAAAACATTTAGGTTTCACTCATATGATTTGGTTTTCTCTCCCTTTTCTCTCCTCTCTCTTTTTCTCTCTCTTGTCTCTCTCTGTTTTTTCCCCTCAAAATCAAATGATTGGAAAAACTTCTCATATCTGACCCTAAGATCCTTTTGTAGTGGGAAACAAAGAATCCAGAACATCGAACAAAATAGACGATTGAGATTAACCCTGACCTATTGACTTCTCATCCAACGATTGATAGAAAATGGTGGTTATTTGATCGATGATTGGTTGGTTTGGGTAAGACTGGGATTGTGAAAGAACGCATATAGACCATAGATAAATTCAAATCAAAGGCTACAATTAAATCGCCTATCTAAGATTCAAAAGAAACACAAATCGCATCGTTAAAATATCAACACGTGAATGGCCTGGATGCAATTTCAAACGTGTGTTTTAGGACTTCAAAAAATTCAAATTGCAACCCCAAAATTCTCTAGCGGTTTCATTTTCTACCCTGAACTAATTTTAAGGATAAAAAGTATTTCTGTTTTAACCCCAAACATTTTAAAATTACATTTTAATTAATTTCAAAAATCATTTTAAATAATTTTAAAATGTTTTAATTGATTTAAAAAGGTTAGAAAAATTCTAAAAATCATATGACCCTTATGCACACATAATAACACATATATGAAGTGATTGTGTCCTATTTGTGGGTTCATAAGATCAATACTTCCCTTTTGTAGATCGTTGAGGTTCTTGGACTGGATTTCCATATTGAAGCTTGGAATCTTTGAGAGAGGGTAACTCTTAAAAGTCTAATCCTATTTTATCTCGATATCCAAACTAGCTGGAACTTCTATATGGTATAGACTCAAGTAAGTCAACCATACAGTGTGTTCTAAATCTCCCCCTTTGGATATTAGAGACAAAATTCCCTTGAGTAATCTGTACTCGTGGGTAAAAAAATAAAAATCCTAGATTTCCTATACAAAAAATCTAACTACCTATTCCCATATTAGAACCAAAAATAAGAGGAAATAAAATACATTACTCAACTAAAATACAGACCAATACCCTAAATAATTACAACAAGCTATACTACTGGGTCTGAAATAATTCCTGAAAAATATGAACACTTCAAAATGGCATATTAGTAGAGTTAGTCTAGAGATAAAATATGAAATTGAAAATCAGGTACTCAAGCTCCTCTCCCCCAATTTTGCTCAAATAGACAACGGGGTAAAAAAATATATAATTATGTAAAGAATGAATCCAACACAAACAATGTCATAAACAAGGGCAGAGTCAGGGATGTCCTACATTAAACATATTTTAGGAGACATCTTTTATCATTGGAGGAATATCCATGCCCTAAATCCTCATAAACTAATTATTAGCGTGAAACTACCGAAGTTATGACAGTTTGTGTAAAAAGAAATTATGTGAGAACTACCATCCCTATGGTTTTCCAAAGAAACTCAAATTTGATATTGTCTAAGGGTTTCGTAAAGAGGTCAACTAACTATTTTCCAGTGTTAAGATATTCAATATCAAGCTCTTTGGATTCTACAAGGTCACGAATAAAATGATGTCTTATCTTTATATGCTTAGTTTGTGAGTGTTGAATAGGATTTTTACTTATATTTATGGCACTCTGGTTATCGCAATACATAGTCAATTGTTTTTCGTTGATACCGTAATCACTAAGCATCTTCTTTATCCATAAAAGTTGGGCGAAACAACTACTCGCTGTAATGTAGTCGGACTCTGCCGTAGATAGCGATATGCAGTTTTATTTCTTACTACTCCATCCTATGAGGTTATTGCCTACATAATAACAGTCACTAGACGTGCTTTTGCTATCGTCTGAACATCCTGTCCAATCAGGAGCAGTGTATCCTACAATGAACTAGTGGTGTCCTTTGTATACCAAATACCTAAGTTTAATGTACCCTTAACATATTTAATCATTCTTTTAACACACAATGTTTCTTTAGGTATACATTGGTATCTAGCACAGATACACACAGGGAAGGAAATGTCTGGTCTAGAAGCAGTAAGGTATAACAAATTTCCTATCATACTTCTATATAGAGTCAGTTCGACGTCTTTCCCATTTTCTTCTTTAGATAATTTCGTTGATGTGCTCATGGGTGTACGTACGGGTTTAGAGGTATCTAGCCCAAATTTTTTAACAAGATCAGCAGCATATTTTGATTGGGTGATAAATAATCCATCACTAGATTGTTTTACTTGTAGTCCTAGGAAATATTGTAATTCACCCATTAGTGGCATCTGAAACTCAACATGCATGATATTGGAAAAATATTTTACTTGATTTGAACAAGTCGATCCAAATATTACGTCATCAACGTAAACTTGGGCAATCAAGACATGTTTATCTGTTTTCCTAACGAATAAGGTCTGATCGTTTCCTCCACGAATAAATCCATTTGAGACCAAAAAAAGTGGATAAACGCTCATACCTTGGTACTTGTTTCAAATCGTATAAGGCTTTCTTAAGTCTAAAAACGTGATCAGGATTTGACGGATCTATAAAGCCTTTCGGGTGTTCTATGTATACTTCCTCAGTTAAAAATCCATTTAAAAATGCGGACTTAACATCCATTTGGAAAAGTTTAAATTATAAATGACATGATATGGAAAGGAGGAGACGAACTGAATCAAGACGAGTAACAGGGGCAACAGTTTCGTCAAAGTCAATTCCTTCTATCTGAGAGTAACCTTGTGCTACCAACCTAGCCTTATTTCTAATGACCTCCCCATTTTCATCAGTTTTGTTTTTAAACATTCAGCGCGTGCCGATAACCTTCTCATCATTTGGTCTAGGAACAAGATACCATACATCATGACTTTGAAACTAGACAAGTTCTACTTGCATAGCATTGATCCAGAATGAGTCACAAAAGGCATCGTTTATATTTTTCGGTTCTAGAAGAGAAACAAAGCATGCAAATTTAGCCACTTTTTGAAGCTGGGATCATGTTCTAACTGGCTCAGAAGGATTACCAACAATCTTTTCAATAGGATGGTAATTAAGTTGGTAGAGAAGGACTCTCATATGGCAGTCAATCAGTTATCTCTGGAGAGTCAGGAATAAGATAAGTTTCTTCCTCATCCAGGACCACTGTTTGACTCGCACTACTCTCAGTACTACTATCAGTAACAATTACATTAAATGACTCCATTATGACTTTGGTTCGATAATAAAACACTCGATAAGCCCTACTTATTTGAGAGTAACCTAAAAATATTCCTTTCTCTCCTTGGGTATCAAATTTTGAGAGATTTTCTCTGTCTTTACAGACATAACATACACTACCGAAGGTTTTGAAATATTTAAAGTTAGGATTTTTGTGGTACCAAAGCTCATAAGATGTTTGTTTGGAATTTTTTCTTAGGTATACACGATTAATGATATGACACGCAGTCTGTACAGCTTCAGCCCAAAAGTATTTTGGCAAGCTTTTTGCGTGTAACATTACCTTGGCCATCTCTTGCAAAGTCCTATTATGTCTTTCAGCAATCCCATTCTGCTGAGGTGTTTTTGGAGCACTAAACTCGTGTTTATATCCATTGTCTATACAGTATTCTGCAATACCTGAGTCTTTGAACTATCCACCTCTATCACTTCTGATGAGACATACTTAGGTATCCTTCTCATTCTTAATTTTTAAAAGAATTTTTAAGAACTTGCGGAAGGTATCGGATTTATTTTTCATGAATGCAACTCAAGTATATCATATGAAATCATCCACAATAACTAATATATAACTGTTACCACAGAAGCTGACAGTTCTAGAAGTACCCATAAGGTCCATATGGAAAAGTTCCAAAGGTTTTGAAGTTAAAACATCTTTAACCTTTTTGTGAGAAGATTACTTATCTTCCCTTCTTGGTAAGGACCATAAACAAGATTAAAAGAATTTTTAATTTTTGGCAGTCCTCTAACTATTTCTTGGGAACGTAACCTACGAAGATTATCAAAATTTGTGTGTCCCAATCGATTGTGCCATAGATCAGCATCATCTAATCTGGCGACTTAGCAAGATTCAAATTTTGAAATCGGTGTATAGTAATTATCCTCATTTATGTTTCCTATTAAAATACAGTTTCCCTTTTCATTAATAATTTTACAATCAGTTTTTGAAAAGGTAACTGTGTGATTGGAATCATAAAACTGAGATATGCTTGGTAGGTTAGCTTTAAGACCTTTAATTAGTACAACATCATTTATATTGGGAATCCCATACTCGCACAATGTTCCCTTAACGATGATCTGGGATGAAACACCATCTCCAAACACGACACTACCTCCAAGGAAGTCTATCTTGTTTATCAATTTGGTTTCGTCTCTAGTCATATGTTTAGAACATCTGAAATCTAAGTACCATCTAGATGAAGTGCCTTAAAAGCAGATATAACAATATTGCACTTGATCTGGGGTAACAAATCATCTTTTCTCATCCAAATAGGCATGGTTTTTAAATTTTTATTGTCCTAGCATTTAGAAAAGGTTTGATGGGCTTTTCTAAATGGTGTCTTCTTAGTTTTAGATCCTCCCTTCTTTTTATGGTTAGAGATATGAGTGGTCTATTTTGGGAGAACATAAGTGTTCCTACTTTTCCTAGAATAGTTAAAGTTTTGAAAAGTAGGTGTGCACGGTCTCTTTTGAAAATATTCGGCAATGGTGCATGGTCTCACTTCATAATGACCACCACCATTTATTTCTTCATTAACGACCATCACCAATAACTTCTTTCACCAATGATAGTATATAACATAAATGAACTCACCTCTTAATATTGTGCAACATGTCATACAGTTACACATCCACTCATTGTTCATTATGTTCTCTCATTTTTCACTTTTAATGAGTTAAGTTCCTCTTTTTTATATTTACTTTCTCTATCTATCTATCGATCTATCTATCTATCTATCTATCGATCTCTCTCTCTCATGTGCAGTTTACGTTCCTCTCCTATTGCTTCCCATTTATTCTCCTAATCTCCTATTTTGTATCAATTTATTTCTGTTTATGTTTCCTCTTATAATTGATGAGTTATCAATCATGGATGACTACTTAATTAAGGAATTTGGCTTAGTATTCAACCCTTGTGACTAAGATAATGAACGAATAGTGTGGTCAAATGAACAACCCTATGAGTAGATTCACTCCTTTGTCGACTTAGAGAATATCCCAAAGGGATAAGTTTTGTGGAAGATGAACTCTCACATGACAATGGAGGACAATTCTGTAGTGGAGTACAGTCCTAATCTATTTAGAAATAACTCTAATGATAAAAATTACTTAAATTGGGAATTTATATTGTGTATATTAAATTAGAAATAATGTCAACATCATCATGTTAAATAGATGCAATTACAAGCTAAGTGAAAAAAAAGGGTGAGATTGTGCATGCAAATTCTAATAAATCTAATCCTACTCATGAATGTAGATCGAACCACGTACATCATGTGTTCTTTCATCTTATGAGTGTTGTTTTTTATGGTTTATAAATCTTCTGTCTATAGAACCGACAAGTGTGGCCATGAATCGAGATCAAGTCGCCAAAGTCATCAATGACTTAGTTGTTAAATAGAACGTGTTGTAGAACCATATCACATAGACACTTATGCAACTGCAACACAACCAAAGCCAAAAATATCCCCATGACTGAGCAACCAAGCAATAAGAATCTTATAAATAATCCCCTGCTTGCCCAAGATGGTATGGTGCCACCATCACCTCCGTGGTCACTTCAGGCATATGAGCAGCAAGAACGTTGATGAAGCTTAAACTTCAAATAGTGACGCTCAAAAAGATATAGAATGAAACGATTTCCTCCATCCTCATCTAGAGGTTGTGCCTCTTCAACCAACACAAACATTATCTTGTGTTGGTTCCACCACTCGCACCACTAGAGGTGATAGAGAGGCAGTTCATCTTCGTCTTCCACCACCTTTGCCAAGAAATATCACTACGATGCCTATTTCACTCTTGGTCCTCGCCCTTCAACAAAATTAATATTGAATTCCTTATGACTAAGAGATTCAAACTCCTTACCATTAATACTTTAGTTCCAAGAGACCAACTAGACCAAACGATGCACTGATGGATTTCAAGGTTATTCTGATCAGCTCGAGCGCAGGGCATTTTCCACCATGCTGAATAGGCTAATTTGGACATGGTTAAATTAACTACCAACAAGATTATCCACGTCAACTTAGAAACTTTCTCAGGCTTTTATATAGCATTTTATCAAAATTCGAGTACAAAAGAAGATGACAAGCTATTTGCTCAACGCCTACCAAAAGTAAGAGCGACATAATTAAATCAACTTCCAAGGAGCTTCACCACGTCATTTGAGAAACTTTTTTAGGCTTTCATATATCATTTCATCAGATTTCCAGTACTAAAGAAGATGACGAGATATTTTTTCAATTTCTACCAAAGTAGGAGAAAGTGCTCAGGAGTTAATGAAGCGACTTAAGGACAAAATATTGAAGGTTAACCACTCCAATAATAAGGTGATCATGTTAGTGTTTTTAAAGGGTTTGAACTTGAATAGCACAATGGACTCATTATTCAGTAACCCCTCCAAGTATGATGGAGGGCCTAATAAAAATGATATATAAGAACATATATGCACAAGACATCGTCATCATTCGTTACTTGCAACAATAAGAGAGCTCCAAAGGAGCTCTTGGCTAAGCGTACGAACGAAAAAGAAGAAAATACAATGAAGAGATCGGCGGGAAGAGAAAATTATGATAATAAGAGGATGAAAAATGAACAAATACACCCCAATAATGCATATAAGGTTTACGGCAACGATGCCAAACACCCGGACCTAACGTGATCTGGAAAAATGAAGACATGTTTGTCTTGTCATAAATCAAACTAAGAATGTATTATCCACCAAGACTATGGAAACCACCAGTATTTTTTTGCTAGCATAAGAATGAGGACAAGTCCTTAATCACCGTTGGAGAATTCGTTGGCAACTTCCAACCAAAACATGAGGACAAGGAGATGAGCGACAAGCATATATGAATCCTCGGTGCGAAGATCATACCAAACGCCATGCCCAAATAGAGGATAAACAATCTATCTCCATCGAATGCTTGAGTGGTTATATAAGTGTAGCTTGGGAAGGCTTTATTACTGGTCAAAAGTCGAATTGCATGTTATAAGGACAAACAAGATGCCTTGAACATTCAGCCAACAAAGTCCTTTAAGTATTGTGAAAATATAATCTTCTAATAGAGGGGCCTGGGGTATTTATTCACACTCACAATTATCATTGGTCATCAAATTGATGATTGGAAGCTAAGTGATGGGCCAGATTTTCATTGATACAAAGCTTTTGGGTAACATATTTTCTTTTGGTTTTCAAAAAAAAAATTACTTAAGTAACCGAAAGTGTAAGCGAATGTTTCAAATATTCGCCTAGGCATCAGACAATCACCATCTGCCTCTCCTAGAGAGACATCGGTTGTACATCGACTAAAATTTACACAGCTTGGGGAAATTTTATGGGTTCAACGAGGTTTTTAGGGGTGGTCGATTTTTTACGCTTCTTCTTTCTTCATATAATATCACCCAGAAAAACGATGTCATGTATACAATTTATGTATATATGTGCAAATTTAGCCAAAACAATTTTTAAAAATTGGAACATATTTTTCAAAATTAGATATGTGCATATTCAAATAGCAATTGCTCAAATTACTTCTCTTTCAATGTATTTAATGTTTATGTAACTTCATAGAGTATATCTCTAAAATATATGTATATAATATATTTTAAATTCTTATTCTTCAAAAAAATTATGAAATAAAAAACTGCGAAGGGCCTAGGCAAGGCGAATGGTGACCTATTAGCACGCCCAAAATGGTCAGATGCATATAAAATGCTCAATGTGAGACTATACTAATATCACCATTAACCCATGTACGACTACAAATTATGTTGGTGATGTAAAACAAGTGTGAAATTTGTACTACACGGTGGTGAATGAAATTGTATGTTGTATATATTGAAAATAAAGATGGCAATTCATCTGTCACGTTGGGTTCGGATCGTGTCATTTCGAATTTGTGTCAAGTATTAGTCAACCACAACTTGATATGTTTAACTAATTTAATCTTGTCAAATGACTTGACACTAACCCGATCAATTATTAACTGTCGTTTTCAAGTTAACATAAATAATCCGTAAACCAAAACGTATGACTATAATAAGCTTCTTCTCTCTTAAGCAAGCATATACTACTCTTAGCCCACCATAAGCTAAAAGTTTGTTAATTCCACATACTAGCAACAAATAAGAAAATTTTCATCTAGGTCTATAAGAATTTATACAATAGTGTAACCAAGTTTTGATGCTTTCTTCGTACAATGTCACTTTAACAAGTTCAAATGTGTCATTTCCAAGTTATTGTGTTTGAAGCAACTTGATTAGCTATTATTTGTGTTGGTGGATCATATCCATTTCGAGTTCGTGTCAAGACATGATCAACCTGATCTGCTAACACCATGTCTTGTTGAGACATGTTATCATTTCATGTCAAGCCCTTAATTAAAATTACATGTTAGTTGACCTTTGCCCCTCATTTGTTACGTGAATTGTGACTTTGGCACGAAAGTTTTGCATAGTATAGGTTGGTCTCCAAAAAGTATCATAAATACTATAAAAGTAGTAAAAGATCTTCAAAATGTTTAATTACGACACTTTTAGTTGTTAAACTTTATCATGCAAAACTCCGAGTGTCATCTCACGATACATACATACCATGAGGGGTCAAAGAAAATCCCAAATTCACAGCATTCAGTCCAAACCCAACTTACAATGAACTGAAAAGACTTCATAGTTGTACTATGAGACACACTCAGAACAAGTGATCCTGTAGTACGCATGCACACCAAAGCATGCAAGACATGCTATGCTATGTTTGCTTTAACCATTGAAGATCAAATCAAATAATATAGCAGGATAAACATGAAATAAAAAAGGGCATTCTTAATGTGAAACATATTACGAAACTTATGGTTAGGCCCCACCCTTAAAGTTAACATGGATTATCATCTAATTCCATTTCCCTTTTGGAAATCTCATATAATCCCATTCCCTTTTTGACTTCCCGTAGACTATAGTCTATACCAAAAGAAAGGGGGAAAATCATTAGACTACAAGCACAAAAATCCATATGAATAACAGATCTTGCCGGACATCATAATCACAAAGTATTGCCAACATAAAGACGGACCACCTCACTTTAATCACACCTATCAACTTTAAGTCTTTTAGTACAACTGTTGTAGTAATCACTGTTGCATGATTAATCAAACAATAGTCTTGTGTAGTACAACACAATACTATTGTTTGATTAATCATGAAACAGTGATTACTCCAATCATTTGACCTGTGATTAAACAACTCCCATACCCTGTGCGAAGAGTCATCAGAGAGAGAATGATTTATGAAATCTTAAAAGTTTATGGGAAGAATCTGCTATATGACATCACAAAGACAGTTTGCTTACATGTGCTGGAGTGCAGCTAATACTATTATGAAGAGTAATGATAGAATAGAAACTTTTGTATATAAATTGACATGGAATGCGGATCTAATTTATTACGTGGCATTGACGGGTTGCCACATGAATTTGTATATATATTAATGTCCGTTTGGTTGTGCAAATTATTTAATTAAGGGCTCGTTTAGTTGTCCCAAAATTATAAAATGATCAATTTATAAATTGATCTATTTACAAATTGGTCCATTAATTATGTTTGATTTTATTAATAAAATGATTTATTAATTGGTTCGTTTTAACTTATGTGTAAAATCTAAAATTATAGCATTTCATAAAAAACGTGAAATGCATTCATTTCAAATATGAGTCACGAAAAGGTCATTCGATTGCTCTTCGTTGTCTCCCTCTCACCCTCCCTCTGTATCTCCCTCTCTCAATCCATTTTAAACCTATTTTTTGATTGAACCTTAACATCGATTTCTAATTACCAAATATCACCTAAATTTAGATTTAAATTCATTTCAAACAGGGCTCATTTACAATTCACTAATTCACAATGAACCAATTTACCTAATCAAATAATTTGCGCAACCAAGTTGGGAGTAAATTGATGTAATACCCCTTATTTATGAATAATTATTTTATAATAAATTGCCTTGTGGGCTAATTATATAAAATGAAGGAAGTTGAAGTAAATATTACTTTAAGTGATTTAAGAGGTAATATCTACTGAGTTTGCATATTTACTGTTAAGCGAATGTAAATAGTGTAACGTTATATTTTGTTGCATCATTATGCTTTGTTGCGTCGTTGTGCTAAGTGACGGTTATGGCTTATATTCCAATCGGATTATTATTAAATAGTTAATATGACGTTGGAACATAAAATAATGAATGATATTTCGGATGCCAATTTAGAGGGCACGATTAGTCCGAAAATGGTTGAAATAGTCAAAATAAGTGTCAATTGTGTTTTTGGGTTGCCGGACATTTTTGATTAGTTATAACTTAAATTATGATGTTACGAGTCATTTTAATTGTGTAGTAGCATTTAAATGCTAGACTTAATGTATTTGGGTATTTTAGTCTTGCAAGAGCATTTTATTTACCATTTATGTTTCTAAACCTAGAAAGAGTTAGAGAGAAGAGAGAGCTTTAGAGAAAGAGGAGAGAATAAGAGAGATTTGGTGAATTGGGCTTGGAAATCGTTTCAACGAGCAAGAATCCGAGACTATAATCTTGAAGCAAGTTTCTAACTTGCATAAGTATATGATTGAGTGTGAATAATTTGTATTTATAGTTGTGTTCTTGAGTTTGAACCATTAATGGAATTTGTTGATTTTGTTGGTTAAATCCAATATTATAGGATCTAGACTTGTTTTAAATGGTCTTTTCTAGTTAATTAACTTGTATAGATGATTTGGAGATAATATGAGTTGATGATGTTGGGATTTGATGGAAGAATTGGATTTGGGGGATTTCGGGTTCATATTAACCCGTAGCCAAAATTGGGCCTCTTGACCCAGGTGAATCGATTCGCCCTCCTCAGCGAATCGATTCGCTAAAAAGGGTGGCTACAGATCTGAGGAACCGAATCGATTCGGGTTAAGGCCGAATTGATTCGGTCTGAGATAAAAGGTTGGTTTTCTCAGCCGAATCGATTCGCTTTTAGGCGAATCGATTTGCTATCAGGGGCGAATCGATTCGGCTCTAGGCGAATCGATTCGGAAATCCTGCTGTTTTATAGGATTTTTCCAACTTAGTTTTTAGCCATTTTATTTTAGGTTTGAGGATTAGGAACCTTCTCTTATGAAGTAATAAAGAGTATTAGAGTCTTATATTAGGTGGATTAATACCCTAGATTAGTAAGAAGGAAATTGGACTTATCTCGGGGCCAATTTAATAGAAGACAGTGTCTTTTTCATCTAGTAAGCTAGCCTAGGACTAAGGGAGAGTTGGGTGGTATTGTTTTGGACTTTTAGAGACTAGTATGAGGAAAATTACACTTGGTAGCCTATAGTGTTTTTATGAACTCTCGGAGGTTAGTATGGGGGAAATTTAACTTTGTCACTTATGTCGTTAGGCACATGTGGTTCCGGATATAATATAAGTCCTTTTAACTGGCATATCTTGTGATTATGGCATGCATATACACACCTCTCTAAATGTTATCATAAGGGAAGTTACGCGAATGAGGTAAATCCCTTGGCTAGTGAATGCAGGGAGAATATAGTCCTCGGTCATAGGACCGGTGGTTACATTGTGTTGTTGTTTTATTCGAAGTGAGGCAATTTCGGGTATGGTTATGACTCACTGTCGAAGGTATATGGCCGCTTCCCACGCGACGCGATTTAGGGTGCCCAGGTGGTCTTGATCTTAGGCCCTGGAAGATGATAGCATTTAGGGGCGCATCCAGTGGGGTGACTCCCGGAAGGATGGTCTTAGAATCGTTATATTTTGATTGTAACTATTATCACGAACGTGGCATTTCATAAATGGGTAATGCATTTATAAATCAACGGTATGACATATGTTTCCCAATGATAAATGGACTTATGTAGTTATATTTTATGAAATTTCAATTTAAGCATGATAAAATGGAATTTTAGCTATTTCTCTTAAATTGATGAGTAGTTTAACTTAATGAATGGTATGGCGCTAGGATGTGCACTTAGATGACGGGTGAGGATGATTTTTATATGAAGAGCGAACTTAACCTTAACATAAATTGAAATTGATGAGTAGTTTAACTTAATGAATGGTATGGCATAACAGCTTCCACAAGCCCAACAACCGGTCGCACCGGTGGGTCAAGCCCATATAGGACCCTCCGCGTGGGAAAGAGTTAGAGAATCCTTCCTGAAAGGCAAATGTCTTTCATTGATTTGCCACAATCACATCGCCACCACGTGGTGGAATGTAGTGGGGAGAGGAAATAGATTCTTGCCACTTTTAAACTCGTAAGAGCATCTCTACAATGGTGGAAGTCGGTGACAACTCCAGAACAAAGGGATACCATGACTATCTCGGAATTCTGGATTCTATTTGATCGAAAGTATTTTCTTCAAGCAATCTAGAAGGAGATGAGGAGGAAACTTCAAGATGTTGCTCAAGGGGAGCGATCAGCGGCGGAATACGAAGAGAAATTTACGCATCTAGCAAACTTTGTTCCAGATGAAGTAATTCCAGAAGAAAGGAGGATTTCAAAATTTATCGGGGGTTTAAATTGGAGGATAAGGCATCACATGTTGGAGAACCCAGCTTTGCAAACATTTGGCGATGTGATGAATGCATCCTTACTCCATTGCCAAGATCACCGTCTTCACTTGAAGGGGAGTAAAAAGATTGGGGATTCTAGTCAGGCTAGTAAACAAGGAGGAAATGGTGCCGGTGGAGCACAACCACCACCACAACCGTCTGGGAATAAGAAGAAGGAGTGGCACCCCCATCAAGGGGAATCATCTAAGAAACCGCGCTTTGGGGGTTTTAACTTTGGCGGAAATGGTTTTAGGCACGGTTAGGGTGCTCAACAGCAGCAACAGTTAGGTCAACAGGGCCAGGCAAGCAGAGGGAATAATGGAGGTCGAGGCCATCAGGGCCAAGGTGCGGGGAAGTTTCAGAATGATAATCGGGGCCGATATCCAGAAAATTTTACGGGCTGTTGTTTTTAGTGTAGTGAACAGGGTCACATGAGAAGAGCTTGTCCACAGTTAAACGAGGGGAAATTGCCTAGAGGCCCTTAGAATCAGCAGGCACATCCACAGCCTCCAGCACCTATTCCAGTTGTCCCTCTACAATAGGGGCAACTTCAGTTAGAGGTGGCAATTCGGGTTAGTAGTGTCATTTTCGGGTCGCATTGATTTTGATTTGAATATTAGTTTTTGGTACTCTTAAACCTATACAAGCTAATCGTGTCATGTTCGTGTCATTTCGAGTTATTACCATAAACGGGTTATCGTGTCAAAAACTGCCACCCATAACTTCAGTACGGGTGTGTGTATAATATTCAGGATGCTTTGTTTCCTCCAGCACCGCCCGCACCGCCAGCTATCGAGGGTAAGTTTCCCATTCATGGGTATATGAGTCGAGTGTTATTTGATACGGGCGCGACGCACTCATTTATCGCTAGGCACTTTGCTCATTCGACGGGGTTGATTAAGTTTGCCGAGAGTACTTTTACTAGTGTGGAGTCTTCCATGGGTGATGGTTCTCTTATACTTTTTGTTTGTAAAGGAGTAGGAATAGACCTTGGTAGATTGCGTTTTGAGGCCGATTTACTCGTCCTGGATATGGTCGGGTATGATGTCATTTCTGGTATGGACTGGTCAGTAAAATACCGAGCTATGGTAAATTGTTATGGGAGGAGTATAGTCTTTGCCATTTCGGGTCAAGAAATGTTTCTAGTGGCTATGCCTCTTTCGGAGGGAGGTTCGAGCACGCACTTATATTATATTGAGGAGGAGACTTCACGAGAAATGATTGTTTCCCTAGATTCGATTCATGTTGTTAGAGAATTTGAGTATGTCTTTCAGGAAATTTCGGGTTTACCTCCAAGTCGCCGGGAACTTGGCCGATTGCGCGAGCTCCATACAGTATAGCTCCTTTGGAAATAAGGGAGTTAAGAGATCAGATTCAGTAACTGTTGGGGCAAGCGTAGCACGTCGCCATGGGGTGCTCCGGTATTATTTGTGAGGAAGAGAGATGGTTCCCTCCGGTTATGCATTGATTACCGTGAATTGAATAAGGTGACCATCAGGAATAAATACCCATTACCTCTAATCGAAGATTTGTTTAATTAATTTAGGGGAGCGTCGTACTTCTCTAAAATAGATTTGAGGACTGGGTACCATCAATTGCGAATTTGAGAGCAAGACGTGTCGAAGACCGCATTCTTGACCAGGTATGGGTTCAATGAGTTTTTGGTTATGCCTTTTGGACTAACCAACGCTCCTGCCGTATTTATGGACCTTATGAATCGAGTATTTCAGGACTTCCTAGACCAATTTGTCATAGTGTTCATTGACGACATTCTAGTATATTCTCGGACTGAAGTTGATCGTGCCGAACACTTGAGATTGGTTTTGCAGATACTACGGGATCATCAAATTTATGCCAAGTTTGAGAAATGTAGCTTTTGGTTACAGGAAGTGAAGTTTTTGGGGCACATTATAACGGTTGAGGGTATTTCCGTAGACCCAAGCAAAGTTGCAGCAGTGAGGGAATGGGGTCAGCCCACAACGCCAACTGAGATCCGTAGTTTTCTGGGTTTGGCGGGCTATTATCGCCATTTCGTTAAGGGTTTCTCCAATATTGCAGGCCCTTTAACAAACTTAACCCGGAAGGGAGTACGATTTGTTTGTGATGATTCCTGTCAACTAGCTTTTGATGAGCTGAAGAACAAGTTGACTTCTGCTCCTGTACTCGCGTTGCCAAGACCGGGGGTAGACTATTTAGTCTTCACAAACGCGTCTCTACAAGGATTGGGAGGTGTGTTACAACAGGAGCATAGGGCCATTGCTTATGCATATCTCAAGCTTAAGCCCCATGAGAAGAATTATCCCGTGTATGATCTGGAGCTTGCCGCGGTAGTGTTTTCCTTAAAAATATGGAGGCATTACCTCCTAGGTGAGAAATTTAGTCATTTCACGAACCACAAGTCGTTATAATATTTGTTCTCGCAGAAGGATTTAAATACGCGGCAACGTCGATGGTTGGAGTTCGTAAAGGACTATCAGTTCGATATTCACTACCACCCAGGCAAGGCGAATGTAGTACCTAATGCGCTGAGTCGAAAACCCGTGGGGGAACTAGCGAAGGTGTGGAAGGCTAAATGGAAATAACTTAGCCAGGATGATGTTGTAGCAAGAGCTTGCATGTCGGTGTTGACCATTACACCTGCTATCGTGATGCAAGTCGTAAAAGCACAAGAAAGGGATAAGAATTGTCAAGACCGGGTACACCAATTATTAACCGAGGGAGTACGTTTCCACGAAAGACTTATAGTCCCGGACGAGGGAGACTTGAGACGTGTTGTCATGACGGAATCTCATGGTTCAAGATTTATAGTACACCTAGGTGGGGACAAAATGTACCAAGATATGCGCCGTCAGTATTGGTGGGCAGGTATGAAAAGGGACATTTCTGAATTTATTTCCCAATGCGCCACTTGTCAATTGGTAAAGGTGGACCACCAGCGACCGACTGGACTGTTGCAACCGTTAGAAATACCGGTGTGGAAATGGGAGAGTATCTCGATGAATTTTATTATTGGATTACCAACGTCGCAAAGCGGTCATGATTCTCTTTGGGTTAAAATCGATTGTTTGACCAAATCGGCACACTTCCTACCGGTACGGACGGATTATAATACAGCACGTTACGCCCAGCTCTTTATCGCGAAAATTGTGAAACTCCATGGGGTGCTAGCCAACATAGTCTCAAACCGAGACAAAAATTTTGTATCCCATTTCTGGCGAAGTTTTCAAAAGGCGATGGGGACTGAATTGCAGTTGAGTACATCATACCATCCGCAAACTAATGGGCAAACGGAAAAGGTCAACCAAATGTTAGAGGATATGCTTCGAATGTGCGTGCTTGATTTTAGAGGAGGATGGGAGCAATACCTTCCATTGATCGAATTTTCATACAATAATTTGTACCAATTAGCGACAGGTATGGCACCGTATGAGGCATTGTATGGCCGCCCGTGTAGATCACCTGCTTATTGGTTGGAAGTAGGAGACAATAAGCTCCTTGGACCTGAAATGATCCAAGATACCTCTTCGAAGATTGAACTTATTCGAAACCGCATACGAATTGCGCAAGATCGCCAAAAGAGTTATGCCGACACGAATCGGAGGCATGTGGTAATGGAAGTGGGGGATCAAGTTTTAGTAAGGGTATCCCCGATGAAGGGTGTAATGCGATTCGAGAAGAAAGGCAAACTTGTGCCGCGCTATGTAGGCCTCTTCCCATTATTGCAAAGGTAGGCCCCGTAGCATATCAAACTCGCTTTGTCGGAACGCCTACAACAAATTCGTGACGTGTTCCATGTTTCATCTTTGAAGAAGTATAAAAGATGCGAGGGAGCTCATTGGCATATTACATTGGATCATATCGAGTTACAACTCGATATTTCATATGAGGAACAACCGGTTGCTATTTTAGATCACGGAGAGCGTAAACTAAGGTCGAAGGTGGTGACCATGGTCTGAGTCCAGTGGGGACACCACAATGCCGAGGAATCAACTTGGGATTGGGAGGATGATATTCGAGAGAAGTATCCACACCTCTTTTTACAAGGTATGCCTAAATTTTGAAGGCAAAATTTTCTTGTAAGGGGGAGAGTATGTAATACCCCTTATTTATGAATAATTATTTTATATTAAATTGCCTTGTGGGGTTATTATATAAAATGAAAAAAGTTGAAGTAAATATTACTTTAAGTGATTTAAGAGATAATATCTACTGAGTTTGCATATTTACTGTTAAGCGAATGTAAATAGTGCAACGTTATATTTTGTTGCATCATTATGCTCTGTTGCATCATTGTACTTAAGCGACGGATATGGCTTATATTCCAATCGGATTATTATTAAATAGTTAATATGACGTTGGAACATAAAATAATGAATGATATTCCGGATGCCAATTTAGAGGGCACGATTAGTCCGAAAATGGTTGAAATAGTCAAAATAAGTGTCAATTGTGTTTTTGGGTTCCGGGGCATTTTTGATTAGTTATAACTTAAATTATGATGTTACAAGTCATTTTAATTGTGTAGTAGCATTTAAATGTTAGACTTAATGTATTTGGGTATTTTAGTCTTGCAAGAACATTTTATTTCTCATTTATGTTTCTAAACCTAGAGAGAGTTAGAGAGAAGAGACACTACACCAAAAACAGGAATCTGACACAGTTTAAAACTGTATCAGATCAAATCTGACACGATTTTGAACTATGCCAGAATCAGGTGTTCCAAAATGGGCATTTTTTTCTGACACGGTTTAAAAATGAGCCAGATTTTACCAAACAGGAACACTTCTGGCACACTTTTAAACCGTGCCAAAATTTGATACACTTTTGGTACGATTTGGAACTGTGCCAGATTGAGCACATTTTGATACACTTTTCGCATAGTTCAAAATTGTGCTAAAATTTGATACAATTTTGGCACAGTTTTGAACTGTGCCAATTATTAAAAGAAAAAAAAATTATTTGAAAACAAGAAAATTCACAAATTGCAAATCTTGCACGCTGTTGATAAACTAATGTAAATACAAACTTTAAAATATTACAAGTCTTTAGTAGTTCATAGACCAAAAAAAAATTAGGTAAAATTTCCTTTATTTTCTGGACATTCTAAAACCTGTTAATATAAAACATGTGTAACATAAAGCCCGCACGGCCACAAAATATAACAATAAATTTACAAAAGCCCGCACGGCTA
This sequence comes from Sambucus nigra, assembly GCA_949130495.1. Classification (NCBI taxonomy): domain Eukaryota; kingdom Viridiplantae; phylum Streptophyta; class Magnoliopsida; order Dipsacales; family Adoxaceae; genus Sambucus; species Sambucus nigra. The sequence goes on along the minus strand of OX422218.1, from coordinate 173,426,864 downwards.
TAAAAGTTAACAATAAAACTACAAAAAACCCCACGGCCATAACACAAAAAAAAAAGAATCATGAATAAACCCCTTGTTGTAAACCATTGAGTTCTTCGTGTGTTCCACGTGAATAAATGCTAACGATAAAATGTTATCCTGCAAAAAAAATACGCTATTAGTTACCAAGTAATTTATAAAAAAAGCTTACTCAAGCTAAAAATTACATATAGGAGTTGCAATTATTACTATATTCTAAAATTGAAAATCTTACGCAAGTTATGACTACCTGATCAGTTAGTACGAGTTACATTGGTCCCGTGCGAGGTGTTCGTGCGTCTTACAGGGTCGTTTGGGTTTTCACCCTCAAACGGCTTGTTTTCAAGCCTAATCTACATATTTTGAAATTATTGTCATTACCTCAAATCGGGAGGCCCGTGACTACGCTGTCAATTCGTACAAGTTACATTGGTCCCGTGCGAGGTGTCCATGCCTCTTACGGGGCCGTTTGGGTTTTCACCCTCAAACGGCTTGTTTTCAAGCCTAATCTACATATTTAAATATTATCGTCATTATCTCAAACCGGGAGGCCCGCGACTAAGCGATCTGTTCGTACAAGTGACATTGATCCCGTGCGAGGTGTTCGTGCCTCTTACGGGGCCGTTTGGGGGCTGATTTGGATTTTCACCCTTTGAGGGCTTTTTTTTTAAGCTTAATCGATATATTTTCAAATTATCGTCATATTCTCAAACCGGGAGGCCCGCGACTACGATGTCAGTTCGTACAAGTTACATTGGTCTCGTGCGAGGTGTTCGTGCCTCTTACGGGACCGTTTGGTGGCTGGTTTGGATTTTTACCCTCAAACGGCTTATTTTCAAGCCTAATCTACATATTTTGAAATTATCGTCATTATCTCAAACCGGGAGGCCCACGACTACGCGGTCAGTTCGTACAAGTTACATCGGTACCGTGCGAGGTGTCCGTGCCTCTTACGGAGCCGTTTGGGGACTGGTTTGGATTTTCACCCTTTAAGGGCTTTTTTTTAAGCTTAATCGATATATTTTCAAATTATCGTCATATTCTCAAATCGGGAGGCCCGCGAATACGCTGTCAGTTCGTACAAGTTACATTGATCCCGTGCGAGGTGTTCGTGCCTCTTACGGGGCCGTTTCTTGGTTGGTTTGGGTTTTCACCCTCAAACGGCTTGTTTTCAAGCCAAATCTATATATTTTCAAATTATCGTCATATTCTTAAATCGAGAGGCCCGTGACTACGCGGTCAGTTCCTACGAGTTATATTAGTCCCGTGCGAGGTGTTAATACCTCTTACGGATTTGTTTGGGGGTTGGTTTGAATTTTCACCCTTCAATGACTTGTTTCTAGGCCTAAGCTATATATTTTCAAATTATCGCCATATTCTCAAATCGAGAGGCCCGTGACTACGCGGTCAGTTCCTACGAGTTACATTGGTTCCGTGGGAGGTGTTAGTGCCTCTTACGGAGTCGTTTGGAGGCTGATTTGGGTTTTCACCCTTCAACGACTTGAACTAAACCTAAGTATATTAGTTATAATATTAATGCATATTATTTCCAGTTGGAAATTTGTGCTTTGAAATATGTTTTTGTTCGATTTCTATTGTTCACAGAATAATGCTACGGCGTTGAGATGTTGACCATTCATTGGTTAGGCGCAAGGCCTCAGTCCTTACGCGCTGGCCACTTAAGCGGCCGACCAATGAATGTGTACCCCCCGTCCAAAGTACAGTCTCAATCAGGAGTCAAATATAAAATGAGTTTAAATTTGTTAACCTTAGTCAAACGAGTGTGTCTCAATTTATTGTTTGACTTGTTAACACTCAATAAATTTGAACTAATCTATTAGCTGAATGGTTAATGCTTACTACAATAACTTTGATAGAGGGTGAGAGGATGAGACGTACTAATAATACCTCGACAGTTTTTTCCTCTTTGGCATCCCTCACTTTCCCTGTGGGTCCGTTGGCAAGAGAAGATGAGTTATTCTCATTATGATTCAAAGGGCCTGTCTGCCATATTCTTATGGTTGTCTTCAGATCCTGATGCATAAGATTCACCTCCCGGTGAGAATTGCACACAGTGGACATGACGGTGGTGCCCTTTGTTGCATCCTAAAACAATTGATACAAAATTTATTAGTCACATCACATCCCGCACAATCCCAGCGAAACAATTACAAGTTGAGAATCTACACTCAATTCACATGCTGATTTTACAGAAAGGAAAAATGAAGGCAATTGTAACTTTAAAGTTTATCCAAAGGATTTTTCTTAAAGCAACAGAATTTGCCAATGCCTTGATAGTTAACAAGTGCCTGCGCGGCATACGTCAAACAAGATCCTTGAGGTCCCATTTGATTTTAGGTGAAAACTTTTATACCAGGGTGAAAAATATTTTAGAGTTAAGATTTTGTTCGTATAAAACTTTGAGTTAAGCGTATATATGCTACAATTATAAGATTTTAAAAGCAATGGTGAACAAAACAACTCCAAACAGTTGAAAATAAACGAGATATGTGGCCTCCTTCCTAGACCTCCACTTTCAATTCTTCCTTCTGCGGAACACAAAGTCTAGAGTCAAAAACTTAATGATTTGGAAATTATGGGGACAAATTGAACAAGGCAAACTAAATGTATCTAACCCAAATAACTCAAAAATATTTTGGTTTTGATCTCTTTCCTGTTCCTCAATGATCTCTTTCCTCTTCCTCGTGGATACATTGTGTGCAATCTCTGCACAGTATGTCCTGAATGCAGGTGATTGTGATTAATATCCAACTCTTAAAAATGTACACTTTTCATACAAACTGACCTGGATGACTAACATGTATGATAAGTGAGGGCTGCATACTTCTTAACAAAAATTTGGTTCAAGGGTGATAATGAGAAGTTGGGAAAACAAAATAATATGGGACTGTTTTTTTTTTCCTTTTTACCTGTTGTGCATCATCAGCAGTTCTAGCTCTTTGGCATTGTGAACAACGAATTTCTTGAAACCGTTTAGAAAATGGTGATGAGTCTTCTTGCCAGTCCCATAACCAATATTGGGCATCAAGGTTACTCCCTTGAACTTTCTCTTGACCCAATAATCAATACCCTTTGGCGTACGCTAGTTGGTCTGTAATGGACACATTCAATTAAACATTAACATATGACATGAGAAGAAAATATTATTACTTTGTAAATACAGAAATTGATGAATTGTTTTTAAGTATAAAATCATCATATATAAACAAGTCTAGAGGAGTGTGATATATTCAAAACATGAGAAACAGGTGTCATAATATGAAACAAGGGAGGAATCACCCCTCATTATAACAAACATGAGAAGGGGTAATGTAATATACCCAAAAAATTATATATGACAATCATTGATTAATCAGAAACAATTAACAAAATTCATCATTGATTGCAGGACTCGATGTTAGATGATGCAAATAAATTTTGTTAGGCAAACAAGTTATTAACTAAGAAAGGAAAGAAATTGGTATCAAGAAGCAATATGTATAAGAAAATAAAATAAATGGTGTAAATTAAAGTTTGAAAATGTATGAGCCATGCAATAGAGGTAAGATATATATTATTAAAACTAATATTATTAAGACAAATATAAGTCTCGGACATATTTTACAATTAAAGAGCTGATTGAATTAGTGTAACTTAAAAAGTAATTATTTGATAATTTGCAAAGTAGAGATTGGTACAATTTTTCAATGTTGACTTTGGCCACATTTTGTGATTTAACCTATAATTCATAATCGGCTAAAAAATATTGTATTTTGCACGGGAATTTGAATTAGTGATGAGTGAAAGTACCATGGTTAGTATATAAATTGAAAATCTACCATTTGAGCTCTGAATGAGTAAGATGTATTAATACGTGAAAACTTATTATTTTTGTAAGATGTATTAATAAGTGAAAACTTATTAATTTTGTTAGTAGTCATGCATAAAAACATTTTGAATTTTTATTAATCACAATTCCAGTTAAACTTAAAAGATTAAGAATCCAATGAATAACTTAAAGTTTTTCTTTCCTTTATTTTTATTTTCTTGATATGATGTGAATTATGGATTCTTATTATAAGTAGTGTTGAATTATCAGTAATTCGTGTTTCACTGAAAATACTCCTTCAAGGCCATAACAAGTTTAGGTCAAACACCGCACCTGTACATTTGAGCGTCAATGGTAGCTGGTGTCTCATTGGAGTCCACAAGGTAACCTTCGCTTACCCAACAATCCCCACAGGAGTCTAATTCCCATCCTTCCAATTGTCATTCCTGCGAGTAAATAAAGACAGAGTAAACATACCAGTAATTTCTACAAACTGATTTTGATTAGTTAAATGTTTGTACAAATTTAAGCAAACATTGCATTTTGTGTACATAAATTGTTTCTTGCGATTAAGAACGGTGGAAGTGTTCAGCTGATTTAAAGTTAACAAAAGTGTATGCAAATACTACCTCAATGTATGTTCTGAATGCTTCAATAGTCTCTATAGCTTTTGACTTTGCATATCTAGGCTCTGAGATTACGTTCATTCTCAGTTCTATGGATTCTAATGGTTCTTCTAGATCTTTTATGAGACTTCCAATTCCTTCATCTGAACCCTCAAGTTTCATGCGTACCATTTCAATGATGATTTTCACCACCATGTAAGCACCTATATTTACAATAGAATCATATATAGAGAGGTAAATCAGAATATTAAGCAATACTGAGGTAAAACTAATTTATTCTTTTTCTTCTAATTTAAGGCCTGTTCTCCAAATTTTAGTAATATCATATGATACAAGAGCAAAACTAAGTATTTGAAACGAAACACACATCTAAAAATCTACATCTAAAAGAACCAAGAGATTATTTTATTTTTCTAATCACACAAAAACACGACTTTAAGCATTTCAACTCAATTAACTAAAATCATAGATCTAGGATATCTACAAGCCAAGAATTTCAAATAAGAGACCGAGATATTCATAAATTAGCCTATGTACAAGCACACGGGTACCATCAGAAAAATAATCTACATTAGGTAATGTTCTTTGAATATAATATAGGAAACCAATTCAAACTAACAATATTAAACATTGATAAAAAAAATTGTAACCAGGGATTTAGTAACAGAGAGCTTAGAGCACATAAAGTTAACTGTGTCGCAGACCTGTTCTGTATTTTTATTTCTGCCCTTTAAAATGAGATATCTAGCAACTGAAAGAAGGTGATAATGTATATGATAATCATTGATTAATCAGAAACAATTAACAAAATTCATCATTGATTGCAGGACTCGATGTTAGATGATGCAAATAAATTTTGTTAGGCAAACAAGTTATTAACTAAGAAAGGAAAGAAATTGGTATCAAGAAGCAATATGTATAAGAAAATAAAATAAATGGTTTAAATTAAAGTTTGAAAATGTATGAGCCATGCAATAGAGGTAAGATGGTAGTGCATGTTAATATTCATCATGCAACTGCAGAATCAATGGGTAGGAATCATCACGCCTCATTGCACATTAGCGCATTACCATACTATTGAACCCCTAATTTGTAGACTAATACTACAAATTCAGAATATCAGTATGTTGAAATGGAATTCTCGTGTCTTCCAAAAGGTAATACAAATTCAGAAAATCTGTGTTGAAATGACACCAACACAGATGCATTATTAATTTACAACAAACATCTAAAATTAGGCTTTAATTTAAATTTAAAATTTTGTTCTATAAGAATCTCCAAAGAAGCCTTCAAAATAGATGAGCCAAATCATACATTACTGTTAGTTTAGGAGTAATAAGTTATTGGGAAACATTTACTTCTGATCCATAGCCAAGATCACCATCCAAGCTCTAGAAACGTCTTGATAATTCCCATCATCTCGCCTCCAGGAAATCTCCCCAAACAAGCCCCTGTTGATGCCATCTCATGAAACTCGAAAATCAAATCACCACAGTAAACTTGAAGTTGTTTTCTAATTTTCTCTTCTTCTGTCCCCACACCATCTTCTAAAGCTTCGCCAACCTTGACAATTGGAAGAGGGAAAGGATCAATAGATGTTTGTAGAAGGACTGATTCTCCACCCACTGCAACTACAAAGTCTCTTAATCGACACAATGCAAATGGGATGGGTTCAAAGCTATGGTCCCCATATTCAACCGGTGTAGAGTGCCCCCAATAAAACAAAGGGCGTATTTGAATTCCCTAATTGATTCTGCTTGCCAAAGAAGCTTGGAAAGCTGCCCTATAACATTCTGAATACTACACCAAATCACCAACTTTCTCACACTCATATCTACCTACAACATTCTGAATACTACACCAAATCACCAAATCACCAAATCGCATATTTGACTCAACATTGTTGATTGATTTCAATGCAACTTAAAATAAATTTCAAATTAAACCAACAATGTAAAGTTAACCAATGTGTATGAATCTAAATGTATATACCTGAAGAAAAGAGCTGAGTGATTGTGTACCAACGGTTTCGATGGGATGAGAATAGCAAGGAGAACCCTAGGTGATGAGTTGGGACTTTTCGTTTGGGCGTGTGAGAGTCGAGGCTTATCTTTTCGTTAGGAGGGAAAAGTTCCTCTTTTTTTTTCTAATTTTCACTTGTAAGAGACTAAACTAATATTAGTAACACTTATATGATATTAGAAACGGTAATCTATTGTGAGAAATAGTAATGGTATAATAATGTTAGTAATCAAAATATTAGTCTGTTACTAAAAGAGTATTTTGGTGTAGTGATGGGTGAGCAAGACCTTCGAACTGAGAGAGGGTGATAGAGTGGAAGAGGACAGACTCCCCTAAAACGACGGTGTTTAATCGAGGATTTTTTCTATTATAGAGGAGGCTAAAACTAACATTAAGGCAACTCCCAAACACCACACTTTTTACGACAATCAAAATTTTGATCCCTACCAATGTGAAAGTCCATTTCATCATATTAATAAATTAACCCCACCTCAGGGATCATCAGCTGTGGTTAACTAGATCCACACATACTCGCACACAAAAGAAACTAAAAAAGACACACGAAATTTACAGAACCTTCCTGAGCAGTTGAATTTACCGAAATTACCATTACCAAGACATACATGTTACAGGTAAGAGGTAAACTCAAGTAAACTTGTAACTAAATGTTGACGAATATTCAATAAACCGCACATTAACTGTCCCATTATCCCTAACACGTTACCAGAATTGTGTTTCTTAAAACACCTTTGTCCTTCAAAGATATATCCTAAAGATGATTTACATAAATAACCCTACACGGCCACTTTTTAAACCCAGCTTAGGGCAGGCTTGAATAAACACGGGCGTACAATCCTCACAGGTTCTTGAAATGCCAACAAGTACAATTTAACTATGTCAAAAAAAATGGTTAGTATATAATTTGGGGATGGTAAATTTGGTTTAGTGAATAGATGGTATTACCTTGGTGGTGGGATCTTTCCTACCAAGCCTCTTCAAGTGTTGTGCCAGTTCACTATCAATATCCTGCACATGTAATGTAAGTTAAGTGACTAAATACAAATTTTGTTTACTACATAACATATCATAATAATAATAATAATAATAATAATAATAATAATAATAATAATAATAATAATAATAATAATAATAATAATAATAAAATTAGTAAATTAAAAAGTGAAAGTAATGATACCGAAAAGGGGAGGGAGTCCCGGTTCGAGGTAGAAACATCTAGGCGTGAACTGCCGACATAGCCTCCAAATCCAACGGCTGTGGCACCCGAAGGCAACAGAGAATCACAAACGACCAACCACCAGCAACGGTGGTGGCTAAACCGCTTACCCTTACTCAAGTGATCCCCACGCTCCGAGAACCGCGCATAACACTTCCCCAAGTACACATCACCCCAAGCCGCGATTCCACACTCGCTTCTCAGCTGCCCAGTCGCCTCCGATAAACAATCCTCACACTCAAATCTTCCAACCGGTTATTGGCTTGATGGTGTGCGTTTTGGTCGAGATAAAGCGAAGGGGGGGAGATTGAAGATGAGCGAGGAGAGAGAAGAGGGAAACTAAACATAGAAAAAAAGTTGTGTAATTATTTTTTAAGGGTATTTTATATGTTAGTCAAGTGTACTCAATTTTGGCACACTTTAAAACAGTGCCAGATTTTTAATATCAGAGTGTACCAAATTGTTGTTTTTGGTGTAGTGAGAGAGCTTTGGAGAAAGAGAGAGATTTGGTGAATTGGGCTCGGAAATCGTTTCAACGAGCAAGAATCCGATACTATAATCTTGAAGCAAGTTTCTAACTTGCATAAGTATATGATTGAGTGTGAATAATGTGTATTTATAGTTGTGTTCTTGAGTTTGAACCATTAATGGAATTTGTTGATTTTGTTGGTTAAATCCAATATTATAGGATCTAGACTTGTTTTAAATGGTCTATTCTAGTTAATTAACTTGTGTAGATGATTTGGAGATAATATGAGTCGATGATGTTAGGATTTGATGGAAGAATTGGATTTGGGGGATTTAGGGTTCATATTAACCCGTAGCCAAAATTGGGCTGACCCAGGCGAATCGATTCGCCCTCCTCAGCGAATCGATTTGCTAAAAAGGGTGGCTACAGGTCTGAGGAACCGAATCGATTCGGGTTAAGGCCGAATCGATTCGGTCTGAGATAGAAGGTTGGTTTTCTCAGCCGAATCGATTCGCTTTTGGGCGAATCGATTCGCTATCAGGGGCGAATCGATTCGGCCCTGGGCGAATCGATTCGGAAATCCTGCTGTTTTATAGGATTTTTCCAACTTAGTTTTTAGCCATTTTCTTTTAGGTTTGAGGCTTAGGAACCTTCTCTTATGAAGTAATAAAGAGTATTAGAGTCTTATATTAGAAGAATTAATACCCTAGATTAGTAAGGAGGAAATTGGGCTTATCTCGGGGGCTATTTAATAGAAGTTAGTGTCTTTTTCATCTAGTAAGCTAGCCTAGGACTAAGGGAGAGTTGGGTGGTAATGTTTTGGACTTTTACAGACTAGTATGAGGAAAATTACAGTTGGTAGCCTATAGTGTTGTTGTGAACTCTCGGAGGTTAGTATGGGGGCAATTAAACTTTGTAGCTTATGTCGTTAGGCACATGTGGTTCCGGATTTAATAGATGTACTTTTAACTGGCATATCTTGTGATTATGGCATGCAGATACATACCTCTCTAAATGCTATCATAAGGAAAGTTATGCGAATGAGGTAAATCCCCTGGCTAGTGAATGCAGGGAGAATATACTCCTCAGCCATAAGACCGGTGGTTACATTATGTTGTTGTTTTATTCAAAGTGAGGTAATTTCGGGTATGGTTATGACTCACTGTCGAAGGTATATGGCCGCTTCCCACGCGACGCGATTTAGGGTGCCCAGGTGGTCTTGATCTTAGGCCCTGGAAGATGATAGCATTTAAGGGCGCATCCAGTGAGGTGACTCCCGGAAGGATGGTCTTGAAATCGTTATATTTTGATTGTAACTATTCTCACGAATGTAGCATTTCATAAATGGGTAATGCATTTATAAATCAACGGTATGACATATGTTTCCCAATGATAAATGGACTTATGCAGTTATATTTTATGAAATTTCAATTTAAGCATCATAAAATGGAATTTTAGCTATTTCTCTTTAATTGATGAGTAGTTTAACTTAATGAATGGTATGGCCTTCGGATGTGCACTTAGATGAGGGGTGAGGATGATTTTTAAATGAAGAGCGAACTTAACCTGTTTAGAACGTTAGCCTTCATAACTGTTATGCATTTTATTCACACGTATATCATATCAAACCGGGCCCTGACCCATTTATATTTCTCTATCTTGTGTGGTTCTTATTTATGCTCAGGTGCTCCGCTGCAAGGATGCATGTGTTAATCTTTCCTTCTCAGTGTCAAGAAGCTACAGCATTTTTGCGAATGTTGTAGGATTTTTGTATTAGACGCATCATTTCCTTTTGATACTCTAGTTATGATCCGTCTGTATGTTCGGGAGTGTTGCCCCAGTTATTGTATATATTTAACTGTAATACTTGGTGTAACCTTTTTATATTAGTTTGTTAACCGACAGCTTATTCGGTTATGTTTGTAGAATGGTTATTGAACTGTTACATGACTTTATATATATCCACCTTTTTATAAAATGGATTGTCGAAATTATTTTTCTCAAACTTGCAAAATTAATTAACATCCGTTTTCTAAAATAATTGGTGGTTGTCTTGTACTATTATATTACGACAGTGATGCTAAGAATGGACCATTTATGATTCCTATTATTATTGGAGTAGCAGGTTGGCCACCTCTTATTTTAATGAGCGGGGTGTCACAATTGATTCATTGTAAATTAATAAATTGTAAATGAGTGGCCTTGAAATGAGTTGAATCCAATTTTACGCGATGTTTGGTAATCTGAAATTGATGTTAAGATTCAATCAGGAAAAAAAAAGTTAAAACCAAATGGAGAGAGAGAGAGAGATGAGCAAATGGATGAAGTTTCTATGAAATGCTCTCATTTCAAATGAATGCATGTGAAATGCTTCAATTTACATTGGAGCTAAAATGAGTCAGTTAGACTTTGTTTGGTTGTCCCAAAATTGTAAATTGGCTCATTAATAAATTGGTCCATTTAAAAATCGACCCATTAATTATGTTTGGTTTCATTAATGAAATGATTCATTAATTGTCCCATTTAATCTCATGTGTAAAATCTGAAATTGGATCATTTCACAAAAAATGTGAAATGCGCCCATTTGAAATATGAGTCACAAAAGGTGCATGCCATTCTCTCTCTTTCTCTCCCTCTTAATTTGTTTTTATCTTTTTTCTCATAGAACCTTAACATCAATTTCAGATTACCAAATATTGCATAAAATTGAATTTAAACTCATTTGCAAATCAATAATTCATAATGAACCAATTTACATAACCAAACAGGTCATTAATGAATCATTTCATTAATGAAACTAAACACAATTAATATGTCAATTTGTAAATGGGCCAGTTTACAAATTGGCTAATTCAAAAATTTGGGACAACCAAACGAGGCCTAAGTTTTTAAGAGTAGCATTTTCCAAATATGAATGTCAAAGTCAACAAAAACACCTTTTACCACATTTGAATATTCTTTTGTTCCTGTTTGGAATTCTCTCTTATGCTGAAGGTGGGAAAGTTGTGTGTGGAAGTCCATGTCTTCCATAATGTAAATTCGCTAGAAATATTTTAAAGTACCCGTTATGGGTCTTTTAATATTGAATCCATTTAGGGTAACTTCGGCATTGAAGTTCTTTAGCCCTACAGTGTATTCTTTATATTGTTACTGAACTTTGATATATTAAATAAGAATGAGACTGATGGAGTAACCCTATTATTACCAGTTGTTGTGATTAAGCTTCGGGGTTAGATTTATTTATTAAGAAAAAATTGTATATTCACACGGAATATAGTGGAGTATCTTTTATGGGTTATTTAGAAATTAATCCATTTATGGTAACTTGCTCTCCATGTCCATTATCCCTAAAGATATATTTCATCTGTCTTTAATTAAGAGTCCACTATTATATTTTTGCCCAGTCCTAAATTAATAATCCGCTTTTCTTTTTGGTCATAATCATCAACCCAGGTAGTGAACAAATATTGATATTGAACATTGATTGAAGGAATCCTTAATCTATACAAAAAGAGAATATGGACTCTGAATTGGGGGCGGAGGAAGTATTATATTCTTATCATTGTCACTTAATATCTAGAATAAGAATGAGATTGACAAGATAAAACCACATTTTTGTTACTTGATTGTAATACCCCGTATTTTTATGATATATTAATTTGGGGATTTATTAAATTTAATGTGAATTAATTATTTAATATAAATCCGGAAAATTAATTATGTTATAATTATTAACGTGATGAGAGTTAGTAATTATGGGAAACTTGTTGAATATTACTAATGAGCAAAGTAATATATATTATTGGTCATATTAAATGTCACGAGTGAATAAAATGACAATTTTGGAAATTTGAGTCGGGACGCCCCCGTGTCGCGTCGGGACTAAATATTGATGAATAAAAGTGAATAAATTATAAGTCGCTCGTATGGTCGTTTTGAGTGCGCCAAAGTGTCCGGAAGGGTCGAGACAGTTAGAAAAGTGTACCCGGGGGTTTAGTTTGGGTCTCGGGGCGTTTTTAGGCTTAATTAGTACCCCGGGAGGGAATTTTGGACATTTTACATTTTTGGGTAATTAAACCCACGAAATTTCAAGGGTTATATCAGATGTCTAAGGTTGCCTTCTAGGGTTAAAACAACCAAAGACAAGTGACGGCCATAGGAGAGGGAAGGAGAGAGCTTTCAAAGCAATCCAAGGCTCAAAATCCATCCGTTTGCACCGCCACCAACACCAACGCGTAGATCGCGCGACGGGGAACGCAACCACACCGAATTCGTCATCAAACCAGAACTCTGAAAATCCCAGGCAAGTATTTATCTTGCTTATTTTCGTTAATGCATCGTTCATGTTAGTCTAGGGTGGTTAGGAGGAGTTTGGTAGAAGAAAAATTCATGTTGGAGATAGGAAAATCGCATGTAGTAATGATTTGAATGAAAATCTGGAAACCCCTTCACATGTAGAGGATTAAACCACGAATTTATGATGTTTTAGAAGAAGAAAATTCTGGAAAAGATTGATTAGAACCATGTTAAAGAAATTCTAGGGTTCTTGAGATTTTTATGAAGTTTTTGCCTATAAATCCATGGTTATTGATGTATAATTACATGTTTTACGTAGAGGATGAATAATATGGGTGTATATTGATTATAGTACGAATTTTAGGAAGCTTGGGTGTGAAAAATCTGGATTTGGATGAAGTTGTGTGTTAGAACCCGTAACTGGTTAACTGCAGAATCGCCATACCTGCTTGATCGATCGATCGAGCCAAGAGCTTCGATCGATCGAAGGTTCGATCGATCGAGCTCCTGCCCTCGATCGATCGACCCCTCCTGGCAGACTTAAATTCCCCTTTTAAAATTGTTGAGGAGAAACCCCATACATGCTAGCTTTTGGCACTAAGGTAGTTGTACCAATGGAAATAGGTCTGCCGACTCACAGGGTATTGAACTTTGATTCACCCAAGAGTGACCTCATGAGACGACTAGATCTGGACATGATAGAAGAAGTCCGAGAAGATGTTGCTATTCGGATGGCTGCTTACCAACAAAGGACTGCAAGGTTTCATAATCGAAGGGTCGAGCCGACCAACCTGAAGCAGGGAGATCTGGTACTCAAAAAAGTAATCCAGAAAAGCAACAAGCTGGAGCTTAATTAGAATGGTCCATACCGTATCTCGGCGGTTATCAGACCAGGAACTTATTGCTTGGAAACTCTGGAAGGAGAAGAATTCAAGAATCCTTGGAACGCAGACCATTTGCGCAAGTATTATCAGTAATTCAATTTTCAAAATTTTGTCCTTAATGTAATTGGTTATTCAAGTTAATGAAATCTCAGGTTTTTCTCCATTATACATCCTTTTTGTATTTTGTTTTTCAAAATATGGTGGTTACACCCTTAACCCGTAGATTAATGAGCAATTTTAATTTCCAAACTTTTCCAAAAAGTTCCTCACCAAAGAGCATGGTTCAAACTTTTTCAACTTCAGAAAAGTTTCCAAAAAGTTCCTCGCCAACGACCATGGTTCAAACTTTTCCAACTTCAGAAAAGTTCCTCGTCACAAATGTTCCAACTTAAGAAAAGTGCATGGTTCAAACTTGACTTCAAAAAAGTTAAAACTTCATGTGTGATTTGTCCTCGGCAAATCACGAACAAAAAGGGTGTAAAATTTTTAATCAGAGGTTTTACCCGACCACGTTAAAATACTGGCTTACTACAATAAAGTTATTTGTAGTTTTATCTAAGTGCATTAGTCGAATCTAAGGCCGTATAAATGATTCAAACATGAATCAAATATACAAGATTTTCGCATCTACATATTGCTGTTGCTCGAGGGTATATGGAGAATTTATTGTGTTGAAATCTCTTAGCATCTGCCTATTGTTGTTGCTCGGCCTATCAAGCAAGTGAGGAGAGCGAGCTATCTCACACTCATCATAGAGGCCATAATCCCCCAAATATTTACTTATTAGGCATTGAAAAATGGTATCGGAAGGGATCCATCTCGTGTCCAATTTGAAAGGAGGTTTGTCACAATCCAAGAAACCTGGATCATTCCAGTGCCACAAGTCACTGTTTTGATCATACTTCAGCAAAAGCAACAAGTTGGTCCACCCTCATTTATAGCCTTCACTATTGCTTTGGGCAAGATGATCATCCATGTGAGCTAAGGTCTCGTTATAACCTTCCATCCAAACTTCCCTTGGTTGCTTGTGAAAGTGGAACGTTAGACTATCCGCTTGATCTTGAAGTTTCTTAAAGACAATATCTTTGGATTTCAACAGGGCAGCTTGGTCAGCAAGAATTTTCTTAGTCCTCTCTTCCTCAATGGTTGGCCGAATAACTATACTTTTCCCGGAAGTTTGCCCAGGTTTGGTCTTCTTCTTCTACAATGCTTCCCGCTCATCCAACAACCTTGCATTTTCAGTCTCTAAAAAGGAAACACCCTCATTTGGACCAGTAGTGGTTGATCTCTTCAGGCTGTCAAGTTCATCCCTCAAGGCATTATTTTCTTTCTCCAACATTGCAGCAATTGATCGAGCACTCTCCAAATCTTGTTTCATAAATAGTTCTTTTTCGTTCAAAGTAGAAGTAATGTCTTTCAACTTCTTGTCAAAGCCCAAGCCTTCACTTAATGATTTATACTTAGCCTCATAATCAGAGTGAAGTAAAGCCAATGACAGTTTGTGATCTTCTCGCAGTTGCTCAATCATTTTGTAATAAGCGATGCTATTAGCTACAGCCTTGTCTAAAAGGCAATAAAGATGGATATATGACTCCTTAACTTGGTCGGAGACATCTAGGCCGAGCAACCCAGTAAAGTATTCTTCAGACATGGGACCAGCCTCCAGAAGGTTTCTACTCCACCTGAGTAGGTCTGATTCAGCAGAAATTATGGCCCTCTTCCTAGCATCAAACTGTAAAGTTACAAATACGTGAGTTTATAGTACAAATCCAGATAAGTAGACAACACAAAAAAAATAACAAACTAACAAGAAATCAAGATCATTCAAAGGCATAAAGAGTTGAGACAAGAAAAATTGTTCTTTCATTGATTAATCGTTGAAGTACAAGAGTTGCTACATCATCAAAAAAAGGAAGACAAAAAAGTAAACTTACTAATAAGGAGCTAGACCTTCTCCTTGTCCTTAGCCTGGTCTTGGCTAGCAGCAGGCTGGTCGGCACTAGCATTTGGCATCACAAAAGACTCTCCAGACCCCTCCTCGTCATCAAACTCCTAATCCAGATTAGGAGGAGTAGCAGGGTCATGCCTTTGAAAGAGTTCAGAATTTTCTTCTGTGCCGACCACGTTCAGGGCTTCAGTTCCACCTTCCTTGAAGGACAACTTTTTGCCATACTCAATTTGAGTAAAGGCATCAAAAATAGCCTTCTCCCAACCTTTATCAAAGGCAACTTTGCCTTTGACGTCAAGCCAACCACCTTGTCTTCAGCAGCGTATGCCCGAGTTGTGGCGTCTGAAAGCTTGTCCTCGACAGCCTTGACCCTGCCTTTAGCATCATTCAACTTCTTCTCGACAGCTTTAGCTCTTTCCTCGGCATCATTTATTTAGCCTTTAGCCTCAGCAGCCTGGTCATTGGCCTTCTTCAAATCCTCTTCCCAGGATTTCTGCTTTGTCTCCAAAGCTTATCGGGAAGCCTCCAAAGATTGTTTTAGACCTTCAAAGGCCTCTTTAACTTCACCAGGAGAGGACCTCAGTTGGTCGTCCTTCTCCATCATTTGGTTGAAGTCAACCAAAAACAGCAAAAAGAGCAAAATACCATATGTCAAAAAGAGTTCATTACCATTGAGAAAAGAGCAAAAAATGAGAAAATTACCCGTGCCAAGTTATGGCAAGCACTCTCAGTCAGCCTAGACCTGGACGTGGGGGTTGATGCAGCTCTATCAGTAGGAAGTGTCCCAAACTTAATCAAACCCCTAGCCAGTCCAGGGTTAACAGCAACGAAGGCTGGCCCAATGTCAAGGTCAGCCTGAATTCTTCTCACACTCTTGTTGGTCGGCAGTCTTCTTTGCAGCCAACGTTTGCTGGTCGGCTGGTATTTTCTGGGCCTATTTTTTAGATCAGGCAAACCTCTCTTCAACCTCTCCAATTGAAGTTCAACAGTTTGAGTCTCATCAGCACCAATAGGCCTCTTGTCACTGGCCTGAGACTTCTTTTCAACTGGCTTCTTACCGGCATCAGTAGCTTTCTTGGGGGTAGGAGATAAAGGTCCACCTATCAAGTTGGGCATCTTCCTCTTAGTCATGTCTATGGAACGAGAAAGGGGCATCTCAGAAATGTCAAAAGACTCAAATGAGGAAGAAGTTCCTCCCTGGATGAATTCAACACCAGCAGATTCAGTGGCTGAGGAAATAGGTACAGGGTCTTCTTCCAAGTTGATTGCAATTTGGGGCAGCACGAGTGTTCGTTAGGCAACAAAAGATGTGATAGAACTTTTATACTCCAACAACAAAGAAGCTGATCGGGGATGTTCCTCTCCAATCTTCTGATTTAATCCCCACAAGAACTTAAGTTTGTTAATATTGATTTCCCCTTCCTTAGGGCAACTCTTCTTACTTTTCTCTGCATCAAAAAGAAACAGTAAAGTTAGTCGACAAACATCAGAAATGCATAACAAAAGAGGAAAAACAATCAATAGAGTTACAACCTATACCACGTCCTGATTGAGGACAATGGGGACCATTATAAGATTCTCCAGTAAGGAGAGGGGAGCGTGTTGCCAGTTCTTAAAAACTACATCATATTCCCAATAATCCTTATTGGAATCTGGTAGATTCACTACTAAAGCCCTACTGGCTTGCCTAGTCTTCAAATAATAGGTACTTTCTCCAACAGTACCCTATTTATAACAGAACATCAACTCCAAGACCCCAATATGGGTCCCATAAAGTTCATTCAATATATGTACATTGTTTACAACCCTCCAAGTATTGGGTGCTACTCTGCCAGGAACTACATTAAAATATTGGCAAAACGGAAGAAAAAGGGGGTTTGGTGGAAAGGTGATGCCACACTCAGCTATGAATAAAGGAGGGATCCAGAGACCCCCAGGAAGAGAATAAACATGTATGGTTATATCTAAATCTATCCAAGCTGGAATTTTCCTTTTTTCTCTAAACTCGTCTAATGAACACTCATCTACGATGTGAACCAAGGTGGAAATAGAGAAAAAAATGATAAAATAGAGAAAAGGGAAAAGAAGGCTTACTGGGTGATGTAAGACGATTACAAAAACTGAAGAAACAAGTGCAGCAAACGATCGCACAGAAAAAGCTTGAAGACAAAAAAGTGTTAAGTTCAGAAGGTTTGAGGTAAAAAAAAAGGAGAGAAACTTCGTACCTATTTATAGGTTGCCTCGATAAATTGGAATGAAATGTTTAACTAAACGAACCGTATAGCTACTGTCGGCTGCATGCCTACCGAAGCATCAAAAGACTACTGCATCCTTTGGCGGTTCAAAAAAGTTAAAATTATTTACAAAAATGCCATTATCAAATAGTGCCGGTAGAAATTTTTACAAGTCTGGAAGGTAGGCTATCGACTAAACTCTCAAAACAGTACGCCGAATAACTTCCTGAGCTAAACACTCCATACTTTCAATCAAGCATCAAGCATGGAGCATTTGGGGCTTTATTATATGTAAAAATTACCCTTCTACATGGGCCAATGATGAATGTACCCCTGTCCTCCTACATGGCTGACCAGCCACCTTGATCGGCTTCAGAGACACTTAGTCGGTTGGAATGCCGACTAACTTCAGAAGGCCAACCAGCAGGAATACCAATAGTTACCCGGATAGGATGCTAACCAGCACTGAATCCCAAGAGTTTCATTTATTGTACACAGATGTAAACGCCTGTCAATATAAAGGCGCTCCATCTCTAGGGTTTTACACCATTATAAATACAAATTACTCCCTTAGCTCAAGTAGGGGTGGCAATTTTAAAAACGACACAAAAACACGGCATGGAACGATACGAAATTGATCCGAAATTGACACGATATGACGTGTTCGTGTTCGTGTTCGTGTTCGTGTTCGTGTTCGTGTTCGTGTCCGGGTTTTTTACACGAAGTCATGTCGTGTTCGTGTCAATTATGAGTCGTGTTGTAGTGTTAATCATGTTTTTATTCGGATTATCATGTCTATTTATGTTTAATTTAGCTTAAAATTTTAAGAAATTGTGTTATTCATGTCGTGTCGTGTTATGTCGTTTTTATTTGAGTCGTGTTCGTGTCAAACTAAAAAAAACACGAATTCGTGTCGTGTTTGTGTCCGAAAAACCCTTATCGTATCGTATCGTGTCTGCCTAAAACACGACCCAAATACACGAATTGCCACCCCTAAGCTCAAGGGACAACTTGAATCACTCATATGCACACCATACTAAGCTATTGTAAGCCCTACTAAATAAAACCAATAGTGGACGTAAGCTATTTTACAACTGAACCACTCGAAAAATCTCTTCTCTTTGTGTGTGTGGTTTGAGTTACTATATTATTATCTGTGATTATAAATTTGAATTTAGTCCATTTTTAGACATCAACAGTCATGGCCCCTATCACAGACTTGATGAGCACCTCTACGAGCACTAAGTTCAGGTGGACATCGGAGGCAGAGAGAGCCTTCACGTGTATCGAGGAGTTGATGACGATTGCGCCTCTTCTCGCCCTACCCGACTTTGACCAGCTGTTTGAGTTGCCTTGCGATACTTGCAAGATAGGGATAAGGGTTGTGTTGAGCCAAAACGGGAAGCCCATTGGATTCTTCAGTCAGAAGTTAACAGGAGCAGCATTGCATTATTTTACCTATGGCCTTGAGTTTTATGCGGTGTGACTGCGGTGAAATTTTGGTCATTTTACCTCCTCCATAAGGAGTTTGTCATCAAATTCGACCATGAGGCACTGCGTTTTCTTCACAGTCAGCGGCATGTTAGTGACAGACACGCCAAATGGGTGGCCTACCTTCAACACTACACATTCCACCTTCAGTACAAGCCCGAAAAAGAGAACTTTGTGGCAAATGCTCTTAGCCGGCGAGCGCACGTTTTTGTGACTGAGGAGTCAGGTATTTGGGTCTGATGAGATTCATGACCTTTATCCGACGGATGTGGAGTTCGGACCGATCTTTACCGCATGCCAGCAGGGCAATAGTGCATCGGGCGAGTATCTCTTACAGGATGGGTTCTTACATCGGGGGACAGCTTTATGTATTCCCTCTTCTTCCTTACGGGAGAAGATCATTTAAGAGGTTCACAGGGGAGGACTAGCAGGTCACCTAGGACAGGCACATACACGTGTGATGGTGAGGAACTGTTTTTATTGACCGACAATGAGGCGCGATGCTAACGCCTTAATCAAGCGTGGTTATACTTGTCAACCAACTATGCCCTCCTTTCTTTTGTCAACCGACAATGAGGCGCGATGCTAACGCCTTGACCGACGGTTGTTGCTTGTTTAAAATTGAATTTGATTATATCAACCAACTATGCCCTCCTTTCTTTAGTAAGGACACCTTCTCGCGTTAGGCCTCTTTAAATTTTATTTAAACTGGATGGATAAAAAGTAAGAGGGTAGATAACTACTGCTCATTAACACGCCCATTCTTACTAAACACCGTGCTCTTATACTGTGGTCGCTCAACAAAACTCAACGGATCGGTGGGTCTCACTATCGATGTGTGTAAAGGTGGTGACGGGCAAATACAACTCGTCGCAGCAGACCCTTGAAGAGAACTTGGAGGCCGACGACCTAAAAACCCACTTCCCTATGTCCGGTCAACAATAGAGCCTAGATCTCGATGAGAAAGACTAAGCACAGGCTAAGAGGCCTGGGTTGTGGTCTCTGGAGGGTTGCCTATCCTTCATCGAGAAGATGCAAACAATGTGAGGGTTGCCCTTTGTCCCAACAGCTGGAAACTCTTGAAACTTTGCAGCAATAGTAGGGACTCCCCTTCACAAGGGTCATTATAAAACGAAGGAACCCAAGTCAACCTTAACCATCACCATCACCTAGAAAGCAAAGAAGGGGGAGGGATCAGAGTAACAAGATCAAGGGAAAGAGGGTGATGAATGTGGATCCGACCTACAACCAAGTCCCCACCCAACATATACCCCAACTTTCTCAAGCCACTTTACACACACAACCCTCCATCTTGTGGATATATTGTCATCACGAATAAATTCTCAACTCACTTCCCAATATTACAATCTAACCCCCTTAAAATTCAGCACTTCCCAACTCTCACCCTAAACCCTTTATAAATCTTCAGCTTAATTCTACAAATTACAAAGCAGACTCTTAAATAGCTCTACTTAAGAGTCCCACACAACCCCCTGCCCAAAAAATAATCTTCGAGTTGATATTTCAGAAAATTCAGTTGTACACGACCTTAAAAAGCAAAGAGAAATCGAGGAATAGGGGTGACCATAGGCCCGAGGCCCGCCAAGCCCTCCCGATAAAAAAATAGGGCTTGGGCAAGGTAAATAGGCCCGCGAACCGGGCTTGGTAAAATTTTATAGGCCCGATTTTTTTCTGGGCGGGCTTGGGCATGTATTCTTAGGCCTCCTTGAGCCCGGCCCGGCTCGAGGCCCGAGAATTAGATACAATGTTAATAATTTATATATATATACATATATAGTTTGGTTTTTATTCCTTTAAGGTTAAAAGTTACAAAAGAGAATATAAATGGATAACATTTAGAAATATCAATTTTAGGCTTTACTCTTAGTCTTAAGAGTACATTCTAAAATAAATTTGCTAAATAATAAAATAGGTCATAAATTTTCTACACAATAAATTTAAGTGAAAAAAAAAACTGTGTCCGGGCATGGACAACGCGCATGGGCAAGAAGCTTCCAGACTTGGGCAGGCTTGGGATTACACAATGAGGCCCAAGTCGGGACCGAGCGGGCTTGGGATTGCTCAAATATTTTCAGGCCCGGCCCATGGCCACCCCTATCGAGGAATATGGGTTTGGGAGTGAGTTCAACAAACCGAACCTCACCCACTAGATTTGGATGAACAAATGGATCAGGGGATGAGTAAATAAAATTGTTGGCTACCAAGCCATGGAAAGCGCCAATTGATAGGTGGTCAGTGTATGATGACTGTTGATGCTAGAAATTGGGTGACGATCTTAATTCTATTAGACCAATTCACTAACACTCGAGCAGTTAAAAGATTGATAAACTAATCATTCAATCAACATAATAAAGGGGAGGGAGAGATAATAGGAACCCCGATTTCTGTGGTTCGGACCAATTTGCTACCTAAATTCAGAGGTGCAATGAATTATATTTCTCTAATGGGTAATTTCCTTGAGAGCCTGTTTACAAGTTTTCTCACTCAACTTTAGCAACATGACAGTATAAGTTTATTAAAATCCTCTTTCTAAGAGGTAATTAGACTACTATTTATAGTGTGTGAGGTGAGAGAAAGTGGTCCCCAGAATACGTGTCTCACCTTTATAGGGTTAGGTGAGATCACGCTTTACATATACGGAAGGGAATAAGTATCAGTTAGTTTTCGCCCATGGGACAAATATCATCATATCTTTCCCCATATTGCATGCTCCCTCCATGTTGTCATTCGGTCATGTGACTCGTGCTGAGTGCGTTAACGGTATCACTTCAGGAGGTTTAACTCCTCTTATGTTGGTCTCTGCCTCGGCACCGCCTAGGCCTAACTCAATTGCGGTATACCTCATTGCACCTGTGAATGTAGTGATTAGCTTAAAAGAATGTTAAAGAGATTCCGAGAGATCATCAGGGGTATACCTCCCCTCATTCCTCTTCACCCCACTCCCTTAGAGGTAGTTCAACCGCCTTTCAAGGAGGGGATTCTAGATACAACCCTAAGATTATCGAATCTGACTTTTCGAAATCCATAGGCTCTGCTCCTACCCCTTCTGACGTTCAATATAGTGGTCCTGATTTCATGGCTTCTGATGGCATTAAATCCTCTATATTGGGTGGTAGCAAAGGTGGGAACTAGGCTAATCAAACTTCTTTTGAGAACCTTGTGAGTCGAGCGAGTTGGAATGCTACTCCCGTTTCAGTTCTTCGTCATAGTTCCACTAGACTCAAAGGAGAGAGTTCGTCTTCGAATGGGAGCTCTTATCTTGCGACATAACCTCTATCGAAATCCTTGAATACGGGGATTTGTACAATATCCCGTGTAGGCTCCCAAAACGGTTTGAGAGAGCTTATGACCTAGTTTTGAAGGGGAGATAGCAGTCTCTCAGTGTGTCATGGCGGTGGGGCTTCGTCTTCCTTTGTATCCCATTATCAGGGGGATCCTAAGGGGTTATGGGATTGCCCCCTCAACTCAGCCCAAATACGTACAGGACGATCTGGGATCAGATCAACTATTTATTGGGAAGAAGCGTCTGGCCACGATATCACGGAAAGGATATTCAGAATTGTTCATGGCCATAAGGACAATGAAAAGGCCTCTAGCTTCTATTATCTTTTTTCTCGGAAGCCGCAACAAAAATTAGTTAGGGTTACTCAATCTAGCAACCACTTCTGGAAAAACAAATTATTCTTGTCAAAGGCCGATGTAGGGATGGCAACGGGGCTGATTTTGCAAAACTCGAACCCCACCTGTTTAGGAAAAGATCAAATTTGTCCTGCCCCGAACCCGTCCCGAATTGATATTTATGAAACTCGAACCCGACCCGACCCGACCCGACCCACTCAAAGAAGTACAAAATATAAAGAAAAAAAATAGAAAGATAAGAATAATAATATCGCTCAATTAAAGAAGTACAAAATCATCATTTAATATGCATAACATTGTCTGCTTGTTTATACTGATACTATGTCGCACTTGTCATCTGCAATATTCCATAATAGTTCAATAATAAGCAACACAATTTTATTAGACACAAAACTTCACAAAGAAGTTGCAAATTATATTACATCAAATACATATTATATTTTTCAAACATGTAATAATAATACTTATTATTAGTTAAGTAAATAATGATACTAAATCAATATATTCTTCGTGAATGTAATAATGGTACCTATTACTAATTAAGGATATATTTAAAGTAAAGAACCATACATTTTAAGGATAGATAAATAAAGATAATCTTTAATACAAATTAAGTAAATGCAAAAATAGAGTTAAATATCCCTTTTAGGGCACTACAAGAAGAGAAGAGAGATTCAACCAACAAACCCTATTCGTGACGATGATATATATCCTGCTCCGAATTGTAAGAGATTGATCCGATCGTAACATGGATGCAAAATTGAGGCTCAATTAAGTTAGCTAGAAGTTGAGGGAGAGAGATTGAGGCTTAATGACTTATTCCATCTGAATCGATATATCACTGATATGGCCGATTCTACCGCGATATCACGATATGGGTGGATACTATTGAGAAATCGCCGATATGGGTTGATTTGCTCCAATAATCTAAAACTCAACTCGTAACTCGGAATTGGATCGACAGGTACCGATACCTAATAAGCTTGGTCGTATCGTCACGGTTTCAGCCCAAACTTTGAACCATGAACCATGCTCACTGGGATGAACACGTCGTAAAAAAGGGAGTACAAAACCTCTGAATAGGACTCTTCCATCGAGTACATATCTTGCGGTCGTGTAGAGTAGGCACCTAGCCTCTTTAAGATCATCTAGGACTTTCTCTGTCTATAGATAGGAAACTATTGGGTCCATCCATGATGATCCCATTTCCAGATCCATAATCTGAATTTCACTTTCATCTATACTTGGATGCTACTACGAGAAATTGAGTTTACACCAATCTTAATTATATTAGAGCAATTCACTAACACTCAAGCAGTTAAAAGATTGATAAACTAAGTGTAATACCCCGTATTTTCGTAGTAATTAAATAATTGTTAAATTGATTAAATTTCCATGTGACGTGGTATGTCACTCATTATATTTGTTGAATGTTGGTATGTGACTCTTATATGTGAGTGCATTTGTGTTTCATGAATGAACACTATAATACCCAGTAATTCATTAATTAATTATTGGAAGTGACTTAGTATTATGAGAGACTATGGAATAGTCAGGGACTAGGTGTCGAGGGTTTACTTGTTTGGATTATCCCTTCATTATCAGCACCGATTGTGAAGTAGTTTCTTAGAATACTGAGTCGCACGGAATTAACGAATAATTAAATTTTAATTAATTCGACTTGTACTGGGTTATAACTTAAGTTAATGAGATAATTAATTTAATAGAATTTGGTATATTCCGTGTTGACCTTGGGGACATTGGGAATGTCCATTTTTTACTTGAAATAGTGGGGTTTAAGTCCCTTGGGTTGGTACATGACTTGGAAAGAGTTTTGAACCATTTGGAATCATGGATCAAAGTCTCGGTATCGGACACCCGATTTTCAACTCGGTCACGGTATCGGGCGATACGCAAAGATACACTATTTAGAGACCTCAAAGAAATCCGAAAAAAATATAAAAAAAAATTTAAAAATAAGATTAATAATGTTGACCAATCAGACACGTTCAAAATCATCCTTTAATATGCATTGCATTGTGCAATTGGTTGTGCTGAAGCGCAGCGAACTGGCCAGATTAAATATTCCATAATAAACCAATTTTAATATAGAAAAACAGTCTAAGACACATATAACTTGATTAAAAAATTACATTAAAGATAAATAAAAATGATTATTGAGTTGGTTACTGAGTTTGTAAAAAAATAACCTACTAAAAAATAACATTTGTATCCTGGATTTTTGAGTTGGTTATTTTTTATAAAAAAGATGCAAATGTTATTTTTTTACAAAAAGGATATTCATCCTTTTTGTAAAAAAATAACCGAATAAAAAAATTACATTTATATCTTTTTTGAGTTGGTTGTGTTTTAGAAAAAGGATGCAAAGGCTAATTTTTTACAAAAAGCATACAAATGTTACTAGTTTACAAAAAGGATATTCATCTTTTTTGTAAAAAAATTAACCTACTAAATAATAACATTTATATCTTTTTTGAGTTGGTTTTTTTTATAAAAAGGATGCAAATGTTATTTTTTTACAAAAAAGATACAAGTGTTGTTTTTTCAGTAAGAGGAAATGTTAATTTAGTATGTTATTTTTTTATATTATAGACATGTTTTTCTAGTATATTATTTTTTTAAACATGATACAGATGTTACTTTTAACAAAAACACTATACTTTTTTTTAAACTGCTTTTAATAAAACAGAATACAAATGTTACTTTTATATTACTATACAAAAAGAGGATACAATGGTCCTTTTTTTTTAATTTGTACACTTCCTATTTTATATTACTTTTTTTTAACAAAACAAGAAGGGTTATATATTACTAATTTACTATATACTTTTTTTTTTTTTAATAAAAACAGTACAAATGTTACGTTTTTTTAAACAAGTGCAAGTGTTAAACAAGTAGGGTTAGAAATGTTTAGACAGACGACATGGAAAGAGAAAGAAGGGTTAGGAAAAAACGGAGGTTAGGTTTCTTACACAGCCAGTAACTCTGCAACTTCTTCTTCCTTAACAGGTCTCTTCCTTTAATCAACAACTTCTCTTACGCAGCATCTGTTTCTTCTTTTTCTTTTTAAGCAACAACTTCTTCGTTTTCTTTTGCAACTTCTTCTTCTTCTTTTTACACAGCAGCAACTTCTTTTTTTTGCAACAAAAGCGACTCGCCCATATCTCGTCCGTTCTTTTTTGTCTCGGCCTATATATCGGGTAATATCTCGGGATCGCCGAGAAATCGCCAAGATAGTACGATATTTTACTGATTCATATATTTTTTTGAATCGTGACACGGAATTGGAACGGTACCTGTCGAGACCGAGTCAACTCGGCCGAGACTTTGAACCATGTTTGGAATTTTATTTGGACCTTCCAAATATACAGACGTCGGGTTATAACATCCGGGTTATAACACGGATTCCATTCGCATAGGCTACTGAGTCGTGCGCACGGACGCCGCAAAGGTCCAAAACTCAAACCGTGCGCACGGTTTTCAAGAAGCTTAATTTTTGGATGTCTGTTTGGTGATTACTGTTAAGGTTTACGAGAAATCCTAGGGAGGAATATTATAAGATTGTTTCGAACTAATATGTAGAGTTTTAGGTTCGATCGATGCCTGTAGAATTTGGAAAATAGTTCTTAATTGATTTGAGTTAACTAATTTAGAACTTATTATACTTTTAGTAATACGTAGGTAGAATGGATTCATATGACTTGAGGACCTTGAGTGTAGGATCAAGTATTGGGATATAGTATGAAATTGATAGATGCTTATTGATTGTGTTAATCACCTGTTAATTTAGAATGTTTTATGACCCGTTGAGCAGGGTAGTTATTATTAAGATAATTCTTGTAAAAGGTAGGTGTGCGATGATGCCTAGACTTGGAGAGCCTTGGGAGTTCGGATTAATGTCTTTATAACCGACTATAGTTAACATGCGTATTAACTAATAATAATAAGAGACTTTATAAGTAACCCAGTTGCATGGGGTGTGATGTTATTATATGTAACCCAGATGATTATGGTTTATACTTGTTGTTTAGCCCGGGTGCGTAGGGTTGTACTTGTTTACTTTATGTGCAAACATACTACAGTGGTGTGTGTGCTCGTGGGGGGGGGGGGGGGGGGGCATACTAGGAGGTATTTTGATGGGGCGCGTACGATGTTGACCGCGCTGGTACCCTGATGATGAGACGGGCTTTACCTTGCTCCTATTATCCCGATCCTATGCCTAACGTACCCTTGTCCGCGAGTGAGGACAATAAAGGGGAGTTCTAGCGTGTAGCACTGGAATGGAGGTCGTGCATTATAGCAAAAATCCGTAATGATTATCCCTTAATGAGGCTTTAAGGTTATAGGTTCGAGACTGCCTATAATTATACCCGGTACGCACGAGTAATCCCCGAAGGCAATAGAAACAGGTCTTCGTACTTTTATTTGCAGGCTCGAGCATAGCCCATTTTCTTATATGTGCCGAGGACCACCATACTTTTGTGAATATTAGAC
The DNA here is from genome assembly GCA_949130495.1 of Sambucus nigra. Lineage (NCBI taxonomy): Eukaryota > Viridiplantae > Streptophyta > Magnoliopsida > Dipsacales > Adoxaceae > Sambucus > Sambucus nigra. The sequence goes on along the minus strand of OX422218.1, from coordinate 173,399,638 downwards.
TTTGAGACTGTTTTTCCTTATTTTTCAGCGCAAGCGTAGCCCATAAGATTTGATGTGTGTTATGTGCACCCACAGATATTCTAAATTATGTGAGTATGTTTTGTCGTACTTGATATGGTCGTACCGGTTTATGATTTATACTAGAGAATATTAGACTTCAGACATTCTTTTGGAATCATAAATAGAGACAGTTATTGATACTACGATAAATAAGTGAGTTTCTTTTAATGTAAGAGATTTCAGTAAAATAAATGATTCTTAAATCAAGAGATGAATTTAAGAACGTGTACAGGGGCGGACGCACGTTAAGACGAACTGGGGAGGACGCCCCGGTTGAGATTTGAAAAAAAAATTGGAGAAGAAATGTAAATATAAAAAATTACAAAAACCGACTCTCCATTATCGGGCCTCTTTTTCATTTCAATTTCTACACCTAAAAACCCACCCCTGCTTTGTTGTTGTCCTGTGACCCCTGTTCGTCCCCTTCCTCTCTTCCTGTCCGCCGGCCTGTCTGTCGACCACCATTGCATGTGCCTGCCTGTCTGCCGGCCACCACTAGCTATGATTTCTAAATCTCTCTTCTATTATGATGTCCTATCATCGACACATCTCTCTATTTATGTTGTTGTTTGTTGACTCATCTCTCTCTATTTAGGATTTTGTTGCTGTAGATAATGTTGATGATAGATGATGAATGATTTATTATTTGTTTTAAGATCTTCTCATTCATTACTGATTTTTTCTTACTAACATTTAATATCCACTATTGTTTTTTAATAAAGGAGGTTTGAATAAAAACCCTAAATAAAAATAATTTGGATTTTTATTACTACACTACGAAATTTAATTCTTTGATTTGAATATTTATTAATCGTTATTTATTTCTTGAAATTAATTAGGTATTGTTAATAATGATTGAGAGCAGTTGTTTGGGCATTATAAAATTATAATTTGTATAAAAGTTGAAATAATCCAAAAAAAATCGTCTCGGGGGCTCCCGCCCCCGATTCCCCGGCACCGCTCAAAACTTTTGCCTTGACCAAAAATCCTGGATCCACCACTGAACGTGAAGGTAAAAAATACTTAAGTAAGAGATATACATATATCATATGGGACTCGTGAGGTTTGGGAGTAAAACCGCATGTTCATTTTAGGTTGTTTAGGTTAGGTAACTAAAATAACTTAAAAGCTACTTAACACAGGAGGAAGATGCATTATTATTATTGTGGCCCAACTTCATTTAAGTTCTTACTCCTAGTAAATGAACAGTTTTTACAGGTCTTAAGCCGTTGAGCTTCCATAAACTTGGGTTGAGCGTTGGATGAGTATCTCTAATGACATTATATTCATCATTTCTAGGATGTAGAAGTCGAGCAGTGTAGCTTATCTACTTATTGTGTTTATTTATGTTTCAGCAAGCTGTTGTATTTAATTTAGTTCATCCCGAATCAGAGATTATACATGTACTTGTATTCAGTGATGGATTTTATATCGTTGAGATTTTATTCCAGAGTTGGATTTATTTTCTCATGGCAAAGATTTGGTATCAGAGATGATGTGTTTATTTTAGCAGTTCATTATATTGTATTGTGTTTATTTATTTCTATTTATTCAGTTTCGTTATGCTAACAATATTTGCAAAAGTTTTTTATTTCCGTGATTTCTGTATTAACATGATTAATTTATTTATGGATTTTACGGCGTATCACACATCACACAAAGCATTCAATAAATAATAAAGGAGAGAGAAAAAAAAAAAGACTAGGTAAATGGATTTATGTGGTTTAACCAAATTTGGTGCCCACATTCACAGGTGCAATGAATTATATTCTTCTAATGGGTAATCTTTCCATGGGAGACTGTTTACAAGTTCTCTCACTTAACTATAGCAACATACAGTACTAGTTTATCAAAATCCCCTTTCTCAAAGGTAATAGTGTATGAGGTAAGAGAAAGTGGTCCCTAAGACACGTGTCTCACCTTTATAGGATTAGTTGAGATCACACTTTACATGTAAGGAAAGGAATAATTATCAGTTAGTTGTAGCACATGGAGAGAATATCTCCATATATTCCTTCATGTTGTCGGCCTCCGATCACGTGACTCGTGCTGAGTGGGCTAATGTTATCACTTAACAGGGTTTATTTCCTCTTATGCTGGTCTTTGCCTCGGCATCGCCGAGGCCGAACTCAATTGGGGCCGACCACATGGTTCCTTAAGCATGATGACAGGTTTCATCCTTTGGGTCCTCCATAAATCATATATCATATTTAGGGTGTAACAACGTCCTTCGGCAATGCGGGAGGAGTGACATCGTGAGCCCCTTTCCCATGACTAGAGGTACACACTTAATCCCTATTCTACGCGATTAGATATCGTGTGTATTTTTGTGAGAACATTGGTATGACGATGGTAGATTGCCCTCTTTGAACACCAGAAAGAAAAAAGCCCCAAAACACCTTTCGGTAGCTCATATGGGCCGCCATAGCCTAGCTGGCCATACTCTTTAGATTTGATTGATGTTTCATGCAAGGAGAAGGAGGAGGAGTGCTTGGATTCGGGGAAGTTTTCAGACTCATCTAGGTAGCGTTTTAAGGCTTATATGTCGACATTTAAGTTATCATTCCCCATCAACCTTATGTCGTCTCACGAATTCGCCACCAAAACTGAGTTGATATTGTAATTTAGTGGCGAGTCGTAGACACTTCACCCTATATATACACTTGTACTCGGAAGCGCAAACGACATATTACACAATGATGTTTCCAACTTCTTTGCTCTCACTGAAGAAAAGTGCGGAACAACGGATCAGCCATTATATTCACGGCATTCAGACCTACATCGCTACTAAGTGGTTTGTGATAAAGCCCCCATTTTTGGAGTTGTGGAGTTTATTTAGACCTACATCGCAAAAGTCTTGTGTTTATTTAGACCTACATCGCAAAAGTCTTGTGTTTATTTATTTCTATTTATTCAGACCTACATCGTTATCCTGTTGTATTTAATTTAGTGCACGATCAGGATGCATCGAACAGGATAACGATAGAGTATGCTTTAGTTGCAACACTTTTAATCAATGAGAGGCAAATTGCTCAAAAGAATTGGTAAATGGTCACCCAGACTGAGACTCCTAACCTTTAGGAAGTTCATCACGAGACTTTAATTTTGCGGGTCAATACACTGACAAATTAAAAGGGGTGGCAATTCGGGTTAAGGGGTCGTGTTTGGGCCTGGCCCGACACGACACAACTTCATTTTACCTGACACGAACACAACACGACGTCATGTTTTATATGCCTAACACGAACACCACCCGTTAAACACACGACACGACACGATAGCATGATAAATCAATTATGTGCCAATTGGCACGATTCAACATGACCCGACACGATAAGCCGCTTCATTTTTATATATAATATCATTTTTTTAATTTTATATTGCATGAAATATAGAGGTCATACCTTGGTGCGCAGGCACCAAGCTACGGTTGGTCCCGTGTTCGAGACATGGCAGCAGCCTCTCCATACATGGGGGTAAGGTCAACCGACATCCGCCTCTTCTAGACCCTGCAGTTAAGCGGGAGCCTTGTACACTGAGTACGACCTTTATATTGCATGAAACATATTAATTATAAAGGGGTGGTAAATGGTCCAAAACGGGTTGCTTAATCGTGTTGTAATTGGGCTAAAACGGGCCAATTTCGTGTCAAAATTATGGCACGAACACGACACGGACCGCTATCAGGCCAAAATATCCTGTCCCGAACACGACGCACCATGTTAATTTCGTGTCAATTTCATATTGGGCCGTGTCGTGTCGGAAATTGCCACCCCTATAAAACGACATACCCTTTGGAGCTCATAGCCGAGTTCTAATGGGAGAAAGTGATGTAAATTAGAGAGTTGATACTAATCTATTGATGATGTAGATACTTTAGTGGTTCACTCCCTCTTTTATCCTATCTATTAGTAAAGAGTAGGGAATATTCTCCCTTTCTTTTGTCCTTTTAGTAACATTCCTCTTTATGGATAATTGGGGAGCACCCCTAATCCCTTATAAATATGATATAATTGCTTGTTAGTAATCATTGAAAAGATTAAAGAAACATTACTTTTTGGGTTCATTGTGAGATTTGCCCATTGAATCGTTATGTGGGTGTGGGTGTGGGTGTGGGTGTGGATTTGGATTTGAGTTGGAGACCGAGAGAAAAGGGCGATAAACAATCGCAGTACAACCCTAAGAAAAAAGTGCCTCCAATTTTATCCCTACCTGCTTTCCATCTACTGGATTAAACCGCATCAAAACCACAGTTTTATTTAACAAGATATAACAAAATCAAAAGTAGACACCATCTCTAATTTTGGATAAATTTTCTATTAAACTTCTTTCTCCACAATATCAAAGTGAGGTTTCTGTTCACATGGGGGCGTTTCGTAGGGTGGTTATATATATGGGGATTTGGGGTATTTGTTGGGTTGAACATGCTTAATTTGTATTAATTTGTTAATCATGCGTTATTTTAATTAGTTCTTTCTTTATCGATTCGGCAAATATGTACTCATCAACTACAAGTATCGAACAGGATCTAGCAGCTAGCTTCAGTGGTCTGACTTTGGAGAACAATTCATATAAACGAGAAGATCATGCCAAACTTCAACTATGCAGCAGTGAGCAAGTGACTTTTTCATTCACAATGCATGTCCAAGGGAATATCATGATACACATCAAAACTTATAAATGGAAGATATCGATTGGTAAAGCTCCCATGGCACTTCTATAAAAGGGTGGCAATTCGGGTAAGTCGTATCATTTTCGAGTCGCGCATTTTGATTTGAGTATAAGGTTTTCGATACTCTTAAATCTATACAAGCTAATTGTGTCATGTTCAGGCCATTTCGGGTTATTATCGTAAACAGGTTATCGTGTCAAAAATTGTTAGGCCTACTTCTAGTGCATTTGCGTTTAGTGGTCATGTAGGGCAACTTAAAACGAATATCAACAATATCCAAATCAGTTTGAATATTCTATGTTTCTAAAGCTAAAAAGGAATCCAAAGTCTAACAAAATAAACCACAAAAGTGTATAAAGTCATATACTCCACCGACATGATTACCAATATTTATATGAAACAGAATCAATATAGCTAAGAAAAGCTTCACCAGACATCTCTTGTAGATAACCTAAAAGATGTAATTGGAATAAACTAGTATAAAAGCAATACGAGGAGATCTCATACCAGTAAAATGAAAAATTATTTATATGCTTCAATAGTCAGACCTAATTGTTGTCCACTTGGTAATGGATGACTCCTCCCAAAGCTCCCATCCTGTCTTCAATTGACAATGTATAAACCAAATCTAAGTGATCTTCTGAAAGGAGCAACATATTTGGATTGCTACTGAAGTGATCTCTACATATGCCTGTCACTTTTTTATTACGCCTACGGTGGGAAATGTTGGAAGTAAATTAAGATATTCGCGATGTTTTTCATCCTTCGATAGTAAATCTACCACTACAGAGACTGTGGATGCATCTGGTGAGATGTTTCTCTCTATCATTTTCTGAAGAAGTGCTATCACTTGTTGAACGTCGCTGTTATTGCAGAAACCTCGCATAAGCGTATTAAATGTGACCACATTTGGCGCACAACCCTTGTATTCCATTTGTAAAAACAAATTATTTGCCCTCTCCAATTGCCCTTCCTTGCATAACCCGTGGATCATGATTGAATATGTTACAACATTTGGCTCCGAGCCTTTTTCAAACAATCTTGAAAATAGCTCCCAAGCATTTTCAAGCTTTCCTGCTTTACAAAATCCATCAATGACGCAGTTGAAGATTTTGATGCTCGGTTCAAATCCATTATTTTCGAGAGAGTGGAACAACTCTAGTGCCTCCATGAGGCAACCGTTCTTGAAAAGTCCATCCAAGAATATGTTATATGTAAACGAATTCGGTGTCAAGTCACAAACTTGCATCTCGCAAAAAATAACCTTTGCGTCCCCAACTTTACCTTCATGAAAAAGACCAGTCAATAAGGTGTTGTAGGTAATAACTGTTGGCGTAACTCCTTTGCGGATCATCTCTCTATACACCCACATAGCTTCCTCCATCCTCCCATTTTTGCAATACCCATTGATCAACACATTGTAACTTATAACATCAGTTTTATGGTCCTTAGTCACCATCAAAACGAACAACTCCCTTGCATCATCAACCCTACCCTCTAAACAGAACCCATCCATCAAAGTGTTATATGTAAAAGTATCGGGCTCTTCCCCTCTCTGAACCATCCATTCTAACAACCCACTAGCTTCTTTGGTCTTTCCCTCCTTACATAGCGCGTTTATCAAGACATTAAAAGTTATCACATTAGGACGAACCCCTTGATCCACCATTTCATAAAATAAGCCCTTGGCGTCCTCCCACTTATCTGCATTGCACAAACCATTCATTAAAGAGCTATACGCAACCACATCCGGTTTAATTCCGTTACCTTTCATCTCAAAGAAGAGTTCTTTCGCCTTATCTATCAACCCATCTTTACAAAGACTATCGATAACAATACTATAACAAACTAAATTAGGCTTCGCTTTGAAACCTAAGCCACTTTGTCCATTCAACATTTCTTGAAGCAGCTGAAGCGCATGCCCCGTGCTACCGGCCCTACATAAACCATTAATCATAGTTCCATAAGTTATCACATGAGGCCGACAACCTAATTCTATCATTTTTTTAAACAACCCAACGGCCTCACCAACACCAATCTTGTCACCCATAAACAAGCCTTTGATCAATGATGTGTAAGTAATAGTATTTGGAGTGTAACCCCTTTTCAGAATATCACCCAACACTGCAAATCCTAAGCCAACTTGATTCAAATTGCAATAACAATTGAGCAGAATATTTAAAGTTATGTAATTAGGTAATAGGTTGACTGCTTTCATCCTTTGAAATAGAGATATTACAACATTGTATTGTTTGATTTTGGCAACAGAGCCTAACAATAGATTGAAAGATGAGGTTGGAGGAAGGGGTTGTGAGTGAAGCATGTGTTCAAAACAGTAGAGTGCGTGTTTGAGGTTGACACTGCCTGATTTACAGTTGGTGTTGAGGAAATTTTGAAGTGGTGTTGGGGATTGAATGTTGGGAAATGAGTTTTGTGATGTGGGTTTGGGAATTGAAGTTGTGGGTTTGAGGGTTGAAGGAGTGGGTGTAAGTGATAGTTTGAATAAAGACGAAAGCTTACCTGGTGGGGCAGTTTGTGAAACAGAGATGGAACCAACTGAGGTTCTGTGAACCATCTGTATATATATATAGACAAGGATTTTTCCACGAGTGGGAGGGGGAAAGGTCCAGAAGATGTTCTTTCCGGTTTTGAAGAGGACTAACCGGAGATTCTCATAACCTCCCTCGTTTTACTTGGAACCAACGCATCGTCTGGTAAAAAACAGAGCAAACAACCCTACTGCGCTTCAACTATATAAGTACGGGCAATAATTTGATTAATTTAATTCCTGAATTCTTAATTTGATTAATTTAATTTTTTAAATTTAGTTAATTTAATTCCTATATTAATAATTTAACAAATTTAGTAAATAAATTAATAATTTAATCAATTTAATCCCTAAAATAGTTTAAACTGATTAATTTAGCCAATTTTTTTACCCACTTTAGCTATTTAAGCCACTTTTTTTTTAATTTTATAACAATTTTTTTCAAATAATTTTAAACTGTTTAAATATATTTTAAAACATTTTTAAACTGTTTTTTTTTCAAAATAAAAATTATCAGTTTTTAACAAACTTTAAAAATTCTGAGTTTTTTCAAAGTAAAAAATTCTGAGTTTTTAAAGAGTCAAAACTTTTAAAATGTACTCCCAATAATTTTAAAAAAATGAATTATTAAAGAAAACGTGTTTTAAAAAAATGGAATAAAAAAACTATTTTTTAAAGTTTATATGTAAAAAATAATTATTTTTAACTGGTTTTTTTTAAACTGTGTTTTAATGTTTATTTGTAAAAAATGGCTTTTGTTAAAAAAATGATTTTTTTTTCAGATTTAAAAAACAGTTTTTAGAGTTTTTTTTTTAACAGTTTTTTAAAAATGATTTTTTTTTCAAATTTAAAAACAGTTTGCAAAGTTTTTTTTAAACAGCTTTTTTTTTCAAAAAAAATGACATTTTCGTTTTTTGAATTTTGAAAAAAAACAGCTTTTTTTAAACAATTATTTTTATAAAAAAAAATCATTTTTTACGGATATACTTTAAAAAACAGTTTTTTATCCCATTTTTTCAAAACATAGTTTCTTTAAAAACTCATTTTTTTATTATTTGGGGTACATTTTAAAAGTTTTTGACTCCTTAAAAACTCTAAATTTTTTATTTTGGAAAAAAAACAGTTTATAACTGTTTTGAATATATTTAAACAGTTTAAAATTGTTTGAAAAAAAAGAGTTATAATTTTATTTTATTTTAAAGCGGCTTAAATTAGCTAAAGTGGCTTTATTAAATAGTTTAAGCTATTTTATGGACTAAATTGGCAAAATTATTAGTTTAGGGACTAAATTGGCCAAATACTAACAACTAAATTGGACAAATTATTAGGGGTCAAATGTCAAAAGTCCCTCAAACATTTTTTAATACGCATTTAGTCCAAGCATTTTATTTTGTACCAAAAAGTCTCTTATTCTCTTACTTGTAAAGGTTCGCGCCAACGACATGGTAAAGGACTTTCTGAAGGCTTGAACTAAACGTGTATTAAAAAATGTTCGAGGGACTATTGGGTATATGCCCCAATTATTAGTTCAAATACTAAAATTTTCAAATTATTAGGTTAAGGACAAAATTGACCAATTTTTTATAGTTTATGGGCCATAAGGGTTGTTTACTCTAAAAAAAATGCAACTATGAAACTCAATAACAGCTCAACAAGCAAGTAGCAAACTATAAAATAAGAGTCATTTTACCAAACACAATCAATACGAGTACTACATGTAAGTGAGTCACACCCAATGAATCAGAAATGAGAGTCGATCTAAAATTATTGATAAAATAAATACATTGTCTAACATTTTGTTGAAAAAATAAATACATTCTCTAGCAAAAAGGTTCCCCACTCGTATGTTAAAATACACGGAAGATATATTTAAAAAATATTTGTACATTTTTTGCACACCCATTTTAGACACGAGTGATATTAAAGGGACCACTTGAATTTACAATTGACATCATTAAATGATTTAAAATAATTGTATATTTTGTTTTAAAATGTTGTGCAATGGTATCGACTATAAATTTCATATGTACATTTAACACCACCCTTTAAACATCCATATAAGCCTCGTCTATCCCTCTCTCTCTTCACTTCCTTTTGTAATACCCCGTATTTTTGGCTATATTTATTTTTGGGATTGATTAATTAAATGCGTATTAATTGGAAATTAATCCGGGTTATAAATACTAATAAAATGTGAATTGGTATTTGATTATGTGCATATATGATTATATATGTATTTGGTATTATAAAATTTGTCGTGGGATTTATATACGACATTTTAGAAATTTTGTTGAGACGCGTGGGACCGCCGCGTCACGGTATAATATTTTGATAATAAAAGTGAATTTAAAATCTATAATCCGTATGGTCTTTTTGAGTGCGCCAACGCGTCCGGAAGGGTCGAGATAGTCAGAAAACACTAGCCGGGGGTATAGTTTGGGTCCCGGGGTATTTTTAGGCCATACCGGTAACTTAAAGGGTATTTTGGTAATTTTACATTTTGAGGAATTAAAAGTGACGAAAATTGGTTAATTAAATCTGATGTGGATATTGACCCACTAAGCCCATAACCAACCCATATTAACCCTTTAAGCTATGGAGGCTAATATTAGGTTTACAATCTTCCCAAAATCAAACCCGAGCCACCTTGAGCCACCATTGGAGAAGGAACTTAGAGGGAGAGGAAACTCTGCAGAATTCTCACCAAACCTACACCAAAGTCAGAAATCAAACCAAGGCAAGTGGTTTAATTATGTTTAATTTCAGCAAATGTTCTTTCCATGTTCGAAAATTCGGATTTTTGGTTTGTTCTTGATAAATATGAAAACCCATGTAGTTTAGATCATAGAACTTGAGAAATTGTGTAGAGAATTGCATGTAGAATAGTTTGGAGACGATTAATCTGATGTTAATACATGATTGGGTGAAAGAAAAACGAATTAAATTCTGGAATTTGATGTTGATATATATCTAGGGTTCATGTTCTTGATGATATTGGGGAAAAGTATAAAATCTTGGGATTTAATGATGTTTAGGATGCCTTATTGCCTTAAAAGACGTTAGTTTATGACCTAAGCATGTTTTAGTATGATTAGAGGACTTAAATCATTGTTAGAATGAACTTTGAAGAAGGATTAAAGTGATAAAAATGGTGAAAAACGAGATGGGAAAAATCTGGGCCGAAACTGGTAGCTCGTTAGAAGCAGCCCCCAGGTCGTTCGAACAAACTCGTTCGAACGAGCTTCTAACGAAGCTGACCAGTCGTTACTAACGAGAAGGGATCTCGTTCGATATCTCGTTCGAACGAGATATCGTTAGAAGGAACAGTTCGTTCGAACGAACTGGGATCTCGTTCGAATAGCCTCGTTCGAACGAGACTTCTAACGAGCTGACAGTCCAAACTCGTTCGAACACTCGTTCGAACGAGACTTCTAACGAGTTGACAGTTTGGTCCTTTTTGAACTGTTTTGGATTTTTAGAGTCCCGTAAACTTGTTCGAGGATATAGATGACCTTCCTTTATTGATGTGAGGATAGATTGGGACTTTTGGGTTATTGAGAGGAGTAAATTATATACTAGAGTTATATTCAATGAACCGTTTGGGTTGAGACGTGAGTGTCTACTACGATGTGAGGATGAATTATAATGCGTATGATTATAAATCGGATTAGTATAAATTGTGATAATTATAGTTAGTACGAGAGTGCAATATGTACTACGATTAAAATACGGTATTACTAAGATGTGTGTTTACTTAGTATTGGTATATGAATTGTGTGTATGACATACCTACCATACTTGCTATCACGGGAGGTTGCGTTCGCTTAGGACCCTCTAATCCTTGTGTGCCTACGGGGGGGATATAGACTGGTACCTCGATGAACATAGGTCATAGAAAGACTTATTGTGATATTAATAAGTCCGCTGATCATGGGAGCGTAGGTATGTGCGTGACCCATGTGATGGTGACTGTGTTCGCCTCCATTATTTGTGATGTTATCGGTAAACTATTCCTGAGAGATTCGGAATATGTAATCCTTATGTACGTGATGTACCGGGATGGATAGCAGAGTATGTGTGCACTACAGCTTAGATTGCGGGGTGCTTGTATTGTATAATTATGATGTGAATAATATACATTTAATTAATGGAAATCCTCCTGTTAATATTGTGAACCTATTACGGTATTGTTTCGAGTTATATAATGAGTTAATTGATACTTATATATATGGCATATTTCGTAACTGAATTTACATTAAACCCTTTTTAATTACGAGCGTTATTATGTTAATGGAACCGAGTATTATGGGTAGAACCTTTGGCAGTCTAGCTAGATACGTTGTCACTTAGCTAGTAGTATGGGTAGATATAGATGGGTACTTACGTTAGGAGTGCACAGTTAGACTAGAGGTGAGAATATAATGTGAGTGCACGTCCTAACATGTACTTTGCATTTAATGTTTTAAATGTTTTTAAAGCACTTGCAGGTTTTTAAAATATAACTCCACATTCGGGCTCTGACCCGTTTGCTTTTCAAATCTTTTTCTTTGTAAAACCATTTTAGGTGCCCAGCCACAAGGACACCAAGCATAGGTACTCATTCAGGTGACGAGCTGTAGCTGCTTGTGGAAGCTACAGGGATTTGCATGTAGACGCTTCTATCTCTTTGGATTCCAGAGTCACTATCTATCAGTTGTAGGGCATGTTGCCCATTTCTTTAGAGACATCTTTTACATTTCAGTTTTCAGACTTTAGCATGTATTGTTTCAGTTTATTTATTCCAGTTATGGGTTTGTAGTGAGGGGTTTCCTCCAGACTTTATTTACGCTATGTGATGATTATTCATTTTACTTCAGTATCGTGAATGGTGTTATTTATTTCTTCTTTTCACTTGTTGCATGTTAATCAGACTTTAATTAAAATTTGACAACTTGCTTTTTAAATACTAGGTGGTTAGTAATAATAAAATGTTTCGACAGTGATGCTATTAACTGAGCCAACTTGGCATTTTGAATTAATTTTATAAAGGAGTAGCTACCCGGTATTTAATTAGTCGGGGTGTCACAGGTGGTATCAGAGCATCAGGTTCTAGTGTCCTTTAGGATCTGTACGGCTATTATGTTTCCGCTACGTTTCTTTGATATAGAGCCCTATATTTTAGGACTATTGTACTCTTTTTGTGTATGCTTCGTTCTTCAGCTTTATTAAGTTTATAACAGCGAACTTATAAACTTTGTTCTTATTTCAGATGCCTCCACGACGTGCACGACGAGTTCCCAGGGATGCTACGCCCGAACCACAGCCCGCTCCAGTACAGGGTATGATGAACGCCGCTGAGGTTGCTGCTATAGTAGCCCAAGCGGTAAATGCCGCGATTGCCGTGATTCAGCAGGCGCCACCTCAGGCGCCGGTTGCCGCGCCAATACAGGTTAATGCATTCCCGTCTGATTGGGAGCGTGTACGTGACGCTTTTCAGAAAGCGCATCCGCCAGAGTTTGCGGGTAGCTCAGATGTAGTAGTCTCGAGCCAATGGAAGAAGGACATGCAGAGGCATTTGAGGATGCATGAGTGCACTGATATTCAGAAACAGGTGCTAGCTACTTTCAAGCTAGTGGGATCTGCATTACAGTGGTGGGAGTCTATTACCACCGCGGAGAAGAGGGATACCCTCACGATTCAGGAGTTCTGGGTGCGGTTTGACCGCAAGTACTTTCCGTCCGCAGTTCATACAGAGATGAGGAGGAAGCTGATGAGTTTGAAGCAGGAGGGCAAGACAGTGGCCGAGTATGAGGCCGAGTTCACTAACCTGTTGAATATCGTTCCAGACGAGATTCCAACAGAGAAGAAGAAGATAGAGAAGTTCACCGATGGGTTGAATTGGAGGATCCGTCAGCATCTGCTAGCGAACCTATCGTTGGCCACGTATTCTGATGTGGTTAACGCGGCATTATTGCACTGCCAGGACCACCGTTTTCATATGGCCGAGGGCAAGCGGTCGGGGGAGTCTAGCCATCAGGGCAGGACTGGAGGACATGGTGCCAGCGGGGCACAAACCGGTCAGGGGCAGAGACAGAATGAGCTGGGTACCCAGCAGGGGGATAATAAGAGGTTCCGGTCAGGGAACTACAGGCAGGGACAGGGAGGTTTCCGTCAGGGCCATCAGGGTCCAAACGGCCATCAGGGCCAACAGGGGCAGAATGGGCAGCAGTTTCATCAGGGCCAGCAGGGCCAAGGGAGGAATGGTAACGGCCACCAGGGCCGGGGACAACAGGGGCAGAGGGGAGGGAACTTCCCAGGGAAGTGCTTTACTTGTGGCAAGACTGGCCATAAGAAGCAGGATTGTCCTGATAGGGGTAGGGCCCCACAGCAGCAGCAGCAGGGTGCTCGCCAGGAGTCACAGAGGCCTATGTTTCCCGCCGCTCTTCCCGCACCGCCGCAGATGGCAGCATTGCCACCCATTCCGACAGTCCCAGCTCAGCAAGGGCAGCTACAGTATGGACGTGTCTACAACGTTCACCAGGCTGCAGTTCCTCAGGCACCGCCCGCGATCGAGGGTACGTTTCCTATCCATGGCACTATGGGTCGGGTGTTATTTGATACGGGTGCTACACACTGTTTTATAGCTACACACTTCGCGAAAGCTTTAGGGTTGTTAGCTACGGCAGAGAGCACAGTGACGTGTGTCGACTCACCATTAGGGAGTGGGTCACTTATTTTCTTTATATGCCGGGGAGTGGGGGTAGAGGTTGGTGGTTTGGTATTGCCTGCAGACATGTTAGTGTTAGACATGCATGTTCACGATGTGATCATCGGTATGGATTGGCTCGTAGCATATAGGGCTATGATTGATTGCTTCAGCGGGAGCATTGTTTTTGTCATTCCGGGGCAAGAGATGTTTGTAGTGGCGATGCCTCGCCCAGAGGGATGATCGACCGCTCATCTGTATTACATAGAGGAGGATACCTCTAAGGAGGTTATTATTCCTTTAGATTCGATCCCGGTTGTCAGGGAGTATTCAGACGTGTTTCAGGAGATACCAGGCTTGTCACCCAGTCGAGAGATAGACTTCGTTATAGATTTGCTACCGGGCACGAGACCTATAGCACGCGCACCGTACCGTATGACTCCAGCTGAGATGAGCGAGCTACGGGATCAGATAGAGCAGCTGTTGGGACAAGGCTTTATTCGCAGGAGTACCTCACCTTGGGGCGCTCCAGTTTTATTTGTGAAGAAGAGGGACGGTTCACTGAGATTGTGTGTGGACTACCGAGAGTTGAATAAGGTCACGATACGGAATAAGTATCCGTTGCCTCGAATCGATGACTTATTCGACCAGTTGAGGGGAGCTTCTTTCTTCTCGAAGATTGACTTGAGGTCGGGATACCATCAGTTGCGTATCAGGGAGGAGGATGTCTCGAAGACTGCGTTCTTGTCGAGATATGGTTCTTACGAGTTTCGGGTTATGCCCTTCGGCTTGACCAACGCTCCAGCAGTGTTTATGGACTTGATGAACAGAGTGTTCAGGGATTTCCTAGATCAGTTTGTCATTGTCTTCATTGATGATATACTGGTTTACTCTCAGACGGAGGAGGAGCACGCCGAGCATTTGAGGCAGGTTTTGCAGACACTTCGTCAGAACGAGTTGTATGCAAAATATGAGAAGTGCGGGTTTTGGCTGAAAGAAGTCCAGTTTTTGGGGCATATCATTTCCGACCGGGGAATATCGGTTGATCCGGGGAAGGTGTCAGCGGTGAGGGAGTGGGGACAGCCCACGACACCAACGGAGATTCGTAGTTTCTTGGGTTTAGCAGGATACTACAGGAGGTTTATTCGGGGTTTCTCAGAGATAGCAGGTCCTTTGACACACCTTACTCGTAAGGGTGTGCCATACATCTGGAGTGATGCCTGTCAGTTGGCATTCGATGAATTGAAGGACAAATTGACCTCAGCACCTGTGTTAGCATTGCCGAGACCGGGAGTTTAGTATTTGGTTTACACCGACGCGTCTTTGCAAGGGCTTGGAGGTGTATTGCAGCAGGAGAGACAGGCCATAGCTTATGCTTCCCGTAAGCTTAAGCCTCATGAGAAGAATTACCCCACGCATGATTTGGAGTTGGCAGCAGTGGTATTTGCCTTACGGATTTGGAGGCACTATCTTTTGGGGGAGAAGTTTCAGCTGTTCACGGACCACAAGTCACTACAGTATCTGTTCACGCAGAAGGAATTGAATATGCGGTAGCGTAAGTGGCTTGAATTTGTGAAGGACTACCAGTTCGACATCCAGTATCACCCGGGTAAGGCTAACGTGGTAGCAGACGCGTTGAGCCGCAGGCCAGCAGATGAGGTGGCAGAGGTGTGGAAGGCGAAGTGGAAGGAATTGGGACACCAGGATGCAGTGGCCCGATCTTTCATGTCTGTGATGACCGTTACACCGCAGATTATCACGAGGATAGTACGGGCACAGGCTAATGACCCGTTCTGTCAGGAGCAAATAGTTCGATTGCTAGCAGAGGGAGCCGAATCCTATACCGTTAGCTCAGACGGGGGATTACGCTTCAATGGGAGATTGGTAGTCCCGAAAGGAGATGAATTGCGACACGATGTTATGGCAGAGTCGCACGGCTCACGGTTCGCGGTACATCCCGGAAGGGACAAAATGTACCAAGACATGAGACGGCAATATTGGTGGAGCGGTATGAAGAGAGATATCGCTGAGTTTGTCTCGAAATGCGCCACTTGTCAGCTTGTAAAAGTGGATCATCAGAGACCAGCAGGATTGCTACAGCCGTTGGAGGTTCCGGTGTGGATGTGGGAGAGCATATCCATGGATTTTGTCACGGGGTTGCCTACGTCGCAGAGGGGTCACGACTCCGTTTGGGTAATTGTGGACAGGTTGTCCAAGGTCGCTCACTTCTTACCCGTAAGGACTGACTACACTACGGGACAGTATGCCCAGCTCTTCATTTCAGAGATTGTGAGACTTCCCGCTGTGCCCCTAAATATCGTGTCTGACAGAGACAAGATATTTGTTTCGAGGTTTTGGGAGAGTTTCCAGGAGGCCATGGGCACGGAATTGCGGTTGAGTACGGCTTATCATCCGCAGACCGATGGGCAGACAGAGCGCACCAATCAGATGTTGGAGGACATGCTACGCATATGCATTATTGACTTCGGGGGTGGATGGGAGCAGTATCTTCCACTGGTAGAGTTTGCTTACAACAACTCCTATCAGTTCACGATTGGCATGGCTCCGTTTGAGGCCTTGTACGGTAGGCCTTGTCGTTCCCCAGCATGTTGGTTGGAGGTGGGGGACAACAAACTACTTGGGCCGGAAGTGATTCAGGATACTTCGGCAAGGATTGAGTTGATTCGGAGTCGAATTCGGGTAGCTCAAGACAGGCAGAAGAGTTATGCTGATGCGAAGAGGTTTTTCAGGGAGTTCCAAGTGGGGGACCAGGTTTTGCTCAGGGTTTCTCCGATGAAGGGGATTATGCGATTCGGGAAGAAGGGGAAGTTGGCACCGAGGTATGTTGGGCCGTTTCCTATTATTGAGCGGATCGGACCCGTTGCGTATAGACTTGGACTACGGGAGCACTTGCATCGGATTCACGACGTGTTCCATATTTCCTCGCTGAGGAAATACCTTAGAGATGATTTGGCTCATTCTCACATTGCTGTGGAGGACATCGATCTCCAGCCGGATAGCTCCTACAAGGAGGGGCCAATTGCTATTTGGACCGAAGCGAGAGGAAACTGCGGTCAAAGATAGTCCCGTTAGTGCGTGTTCAGTGGCGACATCACAATGTCGAGGAGTCCACATGGGAGCGCGAGGATGAGATGCGCGAGCGTTATCCAGAGCTTTTTTTAGCAGGTACTTTCTAGTTTCGAATTTCGGGACGAAATTCAGTTATTAGGGGGGAAGTATGTAATATCCCGTATTTTTGGCTATATTTATTTTTGGGATTAATTAATTAAATGCGTATTAATTGGAAATTAATCCGGGTTATAAATACTAATAAAATGCGAATTGGTATTTGATTATGTGCATATATGATTATATATGTATTTGGTATTATAAAATTTGTCGTAGAATTTATATACGACATTTTAGAAATTTTGTTGAGACGCGTGGGAAGCGTCATGGTATAATATTTTGATAATAAAAGTGAATTTAAAATCTATAATTCGTATGGTCGTTTTGAGTGCGCCAACGCGTCCGGAAGGGTCGAGATAGTCAGAAAACACTAGCCGGGGGTATAGTTTGGGTCCCGGGGTATTTTTAGGCCATACCGGTAACTTAAAGGGTATTTTGGTAATTTTACATTTTGAGGAATTAAAAGTGAGGAAAATTGGTTAATTAAATCTGATGTGGATATTGACCCACTAAGCCCATAACCAACCCATATTAACCCTTTAAGCTACGGAGGCTAATATTAGGTTTACAATCTTCCCCAAATCAAACCCTAGCCACCTTGAGCCACCATTGGAGAAGGAACTTAGAGGGAGAGGAAACTCTGCAGAATTCTCACCAAACCTACACCAAAGTCAGAAATCAAACCAAGGCAAGTGGTTTAATTATGTTTAATTTCAGCAAATGTTCTTTCCATGTTAGAAAATTCGGATTTTTGGTTTGTTCTTGATAAATATGAAAACCCATGTAGTTTAGATCATAGAACTTGAGAAATTGTGTAGAGAATTGCATGTAGAATAGTTTGGAGACGATTAATCTGATGTTAATACATGATTGGGTGAAAGAAAAACGAATTAAATTCTGGAATTTGATGTTGATATATATCTAGGGTTCATGTTCTTGATGATATTGGGGAAAAGTATAAAATCTTGGGATTTAATGATGTTTAGGATGCCTTATTGCCTTAAAAGACGTTAGTTTATGACCTAAGCATGTTTTAGTATGATTAGAGGACTTAAATCATTGTTAGAATGAACTTTGAAGAAGGATTAAAGTGATAAAAATGGTGAAAAACGAGATGGGAAAAATCTGGGCCGAAACTGGTAGCTCGTTAGAAGCAGCCCCGAGGTCGTTCGAACAAACTCGTTCGAACGAGCTTCTAACGAAGCTGACCAGTCGTTACTAACGAGAAGGGATCTCGTTCGATATCTCGTTCGAACGAGATATCGTTAGAAGGAACAGTTCGTTTGAACGAACTGGAATCTCGTTCGAACAGCCTCGTTCGAACGAGACTTCTAACGAGCTGACAGTCCAAACTCGTTCGAACACTCGTTCGAACGAGACTTCTAACGAGTTGACAGTTTGGTCCTTTTTGGACTGTTTTGGATTTTTAGAGTCCCGTAAACTTGTTCGAGGATATAGATGACCTTCCTTTATTGATGTGAGGATAGATTGGGACTTTTGGGTTATTGATAGGAGTAAATTATATACTAGAGTTATATTCAATGAACCGTTTGGGTTGAGACGTGAGTGTCTACTACGATGTGAGGATGAATTATAACGCGTATGATTATAAATCGGATTAGTATAAATTGTGATAATTATAGTTAGTACGAGAGTGCAATATGTACTACGATTAAAATACGGTATTACTAAGATGTGTGTTTACTTAGTATTGGTATATGAATTGTGTGTATGACATACCTACCATACTTGCTATCACGGGAGGTTGCGTTCGCTTAGGACCCTCTAATCCTTGTGTGCCTACGGGGGGGATATAGACTGGTACCTCGATGAACATAGGTCATAGAAAGACTTATTGTGATATTAATAAGTCCGCTGATCATGGGAGCGTAGGTATGTGCGTGACCCATGTGATGGTGACTGTGTTCGCCTCCATTATTTGTGATGTTATCGGTAAACTATTCCTGAGAGATTCGGAATATGTAATCCTTATGTACGTGATGTACCGGGATGGATAGCAGAGTATGTGTGCACTACAGCTTAGATTGCGGGGTGCTTGTATTGTATAATTATGATGTGAATAATATACATTTAATTAATGGAAATCCTCCTGTTAATATTGTGAACCTATTACGGTATTGTTTCGAGTTATATAATGAGTTAATTGATACTTATATATATGGCATATTTCGTAACTGAATTTACATTAAACCCTTTTTAATTACGAGCGTTATTATGTTAATGGAACCGAGTATTATGGGTAGAACCTTTGGCAGTCTAGCTAGATACGTTGTCACTTAGCTAGTAGTATGGGTAGATATAGATGGGTACTTACGTTAGGAGTGCACAGTTAGACTAGAGGTGAGAATATAATGTGAGTGCACGTCCTAACATGTACTTTGCATTTAATGTTTTAAATGTTTTTAAAGCACTTGCAGGTTTTTAAAATATAACTCCACATTCGGGCTCTGACCCGTTTGCTTTTCAAATCTTTTTCTTTGTAAAACCATTTTAGGTGCCCAGCCACAAGGACACCAAGCATAGGTACTCATTCAGGTGACGAGCTGTAGCTGCTTGTGGAAGCTACAGGGATTTGCATGTAGACGCTTCTATCTCTTTGGATTCCAGAGTCACTATCTATCAGTTGTAGGGCATGTTGCCCATTTCTTTAGAGACATCTTTTACATTTCAGTTTTCAGACTTTAGCATGTATTGTTTCAGTTTATTTATTCCAGTTATGGGTTTGTAGTGAGGGGTTTCCTCCAGACTTTATTTACGCTATGTGATGATTATTCATTTTACTTCAGTATGGTGAATAGTGTTATTTATTTCTTCTTTTCACTTGTTGCATGTTAATCAGACTTTAATTAAAATTTGACAACTTGCTTTTTAAATACTAGGTGGTTAGTAATAATAAAATGTTTCGACAGTGTTGCTATTAACTGAGCCAACTTGGCATTTTGAATTAATTTTATAAAGGAGTAGCTACCCGGTATTTAATTAGTCGGGGTGTCACACCTTTCTTCTCTATCTTCTCTGAATATATCTCAATCGGCCTCCCCTATCCACCACTATGTGGAGCCTTGAGTAAGAAACGTGTTTGCATAATAGTGGTTTGTAAATTTTTACACAAAACATTAGAAGATACCGCTGGAGCAAAAAAATGGTTGTGTAAAATTTGTGTAACATCAAACGGGTTTTGTGAATAAAAAAAGAGTGTTAAACCTATGAACAAAGTGTAATACCCCGTATTTTTAATGATTTTAATTATGGATTTAATTGATTTAAATATTGAAAAATTAATTTATAATTAATCTTAATTTAATTAGATAATTATTAGCGCGACGAGAGTTAGTATTTATTGATGTGAATTATGTTAAATATTACTGAGTGAGTGAAGTAATATGTGATTATGAATTTATTAAAATAGTCGCGAGTGAAAAATACAACAATTATTGTAATTAAGTTGGGTTGCGCGTGTTAATCGTGTCGAGACGCAATTTAATGGAATAAAATGTAATTTATTTTTACGTCATCCTTATGGTCATTTTGAGTGCGTCAAAGTGTCCGAAAGGGTCAAGATAGTCAGAAAAGTCTACCTGGGAGTTTAGTTTGGGTCCCGAGAAAATTTTAGGCCAAACCGACACCCCGGATGGGTATTTTAGTCATTTTAATATTTAGAGTAATTAAACCTACGAATTTCATAAACCTATATCAGCTGCTAGGATTAGGCATAGGAGTTCCTATCAATTGACGTGTTATAATTATTGTGAAAATTACAGTACCTCGGTATTAGACTCCTCCACATTTATCATTGATTCATTCAAAGACATTTATATCAGTAAGGGCATGTCCCCCATTCTTATTTAGAGATTGTGGTTTCGGTCATTTATTTATATTTCAGACGCTGGGATTTATTTCATTTCAGACTATTGTATTTGGGATTTTACTGGGAGTGTTCACTCCAGACTCAGTTTATTTTTGTATGACATTTTAATTCCTATGAGATTATTTATTGGATGGTGATGCTTAGTTAATCACTTAATTGGTTGCACGTTAATTCAAAAGATAAAATTTTGACATCCGTTTTTTTTTAAATTACTAGGTGGTTAGAAGTTAATGCAAAAAAAGTTTTCGACAGTGATACTAAGAATGAACCAACTGGATATTCTGATTTAATTTAATAAAGGATTGATCAACCGATATATAATTAGGCGGGGGTGTCACACAAAGCAAAACCAGTTTCAAATAGCATTGTATACCACAATTTTGGCATAATCTCCATCTCCCTCTTCCATGGATTCAAGAACTCTTTCATTTCAGATTAATCAATTAGCTCTTCAATTATAAAATTTTTAATCTTCTTTTTTTAGTTCAAATTAAAATGCCAAAGGGCTATTGAATAGGAGTATTAAAAAAAACTTCGTTGACTTTTTAATATCTTAAATGGTGTTGAGGAGCCTTAACTTATCTCCATTGTTATTAGTGAAGTTGAAAAATAATCAAATAAAACTTTAAATCAGGTGTACAGTGGTCTTTTTTATATAAAAATATTATGGAACCCAATATTTTTTACGTAGGTAGTTTAAAACCCATTTATCCGGTCGATTTCCTATTAGTGATTTCTTGAAACTCAATATCTTCCCTTGGTTGTTATAAAAAATGTTAAGTGTTTAGACTTTTTTTTATCATTCTTTAGTTCTTATTTGACTGTGTAAAGATAGCACCGACAATAGGGTGAGTTGGCCGGAATGTGGACGGGTCGAATATGGGTTGAGTCAGTTTTGGGCGGGCCAAACATAGGCTGATGAAACCGTTGGGTCGGGTTGGATCGGGTTAACCCGTTTTTAATCAATAACTAAACGTTACTTTTTTCGAGTGCTAATGTAAACCCATTTTCTTATTTGCTTGAAGAAGATGGGAGAGAAAATAGCGTTTCTATTGTAACAGAAGAATAGGCTTAATATCCTTCGACTGAATGATGTGTAAAGTAATAATTATAGAATGAAAAATTAGACAGTAAAATAAATGGATGAAACCGGTTATAGCCGGTATGCACCACAAATCAGACGCCGACAAAAATTTTAATATCTCAGATAAAGCATATACCCCATTAACTGTTATGACATGTGAGACAAAACAAAAATATTATATTCCCATTAACTGTTATCTTTTTTTCTGGTAGAAACCCATTAACTATTATCACATTATCACATTTGAGAACAAAACAAAAGCCAACAAAACTTATAAACTTCCAAAACAGTGATACCCATCTCAGCCATAGCAAAAAAAAAAATACAAAGTTACAAAATACTACACAAATAAATAAAAATATTGTCAGTATACTTAATACAACCATAACTAAATTTAAAAATTAAGTGAGTAATTGTTTTGTCCATTTACATTTGAACTTTGATCAATTCTCATTTGAATTCCATCGTTCCTCTCTTTGAGGCCATTCCGAAATGGATAATATAAATCCTGAAATAATATTTAATCCATTATTAGAATTTGACAAAACTAATTAAATAAAAATTCGTTTTGTAAAGCCTCGAATTACTTGCATAAATACGTCACAAGTTAAAAATACTTACCCTTTTCATTTTTTATATACTTGTTTTAATCTACATATTCTATATATAAAAAAAAAGTACTTTTGCAAAAAGAATATAGTTTATTAACTCGTATAAAAGGCCTAAAATTTATTATTTAAATAAATACATAAATGAGATGAACCAAATTATAATTTACTGTGATGAGTGTTAGTGATGATAAGTGTTCTCCCTTTATATGCTTGCTTGATAATGGTTTATGGTGTTTCATAAAAAAAATTACTAATGCAGTTGAAGATACTCAAAAGGTAAAAAAACATTGAAAATAATCCAATTAATTGTAATTCCATGTTGTAATTGGTTCGCGCCAGCGGCAACGGATACATGCGTGTGACACGTGTTGTGAAACCCCGCCTAATTAATTACCGGGTAATCAGTCCTTAATTAATTAATTTCAGAATATCAAGTTGGTTTAGATAATGCATCACTGTCGAGAACTCAAATTTTATTTTAATAAATCTAACCACCTAGTATTTAAAAAGGGTGATGTCCAAATTTTATCTTGTCATTAATTACTACTAAAAGAATACCAATAAATACCATACATCACAGTAACATGAGTAAAGTCTGACTGCAGTAAAATAAATGTCTGGAGTAAACATCCCCAGGTACAATCTCATACGATAAATCCAATAAAAGAAATCAAACCTAAAGGAAAATTTAAAACGACAAAATCTCTGAAAGTAAACATACGTAAGGACGACATGTCCAACAAAATGAATAAATGAAAAGGAAATAATGAGCTGAGTCGTCTACTAGCAATAATCCTGCAGCTTTGACAACAGCTACAGCACGACAACTGAAAAGGGTCTCCTAAAGCTGGTGTCCCTGTGGCTGGGCACCTAAAATAATGGAGCAATAGAAAGGTCTACAGAAAAACGGTTCAGAGCCCGAGTTGAAAATAGTTTAAAATAGCAAGTGCTTAACTTAATTCAATTAGCACAATTACTAATCAAGTTAACTTAGCGTACTCGCCCCTCGATCTTGTGTGCACGTCTAACGAGCCTTACTACCCATACTAGTCACGATACCCTGACTGACTACTAAGTGTATAAAATGATGTTTGAAAGTCTCCCTAAATAACTCAAAACCGACGTACTTATGATTTCGATATAGAATTAGGATTTCTTTAGGATTTCTTTAGTTTATTCTCGATATAGAATTATTTTATCATAACATTTTTGACAAACCAAATTATAATTTCACTCACAAATCTCTTGGAAATATATTTGGGACTTTTATCGCATATTTAGAATATTCAAAATGCCACATACTAAAAAAATGGGTTGCACAAGTCAACTTCTTTAAATCCTTGACTTGACTGATCCTTTTATCAAAATGTTGGCTTATTAGATCTGCCCTCACATACGACGGTGAGAATAGCCACAGGCGACGGTGTGCTTCATTGCTGAAAATCCTTTTTTCGCCGCTAGCTTGTTCACAGTCGACGAGTGTGGGGCTGCTGCAGATAGTCGTTTAGAGCAATTAATGTTATCCAACAGTTGCTTTTCAAAAAATAATATATATATAAGCCTCTCTTTCTCTCTCAGCATTGAAAAAACATAAACAAGAGCTTTCAAATTGATATACACAAAAGTACACTTATACGCCATCGTTTATCATTTGTGCACTCCATTTGATATTTATCAATTTCTTTTAAGACAATCAAATCATTTATTTTATCTCAATTTTCTTCTCATCTAAAAGCTTTCATTCATTTACTCTCTTCAACTCATTTATTGCATTCAAAGTTATTGATTCTTGTGTTAAACACGCATTCAATCCATTATATAGTCAATATTATGTTGGAATATTTCTGTGATGGGCTTAGCCAATTGGGAGCCCAATAATTATATTTATACTAAACATATTACAATTCTAGAAGGTTCTAAAGACTACAAAACTAAGTGTACACAACTAAGGCCCAATACAAGGACACAATATAAAGGGAAAAATACTAAAATAACAAAATCCAACACTCCCCTCAAGCTGGAGCGAAGATATCAATAAAACCCAACTTAACAATGGAAGATCGAAGAAGAGAGCCCAATTATCATGGTGAAAAAATCTGCCATCTGATCCATAGAAGGAACAAAAGTTGGACGAATGATGTCGAACCTCACCTTTTTTCGGATAAAATGAATATCAACATCCATGTGCTTTGTCTTTTCATGAAGCACGGAATCAGATGCAAGTATAATAGCAGACTTATTATCGCAAAATAACTTCGATAATTCTTTTTTCATAAAACCCAACTCCCCTAAAACTGATCGAAGCCATAAAGTCTCTCATGTCCCCTGAGCCATCGCACGGTACTCGGCCTCTACTGAAGAAGATGTAACCACCGCCTGCTTTTGCCCATCCATGAGATGAAGTGAGAACCATAGAATGTATAAAAGCCCGAAGTGGAACGTTTATCTGTCTTCGAACCCGCATAGTCACATCAGTAAAACATGAGAGACCTGTCTGCCTAACTCCCTGAGGAATAAAATAACTCAAGTCCTGGACACGACTTGAGATTTCTCAAAATGTAGTAAATAACATCCAAGTGTACGGTGCATGAAGTATGCATAAACTGGCTAACCATACTCGCAACAAATGTTAAATTCGGTCGCATTTTGATTAAGTAACTAAGACCAACCAATCTCTGATAAACTAAAGGATCGGTAATCAAATCACCAGTCTCGACCAAATTAGGTTAGGGTCCATAGGGGTAGAAGTCAAATGACAACCTAGCATCCTGGTATATTAAAGAATATCCAAAGTGTACTTACGCTGGGATAAAGAAACCACACGTTTAGACCGAGCCACCTCAATCCCAAGAAAAATAACGAAGAGGACTTAAGTCCTTCACATCAAACACCTTCCATATATCCATCTTCGCTCGTGCAATCCCATCGACATTATCACCCGTAATAATAATATCATCAACATAAACCAACAAAATAATGCATCTACCAACGGGCCGACGACGAATAAGTCGCGTATGATTGGAATGGCACTGTGTAAACCCCATGGATATAACAACCTCACTAAATCTAGTGAACTATGCCCAAGGTGATTGCTTAAAGCCATAAAGAGACTTCCGAAAATGACACTATTTTCCAATAAACTTCCCCTGAGCCTGAAAACCCAAATGAGGGTCCATATAGATGGTCTTGGAGATATCCCCGTGTAGAAAGGCATTCTTGACGTCTAACTAGTGTACAAGCAAAGAGTGGGAAGGCACAAGAGAGATCAATAATCGTACAGAAGTAAGCTTGGCCATCAGGACAAATGTAGAACCAAAATCCTTCCCAGGAATTTTTGTAAATCCCTTAGCCACCAACCTTGCCTTATAGCGATCAATAGAGCACCATCTAAATGTTTGACATTGAAGACCCATTTACATCCAACGATCTTCTTCCCAAGAGGTAAAGAAACAAGCTCCCATGTACCATTTCGGTCCAAAGCATCCATTCTCACTTTCATTGCCTCCACCCATTTAGGATTTTGGAGAGCCTCGACCACTGATCGAAGAATGGAGATGGAGTCAAGCAATATGGATCTGAAAGACTATTATAGGTTAGATATTGGAAATGGAATGATTAGAATTACCAACAACATACAGTGAAGGGGGAGGCCTAATACGAGAAGGATAACGAAAAGAAATATCAAAATTAATAGGTTATAAAGAGGACGGAATACCTGAGTCTGGAGAAGGAGGTGGCAAAGGCACCCGAGGGCGACAAGAGTAACTTGTGAGGATGGTTCAGAAGGTGTGGGAGGAGGAACCTCATCAAATATAGGAATAGAGTGGGCAGGTAATGATGCCTTGCTCTTGTGAGAAGGTGAGTCAATCATATCCTCAACAAATGTAGAGTCAGGAGCCTGCAAAGTACTGACCACCCAATAGAAAGGGACATTCTCATGAAATGTAATATCAAGAGAGTGATACATGTGTTTTGATATCGGATCATATCACTGATGCCCCTTAGACATCGAAGAGTACCCCACAAAAATGCATTAAACCAAACAAGTACACCTAAAGGCACTGGAGAGCCCCACCCCCACCCCACACACACAAAAAAAAAAACGACTTGAGGTACGATTTATCATAAAAGTGGCGGTAAGAAAAGCAAGATGTCAATAGGATTTGGGCACCTTCATACCACTTAACATGCATCGAAGTACTCCCATTAGGTAATGATTTTTACATTCCACCACCCCTCATTTTGTTCGGGGGTATATGGGCAAGTGAGTTGATTTAAGATCCCTTTTTTATTGAAGTGAGATCTAAAATCATTAGAAACATACTCAAGCTTATTATCAGATTGAATATTACGAACCATCGTCTTAAATTGAGTTTTGATCATTTGGAGAAATTGAACATACAAGAAAAGAACTTCAGATTTCCTTTCAACGAGATACACCCAAGTACACCCAGAATAATTATCAATAAAGGCCACATAATAGCCATGACCAGAAAAGGCAATAATAAGGATGGCTCCCACACATTAGAATGAATCAAATCAAACATACTAGGAGCACGACTCATATGTGGAATATAACTAACCCTAGTATGGATAGAGAGCTCACATACTTCACATAATAATTTTTTGTCCTTATACGCTTTTAAAAGAAAATGGAATAAGAAACATAAGTATTGAGAATTGACATGCCCTAGGCGGGCATGCCACAAGTGCAAGATTTAGAGGAAAACATCATAAGAAATGGAATCTGTAAAGATGGAAGCATTGAGACTAAGGGTGGGAGATTGCGGTGGTGGAGGTTCCCCAAAATAGCACAATTCATCGTGCCCATATCCCTTGCCAATAATCCTCTTCAAACTCAAGTCTTGCAAGAGACAATGGGTAGGGAAAAAACATAACACAACTGATATGTTTGGTAAGTTGGCTAACAGACAAGATATTAAAAGAAATATTAGGAAAATGCAAAAGTGAGGAAAGAGTAATATTAGGAGACAAGCACACTTCTCCCTTGCTATGGATACGTGTACGAGAGTCATCCGCAATATGCACCTACTGACAAATAAGAACAGTAGGTGAGGAACGAAGAGAAGACTCTCATGTCATGTAATTAGTGGCTCCGGAATCCAGAATCAAGAATCCAATTGGGCTTCACAATCTGAATATGAAAAACGGGGGGGGGGGGGGGGGCACCTGAACTAATGGTGGCACTGGCATTGAGAAAAGAATCGAAAACTGGCGGAGTAACCACATGAGGACAAGTGGTATCAACACCTATGGCCATGCCAAAAACCGAACAATGACAAACTCTCTCCCTATCACCAAACGGGATTCGAAAGCAAAAGTGCACCCATTCGTGAGATGTGTATCCAATTGAGTCGGCTACATTTTGCTAATAAAAAAGCATATTTGCCAATACCTGAATAACCCATAATAGCTCAAAAAGTGCCCAAAAATTGACCAATTAACAATGTGAAATTCTTGAAGGGACAAATTATACGAAAAAACAGCAAAAACTCATCAACAATTATTGGAAAATTATCAAAAATCTATTACAAGTGCACATATCAATAAACAACCCCTCAAGTGGCTGAAAATATGGCAAAGTCTTGTTTAATAGTGGGAGGTGCTTTTTCGCGTCTAGTGTTACGGGTTGTGCATACTTAAGAACCATTTTTCTGTTGGTCGGATGTAAAAGCTTGATCCTTGCATGTGAAGATCGGATAGTTAAATTTCACAAGTGTCGTCTTGTGTACTGGGTTGAACCACATAAAGATCGTTAGGCTTGATCTTTTTATTTGTTAATCTCTCTTATCTATTATTATTGTTTTTTATTGCTAATATTTGTTTAGAGACAGAAATAGTTTAAATTTCTAATTGTCAAATAATTTTATAAAACCCAACTCACCCCGCCCTTGTTTATCTTTTGGGAAACAAGTTATACCCTACATAATCATCCATGAAGCATATATTTCATCCCCTAGGGCATCTACCAATGTATTACAGTTGGGTGAAAGGGATTTATCTTTTGGGCCCCCTAAATTGTAGTCCTTAAAATTAATGCAAACCCTTAATTTAGTCAGTTTCCTTCTTAAGAGGTGCAACAGAGGATAACCAAATTGGGTGTTGGATGGGCTGGATGTATCATGACGCGAGAAGTCACTCACTCTCTACTTTGATGTACGACTCCAATTTTTCTTTAAAGAATCTAATTCCTTGCTTGATCGACAAGGCAACAGGTATAACACTGAGTTTATTACTGTGGAGGGAATTAGTCAAGGCATCACAATATTCTTTATGTAGAACTATGAATTTCGCTTGTTGGATATTTATTAACTCTTTGGAAAGGCACATTGGCCGAGGGATTTCGTCAGGTTTCACCAAGATAACTTCTTCGAGCTCTTGCAATTGAGAGTTCGGTTAATCCTCCATGACTGTGGGGCTGGCTCAGGATGATCTACAAAATCTTGAACTTCTCAGTCATCATTAATGAAGAAGTCCACTATCGGATCACCACTCTTTCACCTAAAATCATGTCCATTACACCATCATAATTATCAAACGATCTTTTCAAGAATAAGTTCGAGCCCCTTGAATTGCATGGGTGGGGTGGGCTCTTTTACTCTTGTGGCCTTTGGAGATGACTTTGGGCCATCCTTAAAAGAAGTAGAGGAGGAACTGGATAGGGAAACACCCATTGGTTCAGATGTTTTGATATATAGTGATCCTTCCTCACATTTTTTATAGGCGGCAACATCTGCCAATGAGCTTCCAACGATGTGAATGGGTTGTTTGAAGCGTTAATCGTGACTTCAGAACCCTTCAAAAAAGCCTTAACAAATTAATGGTTGGTAAAAAGATCCATTTCGTGAACATTCATCCACATTCGATCAATCAAGAGAGGATGAGAATTCCCAACCTCAATGTGATGCAAAGTTAAAATACAGAAGCGTAAATTACTAACTACAAAACAACATAATGTTTAGAGGCCAATGGCCCAAGAAATATCTCTAATTAATATCTTAAAATGTGAAGTGAACACAATAGATGGCCAAGGGCCTTATTTATAGGACAAACTTAGCTTGCTAGACAAGCTAAGCCTAAAAAGGAAAAAAGACTAAAAAGGGAAACACCGCATCTAGCGTATTTTTTACTTGAGCAATGGTGTTGTGCCTACGTATCTGTCTCTTCGCGAAATCAAAGTCTGTGTAGTTCGTGGGTCCGTACGATACGCCGAAAAACTCAGTTTTGGTGGTTTTGTAGCGCGAGGGGTGCTGAATTGAGCTAACTGCCTCTAAACTTAAATATATTGCATAAAACTCGTAGTATAACTAGAGCATTTGTATATTACTATGAAACTTGTGATGAAACTCTTTGGGATTTTGTTGGGAAGAAGAGTAAAAATCTCTCCTAGAACTTGCCCCAAAACCATCATCCTTCAAAATGAGGAGCAACCCTCTTTTTATAACCGAAATCCCAAGTGGGTTTGCCACATGTCATCTTGTCTATGGAACCAAGTGTCAAATACTTTATGGTGCCACTTATCATAACATATGCGGTGATATCTCAAACAATTAATTTAAATCTTTGATAGAGTATTGTTTAGTTTAATCCGTCAAACTCGGGGCATATGCGATATATTAGTCACGGGTAATAATATTGCAGTCAATGTAGTGCTTGGATATCAGTAAGGCTTTTATAAATCATTTATCCTCATTTTATCAAATCTGCGGGGTTCATTTATTTAAGCACATCCTACATTTGCCCACTCGTACGCATAGTGTGTTGATGCTTTGGCTGAGACATATCAACTGCGTGTATGAAATATCATTCAATATGTTATAACTATCTAAGCCATCATGTGATCATGTTCGGTCTATACCATGCATATATGTGCATGTATTATTTGCATATAGTTTTGAGGGCTATTTTTGCTACCGTTGTTTTTTCGTTTTGGAGGAGTATTTTGGGTGATGCCCCTATTCCTCTTGAATGAACACGTCTCCACGGTTTTTATTGTGGTTTTAGATGTTTTGATCAATAAATTTGCCAGGTGTACTGGCACAAGCAACCCATTGGCGCTTTTTTAAGTGTAGTGGATCTTTTGCGATCATAAGATCAAAACTTGTCGAGAGTACTCGATCGAGCAACCATTTTTTTTTCAAGTGAACTGGGATTTTTAAACCAACATATTTTTGCAAGTGACATATTTTTGCAAGTGTGCCCAATTTACTAGGACTTTTAAGCGTGCCTTTTAATCTCCCCATAAATCAGGGTCTTCAAGCATGCCTAGTAAACCAGGACTTTAATCTCCCATAAATCAGGGTTAAGCGTGCCTAGTAAACTAGGACTTTAATCTCTCATAAATCAGGGTCAAGCTTGCCTAGTAAACAAAGGTCAAGCGTGCCTAGTGAACTAGGGCTTTAATTTCCCGTAAACGAAGGTCAAGCGTGCCTAGTGAACTAGGGCTTTAATCTCCCATAAACGAGGGTCAAGCGTGCCTAGTGAACTAGGACTTTGATCTCCCGTAAACGAAGGTCAAGCGTGCCTAGTGAACTAAGGCTTTAATCTCCCACAAACGAGGGTCAAGCGTGCCTAGTGAACTAGAGCTTTAATGTCCCATAAACGAGGGTCAGGGGTGCCTAGTAAACTAGGACTTTAATCTCCCATAAATCAAGGTCTTTTGTGACCATTTAGGTCAAAGTGCTCATAACTATAATGCACCACTTTGGGTGACTTACCACAATGCAGGTAAGGTTTTGTCAAAGCTATAATGCACCACTTTGGGCGACTTACCACAATATCAGTAAGGTTTATCAGAACTTTAATGCACCGCTTTGGGTGACCTACCATTATGCTGGTAAGGTTTTGTCAAAACTATAATGCACCACTTTGGGCAACTTACCACGATATCGATAAGGTTTATCAGAACGTTAATACACCGCTTTGGGCGACTTACCACGATGCCGGTAAGGTTTTGTCAGAGCTATAATGCACTACTTTGGGCGATTTACCACGATATCGCTAAGGTTTATCACAACTTTAATGCAGCATTTTGGGCGACGTACCACGATGCGGGTAAGGTTTTTTCAGAATTATTTTATCAATTCTCTAGATTTGGGGGGCAATTATTTGCCCCCTGTTGTTTTGTTGATAGTAATGTCATATGATTGTTTGTCGTGTATGGGTCGATCGATGGCTACACCGAACAACTTTGATACCTCTTTTGGAGATGCTTCATCGGTGATGGCCATTATGGGACAACATTTGAGCATGGTTGTCACTTGGGTTTATG
This sequence comes from Sambucus nigra, assembly GCA_949130495.1. NCBI lineage: Eukaryota > Viridiplantae > Streptophyta > Magnoliopsida > Dipsacales > Adoxaceae > Sambucus > Sambucus nigra. The sequence goes on along the minus strand of OX422218.1, from coordinate 173,367,608 downwards.
TGCAACTACAAATGGTACATCATACAGTACTTTCTCCCCTTTTTCTTTATTTTATCTTTTATCTCAAGATAAAGAAAAGTAACGAAAAAACTCATACATCAGTAACAACGCCATATGGAAATAATTAAATACATTTTATTGGGTGATATCCCAAATCTAAAAATCTCTTGAGCGTTTAGCTTTGACATCTGTAAGGCTTGTTGTAATTGCTCAAGATTGATTTGATTATCTGCGTTCAATATCTGCGAGGATCAAAAATCATTTCTGATTCTGGCACAAACCCATTAGTAACTCATGTGGGGTATATCTTGCTCCCTTTATTTAATTTTGTGTTAATCGAATAAAATAAACTCAAAATCGTGCCTTAAGGAATCGTAAAATATTGCTCTGTACCATTTCATGATGCCAGTTTGATATGATACAATGTTTAGTTCATAGTTTTTCAATCTCATTTTTATAGCATAAAATGATAGAGCGCAGATATATCATGTGCTATTGATCTCATGCCTCTGTTATTTTATCAAAGTTGAGAAAACTCAGAAGTTTTGGGGTCTATTAAATCATATATAAAATAATTCAGTCAGTAAGCATACGGACTCACCTTAGGTGAATAAAAAATCTCATATTTGAATTTTCATGTAACTAATATCACAATGTGAATAAATCACATTTCAGCATAAATTGAATACAATGTTGCGCAAAAGGTTGCTTCGAGTGACCATGGATGAGGTCGCGCACAAGGTTGCTCCGAGCAACCATGACTGATGTTGCGCGGAAGGTTTCCTCGAGCAACCATGACTGATGTTGCGCGGAAGGTTGCTCCGAGCAACCATGACTGAACAAATTGCTAAAGTCTTAGCAAAAAATTATTTTGACATGGCCATTCAAAAAAAATATCATATTTAATAAGGTCGTTCGAATGATGTCACCTTGACATGGTTGCTCGAAAATATTATTTTGACAAGATTCCTCAAATACATGCTAATTTTGAGTTCAATCTTTGAATAATCTTTATTTGGCTCGTATAATTTCAAGGGGTGTATGGCTTTTCCAAATTTTTTTCAACAAACTCGCCCAAATATGACTAAAGGGAGTGCAAGAAACGATATATAAGATTCTCCAATAAGTATGATAATGATATTCATTTTGGTTGGGGAGTCTATATACATTAAGTGGTTATGATTCTAATTGTTATTTTATTCAAATCTTGTCAACAGTTATATAACTGTTAATAAATAACACCCTCATAAATGGACGATTTGAGGCTTTTCAAAGAATCCGGTCCACTAATAATTTCTTATAATTCAAGAACCAACACTCAATATATTATTGCAGTTTTAAATTATGGATAAGGCAAAATATTCATACTCTAGTGTAACTATACATGTGGGTACTGATTTTTTTCTTTTATGCAAAGGAGCAGATTCCCAAATGCCAAGGAGCTCATAACTCTAAAACCAGGTCTTCTTTTTTTCAGGACAACACATATAGAACCCCTCCCCCCCCCCCTTTTTTTAACACATTTCTTTGCTTGAATCGAACTCTGCTGGGGTTGACTCTTGAAATGGTTTGTTGAATTTCATGGTCTCTCAAAGCACTGTTAGTTTTCGAATTTCTAACCCTCTCTCTTCGTTTAGTATTTAGGAACACCTCCACGTTCTGTTAGCTTGGGCAGGAAATCCAAGGTGGGTTGGAAAACACGGAGGTTCGTCGGAGGTGGGTCAAAAAATATGTAGGTTCGTCGGAGTCAATGGTGTTCCCGCTTTGTACCTCAAAGGGCACCCGAGGTGTGTCGGTGGTTACAACTATGGTGGGTCGATTCAATCCAGGTTGGACGATCGGGTTGCAGACAGGAAAATGGTGCCTCGATTTGGGCGAAAACGGAAGTGGGTCGATTCTTTATAGCCATGGTGGCTTGGAGATCAAGGTTGCTCGGATTATATATATATACAGAAAGTCTGCTGTAAGGACTCCTTATGGTGCAGATCCCGGTATATACCATTTTTTTAAAATAGTAAAATAATGAATTTTTTGATGAAACTTCATATAGATATGATGTCCACGGTTAGAAGATCATCTCCAATTTTTTTCATCAAAAAATTCAATAAAAAAAACGTTGAGATGAGGTGATATGTAAATAATGGTATAATTATTCATTTTCAACCGTTGAAATGTTGGGTCGGCGCCAGCCACTTATGGATTAAATTTTTTAATGAAACTTCATGGATATGATCTTCTCACTGTCGAGATCATATCCATGAAGTTTCATCAAAAAATTCAATCAAAAAGAAGGTGAGATGATCGCCAACATTTCAACCGTCGAAAATGCATATTTATACCATTTTTTTATATATCATTTCATCTCAACAGTTTTTTTATTGAATTTTTTATGAAAAAAAATGGAGAGGATCTTCTCACCGTGGAGATTATATCCATGAAGTTTCATCAAAAAAATTATTTTTTTACTATTTTAAAAAAATGGTATGTATCGGGGTCTGCACCATAAGGAGTCCTTACAGAAAAGCGCCTCATATATATATATATATATATATATATATATGAAACTGATTGGAGTTGATTTGTCACCGGATGAGGATCGAATTTATTTCTCATATTTTCTTTGATTAATGTTTCGTACCAGGTTGGCCGGAGATTCAAGCGAGGTTGCTGAAGATTTCCATAATTGCTCGAAAATCTCCAAGATTGCTCGAATTTTGTGGTTTCTCAGAGAAGCTCCGATCAGGGTGGAATCGTCTCCAATCCCTGTGTTGGGTTAAGTGAAACTTGTGTTGGTTCGTAAAAATCCTCAATCGATAATTACATCACCCGAGGTTTTGATCGAATTGTTTGGTTTTCGATCGTTTTGCTACCCGAGGGCCTACTTGCCCCTTTCATCGGAGGGGATCTTGCTCATCGGAGTGATGAAGCATCCTACTTGCCAGAGCAAGCAGCTTCGTGTTTTATTTTTACCTATGTAGTGGGTTTCTTGAGGCAACAAGCATTTGGGAGTTTTCTAATGACGTGGGTTGTTTTTCAGTCAAACGGAAAAAAAATAATAGAATTAGATTTAGGTAGTACAACATGATTTGGATGCTCGTCAATCAACTTTAGGCTTAAACGTACAATTTATTTACTTTACAGTCCAACCAAATCTTAAATTATCTACAACTTTAACACACTAACACGGACAACACTACTTTCGGCGCTTGCCACTTTTAAATTGTAACTAAAAGTTGTGACAAGACATAAGGTTTCTCTTGTAAAATACATGCATAAATATCAGAGCAGGTCTAAAAATAAAATTAAACGAAGACTCTTTTGGTCATATCAGATTAGATTTTCATGAAAAATCACGACTCCCTACTCGTAGGCTGGTTACACAATTAAATAAATATATATATATCGCGCGCGCGCGCGCGCACACACACACACACATATATATACAGACAGGGTCCTGTTCACACTAAGTTTGCATATCATTTTTTTAAAATAGTAAAAAAAATATTTTTGAGTTGATTTTTTTTATGTGATATTTAAACATTTCAAGGGACACATAAAAAAAATCAATTCAAAAAAACTTTTTTTTCTATTTTTAAAAAATCAATCAAACTTTCACTATTTTTAAGCACTTTAAAAGCTGCAAAAGTTTGACCGATTTTTTAAAAATAGCAAAAAAAGTTTTTTAGGGCTAATATTTTTATATGGCTCCGTTGAAATGTTTAAATATGACATACAAAAAATCAACTCAAATTTTTTTTTTTTAATATTTTAAAAAATTTGGCGTTCGCCAGCACAAGAACCTGCCTATATATATGAGAGGAGTGCGCGTGCGTTCAAATAGAGATATTATTTAATTAAACACAGTTTTTATCAATTAAGTCCTAAACATGCATCTAGGTGTGATTGAATAAGATGATGAAACATTCAAGAACATTCAAACACACACAAATGAGGAAAAATCCCTCAAAGGGGCAAAACCTTTTATTTTTACTATAATATTGTAAGGAACGGTTACACGGATTACAGTGACACAGAAATATCCGCGGGTGTCGGTTCTGTAGTCGGCGACTGGAACTATCGCTTTCCAGTAGGGCAGCAATGAAGGACGATCTTCTCCACAAGGGTTGAACAAACACAAGGTTGTGTTCTTAGGTTACAAAGTGATTCACAAGGGTATGAAAAGTTGTGTGAATCAAAACATGAATCTTGGGATTCAAAAAGGTGAAGACTTTATTTAGGACTCTTAAAATCGTCTATGAAAGTCTTAGAAAACAAATCCCCGAAGTTGGTTTAAATAGGAAAACCTGGGCCGAAAAAATCTCAACACGGTCTGTTCGATTTTATCTCAGGCGGATCGGTTCTTTTTTTAACAGGGCCTCTTCAGTTTGCAATCGATCCGGGGTTTACTGGTTTGAAGCAATAGCGGATCGGTCTGACTTAAGGCGGACCGGTCCGGAGGCGGATCGGTTACCAGAAATGATATTCCATGATGAAGATGCTTTGATATTCGGATCCGTTGATGTAGATGCGATCTTGAATTTCTTCAACGGTGTAACGGCTTACGACATACAAATATATAATGTACACAAATGTCCTTACAAATCTCCCCCTATGTCTATGCCGGTACATACATAAAAAATCCGAATTATCAACTAACAAATTTGCCTATACAAATCTACCCTTCCATGAACGCAAAACTGAAAAGGTACAAATGAATAAGTCTTCATCATTTGCTCTTCAAGTCTTCAAAACTTCTCAAAGCTTTTCTCATCAGGGTGTGCAATATATGATCATCAATCTTTGTACCTACACACATGAGAAATAGCAAAATACCAAGTGACGTATCGAGTTTGAAATGAGATAAACATAGATACCAATTTAAAATAGATCATCAAACTCAAAACTTCAAAACTCCCCCATATGATAATTCTTTCTCCCCCTTTTTATGATGTCCCCAAATAGGCAAATGAGAAGAATAACTCAAACAAGCAAAGTCGGGGGGTCACAAGTAAAGAAACTTCTATTTTTGAATTTTTCAAAATTTTTCACACAATATATATATCAAACAAGACAAAAACACACCATGAACGAACACAAAAACAGCCAAGTCGATGATAGCGTAAATGTAGGGGTGTGAACAAATTCGATAGGAAAATCAATGCATACAAACATGACATATGTGCACGATGAATATCGGATACTCCTAACGAATGAACTCAAAATCATCCTTTGGTGTAAAAAGGTGGTAATATAAGACATTGACTCAATCAAATCAAAAAATCGAAGCTCAAAGTGATTTCCACACCAATAACGTCCAAAACTATTTCATACTTTTTCAGGACTTTCAAGGAAGTGCAAACCCATTTGAAATCCAAACTCTCTCGGATAAATATTTTGAATAGAGGCTTTCTAAATTCTCAAACTTTGGAGAATTGATGGTGAAACCTAATGGCCCATATTTGGCATATATTGCTTTTTATTGCCTTTAAATTTTTTCCGGCTCTTATAACCTCTTTGGACCCCGGATAATAAAATTCCTCAATTTTTTTAGGTCCTTTTTAACGGTGGCTTAGAACCGCAAAGGCTAAATGAACCTTTCGCAGCCCTTCCCCATTTTCAAATAAACACACAGTCTCACCAAAACGGTTTTGACATGCATTCCAATCTTGTCAAGTTTTATCGCATATGGTTAGTTGTATAGACAGAATTGAGATGGAAACACTCAAGCCAATATGAGATAGACAAGTGCAATAATCAAATATAGCCGTGCATGGATGCAATAAAGGAGATAGGAGTCAAACATGTAGAAAGATATCACTAATCACATCTCAAAGACTCCAAACAATGTAAAGCACATGGATGAAATGATGTAGCGTCTCAAATCTCTATCAAACAGTCACATGGATAAATGGAATGAAAGTGTGACTCGGCTATCTTAAATTCTCATCCATAAAAAGGTGCAAATAAAATACAAAAATCTTTTTGTGCTTTCTAAAAATTTTATTAAAACGAAAATCTTTTTGGATTTTTGAAAAATAATGGTACATGCTAGCAATAGGCAAAACAGACATCATGAACACCACCCTATACTAGCAGACATGTCAAGACCTCAACCGGGAAGAGCGGTGGAGTTTCCCAAAGATGGTGACATCTTTTGGACCAACTCCATAAGATTATGTGTGGTCTTGATCAAAAACTTCACTTGCTCGCAAATGTGTGCAAACTCTCTATCATTATGTGCTAACAAGGTATCATGAGTGGGTGCATGTGCATGAATGTGTGAAGTGGAATGATGTGACACAAAACCCAACTTAGAACAAAACTCCCTAAGATGTCCTCGTTTCTTGCAGTGGGAGCAAACATAAACCGGTCTAGGAACTAATTTATCAAAAAATTTGGGATGAACTATCCTAGACGGACACCAATGAGAATCACACACCAAAGTGGAGATAGGCTCGAGCACATTAGAAGTAGTGAATGCACCGTCATGACCTTTTCCAACATTCTCACCACTATTCAAACCGAGATAGGGAACCATCTTATCAACCTTCTCAGATGCGTTCTCTAATGAGACTCGGACCTCCCGTGTTTGTATGAGATCATCCTCAAGATGGGATACACGTGTCGTCAGACTAGACACCGTGTTGGTCAAGTCACATTTTTCCTTTTTTAGCTCAACAATCTCTTCCTTCAACTCACAAATCCGAAGACCTATAATTTTATTTGACCTTTTTGTTTCCATGGTCTCGATAAACAACTTTCTAAAAGCTTTTTGGATCACACTATCATCACCCTTCTCATCCACACTATCACTTAGGGTAGCGGGCATGGCAACTTTCTTGCCCTCTCTCCCAAGTCTGGTGGGACACTCAAATTTCTTGTGCCCTGTCCCATCACACTCATAACATCTTATTTTCTCAAGGTTTTCCTTTCTCTCTTTTTCTTTCTCACAAACACGTTCTCTCTCTCCAAACAATCTTGACTCTTTCTCTAAAGCGGTGATTCTAAGAACTAACGCTTTGTTACGCTTTTTAGTTTTAAATGACTCACTATGAAGCACGGATACTCTCGGGAGGTCGCGAATTTTTGTTGGACATGTATAAGATACGGGATACGTTAGGATACGTTAGGATACGCGAATCCTAGAGTATCCTAATTTTTATTTATTTGTTAAATGGCCGGCCCCAGGATACGTTAGGATACGCTAGGGATACGCTAGGATACGCTTTGGATACGTTTTTAGGATACGTTCTTTATTTATTTTTATTTTTTTAACTGTGTTTATTTTTTATTTTTTTAACTGTGTTTTTTTCATTCTTTAATTATTTTTCTTCTTTTACTATGTTTTTTTTTTAACTGTGTTGTTTGTTTTTCATTCTTTGCTTGTGTTGTATTGTTTTCTGATTTTTTTCTTAATTTTTTTTGTCTTTTCATTCTTTTTTTTTATCTATGTTGTTTTTAACTGTATTGTTTTCTTTAACTGTTTTCACTCTTAGCTGTGTTATTTTTAACCTTTACATCTGACTGTTTGAATCCTTTTTTATGGTACTTGATGATGTGGTTAACGGAGATGATGATGTCGTTGATATTGAGTCTACTTAGTGATTGAGATACTACGAAGCCGGGATGCTCTCGGGAGGCTTCTCTCTATCTTATTTTATGCTAAGGATGTTATCTTTATTTTTGCCTTATGTTTTTGTTGGAACAACCTTTTATGTTAATGATGTTTTATTGTAATGGTGTTTGTTTGGTGACAACAATCATCATATTTGAGCACTTTAATATAATGGTGTTTAATGCTTTAGTTTCATTTTATCGAGTTTATCATTAATATATATAAAATAAATAATAAATATTTAACGTATCCTAGCGAATCCGTATCCTACATTTTGGAAAAATCACGTATCCCGTATCCCGAATCGAGTCGTATCCCGTATTACGTGTCGAGTCCGTGCTTCATAGATGACTCAGAATAAAGCTCGGCGTAGTCGCATTGAAGATCACTCTTGCTCTCACTTGTATCATCCTCCCCCTCACTCACATCGCTCTCACTATCGAGGTGTCCCTGTGAAGCAGCATCCTCATCGTCGTGAGGAGCAATAGAAGTACTCACATGACTAGCCATGAATGCGGTGAAGTTACACTCATGCGGTGACTCATCTCCAGAATCCACTGACTCGACCTCACTGTCGTCACTAAGGGTAGCATTAAGGACAGCTTTGCCCTTTTCTCTGTTCAGCCTAGTAGCACACTCAAAAGCTCTATGACCCCTACCGTCGCACTCAAAGCATCTCTCACTTTCCTTCTTAGGAGGATCTTTAAAAACCTTTTCATTTTTCTTTTCAAACTTATTTTTCTCAAACTTCTTTTTATCTTTAAAATTGCCATTTTTCTTGAATTTGAGAATTCTTTTGAAATTTTTAGCAAATAGGGCCAAATCATCTAAGTCAAAATCACACACAGAATCTAACGTATGTGTCTCTCTTTTTCTAGATGACTCTCTCTTTCTTGCCGACCTCTCACCTTTTCTCTCCTGGGCATTAAGTGCAATTATCTTATCTTTAGACTTGACAGATTTAGGAAACATAGCAATCTCATAAGTTTGCAAATCTCCTACAAGTTCTTCCAATTTTAGCGTATTTAAATTACCCATAGAATTTAGCACAGTGACTTTAGGGATAAAACGCTTAGGAAGAGAACGAAGAATCTTTTTAACAACTCTAGCATTAAGAATGTGTTCACCAAGATTAAAGCTAGTGTTAACAATATCATACAGTCTAGCATAAAATCATCAAAACATTCAGATTCAAGCATGGTGATTGTTTCAAATTGAGTTGTTAAATTTTGCCGTTTAGACTCTTTCGCAGCATTGGTTCCTTCATGGGTAAGTTGCAAAACATCCCATGCCTCTTTTGACGTGGTGCACGTCATTATGCATTTGAACTCATCAGGTGTGACAGACCCAAAAATAGCACTTAAACCCTTGGAATTAAAAGATGACCATTTAAACTATTCTTCAGTCCATGTAGTGACAGGTTTTAAATTGGTCACGTTTTCAAGAGTGACGGAGGGAGGTGTCCACCCTCTTTCAACCAAAATCCAGGCACGTTCATCAATGGCTTTTAATGCAGATCTCATGCAGGCTTTCCAATATGCATAGTTTGTCCCATAAAAAACTGACATTTTATTATATAATTTCTCCATTATGAACACGCTCTTTTTCAAAAAATCAATTTTTCAGAAAATTGATATCTTAGAAAAATTTTGCGAAAAATTACACGCTAAAGTCGTGTAACTGGCTCTGATACCAATTTGAGAGGAGTGCGCGTGCGTTCAAATAGAGATATTATTTAATTAAACAAAGTTTTTATCAATTAAGTCCTAAACATGCATCTAGGTGTGATTGAATAAGATGATGAAACATGCAAGAACATTCAAACACACACAAATGAGGAAAAATCCCCCAAAGGGGCAAAACCTTTTATTTCTACTATAATATTGTAAGGAACGGTTACACGGATTACAGTAAAAATACAGTGACACAGAATTACCCGCGGGTGTCAGTTCTGTAGTCGACGGCTGGAACTATCCCTTTCCAGTAGAGCAGCAATGAAGAAGGACGGTCTTCTCCACAAGGGTTGAACAAACACAAGGTTGTGTTCTTGGATTACAAAGTGATTCACAAGGGTATGAAAAGTTGTGTGAATCAAAACATGAGTCTTGGGACTCAAAAAGGTGAAGACTTAGAGTATTTAGGACTCTTAAAATCGTCTATGAAAGTCTTAGAAAATAAATCCCCGAAGTTGGTTTAAATAGGGAAACCTGGGCCGAAAAAATCTCAACACGGTCTGTTCGATTTTATCTCAGGCGGATCGGTCCGGCTTGGAGGCGGATCGGTCCGACCTCGGATTGGTTTTTTTTTTAACAGGGCCTCTTCGGTTTGCAATCGATCCGGAGTTTACTGGTTTGAAGCAATAGCGGATCGGTCTGACTTGAGGCGGACCGGTTCTTTTTTAAAATGCGCGGACCGATCCGGTTTACCAGAAATGATATTCTATGATGAAGATGCTTTGATATTCGGATCCGTTGATGTAGATGCGATCTTGAATTTCTTCAACGGTGTAACGGCTTACGACATACAAATATATAATGGGCACAAATGTCCTTACAATATATATATATATATATATATAAAGTTGTGCTTTGTTAGAAGATCTTCAAAGCAACAGGCGCTAAATATTACGGGTGATATTATATCCCAGGACTAGTAATGGGAAAGCATTTATTAACCATTACAGTTGTCAACAGTCATCTATAACATTTATGAGCAAATTTATGCTATATTTTGAACGAGGTGTGCCTACTCGAATTAATTTTTTTTTTTTGAAAACTAGTGCTAAAACTTAAAATTATAGACGTGCTTCATCCAAACCTTAAAACAACCCGTACGCAATATATTTTTTAGCCAAGGTTTAATAATATGTATCATATCATCTCGTGTAATAACAGAATATTAGATAATGAAGTATATTGAAACTCTTATCTGAAATGGGATGTGTTTGACACCTTCCCCGAGTTCTCTATGTGCGCAAGAGACGTTACGCATTAGGAATCATGAATAACTCCCCAACAAAGTCGCCAAATGTAGGAGAGTAGGCTAGATATGGGGAAGCACCGCATCTAGCGTATTTTTTACTTGAGCAACGTTGTTGCGGCTACGTATCGCGGAATCAAAGTCTACATAGTTCACGGGTCCGTACGATACGTCGAAAAACTCGATTTTGGTGAGTTTGTAGCGCGAGGGGTGCGGGGTGCCGAATCAAGCTAACCGCCTTTAAACTTGAATATATCACATGACACTCGTAGTATAACTAGAGCATTTGTTTATCACTATGAAACTTGTGATGAAACTCTTTGGGATTTTGTGGGGAAGAAGAGTAAAAGTCTCTCCTAAAACTTACCCCAAAACCATCATCCTTCTAAATGAGGAGGAACCCTCTTTATATAACCAAAATATCCCAAGTGGGTTTGCCAAATGTCAACTTTCCTATGGAACCAAGTGTCAAATACTTTATGGTGCCACTTATCATAATATATGTGGTGATATCTCAAATAATTAATTTAAATCTTTACTAGAATATTGTCTAGTTTAATCCGTCAAACTCAGGGAATACGCGATATATTAGTCACGCGTAATATATTGCAGTCAATGTAATGCCCGGATATCAGTAAGGCTTTTATAAATCATTTATCCTCATTTTAACAAATTTGCGGGGTTCATTTATTTAAGCTCGTCCTACAAAAAGACAATGTCACCCTCTAATCTAAAATAACAACTAAAATAGAAAAATAACCTACTGAAACTTGAAAAAAAAAATCAAAAAAAATAGAAATAAATTCGGGACCCCGTACACATCACTCTCCCTCGGTAGAAAAGGCTCGTCCCCAGTGTGGGAGGTGTGCGACAACATAGCAAAACAACCATCAATGGACTCCCCCACTTGAAAGGAAAATTGATCTTCAAAGCGCCCGGCATATTGGCTAGTAAAAAGCTTCGGGAGAATAGTCACAAAACCCAACCATGGCCAACGAACTAAAACTCGGCCTCGAACTTTGCCACAAATAATCATCAAGCCCCCATCTTGGGGAGGGCCAACAATGCCAAATGCCATCCGAATCCCCCAAGACGAGCCTCCTCGGCGCAAGGCCATGTAAAAGAACCCCGTGACGCATCCCAAATGGGATCCACATACCCATGTTCAAGCACGTCCCCCCAAAATAACGGCTCACCCTCCACCAAACAAACCACATCAAAAACATGATTCCCAAAAATTGGGAAGAAATCAGTCATATTAAACGACTCCACCTCACAAAAATGCATGCGAGTCACCTAACCATCTTCAACAAAAATATCGAAGAAATTTCCAATAAAGAACTTAACCACTTCTTCCCCGAATATGGAAAAGAAGTCTCAAAGCTCAAAAATCTCCAAACCATGGAATCGGGTGCAAGTGAGCCAACCGTCCTCAAAAATACAAATGAAATCACATGGGAAGAACTCAGGATCTACCATCCGCCAACAAGTCCACGACCTCCTCGGGGACATCCACACTAAGCGTGACAGGGTAATGGGCAATGTCCTCAAATACAAGAACGACATCGATCGGAGAAAAAATTGCACGTTGGACAAATACTCAAAATAACATGTCAAACACCTCTCCGCTCCTATTGCCTAGGACCTTTCAGAACATCGGCCCCCAAACCTAGTGAATTGGAGTCACTGCCAAATCCAATTATGTCGATGGTGTTCGAATTGAGTTTTTCTCTAGAATCCTTGCCTCCAGTAAAGTTGACATGGGCATGATGTTAAAAAAAATTCCCCTCCATTTAAGAGAAAACGGTGAAATTGCCTATCGTTGATCCCAACAAAGGTTTTTGTGGCGCTTTTAGAAACTCGTTGCTAGGGGATTCGACTGGGAGTCGGACCATGACTCTGTTCAGAGTTCCACCAATACTCTGGTAAATGAAAGAGGGGCCTGAAGTGAGAGAACCAACCGATCAAGGGAAAACAAAAGATAATTGACCGATGTTGAATGGAGCACTCTGGCAAGGGTTCCATGTCGCTAGCTTGTAAGACTGTATTTCTCCCATTTCTGCAGTGTTGGAATTGGTTGGGAAGCTCGAGGGTAGGAAGCTTCGACTGACACGTTAAAAGCAATCACCACGTTAGCATTTGCTCTGTGTTGGGGTCATTTCTAGCTAACGGCTCAACAAGCACAATGATGGTTATTTGCAGATTACAGAAAAATGAAAGAAGAACGGGAAATAAAGGAGAAAGAAAGAGAACTACAGAAGAGAAGAAGAAAACAAAAGAGAGAAGAGAAGGAAGAATAGGAATATTTATATTGTTTGAACGATGGCTACATTAGTAGTATCTAGTTTATATAGCTTTGTGGAATACAATTAGTGACACTGACACCAACTAACTTCTAACTGCCTAACCAAACACAATTCAGCAAATACCACACCCTCCTTTTAGTTGTCTTCCTCATTTTCACTTTAGCTTGAACCCTAACTGAACCCACTATCTGCAGGCGTGTCCTTATGTTATACTAACACTCCAATCCCTTACAGCAATCCTCGTCCTCGAGGTTGGAGTTTATGATCATGCAAGTGGAGGTAGCAGCAACTTTTTGATACAACCATTTGTGAACAAGCTGTCTAATGGCCAGATTGCTGCAAGCTGTCCTTCTAATGTTTATCAGGACCACTAATATTTCTACTGTAGTGCCGATTCTGCCCAGCATGGTCAACTATTAGGGTAAAAAACAATTATGATGATAATCTTGATCAAGAGTCGCATTCTCATGATTGTAAACTTACACCCTTTTTCAAGAATTCATCACTTGGCCTAGCGAAATTCCATCACAAACCATAATGCTTTCAACAATTTTTAATCATTACTCTCTTGTAGGAGAATGCTCGACGGCAAACCAAACTTGTTCTATGGATACGCACGATGTCGTGAATATACTTTGTATTTCACTTTTTGTCCAAAATGACTGAATGGTCAACAACTGCAAGAACAACTCCGTCATTCGGTTGCTGAAGAACATCGACACCTTTTCCCTCAATTTTTTCCTGATAGTATTGTCATTAATATATTGCCATATTTCGAGGTCAAATTTATAGCCTCCGTGACATCAGTTGCGTATACATTTTCCTCTTCTTCAAATACTTGTTTACCTTCAGCACATAAACAATTTTCTTCTTGCTACATTTCTTTGTTTCCTTCTTTTTTAATGGATAAGCACAGTGTGTACATATATTATATAAACAAGAGAAAGTACCTAAGGGAGCAGAAAAGATCCACCATTGAAGCCTTCACAAGGATTTGGTTTCTATCATTTTGATTCCCCGTTTCGCACCGCTTAAAACCAATTTTTGACCCCAGTTCAAGCTCAACTAGATTAATAATTATTGATCATTCACAGAGAAAAGAGTTTGTAAGGAAGAACAAAAAAGAAATAAGGAGAAGAGAGACAGAGAAAATTACAGATAGAGAAATAGAGAAGAAGGTTGAGGGTAGAAGATAAGGATGAACAGAAATCCTGTGATTTCTTTAATAAAGAATCGATAGAATCTAATTTAATTAGTTTTGTGAAATAAAACTACTTGATCTTCTACATACCACTATCACATTGACCCTGACATCAGCTAACTACTAACTATCTGACTAATCAAAATTTAGCATTCATAACTAATATATCCTCCTTTTACTTCGACGTATAAAAAAAATGGCATTTTGGTTCTCTTCCTCATTTCCACTTCAATTCATCACAGCTTGATCTGTAACTGAACTCACTATCTGCAGATGTAACCGTCAGATACTATCCTAACACAACCTTTATTTGGCTTTGAGATATAGGTCAAGTTCCTATAAAATTGATTTGTTTCACGGGTATTATTGTTGTTATCAAATACAGTTAAAAAATTTATCCAATACTTTAAATACTTAAATGTATCTCCAAAGAAGTTCTTAGCTTATAGAATTAATCAAAGATTGGAAACAGACTACAATGGGTAAGAGAATCAAGAATGTACCTTTGTGCTCACATAACTGCTGTAGATTATTGACCTCCCACTTTTAGAAGGGCAGTACTCATCCGTTGATTTTTTTCCTCTCCGAGTCCAATATGGTGTAGTTAAATGTTCATACCATAGTGACCTGAAGAGAACAAAGCAAAAGGATGAGTATCTGATGTAACACACAGCAGCAGATTTTCTCAAACAAATATAACATGGAACTCGAAGCACTAGTTAGGGAGGGTTTCAATCATCGTTCTCAATCTAATTTCATAATGTTCAGGACAATGTTTAAAAAGGTGTGAAACAACTTACCTCAAGGCTCTTATGTGGTTTTGGAAAAAAGGCTCTAAAACTTGCGGAGTTTGGCATGTATAGCACATAAGATGTGCGCGTTTTGCCCCTTTTAACATTTTTCAATCACTTTCCCTGCTTTTTTTAGCCAACCCAGACAAAACATCATTTTGATTGGAATAAATGAGAGAGAATGTAGAAACAACAAACTACAATATATCAAAAGCAGTGTAAAAGAGTTGTTTAGCAGAGAAAATGAACTACAATATATCAAAACCACAACAACATATCTCGACACATTCTGAAGAAGAAAAAAAATGAACTACTCTTCTATGTAACTAATGTAATTAAAAGAGTAGGTTCTTATTTATCTTCTAATGATGATGTATATATTCTAGTGGTCCCCTCCCCCTTCTATCCCTAAGGTTATCAATAGTATTTAGAGTAGGGAATATTCCCCTTTCCTTTTGTCATGTTTAGTGCTTTTCCTCTTTAGAGTTACTTGGGGAGAACTCTAAAGCCCCTATAAAGATGACATGAAAGCTGTTTAGCAGAGAAAATTTCTTTTGGGTTCTTTGTGAGCTTTGAAAAATTAGCTCTCCTGCCTGCGTGCATCAAATACGTATTAGAGCGACAATGCGAAATTATCCCTAGGTGTTTTTGTGTATTATGTCTTTCCACTAATATTTTCAAAAAATATCATATCAGAGCAACATTAGTTCTTTTGTGTGTGTGCATATGTGTAATATGTAAGTAAGCAATTTGATTGTGTATCTCATTCGCATGTGGAATTACACCGCCTAAATCCCACAAACAAATCTTATGCGAAAGTGAATACATGATTCGTGTTCACGATGGAGGTGATAAGGACATTATCCCTCATAGGATCTGTTTTGGCCAATGTGATTTAAAAGTGTGAGTGTGCGAAACAAATGTGTGTGTGTGTCAAATATGATCTTGGATATATCTCACCAAAAATCAGATAATTGTGCTATCCATTCAAATGCCTCAATGAAGAGCAAGTGTCGGTGTGGATGCGATTAAAATGGAGAAGCCTTAACTAAATACTCTGAACTGAATTTAAATTGAAGAGGAAAGTATAGAGTAACTGAACTACGAAATTGATGTGCAGAAGGACGCAAATAAGTGAAAAGGGAAAGGGAAATAACAGTGTTGGAAAGTAAATGGACATAAAATAAATGTATTGAAAAAGTATCAAAGCTTCGAAGGTTGTTGAAGAGGGGAAATAGAATTACAACTCCTAAATTATAAGGGAGAAAGTAAAAAAGAAAAGGAAATATAATTTTTTGGATTCTCTCGTCTGGATAACTTCAAAGCGTGCCTGAGTTTTCTAGTTCCAGTAAGCAAACTGGTGGTGGGCAAAAGCCCATTGCCCACCCAGCCCAATAGGCCCGCACGATAAAAGTATAGGGAATGAGATACTGATTTAGGCACGCAAAGCAGACTTGAAAAAATTTTGAAGCTTGATGTTTTTCATGGGCGGGCTTGGGTAAGCGTTTTCAAGCCCGCATAGGCCCAGCCAGACCTGAGGCCCAATAATTATAATATAACATAATATGATATAATATTATATCATGCTTTATATATTTTTGTAGGTTAAATTTTAAGATAGAGAGGACCATAATAAACTAAAATAATTTGGGTAAGTTTTTAATTTAAATTTAATATGATATTACGCTACATTTTATAATTTACACTCTTAATATATAATAAATTTGCCTATATAAAAAAAATTTAAAATAGCCCATTTGCGGGACTGGGTGATAAGGTTTCAAAATTGGGCGGGCTTGGGATTGTATAACCAAGCCCGAATCGGGCTTGGTTGGTCAACTGCAGTGGTTCTTATTATATAGAGTAAGCCCAGCCCAAGCCCGGCCCATGTCCACCAATAAAGGAAACCGTTGGCACTTGTTCCTTGTTTGAATTTATATTTAAATTTCCCTGCCATTTATTCCGTTATTTCTTAACTTTCACGTTAGGCCTTTCTAAGACTATTCTAAACCAAATACCCAGTGGGAGGTTAGATAATTGCTACTCGTTTCCAAACTTCCCAACACTTGTCACTTTCTTGTTCAAAATGTATTTACTTACTTAATCCCTAGCCTATATCCACGTGACCATTGTCAACTAGCTAAACTTATTATGGTGTAAACATAACCTACCCCCCACCCCGACAATAGTTTAACATACGAGAGTAATTTGAACTGGTTGACAGCAAATCGTTCCCTAAGTTAAATGTTCGTGCCAAATTCATGAAATAATGGTCTATGGAATGTTTACCAATAACTGCCAACTGCTAGTATTCTTGGCGGTTACGAGTGCATTTCACCAATTTCCAATAATCTCAAGTTTAAATGTCAGAGAATCATTTCTGCCATGGTTGAATAATATAATCCAAGTCTTCTCTTCTCGTTATCGTAGTGAATGCAATGCCATTTGTCCAAGTCTTCTCATTACATGGAAAGTTAATGCAAATCATTACACCACCTCCTGGCTTGGGGGATTCTTGCCCTTCGTCTCCAGAAAATGAACCAGTCACTTCCCATGTAACAGTTCCTAGATTTGTTGATCTTTCCCTGGTGACACTCCTCTGCCTAGTCCTAAGGGAGAGTGGGACAACGTTATGTATCGTGGAAAATGTATCACTGGAGTGGGTGGTGTCTTGGAAGATGAAGATGTTGACGCGACTTCCATTGAAAAGAAGACATCTAACTCACTTGGCCTCCCTAAGGTGAATAAATTGGGATCAAGTCCCCTTGGTGACACTCCTCTGCCTAGTCCTGAAGGAGGGTGGGACAATGTTATTACTGGAGTAGGTGGTGTCTTGGAAGATGAAGATGTTGACACGACTTCCATTGAAAAGAAAATATTTAACTCCCTTGGCCTCCCTAAGGTGAATAAATAGTGGTCAAGTCCCCTTTCCCCTCCCCCCAAATGTTCTTGGTGACTCTGAAGGTTAAACCAAATCACTGACAAAGGTCTTAAGCACCCCGTAACTAATGAGGATGAGGATCTTGCATTCAAAAAGCCTGATCAACCTTTTTCACAGTCGTAGGAGGTTCGAACTGATAAAAGCAATTCGAGCTTAGAGTATAAGGAGTACACCCACCATTTGGTCACTAACACCCCTGGCATCACTTACCCTCATTATAACTCATCCATTCCTTTGAAGTTGAAAAGTAAGGGTGTTGACTCTTAAAATAGTTTCCCTGAAGATAAAAACATTGAGCAAGCCGAGTCTCATGTGTACTTAATTAGTGTCAACAACACTGCCTCTGATCTCAGGTGCCAACGGTCAGACGTTCTACATCGCCAAGAGAGGGCTTCAATTTCCACTGTACTCACGATCGTTCCTCAAAAATGCACTTTTCTCCATCGTTCATGAGGTCTACGAGACTCTCTCAGGGACCACGAAAAGTTGGCATCCATGGATTATTTGCAACTAGGATCTTCTCTCAAACTTCTGGTGGCCTTGAAATTGGAAGAACCCCTTGAAGATATAAAGCAACTCTGGGACTATGGCTGCCCACTTGAAAGCACTTATTCTACTCAGTCCATCCCCATTCAAGCTTTCGAGGGCTCAAGCACTTCTCATTTCAATTTCCAATATATCCTTTAATACCTGCCACGTGCGTACCAAGCTCCTGGTATTTACGTACTGTAACAACCCAGGTTTTTGAGTGGCTATTTTATATTATTTTGCCCGATGGGCTAATTTTATAAAATAGGGGAAGTTGGAGTAAATATTATTTCCCGTGAGATTTAGGGATAATATTTACTATGTTTTGTCTATTTACCGTTATGAGAAGGTAAATAGCATTATATTGTGATATATTGCGTCGTTTATATGTAAAACGGCGGTTATGGCCCATATTTAAATTGGGGTATAATTAATGAAATAAAATAAAATTGGAACATAAAATTTGTTCACACTTTCCCGAATGCCAAAATAGGGGGTGCGGTTGTTTTTAGAATAGTCGAGATAGTCAAAATAAGTGTCAAGTTGTATTTTGGAGTTTCGGGCACTTTTAACGCGTTATGACTCAATTAAGTAGATACGAGTCATTTTAATGGTGTATTAGCAATTAAAAGAGGGCATTTGTGATTTAAGACCCGTTTAAGTTCCCCCACCCCTTTTCTTTCTTCATTTGTGTTAGAAGCCAAAGGAGAGAGAGAGAGAAGATAGAGCTGGGAGAAATGGAGAGAGAAGAGAGAAAAATGGAGATTTAAGGCCGGAAATCGTTGCTACCGGAAGGGGATCCGAGACTACAACCTCGAGGCAAGTTTATTACTTGCTAGATGTTGATTTAATGTGATAAATTGCATGTATAGTTAGGTTTTTGGTGATTTAAACCCTAAATGGGTTTTTGTTGATTTTGGTGATTAAAGCCTTAAATCTTAGTTTTAACTTGATTTGAGGAATATATATTAGTTATAAATTGTGTAGAAGTGATTTGGGAGAATAAATTTTAGTTGTTATTAGAAGAAATCAAAGATTTGAGGTTTTGGGAATTTTAGGGTTCTTGAACCCGTAGCCCCAAACTGGGCCAATTTGCATGGCCGAATCGATTCGGCCCTAGGGGCGAATCGATTCGGATAAGGGGAAGGAAACAGGTCTGGGCAAACCGAATCGATTCGGATTGGGACCGAATCGATTCGGCCATTACAGAATGTCAGTTTTTGCTCACCGAATCGATTCGCCCTTGCGAATCGATTCGGCCCAAGGGGCGAATCGATTCGGTCACCCTGTTTTTGTGAGTTTTTCCTAGTTTGATTTTTAGCCCTTTTTCTTTTAAGTCCAAGGTTTAGGGACCTTCCTTTGGGAAGTAATGAGGAGTCCTATAGGGATGTTTTGGGTAGATGAATGTCCTAGGATAAAACGGGATATTTGGGCTTACCCCGAGGGCTAGTTTGTATTGGGTAAATGTCCGTATGATATAGGAGATTAACCGAAAGATAAATTCGAGACAAAATGTGTCTGATGAGACTTTTGGGAGTTACTCCTTGAGGGAGACTCACTTTGAGGGTTTATGAAATTGTATGAACTCTTGGGGACTAGTTTGAGATTTATGGCACGTCGGGTCTTAGGTCATTAATAAAATATGACTCAAAGCATAAGAAAGACATATGCTAATATGTAGTACTAAAAGAAATAAGTACAAATGAATGATTTTGAGAACGTAAAAGTGAATGTTTTCAAAAGGAAAAAGTAATGTTTTTTCAAAAATGATAATTTATGACTACACACCTCCCTAAATCGCTATCATAAGGGAAGTTGCGCGCGCATGGTGAAGCCTCCTGGCTAATGAATGCAGGGTGGATATAGTCCCTAGGCCATATGGCATTTATTATACTGCGCTGGTTAGGGGATTCTGGGTGTGGTCTTGACTTTCCCGCAGGCATATGTCCGCTTCCCGACGTTGGTTAGGTTCCCAGGTTGTCTTGTTCGATGGGCCCTGGAAGATAATAGCCATTTAGGGGCGCGTCCAGTGGGGAAACTCGGAGGGACGGTCTTCGATTTTATTAAAGCAATCCATGATAATGAATTGGCTTTAATTACATTTCCCGGATGGAAGAAGGGAAATGGGATATATGATTTGGCTTCGGATACATTTCCCGGATGGAAGAAGGGAGATGGAAGCATATGGTATACAAAAGTATTTTTATGATAATAAAAATGACTTTTGGTTACACTTCCTGGATGGAAGAAGGGAAGTGGGATTTTATGAAAAAGGATAAATCATTTTTATGATAATAAAACTTGCTTTAAAAATGTATTTTCCTGGATGGAAGAAAGGAAATAAAATTGGTAAAGAAATGGTTGAAATAAGATTAATTGGTAAACATTTCATAAAATGTTGTACCATTTATATATATTCCTAAAGAAAGAAATAGGAATTATTGCTTTTAGATGGTGAATAGATTTATTTATGTTTCCTTGAGTAGCTGTAGATGATTTCCCACATATGTATATATATTAGTTATGTGCTGAGGGTCTATTTGGATCTCGACGATCAACCTTGACTAAGTAGTAGTGTATCGGGGGGGTTCCTTGTTTGGATTTCGCATTGCGAGACACCCCACGCACGAATAAGGCATAGTGTTGAGACTGGTGAGAAGCTTAGCCCTTAGCGCTATGTTAAAAGAAATTAAATTAGATGATTATATTCATCAATATTGTACTTAGGGTCTAATGGATCTCGATGATCGACCTTGCCTAAGTAGTAGTGTATCGGGGGGGTTCCTTGTTTGGATTTCGCTTTGCGAGACATCCCACGCACGAATAGGGCATAGTGTTGAGACTGGGGAGAAGTTAGCCCTTAGTACTTGGGTTAACTAGAACATTCATTGATATTGCGCTAGGTTGCTTTTAGATTTGAGAGGTGAGAAATATATTGTTAATTGCGAGAGATTTACGCACTTAACTGTCATGCATTTTAGTCACATGGGAATCATATCAAACCGGGCCCTGACCCGTATCTATATTTCTTTGTTTTTGCGTATACTCCTTGTCGTACATGTGCTCTACCGCATGGACACCCGTATTTACATTTTCATTCCGGTTGTCATGGAGCTACAGTATTTTGTGGATGTTGTAGGTTATTTGTATTAGACGCTTCCTTCTATTGTACTCTAGTTATGTTCAGTTCATTTATTCGGGCGTGTGGCCCAAAGCATTGCACACATTTATTATACTGTAATATTTAATGTGTAATACTCGGTGTAACTATTTGTATTGGTCTGTTCACCGACAGCTTATTCGGTGATTATTTATATATTCACTGTTTATTGTTGGTTTTTGATACCCACCGTATTTGCAAATGGGATTGTCTAAATGTTTTTCTTTTACTTTCAAAATTTTAAATTTGACAGTCCGTTTTCTAAAATGATTGGTGGTTATCTCGTACTATTATTTTAATCGACAGTGATGCTGAGAATGGACCATCTATGATTCCTGTCATTATTAGAGTATTGGGCTGGCCACCTATTATTTTAGTAGGCGGGTTGTCACAGATGGTATCAGAGCATCAGGTTCTAGAGTTTTTAGGAATCTGTGAGAATGTATTACGCTTTCAGCGTTACTTCTAATTTGATATAGAGCCCTAAGATTAAGATCATTGATCTCTCTTGTGAGATTTCGTTCTCCTGCTATAATAAGAGAACCCCGAAAATCTTTTGCACGTTCGTGTGAGACTGGTAAGTCGTCAGATGATGGGCATCAAGGGAGGCCGTTGTGAAGGCGTAACGAGATGCGATTACTAAGAACTGTAAGTGGTAGTCGGGGACGAGGACCGCTTTAGAGGTCGCTCCCTCCGTAGCATTATTTTAATATTGCTCCCGTGACTACTGAGCACAGTAGATAGAGTTCGCCAAGTACCGCTGCCAGTTGAGAGTGGTGCTAAGCTTGGGATTCCAAGCGACATTAAGTTGTAGTTGAGAGGTCCTTAACAAGGACCACATGTTGAAGTTCGGTTGGATAGAGGAAGTATAATCTCATTAGGTGAGAACATATGGCCCAGGAGTTTTGGCCTAGAAAAGGGTATAGAAGTGCCCAGGTGTAAAGATTGGAGGAAAATCTTTCACCCGTTGGAGTAATACTGAAATGGCGGATATGGTAGCCGCCTTATTTTGGTGGAATGGGAGGTCTCGCTAAAAGAGAACCCCACCGTGAATAAAGGGTGTTACGGTTAAGGAAGTTGTGCACCGAAATAAGATTGGTACAAGGTAGAAGGAGACTTTCAAGGGAAACGATAGGCTCATAAGTAAGTGTTGCTAGCACTTCTAGGGTAGTAATCTTCGTGAGACCCCATCGGTGGACAACCACTCGGGGAAGACTCATTGAACTAAGGCCCGGAAGGCTAATAGAAGGTTCTCTTTGCTAAGGAAGTTAAGGGAACTACTCGTTTTGATCTTGTCGATTGAAGATAACCGGCAGGGATGGGATGCCTAGTTGGGGCATGGATGGAAGTAGTTTGGTTCGGAAGACTAGAATAATGTGTCTTGGAACCATTAGTTGTGGCCAAGGAGGTTGGCAAGTATTTTTGCGGGAATCCCACTTTGGTTAAGGGTGGTGTATTCCTTATAATAAGACAGTGTAGTATTATATTTACCCTAGATCCGGGTGTGTATATCGAGCTTGTGGTAGTGTCGATATTATAATAGTAAGTATACTTATATGACTTCCATGAGAGGGAAGCTCTATATTTTCTTTCACTCGTTATGGGGCGAGTGATGATATGTGTAGTATGTACTACTTGTATTATATGTAATATACGAGTAGAGATATTTCTAGTTGGTTGGGGCGATAGCAAGCAAATAAATTGCGAGGCTATCCTATTTCTAGTTCTAGAAAGGAGCTAGTTGTTCTATAATCTCTCTCCTGGATATAGGTTGTGACTTTATGGAGGTGGTTTATGGTATGTAGGTCGTTTTCATTTTTTTAATTTTTTTTTATTTGTTTTGCTTTGTTTGTTTTGTTTTATTATTTGTTGCTTTGCTTGTGTATGATATTGCCTTTCTCCACGACCGACAAGTTAAGGGGATTGTGTCGGAGGGGTTTCTTGTTTGGATTTCGCTTTGCGAGACACTCCGCGCATGAACCTTAACGACATTGGGAGTGGAGAGATGTTGCATTTTCCTTTTCCTTTCTTTCTTTTTTCCTGTCGTGTGAGTGTTGGGTTGGAAGGTTTAGCCAACAATCACGTAAATGAGTGATTAGAGGGCTAAGTTGATGTGCGAGATATGAGCACTGTGATAGTTTTCCCTCTGATCGATGTGGGGGAAGACTAGGATATGAAAGTCGAATAGAGACTTATGATTATGCCTTAATGAGAAGGCCATTTATAAAGATGTGTATATGTGTATATCGGGATAAAGTGTTTGTGGCATCTTACAGAAAGTAAATGCCTCAGTTGATTAATATGGTAAAACTTAAAAGTAGAAGTGCATTAGTAGAGTTACGAGTTAGGACTTTAGCGGTCCCGATCATGTGTCTTCGACCATTGCTTCTCGACAACCGACGATGCGACGTAGTAGTGTAACGGGAGGGTTCCTTGTTTGGATTTCGCCTCGGCGAGACGTCCCACGCATGAAACCAAGCTAATGTTGGAAGTCGGGAAAGGTCTTGGACACTAGGGACATAATTAGTATAATACTTATACTATTATATTAGGGTGTAAATCGACTTTAGGGTTTTTAGAACGAAAGGCCCTTTAGGGCATGCGATATTTGTTTTAAGAAGGTGGTAGGGAGTTGACCACAATAGGTTTGTGGGTTAACTCTAAGCGGGATTAGGTCCCTAGAATGAAGATGTATAGGATCTCGAGTAATTCGGAACGTCAGGCCGTAGATGGTGGGCCCTCTCATAGATAGAGCGTTACGTGGGTAACCTATCTTTCAGGGAGTTAAAAGGAAGAGTTGACTTTTGCTCCTGCACTCGTGTTGTTAAGATCGATAGTGGATTTAACGAACGAGTCTTTGCCAGGAACGGGAAGTATTAATGCGGGAGCATGAACCCCTTTGTTTATGCGTCTCACAAACTTAACCTTCGTGAGAAGTGTTATCCCCCTCTTGATTTTGAGTTCATAGCGGTAGTATTTGCCTTAAAAAATGAAGGCACTACTTCCTGGGCAGGAATTTGGTCTTTTCATGAGCAAGTAGTTGGAGTTCATCAAGGACTATCAATTGGATATTCCCTTTCGCTAAGGGAATGCGAATGGGAGTAGTGGCTTTTATGGATAGAACTTCCGTACAATAGTTCGGATTGTTTTCTATAAGTATGGGGTCGTGGGTGTGGCCTGGCGTAGTTGGCTGTATGCCTTGCCTGTTCGTTAGAATGGGACCAGCGGATAGTATATTTCTTGGACTTGGAGTGGTCCGGGAACATTTTCCTTAGTGATTGGGCTCATTGAGCCGTATACTTTCAAGGGCTCCGCCAATGCGAATAGGAGTAAGTAGTGTTGGGGTGAGCGATTATAAGTTAGCGTAGTCATCCCCTAGTAAGGGTGTAATGTATTTCGGGAAGTAAGGCAATTTGTGTCGAGATATGTAGGTATCTCCTTCCGTAGTAGAACGGTAGGATCGATAGTTCGTGAGGAACGATTTAGTGCTATCTTAGAGCACGGTGTTGTGGACTAATATTCGAATAGTAATGACCTTAGTCTGAGTCCTATGAGGACGTCGCACTGCCGAGGGGTTTGCTAGAATGATAGAACGATAGTTTAGTATAGTATACCCTTTACATGATTAAGGTTGTGTTGTATGCCTGAATTTTGAGGGCAAAATTCCCTTCTAAGGGGGGGAGTATGTAACAACCCAGGTTTTTGAGCGGCTATTTTATATTATTTTGCCCGATGGGCTAATTTTATAAAATAGGGAAAATTGGAGTAAATATTATTTCCCGTGAGATTTAGGGATAATATTTACTATGTTTTGTCTATTTACCGTTATGAGAAGGTAAATAGCATTATATTGTGATATATTGCGTCGTTATATGTAAAACGACGGTTATGGCCCATATTTAAATTGGGGTATAATTAATCAAATAAAATAAAATTGGAACATAAAATTTGTTCACACTTTCCCGAATGCCAAAATAGGGGGTGGGGTTGTTTTTAGAATAATCGAGATAGTCGAAATAAGTGCCAAGTTGTATTTTGGAGTTTCGGGCACTTTTAACGCGTTATGACTCAATTAAGTAGATACGAGTCATTGTAAGGGTGTATTAGCAATTAAAAGAGGGCATTTGTGATTTAAGACCCGTTTAAGTTCCCCCACCCCTTTTCTTTCTTCATTTGTGTTAGAAGCCAAATGAGAGAGAGAGAGAAGAGAGAGTGGGGAGAAATGGAGAGAAAAGAGAGAAAAATGGAGATTTAAGGCCGGAAATAGTTGCTACCGGAGGGGGATCCGAGACTACAACCTCGAGGCAAGTTTCTTACTTGCTAGATGTTGATTTAATGTGATAATTTGCATGTATAGTTAGGTTTTTGGTGATTTAAACCCTAAATGGGTATTTGTTGATTTTGGTGATTAGGGCCTTAAATCTTAGTTTTAACTTGATTTGAGGAATATATATTAGTTATAAATTGTGTAGAAGTGATTTCGGAGAATAAATTTTAGTTGTTATTGGAAGAAATCAAAGATTTGAGGTTTTGGGAATTTTAGGGTTCTTGAACCTGTAGCCCCAAACTGGGCCAATTTGCAGGGCCGACTCGATTCGGCCCTAGGGGCGAATCGATTCGGATAAGGGGAAGGAAACAGGTCTGGGCAAACCGAATCGATTCGGATTGGGACCGAATCGATTCGGCTATTACAGAATGTCAATTTTTGCTCACCGAATCGATTCGGCTTCTTGGCGAATCGATTCGCCCTTGCGAATCGATTCGGCCCAAGGGGCGAATCGATTCGGTCACCCTGTTTTTGTGAGTTTTTCCTAGTTTGATTTTTATCCCTTTTTCTTTTAGGTCCAAGGTTTAGGGACCTTACTTTGGGAAGTAATGGGGAGTCCTATAGGGATGTTTTGGGTAGACGAATGTCCTAGGATAAAACGGGATATTTGGGCTTACCCCGAGGGCTAGTTTGTATTGGGTAAATGTCCGTATGATATAGGAGATTAACCGAAAGATAAATTGGAGATAAAATGTGTCTGATGAGACTTTTGGGAGTTACTCCTTGAGGGAGACTCACTTTGAGGGTTTATGAAATTGTATGAACTCTTGGGGACTAGTTTGAGATTTATGTCACGTCGGGTCTTAGGTCATTAATAAAATATGACACTAAGCATAAGAAAGACATATGCTAATATGTAGTACTAAAAGAAATAAGTACAAATGAATGATTTTGAGAACGTAAAAGTAAATGTTTTCAAAAGGAAAAAGTAATGTTTTTCATAAATGATAATTTATGATTACACACGTCCCTAAATCGCTATCATAAGGGAAGTTGCGCGCGCGTGGTGAAGCTCCCTGGCTAATGAATGCAGGGTGGATATAGTCCCTAGGCCATATGGCGATTATTACACTGCGCTGGTTAGGGGATTCTGGGTGTGGTCTTGACTTTTCCGCAGGCATATGGTCGCTTCCCGACGTTGGTTAGGTTCCCAGGTTGTCTTGTTCGATGAGCCCTGGAAGATGATAGCCATTTAAGGGCGCGTCCAGTGGGGAAACTCGGAGGGACGGTCTTGGATTTTATTAAAGCAATCCATGATAATGAATTGGCTTTAATTACATTTCCCCGATGGAAGAAGGGAAATGGGATATATGGTTTGGCTTCGGATACATTTCCCGGATGGAAGAAGGGAGATGGAAGCATATGGTATACAAAAGTATTTTTATGATAATAAAAATGACTTTTGGTTATACTTCCTGGATGGAAGAAGGGAAGTGGGATTTTATGAAAAAGGATAAAGCATTTTTATAATAATAAAACTTGCTTTAAAAATGTATTTTCCTGGATGGAAGAAAGGAAATAAAATTGGTAAAGAAATGGTTGAAATAAGATTAATTGGTAAACATTTTATAAAATGTTGTACCATTTATATATATTCCTAAAGAAAGAAATAGGAATTATGCTTTTAGATGGTGAATAGATTTATTTATGTTTCCTTGAGTAGCTGTAGATGATTTCTCACATATGTATATATATTAGTTATGTGTTGAGGGTCTATTTGGATCTCGACGATCAACCTTGCCTAAGTAGTAGTGTATCGAGGGGGTTCCTTGTTTGGATTTCGCATTGCGAGACACCCCACGCACGAATAAGGCATAGTGTTGAGACTGGGGAGAATCTTAGCCCTTAGCGCTATGTTAAAAGAAATTAAATTAGATGATTATATTCATCAATATTGTACTTAGGGTTTAATGGATCTCGATGATCGACCTTGCCTAAGTAGTAGTGTATCGGGGGGTTCCTTGTTTGGATTTCGCTTTGCGAGACATCCCACGCACGAATAGGGCATAGTGTTGAGACTGGGGAGAAGTTAGCCCTTAGTACTTGGGTTAACTAGAACATTCATTGATATTGCGCTAGGTTGCTTTTAGATTTGAGAGGTGAGAAATATATTGTTAATTGCGAGAGATTTACGCACTTAACTGTCATGCATTTTAGTCACATGGGAATCATATCAAACCGGGCCCTGACCCGTATCTATATTTCTTTGTTTTTGCGTATACTCCTTGCCGTACATGTGCTCTACCGCATGGACACCCGTATTTACATTTCCATTCCGATTGTCATGGAGCTACAGTATTTTGTGGATGTTGTAGGTTATTTGTATTAGACGCTTCCTTCTATTGTACTCTAGTTATGTTCAGTTCATTTATTCGGGCGTGTGGCCCAAAGCATTGCACACATTTATTATACTGTAATATTTAATGTGTAATACTCGGTGTAACTATTTGTATTGGTCTGTTCACCGACAGCTTATTCGGTGATTATTTATATATTCACTGTTTATTGTTGGTTTTTGATACCCACCGTATTTGCAAATGGGATTGTCTAAATGTTTTTCTTTTACTTTCAAAATTTTAAATTTGACAGTCCGTTTTCTAAAATGATTGGTGGTTATCTCGTACTATTATTTTAATCGACAGTGATGCTGAGAATGGACCATCTATGATATTATTAGAGTATTGGGCTGGCCACCTATTATTTTAGTAGGCAGGTTGTCAGACGTACGTGTTCATAGCCACATTTTTATTTTCTGAATCATCTACCTCCTAATGAGATGGTACCTCCATCAAAAGGACAAGGCCACTTTTGAGGCCCTCCAATTGGATTATAACACAACTCAGGACGCTGTGCAAAGTCTTCAAACTATTACTGGCAATTTTAAAGGCACCTACCTAAAGTCCTTTGTCGCCTTTAAAGAAAACAAATAGCATCCCCCTTTATGGGTAGATCGGGAGGAAAAGGCCCAGACTGCCATTTGTAACTTGACAGCCAAAGACAATCAGGCCTTAAGGAACCGTAAATTGAAGGCCTAGCTAAATAGAAAAGAGGCCTTTTTTTATTACCATTGGGATCCTTTCATCATCTTGTGACCCCCGGGCTACCTGGTTACCATTCATTAAATATGATGTAATCATGTGTTTATAGTTTGTAACCATTTAGTATATTAATAATAATCTCCTTCCAATGTGATAGTGATGTTTAGTTCGGTCTCTATTTGTGGGTTCACTTAGTCTTTTGAATTCGGCGTGCTAAATTTGGGCCTAGATCTCAATTAAACCTTGAAAAAAAGGTTGTTCTTCCAAAAGTATCCAATGAAAAAAATCACTACTCAATTTTCAGAACTCTAAACGACATTGTTTAATTACTTAAATGGTTTGAACCTTCCCCGGTTCAATTGGCGCATAAGTTGACTCGCTTCGTCTCTAAATAAGGTCTAGCCTATAAGACTATTTAAACTCTGGTATTTGAATGCCCATTTTCAAATCTTCACTTATTGTCATCGTATCTCCAACCCTAAATATCCAACAGTCTTCACCTCTCATGGCACCATCTTCCTCAATCGTGAACACATTTGCGAAAGACTTCTCCTCCTTTCCATCCCTCACCTCGCCACCGCTGAGATTTCCAAGTACAATGAGGGTAAGAATAGCCCTTTGTTGTGTAACGTTCATTCTGTAAGGCCAAAGCTACATGGATTGTCCATACATGATTACTGGCCATTCATTTGCCAACTTGAACTTACCGTTTTTCGCCTTTTACCTAACTGTCGGCACCCAAAAATTACCCTTTCAAAAGAACGAATGGAGCCAATGGGAGTAAGTTCCTCCTATGGCCCTAAACTCTAAACAACAATTGGTACCATGTGGATGTGGTAAGAGGAAGTGTACTCAATATGGGGGCACCAACCATACAGAAGCTCATTGTTGGGTGAAGTATGGTAAGCCTGACCATGTCAACTAGATTTCAGATCATTCTTATAAGCCAACAATGGTTCCTTCTCCTTCTGATTATTCATCCACCAACACTAGTTCACGTAATGCTCTTCTTAGTGAGCTTTTTCTGGCCTTACAACTCCATCAACCATCTACATCTACTGCTACTTTGGCCGAGCATGTGTGGCCCATTCCCCTTCTTGGATCCTTAATTCACGAGCTAGTGCCCGCATATCTGGCATATCATCTCCCTCTTCCAATTTGACTATGTTAAATATAATACTATCTTAGTTGATGGTTCTTCTAATCCAGTTCTTGGGAGAGGCGTTGTTCACCTTTCTAAGTCCTTGTCCTTGTCCTTGTCCTTGTCCTTGTGATCTGGACTTTATATTCTTAATTTTCCATTTAAATTACTCTTTGTTAGACAATTAACTAAAACATTAAATTGTTCAAAAAACCTTTTCCCCAATTTCTTGTATTTTTTAAGACCTCAGAAGAAGATGAATGGGTTCGGGTCATGAAAAGGACAGCCTTTACTACTTAGACACCGGTGATTCTCGCACCCTTAGATCGTCTATTTTAAGCGCCTATCTCTCCACTCCAATGGCACTTCCGTTTGGGGCATCCTTCCTTATTCAACTTGAAGGTGGTTATCCCCGATCTTCGTCATATAGCTAACTTAGGGTGCGAGCTTGTTAGTTGGGCAAGCATCATCATAGTTCCTTCCCAAGTAGTCACAATTGCCAATCTGAGTCTTTTGCTATTTTCATTTGGGGACCCACTCGAACTACAAGTTGGAAGGATTTTATTTTCTTATCTTTGTTAATGACTTATTTGGAATGACATGGTTATTTTTATGAAAGTCGTCCGAGTTATCTCGTATATTCTCTATTTTTATATGACATTCTTGTTCAGTTTGACAAACATATTAAAATTATTCACTCCGACAATACGCTAAAATATACTCTATCGATTGTTAAATCTTTTTTTTTAGGATCGTGGTCTTATTCATCAAACCAGTTGTACTCACAAGTCTCACCAAAATGGTGTTAGTGTTGCCGAAAGGAAACATAGGCAACACAATAATAATGAATGTGAAGTAAATGATAATAGAGTGCAGAGTCACAATATGTACATGGTTCGGCCTTGATGACCTACTGATGGAAATGGGTCCCTTTTTAGAGATTATTTGTCATTTTAATTTTCTTTTGTTATTTTCTTTTATTTTGTCATTGTATTTTTCTTTCTTAGTGTTCTAAAAGGCGCGCCTAGGCGTGAGGCTTTTTACAAACGCCCTGCATAAGGCTTATGCGTGAGAAAAGGCGTGGTCAACGCGCGTGAAGGATGGTCAACGGAACGGGCGCGCCTAGGCGCGTAAGGCGCGCCTTTTTGTTTAAAAAAAATTGTTTTTTTTATGAAACGACGTCGTTTTTCATTGTTTTTTTTCCTTTTAATATCTTATTTCATTTGCATCAGAAGTGGTGGACTTAACTTAAAACAAACAACTAATATCCTTTTAATATCTCTCCATACGATTGTAATCCCTCGTTTCTCTCTCCATACGATTGTAAACCCTCGTTTCTCTCTCCATACGATTGTAAACCCTAAACTCACCCCCCGACATCTCTCATTCACCCCGTTTCCCTCTCCGACTGCTCTCCTACCCCTCGTTTCTGTGTCCGGCAGCTCTCCTTCACCTCGTTACCCTCTCCGACAGCAAAGCCACCCCGCGGAGTTCTCCTACCCCATTTTCCCTCTCCGGCAGCAATCGAAAAATAGGTTATCCTCTTCAAACTTCTTTTTTTTTTTTTAATGTTTACACACAAATACTTACACGTTCAGACATGTTAATCAAATAACATGTTCTTTGATTAACTTTTGACTTCTATATCAAACCTCTTCAAACTTCTTTACTGCTATGTCAGTTTTTTTGTCAAAGTTTTTGGTATAACATCTTTTGGAGTTAAATTTATTTATAAAATCTTTTTTTAAGTTAGGATTTTTCAATACCCTCTTACTTGATTACTGAAATTCGTATGTTTAAAATTTTTCAGCACAAATCAGTATGTTTTTCAACACAAATCAGTAGGTCAAACCTTTTTTAAGTTAAGATTTTTCAACACAAATCAGTATGTTTAAAATTTTAGGTTATTTTTTTTTCCTTATTACTGCAATTCTTGGCATTATGTTTGTTTAATACAATCATTTCCTATTAAAATTTAGGCAGAAGCAGTTAAATTTAGGCAGAAGCAGAAGCAGTTAAGCAGTTAATTTCCTGATTAAAGTTTATGTTTGGCAGTTAGGCATAAGCTTATTATGTTTGTTTATTTTTGTAGGATAAAATGTCTACGGACCCAAATGAGTCCTCATCCATGGCATCGAATGCGACATCAAAAGAATCCAATGACATTGGATGGGAAACTGCAATTGGTGCGAATGTCAACAACAACAATGATATTCAATGTCTTTTGTGTGGGAAAGTTACAAAGGCTGGAATTAATAGGCACAAAATCCATATAGCCGGAATCAAAGGGATGGGTGTTGCCCCGTGTATTAAAGCAAGTGAGGAGCAAAGAGTCAAGTGTCGTGAGGCGCTTGAAGGGAATAAATCAAAGAAGATAGAGAAGATTTTGGTCCATGCGAAGTTGAGGGATGAAGTAATTCTAACACGTGAGGAGGAAGAGGATGAAATTGAAAGTATTGAATTAGGGAGTCGAAAAAGGCCCAGTACTTTTGGTCCTATTGATCAATTTGCAAAGTCAATTAGGGTGGATGATGCTTCTATGGGTGCGAGCAAGAAAAAAAGGCAACTAAATATTAATGATTTAGTTGTCAAGAGAAGGTTACAAGAGGTTCATCAACATTTGGCAAGATGGATATATGAAGCAGGCATTCCTTTCAATGCAATCGACAATGATAGTTTCAAGAAATTTTGCGAGGCGCTTGGTTTATATGGCCCGGGTTACACACCTCCCTCCCAATACCAACTTAGGGAGCCACTTTTGAAGGGGGAGATGGAGAAAACAAAAGAAGATCTTAAAAAGCAAGAAGAAGAGTGGAAAAATAACGGGTGTTCCATCATGACCGATGCTTGGAGCGATAGAAAAAGAAGAAGCATTATGAATTTGTGTGTGAATTGTAAACTAGGAACCACCTTTCTTTCTTCAAAGGAAGCATCGAATGATGCTCACACCGGTCAATACATATTTGAGTATGTCAATGATTGTATTAAGGAGGTAGGGGCCGAACATGTGGTTCAAGTGGTGACGGACAACGCTTCTAATAATATGGCGGCGGCGAATTTGTTAGCTTTAGAAAGAGCTAACATCTTTTGGACATCGTGTGCCACTCACACCTTAAACCTCATGCTTGAAGGTATCTCTAAACTTTCTACTTTTAAGGGTGTGATTAAAAAGGCAAAATCCTTCACTATTTTCATGTATGCCCATCACAAGACTTTGGCATTGATGAGAAAATTTACAAAAAAGGAGATAGTTAGGCCGGGAGTCACTAGGTTTGCAACTTCTTTCCTAACATTGCAAAGTTTGCTTGATAAGAAACAAGAATTGAGAAATATGATGACTAGCAATGAATGGGATAAAACTAAATGGTCAAAGAGCAAGAAGGGAAAAGAGGAATTTGCTATTGTTGTTCCCAATGAGTTTTGGAACTTGATAGAGTTGTGTTTGAGGGTGTTTACTCCATTGGTGAAAGTTCTTAGACTTGTGGATGGTGAGGATAAGCCATCAATGGGGTTTGTTTATGGTGAACTACTAAAGGCAAAGGATGAGATAAAAAATGCATTGAAGAAGGAGCGTGATTATATGCCAATCCTAATCATTATTGATGTAAAAAGTAAGGGTCGCCTTGATAGTTCACTTCATACAACGGATTATTTGTTGAATCCGTTTTATTTTTTTAAGAATCCAACTATCAAAGACGATCCATTGATAACGAATAATGTGATTCTTTGTGTTGAGAAGTTCTTTCCCGATGATCAAATGCAACATCATGTGATAAATACGGAGTTGCAAAAGTACACTAAAAAAGAAGGTGGATTTGGAAAAAAACTCGCAATTAGTGGATGTGAGAAGAAAGATGGAAGTTATAATCCAGGTATATTACCATTCCTCTTTTATTTATTTCATTTACATAACACTACTATCTTTACACCCCACCCCCACCCCCAAATTTACATTGCATAACATTACTATCTCGCTTTCTTTCATAATACTTAGTTGGTTGGTGGGACTTTTATGGAAATGAAACTCCAAATTTGAAGAAAATGGCAAAGAGGATCCTTGGTTTGACTACTAGTTCATCGGGGTGTGAAAGAAATTGGAGTGCCTTTGAAGGAGTAAGTAATTTACTTTTGGTAGTAGTTACTAGTTTTGTAATTCTCTTTCTTTCATATTAACTAGTTTTGTATTTTAGTTGTTACTTATTTTTGTAATTATTTTCTCTTATGTAGATACACACCAAAAAGAGGAATAGACTAGATACTACGAGAATGAATAATTTAGTCTACGTCCAATTTAATGCAAGGTTGATGAACAAGAATAAAAAGAGGAAGGATAAATTACTAGCAAATGATGCTAGTAGTGCACAATCATGGATTGTTGATGGTTGTGACAATGATGATGGTGATGATAGTGAGGTGGAGGCGGGTTCCGGACTTACATGGGACGCAGTGGGAGAAGCATCTGGAGCGAACGAGATCTTACAAACTAGAAGAAGTGGTAGAAATGCTCGTGATGAAAATGAAATAAGGGAACCCGATGAAGATGATTTTGTATCAGATGAAACGGAAGATGAGTTTAAAGAAGAAGATGAAGTTGAATTGGAGTCGGACAAGGAGTTAGATGAGAGTTAGAGTAGAGGGCTATTGAATTTGTCTAATAGCATGGATTATTAAGTTATTGTAGTATAGTATTTATGATTTGGATGATTATTTTTTTATTGGAAACTTGGAATGAACTAAGTTCTTATGAATCGTTTATGATTATTTATATATTATGATTATTTATCATTCGCATTATATTTGAAATATATTGTTTACTAACATATTTTGAATTTTTTGCATGTATTAGGGTGACATGTACTTATGGAGCATGCATATGGAAAAAAGGGCTATCAAATATATGGATATATTTTCAAATTTCAAGGTATGCATTATTTTACTTTGAATTTTGATTGCATGTTTATGCTTATGTTTTTTTATGTGAGTTATGCTTATATTTCTGCTTATAAATTTGATTTTATTGTTTTTCTAGCCTTGGTATAATTAAAAATATATTAAAAAAAAAGGAAAAACGCCTTTTCACGCCTAGGCTTCGCCTAGGCTCCTAAGGCTTGAGGCTTGACCTCTACGCCTCGACCACGCCTCACGCCTTTTAGAACCTTGCTTTCTTTTACTTTATTATTTAGAGGTAAGGAGTAGTAATGGCATTTTTGTAATTAGGGCCTTCACTTACAGCCTAAGCTGCTACTCCTCTTTAAATACCTCCACGTAAGCCTCATTTGAGGTACTTGATTTTGAACATAAGACTCTTAGTTTCTCTCTCTAAAAGTGTGTTTAGATATTTTTAGGAGCCTTTTGACGTGTAGTTTACGTCAAATTGGTATCAGAGCGGGTATCGCTCCACATTGGTGTTGGTGTATCGGTATATTTTTATCAAAATCGTACACTACTCTTCAATGGTTCCAAGAATTTCCAAACGACAACAAGAAGAAATTAATCAAGAGTTGAGAGAGAGCATTCAAGAGTTGAAGCAACAAGTGGCCCAACTCTTTCCTGACCTAGGCCTAAACCCTAACCCTAGCCCCTACATCACCCCCTGTCCAACCCTCTCCTTTGCTGCCCCAAACCCACCCTGTGCAGCCCCGACGTGTAATCAACCCAACCCCAAAAGAAAACCCGTTACCCCGACCAAATAAAAAAACCTCCCCGACTCTACCCCCTGTCGCCCAACCCCCGAACATCCCATGTGCATCCCCGCCCCATTCGTCGACCAAAGCCTAGGGTTTCCCCCCTTCGCCGACCACTTCAACAACTACCCTGACCCAAAAAAAATCCTAACCCCGAATCCCCGACCATCCTCTGCACAAACCAGCCACCGACCGACCCAAAAAAAATCTTTGTCCAACCCTCTGCCCCATCCCTGTTGTACCCCAGCCTCACCAACCACTTCTCTTCCACCATCAAAGTTTTTGACCTGGGAGGAAGCTTCTAAGGCTGATTTGGGCGAAGATGAAGAGAAGAAAAAAAAATAACGAAAAAAATTTATGGAATGTGAACTGCACTCCTCAATTTTCAAAAATTATTTTTGAGCCCCCACAAGTTTTTTTTGGCACTTTTTTGGAATTTCTACAAGAGTCCCCAAATATTTTTTGAACGCTCGAGGACGAGCTTGGTCTTAAGAGGGGAGAGTGATGGAAATGGGTCCCTTTTTAGGGATTATTTGTCATTTTATTTTCTTTTATTTTGTCATTATATTTTTCCTTCTTTTGCTTTATTATTTAGATGTAAGGAGTAGTAATGGCATTTTTTATAATTAGAGCCTAAGCTACTCATCCCCTTTAAATACCCCCATGTAAGTCTCATATGAGGTAGACTTGATTTTGAATATAAGAGACTCTTAGTTTCTCTCTCTAAAATTGTTTTTAGATATTTGTAGGAGCCTTTTAACCTGTAGTTTACGTCACCTACGCCCACGGGGCAAAGGAAGAGGGGGAGGAGTTTTATTAATTTTTGGAGTGTGATTACATGAAACCAACTGAATTGTCGTTCCTCTTATGCTACCTTGACTTTATATAATAGGCTTACATGCAACCAGTTTTACTAATGTTCGATTTTTTACCCATCGATTATAATACATGGCGGCATCCTGTTGTGTGGCAGCCATTCTTATTGATGCGTCCTTCCTCTTTTTTTCTACCGCATCCAAACTTGCTTTCATCCGTTCGTCGGTCTCTTCTCGTTTGAAGCAGCACACCCTGAGGCTAGGCAGCTCAAGCTCCACCTCTGTATCATAGGTCAAAGCGAATGGTGTTGCCCCAGTGGGTCCCCGAGTGATTCTTCAGTATGTCCATAGGACTGAAATCAGTCGATCCACCCACAATCCTTTTGAATTCTCTAGTTCTGTCTTCATCCCATGCACTATCATGCGGTTGGTAACATCCACTTGTCCGTTACATCTTGAGTGCCTAGCAATAGAGAAGTAGTGTTTGATTCTAAATTGATCGCACAGATTGTCGATCTGAACGTTGTCGAATTGCCTCCCGTTGTCCGTGATTATTGCATATGGTATACCAAACCTGCTTAAGATGAATTTTCAGAAGGAGTGACCTTATCAGTGATCCACGCAATGGTTCTGATACAGGAGCATAGGGATATAGATGTCTTTTTATCATTTATTGTATTTTTATTTATTTTTACCCTTCTGCGCCTTTTAGTATAAATAGTCCAAAGGCTACTATTTGTATCACTTTTCACAATATGATAATGAGAGACTAAA
This sequence comes from Sambucus nigra, assembly GCA_949130495.1. NCBI lineage: Eukaryota > Viridiplantae > Streptophyta > Magnoliopsida > Dipsacales > Adoxaceae > Sambucus > Sambucus nigra. Next base: position 173,330,308 of record OX422218.1, on the reverse strand, counting down.
GAGAGAAATCAAGACCCATTTGCTACTTTTCCTTTGTTTTTGTTATTATTGTTGTTGTTGTGTACGCTTCCGCCCCCTTATTTGCATTAAATTGGTATCAAATCCAGATTTGTCTTGGTTTAGCTATGTTCATCGAAAATTGGGACTCGGAGTTTTTTCACCCAGGTGACAATCGGGCCACCCCAAATGTTATTCTGAAAACCCTAGACCCAAACAAAAACCACTACACAATTGATCCACCACCAACCCCGAATAAAACCAGCGCTACCGATCGAGGTCACGATTCATCTTCCAGCCCGACATTCGGTCAGATCTCACCGGACTCCACAACTGGAGCCAGCGCCGACCACCGCACAACAGTCCAGCCTAACACTGTTGCGCCGGCGGCTTCCCTTTCATGCCAACTGCTTGACCCTGTCATGCCCCCACCGGATTGGCAACAAAATGTCGCCGGACGACCAAAACACAACACCGCCACTGCTGTGAGGCAGAACACCACTGACATGACTGCTACGATGATGCCAATCACCTACACTGCATGCCGCGCAGTTAAAACAGCTTATAAATCGCTGAAAGTTAAAGAAATTGCTACCGACGTTCAAGAACCGATATTTCTTTACCCCGATACATCCAAGTATCATTCCCCCACAAACCCCAACCAATTTTAACAAAAAAATATTTAATTTCAAACCCTATATTTCCCAACCCCAAGAAACCCTAACCGTTTGTATAAAGGATGCGCCCCATTGGGCATCCTTCCCATCCCTATCGATGTACCCTTATCTACCGCCCAATCCATTTGCCGACGTCGTGATTCTTTTTGTCATGCTCAAGCGAAACTTGTCGATATTTCTTTCGCTTACACACACCGTCATGATCACCACTTCGGTGGAACCCCAGGCACCTCCTCCTAATGACGACATGTGGATCCTCACGAATATTCTCTTTACTCGTTGTACTGCAAGAGGGAGACTTTGTACAGTGATCATTGATGGAGGGGCTAGTGACAACTTGGTGGCACAAGAAATCGTAGACAAGTTGAGGCTTCCTATGTAATCATTGACCACCCCGTGCCGAATTATGTGGTTGAGTAATGGTACCACTATTACCCCGAGTTGTGTGGCTTTCTCGATAGGAGACTACCATAATGTGGTGATATGTACCGTGGTAGATATGCGGGTTTGTCACTTATTTTGGGGGAGACCTTGGCAGTATGATCATTGTAGCGTGCATGATGGACGAGCTAACACTTACTCGTTCAAACATGAGGAGAGGGATTTCCTCCTTCGCCCCATGAGGCCATTCCCGATGGCACGACCTTCAGCGTTGTTAGTTTCACAAGAGGAGTTAGCTATAGAGGCCGAGGAGACGGGACTATGCTACGCCCTTATTAGTCCTATTTCCACACTAGAGGCATCCATTCCTCCACTTGTCCAGGCACTGTTAGATTCGTACGTGGATGTATGTACACCTCCCGATTATCTCCCTCCTCTTCGAGATATACAGCAACCACCCCCATTAGGGAGAGCATGCTATAGATCTTGTAGCCAGGGCACAGCTCCGCAACCACCCCCATTATCGCATGTCATATATGTTGAGTTGCAGAGGCAGGTCACTGACTTGTGTGATAAAGGCTACATTAGGGAGAGCATGTCTCCTTGTGCAGTACTAGCATTATTAGCACCAAGAAGGATGGAAGTTAGCGTATGTACGTAAATAGCAGCGCCATTGACAAGATCACCGTGAAGTATAGGTTTCCTATCCCCAGGTTAGAGGATATGCTAAAGACCAGCTCCGTGGTGCAAAGATCTTCTCCAAACTCGACTTAAAGAGCGGGTACCATCGAATACGTATGAGACGCGGGGATGAGTGGAAGACCTCATTCAAGGTGAAGGACGGGCTTTAGGAGTGGATGGTAATGCATTTCGATCTCTCCACCGCCCCCTCTATATTTATGAGTGATGACCCAAATTTTGCTCCCTTTCTTGGGCAAGTTTGTAGTGGTCTACTTTGATGATATTCTGATTTACAACCGGTCTGAGGAGGAGCATCTTGGACATGTAACCCAGGTTCTGGAGGTTTTACGGGCGAGCGTTTTTTCCTCACATTAAAAAAATGCGCCTTCAAGGTCCTTTCGGTGACTTTCTTAGGATATGTGGTTTTTGTGGACGGCATCAGGGTAAATGACGCCAAGATTCGGGCGATAGTAGAATGGCCTATAACCACCTCAATGTCTCAGGTCCGTAGCTTTCACGGACTCGTCGGTTTTTACCGACGCTTCATAGTAGGTTTTAGCACCGTCATTGTTATATGTAAAAATTACTCTCCTACATGGACCAATGATGAATGTACACCTGTCCTCCTACGTGGCTAAGCAGCCACCTTAATCGGTTTCAGAGACACTTAATCGGATGGAATGCCTACTAACTCCAGAAGGCCAACCAACAAGAATACCAATAGTTACACGGATGAGATGCCAACTAGCACTGAATTCCAAGAGTTTCATTTATTGTAGACAAATGTAAACGTTTGTCAATATGAAGGCGCTTCATCTCAGGGTTTTACACCATTATAAATACAAATTACTCCCTTAGCTCAAGGGAAAACTAGAATCACTCATGTGCGCACCATACTAAGCTATTATAAACCCTACTAAATAAAACCAACAGTGAACGTAGGCTATTTTACAACTGAACCACTCTAAAAATCTCTTATCTTGTGTGTGGTTTGAGTTACTATATTATTATCTGTGATTATAAATCTGGATTTAGTTCATTTTTAGACATCAACAGATTGGCGCCGTCTGTGGGAACGTTTGTCTATCATCGTACTCTATTTGTTCCTCCTAGTACGGCAGATCTACAGGGAATTCTGCTCAACCTTGCTATAGGGCAAGAAACCATGCAAGAGTCTGTTAAGCAATTAGCCCGCACTATGCAAGCTAAGCCTTCCAGTTCTATAAGGGATATGCCACCTCCACCAACTGAAAGAAGTTATCATTCTCGTTCCTCCCATGATAGGTCATACCATCCTGGAGTATTTTCTTCATTCTGATCAACGGATTACTATAATGGTAGATCTATTTCCTAAGAAAGACCAAGTTTCTTGGAGAGGCTGAGCAGGGAGTATGCTTTTAATCATCTAGGCCCCCGAGTAACTAGAGGACATCATAGGGAGCAAGAGCGTCGCCGTGAATACAAAGAAGGGTCCACAAGATTTAGGGCCAATATGAAGGGCTCAGTGCGTGCCGAGCAGACCTCTCAAGAGGAGAGTTCAGCACGTAGACACAGTAAAGCCGCTAAATCTACCTCAGCCAAAGCTAAGCCAGAAGAACAGACCTGAAAGGGGTCCATGCAACGGTTGGAAGATCGACTAGGTGAAATGGCTAAAACCAATAATCCATTGCAAAGGAGTTTCGTTAAAGGCTCACCTTTTATTCCGAATATCGTGAACTACCCTACTCCATCCAAGTTCAAGCCACCAGCGGTCACTCCCAAATATGATGGGAAAACTGATCCAGTCCTGCACATATAGCAATATTAAGTTGCTGCCGACATCTACACAGTGCCTGAGGTGTAGAGCTTTCTCCAGTTTTATCACAGGGTCAGTCTAAATATGGTATAATAATCTCCCAAGAGGTAAAATCTCTAGTCTTCATCAGTTAACTTAATTATTCATAAATAACTTTTTCTTTGGGGCTACGCCGATCAAGAGTGTCACTCATCTCGTGACCGTGCGACAAAAGCCAGGGGAAAGTACCAGAGAATATATTACACGTTTTAACAATGAAAAACTAATGGTGGTGGACTATGAGGAGAAAACAGTAATTGCAGCACTTATGAGTGGGTTGCTCGCTAAAGATCTCTAATATGCCTTGGCGAAGAATCCCCCCAAAACCATGACAGAAGTAATGGCTAAAGATGGAAAAATAATGAATGCCGAGGAAGCTATGACAGCCAAGGAAGCTTCTGAGACCAAGGGAAAAGGTCATAAAAACAATTCTCATTCTTTCAAGAAAGACAAGAAAGATAAAAAATGGATCGGATCGAGAAGTATGATGAATATACCCCGCTCAACAAAGGTGTTCACCATATCTTTGAGGAAATCAAAGGAAACAGAGAATTGAATTGGCCGGGAAAATTAAAGACACCCCCCAACAAAAAGGATAAGTTCAAGTATTGTGATTTCCATAGGGATTATGGGCACAACACCAACAGTTGCATTGCACTAAAGAATGAGATTGAAAATTTTATTCAGCAGGAAAAATTTAGCAAGTTTGTTGATCGGAATTGCAACCGAAATGATCGGAAGAGGTCTGAATCTCCAGCCTGAGTAATGGACGACAACAAAAGAGCAAGAAACGATGATTTTGAAGAAGATCCAGACCTGTTGAAGAAACTAAATGAGCCAAAGGTGGAGGTCGGCATGATATCCTTTGGATGCCACTTCATCGCAAGAGGGGATGCTGGAGGAGGAAACGTGATAGCAGAAAGGAAAGCTTATTTGAATGAAGTTAAGGCTTGTCCAACTGTCAGATAGATTGATATGGTTGAATCCGGTGATAGTCAGCCAAGGAGAGTCAACAGAGACAGGCTAGTGATTGGATTCTCCGAAAACGATCTGAGTGGAGTCCTTTATCCTCACAACGATTCGTTAGTTATCACATACAGTGTTCATCATGGCAGAATTTCAAGGATATTGGTTAATAATGAGAGTTCAGCTGATGTAATGTTTTACAACTGTTTCCAAAACTTAGGGCTTGAAGGATAGTAAGCTAGAACCATACCATAGACCTCTCATTGGATTTGCAAGAGAGAAAATATACCCATTAGGAACCATCAAGCTGGAAGTCTTGGTCGGCACCTGACCGGCGAGCGGGAGAGAAAGAATTCGCTTCTTTATGTTAGATAAAAATGTCCCGTCAACTAACAATATCATCCTAGGAAGAGTGGGAATAAAGCAGGTTGTGCCACCTACTGTGCATCAATGCATGAAATTTCTAACAAATTATGAAGTCAACATAGTAAATAGCAATCAAAAAGAAGCCAGGGACTGTTAGTATACTTCAGTCGACCAACAGGAAATCCAAATGAATGGCAAAACCACTTTCCACATCGACACTCTAGATCCTCGGGAAGACGAGAAGCTTGTAAAGGGGCAAGTTATGGAAACAACAGAAGTTGTATTGGACGACGAGAAGCCAGAAAGAACCACCCTGATCGGTTCCAAGTTATCTCCTTCTCTCAAACTGGAATTAATTACATTCCTTAGAGAAAGGAAAAATGTGTTCGCTTGGAGCCATGAAGATATAGTGGGAATTGATTCGAACTTCATGTGCCATGAGCTTAATATATATCGAGGCTCTAAGCCGATCAAGCAAAATAGCCCTTTGAAGAATATGGCAATCCAGGAGAAAGTGGAAAAATTGCAGCGAGAACAGTTCATTGAAGATGTCAAGCACCCTAGTTGGTTAGCTAATGTGGTAATGGTCAAGAAGAAAAATCACAACTGGCGCATGTGTGTAGATTTCACAGATCTCAATAAGGCATGTCCAAAAGATCATTTCCCTTTACCAAGGATATATCAATTAGTCGATGCTACAGAAGGCCGTGAGTTACTCAGTTTTATGGATGCTTATTCTGTTTATAACCAGATTAATATGAAACCTGAAGACACGGAACGCACTTCCTTTATTACCAGCTGAGGAACTTACTACTACAATGTCATGCCCTTTGGGTTGAAGAACGCTGAAGCTACCTATCAGAGACTAGTGAACAAGGTTTTTGAAGACCAGGTCGGCAAAAACATGGAGGTATACATAGATATGCTCACCAAGAGCAAACGTGTTGCCGACCACATTGCGGACTTGGCACAAACCTTTGATCAATTGGAAAAGTACCAGATGAAGCTCAACCCAACCAAATGTATCTTCGGAGTACAAGAAGGAATGTTCCTAGGGTACATTGTCAATCAAAGAGGAATAGAAGCAAACCCTACCAAAATTAAAGCCTTGCTTGAAATGCACTCCCCGACCAATAAAAAAGAGATTCAAAAACTGATAGGAAGAGTAACTGCATTGAATCGTTTTGTCTCTCAAGCAACTGAAATGTCTTCCATTCTTTAACGTGCTTAAAAAGACATTTGAGTGGAATAACAAATGTGAGAAGGCCTTCCTGGATTTGAAGAAGTACGTGAGCTCTCCCCCACTCCTTTCCCAGCCAGTTCTAGGAGAAAAACTATATTTATACTTGGATGTTTCAGAGTCGGTTGTTAGTTCAACTTTGATTCGACTGGATGGAGGAGTTCTAAGGCCATTATATTATACTAGCAAGGCATTTCGAGGAGCGAAAATCAGATATCCACGCCTGGAGAAGTTAGCCCTAGCACTTATTGAAGCCTCTAGGAGGATGAGGTCATACTTCCAAGCCCACACCATTGTTGTCTACACGGATTTGCCCTTGCGACAAGCACTGCATAAACCAGAAAAGTCTGGAAGGTTAATGTCTTGGGCAGTTGAATTGGGAGAGTATAAAATTGTTTGTGAACCCACAATTGCAATAAAAGACCAAACAATGGCAGACTTTATTGTCGAATTCACATATGCAGAGGAGCAACATAATCCACGTTTACCTACCGAGCAGACTTCTACAGAAGAGAGCTTAGATCAGAAACAAACAGAGATTGTGGCCGATTAACCTGGCTTGTCTACTGCTCAAGAAAGAATTTAACAGAGCAAGAAGATGTTCAAGCATAAAATGTTGGCAGAAGAAGAGTTCTCTGATGACATTCCAATCTGGCAGTTATTTGTAGATAGATCCTCATGTGCTATTGGAAGTGGAGCTGACCTCATTATCAACACTCCGGAAAACTTGGATGTGGAATATGCTTTGAGATTCTAATTTAAGGCTTCTAACAATGAGGTAGAGTATGAGGCATTGATTACGGGATTGGAACTGGCTTCATCACTGGGCGCCGACCAGGTATTGGTATATAGTGATTCCCAGCTGATTGTTAACCAAATGTAGCAAATTACTGGCGTTAAAGGGAAAAATATGATGAGATATCATAAAAAAAACAATAGAAGTTATTTCTTTGTTCACTTCAATCAAGACGGTGAGGATTCCCCGAATAGAGAATGCCCGAGCAGATGCTCTTGCTTGGCTTGCTTTAGCAACTCAAACAGAATTCAGGCGAACAATCCCAGTGGAGATTCTTGCCCATAGAAGCATTGATAGGATGGAAGTTAGCGTCATCTCTGTGGAGTTAGGTCCTTCACGGATGGACCCAATTAGAGAGTACATTGAAAGAGGAATACTGTCGTCCGACCAGAAGGAAGCAAGGAAGATGAGGTACAAAGCAGCTAGTTATGTGTTAGAAAAAGGTGTCCTATACAGGCGAGGATACACTGTTTCCCTACTTTGTTGTGTTCATCCAAACGAAGTGAATGATTTGAACAAAAAGGTGCATAAAGGCTCGTGTGGAGCTAACACAACCGGGAGGTCTCTAAGACAATGGATAGTTATGCAAGGTTACGTCTGGCCGACGATGAAAGCTGATTGTGTTGCTTTCACCAAGTGTGATAAATGCCAGAAGTTTGCTACCATCCACAAAAGACGAGGAGCAAGTCTAACACCCATCACTTCTCCATAGTCCTTCGCTATATGGGGAATTGACCTGGTCAGACCACTGCCGACCACCAAAGGAAGATTCAAGTACCTAGTTGTAGCTGTTGATTATTTCACCAAATGGATGGAGGTTGTGCCCTTAGTTGATATGCCTTATCAGAGGGTTTTTAAGTTCATATGAAAGCAGATCATTTGCAAGTATGGCATGCCCTATGCCTTCATCGCCGACCATGGCACTCAATTTGATAATGAAGAATTTGAAGAGTATTGTATTAGAGTAAGTATCTAGAAACTTCATTCAGTACCTAGGCATCCACAGTGCAATGGCCAAATGAAAATCACTAATAAAACCTTCCTAGATGGATTGAAGAAAAGGTTGAGGCTAAAGGCAACTAGATTAATGAACTCCACAGCGTCCGTTGGGCATATAGAACTACTCCCAGAACAGAAACAGAAGACACCATACATGCTAGCTTTTGGCACTGAGACAGTTGTACCAGTGGAAATAGGTCTGCCGACTCACAGGGTATTGAACTTTGATTCACCCAAGAGTGGCCTCATGAGACGACTAGATCGGGACATGATAGAAGAAGTCCGAGAAGATGTTGCTATTCGGATGGCTGCTTACCAACAAAGGACTGCAAGGTTTCATAATCGAAGGGTCGAGCCGACCAACCTAAAGCAAGGAGATCTGGTATTCAAAAAAGTAATCCAGAAGAGCAACAAGCTGGAGCTTAATTAGCATGGTCCATACCGTATCTCGGCGGTTATCCGACCAGGAACTTATTACTTGGAAACTCTGGAAGGAGAAGAATTCAAGAATCCTTGGAACGCAGACCATCTGCGCAAGTATTACCAGTAATTCAGTTTTCAAAATTTTGACCTTAATGTAATTGGTTATTCAAGTTAATGAAATCTCAGGTTTTTCTCCATTATACATCCTTTTTGTATTTTGTTTTTCAGAGTATGGTGGTTACACCCTTAACCCGTAAATTAATGAGCAATTTTAATTTCCAAACTTTTCCAAAAAATTCCTCACCAAAGAGCATGGTTCAAACTTTTTCAACTTCACAAAAGTTTCCAAAAAGTTCCTCGCCAACGACCATGGTTCAAACTTTTCCAACTTCAGAAAAGTTCCTCGTCACAAATGTTCCAACTTAAGAAAAGTGCATGGTTCAAACTTGACTTCAAAAAAGTTAAAACTCATGTATGATTTGTCCTCGGCAAATCACGAACAAAAAGCCAGTAAAATTTTTAATCAGAGGTTTTACCCGACCACGTTAAAATACTGGAATAATTATACATTCCAAATACACTTGGTCGCCACTAATAACTAATGCTACAACTTACTACAATAAAGTTATTTGCAATTTTATCTAAGTGCATTAGTCGAATCTAAGGCCGTATAAATGATTCAAACATGAATCAAATATACAAGATTTTCGCATCTACATATTGCTGCTGCTCGAGGGTATATGGAGAATTTATTGTGTTGAAATCTCTTAGCATCTGCCTGTTGCTGTTGCTCAGCCTATCAAGCAAGTGAGGAGAGCGAGCTATCTCACACTCATCATAGAGGCCATAATCCCCCAAATATTTACTTGCATTGAAAAATGGTATCGGAAGGGATCCATCTCGTGTCCAATTTGAAAGGAGGTTTGTCACAATCCAAGAAACCTGGATCATTCCAGTGCCACAAGTCACTGTTTTGATCATACTTCAGCAAAAGCAGCAAGTTGGTCCACCCTCATTTATAGCCTTCACTATTGCTTTGGGCAAGATGATCATCCATGTGAGCTAAGTTTCGTTATAACCTTCCATCCAAACTTCCCTTGGTTGCTTGTGAAAGTGGAACGTTAGACTATCCACTTGATCTTGAAGTTTCTTAAAGACAATATCTTTGGATTTCAACAGGGCAGCTTGGTCAGCAAGAGTTTTCTTAGTCCTCTCTTCCTCAATGGTTGGCCGAATAACTATACTTTTCCCGGAAGTTTGCCCAGGTTTGGTCTTCTTCTTCTGCAATGCTTCCCGCTCATCCAACAACCTTGCATTTTCAATCTCTAAAAAGGAAACACCCTCATTTGGACCAGTAGTGGCTGATCTCTTCAGGTTGTCAAGTTCATTCCTCAAGGCATTATTTTCTTTCTCCAACATTGCAGCAATTGATCGAGCACTCTCCAAATCTTGTTTCATAAATAGTTCTTTTTCTTTCAAAGTAGAAGTAATGTCTTTCAACTTCTTGTCAAAGCCCCAGCCTTCACTTAATGATTTATACTTAGCCTCATAATCAGAGTGAAGTAAAGCCAAGGACAGTTTGTGATCTTCTAGTAGTTGCTCAATCATTTTGTAATAAGCGATGCTATTAGCTACAGCCTTGTCTAAAAGGCAATGAAGATGGATATATGACTCCTTAACTTGGTCGGAGACATCTAGGCCGAGCAACCCAGTTAAGTATTCTTCAGACATGGGAACATGACCAGCCTCCAGAAGGTTTCTACTCCACCTGAGTAGGTCTGATTCAGCAGAAATTATGGCCCTCTTCCTAGCATCAAACTGTAAAGTTACAAATACATGAGTTTATAGTACAAATCCAGATAAGTAGACAACAAAAAAAAAATAACTAACAAGAAATCAAGATCATTCAAAGGCATAAAGAGTTGAGACAAGAAAAATTGTTCTTTCATTGATTAATCGTTGAAGTACAAGAGTTGCTACATCATCAAAAAAAGGAAGACAAAAAAGAAAACTTACTAATAAGGAGCTAGACCTTCTCCTTGTCCTTGGCCTGGTCTTGGCTAGCAGTAGGCTGGTCGGCACTAGCATTTGGCATCACAAAAGACTCTCCAGACCCCTCCTCGTCATCAAACTCCTAATCCAGATTAGGAGGAGTACCAGGGTCATGCCTTTGAAAGAGTTCAAAATTTTCTTCTGTGCCGACCACCTTTAGGGCTTCAGTTCCACCTTCCTTGAAGGACAACTTTTTGCCATACTCAATTTGAGTAGAGGCAGCAAAAATAGTCGTCTCCCAACCTTTATCAAAGGCAACTTTGCCTTTGACGTCAAGCCAACCACCTTGTCTTCAGCAGCTTAAGCGCGAGTTGTGGTGTCTGAAAGCTTGTCCTCGACAGCCTTGACCCTGCCTTCAGCATCATTCAGCTTCTTCTCGACAGCTTTAGCTCTTTCCTAGGCATCATTTATTTACCTTTATCCTCAACAGCCCGGTCATTGGCCTTCTTCAAATCCTCTTCCCAGGATTTCTGCTTTGTCTCCAAAGCTTATCGGGAAGCCTCCAAAGATTGTTTTAGACCTTCAAAGGCCTCTTTAACTTCACCAGGAGAGGACCTCAGTTGGTCATCCTTCTCCATCATTTGGTTGAAGTCAACCAAAAACAGCAAAAAGAGCAAAATACCATATGTCAAAAAGAGTTCATCAACATTGAGAAAAGAGCAAAAAATGAGAAAATTACCCGTGCCAAGTTATGGCAAGCACTCTCAGTCAGCCTAGACCTGGATGTGGGGGCTGATGCAGCTCTATCAGCAGGAAGTGTCCCAAACTTAATCAAACCCCTAGCCAGTCCAGGGTTAACAGCAACGAAGGCTGGCCCAATGTTAAGGTCAGCCTGAATTCTTCTCACTCTCTTGTTGGTCGGCAGTCTTCTTTGCAGCCAACGTTTGCTGGTCGGTTGGTATTTTCTGGGCCTGTTTTTTAGATCAGGCAATCCTCTCTTCAACCTCTCCAATTGAAGTTCAACAGTTTGAGTCTCATCAGCACCAATAGGCCTCTTGTCACTGGCCTGAGACTTCTTTTCAACCGACTTCTTACCGGCATCAGTAGCTTTCTTGGGGGTAAGAGATAAAGGTCCACCTATCAAGTTGGACATCTTCCTCTTAGTCATGTCTATGGAACGAGAAAGGGGCATCTCAGAAATGTCAAAAGACTCAAATGAGGAAGAAGTTCCTCCCTGGATGAATTCAACAGCAGCAGATTCAGTGGCTGAGGAAATAGGTACAGGGTTTTCTTCCAAGTTGATTGCAATTTGGGGCAGCACGAGTGTTGGTTGGGCAACAATTTAACAAAAGATGTGATAGAACTTTTGTACTCCAACAACAAAGAAGCTGATCGGGGATGTTCCTCTCCAATCTTCTGATTTAATCCCCACAAGAACTTAAGTTTGTTAATATTGATTTCCCCTTCCTTAGGGTAACACTTCTTACTTTTCTCTGCATCAAAAGAAACAGTAAAGTTAGTCGACAAACATCATAAATGCATAACAAAAGAGGAAAAACAATCAATAGAGTTACAACCTATACCACGTCCTGATTGAGGACAATGGGGACCAGTATAAGATTCTCCAGTAAGGAGAGGAGCGTGTTGCCAGTTCTTAAAAACTAAATCATATTCCCAATAATCCTTATTGGAATCTGGTAGATTCACTACTAAAGCCCTACTGGCTTGCCTAGTCTTCAAATAATAGGTACTTTCTCCAACAGTACCCTATTTATAACAGAACATCAACTCCAAGACCCCAATATGGGTCCCATAAAGTTCATTCAATATATGTACATTGTTTACAACCCTCCAAGTATTGGGTGCTACTCTGCCAGGAACTACATTAAAATATTGGCAAAATTGAAGAAAAAGGGGGTTTGGTGGAAAGGTGATGCCACACTCAGCTATGAATAAAGGAGGGATCCAGTGACCCCCAGGAATAGAATAAACATGTATGGTTATATATAAATCTATCCAAGCTGGGATTTTTCTTTTTTCTCTAAACTCGTCTAATGAACACTCATCTACGATGTGAACCAAGGTGGAAATAGAGAAAAAAATGATAAAATAGAGAAAAGGGAAAAGAAGGCTTACTGGGTGATGTAAGACGATTACAAAAACTGAAGAAACAAGTGCAACAAACGATCGCACAGAAAAAGCTTGAAGACAAAAAAGTGTTAAGTTCAGAAGGTTTGAGGTAAAAAAAAAAGGAGAGAAACTTCGTACCTATTTATAGGTTGCCTCGATAAATTGGAATGAAATGTTTAACTAAACGAACCGTATAGCTACTGTCGGCTGCATCCCTATCGAAGCATCAAAAGACTACTGCATCCTTTGGCAGTTCAAAATAGTTAAAATTATTTACAAAAATGCCATTATAAAACAGTGCCGGTAGAAATTTTTACAAGTCTGGAAGGTAGGCTATCGACTAAACTCTCAAAACAGTAAGCCGAATAACTTCCCGGGCTAAACACTCCATACTTTCAATCAAGCATCAAACATGGAGCATTTGGGGCTTTGTTATATGTAAAAATTACCCTCCTACATGGGCCAATGATGAATGTACCCCTGTCCTCCTACGTGGCCGACCAGCCACCTTGATCGGTTTCAGAGACACTTAGTCGGCTGGAATGCCAACTAACTTCAGAAGACCAACCAGCAGGAATACCAATAGTTACCCGGATAGGATGCCAACCAGCACTGAATCCCAAGAGTTTCATTTATTGTATACAGATGTAAACGCCTGTCAATATAAAGGCGCTTCATCTCTAAGGTTTTACGCCATTATAAATACGAATTACTCCCTTAGCTCAAGTAGGAGTGGCAATTTTAAAAACGACACGAAAACACGACATGGAACGATACGAAATTGATCCAAAATTGAAACGATATGTCGTGTTCGTGCTCGTGCTCATGCTCGTGCTCGTGTTCGTGTTCGTGTTCGTGTTAGGATTTTTTACACGAATTCATGTCGTGTTCGTGTCAATTATGAGTCGTGTGGTAGTGTTAATCGTGTTTTTATTCGGATTATCATGTCTATTTATGTTTAATTTAGCTTAATTTTAAGAAATTGTGTTATTCGTGTCATGTCGTGTTATGTCGTTTTTATTTGAGTCGTGTTCGTGTCAAACTAAAAAAAAAACACGAATTCGTGTCGTGTTTGTGTCCGAAAAACCCTTATCGTATCGTGTTTGCCTAAAACACAACCCAAATACACGAATTGCCACCCCTAAGCTCAAGGGACAACTTGAATCACTCATATGCACACCATACTAAGCTATTGTAAGCCCTACTAAATAAAACCAACAGTGGACGTAAGCTATTTTACAGCTGAACCACTCGAAAAATCTCTTCTCTTTGTGTGTGTGGTTTGAGTTACTATATTATTATCTGTGATTTTAAATTTGAATTTAGTCCATTTTTAGACATCAACAGTCATGGCCCCTATCACAGACTTGATGAGCACCTCTACGAGCACTAAGTTCAGGTGGACATCGGAGGCCGAGAGAGCCTTCACGTGTATCGAGAAGTTGATGACGACTGCGCCTCTCCTCGCCCTACCCGACTTTGACCAGCTGTTTGAGTTGTCTTGCGATACTTGCAAGACAGGGATAAGGGTTGTGTTGAGCCAAAACGGGAAGCCCATTGGATTCTTCAGTCAGAAGTTAACAGGAGCAGCACTGCATTATTTTACCTATGGCCTTGAGTTTTATGCGGGTGTGACTACGGTGAAATTTTGGTCATTTTACCTCCTCCATAAGGAGTTTGTCATCAAATTCGACCATGAGGCACTGCGTTTTCTTCATAGTCAGCGGCATGTTAGTGACAAACACACCAAATGGGCGGCCTACCTTCAGCACTACACATTCCACCTTCAGTACAAGCCCGAAAAAGAGAACTTTGTGGCAAATGCTCTTAGCCGGCGAGCGCACGCTTTTGTGACTGAGGAGTCGGGTATTTGGGTCTGATGAGATTCGTGACCTTTATCCGACGGATGTGGAGTTCGGACCGATATTTACCGCATGCCAGCAGGGCAATAGTGCATCGGGCGAGTATCTCTTACAGGATGGGTTCTTACATCGGGGGACAGCTTTATGTATTCCCTCTTCTTCCTTACGGGAGATCATTTAAGAGGTTCACAGGGGAGGACTAGAAGGTCACCTAGGACAGGCACATACACGTGTGATGGTGAGGAACTGTTTTTATTGACCGACAATGAGGCGCGATGCTAACGCCTTAATCAAGCGTGGTTATACTTGTCAACCAACTATGCCCTCCTTTCTTTTTCAACCGACGATGAGGCGCGATGCTAACGCCTTGACCGACGGTTGTTGCTTGTTTAAAATTGAATTTGATTATATCAACCAACTATGCCCTCCTTTCTTTAGTAAGGACACCTTCTCGCGTTAGGCCTCTTTAAATTTTATCCAAACTGGATGGATACAAAGTAAGAGGGTAGATAACTATTGCTCATTAACCGGCCCATTCTTACTAAACACCGTGCTCTTATACTGTGGTCGCTCAACAAACCTCAACGGATCGGTGGGTCTCACTATCGATGTGTGTAAAGGTGGTGACGCGCAAATACAACTCGTCGCAGCAGACCCTTGAAGAGAACTTGGAGGCCGACGACCTAAAAACCCACTTCCTTATGTCCTGTCAACAATAGAGCCTAAATCTCGATGAGAAAGACTAAGCACAGGCTAAGAGGTCTGGGTTGTGGTCTCTGGAGGGTTGCCTATCCTTCACCGAGAAGATGCAAACAATGTGAGGGTTGCCCTTTGTCCCAACAGCTGGAAACTCTTGAAACTTTGCAGCAATAGTAGGGACTCCCCTTCACAAGGGTCATTATAAAACAAAGGAACCCAAGTCAACCTTAACCATCACCATCACCTAGAAAGCAAAGAAGGGGGAGGGATCAGAGTAACAAGATCAAGGGAAAAAGGGTGATGAATGTGGATCCGACCTATAACCAAGTCCCCACCCAATATATACCCCAACTTTCTCAAGCCACTTTACACACACAACCCTCCATCTTGTGGATATATTGTCATCACGAATAAATTCTCAACTCACTTCCCAATATTACAATCTAACCTCCTTAAAATTCACCACTTCCCAACTCTCACCCTAAACCCTTTATAAATCTTCAACTTAATTCTACAAATTACAAAGCAGACTCTTAAATAGCTCTACTTAAGAGTCCCACACAACCCCCTGCCAAAAAATAATCTTCGAGTTGATATTTCAGAAAATTCAGTTGTACACGACCTTAAAAAGCAAAGAGAGATCGAGGAATAGGGGTGACCATAGGCCCGAGGCTCCCCAAGCCCTCCCGATAAAAAAATTAGGGCTTGAGTAAGGTAAATAGGGCCGCGAACCGGGCTTGGTAAAATTTTATAGGCCCGATTTTTTTCTGGGCGGGCTTGGGCATGTATTCTTAGGCCTGCTTGTGCCCGGCCCGGCTCGAGGCCCGAGAATTAGATAAAATGCTAATATATATATATATATATATATATATATATATATATAGTTTGGTTTTTATTCCTTTAAGGTTAAAAGTTACAAAAAAGAATATAAATGGATAACATTTAGAAATATCAATTTTAGGATTTATTTACTCTTAGTCTTAAGAGTACATTCTAAAATAAATTTGCTAAATAATAAAATAGGTCATAAATTTTCTACACAATAAAATTTAAGTGAAAAAAAACTGTGTCCGGGCATGAACAACAGGCATGGGCAAGAAGCTTCCAGACTTGGGCAGGCTTGGGATTACACAATGAGGCCTGAGTCGGGCCCGAGCGGGCTTGGGATTGCTCAAATATTTTCCGGCCTAGCCCATGGCCACCCCTATCGAAGAATATGGGTTCGGGAGTGAGTTCAACAAACCGAACCTCACCCACTAGATTTGGATGAACAAATGGATCAGGGAATGAGTAAATAAAATTGTTGGCTACCAAGCCATGGAAAGCGCCAATTGATAGGTGGTCAGTGTATGATGACTGTTGATGCTAGAAATTGGGTGACGATCTTAATTCTATTAGACCAATTCACTAACACTCGAGCAGTTAAAAGATTGATAAACTAATTCAATCAACATAAAAAAGGGGAGGGAGAGATAATAGGAACCCCGATTTCTGTGGTTCAGACCAATTTGCTACCTAAATTCAGAGGTGCAATGAATTATATTTCTCTAATGGGTAATCTCCTTGGGAGCCTGTTTACAAGTTTTCTCACTCAACTTTAGCAACATGACAGTATAAGTTTATTAAAATCCTCTTTCTAAGAGGTAATAAGACTATTATTTATAGTGTGTGAGGTGAGAGAAAGTGGTCCCCAGGATACGTGTCTCACCTTTATAGGGTTAGGTGAGATCATGCTTTACATATACGAAAAGGAATAAGTACCAGTTAGTTGTCACCCATGGGACAAATATCATCATATCTTTCCCCATAATGCATGCTCCCTCCATGTTGTCGTAATTCGGTCATGTTACTCGTGCTGAGTGCGTTAACGGTATCACTTCAGGAGGTTTAACTCCTCTTATGTTGGTCTCTGCCTCGGCACCGCCGAGGCCTAACTCAATTGCGGTATACCTCATTGCACCTGTGAATGTAGTGATTAGCTTAAAAGAATGTTAAAAGAGATTCCGAGAGATCATCAGGGGTATACCTCCCCTCATTCCTCTTCACCCCACTCCCTTAGAGGTAGTTCAACCGCCTTTCAAGGAGGGGATTCTAGATACAACCCTAAGATTATCGAATCTGACTTTTCGAAATCCATAGGCTCTGCTCCTACCCCTTCTGACGTTCAATATAGTGGTCCTGATTTCATGGCTTCTGATGGCATTAAATCCTCTATATTGGGTGGTAGAGAAGGTGGGAACTAAGCTAATCAAACTTCTTCTGAGACCCTGGTGAGTCGAGCGAGTTGGAATGCTACTCCCGTTTCAATTCTTCGTCATAGTTCCATTAGACTCAAGGAAAGAGTTCGTCTTCGGATGGGAGCTCTTATCTTGCGACATAACCTCTATCGAAATCCTTGAATACGGGGATTTGTACAATATCCCGTGTAGGCTCCCAAAACGGTTTGAGAGAGCTTATGACCTAGTTTTTGAAGGGGAGATAGCAGTCTCTCAGTGTGTCATGGCGGTGGGGCTTCGTCATCCTTTGTATCCCATTATCAGGGGGATCCTAAGGGGCTATGGGATTGCCCCTACTCAACTCAGCCCAAATACGTACAGGACGATCTGGGATCAGATCAACTATTTATTGGGGAGAAGCGTCTGGCTTCATGGCCATAAGGACAATGAAAAGGCCTCTAGCTTCTATTATCTTTTTTCTCGGAAGCCGCAACAAAAATTAGTTAGGGTTACTCTATCTAGCAACCACTTCTGGAAAAACAAATTATTCTTTATCAAAGGCCGATATAGGGATGGCAACGGGGCTGATTTTGCAAAACTCGAACCCAACCTGTTTAGGAAAATATCAAATTTGTCCTGCCCCGAACCCGTCCCGAATTGATATTTATGAAACTCGAACCCGACCCGACCCACTCAAAGAAGTACAAAATATAAAGAAAAAAAATAGAAAGATAAGAATAATAATATCGCTCAATTAAAGAAGTACAAAATCATCATTTAATATGCATAACATTGCCTGCTTGTTTATACTGATACTATGTCACACTTGTCATCTGCAATATTCCATAATAGTTCAATAATAAGCAACACAATTTTATTAGACACAAAACTTCACAAAGAAGTTGCAAATTATATTACATCAAATACATATTATATTTTTCATACATGTAATAATAATACTTATTATTAGTTAAGTAAATAATGATACTAAATCAATATATTTTAAGTAATATATTCTTCGTGAATGTAATAATGGTACCTATTACTAATTAAGGATATATTTAAAGTAAAGAACCATACATTTTAAGGATAGATAAATAAAGATAATCTTTAATACAAATTAAGTAAATGCAAAAATAGAGTTAAATATCCCTTTTAGGGCACTACAAGAAGAGAAAAGAGATTCAACCAACAAACCCTACTCGTGACGATGATATATATCCTGCTCCGAATTGTAAGAGATTGATCCGGTCATAACATGGATGCAAAATTGAGGCCCAATTAAGTTAGTTAGAAGTTGAGGGAGAGAGATTGAGGCTTAATGACTTATTCCATCTCAATCGATATATCACCGATATGGGCCGATTCTACCGGAATATCACGATATGGGCGGATACTATTGAGAAATTGCCGATATGGGTTGATTTGCTCCAATAATCTAAAACTCAACTCGTAACTCGAAATTGGATCGACAGGTACCGATACCTAATAAGCTTGGTCGTATCGTCACGGTTTCAGCCCAAACTTTGAACCATGAACCATGCTCACTGGGATGAACACGTCGTAAAAAAGGGAGTACAAAACCTCTTCTGAATAGGACTCTTCCATCGAGTACATATCTTGCGGTCGTGTAGAGTAGGCACCTAACCACTTTTAGATCATCTAGGACTTTCTCTGTCTATAGATAGGAAACTATTGGGTCCATCCATGATGATCCCATTTCCAGATCCATAATCTGAATTTCACTTTCATCTATACTTGGATGCTACTACGAGAAATTCAGTTTACACCGATCTTAATTATATTAGAGCAATTTACTAACACTCAAGTAGTTAAAAGATTGATAAACTAAGTGTAATACCCCGTATTTTCGTAGTAATTAAATAATTATTAAATTGATTAAATTTCCATGTGACATGTGGTATGTCACTCATTATATTTGTTGAATGTTGGTATGTGACTCTTATATGTGAGTGTATTTGTGTTTCGTGAATGAACACTATAATACACAGTAATTCATTAATTAAATATTGGAAGTGACTTAGTATTATGAGAGACTATGGAATAGTCAGGGACTAGGTGTCGAGGGTTTACTTGTTTGGATTATCCCTTCATTATCAGACTTCACCGATTGTGAAGTAGTTTCTTAGAATACCGAGTCGCACGGAATTAACGAATAATTAAATTTTAATTAATTCGACTTGTACTGGGTTATAACTTAAATTAATGAGATAATTAATTTAATAGAATTTGGTATATTCCGTGTTGACCTTGGGGACATTGGGAATGTCCATTTTTTACTTGAAATAGTGGGGTTTAAGTCCCTTGGGTTGGTACATGACTTGGAAAGAGTTTTGAACCATTTGGAATCATGGTTCAAAGTCTCGGTATCGGTTCCGGTATCGGACACCCGATTTTCAACTCAGTCACGGTATCGAGTGATACGCAAAGATACACTATTTAGAGACCTCAAAGAAATCCGGAAAAAATATAAAAAAAATTTTAAAAATAAGATTAATAATGTTGACCAATCAGACACGTTCAAAATCATCCTTTAATATGCATTGCATTGTACAATTGGTTGTGCTGAAGCGCAGCGAACTTGCAGATTAAATATTCCATAATAAACAAATTTTAATATAGAAAAACAGTCTAAGACACATATAACTTGATTAAAAAATTACATTAAAGATAAATAAAAATGATTATTGAGTTGGTTACTGAGTTTGTAAAAAAATAACCTACTAAACAATAAAATTTGTATCCTGGATTTTTGAGTTGGTTATTTTTTATAAAAAAGATGCAAATGTTATTTTTTTTACAAAAAGGATATTCATCCTTTTGTAAAAAAATAACCGAATAAAAAAATGACATTTATATATTTTTTGAGTTGGTTGTGTTTTATAAAAAGGATGCAAAGGCCAATTTTTTACAAAAAGGATACAAATGTTACTAGTTTACAAAAAGGATATTCATCTTTTTTGTAAAAAAATTAACCTACTAAATAATAACATTTATATCTTTTTTGAGTTGGTTTATTTATAAAAAGGATGCAAATGTTATTTTTTTACAAAAAAGATACAAGTGTTGTTTTTTCAGTAAGAGGAAATGTTAATTTAGTATGTTATTTTTTTATATTATAGACATGTTTTTCTAGTATATTATTTTTTTTTTAAACATGATACAGATGTTACTTTTAACAAAAACACTATACTTTTTTTTAATCTGCTTTTAATAAAACAAAATACAAATGTTACTTTTATATTACTATACAAAAAGAGGATACAATGGTCCTTTTTTTTTAATTTGTACACTTCCTATTTTATATTACTTTTTTTTAACAAAACAAGAAGGGTTATATATTACTAATTTACTAATTATGTTAAATATTACTGAGTGAGTGAAGTAATATGTGATTATGAATTTATTAAAATAGTCGCGAGTGAAAAATACAACAATTATTGTAATTAAGTTGGGTTGCGTGTGTTAATCGTGTCAAGACGCAATTTAATGGAATAAAATGTAATTTATTTTTACGTCATCCTTATGGTCATTTTGAGTGAGGGTCAAGATAGTCAGAAAAGTCTACCTGGGAGTTTAGTTTGGGTCCCGAGAAAATTTTAGGTCAAACCGACACCCCGGATGGGTATTTTAGTCATTTTAATATTTAGAGTAATTAAACCTACGAATTTCATAAACCTATATCAGCTGCTAGGATTAGGCATAGGAGTTCCTATCAATTGACGTGTTATAATTATTGTGAAAATTACAGTACCTCGGTATTAGACTCCTCCACATTTATCATTGATTCATTCAGAGACATTTATATCAGTAAGGGCATGTCCCCCATTCTTATTTAGAGATTGTGGTTTCGGTCATTTATTTATATTTCAGACGCTGGGATTTATTTCATTTCAGACTATTGTATTTGGGATTTTACTGGGAGTGTTCACTCCAGACTCAGTTTATTTTTGTATGACATTTTATTTCCTATGAGATTATTTATTGGATGGTGATGCTTAGTTAATCACTTAATTGGTTGCACGTTAATTCAAAAGATAAAATTTTGACATCCGTTTTTTTTTAAATTACTAGGTGGATAGAAGTTAATGCAAAAAAAGTTTTCGACAGTGATACTAAGAATGAACCAACTGGGTATTCTGATTTAATTTAATAAAGGATTGATCAACCGGTATATAATTAGGCGGGGGTGTCACACAAAGCAAAACCAGTTTCAAATAGCATTGTATACCACAATTTTGGCATAATCTCCATCTCCCTCTTCCATGGATTCAAGAACTCTTTCATTTCAGATTAATCAATTAGCTCTTCAATTATAAAATTTTTAATCTTCTTTTTTTAGTTCAAATTAAAATGCCAAAGGGCTATTGAATAGGAGTATTAAAAAAAACTTCGTTGACTTTTTAATATCTTAAATGGTGTTGAGGAGCCTTAACTTATCTCCATTGTTATTAGTGAAGTTGAAAAATAATCAAATAAAACTTTAAATCAGGTGTACAGTGGTCTTTTTTATATAAAAATATTATGGAACCCAATATTTTTTACGTAGGTAGTTTAAAACCCATTTATCCGGTCGATTTCCTATTAGTGATTTCTTGAAACTCAATATCTTCCCTTGGTTGTTATAAAAAATGTTAAGTGTTTAGACTTTTTTTTTATCATTCTTTAGTTCTTATTTGACTGTGTAAAGATAGCACCGACAATAGGGTGAGTTGGCCGGAATGTGGACGGGTCGAATATGGGTTGAGTCAGTTTTGGGCGGGCCAAACATAGGCTGAGGAAACAGTTGGGTCGGGTTGGATCGGGTTAACCCGTTTTTAATCAATCACTAAACGTTACTTTTTTCGAGTGCTAATGTAAACCCATTTTCTTATTTGCTTGAAGAAGATGGGAGAGAAAATAGCGTTTCTCTTGTAACAGAAGAATAGGCTTAATATCCTTCGACTGAATGATGTGTAAAGTAATAATTATAGAATGAAAAATTAGACAGTAAAATAAATGGATGAAACCGGTTATAGCCGGTATGCACCACAAATCAGACGCCGACAAAAATTTTAATATCTCAGATAAAGCATATACCCCATTAACTGTTATGACATATGAGACAAAACAAAAATATTATATTCCCATTAACTGTTATCTTTTTTTCTGTTAGAAACCCATTAACTATTATCACATTATCACATTTGAGAACAAAACAAAAGCCAACAAAACTTATAAACTTCCAAAACAGTGATACCCATCTCAGCCATAGCAAAAAAAAAAATACAAAGTTACAAAATACTACACAAATAAATAAAAATATTGTCAGTATACTTAATACAACCACAACTAAATTTAAAAATTAAGTGAGTAATTGTTTTGTCCATTTACATTTGAACTTTGATCAATTCTCATTTGAATTCCATCGTTCCTCTCTTTGAGGCCATTCCGAAATGGATAATATAAATCCTGAAATAATATTTAATCCATTATTAGAATTTGACAAAACTAATTAAATAAAAATTCGTTTTGTAAAGCCTCGAATTACTTGCATAAATACGTCACAAGTTAAAAATACTTACCCTTTTTCATTTTTTATATACTTGTTTTAATCTACATATTCTATATATAAAAAAAAGTACTTTTGCAAAAAGAATATAGTTTATTAACTCGTATAAAAGGCCTAAAATTTATTATTTAAATAAATACATAAATGAGATGAACCAAATTATAATTTACTGTGATGAGTGTTAGTGATGATAAGTGTTCTCCCTTTATATGCTTGCTTGATAATGGTTTATGATGTTTCATAAAAAAAATTACTAATGCAGTTGAAGATACTCAAAAGGTAAAAAAACATTGAAAATAATCCAATTAATTGTAATTCCATGTTGTAATTGGTTCGCGCCAGCGGCAACGGATACATGCGTGTGACACGTGTTGTGAAACCCCGCCTAATTAATTACCGGGCAATCAGTCCTTAATTAATTAATTTCAGAATATCAAGTTGGTTTAGATAATGCATCACTGTTGAGAACTCAAATTTTATTTTAATAAATCTAACCACCTAGTATTTAAAAAGGGTGATGTCCAAATTTTATCTTGCCATTAATTACTACTAAAAGAATACCAATAAATACCATACATCACAGTAACATGAGTAAAGTCTG
Organism: Sambucus nigra; assembly: GCA_949130495.1. NCBI lineage: Eukaryota > Viridiplantae > Streptophyta > Magnoliopsida > Dipsacales > Adoxaceae > Sambucus > Sambucus nigra. Next base: position 173,306,876 of record OX422218.1, on the reverse strand, counting down.
ACTGCAGTAAAATAAATGTCTGGAGTAAACATCCCCAGGTACAATCTCATACGATAAATCCAATAAAAGAAATCAAACCTAAAGGAAAATTTAAAACGACAAAATCTCTGAAAGTAAACATACGTAAGGACGACATGTCCAACAGAATGAATAAATGAAAAGGAAATAATGAGCTGAGTCATCTACTAGCAATAATCCTGCAGCTTTCACAACAGCTACAGCACGGCAACTGAAAAGGGTCTCCTAAAGCTGGTGTCCCTGTGGCTGGGCACCTAAAATAATGGAGCAATAGAAAGGTATACAGAAAAACGGTTCAGAGCCCGAGTTGAAAACAGTTTAAAATAGCAAGTGCTTAACTTAATTCAATTAGCACAATTACTAATCAAGTTAACTTAGCGTACTCACCCCTCGATCTTGTGTGCACGTCTAACGAGCCTTACTACCCATACTAGTCACGATACCCTGACTGACTACTGAGTGTATAATATGATGTTTGAAAGCCTCCCTAAATAACTCAAAACCGACGTACTTATGATTTCGATATAGAATTAGGATTTCTTTAGTTTATTCTCGTATACTTCTAAATGCCCAACTGATAGTACCATATGTGTAAATATAAAAATAGTGTCAACAGCATAAGACACCAAACATGATTTCCGGTATACACATATTATTCACCTAATGTATACATATTAAATTATATAAATGTAGAAATATTCACCCTTGGTTGAGAAACCCTTCGTGCTACGCATACTCGGCCATCTAGTCCATTTGCAAAGCTCATGCATAAAGGACAGCAGGTTCAATCTCTCGAGAACCAATAAAAACATAAACACCTATTCGAGGCGAACATAGTCCCAAGCCGATGGGCTACGCACATACCTACACATCCATACGACCGTCATCTCTATCGTTCTCACTGATAGCCCGTACCTAGATTCCATGCTCTAGTGGTACGACTCTAAATCTCCCGAAGGCACACAGGATTCGGTCGTCCACAATGCGTTAACCTTCGTTCGATAGCCAGTAGCTAGGTATGTCATACACATAATACTTTAATCAATAAGCATACACACAACTTATATAAATTCATTAGCTTTCCCACAGTCTAGTGTTTGTAGCACATATATTATATCTCTTATTATAACCCGTACTTTATTCGTGTATACTCTACCTTGTATTTTCGCACCTCCTTAATTCTATGGATTTTATACCTTCCGAGGATCGACATATTCTCCGCTCACTATTAATTATTAATATAAGTCACTCGACGATCATACTGGTTTAACACTCACATAAATAAGCCTATGGAAAGTTTGAACAAAAATCGGCCTAAAAAGGGTCATTCTAGAATCTCGTTAAAAGACCCAGAAATCTCGTTCGAACGAAGGTACTTCGAACGAACCACCAAACTCGTTAGAAGGGCTAATGGAATCTCGTTAGAAGTCTCGTTCGAACGACCTGGACTGATTTTCTAACGAAATTTCCGAAGTCGCCCAGTTCATCTCCAAAGTTCATTTTTCCAGAATTTCTCTTCTCCAATCTCACCCTAAATCCATTCCAACCCAATTACAAGGTTCCCAAACTACTTTAAGTCACCCTAGAACATTTCTCAGCATAGTTTTGGGGTCAAATCATTCTAATCATCATTTAATTTCAATAAATTCCTAAATTTTAGCATCAACCGTATTAACATAAACCTACAATTATTTGTCCATAAAACTCCATTTTTATTTCGTGATTTACATCTAATTCACCAATTTCTCATTTCTATTAAGGGAAAATTCCTCTACATGCAAACCCCCATCAGATTTTCTAACTTTCCTACACAATCTCAACATAGGTAGACCCAAATTGGTATTTGTTTTTCTAAAACCTCAACATACATTAACAAGAGTAATAATTGCTAAAAGAAGAGCAAGATAATCACTTGCCTTAAAAAATGAACTTCTAATTCGCGGGTTGAAATTGGTATAGGAACGATCCTCCTGACACGATCTACGCGCTGGTGTACTTTTTGTTGTGAAAGGTTGAGTTCTTGGCTAAGGCTCTAATGGAGTCTCCTTCTTCTTCCTTGGTTCTCTCTCTCTTTTCCTCTCTTTTCACGTAGGTTGAAACTGATGGACACTAACCCAAAATGGCTTTTAATTAAACCCAATTTTCGTCCATTTAATTACCCAAAAATTTCAAAAGACCAAAATACCCCTCTGAGGTGTCTTTTTGGGTTAAAATGCCCCGAACTCCAAATAAAATACCCGAATAGTGTTTCTGATTATTTCGACCCTTCCGGCCACTCAGGCGTACTCAAAATAGTCGTCCGAGTTATGCACAAATAAATTATCTTTTGACCTCCCAAATATATACAAATGGTGCGACTCATACGCGTCCCAATTATTTATAACATAACTGTTGTGTATCTCATTCCCGGCCATACTATTATTTCAATAATTACTAACTCTCATCCCGCTAGTGATTATTATCATAAAATCATATTAATTTAAATTTCAATTTTCTCCATTTAATTTAATTAATCCCCATTTTCCATAAAAAATAATTATGCGTAAAAATACGGGGTATTACATACTTTCCCCCTAATAACAGAATTTCGTCCGGAAATTCGTAAAAGAATATATATATATATACTTGGCAAGAATAGCTCTGGATAACGTTCACGCATGTCATCCTCGCACTCCCAAGTTGATTCCTCAATATTATGGTGTCGCCATTGGACACGTATTAGTGGTACTACTTTCGACCCCAACTTCCTCTTGAAACGGTCTAAGATAGCAACTGGCCCCTCCTCGTATGAGCTATCAGGTTGTAAGTCTATCTCCTCCAACGCAATATGAGTATGGGCCAAATCATCTCGAAGAAATCTCCTCAACGAAGAGATATGAAACACGTCATGGACTCTATGCAAGTACTCCAGTAACCCAAGTCTATAAGCAACTGGCCCGATTCTCTCGATGATGGGGAATGGCCCTACATACCTAGGCGCCAACTTTCCCTTCTTTCCAAAACGCATAACTCCCTTCATAGGAGACACCCGAAGTAATACCTGATCCCCAATGTTGAACTCTCGAAAATAGCGTTTTGCATCAGTATAACTCTTCTGCTGATCCTGATCAACTCGAATACGGCTCCGTATCAACTCTATCTTTGCCGAAGTATCCTGAATTACCTCCGGACCCAGTAACTTGTAGTTCCCCACCTCTAGCCAACATGCTAAAGAACAACACGGTATGCCGTATAGGGCGTCGAATTGAGCCATGCCGATAGTAATCTGGTAGGAGTTATTATAGGCAAACTCCACCAGTGGAAGGTACTGCTCACAACTTCTGCCAAAATTAATTATGCACATCCGTAACATGTCCTCCAACATTTGGTTCGTCCTCTCTATCTACCTATCCACTTGCAGGTGATAGGTTGTGCTCAACCGCAACTCCGTACCCAACGCCTCCTGAAAACACTCCCAAAATCGAGAAACGAATACCTTGTCTCTGTCAGACACGATATTAAAAGGCGTTCCATGGAGTCTAACTATCTCTGCTATGAATAACTGGGCGTACTGTCACGCGGTGTAGTCTGTCTTGGCTGGCAGAAAGTGGGCTACCTTGATCAGCCGATCCACTATCACCCATATCGAATCGTGACCCCTCTACGATGTAGGTAATCCCGTGATGAAATCCATGGAAATGCTCTCTTATTTCCACATAGTAACTTCTAATGGCTGTAGAAGTCCCGCCAGTCTCTGATGGTCCATCTTTACTAGCTTACAAGTGGCACGTTTCGAGAAGAAGTCGGTAATATCCTTCTTCATTTCGCTCCACCAGTACTGTCTACGCATGTCCTGGTACATCTTATCCCTGTCGGGATGCACCGCAAATCGGGGACCGTGCGACTCTGTCATCACCTTGTGTCGCAGATATTCACCCTCGGGAACAACCAATCTCCCATTAAAATGTAAGCCCCCATCTGAACCCACGATGTAAGACTCAACCCCCTCGGCTAGAAGCTTCACTATCTGACTTTGGCAGAACGGATCATCTTCCTGAGCCTGTACTACTCCCGTAATAATCTGGGGCGTAATCGTCATTGAAGACATAAATGATCGAGCCACCGAATCCTAGTTCCCTAACTCTTTCCATTTCGCTTTCCACACCTCGGCCACCTCACCAACTGGCCTACGGCTCAATGCGTCTGCTACCACGTTAGCCTTACCCAGGTGATATTGGATATCAAATTGATAATCCTTCACGAACTCAAGCCACCGACGTTGACGCATATTTAATTCCTTTTACGTGAAGAGGTACTGTAGTGATTTATGGTCCGTGAATAAGCGAAATTTCTCCCCTAGGAGGTAGTGTCTCCAAATCCGAAGTGCGAACACGACTGCTGCTAACTCCAAGTCGTGGGTGGGGTAATTCCTTTCATGTGGCTTAAGCTTACGGGAGGCATAAGTTATAGCTTGATCTTCTTGTTAAAGCACCCCTCCAAGTCCTAATAAGGACGCATCAGTGTAGACTAGATACTCCACTCCCGGCCTGGGTAATGCTAACACTGGTGCTGAAGTTAACTTATCTTTTAACTCATATAAGACTAATTGACAGGCGTCACTCCAGATAAATGGCACCCCTTTGTGAGTCAAGTGTGTTAACGGGTCCGCTATCTTTGAAAACCCTCTAATGAACCTCCTGTAGTATCCTTCTAAACCCAAGAAATTGCGTATCTCGGTCAGTTTCGTGGGATGTCCCCACTCCTCACCGCTGACACATTCCTTGGATCCACGGATATCCCTCTATCGGAGATAATATGCCCCAAAAACTATACCTCCTTTAGCCAAAACCCACATTTCTCGTATTTTGCGTACAACTCATGTTGGCGCAGTGTCTGCAAAATCTGCCTCAAGTGCTCGGTATGATCCTCCTCGGTCTGCGATTAAACCAGAATGTCATCTATGAATACGATGACGAACTGGTCCAGGAACTCTCTGAACACCCTGTTCATCAAGTCCATGAACACGGCTGTGGCGTTGGTTAGCCCGAAAGTCATTACCCTGAATTCATGAGAAACATATCTCGTCAGGAAGGCAGTCTTTGACTCGTCCTGTTCCCTGATACATAGTTGATGGTATCCCGATCTTAAATCAATCTTCGAGAAGAAAGTCGTTGCTCTCAACTGGTCGAATAAGTCATCGATTTGAGGCAACGGATATTTGTTTCGTATCATGACTTTATCATCTTCCTTTATTACACCGATTTATTCTCGATGTAAGAATTTGATATCGGTACTTATGTTATATCATACGGTTCTACTGACCGTGCGTAGGAATAAAATTAAATTTAAGGTTACGATTTCGCTTACAGATGATAAATAGGTACCAAACTCATGTGCTAAAGACCAACCATCCCCATCTCCCGACCTTTGTTAGGTTTCATACGTGGGATGTCTCGCAAAGAGAAATCCAAACAAGTACCCCCCCCCCCCCCGATACACTACTAACTAACATTGTCGGTCAACGAGAGTTGTCGTCCTCAGTATTTGTCTCGTACCCCACATCCCCGCTTCCTTCTAACAATAGCGTATTTATGCTGATGTTACGAAAAGATATTCAACACGTTACTACAACTAATTTGGCGTTAGGCTCTTCACTTTACCACAAAATTATTCCCATGCCCAGAGGTATTTCATTCTTTCTTGATTCACTATAGTAAACCTTTCTACACCCCACCCACCCCCCCCCCGGATTTGGTATAACCCGACGACATACTCCACAAGTCTCTGTAGGATTCAATACCTATGTATACAAGCGACTCCGTTTTCCTCTCGAATGACACTTAGCACAAATTGTTTCATCTCCAGTACTAATGGACACCTAATATTATTTTAATGGTCTATCATCACACAACTTGAATTATCCGGTTCGATATCGGGATAGCAATACATTTTACGCTCATGTTTCTCATGTAGTACAAGTAAGTTGTAACGCACATAAGTTTTGAAATTTTCCTTATAACTAAAAAGAAGCACTATTAATGATAAAGTATCGTACCTCCAAACGTGGGTGGTAGATGCGATATCAGTGGCATAACTGCATATCGGGCATTATAAATACATCCATACTGTACTACCTGTTGCTGTTGTGAAATCTGTGTTACTGGGGTGATTATCCCTGTTTCCCCAATTTGGGTATTCTGTGGTGTCGGGTGAACCTTCAATGACTGTTGCAGGATCCTGCCTTTGCTAGGGCAATTTTGACGCTAGTGACCCCGTTCGCCACATACGAAACACTTACCCACACAGTTTCTGCTATGCTGGCCCTACTGAGCACACTGCTGGCCCTGTTGGTCTCGCTAACCTCTACCCTTCTAAGGGCAGTCCTGGCGTTTGTGGCCAGTGTTGCCACACGTGAAACATCTTCCTAGGAAGGGTCCTCCCCTTGTCCTTGTTGTCCCCGGCCCTGATGGCTGTTACCACCCCTCCCTTGGCCATTCTGGCCCTACTGAACCTGATGGCCGTGTTGGCCCAGGCAGGTTTGGCTCTTCCCACGGTTCTCATAGTCTTTTTGGTCTTGATGTCTCTGAGGAGCTTGTCGTTGTTGCGACGGTATTTTCCCATTGTTATTATTCCTCAAAAGGTCATATTGATAAACTTCTCTTGTTCTTTTGGCCCTTGTAAGTTGCACACTGCGATTTTGGTACTGCAATATTGTGGTAGTCACTGCTTGTGCCACGATGTTCGCAATCTACGTGATTTCTTCTCTTCCCTGGTGTACCTGAGGTATTTGTTGGTCTTGTCCCGCATTTACTTCGTCTGCGGTGTTAGTGTGTCTCTCCCCCATAGGCGACATCTGAAATTTAAATGAACTTTATAAAACCACCGTCCATACATAACATTGTAGCATAAGTACGAAATCTACAACACGAAATAAGGATGCAACAGTCCAAATAGTAGTGCTCTATATCAAAGACGCTAAGTGGAAAACGCAATACGCCGAACAGATCCTAAAGAACACTAGAACCTGATGCTCTGATACCACTTGTGACACCCTGCCTAATTAATTACCGGGTGATCAGTCCTTAATTAATTAATTTCAGAATATCAAGTTGGTTCAAATAATGCATCACTGTCGAGAACTCAAATTTTATTTTAATAAAACTAACCACCTAGAATTTAAAAAGGGTGATGTCCAAATTTTATCTTGTCATTAATTACTACTAAAAGAAAACCAATAAATACCATACATCACAGTAACATGAGTAAAGTCTGACTGCAGTAAAATAAATGTCTGGAGTAAACATCTCCGGGTACAATCCCTACCGATAAATCCAATAAAAGAAATCAAATTTAAGGGAGAATTTAAAACGATTAAATCTCTGAAAGTAAACATACGTAAGGACGACATGTCCAACAGAAAGGATAACTGAAAAGGAAATAATGAGCTGAGTCGTCTACTAGCAATAATCCTGCATCTTTCACAACAGCTACAACACGGCAACTGAAAAGAGTCTCCTAAGGCTGGTGTCCCTGTGGCTGGGCACCTAAAATAATGGAGCAATAGAAAGGTATACAGAAAAACGGGTTAGAGCCCGAGTTGAAAACAGTTTAAAATAGCAAGTGCTTAAATTGATTCAATTAGCACAATTATTAAACAAGTTAACTTAGCGTACTCACTTGAGATACTCACCCCTCGATCTAGTGTGCACGTCTAACGAGCCTAACTACCCATACTAGTCATGATACCCTGACTGACTACTAAGTGTATAATATGATGTTTGAAAGTCTCCCTAAATAACTCAAAACCGACGTACTTATAATTTCGATATAAAATTAGGATTTCTTTAGTTTATTCTCGTATTCTTCTAAATGCCCAACTGATAGTACCATATGTGTACATATAAAAATAACGTCAACAGCATAAGACACCAAACATGATTTTCGGTATACACACATTATTCACCTAGTGTATACATATTAAATTATATAAATATAGCAATATTCACCCTTGGTTGAGAAACCCTTCGTGCTACACATACTCGGCTATCTAGTCCATTTGCAAAGCTCATGCATAAAGGACAACATGTTCAATCTCTCGAGAACCAAAAAAAACATAAACACCTATTGGAGGCGAACATAGTCTCAAACCGATGGGCTACGCACATATCTACGCATCCATACGACCGTCATCACTATCGTTCTCACTGATAGCCGGTACCTAGATTCCATGCTCTAGTGGTACGACTCTAAATCCCTCGAAGGGACACAGGATCCGATCGTCCACAACGCGTCAACCTCCGTTCGATAGCCAGTAGCTAGATATGTCATACACATAATACTTTAATCAATAAGCATACACACAACTTATATAAATTCATTAGCTTTCCCACATTCTAGTGTTTGTAGCACATATATTATATCTCTTATTATAACCCGTACTTTATTCGTGTATACTCTACCTTGTATTTTCGCACCTCCTTAATTCTATGGATTTTATACCTTCCGAGGGTCGACATATTTTCCGCTACTGGAATCTCGTTAGAAGTCTCGTTCGAACGACCTGTGCTGGACTTCTAACGAAATTTCTGAAGTCGCCCAGTTCATCTCCAAAGTCCGTTTTTCCAGATTTTCTCTTCTACAATCACACCCTAAATCCATTCCAACCCAATTACAAGGTTCCCAAACTACTCTAAGTCACCCTAGAACATTTCTTAGCATAGTTTTGGGGTCAAATCATTCTAATCATCATTTAATTTCAATAAATTCCTAAATTTTACCATCAACCATATTAACATAAACCTATAATTATTTGTCCATAAAAACTCCATTTTTATTTCGTGATTTAAATCTAATTCACCAATTTCTCATTCCTATTAAGGGAAAATTCCTCTACATGCAAACTCCCATCAGATTTTCTAACTTTCCTACACAATCTCAACATAGGTAGACCCAAATTGGTATTTGTTTTTCTAAAACCTCAACATACATTAACAGTAGTAATAATTGCTAAAAGAAGAGCAAGATAATCACTTGCCTTAAAAAATGAACTTTTGATTCGCGGGTTGAAATTGGTATAGGAATGATCTTCCTGACACGATCTACGCGCTGGTGTACTTTTTGTTGTGAAATGTTGAGTTCTTGGCTAAGGCTCTAATGGAGTCTCCTTCTTCTTCCTTGGTTCTCTCTCTCTTTTCACTCAGGTTGAAACTGACGGCCACTAACCCAAAATGCCTTTTAATTAAACCCAATTTTCTTCCATTTAATTACCCAAAAATTTCAAAAGACCAAAATACCCCTTTGGGGTGTCGTTTTGGGTTAAAATGCCCCGAACTCCAAATAAAAAACCCGAATAGTATTTTCTGACTATTTCGATCCTTTCGGACACTGTGGCGCACTCAAAATAGTCGTCCGAGTTATACACAAATAAATTATCTTTTGACCCCCCAAATATATACAAATGGCGCGACTCATACGCGTCCCAATTATTTATTACATAACTGCCGTGTATCTCAATCCCGACCACACTATTATTTTAATAATTACTAACTCTCATTCCGCTAGTGATTATTATCATAAAATCGGATTAATTTAAATTTAAATTTTCTCCCTTTAATTTAATTAATCCTCATTTTCCATAAAAATCATTATGCGTAAAAATATGGGGTATTACACGTGTATTTTAATATACACACCACCCACCCCCTCTTATTTCAGCGTTTAAACTCAAAACGAGCAACAACGAATTAAAATTAATTCGTTGGTAGTTTGAATGGGTAAAACCGAGGATGGGTTAATGGGTATCTCCAGCAGGTTTAAAGCAATTATGAGGATTCGGGTCATGCCGCAGGGTGGTAGGCTGGTAGGTGGGTTGTCCGGCGGGGTATGGTTTGGTGGTTTAAAAGCTTCCGACGATTGTGGGGGTAGGTTAGGCAGCAAGTGGTGATTTGAAGGTTGGCCGGCGCTGGAGTTTGGGTATGGAGGTCGGGGAGGTGTTCTTTTGGGTTGTGTCAGTGAGGCGAGAGAGAGGTGGTAAGGTGAGGGGGTATGGTCAACAAATTTTGGTGTTAAAAAGGGTTGTTGGTAAGGGTTGTTGGCCGGATTTATAAGATGGGTGATCGGAGTTTAGTTGTTGGGGGTTAGAGCCACCGACGAGGTTGGACACGTATTTGTCCGTTGTCGGCTTCGGGTTAAATGGTGGGTTCTTGGTTGGTTATGGCAGGTGGGCGTGGGGGAGGGGGTGTATATTAAAAAAAAATACGCGTGTGATGCACATGTCCGTTGCCGCTGGCGCGGACTAAATACAAGAGAGAAATTACAATTAATTGGGTTATTTTGTAATGTTTTATTAGGTTCATTAAAAAATTCGATTTTAGGTTCATTAGATAATCTCTCTCTCTCTCTCTCTCTCTCTCTCTCTCACCTACATCATGATGTATACATGACATCTAATTTTAGGCCCTAAGAAACTTTTTTTCCAAAATTTTTATTTTTTCTTTGAAATTACCCTTCTATTCAATCCATATTCAAAAAATTGGAAAAAATAAATTTTAAGGGCTACAACTAGGTGTGATGTATGGATGATGTATAAATCATGATGTAGATGACCCTTCTTCTATATATATAGATATGTATGTATAATCAAATTTTTCAACATACCTTATGAAGATACCTATTTAAAATAAAAATAGTAAAAAAATATATTTTTCAACCAAATTTGATAAACACGATCTACATAGTAAAAGATCATCTACAAAAAATTCAACCCGATAACGTGTGAGATAATGAAAAAAAATTGAATGGTCAAAAATACACATATATACTCACTTTTCATTTCAACCACTTACAGGGTGAATTTTTTGATATTTTTGTTTTTAGATAATTTTCTTATTATGTAGGTAGTGTATATCAAATTTGGTTAAAAAATATATTTTTTATTATTTTTGTAAAATTGAGTCATATATATATATATTAGAGACTATATATATATATATATATCGAGAGAGATCTAATATCACTTCTGAGATGATTAAATCTCTAACGAAAATGAACCATCTATTTTTTAAATGAACTAACATAGCTGATAAATTCATTTTTGTTTATAGGATTTCTGCGTGAATAGAACATGAGTGTAAGAATCGATCGAGAAAATAATGAAAAAGAATGTGAGTGTTCAAATGAGTTCAACGGAGTTGCTGATAGGTATCTTTTAAAAGTTAGGTTAAGAAGGGATATAAATGGGTGACCCATATTCAACCCGTTGTTTTTCGATGTGGGCTTGTATTCGGCACGCATTTTAAAACATGAGGCCCATGACTCTTAACATGTGAGCCGTTTTAGGTGAATTGACTTAAACAGACAAAGTATGTGTCAACTCTATGTAGGGATATGATGGAAATTTTAATTCCTTGTTATTGTAACATTTGAAATCTGATCATCGGGGGTCGGAGAACTTGGATGGATTTAGAGATAAAAGAAGATGGAAATGTGCTGGATTTTATGGGGATTAAATTACAAATCAACAATAGTATTCATTCCTGCAGATTTGATGTATCCGGAGACAAAAGGAGGTGGAGCAAGTATATGACCTGGTATACAACTCAATTTCACATATCAAATCAAGTGTTACAGATTTCATTAAGGGGACGTTTAGGAATAATTAATCTTCCAATTCTATTTTCATTGAATTGAATTGTCACACGAACTTTACAGTTATTTTACAAATTAATGGCACAATCCATTCATATCTAAAAATTGGTGAATTTCCCCAAACATTGATCATCTTCATCACCCTACAATTGATATAAGGGACGCACATTCATGTCCTGTGTTTCCGTTAGAGGATCGCACAATACGGGAGCACTATTTCGAGAGACTAATATAAACCGGAAATCATTCTCCAAAAAAAACAATAAACGGATTTAAACAGAAAAATGTCTACCATTCACAGCAGATAGGCGACCCACAAAATTTCAGACGAGTAAGAAAGCTAGAATGAAATTATTGAATCTGCAGTTAAAATTATCTAGATAGATCTCATGATTTTCATTTTCGATAGGCTTAATATTCAAAAACACTCGCAAAAATTACCAAATATACAAAAACTACCCTACAAACAAACTTATTCAACCTCTCACTTCTTCCCCTTTTTGGCTGCTACTTTCTTCGCTGCCGGTTTCGCCGCCTTTGCCTTCTTCACCGGCGTCTTCTTCACTGCAACCTTAGGAACAGCTGCTTTCTTCCCAGGAGTCGTTCTGCTCGAGGTTTTCGCAACCTTAGCCGCCGGCTTCGCCACAGTTTTAGCCTTGGCAACCACTTTAGATTTCGCAGCTACCTTTGGCTTGGCTGCAACAGCCTTCGGCTTGGCCTTTACAGCTGACTTAGCCTTCGGCTTTACAACCGCCTTGGATTTTGCCTTGACCGGAGTTTTCTTAGCCTTTGTTGCTTTCACAGCCTTTGGCTTCTTAGCAGCCACGACCTTCTTCTTTGCCGGGGCCGACGCCTTGGGTTTCGCCGCTGGGAGCTTGAAGGAGCCCTTAACTTTAACGAGCTTCCCAGCAGCCACAAGCTTCTTCAATTGAGTCAACAACAGCTTCTTAAAGTTGGGTGGAAGGCTCTTTTGTTTGTTCTCAATAAACTTGGTAATCGCCTGTTGGCTTGATCCAGTCTTCTCCTTCAACGTCACAATTGCATCCTCAATCATCTACATAATCCACATTACAAAAAACACAGTCAGATCAATAATCTCAATCACCTTCAAATCACAAATTCACATAAAACAGATAAATACCTGGAAATAAGATGGGTGTGCCGAAGGATTTTTAGATTTCCTCGGACCCGCGGATTTCTTCGGCTTCGACGCCTTCTTTCCGCCAGTTTCCTCCGGCTTCTCCTCCGTCACCGGCGCAATTGGCTCCGGCTCTGGTGCGGCCTCAGTCACAACAATTGGTTCTTCGGTTGCCATTAGGTTTGATAGCAAACAAATGAAAGGGAGAAAATACGAAATTTAGATCTAACAAGTTGAAGCCACTTGTATTTCCGTTGGTGTGAGGTGGATAGGGTGGAAATGATCGGATTTAAATAGCAAATGCTTGAGAGGTGATATCCAGAAGTTGAAAAGAATTTGATGAACGGATCTTTGACGCGGCCTAAACTTTAAACATCTGCCGTTGGATCTTGGCGTTATCAACGATTGACAACTCAAATTAAGGGAAGCATGGATGGGATTCTAATGTCTCGGATGCAATGCAACATGTTTAGTGTGCTTTTATGCTCAATTGATTTCTCAATAACTTGGGTTATATTTCATGGATTTTCATGAAATTTTTATGGTCTTTCAGAGAATTTCGTAAGCTTTCAGGAAAGTATTCACATTAGTTGTGAAGATTATGCATTTAGGAGAAATTTGGTTTAAAAGTGTCATTCATCAACGTAAGGACTTTAATAGAGTTTATCGTAGTTTTGAATCATTTTAGGTTTATTCCGAGGTCCTAAATGAAAATGTTAATAATAAACATTCTAATAAATCAGCAAGGGAACCCATTGCATCAAAAATCATGAAAATCGGATAAGAAATGAGTATGTAATTTTTGGTTGGAATATCACTTAAGATGAACATATTCATCAACTTTACATGATGTCTTAGATAACACGTAATATACATTTTAGTGTAGAACGGGTATGCAAACTCAAAAATGACATGGGTAAGATGTCACTCATTCTTCCTATTCTTGTCCTTTATAATATAATATCCTCATAAAAATCGATGAACCGTTCAAATGTGTTGGTTAACGTATATAACCGTTTAGTTCAATATATTTAAAAGCTTATCTTCTTAACCAGTAAAGTTTTGTACAATCGATATTAATACTTATTATGGTTAAATATGTAACGCACTCACTAATAGAAGTTAATTAATGAATAACCTGATGCGCTTTTCTGAACTCATAAGAAAATAGCTACTTAATTTATCTATTAATGATATATTGTAAATACATCATTTCTCACCTCCTAGTTAACTTGGAAGATAAACACTTATTTTTTCAACTGTATCAATACATTATTATCGATCCATACAAGAAAGGGGACCTCCTGCATTGTCCAAAGTATCACTCGGGAACATTTCTGGAATCCCTAACTTCTTCAACTCATCTTCAATAATCACATCGCACGCACAGTCATCATTCTTTATTTGATCTTGAGTAGCATATATAACACGATTCCATATCTAAATTTATAATTGTTTAAAATTCTTGGCTAAGATTCTTTTGTGTCATTACCTATGTCTTTATACATTCACAATGGAGTTTAAAATTAACCATTTTAGTGAATTGAAAGAACTAGGATTTAAGTGGAACACTATGAATTAAATATACGTCCGAATAATATCCTTTAAAATGTGTGAAAAACACCATGGTCAAAAGTCATACATTATGTTTGAGTTAAAAGAGCCATTTAGCATTTAAAAATTCAAGGCAAATACAAAAGGCATATCTTGTATACTTAACTATTCTCATTACATCATGTTTAAATAGAAAGCATCAATGTATGTGTCAGTGTTAAATATCATGCAATTTGTTACTTTATATTGAAAAATGATAGAAGAATTATTTGCTTAAGGAGTATTATGGATTAGAATCTTCTCGTGGTTTGTCCTTATCATGGTCTATTTATTTAAGAATCATTTTGTTGTTAACATAATGTCATCCCAAATGAAACTTTGATGGTCTTTTAGTTTCACCATTTGTTAGTAATAATATATCTTTTCACATTTAATTATAAATGTGAATTTAGTCAAATTTGACATTGAAACAAATATCATAAGCATTTCGATATCCTTCTAAACCTCTGAGTTTACATAGGTCATTATGTTATAGTAGTGGGATAACCAGACATAACTTTAGTGTGTGTAATATCTTCTATATTTCCTTTGAGTGATTAATATATATACTTATATATGGAAATCTTCTACGGTGCGTATAAGTAGTTAAGTATTGAATAAATGCTCCAAATTGTATAGTAATTATTCGGGATTTTTATAACGGTACTGATATATATTAAGTAACGTAAGTAATCATGAATAGATTGATCTCTAAACTATATATCATAGCCTTGTGACTCCTCGAAATAAAATCACTGGGAGATAAGTTAGATAGACTTATGAGGCATTTAGTAGTACGATAGGCGTGCACACTAGATGAGAGGTGAGAATTCTCAAGAGAGTGTCGCGTACTAACATGATGGTTATACTAGCCGGTGAGCACTTTGAATACTTGCTAAACTATTTTCAAAACTGTTTTACACTCGGGCTCTGACCCGTTTTCTATCATTTTCTCTCTCTCTTGTATATATATATGTATATATTACAGGTGCTCAGCCACATGGGCATCAGGTGTGGATTCATTTGACTGGACGTGCTGCAGCTTGTGTGGGAGTTGCAGGTCATTACAGTAGACGCTTCCTCCTTCGGTTCCTCAGACTTCTGTTTAGCTCTTTTAGTTAGGGCATGTGTCGCCCATTTCCAGACTTATTTAGACTTGATAGGGATTTCATAATTCTATTATTTCAATACTCTTATCTTTAAAAAGATTTTTACAACGAAATTATATGAATGAAGACTTTAGATTGTTTTGACAGTTAACTTAATTATTTAGGGTGTTTAAATTGGAAATAATTATGTTGCGATAGTTATGCTAAGAATGAACCAACCGTTCACCTTGATTTTAATTTTAATTTAATAATGGACTTGCTTGTTGTTTTGCTGGCCTTTCAGCTGGAATAGCTATTAGAATTGTTGGTGATGCAGTGTTAGGTATTCTTCATTTCCATATCATTGTTGATCTTTAATTTTTTTTCTATATAGTTATTTTACCTAAGTGGGCATTTATTAGTTGTTTCATTCATGTAATATACCTGAAAAATATCTTTTGAATCCATATTTGACATATTTACGTTGTTCTAACATTTGAGGCCATTTTCTAATCTGAATTATTTGTGTGGTTGAGATTGACTTTGTATGCTGCCCTGCTTGTTAATTTGTGGTAATTGTATAATATCCATGTTTGATTCAAATGGTTTAACTTTCAATTTAAACTTTGACTTAAGTTTCTGATTTAACCTCTGATTTTAGGGCTTACATATGGATGGAAGCAATGACCAGTGGAAGAATATTGTGCCACGAGGTACATGAATATAAATTATGTGTCGTTCATTACGCGAACATGGTGTTGTGGGAATGAGTATTTATGTTGATTAATTTTATTGGTTTTGTGGTAAAGTTCACATACATATAGTAATTGTCTTAGTTTTGTAGTATTTGAGCCCATTTCAGTCACTCTGTCTTCAATTGCTACATTAACACAGCCACGTTTCATCTCTTCCTTATTGCCCTCTCCTTTTAGGTAAACATAGATTAAAAATTGACATGGATTATTGTTTTTTTCACCTCTTTGTTTTGGTACACACATAATAAAATGAGTTACAAGCCCATATTTGGACCTAACAACAATATTGAGGTAAGGGTGATCAATGTTTGTCAATATAGCATTCCATAATGTTTTATTTGATATAAAACTATACATATGTGTGTCTGTGTATGTGTGCTTGTATTATATCAATGTTTGTCAATATAACATTTCAAAATTATATAACATTTATTACAAATAAACACTTAAAACATTGTCGTCTCTCTCTTTTGTGGTTCCTATTTAAGCAATAAATGTAGTGGCTAAGGATATCTCTAAAGAAAGTCATTGAGACAGTTGACCAGCTGCGCCTTCGAGCCGATAGTACTGAATGCCGTACTTCCTATTTTAGCACTGAATGCAGTGACTAGTG
Organism: Sambucus nigra; assembly: GCA_949130495.1. Lineage (NCBI taxonomy): Eukaryota > Viridiplantae > Streptophyta > Magnoliopsida > Dipsacales > Adoxaceae > Sambucus > Sambucus nigra. The sequence continues at coordinate 173,290,046 of OX422218.1, read as the reverse complement.
AATGTAGTGGCTAAGGATATTAGAGGTAACCGACAATGCCTTCAAGCCATCGTCCAAGATGGTATTCATGTCGGTTTTGTGATTTTAATTTTTAAACAGGTCAATGGGGAACTTTGGTGCCCTCACTGCAACAAATTATGTTGAGAAAGAATGAAGTGCGAGTTTTACTCGATGACATCAAAGTGCCTGAGTAGTTAGTTTGGGGTGGAAAACAAGTTCATTGCAAGAACTTGGGAAATGTTGGTAAAAATGGAATTATGCATTGGCTCGATGACCTTTTTCCTCCCATTGCTGACACCGATGAATAGTTATATTGATGCTAATTAGTGGTGTCATCTTCCTACTCAGGTATTATTTAAATTCTGATTTGGTTTTTGACATTTGATTACGTTCTTGGGTTGTCATCTTCCTACTTAGGTATTATTTACGTTTTTAGGTTGTTACAATTGTTATATACTATTATATATATAACAACTATTATATGTATATAACAACCCTGTCAAAGCTCTAAACTTTACCAAACTCTAAACTTTAGTCTCACATTACATAGTTCACAATTGAACTACGAACATAATTAACTCAAACTTAAACACCATTGAAGGGTTCAAACTGTAGGAAGGTGACGATAACTCGCACCTCGCACGACACCAATAATACTCGTAAGAGGCACTAACACCTCACATAGGACCAATGTAACACGTAGGAACTGATCACATAGTCACGGGCCTCTCGGTTTGAAAATATGAAGATAATTTGATAATATATAGATTAGGCTTAGAAATAAGCTGTTAAAGGGTGAAAACCCAAACCAATCCCCAAACGGCCCCGTAAGAGACATTAACACCTCGCACGAGACCAATGTAACTCGTAGGAACTAACCACGTAGACACAAGCCTCTCAGTTTGAGAATATGACGATAATTCAAAAATATATAGATTAGGCTTAGAAAGAAGTCATTGAAGGGTGAAAACTCAAACCAGCCGCCAAACAGTCCTGTAAGAGACACTAACACCTCGCACGGGACCAATGTAACTCATAGGATCTGACCGCGTAGTCATGGGCCTCTCGATTTGAGAATATGGTAATACTTTGAAAATATATAGGTTAGACTTAGAAACAAGCCGTTGCAGGGTGGAAACCCAAATCTGCCCCCAAACGACCCCGCAAGGGGCACTAACACCTCGCACGGGACCAATGTAACTCGTAGGAACTGACCGCGCAGTTACGAGCCTATCAATTTAAGAATATTACGATAGTTTGTAAATATATAGATTAAGCTTTAAAAGAAGCCATTGAAGGGTAAAAACCCAAACCATCCCCCAAACGGCCCCATAAGAGGCACTAACACCTCGCACGGGACCAATGTAACTCACAGGAACTGACCGTATAGTCACGTGCCTCTCGGTTTGAGAATATGATGATAATTTGAAAATATATAGCTTAGACTTAGAAATAAGTTGTTGAAGGGTAAAAATCCAATTCAGTTCCAAACGCCCTTAAGAGGCACTAACACCTCGCAAATGACCAATGTAACTCGTAGGGTCACGGGCCTCTCGATTTAAGAATATACCGATACTTCAAAAATATATAGATTAGGCTTAGAAACTAGCCGTTGAAGGGTGGAAACCCAAATCACCCCCAAACAACCCCCTAAGAGTCACTAACACCTCGTACGGGACCAATGTAAATAGTAGGAACTAACCCGTAGTTAGGGGTCTGTCGATTTGAGAATATGATGATAATTTGATAATATATGGATTAGGTTTAGAAACAAGTCGTCGAAGGGTGAAAACCCAAACCAGCCTCCAAGCGGTCCCATAAGAGGCATTAACACCTTCCACTGGACAAGTGCAACTCGTAGGAATTGATCACGTAGTCACGGGCCTCTCAGTCTAATAATATGACGATAATTTTAAAATATATAACTTAGGCTAAGAAATAAGCCGTTGAAGGGTGAAAACCCAAACCAGCCCCCAAGCGGCCACGTAAGAGACACTAACACCTCGCGTGGACCAATGTAATTCGTAGGAACTAACTGCGTAGTCATGGGTCTCTCGATTTGAGAATATGACAATAATTTGATAATATAGGCTTCGAAACAAGTCGTTAAAGGGTGAAAACACAAACTGGACCCCAAATGCCCCGTAAGAGGCACTAACACCTCGTAAGGGATCAATGTAACTCATAGGAACTGACCGTGTAATCATGGGCCTCTTGGTTTGAGAACATGATCATAATTCAAAAATATATAGATTAGGCTTAGAAAGAAGTCGTTGAAGGGTGGGAACCAAAATCAGCCCCCAAACGGCCTTGCAAGAGGCACTAACACCTCTCACGTGATCAATGTAACTCGTAGGAACTGACCGCGTAGTAAAATATATAGCTTAGGCTTAGAAATAAGACGTTGAAGGGTTAAAACCCTAATTAGCCCCTAAACGGTCCCGTAAGAGGCACTAACACCTCGCACAAAACCAATGTAACTCAAAGAAACTGACCATGCAGTCACGGGCCTCTCGATTTGAGAATATGGTGATAATTCAAAAATATATAGATTAGGCTTTGAAAGAAGCCGTTAAAGGGTGAAATCCAAACCAACTACCGAAGGACCAATCTAACTCGTAGGACTGACCGCGCAGTAACGGGTCTATCGATTTGAGAATATGACGATACTTTGAAAATATATAGATTAGGCTAAGAAACAAGGCGTTGAAGGGTGAAAACCCAAACCAGGGCCCAAATGGCCCCTTAAGCGGCACTATCATTTCACAAGGTACCAATGTCACTTATAGGAACTGACCGCGCAGCCACGGGCCTCTCGGTTTGAGAATATGACGTTCATTCGAAAATATATAGCTTAGGCTTAGAAATAAGTCGTTGAAGGGTGAAAACCCAAATCAGCCCCCAAACGGCCCCGCAAGAGGCACTAACACCTCGCACGGGACCAATGTAACTCGTAGGAACTGACCGCGTAGTCATGGGCCTCTCGATTTGAGAATATGAAGATAATTTGAAAATATATAGCTTAGGTTTAGAAATAAGAATTTGAAGGATGAAAACCCAAACTAGCCCCCAAACGGCCCCGTAAGAGGCACTAACACCTCGCACGGGACCAATGTAACTCGTAGGAACTGACCGCGTACTCACAGGCCTCTCGGTTTGATAATATGACAATACTTTGATAATATATAGATGAGGCTTGGAAAAAAGACGTTGAAGGGTGGAAACCCAAATCAGCCCCCAAATGACCCCCGTTAGAGGTACTAACCCCTCGCACGGGACTAATGCTACTCGTATAAACTAATCGCGTAGTCACGGGTCTCTTAATTTGAGAATATGATGATAATTTGAAAATATATAGCTTAGGCTTAGAAATAAGCCGTTAAAGGGTGAAAACCCGAACCAACCCCCAAGAGCCCCGTAAGAGACACTAACACCTCATACGGGACAAATGTAACTCGTAGGAACTATTTGCGTAGTCACGGGTCTCTTAATTTGACCTTCGATTTGAGAATATGATAATTTATGGACTAGGCTTAGAAACAAGCCGTTGAAGGGTGAAAATCCAAACCATCCCCCAAGCCGCCCCGTAAGAGGCACTAACACCTCCCACGAGACTAATGTAACTCGTAGGAACTGATCGCGGAGTCCCAAGCCTCTCGATTTTAGAATATGACAATAATTTGAAAATATATATCTTAGGCTTAGAAATAAGCCGTTGAAGGTTAAAACCCAAACTAGTCCCCAAACGGCCCCGGAAGAGGCACTAACACCTCGCACGGGACCAACGTAACTCGTAGGAATTGACCACATAGTCACGAACCGATCGATTTGAGAATATGATGTTAATTCAAAAATATATAGATTAAGCTTTAAAAGAAGCCATTGAAGGGTGAAAACCCAAACCTGTAATGACCCCACTATTATATGCCAATATATATAATTACTTTTACAATTGCGTCTTACTTATTATCTAATAATGTAATATTATAGGTTCTTAATATGACAAAACCTATTTCTAAAATTGAAGAATCAATTGTAAATTGGATCAAATCGAAGTTTTATATGACACCCCGCCTAATTAAATACCGGGCAATCACTCCTTTATTAAATTAAATTAAGGTGAACAGTTGGTTCATTCTTAGCATCACTATTGCAAGAAAATAACTTTTCCAATTAAACACCCAAAATAATAAATCTAAGTGTCAAAACCTTTTAAAAATTTATTTCCATTTTATTAAATCTAATTATAAAACCTTTAACCATTAACATTTTAAGAGTCACACATTAAGTATGAGAATAGCAATGAACATTCAAGAGTTTAACCATCAATCATAAATCCCAATATTAAAATACTAAAGGAAAACATCCTGACAGTAATAAATCCTGAAATAAAGATACTGAAAGTAAAAGAATTACAATCTCTGACAAAACCAACTAAATAATGGAAAAGGGAGACACATGCCCCCACTGGATAAAGTTGAACTAGAAGTGGAGTCAACAATGAAGTCGTCTAAGCAATAGCTTGCAACTCCCACAAAAGCTACAGCACGTTCCATTCCAAAGAATCCTAAGCAAGACGCCCCTGTGGCTGGGCACCTATAATACATATATATATATATATACACAAGAGAGAATAGATACAGCAAACGGGTCAGAGCCCGAATGTAAAACAGTTTTAAAAATAGTTTAACAAGTATTTAAAATGTTTACCGGATAATGAACAGTCATATTAGTATGCGACACTCTCTTGAGAATTCTCACCTCTCATCTAGTGTGCACGTCTATCGTACTAATGAACCCCATATATCTCTCTAACTTATTCTCCATAAGTTTTAACACGTGAAATTTAGGTTATGATGTTCACTTTAGAAAAGTCTATCTCTTCAAGATTTCTTACGTTCTTTAGAAAAATTCGTATTGTTATAATGTTTCCGAATACGTACGGTGAAGTTGATGAATTTCATACTTTACTTAACTACTATTTTACTCAGTAGAAATTTCTCATATAGATACACGTATATATATTAATTACTCGTATAATATATATACAAACAGCACCCCACATAAAAACTATGGTGCTAGACTTTCATATATAAGTATATTTATACCAATCACCCATAAATTATATATATACTAACGGCACCCCACATAGAAACTATGGTGCTGGCATACTCTGCTATCCAGTCCCCGTATCACTCGTACTAAGAGAAACACAAGTTCGGAATCACTCTCGAACTGTATTAACACAAACACAAACAACATTGAGGCGAAGCATAGATTCCAAGTCTCTAAGAGGTCAGTACATACCCCCACGTCTCTTAGGACCGTCTGACCATCGATCAGATAGCCTATACCAAGGATATCTATCTTCTAGGGTACGCGTCAATATCCCCCATAAAGGTCACATCGAGATAATACTGTCCCAGCGCGGTAACCTCAGGGATAGCAAGTAGCGTGGGTACGATTTTTACACAGAAATAATATGCACAATCACACCGTCATATATAAATATGTATTCACATCCACATAATAAAATTAGGTACTCTCACGACCCATAATTATCATTATCCGTTATTACACATTTTACTCAATTATATCGTATAACGGGCTCATTTATTTTATTCTCGTAATTAATTTATTCTAAACTCACTTCTCGTCACTCGAAGTATTCTCTTTAATTAAGTACAATTTCAATAGGCCCTCTCTCGCCTTCTAATCCAACTTATTAGATGTTTCGATTAATTAATCAACGCACGTATGATTTCTTAAGTCTGAAAGTTTCCCCGTTTACCCTTTATTTCCCTTCACATTAAAGTTCCACTTTATGGGATTTCTCTTGACCCTACTGGTCCTTTTTATGTTCCAATATGTTCTAGCAATCCTAATCAAGGTTTACTACGCATAAAATCGAATTAAGCTAACACGAGCCACAAATGCAGTTTTCCCAGGAGGGGTCGATCGATCGATGAAAGGGGGTCGATCGATCGAATCGTCGATCGATCGATGCTCTGGGCTCGATCGATCGATCAAACAAATATGGCGAAATCTGCAGAATACCAGTTACGGGTTCTATCATCCAAACTCATCAAACTCCAAACTTTTAACTCCCAAACTCCCAGAAATTAATACCACAAACATAATAAACCTAAGTGAGTAATAATCTACGTAGGGCACGCGAGTTTTCATAAAAAATCATGGGTTAAAAGGGCCAAACTTTATATAATTCTCATGAACCCTAATATTTTCCTTATCTTAGTTTCTTTCATTCTTTTTTTCCAGATTTTCTATCACCAATACCATGAAAATTCGTGGTTCAACCTCTACATGTGAACTGGATTCCCAGAAATATGATCTCTATCACTATACATGCAATTTGTGTCTCCAATTAATGTTTTTCTTCAAGAACACTAATTCTAATCAACCTAAGACTAATATAAAAGGATGAATTAACTTGATAAAAGCAAGATAGATACTTGCCTGGAAATTTAGTCTCTGATTTGTGGAAGAAAAGGTGTGGTTGTGATCCCCTTCGCGCGATCTACGATTTGGCGGTGACGGCGGTGCAATCGGAGGTGTTCTTGGCCTAGAACCCTTGGAAAGATCCTCCCCTTCCTCTCCAATGGCCGTCATTAGTTTCAGGTTGTTTTAACCCTAAAAGATAACACCTAACATCTGATATAACCCTTGAAAATTCGTGGGTTTAATTACCCATAATTACGAAGTGTTTAAAACGCCCTCCCGGGGTGCTAATTAAGCCTAAAAATTCCCCGAGACCCAAAATAAACCCACGGGTACACTTTTCTAACTATCTCGACCCTTCCGGACATTTTGGCACACTCAAAACGACTATACGAGCAACTTATAATTTATTCACTTTTATTTATTGACATTTAGTCCCGACACGACACGGGCGCGTCCCGACTTAAATTTCCATAATTATCATTTTATTCACACGTGACAATTTTACAAAAATAAATCTCATATATTACTATACTCATCCAGTAACATTAAACAAATAACAAATTTCCAATAATTACTAACTCTCATCACGCTAGTAAATATTTACAACAACATTCCGGATTTAAAATTAAATTAATTTATCTCAATTAAATTTAATAAATCCCTAAATTTCAAAGCCATAAAAATACGGGGTGTTACATTTTATGACACATCTTAAGGTAAATAATAAGTTTTGGGGTAGAAAATATAATTTTATGAAACATTAGGGACTAAAATAAAAACATAAAAAGGGCCATTTTGTAAATAAATATTTTTAAGGACCACTAAGAAATATTGAAAATATATTGTGTGAAATTACCAAAATGTGCTTCATGTGTAAAATGGCCATTATACCCCAAACCCCTTTCCACCTCATGCTTGACACCTTGTGCTAACACGTGTCGCGGCTCGATGAAATAAGGCTGCAAGACCCCTCCGTTGCGTGACACGTAAATGCTGACTCGTCGTTCTAAAAGCCTGATCAGCTAGACACGTGTCAACGCCGTGTTATCTTTGGAAAACTATAAATATAGCATTTAGGATCATTTAAACTCGTACTATTTTCTCGATAATTCTAGTAAGAAAGAGTGATATCTCAAGAACGAGTTCTGTAAGTTTAAGAAGAAATTTCGTCTTAGTGATCCAAGACTTGATACTTGTAGTTTCGAACCTCTGTTCTAGGTGAGTACTCTGTGACATTCCTTGCGTATTTTGATTGTATGATATAATGCAAACTATATCTATTTTGTGAAATATTTTATTCTCAAAATACATATGATACCGATGATTTCGTCGTTTGTTATATGTGTGTATATCTCAATATATACATCTGATTTGAATTCGTAAATTATTGATTCGGCCTATGAAAACTTTTTTACTATGTTGGCCTTGACTACCTGGTGGAAATATTTGGGCGGTACCTTCCCAGCTGGTTTATCGCTGGTGTACCCTAAATAAGGCGTTGTTTCAGATATCATGATTTTCTGTCTGTGTTGTTGCCAGGTGGAAACATTTGGTAACACTATCTGTTTATTAGAGCGTACATGGCCATCAAAATAAAATTGAATAACTGACGTATTGCTCAAATTGTTTTATCTGTTATGTTCTGAACTGATTATTCTGAAAATATATACTGCCAGTTCACTTTATATGTTTTACTGCAAATTCCTGTCCAAATATGTATATGCCTTATGTTGGGAATTGAATAGGTATCAATTTTCTAAAAAAACCTGGGATGTCTGGAGATTAAATCTCACTCGACTTTTAGCTGATGTTGCATAAATAACATTTTTTCAGGAAATAAGTAGGTTCGCAGAAGGAACGAAAAAGGACTGTGTTGAAGATTCAACTTTTAGAGCTCCTTTTGTTATTATGTTTGTTTTATCATTTAGAGATTGTTTGGCTCTCTTGTAATAAGCTTTAAATTTTGTCTTAAGTTGTAATTCATCGTTACTTTTAATATAAATGAAGTTTCCTTTTAGAAAGCTCTGATGACGTGATTCATTTACTTTCAGTATTTTACGATTCATAGCCATGTGATTATATTTTCGCTGGATTTATTTAAGGAAACAATTTAAGTCGTAATATATGTTGCCTTAGTGGCATGTCAAGACACTCATTCCCTACTACTAATTTTGGGACGGGGTCGTGATAAAACCAACCCCCAAACGACCCCGTAAGAGGCACTAACACCTCATCCAAGATGATCTTAAATCGTAGGAACTAACCACATAGTCACGGGCCTCTCGATTTGGGAATATGACAATAATTTAAAAATAAATAGATTAGGTTTACAAACAATCCGTTGAAGGGTGGAAACTCAAATCGGCCTCCAAACGACCCCGTAAGAGGCACTAAAACATCGCACTGGACCAATGTAATTCATAGGAACTGACCCTGTAGTCACGGGCCTCTTGGTTTAAGAATATGATGAAAATTCGAATATATGTAGCTTAGGCTTAGAAACAAGCCGTTGAAGGGTGAAAACTCAAACCAGCCCCTAAACGGCCCCGTTAGAGATATTAACACCTCGCACGGGACCAATATAACTTGTAGGAATTGATCATGTAGTTACGGGCCTCTCGATTTGAGAATATGACGATCATTTGAAAATATATAGATCAGGCTTAAAAACAAGTCGTTGAAGGGTGAAAACCCAAATCCACCACCAAACGGCCCTGTAAGATGTACTAAAACCTCACACGGGACCAATGTAACTTGTAGGAACTGACCACGCAGCCACGGGTCTCTTGATTTGATAATATGATGATAATTCAAAATATATAAAATTGGCTTTGAAAGAAGCCGTTGAAGGGTGAAAACCCAAACTAGCCCCCAAACGGTCCCGTAAGAGGCACTAACACCTCACACGGGATAATGTAATTCCTAGGAACTGATCGCATAGTCACGGGCCTCTCTGTTTGAGAAAATGATGATACTTTGAAAATATATAGATTAGGCTTAGAAACAAGACGTTGAAGGGTGAAAACCCAAATCAGCCCCCAAACGACCCCGTTAGAGGTACTAACACATAGCACGAGACCAATGTAACTCGTAGGAACAAACCGCGTAGATACGGGCCTCTCGATTTGAGAAGATGATGATAATTTGAAAATATATAACTTAAACTTAGAAATAAGCCTTTGAAGGGTAAAAATCCAAACCAGCCCCCAAGCGTCCCCATAAGAGACGCTAACACCTCGCACGGGACCATTGTAACTCGTAGGAACTAATTGCGTAGTCATGGGTCTCTTGATTTGAGAATATGATAATAACTTGATAATATATGAATTAGGCTTATAAACAAGTCGTTGAAGGGTGAAAACCCAAACTAGCCCCTACGTGGCTCCGTAAGAGGCACTAACACCTCCCACGGAACCAATGTAACTCATAGGAACTGACTGCGTAGTCACGGGCCTCTCGGTCTGAGAATATGACGATACTTTGAAAATATATGGATTAGGCTTAGAAACAAGCCGTTGAAGAGTGAAAACCCAAACTAGCCCCCAAGCGGCCCCACAAGAGGCACTAACACCTTCCAAGGGACCAATGTAACTCGTAGGAACTGACCGCGCACTCACGGGCCTCTCGATTTGAGAATATTATACTAATTTTAAAATATATAGATCAGGCTTATAAACAAGTCGTTGAAGGGTGAAAATCCGGACCAGCCCCCAAACGACCCCGTAAGAGGCACTAACACCTCGTACGAGACCAATGTAACTCGTAGGAACTGATCAAGTAGTCATAACTTGTGTAAGATTTTCAATTTGAGAATATAATAATAATTTTAACTCCTATATGTAATTTTTTTTAGCTTGAGTAAGCTTTTTTATAAATTACTTGGTTACTAATATCGTCTCTTTTTTGTATCCTTTTTTTACAGGATAACATTTTATCATTAGCATTTATTCACGTGGAACACACGGAGAAGTCAATGGTTTACAACAAGGCGATTGTTTATTTAATGTCGTTAATATTCATGATTTTTTTTTTGTTATGGCCCTACGGGCTTTTGTAGTTTTATTGTTAACTTTTATGGTCGTGCGGGTTTTATAATTTTATTGTTATATTTTGTGACCATGCGGGTTTTATAATTTTATTATTATATTTTGTGACCGTGCGGGCTTTGTATTACGCAGGTTTTAAAATGTCCAAAAAATAGAGAAAACTCTGGCCTTTTTTTTTGGGTCTGCGAACTACTAAAGACTTGTTATATTTTGAAGTTTGTATGTACATTATTTTATCAACAACGTGCGAGATTTGCTATTTATCCAAAAATTTGGCACAGTTCAAAACCGTACCAAAAGTTTATCAAAATGTACTCAATCTGGCACAGTTCAAAACTGTGCCAAAAATATCAAATTCTGGCACGGTTTAAAAGTGTGCCAGAAGTGTTCTTATTTAGTCAAATCTGTCACACTTTTAAACCGTGTCAGATTTCTATTTTTGGTGTAGTGTGTAGACTTTGAAGAAACATTCTCTCATGTTGTTAAGCTTGAGTCAGTCCGCTTACTACTCGTCATAGCATATCATCTGCGTTTTAGTTATATCAGATGGATGTCAAGTGTGCCTTTTTGAATGGCATTCTACAAGAGGAGGTTTACGTGGAACAACCAAAAGGGTTTGAAGACCCTAAGCACTCGGGACACGTCTAGTATCTTAGGAAAACCTTGTATGGTTTGAAGCAAGCTCCCCGTGCTTGATACGAGAGACTTACTTCCTATCTCTTAGCTCACAGATTCAAGAGAAGGGGAGTAGATAAGATATTGTTTGTGAAGGGATATAGTAGTGCCATTTTGGTTGCCCTAGTATATGTGGATGACATAGGCTTTGGATCCACGTGCTCCCACAATTCTCACACTTTTGAGGAGATGATAAAGAGTTAGTTTGAGACGAGCATGGTAGGTGATCTTATATTCTTCCTAGGTCTCTAGGCTCATCACTTTAAGGATGGGATATTCATATCTTAATCCAAATATGCAAGAGACCTTGTGAAAAAATTCGATCTAAGCTCCAATAAGCACTCTCGCACCCCTATGAGTACATTGACAAAGCTCAGCAAAGATGCTTTAGGCAATGACGTAGAGCAGACCTTATATTAGAGTATGATAAATAGTCTTCTTTACCTTACCGCTAGTCATCTCGATATTGCCTTTAGTGTTAGAGTCTGTGCACGATTCTAGGTGTCCCTGAAAGAGTCACATTTACACGCGCTTAAACGTATTATCAAATACGTGAGTGGAACTCTTTCTTACGATATTTGATATTCCTTTGATGCTGATGCCCTTTTGTTAGCCTATTCGGATGCCAATTAAGTCGGAGATGTAAATAGTTGTAGGAGCACTTCGTGTGGGTGTTTTTACTTTGGGAGTGCTCTTGTCTCGTGGATGAGCAAGAAGCAAAACTCCATATCTTTATCCACAACAGAGGTTGAGTATATAGCCGTCGAGAGTTATTGCATGCAACTCTTATAGATGAAGAAAATGTTGGAGAATTATGACATTTCACAAGGCACGATGACCGTTTCCTGTGATATTATGAGTGTTATACATATTTTACGTAATTCAGTCCAGCATTCGTGCACAAAGAACATTTGGATACGCAATCACTTTATTCGAGACCTAGTTGAGGAGAAGGTCGTGTCCTTGTGCTTTGTGAGCTCCTATCGTTAATTAGCCGACATATTCACTAAACCTTTAGGTGCACTTCGATTTGAGGATCTTAGGAAATCTTTAGGTATTTGCATCGTTAACTGAGATTGGATATGTTATCTAGTACATGATAATTTTCATGATTATTTGCATGTATTTCTATTGCTAAATTGTATTACCATTATATTATCATTGTATATATATTTTTCTTTTTGATATATTTTTTTTTGAATAATCCAAAAAGAGTTTTGTTTTTATGAAAATTTTTGAAAAATACAAAAAGATTTTCAGTTTTTAAGAAAAAATGAAAAAGACAAAAATATTTTGTTTTGATAAAGTTTTAAAAAATCCAAAAAGAGTTTTGTATTTCCTTTTTACACCTTATATGGATGAACATTAAAGATGTTCGAGTCACCCATTCATTCCATATCTACGTAACATTTGTGCAGTGTTTTGAGATGTGACATCATACCATTAATGTGTTTTATATTGAGTGGAGTCATTAAGATGTGATTTGATGAAAACTTGCTACATGTTTGATTCCTTGTCTCTTTTAATGCACATGAGCACGAGCTTATATGTGTATTACACGTACCTATCACATGTCGACCATAGTGTTTTCATATCAATTTTGCTTTAAAGATGAACCAAATATGAAAACGAGATAATAAAAAGTTGTGCATGTAAGAACCATTGCCCAGATATTAAAAAAAAATCATTTTTTCGATAAAATTGTTATATATTAAGCAATGGGATCGGGCTACAAAAGATAAAGTCTTTGCATGAAAAGACACTATTTGCAATGAAAAGTGCCTAAAAATATTAGAGGCACATAAAAATAGAAGTGTCAGGACATTTGCTTGAACATTGATGCTTCGCTACAAATGAGCATTAGTTTCTTTAAAATAATTAGGAGTCTAATTGTTATATGTGAGATTTTGAGGGAGTTAAGTCAAAGATCCATGGGTTTGCACATACTGTAAAAATCTCTAAAAAATATTACATAGTTTTGGGTATCATTGGTGTGAAAATCAGTTACGATTTTGATTTGTTGATTAGGTTAAGTCAATTCACATAAGTTCATCATTTTTTACACTTAAAGTAGACTATGAGATATTTCGTTAGTGGTATCTCAACCGTTCGTGCACATGTATTATGTTAGTCTACGTTGATTAACCTATGAAATATGTTCACACCCCTACATTTCGTTTCCATGATTCATGTATTTTTGTGTTTCTCCATGGTGTGTTATAGTTGCAAAATTTTATACTTAAATTTTTGAATTTTTTTAAAAAAAATTATGGAGCTTTGAGAATATCATTACATGTTCATCATTGCTATATTTTTGTGATGACATATTCTTTTTATCAGTGATGTTCTCTAGACGCCTTGTTTAGTTTCTACTCCTTTGTCTATTTCGGACAAAAAGGGTGAGAACAAATTAAGGGGAGTTTGATTTTTAAGATTTATATATATTTTTTTCAAACTCTATGCATCACGGGTATTATTCTTGTTTCATGTGTGTAGGTTCCCTTGGGCATTAATTAGAAGATTAGAAGATCAATGGAAGATCAAGAAGAGAAGAACAATAAGAATATGGAGACTAAAGACAATATGTCTGCATACTAATTCATTTTGTAGGGTTTGGGAGGGTATTAGGATATTTTTTTTTCTTCGTTTTTTTTATATAATTTGGGTTTCAATTTTATTTTTGCACCAGAATAGCCAAAGGGGGAGATTTGTAAGAGCAAATTTACTATCATTACTCAAAGCTTAGGCTTATATGTATGTTTGGCATATCCCGTTACAATTCGATTCGAGCCGTCACAAAGAATTGAATTTTAAACATATCTAAATTCAAAATGATCTACACATTATGAAAGTATAATTAATTTAGGATTTCAAATTTATTTTCATCTATATTGGGAGATGTAATTTTTATAAAAATCGAGGCAATTTTTTATGTTTATTTTTTTTTAAAGTTCACTGACCTCGTTCAAACGAGCAGTTAATTTTGTTCAAATGAGTTATCATACTTGTTAGAAGTCTTATTTGATATTTTCATCAAACGAGGGAATATTGTTTCACTTTGTCCGAAGCTCATTTGAAGCTTATTCAAACGAGAAAACGTTGTCATTCAAATGAACTTTCTTTCATTCTAACGAGATGTTATTCTCATTTGAACGAGCCTTGTTTTCATTCGAACGAATAACATCACCTCGAAATTTGAGCTCGACTTATAAAGACCCATTTCGTAAAGTTTTTATCAGAGACTTTTGTTAAAACGATTTTTATATACCTATTGCAAAAGTCCTCATTTCTTTTGGGCCTAAAAACTTTTTTAATTCACAAAATCATCATCCCCAGTGTACTCGTGTATCTGTTTGAAACCCTGCATAGTTTCATACTAGATATAACCTTGTGGAAAGATCATTTTCACTGTTGATCTTATGAACCTTGGAGGGGATCACTACTGAAGGAAGACAAAGGCTAATCGGTGGATTCCATGGGTGGACCGCCACTTGTGGATTGCTTTAGAGCTGGGTAGTTTTCTTTAGAGAGTTTTGTAAGTAAGTTATCTTGTAAAACTGTCTAAAGTGTTGAAAAAAGGTTTTTCCCTTTTTAGGGATTTTTCCTTATGTTTGCTTGTAGTTGCATGCATAGTTAATTTTCTTAGTTTAGAACTATCATCACGTGCAAATCTAAATTAATCAAAGATTAAAATTTGATAATAATTTGGATTTGTGTTTTGGTGGACATTTAATTATATAAACCATTCCACCAAGATTGCAAGCGCACTCTCAGTATATATTGGTCCAAAAACTCATTCGTGATTGTATTACTAAAGCCAAGGGAAAACTCGATGTACCTACTGAAAAGAGCAAGAGAAAGGGGAAATAATTACTGAGAGCAAGACGCCTAAAAAATTGAAGAAAGAAATTGAGAGCAAGATAACTGAACACACTTCAAGTCTTATTTGGTTTTTTATATAGTAGAACCTCTCCTCATTTAGGGAGGTTTATAAACCTCTATAGAGTGACCCTCAAACCCTTTATCCCAACTTTGCTATGATGCGCAATTTTATGGTCAATAGTATACCCGATTGTGATAGGGTTAGGAAGGAAGTCGACCTTATCGTCAACAAAGTCTTTTAAGTTCGTCCCCATCATTTATTTTCCCACGTTTCATTTTTCTTCAAGTTTCATGCGATTGTTGATGTTTTCGTTTATTTTCTGCCTATAGGGTCTGATGCTGATAGTATACCTTCAGTAGTTGACTATAAAAACAATGATTTCCTTGAATCTACAACGGGTAATAACCAGTCCTTGGACTTTTATGAAGGCAAATACGAGTCCCTGGTCGGCAAGAGGAACTCTGACTTAGCGGCCTATAAGATGTCTAAGGATATTGAGATGAAAGATCTGATCTTGGAGAGGGACGCCTTCCTATGTGCATAATTGTTTTGCTCATTGAAATGTTGAACCCTATGCCTCTGCAAATTAATTCAGTCGGCACAACCTCTTTGGACCCAAATGCTTGTATAAATGGGTAGGTAACTAGGTGTGGTTCTATATGCCCAAACAACGCTACAGAGTTCTTCCATCTAGAAAAATGTATTGGCACAAGGTTTCTAATATGGATTGGGTAAAAATAATAAAGCCCATTTTTTAATTTCTATAAATTTAAATATTAAACTTAAACACATTAACCCAAACTAAAAGATTACATTGATTTTAAGCAAGTTGTGATTAAACCGATTGGTCAATTTTATCTTAACATAAACATGCGTCTAGGTGAATGCAGGACAAAATAATGTAAATCAATAACAATGATCGATAAATTAGGAAAACCCAAATTGAAAAAAATCTTGGATGGCCTGGCCGTGCAAATTCACTATGTATGAATTTACAAAGGACACAACAATAGACTTAGACAATGATTAAATGCCATCGCAGGCCTTGATGCTCTTCGTTCCTCAACCTCCGCACAGTGCCATGCTAGAGTAAACTTGTGCACTACCACAATGGGTGAGTCCACACTCGCCTTGATATCAATTGGACATCTGAATAACTGTCACACACGAAGCCCATTGTATGCAAACACATTAGTAAATACGGAGTCCATCATAATGAAACAATTATTACAAAGATGTCGATAATAAACCTTGGTGCCCAAAATAGGATCTTAAAAGAATATATGATAAAAACTTGGATTCTAAATAACTTTGGTGTAAACTAGAGTTTTTGAGAGCTTTTTGGTAGAGTTTGGAACTCAAAACATAAGTTTTTCTCTCTCTTCTAAAACCTCTGCTCTGCACTCATATCTATAGGAGGTCCTCTAAAATCAAGGTAAGTATGAAAAGCACTTTGGAATATCTCGAATAAAATAAATATTTCTAGACTTGTTAGAAAGACTTTTAACCTTGTTCGAAAGAATTATAGCATCTCATTCGAACACATATCCAATGAGCTATTGAACGACATTCCAGTAAAGGCCAAAGTTGGTCTGTTCGAAGTTAATTGGAATTTGTTCTAACGAAGTAACATGTCTCTTTGGAACGACATACCTAATGCATTTTAACAACCTCTCCAAAAAATATTTTTCTTCTAGAAAATATTAAATGGGATAAAATCATTTTTATAACAATTTTGACCTGTAGGTTTTTTGGAGGAAACTAGGTAAGGACCATTCCATACACCTTTAAGATGGATCTTATGGAGGGGTGAAGGGGAAGACAAACTCCCACTTGGAATACCTAAAGGGGAAAGAAAACCTCATTGGAATTTATTTTATCATAGGCCCTCCCCTCCAGGTCATGTATTTTGATGGTCACGTCATCAGGTATAGAATATAAAATTTTAAGGTCAGTTAGATCCTCAGCTCGTATATCACTTATGTACCATCTAGCATCAGAGGTTGAAGTATCGTATAAGGTGATTGGACCACTCCTATTTCCACCTGTTCAGAAGCTAAAGGAACCTCAATAAGTGAGGTGGAAGGTGGACGATTATCCATTAAAGCCCTCTCCTTAGAGGTTAGATGATCAGATGAAGTTGTGTTGTTGGTGCCAGCATAATTTTTCCCCTACCCTATTATTTATGTTGTAAAACTCTCTGAGGTATGATATTTCGACGTGTTATACTCAACACTTGGGGGCTGATGTAATATAATAATCAAAATTTGGGATGAGATTTGTGTTTGTTGGGCTGTCCTCCTGAAATGGAATGGGAAACCTCTCGGAAAAGGCTCTGGGGAAAATCTTGTTCAAATCATTAATTTATTTATAGATTCTCAAATATTCACTCACACAGGGCACACTTACACCTAAAATAACCCTCATTAAGCCCTAGAAATGCAAAAACCTAAGTGGAAATCCCTCGACTAAACACAACCACAAAATGAAAGAATATTAAAATATTAGAGAAAGATTAAAGAAATAATACCTAATGTTAGAAACGAGATGGAAGTTGAGTTGCAAAAATCTCCAAATGAACTGGAAATTCACGATCTCTCTATAAAAAGCTTAAACAGATAGAATTTGAAAAGGCCAAAAGATGTTTTGTTCCACTTTTATAAGGGCGGATACGCGTGTGTCAAACGTGCATATCGAAGACCCACAAAATTAATGACACGTGGAAAACTTAAGTAGGATGTAAATTTCATCAAGGATATTTATAAGTTATTATGCTCGGTCCGCTGAGTAGAATCATTGCCAATTTCTTAACCAAGAGATACCAACCCAGAACCATTTTTAAAAACTTCACCCACTTATTTTTAGTCATGAGCAAAGTCTTGAGAGCTTTTGTTATACTATATTTATAGATCATCTCATGCCCCGAAGAAAAGAGAATAAAATAATTAAATAACAAGTAAAAGAGCTCGACCCGAGGTGAATTAAAACCAAGAAAGTCCTTGACTCAGTAATAAAGTTGGCCTCCTTTCCATCTGGGTGAACTAGGTCGATACTAATAAGGCTAATTGACGGGATATAACTTTAATAACGTTGTTATAGACATGTAAGTACCACGCGCGTGTCACAATCCATAGCCAACATGTGCATGAACACCCCTTCATGGGTAAAACATTAAAGTATTACATATCTTAATTATGCTCCATTAGGAAGATGCTCTCGCTCAACCCAAATTGTCCTGATAAACATCCCCTCACACTCATTTACTATAAAAAGAGATATCCCCCATTGGGATCTGTGTCGCAAGAGTGATATTCGTGTATCCTAACTATCTAATGAGAGAGTGAATGGAGATTGAGTAATTTTTACTGTTCTAGGACCTCAGGTTAACTAAAACCTAGTGCTAAAAAGCTAACCAGTGGACGTAAGCTCATTCTTGAGAGCTGAATCACGTAGCTATTGTTGTAATTCCTCTTGTTCTTACCTCTGTCTTTACTCATCTGCATTTTAATGCTTATTTATTGTTCGTTATCTTAGATGTGATCTCAACTAGCTAAGATAAAATCTTGAAACCAATTTTAGATGATAACTTCTGCAAGAGAATAAAACTCTGCATATGTCTAACAATCCCCACTTAGGTAAGACGTCTCCTCAATGATAAAGATCTATTATTAAAACTAACGTGAAAGATACAATTTCTTCCCCTTTTTGTTTAGTAATTGTAATACTCCGTATTTTTATAATAAAATAAATCAGTAGAAATAAAATTTAAATTGGTAGAATTTAATTAAATGAGTCATGAGCAAATGAATCAATTATAATTTCATGTTTTGTGGATTCACTTATGCATGTTAAAATAATTGCATGTTTATTACATAATTGATATGTGATGTATAATGAATTCGAAAAATTGTGCATGTTGGGTAAAAATAATTCGAGCACATTACGGGATGATTTTGGGACTCGTTTAGATGTTTTAGACATAAAAAATTGGGTTGTGGTATAGGTATACCATTTGGGGAGTCATTGAGACAATCCGATTATGGGTTCGAGTTCATTTGGGGGCCCAAATATAGAGGGTATGGGGTAACTCGGGATTAGCAAATAATATAAGTTAATTAGGTGTTTAGAGAATCCCCTTCATTCACCAAAGTTTAACCTAGCAGCCCCATATCCATAGAGGGAAGTTACCAAGTCCAAGAGAGGGAAGAAGATTAAGGATTCAAGAAGAAAGACACTCACTCTTCATCATAGGGCAAGAATTCTCCGTTAAAATTAACTTTCAATATATTTCTTAATTCATTGATGTATCTCTCATAAAATTTTTGGGTTAAAATGGATATGAGTTGATGATAATAGGATGGATTAAACCTTATGCATGTAGAAAAATCTGAATTGTTATGAATTGATAATTTATAATTTGATGAGAAACCTAGAAATTTGATGATCATATTGATTGGGAGAATGTAAATTGATGATTATGTTGTAGGAATGTAAATCTGATGTAAATCAATAAGAAACAAGGGTTCTTGAATAGATTAATGAGAAAAGGGCAAATCTTGAAAACTAGGGTTTGCACATTGGATAATTCTTGAAATACTTGTTACCGGAATGAGTTGGGTATGTTATAGGGACATATTTCATGTAGAAAATTGTTTTTGATGATAAGAAATCATTTAGAGATCATATATGATGTTTGTGTCAAGGTTAGAGATGATTTAGGTGAAGGGAGGATACCAAATTATGTCTTAGGCTTGTTGGGGCAACCTGTTGAACCAAACCGGTTTGTTGGCAGAGGCAAACCGATTCATTGATTGAATCGGTTCGGCTAACCAAGTGAATCGATTCAGTTTAGCTTGTTGGTCCCCATTTGGGTTTTATGATTTTTAGGGTCGTTTAGGATACGACATGGTAAACAGAGTCCGGGAGTTAAGATGGTACTTCTAGGAACAAAATAAGAAGGATAGGAAAAGCCTAAACTAATTGTATATCAATTTCGGGTAAAGGTTGGATTTCTATTTAAATGGAGAAATTAATGACTAACTAGATGGTTAATTACTAAATTGAAATAAATTTATGGTCAATTCAATGGTATATCTTAGGGGTAATTATAGAGTAATTACCTATACATATTATGTGATAAAGATATGAAATTATTTATGTGTGTGGACTTACCTATGTTCGTGGACGGCCTTATTGGTTGGAGTTAGGTGCGCCACTTACAAGAGTAGGTGTAGATATTGGGATCCATTGTCACCGTTGGGTATGGACCGTGAAATGGTGCATTGCGTAAGAACCACCCCCTTGTATGTGTTTATGTTGTCCATTTGGATGAGGGAGTCCTCCGAACTTACCGATAGAGCACGAACATGACACTATGGGTAGATGCCCTTAGGCGTTGTATATATGTAAGGACATATATATATATAGTCATATAAATTAATTGAGGTTAATTAATTAGTCTAATGAGGTAGACAACCACTTATGAACCCAATACTCCGTGAATGCATAATAGATGTTTATGTTCCTTTTGTGGGTAGTATCATTGGGGTATTTGGGAAAATGGGAATACATGTGTAGACAATTAACTTCGGTACATGAACTATGCTAGTTTAATAACGCATTAATTATTATTATTAGGGTTATCAGTCTTTCCTGGTTAGGGACTTGAGTTGATATGCTTGTAATATTGCACTTAGTTGAGGGGTGATGTACTTAACGCATGGGATTGTCGATGAGTGACACTTACTTTGAATTAACTGTATTATTGCATCTTAATTTTCATAAGTTAATTCTTGCAAGACTAGGGCGCTGACCCAAATTATAAATGTTTTCTCCCCCCAGGTTTGCCTAAATAGGGATAGCAGGACTGATGTGATATCAGACTTGCGATCATACTTTGCTTATCGGAGATCAACTTCTTGATTCTAGTAGAGGTTGTTAATTCCTTTCAGTTGTAATTTTAGATATTATACGGGCATAAGCCTAGAGTTTATTTTTATTCAGTCATGTGAGACAGTCATATTTGTATTGGATTTACTTTATCTAGATGTTGATGGTGGATTTAGTATTATTATTTCAGTTATGGATTAAATTAGTTTTATTATGAATGTGGTATTAAAATGTAAATATATTATTATGGTTTGATGCCAAGGATGATATAAATTCATAGACAATTCCCATGTTCGACGTATTATGCCTGGCCAACCTTTACGTGAAAAATGGAGGTTGTGACAGGAATAGACAAAGAAATAATGCATTATAAACTATATATCCCCCCATAAACCATACCCCCCCCCCCCTAAAAAAAGTGAGAACATGTGATATCAATTAGATATATAGAGGAAAGAACAATATCATGCAATGGTGTAAAGTGGAACATACACAACATGTCAACACAATCACAAATAATATAAGCAATGATCAATCAATACCAATATCAATGCAATAAATGATACCAAATTGAATACAACATTGAGCATGAGATACCAATGTAAATAAGCAACAAGAGATGTAAACAAGCAATAAGAGATACCAATATGATCATATAGCATGCTAATATGTTTCAACGATAAAGCACATGGCAAACATAGATTAAATGCAAATGAAAGGACTCAAAAACATAACGATACCATATATTTAAATATGCAAAAGATATCAATGACACACAAGCCCGCGCGCGCGCGCGCGCGCACACACACCCACACACACACACACACACACACACACACATATATATATATATATATATATATATATATATATATATATATATATATGTATGTATGTATGAACACCACAAAATGACACAAAACATATAAGTGTTACACACTAGCATAGCATCGATGTGTCTAAACATGTGGGATGGAGTGAAGAGCATGACTTAGAAATAAAATAATTATGATCCAATCACTCAAAAATGTCTTAGAAGTTCTATTCGATTAAATTAACTTTATCAAACAAAGATTTAGCCTCATAGTGAGAGATAAAGTGAACTCATAAATGGACAAACAAACACAATGCACACTAGCCTAAGTAAATATCAATGATTCTGAAATCAATAGCATCAAACATGAAATAATTAGGGATTATTATGCAAATCCATTTATCTTCAACTTTTAACACCCTCAAAATTAGAGATATATCATATTTTCATTCTCAAATTTTGAAGATGCCAATTTAATTAAAGAATTAAGAAAATAAAGTTTTGCCTTGGCAATATATTCTTTTCATTTGCCTCTTAATTTTTAGGCTTTTGCTAATGGTGGCCTTTCACGTGAGGAAGATCTCTTCCTTCATAGCCCTTTCTCGTGCACACTCATATTTTAATAAAAGCACAAAATCAAGGTCAATGGTTGTTACATACACAAGTTTTCCAATCAAATATATGTATAATGACAAGATTGTTAGGAGAACATCTCACTTATCTCGTGTAACATATGGACTTAAAATTTAAAAGAGTTCGTGCATGTGTATGAGGATGCATATACAAAGTGAATTCATAAAGCAAATCTTTTTCAAACTACTCCATGCAAGCATGATTAAGAATAATCTAAGCATTGAAAATTATAATAAAAATGTCCTAGACGCATGGAAACGTGGAATGAAGTGGATCCAAGCACACCAATATGCCATACAAAATATGTGAAACTAAAATACACATAAACCATAAAACTTTTTAAGTTTTTGAACGTTTTATGACACCCAAAGAAAAAATCAACTCAAAAGACAAAAAAAAACTATTTTTTTATTTTTCAATAAGACCTAATAAATAAAAAATAAAAATACAAATGACTCAAACAACATATATCTAGCAAACACATAAAACATGAAGTACAAAAGTTAGTATATGTAAACATGCGAACACGATCAACCATTAAATATATGATGAGAAGTATCATGTGCAAGCCTTTGAGAATCAACAAATCTAACATGTAAAGTCTGAAATTTTGATTTCCTGACCCATGTAGGTGCGGCATGACGTTCTTGGATTTTGGGAACCTCGGTGACTCTAGTCTTAGACATCCTAGGACCATCACTAAGATCAAAGAAAAAATTCTTAAGGTGACATTTCCTACCGTAATGTGTGTAAATATAGACACAAGGAATATTACTATCGGGTTGACCTTTTTTAATGTTCCTAGAAATGATTGACTCTCTTAAAAGCATGGTTCTATATTTAGTAGCGGAAGCATTTGGATCATCAAAGTCGATCTAACATGTGTCACCCTGCCTAAAATTTTATCTAACTTTTTGGACATAGATTCCAAATAAAATTTGACATGACTCAAGTCTTTCAATACATCCTCTAAATCCATTATCCCAGAATCGAGAAAATGATGAAACTCATAAAAAATTTGGGAATCCTTCTTTAAAATCTCCATTAATCCCCGAAGGTTATCTCGCTCATCCTCAATAAATGCGAGCTTTTTCCAAAGAGTTTTTTCACATGCCCTCAGTTCCTCAATCAACATACTATCATCATTACCTACAACACATTATTTCAACCTAACTTCCAACTTCAAGTTATCCCTTTTCACTTATTCATTTTCGTTGCAACTCACGGAAGGCCACTTGAAGTTCATTTTCGTCCTCATTTTCCTAATTTTTTTCTTCTTATTCTCCACTCACTCCACCATCACTCACTTGGGATTCACAAATAATGGCCTTAAAAGTTTCATTCTTATAATTACCTTCATTGAAAGATTTTTCATCAAGGGCCACATGACTAGCAATGAACGCGGTGTAGTTACTCTCATTGGGGGAATCGAGTTCCTCTTCTGAATCACCATCACTAAGGGTGGAATTGTTCATCTTTGGTTTATTGCCCTCCATCCTTAGTTTAGTGGGACACTCAGTTGCCCTATGGACATAATCCTCACACCCAGAGCATATATCTTACTCGTCCCTCTTTAAATTATCATTTCAATTTTTAGGGAATTTTATAGCCTTGTTAAAGTTATTTTTCCCAAACTTCTTTTCCTCTTTCGATTGTTTTTCAAACTTGAGAAATTTTTTAAACTTATTATTAAACGCAGACATATCGTTAGAATCGATGTCAGACTCATTATATAAAACTCGTGTTCTCTCCTTTCAGGATTTCAAAGCAATGCCATTATCTTTATTCATCCTTTTAGAGGAAAACATGTTAAGCTCATAAGTTTTTAGATCACCTACAAGATCTTCGAGTTTCAATGAGTTCAAAGTACCTAAGGAATTCAAAACTGTAACTTTTAAATTAAATATCTTCAGGTAAAGACCTTAAGTTTTTATTAACTACAAGGGTTTCAATTATTCTCTCTCCCAAGTTAAACGACAAGTTCACAATATCTGACAGTATAACATAGAACTCATCAAAGGCTTCAATCTCATCCATACTAATGGTTTCAAATTCAGTGGTGAGGTTTTGAAGTTTGAAAGCCTTAATGACACTAGTACCCTCATGAGTGAGTTGGAGTATGTCCCATGCCTCTTTAGGCATTTCCCTTTACATAACATAACAGAACACCTCCAGCGTGACCACATAAAATAAATCATACAAGTCACGTAAATTATAGTTGGATAGTTAAGCTCCTCACTGTAGGTTTTTACGGGTTTGGAAATTCTATAATCACCAACTAAAGTTGTGGGTGGAATCCAACCCGTAACTATTGCTTACCATACTCGTCCATCTAATGTCTTAAGTGCTAATTTCATACGCACTTTAAAGTACGCATAGGTAGACCCATCAAACGAAGGTGATATAGCTAATGATTGGCCATCCATATAAGTATCGCTAAACTTCATGCATAAATAGGAATCTAACACAATAACTTAGTGTTTTAACTCTGATTCCAATTTGAGAAACATATAGGCCCAAAGGGTTCTATTATGGATAGAGAAAAAATAACAAAAGCCATTTTTTCAAATTTAAATATTAATTTAAGCATATTAACCCAAAGTAAAACGTTTCCCCGATTTTAAGGAAGTTGTGATTAAACCAATTAACCAATTTTATCTCAACCCAAACATGAATCTAGGTGAGTGCAGGATAAAATAAAGTAAATTAATCACAACGACTGATGTATGAAGAAAATCTAAAAGAAAAAATCTCGAACGACCCAACCATACAAATTCACTATGTATGGATTTACAAAGGACACGGTAGTAGAATTACACAATGACTCAATGTTGTCGCAAGCCTTGACACTCTTCATTCCTCAACCTCCGCACAATGACATGCAGGAGTCTACTCGCGCATTGCCACAGTATATGAGTCCACACATGCCTCGGTAACCACCGAACAACTCAACAATCGTCACAAACGAAATCCATAGTATGCAAACACATCAGTCAATATGAATTCCACCACAACAGAAAAATTCCCACAAAGATGTGGAGAATAAATCATAGTGCCCAAAATAGTATCTTCAAAGCATATATGGTGAACACTTGGGTGTAAACTAGAGTTTTTGAGATCTTTTTGGTAGAGTTTGGGATCACAAAATATAAGTTTCTATCTCTCTTTCAAAACTGCTGATTTGCACTCCTATTTATAAGAGGTTTTTCGAAATCGAGATAAGGACAAAAAGTACTTTGAAAAATCTCGAATAAAGAAAAAATTTGCAAACCCGTTTGAATGACTTTGAACCTCGTTCGAACGAAGTATATTATCTCGCTCGAACGAAGTATATCATCTCATTCAAACACGTATCTAACGAGATTTCGAATAAAATTCCAATAAAGGTCAAAGTTAGTTCATTCGAAGTTCATTGGAACTTATTCTAATGAGCTACCAATGCCGTTCTAGCGACATACCCAATGTCGTTCTAGCGACATACCCAATGTCGTTCTAGCGACATACCCAATGTCGTACTAACGACCTTTAGAAACAAATATTTTTCCTCTAAAAAATATTAAAAGGGATGAAATCATTTTAAACATCTTAAAAGCAATTTTATAAAATCCTAACACCCAAATATAAAAATCTCCAAGGATCAAAATATATACGCATCTATACTTGAGAGATCCTCGAATTATGATGACAAAAATTATCACGAAACATGACATGATGATGTAGATCTCATAACTTGGTTGCTACGTCTTCAGGAAACCACGTCATATGCTTGAAAGTTCAATACGCTTAAGTCCTAATATATGACTCAAAGATTTTTGTCTAAACATCAAATAAAACCAAAATACATACAAATTGACTCTATTGGAAATTTATCCTTACACATCCATTTGCCCTTGGCTTCGTCTAGCCTTAATTCCCGAGAGCATAGTTCAGTTAGTAACTTTAGTTTGACCATTAGTCTGAGGACAAACAAGAGTTGAGTAAAAATGTTTAATCCTTTGATTTTTATAATTCGCCTCCAACGCATCGTATTCAATGTTTGTTTTATTTCAGGGCCAAGAGTATGACCCTGGCACCACTTCTTGCTACACATGAGGATCCATCCATATACAATTTCTAAGTAGGTATCTCTATATAAAATGGTTTGTGGTCATCCTCATGATGGTCATTTGGGGTCATCTCTATATCTTTCTCTTCAATAATACTTTTTGCTTTTCTTGGATCTGACCTAGATTGACCGAAGTCGAGGCCTGAGAAGAAGCCTTAAGTGTTGAAGCTAAAGCCTAAAAGGGATTCCTATTTGTAAGAGTCGAGGTTTGAGAGGGAGCCTTAGTTGTTGGAGTCGAGGCTTGAGTGGAATCCTCAATTATTACAGTTGAGCCTATAACCGAAGGGCCTAGATCAAATGATAAACCCTCCTCAACCAAATTAGGATATTTCCACTTGTTTATCCCTTAATCACGGTACGAGTTTGGTAATCTATGTCATATTCTCTCAATTCAATGGACCATTCCATAAGTTGACCAGGCTTCTTTTATTTATGCATGATTTTCCTAAAAGGATGACCTGTTAACACTATAATTTCATGTGCGGTATGGTTGCATATTCCTTATTGTGTGAATAAATACAAAAGCTAATTTCTCCATCTTGGGGTACCAACTCTCTGCCCCCTTAAAATCTCTGCTTGTATAATATATTGTCTTTCGAACTCCTTGATTTAGACGATCCATTGCTACATTTACTATCGATTCTGAGATTGCTAAGTACAAGTATAGCTTTTCACCATATAGGGCTCTTGACAACAAATGAGCGTATTCTAAGTAAAACTTCAATTCTTGAAATGCTTGTTCACATTCTTCAATACATTCAAAATATTTCCTTAGCACTTTGAAGAATAATATGCATTTATCAGTGGCTCTAGAGATTAACCTGTTTGAGGATGCTACGCACCTTGTTCGTCTCTGAACTTCCTTCTGACTTCTTAGCGACTTCATATCAATAATAATTTCAATTTTGGCTAGATTGGCCTGGATCCTCTTTGATTTACTATAATACTAAGTAATTTTCCTGATCCAACTTTGAAGATGCATTTGGATGGGTTCAGCTTCATCTGGTGTTTTTTCATTGTGTCAAAAGCGTTGGCGAAATCCTCCACATGGTCTTCATCTTTGAGGCTCTCAGTCACCATATAGTCGATATAAATTTCCATGGGTTATCCTATTTGGACCTAAAAAATATTATTCACTAATGGCTGGTATATGTCTCCAGTATTCTTCAGGTCGAAAGGCATCACCTTATATCAATATGTTCCTTTATTAGTTTTAAGCGATGTCTTCTCTACATCATCGTCATTCATGGATATTTAGTTGCACCCATTATATTAATCCATAAATCTCATAAGTTCGGGGCCTGCTATGGTGTCTACCATTTGATCTATTCGAGATAAAGGAAAGTAATCTTTTGGGCATGCCTTATTCAGGCTGGTGTAGTCGATGCACATTCACCATTTCCCATCTACTTCAGTACGATAATAATGTTAGATAGTAAAGAGGGATAGTTAAGTTCTTATACCAACCCTTCATCTGGACGTTTCTTCACTTCTTCTTGAATGATCCGATATCGATTTGGGGAAAACTGCCTTATCTTCTGTTTGATTTCTTTGGTTGAATGGTCCACATATAGGTGATGACATATGGTTACGAGATCTACCCATGGCATATCCTTTTATGACCATAAAAATATGTCATCAATCTCTTTTAAGAGTTTAATCAACTTGACCTTGACACTAGGTTTCAAGGACGATCTAATTTGCACTATTTTTTTTAGGATCCTCTTCATCGAGAACCATCGATTCTACTTCTTCAACAACCTTACTCTTTATTAGTTTCTCTATACGAGGGTGTCAATGTTGTAAAAAGTGGATTTATTTTATAAGATTATCACTATTCAACAAACGTGAAGTAGCATTATCTAGCTACAACTTGATCATATGTGACTTCTCTCGCCCCAAAGTGAGTTGTAAACCTCGTCATCTGATGCATGTCACACGAAACTACTTCAAATTGGTTTTGGAAGACTCATCCTAAAATTATGTTGTAAGACGATATTACATGCTAGTCCATGATGAAGAAATTCACTTTATTTATCAAATAAGTCAACCAATTACCCATGCACACATCTAATTCCAGCATGCCTATGGGGGGAACTTTTTCTCCAGTGAAGTCGATGCAGAGTTGATAATAGGGCTTAAGATGTTTTATATTTAGCTCAGACCCCTGAAATAATCCTAAAAATTACATCTATTGAGCTTCCTCCATTGACAGGAATATGAGAAACATTATACTAGCAAACCATGAGGCTCAAGACTAATAGGTTATCATGTGGGCCGATGATGTTCTTAAAATCCATCCCAGAAAAGCCTACAATCAACCGATTTATGTTCACTATCCTAGTATGAATTTATTCTTCCTTTTTTATCGTATGATTTATATATATTCATTAAGCATCGGCTCTTGCTTCCGCCACTTATGATTTTTCATTGATTAGTTCAATTCCTCTACTAATAACACCTCTTGAGATCATGTGTATATCAAATGAATTCAATTGAAAGTCTCCATTGGGAGCTTTAGGCTTCTGAAGTAATTATATCTCTCATCAGAGTCATTCTCTGAATCCCCATCTTCTGGATTTTTAACTTCCTTATTATTGGATTTATCCTTCGATGGAGATCCTTGGCGCTTCCTTTTCTCTTAAGGTCGAACTTTCTAATCCAACAATCTTTTCAGCTGACGCTTCTTGATGAGTATTATTGCTTATAATTGGTACATTGATTATCTTAGCTAATATATACTAATTACCAGCAAATAATAGATAAAAGATCAATTTATTGAAATACTAGAACAAAAGTAAATTATAAAAATATGAGAGAATGGATATAAGAACCAGATTTACGTGGTTCGACCAAAATTGGTGCCTATGTCCACAAATTATGTGTTGATTGTATTGATTAATGGGCAATAGCCATTAATGATTATAAAGTACAAGCTCTCAAGTTTTCTCTAGAATTTGACAGTATAACAGTAAGGATAATCTCATCTATCACCCACATGTAGGTTATGTGTGCTATTTATAGGTTGTTAGAGGAGAGAGAAAAGAGAGGTACACATGGCTCATAGGTTATGTAAGTACATGTTTTATATACATGGTGAGATAATAAGTATAATTTAATTATTGGTACATGGGGAGAATACTTGCATATATTATCTGCACGCATGTGCATATAGGTTGTTGATGTCATTCACGCAGGAAGTACATGCTTGTTATACCGGTGTTAGTTAATAGTGTCAACTTACGGAGTTAACTGTCTTGTCAGTCATAGTTGATCCGACCTCTTATTGAGCCGGCTAGTTGATTTGCCTTGGCTGACCACACTGTCTAGGTATGTGTATGGACACGCGTCTCCTTCTGATTGGCTCAGGGTTCACCTCATATTGATGGTATAATAATAGCCCCAAGACTTTTCTCATGATTATAATTTTGTAGTAAATTTCCTAAAGTGTTGCATCTTTTGGGTAGGTGTTAGGTGAACTGAGTGAGTGAAGTTTTAATATCGAGATGTTGTTGACTTGGTATTTCGTCGGCTCGTTATTTACCGAGAACATTTACTTGTAAATTTTTTAAAACTTTCTAATTGTGAGTTATGCCCGTGTCAAATGTCAGCTGGAGCGGTAGATTTTGAGTACTACTTGCGTGTCTTAGGCAGTGCACACATGGTTTTGAGGCGCTTTCATGTTTCCATTAGCCATTATGTCATGCCTTTTAAAAAAAAACAATGATTATATCTAAAAAGGTATAAAAAAAGTTCTAACCACAGTTTAAAACTTTCACAACTCATATTTTTCACATGCAATTCTTAGTGAGAGAAAACTCTCTTACTTTCAAACTCTTCCTTTTCCAAGTATTTTTCTCTTGATCTTCACCACTTTTGGTTGCAATACTGTCTGAGTTCACAGTTCCCAACAAAGTTTCAGCTTTCTGGTTGTCGTCATTTGTTTCAGGTCATTTTCTACTTTTTGGGATTTTAGGTCCCCTTTGTCTCTTTCCCTTTAGTTTATAGGGTTTTTCTTCTATTTCTACAGTTTCTGATTGCGATTCTATTGATTTAGTTTTCATATTGTTTTTTGGTGTTTGGAATTGATATTGGTTGGTGGATTTGATGATTTAGGTGGCCACTGTGTTGGTTGGCCTATGATTTCATAGATTTTACAAAAAAATTTAGTCTTCTTACCCAATTCTTCTAATTTTGAGAGTGTTAAGGCGTATTCGTGAATGTAAGTAAAGTTGTCCTGGACTTTTTAAAGCAAGAATACTAGTTCCTCTATAAGTTATTCATCTTGTCGAAGAGGATCGTAATAACCCTAACTTTTCCCCTTGTATTTTTTATTTAGTTGGGTTGGCTCTTTAACCCTTAAGTGTCCAGTACAGTATATCAGAGTTTCATCATCCACGACCTCTGATGGAACCAACCGTTAGCCTGGAGGTGGAAATTACACCGATAACACTTCTAAAGTGCCTTTAGTCAATATTGGATCTTCTTTTGAGGAAGTAATGGCATCTCAACTTCCTTTTGGACCTCCTAATTCCCCTGTGGTTGTACCGCTGGATGATGAGGGTAATTCCAATTCTGATAGTCCGTATGACCCTTTAATGGGTTAGTCCTAGCTCCATTTTAGTGACATCTCTGAGGATGATCTTCTGGACTTAGAGTATTTGTATTGTATCCATTTAGATATAAAGTGTAGATTGCGGTTGCCCAACCCTACATAAAATCTCTATGATTGCATTTTGTCGACGAGATGTGCTACCCTATTTGGGCTATGCATGTTGGCCTTCGTCTACCTCTCCAAAAGGGGAACTTTAAGGGGTTATGGGGTATCTATGACCCAACTTGACCCTAATTCATATAGGATGATCCCGACGTCAACAGTTTCCTGGAGTAGCATTCAAGGTTTGACATAACGGAGGAAGTCTTCAGGTTTATCCATGGGATAAAGGACAACATGAAAGCCCTAAGGTATTATTATCCTTTCCCTTGGAAATCAATCTCACTACAAGTTGGTGAAGATTTCTCAGCTGATCAACTACTTATAAACACAAATTTTTATATTTGAAGGGAAATTGGGAGTTTGACCCACATAAAAAGGAAATAACTGCCAATGTTACTCGTGACTGGAGTGGGCCGAACAAAATTAGTATATACTTTCACTCTTTATATTTCCCTTTTCTTAACTGACTTGTATTTTAACTTGCATTTGCCTTTTTGTAGTGAAGGTTGTTCCTAAGCTAAATCCCACCTTGAAGAACTTAGGTGAATAGGATTTGTGTCGCCTATCCTCTAGTATTTGAGGATACGTTCAACTTCAATAAGTTTATAGAGCTTGGTTACTACAGACCTCTAAGGTCAGTCGAAGCTCAAAGGGTAGCCCAGGCACTAGCTCCAGCTGAGGCATAAAAAAAGGTTAAAGAAGGTAAGAAAAATTTCTTAGGTGTCAATTCGTCTTTCCTTTGTAGTTTTACTAATTGTTGTCTTTTCCTATGAAACGTCTACTCCATCCACCCCGAGCTTTCACAGTAAACCATCTTAAAAGATGTCCCCCCAAGCAAGCTAATCGCCAAGCCCTTGAGATTATTCGCCAACAAAAAGTTGAGGTAACCAAAAAGAAAGCTGAAGCTGAGGTTTTAGAGAAGCCAGGAGGGGTAAACACTAATCTCCAGCAAACTCAAGTGATCCCAGGAATATAGTGCAGTCTTCGGCTACTGCTCTTAAGAGGACAATTAGGACCTCCACCTCCCAAGTTAATCCTAAGCAGTTGAGGTTGGAGGAAGCAATGATCGCGATACCCAAAAAAGGCCTGTGATAATTGACGAGTAGCCAACTCGCCGATTGGCTAGGGAGGCTAAAGCATCTTATCAGTACCCCATGTTGGAGGAATACAAAAGAGTTCCTAATAACCTAGTGACTCCTGAAATTTTAAAGACGGATAAGATGTCCATTATCCATCACCTACCCAATGCGTGGGATGTGCTCTGCTGCCATGGGCACAGTATAGATTATAAGTATCTCTAGACTCTGACAAACGACTATTTGTGGACCTTTTCCCACCAGAAGATATTTTTAGTGAGATTTTTATATTCTATTTACTTCTTAAATTTTCTGTTGTTCACCAATTGATGGTGCTAAGAATCACCACCGCAATGATATGTGCAACGCTGAGTCTAGCTATGTCAACAGTAGAGGAGATCACAGTAATATATATATATATATATATATTTAAGAGGGGGTGAGAGAGAGAATACACATGCATATAAGTGGTTCGGCCTTAGCCTACTCCACTATGTAAGGTGATAATGTTTTTGTAATTCTATAAGGCACTGAAGGCCATTGTTACATACACTAGAGCTTTCTCTCTCTAGGTTACAATTGAATATAGTTTTAGTAGGATTATGAATTGTTCGATCCTTACTCAAGAAGATGAAGTGGCCTTATATAGGCTTGGGGTCGCGCAGTGTCACCCCAAGCATGCACCTGGGGTGCCACGAGATGGGATATCCACTGGTAGAGCGCCACTGTCTTCTACACATGTGTGTCATGATGATAAAATATTCCCCCGCGTGAGTTGCCGATCTACCGCAACGTTTTGGTCCATGTGGCTTGGTGATGCACAAGTCACATGTTCTATGTGAGGTACTAGATTCGGCTTAGTTGGTCTCATCCAGGTTGAGAATGTGGGAGTCGTCTTCCAGGTGAACAACTTCGAGACTGTGGAACTCATCCAGTAACTACAGGAAGGTTTCAACCTGTCAGTGTCGTATGAGGCCGACACATGGCAAAGTCGATACATGGGTTAGCTAAGATCATGGAGCAAGCCTTTGCATGTTATTAGAATTGTTATGAGAGTGAGGTCTCAGAGGCCGAGATTTATTAACATGGGCCTCTATGTTGTGGGCCCCTATGTAGATGAGTTTGACTGACACTGGGCGGGGGTCGTAGATTCTGATTGCATCTCGTTCAAGATGAGGCCACACTTATATATATATATATATATATATATATATATATATAAGAGGATAAGAGAGAGAGAATACACATGCATATAAGTGGTTCGGCCTTAGTCTACTGCATTGTGATAGGTGATAGTGTTTTTGTATTTCTATAAGGCAATGAAGGCAATTGTTACATACACTCAATTGTTACAATTGACTAAAGTTTCAGTAGGATTATGAATTGTTCGATCCTTAATGAAGAAGATGAGGTGGACTTATATAGGCTTTGGGGTGCGCAGTGTCACCCCCAAGCATGCACCTGGGGTACACGAGCTGGGATGTCCAATGTTAGAGTACCACATATCTTCTCCACATACATGTCATGATGATGGAATATTCCCTCACGTGACTTATTGATCTACCACAATGGTAGAGCACCACCTGTCTTCTGTTACGTTTTAAAGAGTAGAATTGTTCAACTTAACATTTCTGATACTTCTACTTTTCTTTAAATATATTCCTAATTCTCATCAAGGAGTTATTTAATAATTTTACCAATCTAATCCTATTTAGGTACCATTCCAACATAAGCAATCAAATCTCATAATCTAGCGGGAGGATGAAAATATAAAGGTCAATAGAAAAATGAGACAAGTTTCAAAGATGAAAAAATAGAGTTCCATATGATGTAGTTCATTCTCAAGGGGAGTTCAACTGAATAGGTAGGACAAAGAATTGTGCTTATAAGATTTGTGGAGTATATTGTATGCAATCCCTTCTTGAGATAACTTTTCTTAGTATGATTCTAAATCCTCAATAATATCTTGATACTTCTAAATCCTTAATGATTTTTTTCGCTACATAAAATTCGAGTAACTGCTTCAATCATATCTTTCCAAATTGTAGTTCCCGAATGTTTCTCGTAATTCTTATGTAAACTAGTAACACACCTATATATATATATATAGACGAAGAAATAAGAAGAATGGTAAATAATAATAGGAGTTTACCTTTCAAGAGTTTTGTTTTTTGAAAGAGGAGATAACGACTTTTGGTGGTTCTTTAAACCCAACAGGTTTATTTTTTTTATACGAAGGGGAGAGAGAGGTCGGTTTATAGTTTTTTTTCTCTTTTTATCCTTCAACAGGGCGGTTCAAAATGTTATTTTATTTTATTGTTATGAATCGAATAGGAAAAAAATAAGGGGGAGGGGCGGTAAGATTTTTTTTTTCTTTTTCATCTTTCACGCCCCTAAACTTTATTTTCAGAAATTTATACTTTATACCCTATAACTTTTATTTTTTAATTTAAACAACAAAACTAAATTTAAATCTTTTATTTTAGTATAAATTGGTATATTAAAACAATAATTGACACGTGTAAAATAAAAATATGTCTACTCAGTAATTAAAATTTATTATTTTATACGTCAACGAAAAATAAAAATGTCATTTTGATACATAAATAATTCAACTCTACATTTTTAATAAAAATAAAAATATGGGTTGTTACAATCTGCCTACCTTAAAAAAATCATCCTTGAATTTCTTACATTCTTAGAGTTTCAATTACTCGTGGTACTCACATCGTCTACGATATATCATAAAAATGATAACTCATTTGTTCGAGGTTGTGGATTTATTATATAACTTTGACGATTTATCTGATGTCGTTCTTTTATGATTTGCAGGTTGTATAACATCACCATATAAGAATGCTTTATTTACTACTTTCTTTCAATACATGCTTTTACCATACTTTCTAGCTAGTTTGATCTAGGTTGTGTTGTATTGAACTCACCAAGGGTTGCTTGGTTGCTTTGCTATGGTGATGGAGTTTACGAGCTTATTTCGAGTGAGTTGTCCTATTATTATGCCTAGGAGATTTAACGATGTATATCACGTATGCCCCATATTTACGACCTTGCGTGCATAATTTCTGGGGTATTTGTTGACGCCAAAATCTTATTAGACTTTTATGTGAATTTAGGGGTGGGACAACTCTTTATTTAATCAACTGTCGAAACGAGATGCAATCTTGATAGACTCGTCGACCTATGTAACTATTTATACTAATTAACTCTGGGTGAGGGATATCCGGCGCAACCTATAGTTTTTATTCGCTTTGTTAATATTAAATTAATATACACTCGCCTAGTATAATCTTTTCTCTTTATTCTCTTTTATTTTTGTTAGCATATAATCTTTTACACTTTTATTTAGAAGTATTAAACCGATTAAATTCTAGCAACACGTCTTCGTGGATTTTCGATACCCGGATTGGCCGCTATACTCCCTTAAAAGAGTGTAGTCATGTGACACCCCGCCTAATTAAATACCGGGCGATCACTTCTTTATTAAATTAAAATCAAGGTGAACAGTTGGTTCATTCTTAGCATCACTGTCGTAAAAATAACTTTTCCAATTGAAACACCCTAATTAATTAAGCTAAGTGTCAAAACCACTTTTTTAAACATTACCTTTAAAATTTTATTTTTGAAAACAAGATTTAATTATTTACAACAATTTAATATATAATGAATCACACCACAATAGTCCAGGAACATATGATCCAAAATTTAAACATTCAACAACTAAATCCCAATATAAAAACTTAAAGTAAAACATCCAGATAGTAATAAATCCCAAAGTGACCATACTGGAAATAACTGAATTACAATGTCCAAATAAACAACTGAATAATGGAAAGGGAGACATATGCCCCACTAAATGAATATGCTAAGAGTGGAGTCAAATAAATGAAGTCATCTAAGTAAGAGGCCTGCAACTCCCACCTAAGCTACAGCACGTTCCTTCCAAGGAATTCTAAGCAAGACGCCCCTGTGGCTGGGCACCTGTAATATATACATATATATATACAAGAGAGAAAGAGAAATAGAAACGGGTCAGAGCCCGATAGTGTATATGATTTAAAAATTCGTTTAGCAAGTATTTAAATTGATTACAGGCCAATGCAACAACATGTTAGTGCGACACTCTCTTGAGAAATTCTCACCTCTCTTCTAATGTGCACACCTATCGCACTAACCTTCCCAATGGTTTATCTCATCATATATCGTACTAATCTTCCCTAATGATTTAACTTATCTTAGGTTACTCGCAAGATTTAAAACTG
The DNA here is from genome assembly GCA_949130495.1 of Sambucus nigra. Classification (NCBI taxonomy): domain Eukaryota; kingdom Viridiplantae; phylum Streptophyta; class Magnoliopsida; order Dipsacales; family Adoxaceae; genus Sambucus; species Sambucus nigra. Next base: position 173,253,469 of record OX422218.1, on the reverse strand, counting down.
AACAACATCATGGTTTAAAAGGATACTTTCATTTAGTAACAAGGCTCTCATTTTAACTTTATTAATAAATAAAGTTTTCCAGTGTCATATTATACTTTTCAACCAAGTGTTTCCGATTTAAAGCCAAGATTCATTTCTCACTTGCCATAACACAGTAAACAGTTCCAAATTTCAGAATTCCATATATATATTAACTACTCATATAATATATATATATATTCTAACAGCACCCCACATAAAAACTATGGTGCGGGCATACTCTACTATCCAGTCCCCGTATCACTCGTACTAAGGGAAATACAAATTCGGAATCACTCTCGAACTGTATTAACACATACACAAACAATATTGAGGCGAAGCATAGATTCCAAGTCTCTAAGAGGAAAGCACATGCCCGCGTCTCTAAGGACCGTCTGAACTATCGATTCGATAACCTCAACCAAGGATATCTATCTTCTAGGGTACGAGTCAATATCTCCCATAAAGGTCCCATCGAGATAAGACTGTCCCAGCGTGGTAACCTCAGGGATAGCAAGTAGCATGGGCATGACTTTCACACATAGATAGTATATGCATACACAATCATATAACTATACTAATATTACCATATCAATTTTAGGCACATCTCAAATCCCATAGTTACGACATTTATTCTCATATCTCATTATTAGTTATCACGTATAACGGTTCGTTTCTAACTTTAATTTGAGGTATCATTCTAACTTACTACGTAACACTCCTGGATTCTATCCTCCCAAGTATAAAGATTCAGTAGGTATTCATCTATTTTCCATCGCAACCATTTCACGTAATCTCTCACTTTAATACAAAATTTCATTGTCCCTTAGGTATAAAAACTCCAAAATATAGATTTCGCCTTACATTAAAGGTCTCTTATTCATCAATAAATCCAGCTGGTCATCTTATCTCCCAAAACATTTTAATAATGGTGTCCAAGAATTATTTCTCATTAAATGGAATTCAACAAATTTTAAAAGGGGAAAATATGAGTCTGCGAGGAGGGGTCGATCGATCGAGGTTTGGGTCTCGATCGATCGAACCTTCGATCGATCGATCAAACAGGTATGGCGAATTCCGCAGTTACCAGTTACGGGTTTTATCACAAAACTTCATCCAAATCCTAACTTTCCATACCCAAACGTCCAGAAATTTATACTACTAATTATGTAATTCCATTCCATACATCTTTTACGTAAAGCATGCAAATTTCCATTAATAATCATGGATTAACAAGCCCAAAATTCATGTAAATATCAAGAACCCTAGAAATCTATTAAGCATGGTTCTATAAATCTTTTCCAGAATTTTCTTTTTCTAAAACATCAAAATTTCGTGGTTTAATCCTCTACATGTGTAAGGGTTTCCAGAATATCATTTCAATCATCACTACATGCAATTTTCTATCTCAAATTTGGGTTTTTTCTTTCATAAAACTCATCCTAATCATTCCTAGATTAACATGAGTGATGCATCAACGAAATAAGCAAGATAAACACTTGCCTGGGATTTTTGACGTTCTGGTTTGGTGCCGAATTTGGTGTGGTTGCGTTCCTCGTCTCGCGATCTACGCGTTGGTGGTGGTGGCGGTGCAAACGGATGGATTTCGGGCCTTGGATTGCTTTGGAAGCTGTCTCCTTCCCTCTCCTATGGCCGTCACTTGTCTTTGGTTGTTCTAACCCTAGAAGACAACCTTAGACATGAATTTTCTTGGGTTTAATTACCCAAAAGTGTAAAATGTCTAAAATGCCCTCCCGGGTTACTAATTAAGCCTAAAAATGCCCCGAGACCCAAACTAAACCCCCGGGTACACTTTACTGACTATCTCGACCCTTACGGACACATTGGCGCACTCAAAACGACCATACGAGCGGCCAGTAACATTCAACAAATAACAACTTTCCAATAATTACTAACTCTCGTCACGCTAGTAAATATTTAAAACAACATTTCGGATTAAAATTAAATTAATTATCTCAATTAAATTTAATTAATCTCTAAATTTAAAGGCCCTAAAAATACGGGGTATTACATACTTCCCCCCTAATAACGGAATTTCGTCCCGAAATTCGAAAAATAAGGTCCATCAGGTAGCACAATTCTGGATATCCTTGTCAGTACGCAATCTAACTACATATTACGACGCTCAATCACTATAGTTCCTTTCCTCACAGCAACATTGTTTTACATTCTCATTGGAGACACATCACATTGCGCTCCCAACTGACAACATTCGCATAGGTCACTATCAGTAGGAGGCCGCACCTCACTACATGACAACTACTAGGATTTATTTTTATACAAAACTCCCATTCTGAGAAAACTATACGAACATCTGACCACTCTTGTTTGCCTAAAACAGTCGTGGAATTTTACCATAGTTATCGGATATTATTCTCGATCGATCCAAAAATTCTGATTATCTACTCACCTCTAAACATACGGAAGGAGAATATTCGAGGTTCTTCCATTATAAAACTTGAATAAGCACCTCGTACACGACAAACAGGTACGAGTGCTTCTACAGAGCATCCCTAAAATTATCGTATCAAGATTCTATAATCTCCTTCATGTGGCTCCACTAATCTTTAATCACCGTGCGCCTATTCCCTGGCTAAGGGTGATACATCCTACTCGAAATGAAACCTTATCTTTGCTGGTTCCTGAAATCCCATATGAAAGGTGGGATTCACCAATCTCATCCTGATTCAAAAAATTAAACTGCGTCGGACCATGCACTGGCGCAATCCTTCCTTTCAAAGGAAGTTTGGGTCATACTAGTTAATATTGTAAACCAGCTCATAGGAATATCAAACATTTCCTTCTCGGCGGCTTAATTCACATGTTTGGGATGAACCCTTGATCTTGTTTTGAGGATGGCAACCCATCCAAGGACTGTACCGACTTTATCGACCTCTTCTAATTTCAGCAATTATCGATAAACATAAAATTCCTTGGTGTATGCCGAAGGTTCCACCCGTGCTCTTCTCTCCACGAAGCGTATTTCTGGATCTCTTATACCATACTAACATCATTACCCTTTGTACATGTGAGTCGCTCTCACATTTGACTACTAACAATTCCGCTCCGAGTGTTCTTCATAATAATTAAATTTCTACTCTATTAAGGGGATACCCTTTCTTAAATGACTTCCCACACCCTCTCCGTCTAATTAGGTTGTGTTATTTTAATTGCATATTTACATATGGATTATCGCCCCTCATGTGACGTTTTATCCACTCTATCACTTCCACTTCGTTCTGTTAGCCCCACAAACACATTTTCCACACATCCATTACTACGCCCCTTCATCTCGGACGAGTTTTAACATCAGTTAACCAGGATGTCTACACACCCTATTAATCGTGTATACTAGCGTAAGCATCACATACGCTCCAAAGTAATAAACAAATTCTTTGTTTTCCCTGGTGCTTGCAGTGTGATTACATCGCTTTAATCACTCTAAAAATCAACATTTTAAATCTTCCTTATTATCATTCGGCCCCCTTAACTCGTGGTGACAAAACAAAACTTTCAATGTTTTCTTACCACACAGTCCTGCTCAAGTGGCTTTAAAACAAAATTCAACTTCCAATTTACATACATAATTACTTGATCTCCTTTCGATTGGGGTTCCGAACTCATGGAATAGTGACCAAACGTCTCCCTATTCCCAACCTTACACTAAGTTTCATGTGTGGGATGTCTCACAAAGCGAAATACAAACAAGGAACCCTCCCGATACACTACTGCCTAGTATTGTCAGTTATCGATATCCGTTAGGTCCTCCTTCCATAGCATCTACCCCTTTACTCCGTCTTTTGGAAAAAAAGTTACATTTCCTCCCGTAATTACACTTAACAAAGAACATTTCACTAATTGTACTCTCGTTCAGAATTGGGTGTTGGAAATTTCGTTCCATGAATCTCGAATACATACAATCGAAATTTGAAACTCCTTCCCCTAATAATAGGGGTATCACTCTTAATGCCCTTCTATCTAAAGGATATATATAATAATGTACCCTTTCTATCACTAAGTCCTGAGCGCTACCCATAATACTGAGTTAAAAACTTTTTGCTCAACCCTAAACCCGATACATACTGAATCGTAACAACCAAGTCCCCTCGTGCCGGTATCGAACATCTCGAACTCAATATCCCCTCCGTAGTCTCTAGGATAGATAATATATAAGTGCGGGTACAACCCTCTTGGAGGTGATGCCTCGCCCACCTAGAACACGTTGCACTAAAGTAACCACTCCAATAGCCTTGCAATAACTACCTACTATTGTATTGAGAATTTCTATAAAGTTGTAATCAATACCATACCATACTCGTATATCACCTCACTAAAACGAGTAACTTCAATAAAGCGTATAACACTATTAATTTACTAATTTATCCTCCGTGGATAGCACTAAGGAAAATCCCACTACACTAGGAAAAATATTCATATGATAATATCGCTCGTAGTTATACACCTTAAACCCGCCTCACGTGCCAATATAGTAATGAACATAATATAATGACTCGCTCCTGTCACAGAAAACATGCTTCACCCCCTGAGGATAAAACCTATAATTATGCCTTGCCAATCGTCTTGACCGTACAAATTGGTCTGGATGTAACATGCCTATCCAAACCAAAACAAAACTACTATAATCATTGTCCCTTATTAGACACCACACTCTGTCTACATACTTGCTTAGGAAAAATATTTTAGCACGTGTGATTTCACTCTCCGCAAGATATTTTGATATTTAATCCACTTACCATTTGAAATACATTCGAAAGCTCACGAACTACTGGAATCGAATTCAGGAAAATTATAATTTCCTTAGAGGTATCCTCCTTTATATAATTAAAAAGATAGGTGAAAGATCCCCCTTCTGGGCTAGGTATCGCCACTCAAGCATTTCTTGCCCCGAAATGGTAAAGACATTACTCTCACCTAAGCAATCTATCATGGCTCTATAAGCTGCGAGCCAATTTATACTGATAATATTGCGTGCTCATGCATATTTAATACTAACATGTCTGCTGGTAATAGGGGTGGAAGCGGTGCGAGTTTTTACTGTACCGTACCGTTTTGGTCTGAAAAAAAATAGTTTTGGTTTCATATATTAAAATACCAGAAACCAGTCTTACCGAAACCGAAATTACCGCAAAAAAGTTGGTTGGTTTTGGTTTTAATATTTAAAAAACCGATTTACCGAAATTACCGTACCGAATTTTATGAAACCAGAAAAAACCGTACTGAAATTACCATACCGTACCGAATTTACCGAAACCAGAAAAAACCGTACCAAAATTATCGTGCCGTACCGAATTTACCAAAATCAGAAAAAAGTTTGTTTTGGTTTTGGTTTTAATATTTAAAAAAGTTGGTTGGTTTTGTTTTTGGTTTTTGGGGACTTTTAGTGTTGTTTACCAAAACATAAAAAATTGAAACCAGAAACCAAAAAAAAAGAGAATTTACCGAAACCAGAAAAAACCGGAAGAAACCAGAATTTACCAAAACCAGAAAAAACCGAAATTACCGAAAAAACCGAAATACCAGCCGGTTTGGTTTTGGTATTGATTTTGGTGTACCGGGTGGTAAACTGGTACGGTTTGGTTTTACCATCTAGAGTTTGGTTTTGGTATTGGTATCTACTATTTACCGACCAAACCGTACCGCTTACACCACTAGCTGGTAATACTAAGCTACCAACCTCTACTCCCCCACCCCGGTATATAAAGAAAAATAAGTGAACCATTTCCCAGTGGTAAGTCTACACATGTTACAGTGCTCTCTGCTATGGCTAATAACCCTAAGGCCTTTGCAAAATGCATAGCTGTAAAATAATGTGTCTCCCCAGTATCAAATAAAACTCGACCCATAGTACCATGGATAAAAAACATACCCTTAATCGCGGTTTATGCTTGTGGAGCTGCTGCCTGGTGGACGTTATAGACACGTCCATACTGTAACTGCCCCTGCTGCACTGGAGCTGCTGGAACGGATGGTAGGGCTGGTACCTGGGCTGGAGCTGGGAGGCAGCTGAAAAAAGTGGCCTCTCTGGCTCATTACGGGCACCCTGCTGCTGTGGGGCCCTCTCACCCTCTGGGCAATCCTGGCACTTATGGCCATGCTTGTCGCACACAAAACATCGGCCTCTGAAGTTACTCCCCCTCTGACCCCACTGCTGTCGGTGTCGGCCTTGCTGGCCTTGTCGACTCGGGACTTTATTCCTCTCTGGACAATTCTGACAACTATGGTCTTTTTTGCCACACCGAAAACGCTTCTCTCGAAACTGCTTCACTTCACCACGTGGTTGACTAGTCTCACTTTTTCCCTGATCTTGTTGGCCTTTGTGGGAAATTTGCGGAGAAACTATGTTAGGGTAAGGACAATCCCTCCACTCGTGACCCGGCTTTACACATATATAGCAGAGTCCCGAAAGTTCTCGTTTGTTGATTTGGAGTTCCTTTTTAGACCGATCCGGACAAGTTTGACGTTCATGACCGTCCATTTCACATCTGAAACACTGCTTCGTGACTTCACTCGGACCTTGGCTTTGTTGACCCTGACGCTTTTGGGCTTCCCCGCACAATTTGTTACCTTCGTGGCTTTTACGGGCCCGAGGAGCTTGTTGTTGCGATTTTTGTGTCTTCACACACTTGTTATTTCCAGTCATGACAGACTGACTGTACTCTCTAGATCTTTTGCCCCCATAAGCTGTGTGCTACGTTCTTGATACTGCAAGACCGCAGTGGTAACTTCCTGTGCCACGATAACTTCTAACTCGCCGGTTGATATTCTCTCTGGAGATACCTGAGGTGTGAGTCGATCTTGCTCGTTGACTCCCCTAACCATTTTAGCTAGTTCTTCTTGACGATCCATCTGAACATTTAAAATAAATTTGGATGAGTTCATCACTCGTATAAACAAATCGCAGAAGTATGAATTCCCAATGTATAGAGATGAACACAACATTCCTAGCATTAGGGCTCTATATCAAAGATGTTAAGCTGAAAGCGAAATAAGCCGTACAGATCCTAAAGGACACAAGAACCTGATGCTCTGATACCACCTGTGACACCCCGCCTAATTAAATACCGGGTGATCACTCCTTTATTAAATTAAAATCAAGTTGAACAGTTGGTTCATTCTTAGCAACACTGTCGTAAAAATAACTTTTCCAATTTAAACACCCTAAATAATTAAGCTAAGTGTCAAAACCATTTTTTTAAACATTACCTTTCAAATTTTATTTTAGAAAACAAGATTTAATTATTCACAACAATTTAATATATAACGAATCACATCACAATAATCCAGGAACATATGATCCAAAATTTAAACATTCAACAACTAAATCCCAACATAAAAACTTAAAGTAAAACATCCAGATAGTAATAAATCCCAAAGTGACCATACTGTAAATAACTGAATTACAATGTCCAAATAAACAACTGAATAATGAAAAGGGCGACACATGCCCCACTAAATGAATATGCTAAGAGTGGAGTCAAATAAATGAAGTCGTCTAAGCAAGAGGCCTGCAACTCCCACCTAAGCTACAACACGTTCCTTCCAAGGAATTCTAAGCAAGACGCCCCTGTGGCTGGGCACCTGTAATATATACATATATATATACAAGAGAGAAAGAGAAATAGAAACGGGTCAGAGCCCGATAGTGTATATGATTTAAAAATTCGTTTAGTAAGTATTTAAATTGATTATAGGCCAATGCAACAACATGTTAGTGCGGCACTCTCTTGAGAAATTCTCACCTCTCTTCTAATGTGCACACCTATCGCACTAACCTTCCCAATGGTTTATCTCATCATATATCGCACTAATCTTCCCCAATGATTTAACTTATCTTAGGTTACTCGCAAGATTTAAAACTGAACAACATCATGGTTTAAAAGGATACTTTCATTTAGTAACAAGGCTCTCATTTTAACTTTATTAATAAATAAAGTTTTCCAGTGTCATATTATACTTTTCAAACAAGTATTTCCGATTTAAAGCCAAGATTCATTTCTCACTTTCCATAACACAGTAAACAGTTCCAAATTTCTGAATTCCATATATATATATTAACTACTCATATAATATATATATATATATTCTAACAGCACCCCACATAAAAACTATGGTGCGGGCATACTCTACTATCCAGTCCCCGTATCACTCGTACTAAAGGAAATACAAATTCGGAATCACTCTCGAACTGTATTAACACATACACAAACAATATTGAGGCGAAGCATAGATTCCAAGTCTCTAAGAGGAAAGCACACTCCCGCGTCTCTTAGGACCGTCTAAACTTTCGATTCGATAGCCTGTGCCAAGGATATCTATCTTCTAGGGTACGAGTCAATATCCCCCATAAAGGTCCCATCGAGATAAGACTGTCCCAACGCGGTAACCTCAGGGATAGCAAGTAGCATGGGCATGACTTTCACACATAGATAGTATATGCATACACAATCATATAACTATACTAATATTACCATATCAATTTTAGGCACATCTCAAATCCCATAGTTACGACATTTATTCTCATATCTCATTATTAGTTATCACGTATAACGGTTCGTTTCTAACTTTAATTTGAGGTATCATTCTAACTTACTACGTAACGCTCTTGGATTCTATCCTCCCAAGTGTAAAGATTCAGTAGGTATTCATCTATTTTCCATCGCAACCATTTCACGTAATCTCTCACTTTAATACAAAATTTCATTATCCCTTAGGTATAAAAACTCCAAAATATAGATTTCGCCTTACATTAAAGGTCTCTTATTCATTAATAAATCCCATTGGTCATCTTATCTCCCAAAACATTTTAATAATGGTGTCCAAGAATTATTTCTCATTAAATGGAATTCAACAAATTTTAAAAGGGGAAAATATGAGTCTGGGTCTCGATCGATCGAACCTTCGATCGATCAAAGCTCTTGGATCGATCGGTCGATCAAACAGGTATGGCGAATTCTGCAGTTACCAGTTACGGGTTAACTTCATCGAAATCCTAACATTCCATACCCAAACATCCAGAAATTTATACTACCAATTATGTAATTCCATTCCATACATCTTTTACGTAAAGCATGCAAATTTCCATTAATAATCATGGATTAACAAGCCCAAAATTCATGTAAATATCAAGAACCCTAGAAATCTCTTAAGCATGGTTCTAATAAATCTTTTCCAGAATTTTCTTCTTCTAAAACATCAAAATTTCGTGGTTTAATCCTCTACATGTGAAAGGGCTTCCAGAATATCATTTCAATCATCACTACATGCAATTTCCTATCTCAAATTTGGGTTTTTTCTTCCATAAAACTCATCCTAATCATTCCTAGACTAACATGAGTGATGCATCAGTGAAATAAGCAAGATAAACACTTGCGTGAGATTTTTGACGTTCTGGTTTGGTGCCGAATTTGGTGTGGTTGCGTTCCCCGTCTCGCGATCTACGCGTTGGTGGTGGTGGCGGTGCAAACAGATGGATTTCGGGCCTTGGATTGCTTTGGAAGCTCTCTCCTTCCCTCTCCTATGGCTGTCACTTGTCTTTGGTTGATCTAACCTTAGAAGACAACCTTAGACATCTGATATATCCCTTGAATTTTCGTGGGTTTAATTACCCAAAAATGTAAAATGTCTAAAATGCCCTCCCGGGTTACTAATTGAGCCTAAAAACGCCCCGAGACCCAAACTAAACCCCCGGGTACACTTTTCTGACTATCTCAACCCTTCCGGACACATTAGCGCACTCTAAACGACCATACGAGCGACTTATAATATATTCACTTTTATTGATCAATATTTAGTCCCGACGCGACACGGGCGCGTCCCTACTAAATTTCTAAAATTGTCATTTTATTCACACGTGACAATATTATAAAAATAAATCTCATATATTTCTATACTCATCCAGTAACATTCAACAAATAACAAATTTCCAATCATTACCAACTCTCGTCACGCTAGTAAATATTTAAAACAACATTCCGGATTAAAATTAAATTAATTATCTCAATTAAATTTAATTAATCCCTAAATTTAAAGGCCATAAAAATATGGGGTATTACATACTTCCCCCCTAATAACGGAATATCATCCCGAAATTCAGAAAATAAGGTCCATCAGGTATCACAATTCTGGATATATCCTTGTCAGTACGTAATTTAACTACATATTACGGCGCTCAGTCACTATAGTTCCTTTCCTCACAGCAACATTGTTTTACATTCTCATTGGAGACACTTCACATTGCGCTCCCAACCGACAACATTCGCATAGGTCACTATCATTAGGAGGCCGCACCTCACTACATGACAACTACTAGGATTTATTTTTATACAAAACTCCCATTCTGAGAAAACCATACGAACATCTGACCACTCTAGTTTGCCTAAAACAATCGTGGAATTTTACCATAGTTATCGGATATTTTTCTCGACCGATCCAAAAATTCTGATTATCTACTCACCTCTAAACATACGGAAGGATAATAGTCGAGGTTCTTCTATTATAAAACTTGAATAAGCACCTCGTACACGACAAACAGGTACGAGTGCTTCTACAGAGCATCCCTAAAATTATCGTATCAAGATTCCAAAATCTCCTTCGCGTGGCTCCATTAATCTTTAATCACCGCGCGCCTATTCCCTGGCTAAGGGTGATACATCCTACTCGAAATGAAACCTTATCTTTACTGGTTCCTGAAATCCCATATCAAAGATGGGATTCACCAATCTCATCCTGATTCAGAAATTTATACTGCGTTGGACCATGCACTGGCGCAATCCTTCCTTTCAAAGGAAGTCTGGGTCATACTAGTTAATATTGTAAACCAGCCCAAAGGAATATCATACATTTCCTTCTCGGTGGCTTAATTCATATGTTCGGGTTGAACCCTTGATCTTGTTTTGAGGATGGCAACCCATCCAAGGACTGTACCGACTTTACCGACCTCTTCCAATTTCAGCAATTATCGATAAACACAAAATTCCTTGGTGTATTCTGAAGGTTCCACCCGTGGTCTTCTCTCCACGAAGCGTACTTCTGGATCTCTTATACCATACTAACATCATTACCCTTTGTATGTGTGAGTCGCTCTCACATTTGGCTACTAACAATTCCGCTCCGAGTGTTCTTCATAATAATTAAATTTATACTTTATTAAAGGGATACCCTTTCTTAAATGACTTCCCACAGCCTCCCCGTCTAATTAGGTTATGTTATTTTAATTGCATATTTACGTATGGATTATCGCCCCTCATGTGACGTTTAATCCACTCTATCACTTCCACTTCGTTCTGTTAACCCCACAAACACATTTTCCACACATCCATTACTACGCCCCTTCATCTCGGACGAGTTTTAACATCAGTTAACCAGGATGTCTACACACCCTATTAATCGTGTATACTAGCGTAAGCATCACATACGATCCAAAGTAATAAACAAATTCTTTGTTTTCCCTGGTGCTTGCAGCGTGATTACATCGCTTTAATCACTCTAAAAATCAACATTTTAAATCTTCCTTATTATCATTCGGCCCCCTTAACTCGTGGTGACAAAACAAAACTTTCAATGTTTTCTTACCACACAGTCCTGTTCAAGTGGCTTTAAAACAAAATTCAACTTCCAATTTACATACATAATTACTTGATCTCCTTTCGATTGGGGTTCCGAACTCATGGAATAGTGACCAAACGTCTCCCTATTCCCAACCTTACACTAAGTTTCATGCGTGGGATGTCTCGCAAAGTGAAATCCAAACAAGGAACCCTCCCGATACACTACTGCCTAGTATTGTCGGTTATCGATATCCGTTAGATCCTCCTTCCATAGCATCTACCCCTTCACTCCATCTTTTGGCAGAAAAGTTACATTTCCTCCCGTAATTACACTTAACAAAGAACATTTCACCAATTGTACTCTCGTTCAGAATTGGGTGTTGGAAATTTCGTTCCATGAATCTCGAATACATACAATCGGAATTTGAAACTCCTTCCCCTAATAATAGGGGTATCACTCTTAATGCCCTCCTATCTAAAGGATATATATAATAATGTATCCTTTCTATCACTAAGTCCTGAGCGCTACCCATAATACTGAGTTAAAAACTTTTTGCTCAACCCTAAACCCGATACATACTGAATCGTAACAACCAAGTCCCCTCGCGCCGGTATCAAAAATCTCGAACTCAATATCCCCTTCGAAGTCTCTAGGATAGATAATATATAAGTGCGGGTACAACCCTTTTGCAGGTGATGCCTCGCCCACCTAGAACACGTTGCACTAAAGTAACCACTCCAATAGCCTTGCAATAACTGCCTACTATTGTACTGACAATTTCTATAAAGTTGTAATCAATACCATACCATACTCGTATATCACCTCACTAAAACGAGTAACTTCAATAAAGCATATAACACTATTAATTTACTAATTTATCCTCCGCGGATAGCACTAAGGAAAATCCCACTACACTAGGAAAAATATTCATATGATAATACCGCTCGTAGTTATACACCTTAAACCCGCCTCACATGCCAATATAGTAATGAATATAATACAATGACTCGCTCCTGTCACAGAAAACATGCTTCACCCCCTGAGGATAAAACCTATAATTATGCCTTGCCAATCGTCTTGACCGTACAAATTGGTCTGGATGTAACATGCCTATCCAAACCAAAATAAAACTACTATAATCATTGTCCCTTATTAGACACCACACTCTGTCTACATACTTGCTTAGGAAAAATATTTTAGCACGTGTGATTTCACTCTCCGCAAGATATTTCGATATTTAATCCACTTACCATTTGAAATATATTCGAAAGCTCACGAACTACTGGAATCGAATTCAGGAGAATTATAATTTCCTTAGAGGTATCCTCCTTTATATAATTAAAAAGATAGGTGAAAGATCCCCCTTCTGGGCAAGGTATCGCCACTCAAGCATTTCTTGCCCCGAAATGGCAAAGACATTACTCTCACCAAAGCAATCTCTCATGGCTCTATAAGCTGCGAGCCAATTTATACTGATAATATTGCGTGCTTATGCATATTTAATACTAACATGTCTGCTGGTAATACTAATCTACCAACCTCTACTCCCACACCCCGGCATATAAAGAAAAATAAGTGAACCATTTCCCAGTGGTAAGTCTACACATGTTACAGTGCTCTCTGTTGTGGCTAATAACCCTACGGCCTTCGCAAAATGCATAGCTATAAAATAATGCGTCGCCCCAGTATCAAATAAAACTCGACCCATAATATCATGGATAGAAAACATAGCCTTAATCGCGGTTGATGCTTGTGGAGCTGCTGCCTATCAATTAACACGATGGTTATGATAACTAAGTTGTTATTCACGATTTACATAAATACTTAGGATTTTCATATAAAGAAATAATTTTTCTACATAAAATTACCAAGTTTACTATCGGAATTTCAATTTTTACTCTTGCGGTATAATGCTAGCTTCTCCTATTTGTAGCTCTAAATAGGATAATCCAAGGATCTACTAGATTATGTTACTATGGTTGTGAAGTCACGCGTCGGTTTAGTCAAAAAAATATATCAAATTTCCAATATAGTTGATAATTTCGTACGGAAGTTTCTTTAGAATTTCAGACACATTATAGATCACAATGGGTATGGCATCTAATATTGTAGAATTCATCTCATGGAATCTACTGATAAGAACCCAAAACTGTACAATTTATATCCCAAATAGACGTCCTTTAGTTGCTAATTATCGGCAATATGGGTCTTATGCGCTTAAATATTCATTGTGCAGATTTAATTTGCAGTTGCGGTGTCAAAAGCTATATTTCGAAGCAATTTGCAGTTAAAATGGAGCTAATTACCAACCCCGTAACCTTACCCGAGCCTAAGCCTAGCCTAAACCTACCCTAAACTGTGTGTGTGCTTTGTTTGTGTCTTTTTATTATTTTTTTAGATTTTTAGCTTGAGTCATTTTTATTTTTATGATTTATTTAAGATTTTTAGGTTTTATATACTATTTTTATATTTTATTAGTATATTTTTATCTCATCTTTATTTTTATTAGTTATTAGTTTTATTTTTATTAGGATTTCATTTATTAGTTTTATTTGATTTTACATTTATGTAGGATTTTAGTTTTAGTTTTACTAGATTTTATTTTTATTTCCTTTTTAGTTTCATTTTTTTAATTGAGTCTTTATTTTATTTTTAGAATAGGAATTTAATTTTTAAATTTTTAGTTTTATGATTTTTAGTTTTTTTAGTGTTATTTTTAAGTGCCCAAATAAAACACACACATTAACTCACTCACACCCTAAAATCTATACACCTCACTACACCTAAAACTTACCAAACCCCCTCACCCTCATCATATTCCCCTACACGTCACCTTACCTAATCACCCACCACTTCATCTTCCCCATCACACACCCATACTCTCTCTCCTTTACCTCCATTTTCAACAAACCTTCACTCTTTCTCTCTCATCATCCACCATCACCACTTATAACCCTAACACCACCAACTGCCGACGACCTACCCCGCTGCCCCCTTAGCCTCCCACCTCCGGTACGTTTCCCAGCGCCGGCAACCTAACCCCACCAGACCCATGTTCGCCAGAGCCCGAAATCGAAAAAATCGTATCGGCGACACCCACAGTCGACCAGAAACAAACCCGGTCGAAAGCTCCGGCCACGCACCCATAACCGCGGCACCGTCCCCACCGCGACGTCCCATTTCTGCCGGCGGCCAGCCACATCCAGCAGCGCCTCAGCCTTAAACCGCCGTCACCAACCGCCTCAGCGACCATCCCTACTACACCCCATCTAACCCGCCACCATACCTAACCTTGAATCCATTCAAACCCAAACCCTTCTTCAACCAAGACCCATTACCCATTTTCAAAGCCAAAAACGTCACCTGCCCATTTCTAAACCAACAACAAAGACCTTGTCAACCAATAAAACCCACATGTGCCACTTAAACCCTCTTTTACCCTTTTACCCAAATACCCCCAACTACCTATTTAACCCAACTTCCCATTATACCCTCTAAACCAAATCTGATTTTGTTACCTCATTTAACCCACATGCCTTCAAACACACTCACACCCCATGCTCCTCTCACCATTTCGATGCACACTCAACCCATTCCCAAAAATATCCCTATCTCCATGGCACCTACTATTTAAAGAGAGTTGAAGACCATTTTAAGGGAGGATGGAAAAAAGAGTTTTTGGATCATCAAATAGAAAGAGAAAAGTAGAGAGTTAGGTTAGAATAAATTAGATAGGAATTTTTTGAGAGAGAATTATAAAGAAAAACACCATTTGTAAGTAGTTTTATTTTATTCTTTTTATTTTTTTTAGATATTTGTGAGATTAAATATTGTAAGAGAGTTAATTGAGTGAATATTTAATTTCAAATCATTTGGATGCTCAATTGGAGGGATTGTATGCTTCAATTTGGAAGAGTAGAGTTCAAGTTTCTCAAAGAGATTTGGTTTGCTTGTTCTATTCTCTTCTCTTCTCTTTTATTTTCTAAGTGGGGTATTATAAGTTGAATTTCGACTCTAAATTTATTTTCTAAGATTGACATAAATTTTAATTGATCGATCCTAGCGGGTGATTAATTAAAAGGAGTGTGGATCTATTTTCTAGAGTTGTGGGGTGTTAAACTTAATTTTCTAAAAGGAAACTATTAAAATTACACTTGCAACGAGAGTTGGTTTGTAATTTTGATATTAATTTGGGAGAATTTAATTAATTAATTTGAATAGCTAAAATTTGTGGTGTAATCCCACTCCTTGATTGTTCTCACAATTATTTACCTCACTTTATCTCTTATTTTAGTTTAGACTTTATTTTTCATTTTAGTAACTTTATAGTTAGTTGTTATCATATCACATTTAGTTCAGTTTAGTTTAAATCATCACCCTATTGTTTTAATATTTGAAAAAGCTAAAAAAAGTAAAAAAGTGAAAAAGCACAAAAATAAAATAAAAAGTGAATTACAATTGAGTTTGTCTCTAACTTACTCCCTTAGAAGTGGATTGATACTCTTACTTACCTCTATTTCATTATAGATGGGTGTGGTGGAATTCGTCCTAGATAAAGCTTTTTGGAGGATGGAATTAAGCTTTTTGGATCATCAAATAGAGAGAGAAAGTTTAGGGTTAAAAATAAATTAGGATAAACACCATTTTGTAAATAGTTTTTATTTTTCTTTTTTGATATTATTGAGTGATAAATGTGTGAGGATTAATTTGAGTGAAATTTTTATGTAATATTGTTTGGATCACTCAAGTTGATGGATTATGAATTTCAACTCATGGATTGAAGATCAATTAAGCATCAAGAGATTGGAGTTTGATTGTTCTTTTATCTTCTCATTATTTTATGCCTTTGATTATTAATTTGTCATATTTCATACCATGTTAGGCTAAATCCCATTTCAAGAGGTGGGGTAAAACCCTTTTTTGATGTTATTTTATTTTAATTAGTTTAATTACTTAAAAAGTCCTTTTGAATGTTAATTTTAATCCCTCACCCTTAAATTTACGCCTCGAGAGAGGGTAAATGATTTTCGAGAGAAAATCAAAATTCTAATTATAATACCCATTTTAGATTCGAACTAGAGATAGGATTTTCTTAAGTGGGGTATTATAACTTGAATTTCAACTCTAAAATGATTTTCTAAGATTTACATGAATTTTAATCGATCGATCCTAGCCCGTGATTAATTAAAAGGAGTGTAGATCTATTTTTCTAGAGTTGCGGGGTGTTAAACTTAATTTTCTAAAAAGTTACTACTAAAATTACATTTGCAACGAGAGTTGATTTGTAATTTTGATATTAATTTGGGAGAATTCAATTAATTAAATTAATTAATTAGAATAACTAAAATTTGTGGTGTAATCTCATTCCTTGATTGTTCTCACAATTATTTACCTCATTTTATCTCTTATTTTAGTGTTTAACTTTATTTTTCATTTTAGTAATTTTATAATTAGTTGCTATCATATCACATTTAGTTTAGTTTAGTTTAATCATCACCTCACACTATTGTTTTAAAATTGAAAAAGTTAAAAAAATTAGAAAAAGTGAAAAAGCACAAAAATAAAATAAAAAGTGAATTATAATTGAATTTGTTCCATTTTCTTTACAACCTTGAAAGTGGATTGATACCCTTACTTACCTCTACACTTGGGTTGATATTATTTTGTAGGTAATTAAGGTTTTGACTAACTTGGCTTTCAAACAATGACGTACGCAAAAGTCATCGTTATCAAATGGCGCCGTTGTCGGGGATATAAAAAGCAAGGTTATCAAATGGCGCCATTGCCTATCTTTGGAGCTTGACGTGCTTGAGAGGATTTTCAAATTTTGAGATTCACTTGTATTTCATTTTTTAATTTTTGTACCATTTTTTTTAGAAGGCTTGTATTTAGGATTTTATTACCTTGCTTGTATTGCGGTGCATAGAGACATAATTTCATTTTCATTTAAAATTTGTAATAATTGAAGAAAGCGTGATAGGAAAACCGAACAAGGTAGAGAGAGGGCATCCATTAGCGAGGATTTAGAAGCCTCTCTACCTTGGGTCGGTCGGACTCCCGGGACCGACTGAGATTGACGTATTCTCCCCCCGATCGACTCAAATTTTTCGGCACCCCACTGCATAAAAACCGTGGGAGGTACATTTCTTAAACCCTCGCACCCTCTTGTTAGCGAGTTCATATCTTGTGTGCTCCTCCGTGCTCTTGTGTGATTTAATTCTTGCTTTTAATTTTGAATGGAATGATGAATTAAATTGACTAAGACCTACGCCCGTTCACTCACGAGAAGGGATTTCATCACCCGACTCAATCACTTATCCTTTGTGTGCTACCCTAGCCATCACTAATTTAAAATCAATCAACTAGATAGCCCCATAGGATACGGTGTTTGTAGGCCCCTTTTTGATCATTTTGACTTGTAGGATAACCCGTAGAGTCCTCTCCACCGGGCAAACCCTCGAACGGTTCGCTTTGCGGCATGAAAGTGTCCAGGGAAACTGGGTTTTAAGTGTGGCCGCCCAGTAAAACGGGTTTGTGATGTCCCCAGCGTTGTACCGGTCGATCGTTTCATCGTAGTAGCCTTGTGGCCAATCTCCATGGCAAGCCTCTTGGCATCTTGTGATTAAAGTAGGAACACACATTTTGCAAAAGGCGATCACTCATATAAATTCCGTGACTTTTATCGCCTGCGGATTTCATTAAAATTTGACTACCCATTTCATTAAATTTCAAGATAAATAATTGGTTATGTGCTAGTAAGGATTTTTTTCCTTTGCATGTGTGTGTCCAATTACTTTTTTCGGTAGTCCGTTTTAGTGAATTCATCCAAATTCTTAGAGTCCAAATTTCCCCCCACCCTTTTTCTTCCAAAAAAAAAATCAAAAATATATTTTCTTTTCTTATTTTTATAAAAAAACTCAAAAAAATATCTTCTTTCTTTCCTTTTTAGAAAAATCCAAAAATATTTTCTTTCTTTCCTTTTTAGAAAAATACAAAAATATTTTCTTTCCTTTTAAAAAAATTAAAAATTCCAAAAAAATATTTTCCCCCTTATGGCCGAAGAACGTCCTTTACGAGACTACTTTGGTTATTTTCCATTGACACGCGACACGTGTGAGAGTGATCTCGAGCCGTCTCTTTATGAGATTTTTCATGGTTTTGGCTCTCTCACGAGTACCCTTGATACTCTTGACCCGTCCTTGCACGCACCTCCTATTCCATCACCCTAGGTGTCATGTGTCGGCGTGTCGCATCCTTGTGCACCTGTTCACGATCAGTTCCCTCACTACGCACCCCATGAGTTTCAACCACTTGTCCATCACGAAAGCGACCCTTTTGTGTATGATGAACTTGACCCCACTCCACACACTTCATTTGAGTATTCTCCATATAGTCATGATCAAAGCGAGTTGTGTCCACCTCAACCACCACCACCACCCATCATTCCACCACCACCATCCACATACGCTCTCGAAAGCCTCTTGCAAAAGTTCATACTCGAGCAAGAGCAAGCCACTCAACTTCAAAATGAAACCCTCCAACGGCTTGAACAACTCTTAAATGAAATTGAGTGTGAGCGAGAGTCGGATTTCCCCCCAAGTCAACCCATTGTTGCCCCCACGTAGAGTGATGATGCGTCGTCTTGTGCCACCGACTTTGAGTGTGACCAACCATACCACCCCGAGAATCTCGAAGTTGAGACCATTCCATGGCCCGGGTCCCAAGTCGACAATTGTGTTGACTTACCTTTCATTAGTGAGACTAATCCAATCCCACCATGTCCATCGGAACCCACACTTGAGGTTCCCACTCCCGAGATATCCACAAATTTTCCAGAGTTTGCCCCGATTGCCTATGTCTCTAACATGACCATATCTTTTAGGTTCGCTCCGGCTACGAGTGCTCACCATTGTACCAAGATAGCGTCAGAGATGGTTCCCACCTCTCTTCATATGGATCCTACCCCGTCATATTTGGCTCCCCTTGAACCGAATATTTATGTTGATTCATCTATCTCAGATCTTAATGCCTCGTTAGACACTTTCACCACATCGGATGGTGACATAATGGTGGATAAGTTGATCACTCACTCGTTTATTTCCACACTTCCTCCTGCGAGTTCCCTTGTAGATCACTCCGTACCTCATGAGGAGTGTGTGTCTCTCACTCTTGAGTTGGATCATCTTCCTCCCCCGTTTATCCCACTCGATACACCATTTATCCCACCCAATCCACCCATTATCCTTTCTACCCCACCACCTGGTTTGGATCTTGATTTTACACAGGTCATGTTTCCATCTACATTTTTAGATCCTCACCTGAAACCATCCTCCACCATCTATGAGAGTATTTGTGGTGATACTCTCCACTTCCGTGACACCGAGCTCGTTACTCTATACCCACAACTCTCTTGTGGTGTTGATTTTTCTCATCGACAGCTCTCTAGCGTGTCACGGCATGACCATTATCATCGTCCATTCATAGAATGGTTGTGTGATTTCTATGAGCCTCACCCCATTCCACTTTCTACACCTTTTCGCCTCCTTCACCAACTTGAGCACCATTCTTATAGGGCCCTAGTTGCCCTTACATTCCGGCTCAATAAGGCCCGTGATCGATGCCTATTCACCCTCACCCTTACCTTAATTCCCACCTGCCCATGGTCCACCGATGCTTTGCATCGTGTGATGCACTTTGCCATACAAGTGCATTGACCGTTGTAGCCTTCATCCAACAAAACTGACGTTTCAATCTTGTTTGGGAGTGATTCTCATCACCCAATTTTTCTGCCACCCAGCCCTTTCCTTGTTCTTATCTTTAGGGTGAGAATGGTTCGGTCTGGCTGAAGACATTAAACTTAGCGATACCGGGAGGCAGCCCGCATTTCTTGTATTGGTCTCATCCTGTTTGGGGGTGGTGTTTCACATCACCCTATGCGTTATCATGTTTATAGACTTGTGCACATTTTTTTTCTTATCATTTAATCATGTTTCATTTTGGCTATATTTGTTCAGTTCATTATCGATTCATTCTGGTAATATCTTTCCTACCTTATGATCTCAATTTTAAAAATCATTTTACCTAACATCGAGGACGATGTTCCTTTTTGTTTGGGGGTGGGGAATTTTATCAAAATCGTACCTCTTTTGAAAAATTATGATTTTTGAACCCGATTTTTAAAATTTCGTGTAGTTTCTTTCATCTCACTCATTGATGTGAATTGTCAATCATCCATCCTTTTAAGTCTAGGAATCAAGCTAGAGAATATTTTTTCTAAATGCTTATGTAATAGGTAACAAGGAATTTTGCACCATGAATTTCTAGACTCAACAAAATTTGCACACTTATCACGTCAATACGGTTTAGAGTTGAGGAGTACCAAAATTCCCAAGAGAACCTTAAGGATCACTAGTAGAGACTTTTAGCTTGTGAGATTCGTGACTTTCACCCTTTCAGAGTGTTTTACGCACTCTTTGAGTCACAAGTTGATTCAAATTCTTTTGGGTCCGCATTAAATTGTTGTATGATCTCATTATTCTTCATTTTTGGCTTGATCATTGAGAATGACATTTTTTCGAGTTGTAAGAAACACGTGTCTTGAAATTTGTCCCGATCACTAGGATTTTCATCCATACCACTTTTCCCCCATATCATATTCCCATTCATTTCACCCATTTTTACCATATTCCCCACATCATAAATTCCCCACTCCATTCATATATAATTCATCATCATTTTTGAGAAAAAGAGCGTCATTTCAAATGTAAATGTCTTCATTGTTGGTTTGAAAAGAGAGAGAAAAAAAAAAAAGAAAAAAGAAAAGAAAAAAAAAATAGAAAAACAACAAAAATAGAGAAAAAAAAAGAATGAAAAAAAAAGGAAAAAAAGAAAAAAAAACGAAGAGAGTTAATAGTTAATTATTTTGAAATAAAGAAATTTGTGCCTAAAGTGTATACACTCTTCTCAATCTTATCGCATATCCATTCATTGCACATCCATCATTTCAGACATCCATCACTTATCAGACATCCATACATCACCATCATTACCCCATCATTTCCTTCCCATTTCATTTTTCCCTCACCCATATATCATCCATATGTTCCCCTAGGTGTTCGGGCAAATGAAAGTCAACGTGGTGAATAACTCAACGTTCTCACTATAGTGATTAGCATTACTTTCATGAGATCATTTTTCTTTCTTAGTATTCGTTCTTTCTTATATGTGTGTGAGACGTTTGAACTTGCTTACATTTACTCACCTCCTCACACACAAGAGCGATACACTAACCCTTATCTCGAGAGTTCGTTTGAGAAAGATATATCCGTGAGATTTGAAGTTGAAGCGTTGATTTCGACGTGGCAATCTAGGAATTACTCTTGTGAAACTCGACCTGTTTTGACTGATTCACACCACACACGTTGAGTTCTAGGAAGGATGTGCCTTGAGTATTTTCTTAGCTAAACTTTTTATGCACTTCTAGATTGTACTTCTAGCTAAACTTTTTATGCACTTAGCTAAACTTTTTATGCACTTCTATCTTGAGGATTCACACCACACACTCCGGTACGATTCCCAGCGCCGGCAACCTAACCCCACCAGACCCATGTCCGCCAGAGCCCGAAATCGGAAAAATCGTATCGGCGGCACCCACAGTCGACCAGAAACAAACCCGGTCGAAAGCTCCGGCCACGCACCCATAACCGCGGCACCGTCCCCACCGCGACGTCCCATTTCTGCCGGCTGCCAGCCACATCCAGCAGCGCCCCAGCCTTAAACCGCCATCACCAACCGCCCCAGCGACCATCCCTGCTACACCCCATCTAACCGGCCACCATACCTAACCTTGAATCCATTCAAACCCAAACCCTTCTTCAACCAAGACCCATTACCCATTTTCAAAGCCAAAAACGTCACCTGCCCATTTCTAAACCAACAACAAAGACCTTGTCAACCAATAAAACCCACACGTGCCACTTAAACCCTCATTTACCCTTTTACCCAAATACCCCCAACTACCTATTTAACCCAAATTCCCATTATACCCGCTAAACCAAATCAGATTTTGTTACCTCATTTAACCCACATGCCCTCAAACACACTCACACCCCATGCTCCTCTCACCATTTCGATGCACACTCAACCCATTCCCAAAAATACCCCTAGCTTCATGGCACCTACTATTTAAAGAGAGTTGAAGACCATTTTAAGGGAGGATGGAAAAAAGAGTTTTTGGATCATCAAATAAAGAGAGAAAAGTAGAGAGTTAGGTTAGAATAAATTAGATAGGAATTTTTAGAGAGAGAATTATAGAGAAAAACACCATTTGTAAATAGTTTTATTTTATTCTTTTTATTTTTTTAGATATTTGTGAGATTAAATATTGTAAGAGAGTTAATTGAGTGAATATTTAATTTCAAATCACTTGGATGCTCAATTGGAGGGATTGTTTGCTTCAATTTGGAAGAGTAGAGTTCAACTTTCTCAAAGAGATTTGGTTTGCTTGTTCTATTCTCTTCTCTTCTCTTTTATTTTAGTAGCGTTGATTATTAATTTGTCATATTTCATATCATGTTAGGCTAAATCCCCTTTCAAGGGGTGGGGTATAATCCTTATTTGATGTTATTTTAGTTTAATTAGTTTGATTACTTGAAATTTCCCTTTGAATGTTAATTTTGATCCCTCACCCTTATATTTACGCCTCGAGAGAGGGTAAATGATTTTCGAGAGAAAATCTAAATTCTAATTATAATACCCATTTTAAATTCGAACTAGAGATAGGGGTATCTTAAGTAGGGTATTATAAGTTGAATTTCAACTCTAAATTTATTTTCTAAGATTGACATAAATTTTAATTGATCGATCCTAGCGGGTGATTAATTAAAAGGAGTGTGGATCTATTTTCTAGAGTTGTGGGGTGTTAAACTTAATTTTCTAAAAGGTTACTTTAAAATTACACTTGCAACGAGAGTTGGTTTGTAATTTTGATATTAATTTGGGAGAATTCAATTAATTAAATTAATTAATTAGAATAGCTAAAATTTGTGGTGTAATCCCACTCCTTGATTGTTCTCACAATTATTTACCTCACTTTATCTCTTATTTTAGTTTAGACTTTATTTGTCATTTTAGTAACTTTCTAGTTAGTTGTTATCATATTACATTTAGTTTATTTTAATTTAAATCATCACCTCACCCTATTGTTTTAATATTTGAAAAAGCTAAAAAAAGTAAAAAAGTGAAAAAGCACAAAAAGAAAATAAAAAGTGAATTACAATTGAGTTTGTCTCTAGCTTACTTCCTTGGAAGTGGATTGATACCCTTACTTACCTCTACACTTGAGATTATTATATTTTGTAGGTATTTGAGGTTTTGACTAACTTGGCTTTCAACAACGACATACAAAAAGTCAAAGTTATCATATACCTTAGACATATAAAAGGTAACATGATTCTTTCAAGTACAACGGTGCTACTCCAGACATATTTAGATTGATAAATGGGGTTTACTAAAAGGATTTTAAGTATAGTTATGCAATTATATGGAAGAGGTTAATATTATCGATATTGTTCAACAAACTGATATTACTATTTCAAGTTTATTGAATCCAAATACTGACATTTATAAAGTTGTTGCAATGATGATTGGAACCTTCTAAAAAAATGGTTTATGTACGTAACGTTGGATAATGTTAGGTCATTATGATGTTTAATCTAACTTATTGGAGTGGTTGGTATAAATCACAAACACTTCCTTATTCCAATACTCAATGTAATCTGAGCTTCTAGGCTTATCGATTGTATTGTTCATATCGATAATCTAACTATAAATCCTAATACTGAGCTTTTGGGAAATGTAACAAATTATTTAGAGCAAACAAGCAGATTTGGTGAGTTGGTTTAGTATCATCCATATAAATAATTACATTCTTGGACGTATGGGGTAGTTCACTAATAAAGTTCAAGGTAATGAGATCTCATTTCCATTCAGAAATCAAAAGAGTTTGGAGAATTCATTAGGTACTTGCATTCCATCTCTAAGTCGTACACTTGTTTCTCTATCGTATGATAATTTTCGAGTCTTACTTTCGAGTTAAGGTTTTAACAAAAGGTAATTTACGAACTGTTATTCTAAGACTTTCTTTTTTAGGTTCGGATAAATAACGATATTGAATTTAAAAAAGACGAGGTTGGCTATAATATTTTCTTTTCCAAGATTGCCATCTAGCTAGAATCAATAATTATCAAAATTCTATTCAACATTTCTGTTTTAAATTTCAGTTTCCTTGGGTGAAAATGTGTTTCATCTCTTGTCACCTGAATTTACTACGGGATTTCTTACCATATAATAAAGGACTTGGGTTTTCTATAATTATGCAGAAGATAACATAAAGAGTAAATTGGAATTTCTCTTGAATAGATACTAACTGTTTATCTAAGAAACTTGTATATGGTTAAGATATATAATTGAGATGGTGTTTGAACTAATGTTTGCTTTGTTTGATTTCTCTTAACTTGAATGATTACAGTACACTGCTTAGAGCTCTATAAGGTTATAGGGGTACTATATTTCGAAGAAGTTTACCGGGAGACAATGCAAATATACTTACAATAGAGTTCTTAATCAATTATCTATCCAAAACTTTCCTTATCGTGTCTGAGATAATTCACCGAGGGATTTTGTATAATTTGAAAGTACAATGAACTATAAAGAATAAAGGGTAGGATAACAATATGAGGTAACGGGGATCTCAATTTCTAAGAGAGGTTTAATTGCAAGAGGTAATTTATCGGTGTGGTCAAAAAGTTGAGATGCATTAGGTTTGGAATATATTGACGTAACCAGAGCACATGGAACGTATAATGATTTTTAGACAATTTTATGGGTAAATCTAATTGATAGGCCATAGTGGTAGTGAATTTTCTAATACTAAAGTGTCCAATGTATCTTGAGTTGTCTTGAGTTCTTCTCGAGTCTGTTGTATCCTCTCAATAGTTTCTTGGGTTATAAAATAAGGAAACTAACGAGTGCTTTGAGGCTAAGGGTTTTTGATAAATCGAGGAATGATATAATGTCTCGTTGATTAAGGTCAACGATAATTTATTCAGGATCAAAAGTTTGGCGACATCGGGTAAGTATAACAATAATTCATCGGAAGTAATATTCCATAATTCATATGATGATGTCACTGTATTATAAATATCAGGTTCACAAGGTTAAGATTATGAATAGTTTCTAAAATAATAACCCATAATTATTTGTTTAAGAGGCTTAGGGTTAATAGAAATACAATTGACGAATCAATTCAAAACTTTTGGAGATAATCATCCAAATAATTGGAGATAATCAATCCAGATAACTGAAGATAAAGTAATACTATCAAGCAAAAACTCCGAAGAGAGGCATTCATATGATAAATAAACTAGGCACTTAATAATCTGGATCCTACAGGTAAATAATATTGTCGTGGGTGTTACTGTAGTTTATTTCTTGGTTACGTTGTAAGCTATGTAAGAAAAGCTTCAATAGAATTACGTTAACTTGAACTTATTATTTCAAGATCAACATTAGGGTTTTAAAAGTAGCATTAAGCGTAACATATTCTGAACTACATAAAGGAGTACATAAAGTATCCGGGGTTATCCTATAATGATACGCATTTCACGAAATAATACTGAGTCAAAATCACCTACCATTGGTGAAAATTTATATTTGCTTAATAACTAAATTATCTGGGTTTCAAAATGGAGTTTCTTTGAAAAGATGGTTTATAAAGGAAACCATATTTATTGTATCAAGGTCATGTAGAAAATTTAGGTTAGATTTCATCACATCACAACTATTTTAGTTATTTATGGATAAGAAATTAAGTTTTTCTATGTAACTCGTAATTTTTTCGGGGATATTTAATTTTTAATGATATCTTGAGTCACGATAACTTTGAAAAATAATTAACAATGGTTATAAGGTATATATAGTGGTTAACTAATCGCAATTCATTGCTAAAGTTATGTAGAACTTGGGAAAATTGTAGTGGTGGGCTAAGATTTAATAAATGATGTCGTTACATTCTTAAGAGTAGAATGTTTCAACTTAACATATATGATTCTTATACTTTTCTTTAAAGACATTCCTAATTCTCATCAAGGAATTCTTTTATAATTTTACCAATCTAATCCTATTCAGGTACCATTTTAACATAAGCAATATAATCTCGTAATCTAGTGGGAATAATATACAGTATAACAGGAGTACAATGCGTAAGATGAAAATATAAACGTCAATTGAAAAATGAGAAAGTTTCAAAGAGGAAGAAATAGAGTTCTAAATGAAGTAGTTCATTTTTAAGGGAAGTTCAACTAATTAGTTGAGCCAAAGAATTGTACTTATAAGACTTATGGAGTATATTGTAAACAATCCCTTCTTTAGATAAATTTTCGTAGTATGCTTCGAATTCTTCAATAATACCTTGATACTTCTAAATCCTTAATGATTTTTTCCACTATATAAAATCTGAGTATTTGCCTCAATCATATCTTTCAAAATTGTAGTTCTAGAATGCTTCTAGTAATTCTTATATAAATATCTCAACCTTGCAACTATATTTCTATCCTTCAGATATTTCCCTAGGCAATGTCCCATTATCTCATATATTCATTATGAAATTTGAATATTGATATTCCTTAATTCCTATCTAAATGCCTTATTCTCACTATTCTTATAACTTGAGAAACTTTCCTAGTTATAGTCTTAAACTTATGTCGCACATAGGCTAACTAAACCCTGGCTCTGATACCAACTTGTCACACCCTAATTTCTCAAGGGTGAGTGTTATCTTAAAATAATGCTAAATCATAATTGAGTCATGCATACTGAGCTAACTAAGAATATATAGAAGCTAAACTGCCTTACATTGTGGTTCAAAAGACTTATTCTTCTATCAGTTTCTCTGCATATCTCCTACTGCTGAAATTTGATTCCTGTAGTGTTCATCATTTGCCTATAGGTACCTGTGCAAAATAACTGGAAGGAAACGAATCAACAAAGTTGTTGAATAGGTTTTTACAGTTTTTATAACAAGTATATATAGAGAGAGAGGTTGGAGTGTATATAGAATTCTATGTTTGTCAAATGAAGCGAAAGAAAATGTTTCTCATGATAACATTAAAGAAAATCATGGAGTTTGGACTGATAATCCCATACTTACCAGCTCACTAAGGGTTGTATAAAGAAAATCAAGGATCTTTGAATTGATTATCCCATTTATCAGCTGACTAAGGGGGTATAGAAATAAGTAAAACATTAGTATAACCAAATAAAATCAACCCAAAATCTTTGAAAAAAAAGTAATCGGCTAGGCACACTATCCAAGTGGCACTCATACGTAGCAATAATCCAGGCTCACAATCATCTAAGACCATAGGCCAAGTAGAAAAGTTTTGTGGGATAATAAGGCAGTCTACTTCCTAGTTATTATCGTTGCTTTTAAACTAAATAATAATGCATAAAGTGCAAGGTGAACTGAATCGTTACAACGAATTTTTTTATATCAGTTATTAGATTAAAAGGTTTCACATTGATCCAATAATCATAATTAGAACAATCAATAAAATAGTAACATATGAGTATGGTAATTTTTACACATACTTGGAATCAAATAGGGCTATGATTGAATGATATCAATAGCAGTTAAACAAATACGAAAAAGTTACTATTAAAGAGGTAAAAGAACTTACCATTGTATTGAGTAGAGTGAGCTTGTCTGATTCGTTGTGCTTTGTCATTTTTAATTGTAATTTTGAATACAAGTGTTACTATGAATAATCTAAAAATAAATATTTCACTCTACACGTTGCTCTTCGTAATTACACTGTCGTGAGTATTCGGATAGCGAACTCATATTTATATATAACTCGTATACGGTTCGAGTAAAAATCTTTGCCCAATAATTATAACATGTTCGGAAAATTTTCTTAGGAAATAAATTATAAAATAATATTTTAACGTTTATTTGGGTCCTTTATTTGAGACAGCTGCCCAAATATGATGTTGTAAAAAATAGCATCGAATCAAAAATATTTTTATATCAGAAAATTCTACTTAACGAGTCAGCACCACGATTCTAACGTTACATTTTGTGTAATTTTCTGATCAACGGTTTAAAAGATGTGAATTTTAAAAAGGTGGCATTTTAACGTGTTAACTTATAGTCATAGTTGGTTTTAAAAGATTATATTTTTCTTTCTTGACAAAATATATGTATAACTAACGTTATTGCAAATACTACTATATTATATTTGTTTCTGTTTATTTTATCTCGTCGTGACACGCGCATATACATAAATAGGTGCACATGCGCACGTGTGTGTGTATATATATATATATATATATGTGTGTGTGTGTGTGTGTGTGTGTGTGTGTGTGTTATATACATATTTATAGGTGTGTTAATCTATGAGTTTTAAAAGAAAACTCGTATATATAATATGTGTACGAGTTTTCTTTTAATATGTGTACGAGTTTTCTTTTAAAACTCATAGATTAACACACCTATAAATATGTATATAACACACACACACACACACACACACACACACACACATATATATATATATAGCCAAAGAAATAAGAAGAAGGGGAAAGAATAATATGAGTTTACCTTTCATGAGTTTTGTTTTTTGAAAGAGGAGATAGTTGCTTTTGGTGGTTCTTTGAACCCAATATGTGGTTTTTTTATACCCACGAGAGAGAGGTCCGGTTATAGTTTTTTTTTTCCTTTTTTCCCTCCAACAGGGGTGGTTTAACTTCTTATTTTATTTTATTTTTTTAAAACTGAATAGGACAAAAATAAGGGGCGGTAAGATTTCTTTTTCTTTTTCAACTTTCACCCCCTAAACTTTATTTTTAGAAATTTATACTTTATACCCTATAACTTTTATTTTTTATTTAAACAACAAAACTAAATTTGGATATTTTATTTTAATATAAATTGATATATTAAAATAATATTTGACACATGTAAAATAAAAATATATGCGGTCGATAATTAAATTTTTTTATTTTATGTGTTGATGAAAAATAAAAATGTCATTTGGACACAAATAATTTAACTCTACTTTTTAATAAAAATAAAAATGTGGGTTGTTACAAGTGAGGATTCGTGTGTGATCGTAACTGTTTTAAGGGTGAGGCCTTGGAGGCCGACACTGGTTGATGTGGGCCTCTATGTTGTGTGCCCACATGTAGATGCGTTTGATTGACATTAGGCGGGGGCCGTGGATATGGGATGGGTCTCGTCCAGAACAAGGCCACACTTATGTATATCACCAATCTCATATTCTTTGTTCTTTTTTCAGGGTGGCATGGCGTTCACGATTCTTCGAGAGAAAACTACCATAGTTGAATGTAATAAGAAAACCTTAAAAATGAGAAGAATATGAACCCAGAGCTCCATGACCTAGTCTCCAGTTTTAGTAGTCATGTGATAAATTTACAAGAGGAGGCAACCAAAACCGAGGACGAGCTACAAAAGAAAGTTGATGAGCTAGGGCACAAGGAAAATCATCTGGTTGAGAAGACCCAAGCACTTAGTACAATTGAGGAGGAGGTCAAGAAGAGAAAAAAGAATGCTGGCATCAACGAAGCCAAAATTCAGAGCCTAAATGAAGCAGTGGTTAGGGCCAAAGAGAATGCCATTACCAAATATAAGGCTTCTTTTTAATTTGTAGTGGAGACGATGTGTAATACCCCCCCCCCCCCCCCAAAAAAAAAAATTGCATTAAAACTATATATGGATTATGATTGAGGAGGAGTCGATTATAATTACGTAGGAATTGCGGATAAAATTGAAGAAAAATAAAAGAAAAGGAAACAGGGTCATTTAAATAACAAGGGTTTGTTGTTCGAACGATAGTGTGAAGGTCGCGAGATAGGTCACTAGACACATGGCTTCTAATGACATGCTACTGACTTCCAGTAGCAGGTCGCGCGAAGGGTCGCGCGAAGGGTCGCGTGATCCATTGTTTGAATGATATATGCTAAGTTGTTCGAATGGCATAGTGCAAGTCGTTCGAACGACGTTGTTCGAGATTTTTAATCTTAAGACCATTTCGTAAACCTCATTCTTTTGAGGGCAAAAATATAATTTCCACATTTTTAGGTGCTAGTTAGTAATTAAATAATCTTAGGGGTTGTTTTATAATTTATTTCAACACTTGTCCAACATTTCAAGTTTAAACCTTTAAAGTAACTTTTTATACAATTTCATGGTGTTTAACCCAAATTCATCCTATATGAATCACAAATATGTAAATATGCCATTTTTTGGTTTAAAACACAAGCTTTATTGAAAATATTTGACACAATATTTTCCATAAAATCACATATTTTTTAACATAATATTGTCCAAAATCAACTATACTTGTTTCACATTTTATTCACTAAAAATAACGATATTTTTTACACTATGAACATGTAATTTAAACATGTATATACATACATATAGGTAGCATATGAATAATATACATGTATAATACATATCTAGCGTATGTTGGATAAATTTCAATATAACATAATGTTTTTATTATATTAATTGATGTTTTATTTTAATCTTTAGTTGTTAATATTTTATTATATTATTGGTGTTTTATTTTAAACATAATTTGGGTTTTATTTTAGAAGGTAGAAACATGAGAAAATGGGTGTGAAAGATATGGGAGTGCTTAAAATCCCATATTGTCCCACATTGGAAGAATACTACAAAAAGTAGTGGTATATCAACTAAAGGACAACTAAGATTCTTAGTTGACAAGTCAAATAAGTGGCTATGATTCTACGCATCGCGGTGGTGCTTAAGCACCACCAATCGCGCTCAAAAGGGTAATTGGGCGACTTAGGGAGCATTGCGCGCATCGTCGCTTGGAGTGTGGGAGCCTAAAGTTTTGACGAGGTAAAACAGATCAACGGTTGTGATTAAACGATTCGATCAAAGGGTTTAAAATTCGAAACGACTTGATCTAAACCATTAGATGAACTCGTAGCGTTTCGTGTAGGGGATGTCCATTCGCTTACGATGGGACGCCTAATCTGAACCGTTAGATCGAAGTTGTTCCAAATAGGCACGATCCAACGGTTGCTGAGTTGCTACATGAAGAGCTGTGACTGTTGAAGAACAGTCACAAAAATGGCTATAAAAAGAGTTCCCGGCCTCTGTTTTGGACGCTGAAAATTGTTAATTTCTCCTCTCTCCGTCCTCTATATTTTGCCATTATCAAGTTATAAATTAAGAGTGTTCTCAGTTTGATCAAAAAGTACATAGTTTGAATCAAACAACTGTTTATACACTGCATTGTATCCCGAAGGCAGATTCTATACAACTCATAGTGTACTCGTGATTCTGTCTCAACCGGATTGGGAGAAATTTTGCTTAAAAGAAAGCGTTCCAAGAACGTGCCTTACATAAATTAATTAATATATTTCGTTCTTTACATAACAAAACTCCAATAGCGTAACATGCTTTGTATTAATTTCTAAAAATATTGGAGAGAACCCCTACCTAAAATGAATAAATCCACCAAAAATATAGAAATAATGCCCTAAAGTCTCCAAGACATACTCCCAAAAGTTCCAAAAGATACTCTGAAGAATGCTTCCAAATAACCTCCCCAAGTGATCCAAATATATCCCACACAACTCCACCAAAAATATACCTATAAACCTCCAAAATAATATAGAACCTCCAAAATATTCACTAAAAATAATGTATTTAAGTCTAAGAGACACTAAAAAAATTAGGGTTGAAGTGGTGTGCAAATATGGTGCAAAACTCACTCAAAGTGGTGTTGAATGGTGGTTTAAGGCTAATATAATGATGGTTTTGTGTATAATATTGGGTTGTAAATGAGCTGAGAGTGAAGTGTGCTTTGAATTTGCGCAGATGGTTTCTTTTTTTTTTAAGAGAAGTAAATGTTTATTTTAAGGGTCGCGCCATCAGGATGTCGACAACGCTCCCCATCAAACCCTTTAAACATTGACAACACACAATCGTACGTTAGCTTCCCAAACCCAGCCGCTATAGCATCTTCAAACCTCCATCCCGGTTGTTGGAGGTAGGTCATGGGGTATATAAATGTGCGATGATGGCTTAAAGAAGCTCTGATACCAATTTGAGAATGCGGTGTGATATTAATTTAATTAAATTCGTAAATTTCCAATTTAGACTTATTTAATCAGTTTCAATTTTCAAACCAAATTAATTCATCCCCTAAACATGCAACTACGTGTGTGTATGTGTGTGTGTGTGTGTCAAACCATTATAAATTAAATTGCTAACTCACAGATTTCAGGAAAAAAACCCTTTCAGATAAAACCTTTATTTCACTATATAAAATAAATCAGAACTTACATACACAATGAAATCCGCAATGATAACTCCTCAGAACAATCAAATAGAGACGCAACCTAGAGTCAGCAATGGAATAACCGGAGCAGTCCACACGAACACGTAGTCTAATCAGCCAGGAAAACCCACGAGCACTCCCAATCGACATGCAGTTGTAGTGAGCCGTACAGATAACAATCCACAAAGAAATAACTTCACCAAAGTTGAATCTTGTGTTCCAAAATAATTCACATAAAGATTAGGATGTTTTGTGAATTCAAAAAACAAAGGATTAAACCCTTAAATGAATAAGACAAAGAATTATGTTGGTTTACAATTTGTGCAGAATGAAAAACTCAATGAAAAATAAAGTGGTTTATATATAAGAAACTTAAAGCCACACGTCGCTCGAATGAGGAGGGAAGTTGCTCGAACGAAACGACATTGTCACTTTAACGACGTATTGCGCGAGATGGCCTTGTTGCTTGAACGAATAGCCTTTGTCGCTTGAATGACCAGCGTTAAAAAAATTATTTTGTCAAAAACTCTGCCTTAACACTTAGAAAAAATTCTTTGACGAAAAACTTCGCCTCAACACTTAGAAAATATTTTAGAAAAATTATCCCAACACTCTAAGTGAACCATTAAAGTTTATTCAAACATAACCTTACAAAAATTAATCTCGTGGAGGCTTGAATGTTGAAGAACGTTGATATTCAGATCCGACTTCACGCATGATAAGTCTTCGACGGTTGTAGCAGTATACGACATACTCAAATGTAAACAGGACTTATAAAATATGTCCTTACAGGGTAAGCGGGTTTAACTTAGGGAGCTTTCTCTTGGGTTTTAATTATTTGGTTTCTAAACCTTTAACCATCTGAATCGTTTCTCTTCAATTACTTATCTCATGGCTCATGTATACATATATATTCACATTAACCCTCCAAAACATATCATAAAACCCATACAAAATATAAATTGTTCAATAGTATTCACACCTCCTAATACCCTTTATCCCAAAAATATTTTTTTCTCAAAACCTAATATTTTTCTCACCAAAAATATAACTTCAATAAAATTAGGTTTGTGCCCTAAACATAAAAATGATCTTTTATTTAACAAGTACCATTTTTTTAAACACCAAATTTTCATTTGTGAAACTATATAAAACTTTCCCATTAATTAGTGCACACTAATAAATATTTATAAAATAGTACTCGATGAAAAACTTTACATAAAACTTCATTGTTCTTTGCATGAAAGCCTATGTGGATACCATGCAAAGAACGTATAATACCCATAATGCAAATTTATGACCATGTAAATAAATATCCCATAAATTTATACGTGTAAAATATTAAAATAAGCCACGTAAAATATAAGAACGGTCGAGGGTATTACACTCTCCGCCTCTTAGGAAATTTCATCCCCAAAATTACACTACGATCAAGCTCAAGTAAATAACTCGAGATATTATTTCCGTGTTGCTCACTCTAACTCCAATTTGTCCCTTCGACCCTGTTATTATCCCTGACGACTTTGATAAGGGGAATCGTCATACTACGAAGCAGTTGTTACTTACAATCTACCACTGCTAATCGTCTAGTCCCATAGGAAAAATCCTCCTAGAGATCAAGATAATCTCAGATAATCATGTGCAAGAGATAATGGATGTACTTACTGAGGATAAAAATGTGAAACACGTCGTGCACATGACACAATTGTGGTAGTAACGACAACTGATAGGACACCGGGACAACCTTCTCTCAAACTTCCCAGTGTATCGTGGTGTCAACTTCACTTTCTTTATATACTGACTCACTCCTGGCCTAGCCTTAATCTTTATGAATACGTGCTCAGTAACATCAAACTCCAAGGGTATTTTTCCCTTATCCGCATAACTTTTCTGATGACTCTAACCTGTCTCAATCCACTGTCGAATGCCTCGATATTTTTAATCATCTCCTGAATAAGTTCAGATCTCGTAATATGTTTCTCACTGACTTCCTCCCAACAAGCTGGTGAACGGAAAGGTTTCCCATACAATGTCTCAAGAGGCACCATCCCAATACTCATTTGGTAGTTGTTGTTGTTGTTGTAAACGAACTATATTAGCAGTAGATTCTCTATCAAACTACCCTAAAAGTTTAATGAAAAATCCTTCAACATGTCCTTAAGGATTTGAATGGTCCTCTCGGACTGTCTGTTCATCTAGGGATGATAAGCAGTGTTGAGGTTCAGATTTGTACCAAGCTCTTATTGCAACCGATTTCAAAATTTTAACACGAATCTAAGATCCTTATAAAAAATAATGGAAAGTTGTGTACCATAAAATTGAATGATCTAATGAATATATAGCTTAGAGGTCCGAGCCACGTTGTGACTGACTTCGATCGATAAGAAGTTCCCAAATTTTGTAAAATTATCGATGATAACCCAAACTACATCATGTCTTACTTACGTCCATGGTATGGTTATGATAAAGTCCATGGTAATGTGATCCCATTTTCACTCTACAACTAGAAACGATTGTAACAGGCCATATGGTCTCTGATGCTCTGGCTTGACCTCCTAGTATATGAGGCACTTATTCATTCAAAAAGACACATCCCTTTTCATTCCCGACCACTAATAGTCATGGCATATGTCTCTATACATCTTCGTGGTGCCAAGATGTTTGTTAAATCTCTAGTGATGTGCTTTAGCCATAATCTCCTCTACAATTTCCTAAATTATGGGGACTATCAACCTCCCCTTGTATCGCACCCTGTTGTCCTTATTTAGGGAGAGATCATCGAATGGTTCATCTCTTTAAAGGAGGTTCTAGAAGTGAACGACCTCATCATCATGCAACTGCACTTTTAATACCTTATCTTATACAGTTGGTCTTGCCATCATGTTATAAATCTAGTCATGCCCCTACCTATCTTGACCTTTAGCTCAAAACTCTTTAGGTTCCTAACCATCTTATGGTGGTGACACCTCATTGTTGCCAAATAATTTCTACTAAGCGCATTAGCCACTACACTAGCATTGCTCATATGGTATTGGAGCATAAATTCATAGTCCTCCACGAGTTTGATATATAGCCTATGTCCTAAGTTGATATCCTTCTACATGAAGATGTAACAAAGACTCTTATGATTAAAGAATACCTCAAACATATCCCCGTACGTATAATATCTCCAAATCTTAAGAGCGAACATGACTTCTACAAGATCTAGGTCATAGGTAGAATATTTCCTCTCTTGAGTCTTCAACCGACAAAACACATATGTAACCACTTGTCCCCCCTGCATTAACATTGCACCGAGCCTTGACCAAATCATCATAATACACAAAATGTCACTTTCCTCACTCTGAGGGGATAAAATTTGGCGCACTAGTCAACTGCATCTTTAAGTCCAAATAACATGTCTAACGCTCCTCATTCAATTCAAATGGAACTCCTTTTGGGTTAGTCATGTGAGAGGCAAGGACACCTAAGATAAGTCTTGGAAAAAGCACTCTTAGCATCCAGTTAGTCTAAGAAGCTTCTCACCTCAGTGATGTTCTTAGATTTTTCCCAACTCAAAACGTCTTTCACCTTTGTCGGATCAATAGAATTTTCATGTCCTCAAATAATATGGCCAATAAACCTGACCTCCTCCATCCAGAACTCACATTTACTGAACTTCACGTACAACTAATTATGTTTGAGTACATTCAATGTCATGTGCATGTGTTCCTCGTGATCCACGTTTAATGCCGAGTAAATCTAGCTATCATCCATAAACACAACAATGAACCGATTTAGGATTGGTCGATAGATCCAGTTCAACAAATCCATGGATATTGTTGTGGCATTTTTCAACCCAAAAGGCATGATAAGAAACTCAAAGTGACCATATAAAGTACGAAAGGTTATCTTCTGAATATCTTCTCCTCTGACCTGAAGCAGATGGTAATCAGATCGAAGATGAATTTTTAAGAATATCTCCAAACCCTATAATTGGTAAAAGAAATCGTCAATTTATGGCATGGAGTACTTGTTCTTAATGATAACCATGTTGAGTTGTCGGTAGTCGATGAAAATCCTTAACGAATTATCCTTCTTCTCGACAAACAGAACTGGTGCTCCCGAGGGCGAGACACTAGGGTGAATAAAACCCTTTCTCAATAACTCCTCGAACTGAATCTTGAGTTCTCGAAGCTTTATCAGGGCTAAGAGTTGTGTTTGAATGGAGATAAGTGGAGTGCCTTGATGCACCTTGATGGAAAATTTAATCTCCGTATGAGGCGACAGACCAAAAAGCTCCTTTGGACACACATCAAGAAATTCCCGCATAACTAGGTAATCTAGGAGCATACAAGTCAGGCACCTCATGTGATAGAAGGCTAGATAACCATCCAAATAATTATTTTGCTCCTTAATTTTGGCATACTTACATGAATAATTAATAGCATGCTCATTTTTAAAACGTTTGCGTGAACCATTTGGAAGTAAATCAGACACACTATACTAATGACACTTATGAAATTAAAGAAATAGAGCTAATGCATACCAAGAATAATCTCAAAGCCCTTTATGGTCCTTTCTATCAAGTCGTATTCCATAATGTACTCCCAGTGATAATAGTACAAGATCTACACACTTTATCTAAACAAACACCCCCACCAACCGGGACTCCCGCAAAAATAGGAGGATAAAGATAATCTACCTCTGAACCCAATCAAAATGCAAGTGTACTAGAGATAAATGAATGTGAATGCCTATTGAACACCATAATCTTACCTTCCATAACATAGGGGTCCGGTTGTGCAAAAAACTAGGAAACGGGATAAGTTCTCCTCGATGCAATATAATACCCCATATTTTTTTTGTGTTTATTTAATGTTTATTAATTTTGAGAGTAAACTAATAAATTGGAAGTAATTATTGCTTGAGTGAACTAGTAATAATAAAATGCATATTTACATGGTGATTAAATTTGTATGTTATGTGATTTATTTGTATCGCATGTTATATTTATTTAGTTGTTGTAATTAATTAAGCTTGTTAGATTATATGATGTTACGCATAAAATAAATAAGTATGTGTAATTTATTTTATGTTATGAGATATTACCATGAGTTATGAGGTACTACCATATGGAGCAGACTCTAGGGTGATGCGATAGCCCGGATATGTATTTTTATCGTTCTAAGTTTGGCTCTGGGGGTAGGTATAACCTTAGACTAAGTTTTAGACTATTTTTTGTAGTATTATGGGCTCATTTAGAGGTCCGAATAAAAGTATAACATTGACCTCCAAATTTAAGGATTAATTAGAAGAGTTAGACATCGTTAATCAATTACTTTGTAGGAGAAAAATAAATCCTAGCAGCCTTAAACCTTTGGGAGAGCTTAAGGAAGATTTTGGAAAAAGGAGGAACAAGAATCACGCATAAAGGTTCATCGTTTATATGCTTAAGAAAGAAATATCTTGCTTTATAATGTATAATCAGTAATTTGTTTATCATTCATGCTATGTAGTTAAATATGATGTTTAGGCAAATGTTTACGATTGTGATTTAATATCTTAATCATGTTATATTAATGCATTAATTGGGATTAGTGTTCAATTGATTCTGACTATAAAGACTTAAGTTTTTTAAAGAGAAACCTTATATTGAATCATTTTGGAATATGAAATTTGTAACACCCCGTGTTTTTAATAATCATTTTGATTAGTTAATTGGAATATTCGAAAAACATAAATTTTTGGATTTAATAATTTTTATTGGCTAAATATGTTTGTTATGATTTTAGAAGAATAAAACTTCAGGCAGAATTAAAATCAGAATTAAAGTGGATTTTATATGATTTTTTGAAATATTTGTCCCTTATAATTTTTAAGTCAAAATGTCAGTTTTTCGGGGTGATCGATCGATCGATGCCTTCAGTAATCGTGTGCTGCGATTTGTTTTTAATAAGAGTTTAGTTAGGATTAGGACTCCTAATCACTATATAACCTTGTTAATCTGTAGGGGATTTCTCATAATCACTTTTTCTCAAATTTTTCACCAGAGAAAACTTCCAAATATTTTTCCTCTTACTCATAATCATCAACCTTATTCATAATCAAGTTTTCGTCACAAGTTTTGGGAGGCTCAATTGTGGCTTAATCTAGATTTATTCAAGAACACTTCTTTGCTAATTGTTTGAGAGGAATCCATATTTCTAATCAGATTTTCAACACGGTCTTCTCAGGCATGAATACTCTATTATTTTCCTTTAGTATTATGCTTTTTAAGGGTCGCATAAACACTTAATTACATTGTTGACGCAAAAATTCTCCATCTACGAGGACCAATCATAAAAGGACACATGTCATCCTACGTAGCAATATTCGACACCCGAGGAGAGTTGATCGACACCCTAGGAGAGTTGGTCGGCACCCGAGGAGAGATAGTCGGCACCCGAGGAGAGTTGGTCGGCATACCAACCAGGAAGATCAAAGAATAACTATGCATTTAATGTGCATTAATGAAGATGACAACGCATTTAATGAGCCTTAATGTACATTTATACCGTATTAATAGATGACAACACATAGCATACCAAGCAATTCAAGGAAGACCAACCACCATAGAAGGACAACAATTAGATTCATTGTATGTAGACATAAATGTCTAAAGACATTGTATCTCTTTATCTCCCATCACTATAAACACATGTATTCCCTTAGCCAAAGGTAAGGAGAGACAACCAAGAAACACCATATACAAGATACACATCCCTTCTCTCTCTACATCATATTGTGCTATTGTAAACCATTGGGAATAAAATAACAGTGGACGTAGGCTTTATTCATAGCCGAACCACTTTAAAAACCTTTGTCTCTTATATGTTTGATGTGAATGTTTATCTTCATCTTCAATCTCATCCTCATCATTTATCTGCTGTTGACGCCACTAAAATGGCAGTGGTCATTTTCTGTCTTCAACAGATTGGCGCCGTCTGTGGGAAGAGACATAAATCTTTTCCTCCTTATTAGAAAATATGGAGATCATCATCAAAAGCTAAGTTTTTCAATTTTTACGTATAACTAATTATATGTCGTACATACATCTTTTGATTCAATCATAGTTTTATATTCATAAATTGTTGGATCAACATTTATTTATGAATCTGCATAAGAGTAAATTTCATAATCATAAGTTTTTGAGAGATTTCTATGCAGACATGTTTATATACATATATACATGAAATATTTTGATTGCCATCTCATATATTGTCTGACAGGAAATAATCCTCAATGAATTCCTCTCTTATTGACAGTTTTTCCTGAATAAATATATATTTGATTATTAGATTCTGACCATCAGATCTAGATTTGAATCTCTCATTAAATTTTTCATTATAAGAATAAGTTCCCATTAATTCAAACTAAAAATAGATGCAGAAATATACGACCCAGTAGGTATACGTAATGATAAAGCTTCCTCTTATATCATGTGGGTGGAAGAAAAAAATGTCTGCTTCAGCAAAATCATCTTTCAAATTCTCTCAATAGCTTCACAACAACCCTGATTTGAATCAGATCGATTTTAGAACCAAATTGGTTCATAAAACCCTTGCCAGCCGAACACAAATCTTAACAAAGGGGAATATCAACTTGAAAATGGCGATTTATATCCAATAACACATACAAAGGGACACATCCAACAAGATGCATCCAAGATCTCACAAATTCCAAAGACATAAGATTAGCCTTCCAATCGAAGCGTCTTCTTTTAATAATTTCCAATCAGATAATTGATCATTTTCATACTTTTTTTGTAATGGAAAGGTGGAGTTTGGGATTGAAATCACTGTGAACCCTTAATTGTCCCCGTACCTCGTGATTGGTGCTTCATGTCAGATTCGCTGGTTGATAAAGAATTTTGAGTTTACTTCCCAGACTCGCTAGGAGTGTTGATTTATTCGATATGGGTGACCTGGAATTTATAGGTAGAAAATGATTATGGCATGGTTGGTCGGCAACATCCTTTGTTGATATATATAAGAGGGTTATAATACCCATTAATGGTCATTGGTATTTGGATTTGATCAGCATCAGGTGTTGCATAGGTTGGCGACTCCCCAACCACCTATAACTAGTCGGCGACATGTGTTGTTTCTGGTCGACGACATCTAGACAGATATGATCCTCATCGCCAGATTCATGAAATTCTTTTGGTCGGAACCTCAAATTCCTCCCCGACTATGAAACTGCTGGTCTTATATGTTAGTCGACAACAAAGGCAATGTGTGATCGTAATGGTCGACGACATCTAGTCGATAGCTCCTATATGTTACAACAGGTCAACATCATAATTTTTCGGTCGCAGTCAACAAAATTTTTCTGGACGGACTTAACCTGGTCGGAGGCCTCCCGACCACATATAACTGGTCGGTGGCAGGATTATGACGAGAACGAAGAGTTCACAACCTCATATAACTGGTCGGGGCAACTATCATTGCTCAGCAAAGTCAATTGTTGGTCGGCGAAATCAAATGGATGATCGGAGGCATATATTGCACAGTTGGAGGTGTTTCCCAACCTCCTATTGTTGATCGACAGTTCTCATATACTTGGTCGGTTGTTGTCTAAGTAGGTCGGCATCATATAATCTCGATCGGCCTCACATAAAACAGGTCGGCAGCAAGATAGAAGGACAAATATTTCCTGACAATCTAATGTTGGTCGGCACAGGTCGGACGTTCTCCTAAATGCTGGCCGGCACCAAGATCCAGTCTAGTGGTCGGCGACCACCACTGCAACGGTAAAGATCAACCATTGTTGGTCGGTGAAGTTCTGGTCGACAATATCTAACACAGGTCGACGAATCTATTGATACTCGTTGGTCGACGACAGTTATTGCTGGTCGGCGATAGTTTGCTCACAACAAATGGAAGAATGAAGGAGTGAAAATTGTGTTCCCCCAGATTCCTCATTTTGACTTTGTCCAAATCATCAGCATGGTGTTAAAAAGACAAATTCACCCTTACCATTTATTAATTCGTACCTTTCTAACATAATAAAATTTTTATATACTTCAAAACTAATTATTAAATACTTTGGAAAATCAACTTATATAAAAAAATTTACTATAGTTGAAATAATTTTATAAAACGCCTTACTTATGGCATCTATTCGATAAAAATATGCTCATATGACACACATTTGGGACAAGGCATATTATTTCATATTTCGAAATTGATATTTAGTTGCCCAAATTATTAATTTTGACAAAGTCAAAATTATCACCATAGCTCCCTACTATTTCTTAATTCACACTTCTCTAATAAAATAAATCTTGCAAAGCTAAATAAAATATAACCCAAAGCTTTACCTTAGAATAAATTTTCTAAACCAATTTATATTTGGTCTTTTACTTAAAATTAAAATGCCTAGCATTTTTATCAAAATTTGCTCACGAAATACACATGTGGCACCAAAATATTATTTCATATTTTAAATTTTTTATTATTTTATGCTGATACACATCACATACTGTTTGGCTGAATAATTATTCTCATGACAATAATTATTTGATCTAGTCTCGACAGGTGCTCGGGCAGCTTATTAAAATTTCATAGGGACGAGATTCAATCCCGATGAAAGCTCTCGTAAACCTCTGGAAACTAGTATTGCTCGACATCAAACAATTTTGCCTCGACATATCAGCCAACATATATTATTTCATTTTTTGAAATTAATATTTTTATTTCTCAAGCATATACCTATCATATATTGATTGGATGATTAAATTATTCTCATGACTAATCAATTCAGCTTACACATATGGTAGAGCAAGTTATTACTTTTTACAGGTACACTTTTCGGTCTCGACTGAGTATTCGGCCATGATTGCCTGGAAATCTTATTAATGCTCCGATATATATATTCGATCGAGCACAAATAGTTTCTCAGCTACAGTCTTAAACAATCTGGAAACTATTATCATTGCTCAGCATTATGAAATTTCACCTCAGTGAGGCATTATATATTTTATTATTGCTCGGAGATATCGGCTCAAGCACAAATTATTCTATATATCCCTTGGGATTCATATTGTATATTCATCTCAACATGGAACTCGGCGAGATATTCATTATCATATTCAGCTCCGAGGAAGAACTTTAACATTTATTATATTTTACCCCCAACGGATAGTTGGTCGGGGTAATTCTTATTTATATTCAGCATGGAGCTCAGAAAATTTCTTCTATATATATATATATATATATATATATATATATATATATATATTCAGCTTCTAGAAGGTTTTCAGCATTTATATTATCTTATTCCCAATAATCTCTTGAGGATGTCTCCAGCATTTATTATATCTTATTCCCAACAATCCGTTGGTCAGCTCCGAGGAAGTCTCCATCATTATTATAAAAAATCCACCAACTACGGTTGGTCGGGAATAAAAATCCACCAACTACGGTTGGTCGGGAATAATAATCCGCCAACTACGGTTGGTCGGGAATAAAAATACACCAACTACGGTTGGTCGAAAATAAAAAGCCACCAACTACGGTTGGTCGGGAATAAAAATCCACCAACTCCGATTGGTCGGGAATAAAAAATCCAACAACTCCGGTTGGTTGGGAATAAAAATCCACCAACTCCGGTTGGTCGGAAATAAAAATCCACCAACTCCGATTGGTCGGAAATAAATCTCTTCCAACTCCGGTTGGTCGGGAATCAATCTCCACCAACTCCGATTGGTCGGAAAATCAATTTACAATCAACTCCGGTTGGTTAAACTAAGCAGGATCATGGGATGAAAGTTGTTTCATTGCTTAGGCCCGAAGAGTGACAAGTCACTATAATTATACAGCAGGTGGAGCAAGTTTCATTGTTTATGCAAAATAGGACAATTTGTCTTTCTACATAGGTATATTCATCAGCAAACAACAAAGAAAGCAC
This sequence comes from Sambucus nigra, assembly GCA_949130495.1. Taxonomy (NCBI): domain Eukaryota; kingdom Viridiplantae; phylum Streptophyta; class Magnoliopsida; order Dipsacales; family Adoxaceae; genus Sambucus; species Sambucus nigra. Next base: position 173,209,532 of record OX422218.1, on the reverse strand, counting down.
TCAAAGTACATATTTCACACTTGGGGGCTTCAATTACAGATTTAGTTATTCATTAGGTGGCACATTCTCATAACATCATGCAGTCGAGCATCAAATTCAACTCCACAAACTCACACGGTCAGGGCCTCGACCAATCATCATTCAGGAGTTATTTTTCTTGCTCAGGAATTATTTTTGATATTGAAGTTCAGGAGGTATATTAAAGTTCAGGAGGCGTATTCAGAAGTTCAGGAGGTGTATTCAAAAGTTCAGGAGGCATATTCAGGAGTTATTATGCACATGTTATTGAAGTTCAGGAGTCAAATTCAGCATCTACAACACTGAGATCTTTACTACTACTGACCCGACCAATAATGAAGAAGAAGTTGTATAAAAATGTTTTGAAGTCCACCACTAGCTTGGTACATTGAAGAATTGGTTTCAAAAGCTAGAATGTTACTCGACAAAGTATTTAGAGGAGCATAAATCAGAAAAATCAAGCACCTGAAGTTAGCACTCAGTTGCTCGGCACAGGAGGCAGTTGGTCGGCTAGCAAACCAATCAATATACTTGAAGATTATGACAAGCTACAAGCTACATACTATGGCATGGATGCATCCAAATTCTCAGGGGTGATACATAGCACACGTTCACTTGACGAACGGAGTTCCTCAAAAGAGATATTAGCAACCATCGATCAGCCTGCATCATATGTCATCCAGGAGATAGTACACTTTATGTTCAACAAATCAAGAAGGTAGATCAAGAATTTCACGAGCACCGAGCAACACTGTAGAATAAATACTCCATCCTTTCAGTAAACCATCGAGCATGGAGCATTAGGAGCTTTTATTGACGCAAAAATTCTCCATCTATGAGGACCAATCAGAAAAGGACACATGTCATCCTACGTTGCAATATTCGGCACCCGAGGAGAGTTAGTCGGTACCCGAGGAGAGATAGTCGGCACCCGAGGAGAGTTGGTCGGCATACCAACCAGGAAGATCAAAGGATAACTATGCATTTAATGTGCATTAATGAAGATGACAACGCATTTAATGAGCCTTAATGTACATTTATAATGTATTAATAGACATATCAAGCAATTCAAGGAAGACCAACCACCATAGAAGGACAACAATTAGATTCATTGTATGTAGAGATAAATGTCTAAAGACATTGTATCTCTTTATCTCCCATCACGATAAATACATGTATTCCCTTAGCCAAAGGGAAGGAGAGACAACTAAGAAACACCATATACATGATACACATCCTTTCTCTCTTTACACCATATTGTGCTATTGTAAACCCCTGAGAATAAAATAACAGTGGACGTAGGCTTTTAGTCATAGCCGAACCACTTTAAAAATTTGTGTCTCTTATATGTTTGATGTGAATGTTTATCTTCATCTTCAATCTCATCCTCATCATTTATCTGACATACATGTTTCTTAAAAATAATTAGTAACTTAATTAGAAAAAGTGGACATTAATTATGGGGCTGTTTTTATAAATTCTTTTAATCTGAATAATATTCATAACCCTTTGGGTACATAGGATTCGTGAGTGATTTTGGATTTTATTGGTGTAGGTTGCATGTAAAAAAATTCTAGTTTTAAAATAAATGGATTTGGGGGCGTATAACTCATGTAATTTGTGTTGAAACAGTGAAATTAGAAGTTTGATGTTTTAAAGGATGAAATAGCGGTATATTTAATTTAAATAATTAAATGAGATTAATTGAAGGTTTATGACGAGGTTATAATTAAATTAAGGTTTAATTGAATTGGATTATCATGCGTAGTTTTATATGTTGATTAATTATGCTTGTTTGTGTGACTTTTTGGTATTATTATATTGCCTTTATGACGACGAGTTGTTGGGTAATTTTGCGCTCCATATAGTTTAGGATGTCTTCTAGGTATGGGACTAGTGGGTAGGCCTTTTAATGATTTATGCCTTCTAGGTATGGGACTAGTGAGGGTAGATTATCGCGTTTTTATCATCTTGGGGGTGCGCTGATTTTTGGTACTTTTTCATCATTACGCCAGCCTAGGCATGAGACTAGGTCAAAATTTAGGATAGAAATTCTTCCAATATATAGGGTAGGACGTAATAATAATTTGGGGACCCATAGTTATGGGACTAAGGGATATTTTGAGGATCTCACATCGATTAAAAGGGTGGGGTGATTATAATTTGAGAAATTGAGAATTAATGCTTAAGATAAAAACGGGTATTAAAATTTGTGGCGACATAGTGTGTCGGGACCGACAGTTTAAACGGGTCAAAGGGTGATTGACAAGGGAAAGTGTGACACTTTAATAAAAAGTGATAATTATAATAAAAGTTGGTTAATTTAATTAAATTAACACTGTGGGACTTGGGAATTTAAAATCATATTAGTGTGCCTTTATAAATGGGAATTTCTACGGGTAGTTAGTGATTTATATTTATCGCATTTAATTATCTCGTTTAATTTAAAATATTCTGTTGTGACATTTATTGCATATAATGCTACTGTCTGGATTCAAGGATCCTATTTGAGGGGAGTAGTGTGCATTCTTGCTCGAAAATTTGGCTTTGTCCCATGCGTTGACTAATATTTTTAGGATTAGAATAGGAGAAGTGGTTTAAGTTTATCGGAGTTATCGTTTGGAGGTGCAGCAGAAGTTGATTACTTTATTGCTTTGCTTTAGTTTTGACTTTCCTTTTCAGTCGTATTTATTTATGAGACTTCATTTGAGTTTTACTGGGTCATTCGGTTCCAAAGTTGTTTAGAGGATTTCTTTTGGGATTATTTCAGATTTTATTTAATCATTATTAGAGAACGGATTTTTGGAGTTAACATGTGATGGATCTTTTATCGCGCAGTTGGTTGTTATCATTTGAGATTGATTCAGTTATTGATCTTATGGACTGATTTATTTATGTCTCATATCTGTCTCGTGCCAAGAATTGTATTTATTTAGTTCACGCCCGGCATAGTTCGGCGGCGGTGGCTGGCCACCCCGTCTGTCGAATTTTTTGGGGTGTGACTGATGGTATTAGAGCATGGTCTTAGGTCTCGTAGGTTATGAGTCCGTTTTAGATTCCGCATTGCTTATCTTTGATTTCGTTTTAATGATTTGTACTCTTAGTCATTCCGAGTCTGATGTTATTTTGTTCCTATCTTCACAGATGGAGAACACAAGGAGAGTTGGGAATAGGAGAGAGGAGTCTGTTTCTGGTCCCGCGGCTCAGGAGAGGCGACGTCAGATTACTTTGGAGGTCGAGGAGTTAGCGACTATCATTCATGAGGCCACGACGGTCGATCTGGAGATGGGGAAACAGAGATTGGTGACTTTAGAGGCTCAGAAGCAGGGTACACTCATCTCATCTTGGGATAGGGTGAGAACCAGTTTCGTTAAGGGCAATCCTCCCACCTTTGGAGGGGGATCTGACCCTACAGTTGCTCACCAGTGGAGGAGAGATATGGAGAGGCATTTGAGGATGGTGGACTGCACTGATGTGCACAAACAGATGTTAGCAACATTTAAGATGGCAGGGAATGCGTTGCAATGGTGGGAGAGTGCCACCACATCAAAGGAGAGAGATCAGTTAGGTTATGCAGAGTTTTTGATAAAGTTTAACAATAAGTACTTTCCGTACGCAATTAGAAACGCAAAGAAGAGAGAATTTATGGACTTGGAGCAAGGTTCAAAGTCCATTGTCCAGTATGAACATGAATTCATCAATTTATCTATGTTTGTACAAGAAGAGGTTAGCACTGAGATAAATAATATGGAGTGTTTCATTAAAGGATTGTCTTGGTCAATTAGGCATACGGTGTTGGGGAATTCGCCATACACTACTTATGCTCAGAAAGTGGATGTCCCAATGTTGTTATGGCAAGGGAAGGCCAATTATCAAAAGAAGTTAGGAAAGAGAGAAGAGTCTAATGGACAGGGAGGTGAGAATAAAGGTCGCAGTGATCAAATATGTAAGAGTCAGAGGACCAATCAGGAATAACAAGGTCAAGGAGAGGATCAAGCCAATAATAGGCGTTTCGGACCTTTTAGGGGTGAATGCTTTGTGTGTGGAAAACTAGGACATCCAGCGGAAAAGTGTTACAAGAGAGCGGGCCAATAAAACCAAGGAGAACCAGCCCAACAAGGTCAAGGTACGCAAGGACAACAAGGGCAAGGGGTTCAGGGGTAACTAGGACTGAGGCCTCTAGTCTGAACGCCAGTAGCACCGGCAGCGTCAGGTGCGCAGGGGGTGGTCACGGCACCAACCAATCTCAGTTATGGGAGGTGCTATGTACCTCAGGTTCAGTTGGAGCAGGATAGATTACATGGCTAGTGGCGTATCGCGGTACGTAATACCTTCTTAGATACTTATATATATTATTTTGTTGCTCGTGGGGTTGATGTGCGTAGAATTAGGTGTATGGGAGCGGAATTGTGTTATTTTACGGTGTAGGCATACGTGAGCCTTATTTCCTTTTTACGAGATTCACGCGTTGATGAGTATGCTTCATTTAATTTCGAAGATGAAATTCTTTTCTAGTGGGGAAGTATGTAACACCCCGTGTTTTTATTAATTATTTTAATTAATTAATTGGAATATTCAAAAAAAATAAAATTTTGGATTTAATAATTTTTATTGGCTAAATATGTTTTTTATGGTTTTAGAAGAATAAAACTTCAAGCGGAATTAAAATCAGAATTAAAATGGATTTTATATGATTTTTTGAAATATTTGTCCCTTATAATTTTTAAGGCAAAGTGTCAATTTTTCGGGTTGATCGATCGATCGACGTCTGGGCATCGATCGATCGATGCCTTCAGTAATCGTGCGTTGTAATTTGTTTTTAATAAGAGTTTGGCTAGGATTAGGACTCCTAATCACTATATAACCTTGTTAACCTGTAGGGGGACTTCTCATAATCATTTTTTCTCAAGTTTTTCACCAGAGAACACTTCCAAATATTTTTTCTCTTACTCATAATCATCAACCTTCTGCATAATCAAGTTTTTGTCACAAGTTTTGGGAGACTTAATTGGGGCTTAATCAAGATTGATTAAAGAACACTTATTTGCTAATTTTTCGAGAGGAATCCATATTTCTAATCAGTTTTGCATCACGATATTCACAGACATGAATACTCTATTCTTTTCCTTTACTATTATGCGTTTTAAGTGTCGCCTAAACACTTAATTACATGTTTCTTAAAAATAATTAGTAACTTAATTAGAAAACGTGGACACTAATTATGGGGTTGTTTTTATAAATTCTTTTAATATGAATAATATTCATAACCCTTTGGATACATAGGATTCGTGAGTGATTTTGGGTTTTATTTGTGTAGGCTGCATGTAGAAAAATTCTCATTTTAAAATAAATGAATTTGGGGGCGTATAACTCATGTAATTTGTGTTGAAACAATGAAATTATAAGTTTGATGTTTTAAAAGATGAAATAGCGGTATATTTAATTTAAATAATTAAATGAGATTAATTAGAGGTTTATGACGAGGTGATAATTAAATTAAGGTTTAATTGAATTGGACTATCATGCGTAGTTTTATACGTTGATTAATTATGCTTGTTTGTGTGACTTTTTGATATTATTATATTGCCTTTGTAACGACGGGTTGTTGGGTAATTTTTCTCTCCTTATACTTTAGGATGCCTTCTAGGTATGGGACTAGTGGGTAGGCTTTTTAATGATTTACGCCTTCTAGGTATGGGAGTAGTGAGGGTAGATTATCGCATTTTTATCATCTTGGGGGTGGGCTGATTTTTGGTACTTTTTCATTGTTACGCCAGCCTAGGCATGAGACTAGGTCAAAATTTAGATAGAAATTCTTCCTATACATAGGGTAGGACGTAATAATAACTTGGGGACCCTTAGTTATCGGACTAAGGGATATTTTGAGGATCTCACATCGAATAAAAGGGTGGGGTGATTATAATTTGAGAAATTGAGAATTAATACCTAAGATGAAAACGGGTATTAAAATTTATGGCGACATAATGTGTCGGGTTCGACAGTTTAAATGGGTCAGAGGGCGATTTATATCGTGTCGTGTGTGGAACCTTGTCATGTGTCGTGGCCGACAGTTTAAACAGGTCAGAGGGCGATTGACAAGAGGAAGGGTGACACTTTAATAAAAAGTGAGAACAATAATAAAAGTTGGTTAATTTAATTAAATTAACACTGTGGGACTTGGGAATCTAAAATCATATTGGTGTGCCTTTATAAATGGGGATTTCTACGGGTAGTTAGTGATTTATATTTATCGCATTTAATTATCTCGCTTAATTTAAAATATTCTATTGTGATATTTATTACGTATAATTCTACTGTCTGGATTCAAGGATTCTATTTGAGGGGAGTAGTGTGTATTCTTGCTCGGGGATTTAGCTCTAATCGATGCGTTGACTAATCTTTTCAGGATTAGAATTGGAGAAGCTGCATAAGTTTATCGGAGTTATCGTTTGGAGGTGCAGCATGAGTTGATTACTTTATTGCTTTGCTTTAGTTTAGACTTTTCTTTTCAGTCGTATTTAATTATGAGACTTCATTTGAGTTTTACTGGGCCATTCGGTTCTAAAGTTGTTTAGAGGATTTCTTTTGGGATTATTTCAGATTTTATTTAATCATTATTGGAGAATGGATTTTTGGAGTTAGCATGCGATGGATCTTTTATCGCGCAGTTGGTTGTTATCATTTGAGATTGATTCAATTATTTATCTTATGGACTGATTTATTTATGTCTCATATATGTCTCATGCTAAGAATGGTATTTATTTAGTTCACGCCCGACATAGTTTGACGGCGGTGGCTCGCCACCCCGTCTATCGAATTTTAGGGTGTGTGATAAAATTGTGATTAGAACTCATCTTTAGGTTCGATTTTCGTATATAAGATTAATCCCCATCTTAATTTGATAATTGGATGTGGAATTGCATGTGTATTTGACTCAATTAATGGTGATAAAAAAATTAGGTTTGATTTGAGGTTAGATGAATTAGACCTTTAATTATGATTAAAGTTGGTTAATAAGTATCGGTACTATATTACTATTGCATTTAAGGAACTTAGGTTCGAAAGAGAATAAATAGTATTATGATTTGAATCTTTAGATTTGAGTTTTGGGTTAACTTTTGTCGTTTCAGCCTTGGAGAAGAAGAAGGATTTTACACTTATCTCATTCAAACGATATTAGTGTCTCGTTCGAACGAGAATGGGTATGTCGTTTTAATGACTTTGGAATATCGTTCGAAGGAGATTACGTTATCAGCAGTGTTTGGGGTAGCAAAGGATGGTTTTGGATTTTGGGCTAATAATAAATTATTGGGTAATCGTTATGGACTTATAATGCATTTTAAGATGACGTTTAAATTAGAGAATAATAAGAAGAGACTTTAATGTTGGTTTGAGAATCATAAACCTTTATTTAATTAAGTGCAATCCAATATTGGTGATTAGGATGATTTTGGGATGCGCGTGAGTGAAGCAACATCCTATAGTTATGTACATGTATCGTGTGTTATATATATGTGTTACTTGCTTGTGTGAAAATACCCTTACTTGTGTGGGATCTATCAGTCGGGGTTGCTTTAAATGTGATCGTGTTCCACACAAATGGTTGTTGATATTGGTCGTTGGGGAGGTCCTTGTGTTTTATCATATTCTTAGGATGGTCATCGCTTCGCGATAAGAGAACGTGGATAGACTCGATCCATCGAGCAGTTTTAAGTATGGGACCAACTGATAGTGTTATAGTGCAGAGATATCATCATTCTTTATTTTGGTGGTTGTTTAAGTCCGTTGGGTAAGGGACTCCTACGAATTTACCAATAGAAGCATCAGAAGGTCCCCGAAGGTAGTTGCCTTTGTGTTATGTTAATGAAAGTATTAAAAGAAATATTTTATCTTAGTTGTGGACATTTAATTGAAAGGAACCTTATGTCACAAGTACATGTTGTTATTATGAGATCGAATGTATCTTACTTTACGAGTAGCATTAGGGGTGATATTTGGCATCGTATGCCTTACACGTATAGTAATTTACATCCCAATTGCATCTTATTAGTTTGTGCTCATTTATTATTTAAGTGATAGAGGCTTTTAGTATCACTTATGCCTTGGGATTAGGACATGCGTTAGTATTTCACTTGCAATGAGGGGTTAGGTATTTATTGCATGTGAATATCGATGGTATTAGCATGTGATGATACACAATTAAGTTTTAGAATTAAAAAGGTTCACAACCCATTCATCTTCACTGATGCAACACAAGAAGTCTTAAAGTCAAGCACAAACCTTTGCTAGACCAAAACTAAGTTCCCAAGACTATAGCTCCCTCATATAAGGGACCAAATTACATCCATAGACCTCATCCATCACTATTACCCAATGTGCTCAATCGTTCCATCACATCTCAGGAACCCAACTCAAAGACCTCAGCACCCGCATTTCTCAGCCTCAGGCTTGCACAGCGGACCTTGATATGACGAGAACTAGCCTACATTGGCCGGATAAATCCTTTTTCTAAGGAAATACTATTGCAAAGCATCAGTGGACCACCCAAGGAGGATCCACTGCCATTTTCAGACCTTCCATACATTTGGTTAAGCTCGGAAGCTTCTTTGGAAGGCAAATAGAAAGGATAATCATGTAACACCCCGTGTTTTTAATAGTTAATTACATTAATTAATTGGGAAATTTTAGAAAAAATAAAATTTTGGATTTAATTATTCTTAGTAATTAAATATGTTGGTTTTTATATATAAAAATAAGGTTTTAAGTGGAATTTAAATCGAGATTAAAATTTGGAAATTATAACTTTCTGTATAAAAATCGTGGGAGGATTCGAGTTAAGTAGGATAAAAATAATATTTTTTAAAAATCCAACCTTCCAATCGAGCTAAATTTTTTACAGTAGGCCTTGTCGCTGTTCGCTACAACATTTTAAAATTTTAAGCCATTCTTAGGATCGGATCATCCATAACAATTTTTCGAGTGTTTGTATTTGATTATGACTCAAATTATTTTTGGTATATAAACAAAGTGACGAGTTTAGTACTTTTAAAAACACATTATTCTAAACCCTAAGAGCAACAATCTCCTCTTTTACATCTTCTTCCTCCCTCAAAACCTTAACTCCATTGGAGTGCTATTTTCAATCCAAGTTTTGAAGCTTTAATACGAATTTTTTCAAGATTGTTCAAGAACGACTCTTTGCTAATTTTTCGAGAGGAATTCAATCGTCAACTCAGATTTTCTTCATCTAAATCACAGGCATGAATACTGTATTCCTTTACTTTAGTATTATTCATTTTAAGTGTCACCTAAACCCTTAATCATATTTTTTTCTTAAAAAAGATTAGTGACTTAATTAGGAATAATGATAGCAATTTTTGGGGACTCTTTTTATAAAATCTTTCAATATGAATAATATTCATAACCCTTGGGTACGTAGGATTTATGAGTGAATTTTGGATTTTATTGGTGTAGGTTGCATGTAAAAAATCTTAGTTTTGATTTAAATGAATTTGGGGGCGTATAACTCATGTAATTTGTGTTGAGATAATGAAATTGGAATTATGATGTATTAATGATGAAATCTGAGTCTATTTAATTTAAAATAATTAAATGGGTTTAATTGGGTGTTTATGACGATGTGAAAATTAAATTAAGATTGAATTGAATTGGACTATCATGCGTAGTTTTGTACATTGATTAATTATGCTGGTTTGCGTGACTTGTTGGTATTATTAAATTGTCATTGTGACGACGGGTTGTTGGGTATTTTTGCTCTCCCTAAATTTTAGGATGCCTTCTAGGTATGGGACTACTGTGTAGGCCTTTTGATGATTTACTCCTTCTAGGTATGTGACTAGTGAGAGTATAATATCGCGATTTTATCATATTGGGGGTGGGCTAATTTTTGGTATTTTATCGTCATTACACTAGTCTAGGTACGTGACTAGGTCGAGATTTATGTTCGAAATCCATCCTATACATAGGGTATGACGTACTGATAACTTGGGGATCCTTAAATATGGGACTAAGGGGTATTTTGAGGATCTCACATCGATAATAAGGGTAGGAGAAATTTGTAAATTGTGAAATTGAGAAAATTAAGAATTTAATACCTAAGATAATAAAACGGGTATTAAAATATATTGGCGTCGTTAATAATGTGCAAGACCGACAATTTAAACGTGTTGGCTGGATATTGCGACGTGTGGGTGTGTGGCGTCTGAATAATGTGTAGGGTTGACAGTTTAAACGGGTTGGCTGGCTATGAAGACGTGTCATGTGTGGAACCTCGTGCATAATGTGCAGGGCTGACAGTTTAAACGGGTTGACTGACTATGGTGAGGGAAATTGCGGGTGGTGCAAAATTTATTGAGCAAGTACCGTAATGGATAATAAAATTGAGATAAATGATAACTTTTGATTAATTGAATTCAATTAATACTTTGGGGCAATGGGATAATTAAAATATATTAATGTGATTTTTATAAGAATCTCTTGGGGTAGTTAGTAATTTATCTTTCCCGCATTTAAATTGTTCGTCCAATTAAAATAATCTATTGTAATATTTGTTGCGTATAATGATATTGTATGGGTTCACAGGCCCTATTTGAGGGGAGTAGTGTGTATTCATGCTCGGGGCTCTGACCTTGTGCGTTGATTAACTTTTCAGGAAATAGTATTTGGAGAAGCTGCATTGAATTATTTGAAGATTTGCTTGGAGGTGCAGTTGGAGTTGCTTCACCTTATGCGTATTTATTTAGTTTAGTTTTTCATTCCTTCATATTTACTTTGAGAGACAGTTTATGGTTTTGATTGGGCCATTCGGTTCCAAAGTTGTTACGAGTTTTATTCAGTTATTTCACTGGATTCAGTTGGAGATTATTCAGTTTCATATTATTAGAGATTGGATTTACTTTGAGTTTAGCATGGAGATGAATCTTTTATCGCTTAGTTGTATGGCTTATCTTTTGGGATTTATTATCATTTATCTTGTGGATTAATTTTATATGTCTCATATATGTTTCATGCTAAGAATGATATTTTATTTACTCACGCTCGACTTAGTTTTGGTGGCGGTCGATGCCAGAATTTAGCGGGGTGTGACAAATCATTGTTCTATCTACCGTCACCACTCACTCCCACCATCATTAATGACTCATATATGCATTAAATTATCCCAACAACTATCTTCCACCACTTTCAATACTTTCTCTCACACTCCACCTTGATATTGTAGCCGACTGACCTCATAGAGGCCTCGATCATGCTGTTCCAGTCAACTCATTCTATCTCTAAGAGAATAATATATATGGGAGGTTTGTGAATAATTAAAAGGCATATGAAATCATCGAATATAAGCATAACAAATGGAAAATAGGTTGAGCAAGTATTTACTCATTGTAATTCACGCTATCAACCCACTATTGGTTGCAAATAGTTAGAGTTTGGATCATTTCCAATTGTTTACATATTATATACATTGTTGAGTCATAAACGAAGACTCGGGAACCCTTAGAGAAGTCCATCTATTACTTCTTCGGAACCTTTATGTTAGTGACAAAAACCGCAGTGACCTTATACTCCCTTGGCCAAAGCCCAAGAGGTCTCTAGATTTTAAAACGATCTTTTATAATCTAATATACAAAGTAATACCATTTACCGTGGATGTAGGATCCTCGACAGAGGTCGAACCACTTTACACACTTGTCAATCACTTTGACACATCTCCCCCCTAACCTGCCTGAGGTCCTGTGGGGAGGCACCTCTTGGGTTTGAGGTCTCATATGATTTCAATACCCACCAGTTTGGAGTTACCTATGGGAACAGCAAGTTCCATTCATTGCATATACAAACTTTGCTTTCGTTGGGATGACAATCAATGCCAAGTTAGCTCGCTCTTATAAAGAGATGGACGCCTTTCTGAATGAGCTTCAAGACCAACCAATGACATTCTTAGAATACTTCCTTTACCACCTTGAGTGGAAATGCCAGCCGGATCAACTCATAGCAGAACTGGTGAAGATCGTGAGCCCCAGTTAGAAGGGAAAAATGATCATGAGGATGTAGCCAAAACTCCACAATGGTGAGTGACTCGTATCCCCGTTAGGCATATATTTTCACTCCAGGGAGATCAATACCATGGTGGTTATGATGTGGATAGACCTTGGGATAGCGAGATCAATAAGATGGAAGACTGATTGGGGAACTTTCTCAACCAGTATAGGACGTAAACTCTCAACCATAGAGTTAGCCCTCCAGAAGACACTATCTCCATCCTTCAACGAAGTCCAGCACTACGTTATTTTCTCTAAGTGGAAGATGCCTAGTATTGAGCCATTTGATGAGTCTAAATATTCCATAAACCATCTTCAGACTTATAAACCCTCATGCTCCTTTAAAACACCCTAGATGAGGTCTTATGCAGAGTCTTTATCGCTAATCTAAGGGGGACGACTAGGTACTAGTTTGCCAAACTTAAATCAGGGACCATTGGAAACTTCACATAATTGGCTAGAATCTTTATCGGCCACTTCATAAGGGCCCAAAAGATAAGAAATTCAATTATCTCTCTCCTTCACTTTAAATAGAAGTCCAGTAAATGTCTCAAAGAGTACGCCAAGAGATTTAACCATGAAGGTCTGGAAGTTAATGATCTAAATAATACTATGTGCGGCGACCTTCATCTCAGGCCTCACATTAGATAACCTGTTGAGGTCCTTCAGCAAATGACCCTCAATCCATGATCGAACAGCTGGAAAGGGCATAGAAATACACGAATGTTGCGTATGCGATCACAATAAGGCAATCCGTATCCTCTCCCAACAGGGAAAGTGGAAAGATGTATTCTCTCATCTCGGAGAGTTCTCTGAGATACCTAAGGCCAAGAAAAGGAAGAATGCACCTCTACAGGTTAAACATTGCACTCCTCTCACTACCCGACACAAATACTATATGACAACTAATGCATCGCTAGAAACAATTCGTTAATTAGTTTCACACTATAATGTGTTGAGAGATCTGCCATTAATCTCTAATTTGGTTTGCCCAAACTTTGAAAAAATAAACTTTTTTTATTATTAGTAAAGTTGACAATGTGCGTGTGTGCGTGTGTGTGTGTATTTCACAAGTATTAACTGAGGCCTTGTTTATCCTCTTTGGTGTTAGAATACATGATTTCAAATTAGTTAAGTTATTGCATCCCTCTCTGTGATAGTGTAGGATGTGAGATTATGTCATTTCATTGGAAAACCTCTTATCATATCTCTTTTTAAATCCCACCCATCAATTCAGGCCTTAGAACATCCACAATGGTGGATGCTCATGAATAGTAAATTTAAAGAATCAGTCATTATAACTTTCATGGATAAGAAACTCCACAATGGTGGAGCAACAACAATTTGTAAAATATGTTCCTACGAACTTATGTTGTTCGTAGAAAATAACGAACATTAGAAGTTCATATGATTTTTTACAAATATTTTTTTATCGTATTAACTGCAAATAATATTCCTATGAACTTCTGTTGTTCGTATAAATTCATACGAACATTTATAGTTTGTGTTAAACGAAAATGTAATTACTCATTTTAATTAATATTTAATTAGTTTAATTATAATTAATGTACATTTTAGTTTAATTTAATATATATTGATTTTGATGATTCCAAACATATCTTTATTAAGTTATTCTATAGATATTTCTTATTGTATAATATTTATAATATAATCTTGTTCATATACCATTATATACATATATTTATTATATTATATAATATTTGTATTATGTCATATTGCCTTGATTACATATCTATTCTGACAAAGTTATATTTGCTCATGTTAAGTTTTATTTTCTCAACTCAATATGCCTCGACTATACTCAACGACATATCCGAGTAAAGGTATTCACTTGTGGTTGCACTTATGCACGCATTAGGCACATATTCATATATTAATTCAGATTATGTGATTGGTTGTCTAAATATTTTTTAAAAGTGAAATAAGATTACTTTGCTGAAAATAATTTTTTAAATAAAATGGGTAAAAGTTTTGTTTAAAATGAATTTCTTATTTTAAAAATAATGTTTCAAAAATTACGGTTTATAGATACCTTAGTTATAGGTTTATATTTTAAACCTAAGTTGTCCGAGTTGGACCTGTTAGGAGCCTTAGTACGTGTTTCGACCATTTGGTTTGCATAGATTTCATCCTATTAAAATGTTGAAGATGTATGTTACTGTCATCGATTTGCCTTACATCATAGACTTTTGTACCTTAGCTTTGGACATTAAACCTTTGGTTTTACTATTAGCCTTTGGTATTTGCTTTGGCCATACACATTAGACTAGCACAAGTCCTTAGCATGATTTGACCGAAGTTTCCATACTTTTTAGTCTTTCCTATACCTGCTGTTGAAGTAAAAAATTAGATCACTCTAATTATTCAATCACAGATAAATAAATGAGACAAAGAATTTTAAGGTGGTTCGGCCTTATAAGAATGACCTACGTCCACTGTTGTTTTATTGCTGAGTGTTTGGGAATTCTCGATTACAAGTTCTATCAAGAAATTCCGGTATCGATTCTTCGGTCCCTCTACAATGAGGATTGTACAATGTATTTATAGCCCTGAGGCTGTAATGTGAAAGGGTAATACATTTAATGCCCTTTAAGCGTGTGCGTCTGAATGATAAACATTTAATGAATCAGTTGAACTGTTGGTTATCCCGCTATTAATGCTTTGTTCGAGGTGCATCTCGGACCGCCTGAGTTGCTCGGACCGCCTAAGCTTCTTGGTATTTAAGTGTTCCTCGGTGAGGTCTTGTTCCTCGGAGCGTATGAGTTCCTCGGGGAAGTAGTGTTCCTCGGGAAAATAGTCTTCCTCGTTGTAATCTTGTACCTCGGAGCTTGTGGGTTCCTCGAAAATGTTGTTGTTGCCATGTAGATCACCACGTGTCTTCATTTAATTAGGCCATGTCAGCAGACTGAATTTGGTATCAACAGAAGCCCCCAATGTTTCATAGTTCGAATTTTGAGGAGTAGGGAACATTCTTTCTCGGAATATGGTAGCTTTAAATGGTCTTCCTGATTTTTAGGAGTGTTTCCTTCGTATTTATTTCTCCTTCCAAATTCGTAGAATCATGCTTTTTTGAACTTTTCTGCTCGCTTCGATTCCCACGCCACTTTTCGTCTTTTTAGCCGTCGTTGCCCGCTTTGATTCCCGCGTCCCTTTTCGTCTTTTTAACCGTTGTTGCCCGCTTTGATTCCTGCGCCCCTTTTCATCTTTTTAGCCGCCGGTAACGTAATCATACTTTTTTGTAATCATTACTTCACCATTTCCCAAGGCAAGGTATTTAAACTTCACAGACACTCCCATCGTCTTCTAACTTTCAAATTTTTATCTTCGAGTTTTCCGTCGTCTCTTTCTCTCCTGTGTATTCATCTCTTCCATAGTTCGTTGTCATCAAATCCACTCTTTTCTGTAAGATCTTCTTCCTTCTTCTTCAATTCCTTTATTCACCATGGTTTACCCTGTTGAATGTCTTGATAAATTTTGCTCTGATTTTTCCATTCCCTCCTGGGTTGTTTTGGAAGAGCTTTCTGAGCCTTCTGATTATTTCCATTTGGCTGAGGGACATTGGTTCCCCAACCTCTTTATTGCCGAGTGTGGATTTTCTTTTCCACCAAATCCCTTGTGTCTGGAATTCTGTCATTACTTTGACGTTGTTCCTGCAAGAATAGCCCCCAACACATGGAGAATAGTTAATGGGGTGCATAGATTAAATCAGATCCATGGAACTCGCATAGGAATTCCTGAGATTATATTTTGTTATAGATGGGCAGTTAATGATAACATTTTTTATTTAAAAACTAGAATTTTGAATAGAGCCTTAGTAGTCAATCTCCCTGATGCCAATAGGGATTGTTTTGAACACGGGGTTGTCATAAAAAATTGGCAACACCCTCCATTAACTGGAGATGAGGTTAACAGGGTCCCAGATGCCCTCCTTATGGCAATGGGATAGGTTATTTTTATTTCGTTTTATTTATTTTGAAATTATGGTTCCTTTATGTTTGATAAAATGTGTCACTGATGGCAATGTTTATTTATTTGCAGTTGATAACAAAAGAAAGTGTCCAAAGGAAGCAGATGTTAATATAAGACATCTGAAACTTATCTGGAGTCTGCATCAGAGTGTTGCTGAGGAGCACATTAGATCAGCCTCATATCTGCTGCAATACAAGAGCTACACCACTTCTTTTACTGCTCGTCCAGTAATAAGTGATTCAGAGCCAGTACCAGCTTCCACCAGCTCCTCGCCTGAATCTCACGTCCCTTTAAGTGAAAGGATGAAGAGAAGAAGACCTCCCACTCTCTTAGAGAAACCTTCCTCCGGCTCTGGTGAGGTAAAAAGAAGTAAGGTTGATGTTCCAGGGGAGGGGACAAAGAAGAATGATGCACCTTCCTCGGCTGCTGTCGTGAAGGTTGCCGAGAAGCCCGTAGTGGCTCTGAGCAGGTCTGCTGCTCCTGGAGTGGTGATTATAATATCACCGACCAAGGGTTCTTCCTTGGTTGAATCTGTTCCTGTTCCCCCGAGGAGGCTGAAGAAGAGCTCCCCGGCCAATTTGGCTGACACCATCACTCAGCCCACAACTGCTGGGACAGGGGTTCCCACTTTTGTTCCTCCGAGCTCTGCCATGAGCTCGGTAAAGTCCTGGATTATTCCCGAGGTCCAAGGTACTGAAGAAAACCTTACTCGGGACATGGTCACCTCGTTCGCTGCTCGTCACCTTGCTTCTGTAAGTCTTCTTACTTTGAACTTTTCATATTTCCTTTGTTATTTCTGTTTCTGACTTGCTTTCTTTTTACTTTCACAGTTGACGAGATGCTTTAATATAATCATGAAGAAGGATGAAGCGATTAAAGCTTCATGATCCTCGTCCAGTGTGGAGGGAGCTCTGGCAGAAGCTATCAAGTCTTTGGACGGTTCTCGCCAGACATACGCTACTCACAAGGCTGTCTGGGAGAAAAAGCTTGCCTCCACCGAGCAAGAGAAAGCTCGAGCTGTTGATGCCTCTAAGGAGTTGGAGAAGAGAATAAATTACCTGGAGAAGGCAAATAAGGAGCTCGAAGAGAAGCTCAAAACTGCTGGGGAGCTTGAAGATAAGCTCAAGGCTGCTGAGGAGGAGCTGGCTCAACTTAGGGAAGTAGGTCGGCAGAAGGAGGAGATTGAAAATAAACTGAAAGCTACTGATAACCTGTTGTCCGAGAAGCTCTCCTCAGAGAAATTGAAGAGGAAGATGGCTGTGAAAAAGTCCTTCAACGCTGGCTGGGACAAGGGGTGGAACAAAGGGTTGGCTGCTATGGTGTCGTAAGTGGACTATAGCAGTCTCAAGTACTTTAGGGATGGATGGGTTGCTGCTCTCCAGGAAATGAAAGTTGATGAATCTTCTGAGCTTTTCCAATAACACATTCTTGGCCCTCCTACAACCCCAGAAGATCTTGAAGAGGACGAAGCTGCCTCAGAAGAGTCTTCTATGGTGATGGGAGATAATCCCCCAGCCATTCAGCCTGCTACCGAGGAACTTCAGCAGATTTTTACTTCCTCCGAGCAACTGTCCGTGCTCCCCGAGCAACTATCCATTCCCTTCGAGCAACCTACTTCCTCGTCCCAGCCTCCCGAGAAGGTTTTGGGAGATAAGGAAAAGGTGTAGAGTTGTTCGGGTTTCTCTTTATCTTTTTCTTTTTCAAATGTAACCCACATATGTAACTCTAAACTTTATAATCTAATAAAACTTGGACTTTTTTGCATACTGTTGTTTATCTTCTATTCATACTCTGCTTATATTTCTTATTGATGATTGCTCTTTCTTTCTCTGCTAGTTTCTGGCCAGGATGGAATTACTATTTGCCCATGATACTAAGTTGCTGCGACAATGTAATAAATATTTTAAAGTTGGTCACACAGACCTGAGTGCAGCACAAGTTGTAGACATCCTCGGCCAAGATGCTTCAGAACAGGCAGTGGAAGCATATCAATATCTGAAGTGTCTACTTGATCGAGCGGTGGCCAATAATGTGGCCTATTATGATATGATCGAGGATCTCCAAGGAAACCTCGAAGACCTTCAGCTTCAATACAAAGAATCCACTGCCTTGTTGCATGAGGGGTATGAGAAAAAGTACAAGCTGATCATTGCCGACAAGGGCTACGAGAAGCTTTTTGCTGGGTACGATGTGAGGGAGAGAACCCTGAAAGGTGAGGTCGAGGAATGCATACAGATTGCCGAGTTTCTGGAGCAAGAGAACAACAACTTGCATAAAGAGCTATCACAGTTGAAGTCTGCAGCCTCTTCTTCAAAAGCCTTAATCCCGGTGACCGGTGAGGGATTCTCATTCTTAGAGGTCGAGAACGCCAACTTGAGGGACGAGTTGGAAACCTTGAAGAGGTCTGGTCCTTCCACATCTTCTCGGGGACGAGCAAGAGCGCCTCAGATTCCTGTCGAGGAATAAAGGACTCAGTCTGCCCTAGAGAACCAGGCCTTTCAATTAATGGCGAAGAACCAGGCGTTGGCTGAAATGTCAAAGAAGATCAGGGACTTGCAAGAGCAGCTCTCTGAGCAGAAATCTACCTTAGAGAACAAAGAGCTCTTCATTAAAAATCTCCATGAGCAGCTGGACAGATTAACATATCAATTCCACAAACAACCCAGGGAGTTCTGGATGGCTGGATACAACGAAGCTCTCTTTCACTTGGACGATCGTATCCAGAATGTCAATAATGAGGGCTACAAGCAAGGCTGGTTGAATGCCTTAGGTGTGCTGCAGCTCGAACAGGGTCATTACCTGTGGGACTACCATGATCCCGGGCTTCTCGACTTACCCGTGCCACCATTCAAACTGGATATGAGTTGGATCCCAGCTCGGGCCATTCCTCGGAGCTTGATTTCTAAGTATCCTGGCGACTACAATCTCTATTCAATTGTTGAAGTATCTCATCCCGAGAATCTTCTAGATCGACCATCCGTAATGAATGTCAGGATGTTAAAGGATCTCAACTTCATAAATTCTCCTCTGGCTTTAAATGATCCGCCTGCTGGCGAGGAACCTGTGTCAAAAGCAGAGGGGAAAAGACCAGTAGAATAGGAATTTTGATGTAATTGTTAGTATACATATCAATGTAACTTTCATTTTATTATCAATGTAATTTATTTTGAATTCAATGAAATACTTTCATTTTTATTAGCTATTGTCTTATAACACTTTATATTTGTGCATGCATATCTGATAAAAAGATAACAATATTGTGTAGTTTGAACTTGTGATAGTCATTTGGCAAAAACAACATTTTGTTTTTCGACCAACTTAGTAATAATTACGAGTATCAAAAATGTTACTCGATCATTTAATAATAAAGTTTTGTTTCTCGATCAACTTAGCAATAAAGTAATAAGTATAAAAATGTTTAAAATGTTTCCAACCAACCAAGGTTGTTAAATTCTTCATGTCGACCAACTACAGTTAGTGGGTTTTTATCCCCGACCAGCTATAGTTAGTCTTTTTGAAATAATTTTGCCCATAAAATGTTTTCGACCAACCAAGGTCGGTAAAATTTCCTTGTCGACCAACTACAGTTGGTGGGTTTTTATCCCCAACCAGCCATAGTTAGCAGACTTTGGCGCTTTCTGGAATAATTTTACCTCCTGACCAACATAAGTTGGCATTTTCGAGAACATATGTACTTCCTAACCAACATAAGTTGGCATTTTTAGGAATATTTTGTTTCCTAGCCAAACAGAAACAGGTTGGCATTTTTAGGAATATTTTGTTTCCTAGCCAAACAGGTTGGCATTTTTAGGAATATTTTGTTTCCTAACCAACCGAGGTTGGCATTTTTAGGAATATTTTGTTTCCTAACCAACCGAGGTTGGCATTTTTAGGAATATTTTTGCTGAGTAGTCTGAGCTTTGCCGAGTTTTGCCGAGTAGTGTGTAGCACTAGTATTCCCCAAAAAATTCTCAATAAAAGGAAAAACTTTGGCAGAATATCTTCATTTTATTCATATTGCCGGAACTGTATTACATGGGAATATACATTACTGATAATACTTGCGCAGGTGCTCTGCGTTCCATGCATTCTTAAACTCCTCCCCCTCTGGAGTTGCTATTCGGTAAGTTCCTGGTCGAACAACTTCTGTAACTCGGTATGGTCCATGCCAATTTGCCTCCAGTTTATTATGCTTTTGAATTACTTTCTTAAGCACGTAGTCTCCTTCTTTCAGGTCGCATTTCTTCACCCTCTTGTTGTAAAATAAAGTTGTTCACTGCTGGTAAGCAGCATTTCTAATGGCTGCTTCTTCTTTAACTTCCTCGAGCATGTCTAAATCCAGTCTTCTCATTAAGTCGTTGACAGGGGAATTGAAATTCAGTACCCTGTGTGTTGGGAGGCACAACTCGGTAGGTATAACAGCTTCACTTCCAAACGCCAGCATATATGGTGATTCTCCAGTTTCTACTCGGGGAGTAGTTCGGTAAGCCCAGAGTACTGATTGTAGCTCGTTGATCCAATTCGATTTCGCATCATCCAGTCTTTTCTTCAAGCCATTTAGCAGCGTTCTGTTTGTCACTTCAGTTTGTCCATTGCTTTGAGGATGGCCTGGGGCTGAGTGGACCTTCAAAATGTTTGACTAATGGCAATAGGCAGCGAACTCTTCGTTATCAAATTGTGTTCCATGGTCTGTGATGAAAGCATGAGGAAGACAATATCGACAAATGATGTTCTTCCAAATAAATTGGTACACCTTATCGTACGTCATATCAATGAGTGGATCAGCTTCTACCCACTTAGTAAAATAATCCACTGCGACGACGAGGTATTTGAACCTTCCTCGGGTTGTTGGCAGTGGCCCAACCAAATCAATTCCCCACATGGAAAATGGCCAAGGGGAAGTTATGGGTGTCAAAAATACTTGTGGAGTTCTTCGGAAGGAGGAAAATCGCTGGCATTTGTCACATTTCTTGGCATAGGCTACACAGTCGGCTCTCATCATCGGCCAGTAGTATCCTTGCGTCATCATCCTTTACAAAAGCGTCCGACCTGCTACATGTGCTCCACAGGACCCTTCATGGATCTCTTCAATCAAATCTTTCACCTCGGAGGGATGTACACATCTCTGCAAACCTGCCATAATTCCTCGTCTATACAGAATACCGTTAGTTAATACATACCGAGCAGCTTTAAACTTCAACTTCTTGGCTGCGAGCTTGTCAATTGGTAATTCTCCCTCTTCAATATATGCCCTGATGGGATCCATCCAAGATGGTCCTAAATCAAGGGTAATAAAGTTCATCGTCAGATCTTCACCTATACTCCGACCAGTCAACACTTTAATTGGGATTGTTCGTCGTAGCTCGGTGCGAGTGGCTGATGCTAGTCGAGCTAGGGCGTCTGCTCTCGTATTCTCCATTCTTGGTATTCTGACTAGCTGAACAGCGATAAATTCTGACACCAGCTCCTTTGCCTTTGCATGATATCTGATCATTAATTCTCCTCTAACTGCATATACTCCCAACATTTGATTTACGATCAATTGAGAATCACTGAAGACAATAATCTGTTGCGCCTCCATAATTTTTGCCAAACTAAGTCATGCAATCATTGCCTCATACTCAGCTTCATTATTGGAGGCTGTGAATTGGAAACGTAGGGCGTATTCCATGTCGACCTCGTCTGGAGTGCTCAAAACTATCCCCGCGCCACATCCTGTAGTGCAAGATGAGCCATCTACATATAGCCTCCATATAGGTAACTCGTCTTCAAATTTCTGATCAGTTAGAGTTCCTCAGTGAAATATTTGTTGCTTCCTTTCATCCTCCCCTGATATTTCTCGTTCTTCGTCGATCATTTTTTCTTGCCCTTTTACCAACCGCAGTTGGTATGAGCTCGAATTTAATGATCCTGTAACATCCATTTGCCCTTTTACCAATCGAAGTTGGTCTGAGCTAGTGTTTGTTGATCCTGTAACATCCACAGGTTGATCAGCGAGCAACTTTTGCTCTTCGGGGGTATCAGGATAAGTGAACTCTGCTATAAAATTTGCAACAGCCTGCCCTTTTAGCGATGATCTGGGATCATAGACTATATCGTATTCACCGAGTTCTATTGCCCAGTACATCAATCTCCCTAATTTTTTTGGCTTATTAAGTGCTTGCCTCAATGGCATATCAGTATATACGACTATAGTATGAGCCTGGAAGTATGACCTCATTCTTCTACTTGCCTCAATAAGCGCCGGTGCAAACTTTTCCAGCCTTGGATATCTGATCTCTGCTCCTCGAAAGGCCTTACTTGTGTAGTAAATTGGTTTTTGCACTCCATTCTCCACTCTGATCAACGCCGAGCTAACTGCATTCTCGGACACTGCAAGGTACAAATACAATTTTTCTCCCATCACTGGCCTGGATAACAGTGGTGCTCCCAAGTATTTCTTCAAGTCTTAAAAAGCCTTCTCACATTCATCATTCCACTCAAAAGTCTTTCTGAGTGTCTTGAAGAATGGGAGACATCTATCAGTTGCTCGTGACACAAATCTGTTGAGTGCTGCTACTCGTCCTGTGAGACTTTGCACTTCCTTCTTCATCGTTGGAGATCGTAGCCCTAATAGTTTGATCTTTCCATGATTTGCCTCAATTCCTCGTTGATTGACAATGTACCCGAGGAACATGCCTTCTCGTACTCCAAATATGCACTTCGTCGGGTTCAGCTTCATTTGATATTTATCCAGTTGATCAAAAGCCTGGCTTAAGTCAACTAGATGATCGGCAGCTTTTATGCCCTTTGTCAGCATGTCGTCAACATAGACTTCCATATTGCAACTGATTTGTTCAGCAAAAACCTTGTTCATCAGCCGCTGATATGTCGCACCTGCATTTTTCAAACCAAAAGGCATAACATTATAACAATAAGTTCCCCTTGGGGTAATGAAAGAAGTGCTTTCCCTGTCTTCAGGTTTCATTTTGATCTGATTGTAGCTAGAATAAGCATCCATGAAGCTCAGTAACTCGTGTCCCGAGGTAGCATCCACCAGTTGATCAATTCGAGGCAGTGGAAAGTGATCCTTTGGGCATGCTTTGTTGAGGTCGGTGAAGTCTACACACATCCTCCACTTGTTGTTTTTCTTCTTTACCATCACCACATTGACTAACCAGTCTGGATATTTAACATCTTCAATGAAACAAGCCTTCTGGAGCTTCTCGACTTCCTCCTGTATATCTTGATTCTTCTCGGGACTAAATACTCTTCTTCTCTGCTTCACAGGCTTGATCTCTTTATTCACATTAAGTTCGTGACATAAGAAGTTTGGGTCTATCCCAGGCATATCTTCATAACTCCATGCAAAAATTTGTCTTCTGCTTCTAAGGAAAGTTATCAATTCCTATTTTAATGAGGCTTCCAATGACGAACCTACTTGAGTAGTTCGCTCAGGGTGTTCGTCGTCCAGAATGATGTTTTCAGTAGCTTCCACCACTTGACCCTTTACGAGTTGCGACTCATCTCGAGGATCCAATGTTTCAATCTCTGCACCTTCATTGACTTGATAGGTAGTAGTCTTTTTCTTTGATTCCTCCAATTCTTCTTGCTCGATGGATGAATAATAGCATTCCCGAGCTACTTTCTGATCACCTTTCACAACTCCTACTCCAAAGTTTGTTGGAAATTTTAGGCACTGATGCACTATAGATGGTACAGCCTCGAACTTCTTCAATCCTACTCTTCCCATGATGATATTGTACGATGATTGGACATTCTTATCCATCATGAAGAAACGTATTCTTTCTGTCCGACAAGCAGGCCACGTACCAATGAATATATCCAACTTGATCGTCCCAAGTGGAAATAATTTCTCGCCAGCAAAGCCGATGAGGGGTTTGTGGTAAGGCTCCAGTTGAGATAGCTTTAGATTTAAACTATCGAAGCACGAGTAAAATATGATGTCTGCCGAGCTACCATTATCGACCAGTACTCTTGAAATCATAACCTCCTTCATCCTCATTTTGATCACCAGTGGATCATCGTGAGGATATAAAACACCTGCGAGGTCATTTTTTGAGAACCCAATGACCAACTTCTCTTTGTTCACCTTTCTCGGGAGATCCTCCTCAGCTAGATTTATTCGCTGAATGTACGAGCAAGCTTGAGCCTCACCGAGGTAAGCTTTTCTCTCTGCAGTAAGGTCTCCTCCTCCTGCATCTCCTCCTGTAATAACATTACAATCAAATGACCCAAAGCGTATTGAAAATACCTCTCGTTCTGGCTGCCTTGGTCTCTTGGGAAGATCGGGGTCATCCTCGGGATCAACTTCATGATTTCTTTTCTTGTTCTCCTCTCCTCGACGAGGAGATCTAGACCTTTCTCCTGCTCGGTCATTGTTTTTTCTTTCGTTTCCCCGATCAACATACTTTGACAGCTTTCCTCGTCTGATGAGTGTTTTAATCTCATTTTGAAGAGCTATGCAATTTTTGGTCATATGGCCCTGATCTTTGTGAAACTCGCAATATTTTTCCCTATTCCTCGTGTCAGGGTCTACCTTCATTTTCTTTGGCCAGTTTAACTCCTCGTTGTTCTTAATTTCTTCCACGACGTGGTTGATATCTACCTTCAAAGGAGTGTAATTATCAAATTTCTTCAACACCTCCCATGACGACCTATTTTTGGATTGTTTGTCACCACCATTGTTCTTATGTTCTTTTTTCTTGGTTTTGTCAACTTCCACCTTGGTTTCTTTATCCATATTCTTCTTCGCAGCCATAGCCTCCTCGGCATTCATAATTTTGGCCACTTTTGCCATCAATTCTGACATAGTTGTGGGTGGATCTTTGGCCAAAGTGTAATACAACTTGTTAGGCAATAACCCACTCATCAAGACAGTGATCGCTGTCTTCTCCTCATAATCAATGACTTCAAGTTTCTCGTTATTAAAACGAGTTATATAATCTCTGGTACTTTCACCAGCTTTTTGTCTAACACTTAACAGATGTGCTACTCGTTTAACTAGCTTTGCCTCAAAGCATAAATTTCCAATGAATAACTCGGCCAGTTGAAAGAAAGTTGAGATCTTACCCCGAGGAAGATTATTATACCATATTTGAGCAGATCCGATAAGAGTTCCCGAGAATGCCCTGCAGCTCATCTCGTCTAGGACAGCATAGATGTCGGCAGCAGCTTGATATTGTTCTATATGAAGAACATGATCAATCTTTCCATCATATTTGGGAGTCACAACACGTGCTTTGAACTTTGATGGTGTTGGAAAATCTACAATGGCTTGGATAAAAGGAGTTCCTCGAACAAAGGTTCGTTGTAGAGGGTTCTTGGTTTTAACCATTTCCCTTAATCTATCCTCCAGCCTTTGAATAGAGCCTTTCCATGCATCATTTCCTTCTTTGGGCCTGTTGGTTCGAGCAGCTGATCACGTTGAAGTGGCTTCCTGGGATCTATCCTGACGAGCAGCTGGTCGCGACTGGGCAGATCCTTCCCTTAATGTTGTTGATCGTCGAAAGCTCCTCGATGCTTCCTTAAGAGGACTTTTGTTCCTCCTAGGGCCTAGTCGATCGAAAGGAGAAACCCTACTTAATCTTTCCAATGCGCTGGTACTTTCTGGGGAGAGAGTGACACGTTGTTCAGTATCTGTGGCTCGCACTGACGAAGTTCGTCTAGGTTGATAAGAAAAGTCTTCAGATTCTTCATTGCGATGTGAATCGGTACGCCTAGTACGTGAGGATGGTGCGCGAGTGTTTCTTTGAATACTCTGTGGTCCTGAATGGTCTGACGCACTGCCATGGAGAGTTTGGATGAGTTGTCGCATTGTTTCTTGCATGACGGTCTGGCCCTGAGCCAGATCTGTCATTATTCCTGCCAGATCTGGAATATTTGGCGGAGCAGATGGGTTTGGAGGGGTTCCAACGTTGCGATTGCTGGATTCAGGAATATCAGCCATTTGTGATGGTTTGTTTTTGGTGAGATAACGATATTACCAATCGTTTCCCACAGACGGCGCCAATTTGTTGATGTAAAAAATTAGATCACTCTAATTATTCAATCACAGATAAATAAATGAGACAGAATTTTAAAGTGGTTCAGCCTTATAAGAATGGCCTACGTCCACTGTTATTTTATTGCTGAGTGTTTAGGAATTCTCGATTACAAGTTATATCAAGAAATTTCGGTATCGATTCTTCGGTCCCTCTACAATGAGGATTGTACAATGTATTTATAGCCCTAAGGTTGTAATGTGAAAGGGTAATACATTAAATGGGATACATATGAAAGGGTAATACATTTAATGCCCCTTAAGCGTGTGCGTTTGAATGATAAGCATTTAATGAATCAGTTGAACTGTTGGTTATCCCGTTATTAATGTTTTGTTCGAGGTGCAGCTCGGACCGCCTGAGTTGCTCGGACCGCCTAAGCTTCTTGGTACTTACGTGTTCCTCGGTGAGGTCTTCTTCCTCGGAGCGTATGAGTTCCTCGAGGAAGCAGTGTTCCTCGTTGTAATCTTGTACCTCGGAGCTTGTGGGTTCCTCGGAAATGTTGTTGTTTCCATGTAGATCACCACATGTCTTCATTTAATTAGGCAATGTCAGCAGACTAAATTTTGTATCAACACCTGCTTTACACGTCTACTACATATATATATATATATATATATATATATATATATATATACTAGGGTATGCCCGTGCCTGAAGGCACGCTGATAATTTTCAAAGTACATAATCGCAAAACGGAAAAAAATTCCAAAGAATGTAATTGCAAAACGGAAATTTTTTTGTTCCCTCACAAAACAAAGTATAATTTTTAAAAACAATGGTCATAATTTCAAAAGTTGTATGCAACACGACGATAATTTTTGAAAGTGTACACCGTTTGTAGGACCATACGTCATATTTAGCTCACAATAGGTGAATAATTTTTTAATTAACCTATGGTACGAACCTATTTTTTTTTAAAAGTTGGGCAAAATTTCCATTGTTTATGAGACAATCCATCCTGTTTAAGAACTAAAATTTCAACTATACTATTATTAAGTCATGTATAATTTAAGTCAAAAAAAATTATCGCATGTTCATTTTTATTCCACATATCATGTTCTTTTTTATACCACTCGAGACAATACTACCAAATCATCAATATGGACTCAACAATTTGAAATAAAGTCGAGGAGAAAAGATCATGAGAATGAAAGCACCAAGTATAAACAAAAATAAAACAACTCATATCAACATTAAATAAATTTTTTTCTTTTTTTATAAAACACATTAGTTTCTTAATAGAATTATCAAAATACACAGCATTTTTCTATGAACAAAGATGCATACATAGTTTAGCTTTTCTCCTATATATAATATGAATGTTCTCTCTTGGGACAAAAAAAAACTATGTATATAATTTGCATACATAGAAAGCAAATGATTGTGTCATACTCTCATCGTTTATTCCCTTAAAAAACTGCCCATAAAATAATATGAATATACAACTTCCCCTTTATGAATGGCTTTTGGTATACGGGCATTCTCGTTGCTTGATCGTTTTCATAACAACACCTTAGTTACAGCTCTTGATTCCTCGTGGGCATCCTGTAACGTTTTGAGTAGCTTGTCCACTTGTTTAAGTCAAATTGTAGACATTTTCAATCTCCTTCCGGTCAAAATGTTATGCGAGTACGATGTAGTAAATCATTAAGGTAAACAATTTAGTCAATGGTGGATCCGGAGGTATAAAACCTCTAGAGACATTCCTTGACCTATCAAACTTGATATTACTAAAAGAACTACACCTACGTGACAGGTTACATATAACTTGTTGCTTTCGAACTACAGCAATCAAACTTGTTGATTTTGGAATCCTTGGAGCTTCTGGACGTGACAGGGTACATATAACTGACACCAGACATGTCAAACATAAAAAAAAAATTAAAGAAACTAAATATAATATAAAAAAATAGACTATAATAAATAATAAAGGCAGTAATTAATACATTGTGCAGTCATATAATCCAAAATAATACAAAAATAGGAATACTCCGTTTGGTAACTGAGAAAGTGTAGAAAAAACTATTTTCTTTCCAACATATTACAATTAAGTGTGTATGACAGTTTAAATCAGTAGCATACGACATAAAGTGTGTATGATAGTTTAAATAAGCAGCAAGCTCTGAATAAGTATTCATATCAACTTCCTTCTTAGGTGACAGATAAGGCTCTGTTCAAGGAGTTAATGGATGGTTCCACGAGTAATATGGATGGAAGATTCAAGGAAGATGGATATATATGCTGAAAAGCATTGGAAGATTACCTGATCGGAGGAAAAAATGATCCGAAAAATATCAAAAGAAATGTTACTTAAGAAGAGTTGTGTGATGAAACTCATGTGTATCATGGTTTGGAGGGTCCAATACCCAAAATGAGTTTTTTAGTATGTAGAAATGCTAATTAGACATATAATCAAACACATGTTGTGCAAGTTGATCAGGGGTGGCAGACCACCATTTGAGGCTTGGGAAAGCAATTCCTCATAGATACCTAAATTTAAACAATTGATGATAAAGATTAATTATATATTTGTTAGTTAAGTATATACAACAACATATAATAACAAAATATTGAAAAGAAGAGAGAAATGGATGGTATGTCAAGAAGAGGGAAAC
Organism: Sambucus nigra; assembly: GCA_949130495.1. NCBI lineage: Eukaryota > Viridiplantae > Streptophyta > Magnoliopsida > Dipsacales > Adoxaceae > Sambucus > Sambucus nigra. Next base: position 173,180,810 of record OX422218.1, on the reverse strand, counting down.
TAAGGATGAAAAAAACTTTTGAACATTCTCACAGAACATCAACCTCATATAGAACTCATACCTTAGCTTTCTCTCTCTTAGATTTTCTTCACCCTTGTTTCTTCCTTATCATCAACATCCGAAAAGATTCAGAAAATAATGCCACCCCTGTTAATCTGCAACACATAACCACAACATTGCGATCATATTGACCACTCAAGTGATCAAAGATTCATAAGTGAATATTAGAGAATATCAATTGCATACTTGCATAAGAGTTGTCGAGAAAAATATCAATAGAGTCAGCTATATAAGAAGGGTTTCATTTGTGTTTTCCAGTGTAGGTAGTTTGTGTTGGTAAGTTTTAGAGAAACAAAGTGATTAGAGTTGGTGAGATTAATTGGTGATGGAGTAGAAGATATTTCAGTTGTGGAATTTAAAGAAAGATCGGATTCGGTGTTGGCCATTTGATGCTCTGATACCATATCAGTCCTACGATTATTACTACAGCAACACTTGAAGGAGTTATGAAGGAAGAATTAAATTCTTGTATATATTGTTAACTGCGTAAATGCCAAGCTACAGGAATAGTTTTATGCCAATCTACAGATAATGAAACAGATATTTAAATTTTAAAACTACAGCGTTGCTCTGAATACAGATGTGAACTAAAACTATATCGAAAGAACTGTTGTTGCCTTTTAAGGAACAACTCTGAATAGTTATGCAGCCTTTTGAGGAACTACACTACAGCTACAGCTCTGAATAGTTAAGGATAAATAGTTAAGGCTTAACTAAAGGCTATAAATACAGCTCTGAACTAAACGTTCTGAATACAGCTTTGAATACAGATATTTGAAACGTTCCTTAAAAGGTTGCATATATGTATTCAGAGTTGTTCACAGATATTTGAATACAACTCTTAACTAAACATTGTTATGCAATCTTTTAAGGAATTGTTGTTAACTTGGTTAACAATAACTATTGAATACTTGAAGCTCAACGATACAAAGTTTATGAAAAGTTCATATTGTTGCCAGAAGTTTCACGGAAGAAACATTTAACCCCAATGAAATATATTTGGATGGTACACCTTATTTATAACAATATCAATATTCATCTCGAGACATTGTGTATAATATACACACACGATAAGTATATTTATCTCCACACATTGTTTTAACAATCAACTACAACTTAGATGATGTCATCTATAGACGATATATCACCCAAAAACATGCATTTACAATAAAAAGCAGCTATAGTATGATAATACAACCTAAACAGTTGGAATACAAATCAAAACAGATCTAAAATAACTCATCACAACTCAAGGGCTTTTTATGAATTCAGCATTACCTTACCAAGTACTACAATTCAAAATAGGTATAAATTATTTCAAATGTGTCACGGTAGTACTATCATGTCTTTTATTTTTGGGTAAATTGACTGCAATCAAGTATCTAAAGCAGAAAAAAAAAATTACTCACCACTTATTACCTTTTTTGTATAAAGTTCGTTCCCTGACACACATGCTTCCGCCTCCTTCCCTCACTAAAAACATGAACACGAATAATGTGTTACATCTAATGGTACAAGAAATATGATTCACTCACCTGTAACATGTAAAGAGTAACCACAAATAATTCCATGTTAAGATTACATAGTCAAGTCAAGTTCAGTCAAGATAATATTCAATGTTAAGTTTGTAATAATAGTCAATTTCATGTAGTATGTAAAGAGTAACCACCTGTAGCAGGAACTTTTGAATGGGCTATAAAATAAAATGAAAACACCCCTTATCACATCCCCCTCCATTGATATTGAGCAATAAAATTATTACAAAATTCATTTTACATGTTTGTTAACCAAAAAAGTTAATACTATAAAAACTGCAAACTTCACTCAAGATAATACCACACTTGCATAAAAACTGCAAACTTCACTCAAAATAATACCACACCTGCCTTTTAAGAGATTTGTTCTGTTGAAAAATCCATAATTCAAAAATACCTAAAAGTGCAAAAATACCCAAAATTACAAATATGAGTAAAAATACTTAATATTGGAAAAATACTAAAAATTACAAATATGATTAAAAATACCTAAAAATGTAAAAATACCCAAAATTAAAAATATGATTAGAAATAAAAGAAATCGAGAAACTTGCAAAAATAAAAAAGGATAATCAACGTTCACCCCAGAAAGTAGATAAACACTGTGCATAAACCAACAATAAACTCGTAAAAATAATAATGAAAATGGATAATCACTTTCAACAAAAATCTAAGCAATATATATATATATATATATATATATATATATATATATATATATATATATATATATATATATATATATATATAGTGGGGGAGGAATACCTGATCGGAGCCAAATAAACACAAATTATAGGCAAATCGGTACCTATAAAACCAAAATAAACATCAGAATCAAAACCCACGAAAGCATAGAAATGAACTGAAATGTGTGTGTGAGAGAGAATAGAGTACCATCCCATGAGAGAGACAGAACACACAACAAAACCACAGGTAAATCCATTAATATAAACAAATTAGAGGAATGAAGATGTGGTCCATCGAAATATAGTATTAGGGTTGAGAAAAAAAGCAGAGAATGAGAAATGAGGGGGAGTGAGAGAGAGAGGCGGATGAGTGTGAGGGAGAGGGAGAGAATAAAGGTAGGGTTTGGTTGAATCGAGAGAGAGGATATGGGATGGAGGGGCGTGGATGTGTTTTGTGTGGTTGAAGAGTGAGAGAGAGAGTTTGAGTTACGCAAGTTTACTACTTTACCCTCTATTTTGAATTTTGAAGGAAAGGGGGAAACAAAGTAGAGTGTAACAAAAGAGGGGGAATTTAAATTTGTAAGGGGCAAAATAAGTAGTGCAGAAAAACTTATAAAGATGACATCACAGTTTCATCTTATGACATACATAAGTTTTATACTTTATTATATATATATATATATATATATATATATATATATATATATAAGTGGGGGAGGAATACCTGATCAGAGCCAAATAAACACAAATTATAGGCAAATCGGTACCTACAAAACCAAAATAAACATCAGAATCAAAACCCACGAAAGCAGAGAAATGAACTGAAATGTGTGTGTGAGAGAGAATAGAGTACCATCCCATGAGAGAGACAGAATACACAACAAAACCACAGGTAAATCCATTAATATTGACAAATTAGAGGAATGAAGATGTGGTCCATCGGAATATAGTATTAGGGTTGAGAAAAAAAAGCAGAGAATGAGAATGAGGGGGGGTGAGAGAGAGAGGCGGATGAGTGTGAGGGAGAGGGAGAGAATAAAGGTAGGGTTTGGTTGAATCGAGAGAGAGGATATGGGATGGAGGGTCGTGGATGTGTTTTGTGTGGTTGAAGAGTGAGAGAGAGAGTTTGAGTTACGCAAGTTTACTACTTTACCCTCTATTTTGAATTTTGAAGGAAATAAGGAAACAAATTGGAGTGTAACAAAAGAGGGGGAATTTAAATTTGTAAGGGGCAAAATAAGTAGTGCAGAAAAACTTATAAAGATGACATCACAGTTTCATCTTATGACATACATAAGTTTAATACTTTATTATATATATATATATATTGTACCCCTCTGATAAGATCTTTTGTGCAGTCATTTGTATTGGACAGTAAAATTATGTTAAAGGCAAATTTAATAAATAAGTTGGATGCAAGTTTTATAATACAAGTTATTGATCTTACATGTTATATGCAGTTAATATTATTTTATATATTATACATTTTTACATATTTTTTTTGTCACACATGAACACCTCGGGTGTAATACGGTTCAGTTTTTTTTATGGAGTTTAGTTTGAAAACTTAAGGTTTCTCTTTTGAAAGGATCTTGCACATCTTTAAGCCAGGGATAGAAATTTGATGTCTTTGAGACATCAAACTATTTGATGTCTTGGATTCTGATTGGTCAATGTCGCTGGAGCAGACCCATTTTCATAAAAGATGTGAGTCCCCACCAATACTATTGACCAATCAGAATCCAAGACTTCAAATTATTTGATGTCTCAAAGACATCAAACTTTTTTCCTTAAGTCAGTCATGCTTTTATATAAAAGTTGTCCTTGGGTAATATCATAAGCAGTTATTAGAGTCCTGTCAACATTTTTTTTGGAACAAAAGATTTGATTTTCTTGAGCCACGAGATATTATCCCTGTCTTGGACAATCCCCCGTGTCTCTTACAATTTGGGTATTAATGAGTGTATCCATGTATAAATTCGTACTTTTTTTTATATATTGGTCAAATAAATATTTTGGGGCATACGTTCGGATTATTTCCAGTTCTTTTTTATGTTAAATTGTTTTAACTATATATCAATCCAACTTTTTGTTCATTAAGCCTCACGCTTGATTAGACAAGGTTTATAATTTGTTTTCTTCATTTAAGAAGATAATTGTTGCCTCACTTTGTTCGGTCAGTTATAATTTTTATGAGACTGTTTTGTTTATGTAACTTTGACCGAACACTCGTTCTAGAAAAATAAATTTTAACACAACAAATGACTAATTTCTCTTGTTTCACATTGTTTTGCTTTTATCTATCTCTCTATTCTTTTGAAGTAACATCTTGTAGAAGATACTTTGAGATTTCTGCAACAACTCCTTTACACCTATATTTTGAGGAACGCTATTCTCATACTACAACGACCATATTTTTATTGAGAAGCCAAATGGAAAATCAAAAGATCAATTTCAGTCCAATCTTCATTCCAGAAAATCAAGAGCATTTAATGCCCACAAGAATGTCTCTAATAGCTAGTTTTTGAAGACCTTATTTAAAGCATTCAGGAGCTGCATTGAAGACATGAATGAGACTATGAGAAAAATCTAGAGAATTTATTGAGAGCATTTATATTTACTACTCCGCTACTACACTCAAAGGGGAGCAATTAATTTTTATTCTGCTCATTCATTGAAGAAGAAGACTTGAGCCTACAAAAACATCATTTATTAAATTCAGATTAAAGAAGAAGAAACTCAGATTGCAAATTGTATTTTAAGAAATTTCATTATTCAACACTGTACCAAAAATTCAGATTTGTTTTTAAGCTTTGTTGAAGTTTCGAATTATCGTACCGGTGATTGGTTCCTACCCGTAAGTGGGCCACGGGGTTTGAAGCTCGGAGTTAGCTTGCAAACAATTGTACGCGGCGGTTTGATCATACCTTTCAAGTGGATCACGGCAGTGAAGCGCAAGGGAGTCGGAAGCTCTAGGCGCGTGGACGTAGGCCGAACTACGTTAAATATCAACATTTGAACAAAAATATTCCAACCAAAATTTATAGAATTAAATATTTTCAGAAAGCATAAAAATGCAACAAAAGTAAAAAAAAAAAAAAATCTGAACAAATAATCCCAACAAATAAAAAAAAAGCAAAAGAAAAATAAATCTCAAAAAATAAAAAATAAAATGAAACAAAATTTTAAAAAAAAATCTCAACAAATAATCCCATTTATCAAATTGCAACAAAAAATCTCAAACGTACGAGTTTACAAGTAAATTGAAAAGAAAAAACTTATAAAATCTACGGAAAAAATTTGGTAAAAATATTCGTAACAGAAAGAGAGATTTGAATCAATCTTCGAGTCGAACCAATTTTTTTTGTGGGACTTCTTTGTCTTGGTTATTTAAAAAAATCTTTAAAAACATTCGATTTACAAGGGGAAAAAAACTATTTTTCCAAAATAAAATGGGCAGAAAATAATTTTCTGTTGAAAGGACATGATTTTTTTTACTTGACATGAAAACGATCCAAGTAAAAGGGACCCGACATAATTTTCTTTATCAAATGAAAACATGTCCCGGAGAAAATTGGATACGACACGAATATTTTTTTAACCTAACACGAACACAATCCGAATAAAAAACAAATTTCGTATTGTGTGGTATTTTAATTTGGTCGTATTTTTGTTTTGTTTTTTTAAGATTTCACAACATGACCAAATTAAAATCATATTTTACTTCGATCGTGTTTGGTAAAAAAAACGTGTTTGGATTTGGTAAAGAAAATTATTATTTGTACTTGGAAAAAAAAATCTTGTAATGGCGGTTTGTGATGAATTTGTATAAAAAAATACTTTTCATAGCTGTCTGATATACTTTTATTGTCCAGTATAATATTGACGGTTTGTGGTGAATTTCTTGGAAAAAAAGAAAAACAAAATCGTTAAAAAAATTTAATCTGCAGGAAAAAAATAAATAATAAATAAATAAATAATAAAAAAATCTTTTCCTACACTAAAATGGGCGAAAAACAATATTTTGTTGAAAATCATTTTATTTATTGGAAAATAAAATTTGTTTGGAAATTAATTTTTTTTTAATAAATTACCTAAAATAAAATGATTTTCAACAAAAAAATTCATGTTGTGTCGTGTCAAGTAAAAAAAATCGCTTTTGCTTGGATCGTATTCGTGTCAAGTAAAAAAAATCATGTTGTTTCAATAAAAAAAATTGTTTTTCGCCCATTCTATTTTGGGAAAATAGTTTTTTTTTCTTGTAAACCAAATTTTTTTAACGATTTTATTAAATAACCAAGGCAAAGAAGTCCCACAAAAAAAAGTTTGTTCGACTCGAATATAGATTCAAATCTCTCTTTCTTTTACGAATATTTTTATCAAAAAAATTTCCATGGATTTTATAAGTTTTTTTTTCATTTTACTTGGAAACTCATACGCATTAGATTTTTTGTTGAGATTAATAAATAAGATTTGATAAATGGGATTATTATTTGAGATTTTTTTTTTACTTTTGCTGCTTTTTGAGGCTTTCTGAAAATATTTAATTTCATAAATTTTTATATGTTTTTGTTCAAATGTTAATATTTATGCATATTTTTAGTAATGTTTGTAGATAAAAAAACAATGATCGAATTGTGAAGGAGATTGAGGTTTGTATTTTATTTCGGGAGTCATGAGAGAGATGAGGGTAAGTTTGTAATTAGAAAAAAGATTGGAGTGTGAGAAGAATAGGGTGGAGCACTATGCTCAACCCTTAATTTACTAGAAGAAATGTAATGAAATAAACAGTTTATCAATGAAAGCAAAGGAAGCACAGAAAATTATAGTTATATGAAATTTTCATTGGCAATCAGAATTACGTCAAATATATTTTTGTTGACATTAGCATGAGATAATTAATTTTGTATTGAAACCCCTGGTTTTTCTGTAATTACATTAGGCTTGTCCTCCAGTTGCGGCTTATATAGAAGCATCGTAGTCAATTTCCTTCTGGTACAACATCAATTACGGCTTACATAGAATAGAAGCAGGGTAGTCAATTTCCGTTTTGGACATGTAGTTGTATTAAACCCCACTTATTAACGGTTGTAGAATTATCCCATCAAACATTGCATCCCAAATCGACATACGAATTAGCACTACTAGCTTTTAACCGCTTTGAAGTTCTTGTTCTATAATGAAATACGGTCATACTCATAAAAACAGAGGTGCTTTTAATACAAAAAATTTACAAAAGAATAACGAATATATGTAATTTATTGGTAAAATATTTGATGAGAAACAAATACCTGCATATAAAATTGAAATGTAGAAAGGATAATATTTAATGATGAATAAAGGGGAATTAATAAAAAACAAAAGAATAGAAAACACAAACACAAACACACACACACACACATATATATATATATATATATATATATATATATATATATATATATATATATATATATATATATATATATATATATCTTAAAAACTATTTTATAAATATAAATTATTAATTTAAACATTATTGTTTTAATAAAAATAAAAATATATAATTAGTTTTTATAAATATATAGTGTTAACACTTTTTATAATTTTTCTTACAAAACCTGATATTATAAAAATAAGTATAAAATATTTATAAATTGTTTTAGAAAAATGTATAGTTTTTATTTTTAAAAAAAACATTTTTTGAGTTATATATGAAAAATTATTTATTATAAAATATTCTTTATTTATAACCTAAAAAAATATTTTTTATAATAAAATTTATAGTTTTCTAAAACGATCTATAAAATTTGTGAGTAAAAGTAACTTTATAAAAATAGTTTTCCTGAAATGATTAGTTAGATTTATATTTGTAAGAGGAGCCTTTTAAAGCACAATTTATGTAAAGAAAAGAAGAAAAAAATTATAAACCTGATTTTATAAAGTTAAGTATAAAATATTTATAAATTGTCTTAGAAAACTGTACATTTTTTATAGAAAATATTTTTTTGAGTTATGTATGAAAAATTGCAGGCCACGCGTTGTGTAGTCGTAGTTAGATATGAACCCCACCAACAATTGTGATTAGGGCTGTGTTTTTTTTTCGATTTTTCGATTTTTTCGAATTCTGATCCGATTTTGGAAAGATTTTTTTATTGCCGATTTTCGATTTTTCGATTTCCGATTTTTTTCGAAAAAAATCGGATCGAAAATCGAATTTTTTGTATTGTCCGAATTTCCGATTTTTGCCGATCCGAATTTCCGAAATTTGTTCCGATCCGAATTTCCGAAATATTACCCGAACTATTTTCCGATTATTTTTCCGATTGTTTTTCCGAACTATTTTCCAATTTTGCCACGAAATGTTTTCCGAAATAATTTCCGAAGTATTTTTCTGGAAAATTGCCGAATTTCTGAATTTTCGAATTTTGCCGAAAATTCCGATTTCGGAAAAAAAAAAACACATTTTCCGAAAAAAATCGGATTCGGCTTCGGCACGCCGATTTTTTTGTCGATTTTTTCAAAAAAAATTCCGAAACATGCTTTTCCGATCCGGCCGAAACACAGCCCTAATTGTGATGTAACCATATAACAATGATGGTTAAAGAACCCAAGATCGTATAAACAAAGTTTGTTGAGCCTTGACCCATTACCTAGTAAGATAAGAACCAAGACTACAAAGGATTAAAACGCTACACCAAGAAATCCAAGACTCTCTTACGAATCAAGGTGATAAGTTTGGTTGTTCGAACGCCACAAGATTAACTTGATAAGTTCAGAAAGTTCTCTTAAGAACCAAGAGGAACAAAAATACCTCACAATAATATTAGTTTATATCCAAAAGTGCTTACAAAATTCGTAGCTCCCCTCATTTATACTTGGAACAACCCTCCAATAATAGAAAATGAAATAAATACAGCACTAAAACAACACAATTGTCAAAGTAAGCAAGTTTCCACGTTTTTTAGGCCACTTGGACTTGGAAAACAACAAAATATGACTAAGTTTAATGTATTTAAAGATAACCAACCAAGACTAGATTCATCCCCCCATTTATTAACCTTGAAAATAGATAAATTCCTGCCCATTTATGGTGTGAACATGATAGTCACGTTTTTGCATGATAATTATCTCCCCAAATTGCTTTAATGACATGGACTAAGCTTTGATTATCATTTGGACCCATCTTGGGCTTCATCTTTCCACAATCAACCCATTTCTCTCGGATCAACCCAATAAGTGCTTCCTTAAAATGTTTGGCTCTAAGTCTTGTAATTGGACCACTAGAAAGTGACAAAGGGTCTTGTGCAAATTTATCTCCACTCCCATGTGTATGATCAGCCCCGCATTCATCTCCAGCATATTCAGCTCCTTGAATTGCATCATTCTCCCCCTCTTAAGAAGGATTTGTCCTCAAATCATCACCTTCATCAAAAGGAGATAAATCAGCAACATTAAAGCTTGTACTAACACCGTACTCACCTGGTAAGTCAAGCCTATATGCATTCTCATTGATACATTCCAAAACTTGAAATGGTCCATCACCCCGAGGTAGGAGTTTTGAACGCCTTTTACTTGGAAAACGTTCCTTCCTCAGGTGCAACCAAACCCAATCACCTGATTTAAACACTACCTACTTGTGTCCCTTATTGGATTGATGGACATATTGTTCAATCCTCTTTCAATGTTCATTCGAGCCTTTTCATGAAGATTCTTTACAAATTCAGCCTTCTTTTTGCCATCTAAGTTTACCTGTTCACTCAAAAGTAAAGGAATTAAATCCAAAGGTGATAATATATTAAAACCATACACAATTTCAAATGGTGAAAACTTAGTTGCAGAATGTACACTTCTATTGTAAGCAAATTCAACATGTGGCAAACAATCCTCCCATGCTTTCAAATTTTTCTTAATGATAGCACGCAATAATGAAGACAAAGTTATATTCACTACTTCAGTTTGGCCATCAGTGTGTGGGTGACTAGTAGAAAACAACAACTTGGCTCCCAACTTTCCCCATAAAGTCTTCAAAAAGTAACTCAAAAACTTTACATCCCCATTACACCAAAAATAGGAATCTGGCACGGTTTAAAATTGTGCCAGATCAAATTTAGCACGGTTTTGAACAGTGCCAGAATCAGGTGTTCCAAAATGGCCATTTTTTCTGGCACGACTCAAAAGTGTGCCAGATTTGGCCAAACAGGAACACTTCTGACACACTTTTGGCACAGTTTTTAACTGTGCCAGATTTAGCATAGTTTGAAAAACTTTTGGCACGGTTAAAAATTATGCCAAAATATGATACACTTTTGCCACGGTTTTGAACTCTGCTAAATTTTTTACAAAAAGAAAAAAATAATTATTATTTGAAAGCACGAAAATTCACAAATTGAAAATATTGCACGTTGTTGATAAATTAATGTACATACAAATTTCAAAATATTACAAGTCTTTAATTATTCACAGGTCAAAAAAAATTGGGCAGAGTTTTCTCTATTTTCTGGACATTCCAAAATCTTCTAATACAAAACCTGCCTAATATAAAGCCCGCACGGCCACAAAATATAACAATTAACTTACGAAAGCCCTCACGGCCATAAAAGTTAACAATAAAACTACAAAAGCCCGCACGGCCATAACACAAAAAAATAGAATCATGAATAAACCCCTTGTTGTAAACCATTGAGTTCTCTGTGTGTTCCACGTGAATAAATGCCAATGATAAAATGTTATCCTGCAAAAAAAAATAGGATACAAAAAAGATACGATATTAGTAACCCAGTAATTTACAAAAAAAACTTACTCAAACTATAAAATTACATATAGAAGTGGAAATTGTCGTCATATTCTCAAACCGGTAGACTCGGGACTACGCGATCAGTTCGTACGAGTTACATTGATCTCGTACGAGGTGTCCGTGCCTCTTACGGGTCCGTTTGGGGGTTGGTTTGGGTTTTCACCCTTTAACGGCCCGTTTTTAAGTTTAAGTGTTATTTTTTGCCAATTATCGTCATATTCTCAAACTGGGCGACCCGTTCCTACGCGGTCAGTTCTTACGAGTTACATTGGTCCCGTGAGAGGTGTTCGTGCCTCTTACGGGGTCGTTTAGGGGCTGATTTGGATTTTCACCCTTTAACGGCTTGTTTTTAAGTGTGAGTGTGATTTTTGCAAATTATCGTATATTCTCAAACCAGGAGAGCCGGGACTACGCGATCAGTTCCTACAAGTTACATTGGTCCCGTACGAGGTGTTCGTGTCTCCTACGGTGTCGTTTGGGGGCTGGTTTGGGTTTTCACCCTTTAACGGCCTGTTTTTAAGTAAGTGTTGATTTTTGCAAATTATCGTCATATTCTCAAACTGGGAGACCCGAGACTACGTGGCCAGTTTCTATAAGTTACATTGGTCCCGTGCAAGGTGTCGTGATTCTTACGGCGTTGTTCGTGGGTTGGTTTGGGTTTTCACCCTTTAACGGTCTATTTTTAAGTCTAAGTGTTGATTTTGGCAAATTATCGTCATATTCTCAAATCGGGAGACCCGAGACTACGCGATCAGTTCATACAAATTATATTGGTCCCATGCGAGGTATTTGTGCCTCTTACGGGTCCGTTTTGGGAGCTGGTTTGGGTTTTCACCCTTTTAACGACCTGTTTTTAAGTCTAAGTGTTATTTATGAAAATTATCGTCATGTTCTCAAACCGAGACTACGCGGTCAGTTCGTACAAGTTACATTGGTCCCGTACGAGGTGTTCGTGCCTCTTACGGGGTCGTTTGGGGGCTGGTTTGGATTTTCACCCTTAACGACCTGTTTTTAAGTCTAAGTGTTGATTTTTACAAATTATTGTCATATTCTCAAATCGGGAGACTCAGGACTACGCGGTCAGCTCCTACAAGTTACATTGGTCCCGTGCGAGGTGTTCGTGCCTCCTACGGAGACGTTTGGTGGCTGGTTTAGGTTTTCACCCTTTAACGACCTATTTTTAAGTCTAAGTGTTGATTTTTGCAAATTATCGTCATATTCTCAAATCGGGAAACCCGGGACTACACGGTCAGTTCCTAAAAGTTACATTGGTCCCATGCGAGGTGTTCGTGCCTCTTACGGGGTTGTTTGGAGGCTGGTTTTGGTTTTCACCCTTTAACGGCCTATTTTTAATTCTAAGTGTTATTTTTGCAAATTATCGTCATATTCTCAAACCGGGAGACCCGTGACTACGCGGTGAGTTCCTACAAGTTACATTGGTCCCGTGCGAGGTGTCCATGCCTCTTATGGGTCTGTTTGGGGGCTGGTTTAGGTTTTCACCCTTTAACGGCCTGTTTTTAAGTTTAAGTGTTGATTTTTGTAAACTATCATCATATTCTCAAACCGAGAGACACGGGACTACGCGATCAGTTCGTACGAGGTGTCTGTGCCTCTTACGGGGTCGTTTGGGGATTGGTTTGGGTTTTCACCCTTTAACGGTCCGTTTTTAAGTTTAAGTGTTATTTTTTGCAAATTATGGTCATATTCTCAAACCGAGAAACCTGGGACTACGCGGTCAGTTCCTACGAGTTACATTAGTCTCGTACGAGGTGTCTGTGCCTCTTACGGGTCCGTTTGGGGGCTGGTTTGGATTTTCACCCTTTAACGGCCCGTTTTTAAGTTTAAGTGTTATTTTTCGCAAATTATCATCATATTCTCAAACTGGGAGACCCGTGACTACGCGGTCAGTTCCTACGAGTTACATTGGTCTCGCGCGAGGTGTTCATGCCTCTTACGGGGTCGTTTGGGGGGTGGTTTTAGTTTTCACCCTTTAACGGCTTATTTTTAATTCTAAGTGTTGATTTTCGTAAATTATCATCACATTCTCAAATTGGGAGACCACTACGCGGTCAGTTCCTACAAGTTACATTTATCCCGTGTGAGGTGTTCGTGCCTCCTACGGGAACGTTTGTTGGCTAGTTTAGGTTTTCACCCTTTAACGGCTTGTTTTTAAGTAAGTGTTGATTTTTGCAAATTATCGTCATATTCTCAAATCGAGAGACCCGGGACTACGCGATTAGTTCCTACAAGTTACATTGGTCCCGTGCGAGGTGTCCGTGCCTCTTACGGGTTCGTTTGGGGGTTGGTTTAGGTTTTCACCCTTTAACGGCCTCTTTTTTAGTCTAAGTGTTGATTTTTGCAAATTATCGTCATATTCTCAAATCGGGAGACTCGGGACTATGCGATCAGTTCCTACAAGTTACATTGGTCCCGTGCGAGGTGTTCGTGCCTTTTACGGGATCGTTTGGGGACTGGTTTAGGTTTTCACCCTTTAACGGCCTGTTTTTAAGTCTAAGGGCCCGTTTGGTTCTCTGTTCAGAAAACTCAATTTAAACGCTATTTTTAAATACAGTTTTAAAATTCAATTTTTTGCGTTTATAATTATTGGTGTGCGTTTAGTAGACTTGTTTTTAAATACAGTTTTTTGAAAATTTGACAAAATTGACAAACATGTTTATTTATATCATACATATGTGTGTGTGTGTGTGTGTGTGTGTGTGTGTGTGTGTGTGTGTGTGTGTGTGTGTATAAACATACATGATACATGAATGTATACATACATATAGACATACATTCATAATAAATTATATACATGTACATTTAATATCATGTATTTTTAGGTATATACATGCTACATGAATGTATACATACATACATACATACATACATACATACATACATACATACATACATCATAAACATTTAATATCATGTCATGTATTTTTAGGTATATTTAATGAGGTATGTTGGTGAGTTTAACTATATATATATATATGTGTGTGTGTGTGTGTGTATAATTTAGGATGTATGTATATATGTATGTATAAAAGTTTTAACTATGTATACGTACATACATACATCCTAAATTATATATATATATAATGATATTGTATGTATAATTCACTATAAATATATACATACATGAATTGATAATATTTTTTAATACATATTTACTATATGTATATTTTATATTATTCCATATATTAATAATACATGTAGAAAATTATATATAAGTATCATGTATCTATTGATAATATTATTATTTAACTTTACATTATTCCATACATAATTTTGTGTACATGTACATATATATTTTTTATTTATAAGAATTACACACATATTAATGTATTATGTATGTATATTATATATTAAGGTATAACTGCTTTAAAATATTAAGAATGAATAATTCTGAATTGAAAAATAAAAAACAGAAGTTATAAAACACCAAAAACCTGTTTTCTGAAACACTTGATTATAACACAGAAATATTATAATTCTGTGTTTAAAAACAGTTTGCCAAACGAATATTTTTTTCAAAATTGTATTTAAACACAGAAAACAGAATTATAGTTGCAAACCAAACACGCCTTAAGTGTTGATTTTTATAAATTATCATCATATTCTCAAACCGGGAGACCCGGGACTACGCGGTCAGTTCCTACAAGTTACATTGGTCCCGTGCGAGGTGTTCGTGCCTCTTACGGGGTCATTTGGGGATTAGTTTTTGTTTTCACCCTTTAACGGCCTGTTTTTAAGTCTAAGTGTTATTTTTGCAAATTATCGTCATATTCTCAAACCGGGAGACCCGGGACTACGCGATCAGTTCTTACAAGTTACATTGATCCCGTGCGAGGTGTTCATACCTCTTACGGGTCCGTTTGGGGGCTGGTTTAGGTTTTCACCCTTTAACGGCTTGTTTTTAAGTTTAAGTGTTGATTTTTACAAATCCTTGTCATATTCTCAAATCGGGAGACCCGGGACTACACGGTCAGTTCTTACAAGTTACATTGGTCCCGTGCGAGGTGTTCGTGCCTCTTACGGGGTCGTTTGGGGACTAGTTTGGATTTTCATCCCTTAACGGTAGGGGTGTTCAAAAAAACCGCCCGACCCGAAAACCGAACCGAACCGGCCCGAACCGAACCGAAACCGCCGGTTTTTTTAGCCCGGTTCGGCCTACGGTTTACGGATATAAAAAACCGACCATGTCGGTTCGGTTGTCGGTTTATACGTGGGAAAAACCGACTCAAACCGAACCGACCCGAAACCAATATATATATTAAAAAAAACCTAAATAACTTATATTTTTATATCCAAAAACCATTACCCACCTTTAAAAACCGACCCAAACCGAAAACCGCCCTTAAAAAAATCGACCCAAACATGAAACCGTCGAAAACCGACCCGAAACCGCCGTGAACCGAAACCGACGAGTTTTTTTATAGTCGGTTCGGTTTCGGTCTGACCTTTTCCAAAACCGAACCGATCGGTTCGATTTGAATTAGGGTCCAAAATCGACCCGAACCGACCCGTGAACACCCTTACTTAACGGCCTGTTTTTAAGTCTAAGTGTTGATTTTTATAAATTATCGTCATAATCTCAAATTGGGAGACCCGTGACTACATGGTCAGTTCCTATAAGTTACATTGGTCCCGCGCGAGGTGTCCGTGCCTCTTACGGTGTCGTTTGGGAGCTGGTTTGGATTTTCACCCTTTAACGGCTTGTTTTTAAGTCTAAGTGTTGATTTTTACAAATTATCATCATATTCTCAAACCGAGAGACCCGGGACTACGCGGTCAGTTCGTACAAGTTACATTGATCCCGTGCGAGGTGTTCGTGCCTCTTATGGGATCGTTTGGGGGTTGGTTTGGGTTTTCACCCTTTAACGGCCAGTTTTAAGTCTAAGTGTTGATTTTTACAAATTATCGTCATATTCTCAAACTAGGAGATTCGGGACTACATGGTCAGTTCGTAAAAGTTAGATTGGTCCCGTGCGAGGTGTTCGTACCTCTTACGGGGTCGTTTAGGGGTTGATTTGGGTTTTCACCCTTTAACGGATTATTTTTAAGTCTAAGTGTTGATTTTTGCAAATTATGGTCATATTCTCAAACCGGGAGACCCGGGACAACGCGATCAGTTCCTACAAGTTACATTGGTCCCGTGCGAGGTGTTCGTGCCTCTTACGGGTCCGTTTGAAGGTTGGTTTAGGTTTTCACCCTTTAACTGCCTGCTTTTATATCTAAGTGTTATTTTTGCAAATTATCGTCGTATTCTCAAACCGAGAGACCCGTGACTATGCGGTCAGTTCCTACAAGTTATATTGGTCCCGTGCAAGGTGTTCGTGCCTCTTACAGGACCGTTTGGGGGATGGTTTGGGTTTTCACCCTTTAAGGGATTATTTTTAAGCTTAATCGATGGAGATGTGACTGACTGAGATGGGATAGGAAACGGAGTCGAAATTGAGGAACGTTGTGAAAATAATATCTTAATTGACTTAATTAGACATGCTAAGAGATATGGCGTCATACATGACACAATATATAATCATCAGACATGTTGATGAATTAAGAGAGTTGAAAACTTACATCCACAACATCTTGCTCTTGCTCAGTTCGTATCCCTGGCGTCATTGCCCTGATATAAAGTTGATCAATGTGCTTGATGATGCTTTCATCTATTAATTTCTTCCCATCCTTATCAGTCACATGAAAACTATACATTAAACATTCATAGGCCCCAAGTCAATACGAGTTGCAAGACAACACGTATATAATACTAAGTGCGCATAAAGGAGCGTAGCTTACCATCCATGAACCATCTTCACTACTGCTTCTGCCACCTCATCTTCACTACTCCTGCTGCCACCTCATCATCACGATGTTTTAAATATTAGTCTCAAACAATGTATGTTCGAATCAGTAGCAGCATAACAATACTCCAAAGTGTTCCACCACTTACCATTCCCATCAAAAACCAGTAAAAGTAAGGGAGGTTGTGAGAACAAACTCAAAAACCAGTAATTAATTCCAAATGTTTTTTTACCTTCTCAAGTGAGCAACATATTCTTGGCGGATCACGTTCTTCATATACTCCACATTCTTCATATGTTCTCAAGTGAGCAACATATTCTTTATACAATAACCTGAAATACAGGCACCATGGGATTTGAATAGCATAAATGAAACCAAACATATAGGGTCCGGATAACTGTTATATTAACAGTTATATAACTATCATATAACAGTTATATAACTGTTATAGAGCATTATTGGAGTTTTGCTTCGTAGGAAAGTAAAGTATGAAAAGTAATTCATTATGAAGTTTATAACTATGTCATTTTGACTCGAATCTAGTGAGGTATGAAACGTAATTCATTATGCAGCCCCATGTCAGAGTAATAAGTGTAAGAGGGGGTGAGCATGAGGAACTTTTATCTAACCTTTCAGACATTCAAAATGTTCAAGACATACTTAATTTGATGCATCACTCAAGGCAGCCCGAGATCAACATAAGTATAGTTTGGGCCCAAATAAATCTGGAAGACGTACGAAGGTACCCAATCACAAAAAAGAAATAACTTAAACCCTTCAAAGTATAGTACTGACCCCCACCCACACACACAAAAGGACCAAAGATAATAGTATCCATATCGCTCAAGAACTTCAGATATACGTATACATGTTAGAACCAATCCCTGTGTCAAACACTACAGAAATCCTTGGATTCTGACCAACTATTTCAGCATTGATGTCTAGAACTTCAGATATACATATACATATAATTTGTTCATCTGACGAATTGTCTTGTGGGGTTGCCTATTGACATCCGAACATGAAAATCAACACAAACAAGGTATAAACAGGCAAGTCTTCACAAATACCAAAGGACACATAATGAACAAACCAATATAGAGGAAGGATATGTAGTACTTATGAAAATAGTGGTAGAATGGTTATGTCAGCATGACCACCAACAATAGGTACGTTCACCCCTGGAACCAATAAATCAAATTCAAATAAATGAATTGAACTTTTCATAATAAAGGCTGCATATAACTACTGTAAACTACTACACTATTCAATAAGTGGATTGAGAGATGTACCTGTAACCGGGACATTTGCCTTTCCGGCGTAAAAAGTCCTAGCCCTAACGACATCAAGCATGGTCACGCAAAACAGTTTCTTCTCATCATAAGTCCCTACTTTCTTGAAGACCTCAGCAGCAATTGCGACAGTGGAATTCATCGGGTTACTTATCATGTTAACAAGTGCCTAGTTTTCATAAAATCCACATCCCAAATTACAAAAGAACATAAACTAAAACAGCATTTAATAAAATTTGGGCATTTCAAAAAGGAACCCTCATGAGGGCAATACCTGGCAATTGCAGTACAAAGAGATTTAACAATGCCAGTGTTGATGCTAAAGAGATCATCACGAGCCATCCCCGGCTTTCTCGGCACACCGGCAGGAATGATGACTAGGTCACATCCCTCTAGTGCCTGCCCTAGTTGTTCTTCCCCCATGTACCCAGCCACCTATTTAAACACACAATTATATCGTCATTGGGTAAGACTTTAATTATACTTTCACAGAAAATATGTACTCACAATCTGTATACATAAAAAGAACTCATGACCATCTCCACTTTTGTTGAGTCCAATATGATGTAACTAAGATTGAAACTCCTAAAATACTTATTTGCTAAGTAAACTTAACCCCTAAAACACCCTTCAACTTCATCTTCTTCCTAAAACCAAAACCCTAAAAAGCAAGCACGAATCAAATCACGCATATCATAAACTTTTGAATCAAATCACGGATCAAATCTTATACCTAACTTAGGTTAAAAAAAATAATACCTGAGTGGAGAGAGAGCGTCGGTCGTAGAGATATTTGAGTTAGCGCCGGAGAGAGAGAGAGAGAGAGAGAGAGAGAGAGGGGGGGGGGGCGATGCACGAAAGACCACAGACCGGAGAGAGAGAGAGAGAGAGAGAGAGAGAGAGAGAGAGAGACAGTGAGCGGGAATCGGGCGACAGTGAGAGTGAGCGGGAATGAAAAGTTAGAGAAAAGAGTTTTTTGGGGGGGTATTATATATTTTAGTAAGTGTACTCAATTTCGGCACACTTTAAAACAATGCCAAATTTTGGCACTGTTTTAAAGTGTGCCAAATTTCTATTAAACCATGCCAAAATCTGGCATAGATTTAAATTGTACCAGATTTTTAATATCAGGGTGTGCCAAATTACTGTTTTTGGTGTAGTGCCCTATCAGAAACAATGGTCCTAGGCATGCCATGTAACTTAAAAATTTCTTTGAAAAATAAATCATCTATATGCGATGCATCATCAGTTTTATGACATGCAATGAAGTGTGCCATCTTAGAGAACCTATCTAACACCACAAAAATTTAATCTCTCCCCCTCTTAGTCCTAGGTAAAACCAAAACAAAATCCATATAAATATCAGTCCAATGTTCATTAGGTATAGGCAAAGGGTTGTACAAACCATGGGGTTTCAACTTTGACTTGGCCTTTTTACAAGTGATACATTTCTTACAAATTCTTTCCACGTCAGGTTTCATATGAGGCCAAGAAAAATGATCATGTAAAATTCTTAAAGTCTTAACTACACCAAAATGACCCATTAAACCACCACCATGTGCTTCTCTTACAAGCAATTCGCGCAATGAACACATAGGCACACATAATTTATTTTCTCGAAATAAAAATCCATTATGCCACTTTTTTACATGCATTGAACACATCACTAAATTCATAATCTTGCTCATACAAATCCTTAATGTATTCAAAACCAAGCAATTTTGTGTCTAAAATGGAAAGTAAAGCATACCTTCTAGATAATGCATCAGCCACCACATTTTCCTTACCTTGCTTGTATTTGATCACATAAGTAAATGTTTCAATGAATTCCACCCACTTGGCATGATGTTTGTTCAACTTTTGTTGTCCCTTCAAATGATTCAAGGATTCATGATATGTGTGAATCACAAATTCCTTTGGCCATAGATAATACTGCCAATTTTCCAAAGCCCTCGCCAAAGCATACATCTCCTTATCAAAAGTGGGATAGTTTAGGGTTGCACCACTCAACTTTTCACTAAAATAGGTGACTGGACGACCTTCTTGCATCAAAACAACTCCAATACCTATTCCTGAAGCATCACACTCAATTTCAAATGTTTTAGTAAAGTTAGGAAAACAAGCAAAGTTGCATTAGTTAACTTCTCTTTTATCACATTAAATGTCTTTTCTTGCTCCTTTCCCCACTTAAACGACACATTTTTCTTGATGACTTCAGTGAGAGGGGCGGCCATGCTTCAAAAATCACGCACAAATCGTCGATAAAACCTAGCTAGGCCGTGGAAACTCCTCACTTGATCGATTGTTGTAGGCGTTGGCCACTCTTGGATTGCCTTCACCTTTCCTCATCCACTTTAATTCCTTTAGCACTAACAGCAAAGCCAAGAAACACAAGCTTATCCGTACAAAATGTGCACTTTTTGAGGTTAGTAAACAACTTTTAATTCCTTAGCACATCTAAAATAGATTTCAAATGTACTACATGTTCTTTTAAGCTTTTGCTATAAATTAGGATATCATCAAAATATACAACTAGAAATCTGCCAATAAATGCATGCAAAACATAGTTCATCAAACGCATAAAAGTGTTGGGAGCATTAGTTAAACCAAAAGGCATTATTAACCACTCATACAAGCCGTATTTAGTTTTAAAGGCAGTTTTCCATTCATCACCTTCTTTCATCCTAATCTGATGATACCCACTCTTAAGATCATTTTTTGTAAAAACAGAAGAACCATGCAATTCATCCAGCATATCATCTAATCTAGAAATGCAATGACGATACTTTACCGTTATATTGTTGATGGCTCGACAATCAACACATATCCTCCATGTCCCATACTTCTTAGGAACTAGCAGCACCGAAACGGCACAAGGACTCATATTTTCCCGCACATACCCTTTCTCCATCAATTCACTTACTTGCCTCTGAAGCTCCTTTGTTTCTTATGGATTGGTCCTATAGGCATGTCGATTTGGAAGTGATGCACCAGGTATGAAATCAATTTAATGCTCAATTCCTCTAATTAGAGGCAAGCCATGAGGTACCTCTTCGGAAAAGACATCTTCAAACTCCTGTAAAAGAGAAACAATATTGCTCAATAATGAACCGGCCAAATCATTAGTACATAAAAGAGCCTCCTTGTACATGAGTACGATAAGAGGTTGATGTGAAAATAATGCTCTCTTGATCTCACTTTTTTTTGGCAATGTAATTAAATTTCTTCCCTCTTTCTTTATTTTCAAATTCTTTTTTCTCAACTTCTTTTCTCTCCATTTCTTTTTTCTCAACTTTTTTTCTCTCATTTTCTTTTTTTCTCCCATTTTCTTTTTTTCTCAACTTCGGACTTCCTTTATTTTTCTCTCTTTTTTTCATTTGACCTTTGCAACTTCAGTTGGTCCTCCATAACCTCTTTTAGTGTTAATGGTATAAGAGTGATAGGTTGATTTTTAAGAATAAAAGAATACTTATTTGTGAACCCATTATGCGTTACCTTCCGGTCAAACTGCTATGGCCTCCTCAATAATAAATGGCATGCAAGCATAGTAACCGCATCACAAAGTAGCTCATCCTCATATTTTCCAATGGATAACGCCACCAACACTTGCCTCGTCACCTTGATTTCACCACATTCATTCAGCCACTGAAGTCGGTAAGGACGGGGATGTTTCAAGGTTGTTAATGCCAATTTCTCCACCAAATCAGTGTTGGACACATTTGTACAACTCCCCCCATCAATAATAGCGCTGCAAACTTTGTTATTTACAAATCACCTAGTATGGAACAAGTTCTCCCTTTGGTTACATTCTTCCTCCTTAACCTGCACATTAAGAACTCGCCTTGCTATTAATAAATCTCCAATCTGCTCATCATAAATGTCTTCCAAAGGTGGTATGTCACCATCTACTTCTTCTTCATTCTCCGACTCAAGCTCTCCTTGCGTATTAATCACCATCGCCCTTTTGACCCTTCCTTGTTAACCCCTTCCGCTTGAGTTGTTCCTCCACCTTTATGGCTTGATGTACCATATCTGATAATTCAACATAGTGTTGCAACTCGACTATATCAACAATATCACGGTTTAAACCCTGCAAAAACCTAGCCATGGTTGCTTCCCGGTCCTCTTCCACGCTAGCTCGGATCATAGCTACCTCCATCTCCTTGTAATACTCATCCACACACTTGGAACCTTGAGTTAATCTCTGGGGCAATTTTTTAAACAAACCACTATAGTAGTGGTTGAGTACAAATCGCCTCCTCATAAGCATTTTCACCTCCTCCCAAGTGTCAACGGGTGGCTCTCTGTTCCTCCTCCTATTAATCAGTAATTGATCCCACCAAATAATGGCATAATCGGTGAATTCAATTGCAGCCAACTTAACCTTCTTCATTTTTGAATAGTTATCAAACACCATCTCCATTTTAGTTTCCCACTCCAAATAAGCTTCAGGATCATTTTTACCATGGAAAGATTGGATTTTACTATTTATGTTTCCTAAATCATTATCCCTCCTAGGTCTAGCCATCCTAACATCTCCACGCCCAAACCAGCTCCGATTCACATTTGGCCCATCAAACTCCTCCAGCTCTACTTCTTCCTCAATATTTCCCCATGGAACACGCCCGCCATGTCTCCTATTGGGAATGTCTTGTTGCTACCCCTAGGCATTCCTACTTTTACCCTATCCAACCTCTCTTGAATAGGTTCTAATTCAGCCCTCAACATACGCCTCATCTCCCCTATCAATGCTTGCATTTGAAGGTTTAGAACGGTTGGTTATTGAACTTCTTCGGTTGTGTCTTCTTCTTGAATATTGGACATGTATAGAATCTGCAAAAAAAATTAGAAACCTCACAAGCACTCCCTCGCGTGTTTCACTCAAAATGGCTTTACCCTCTTATGATCTCACAGTCTCTTGCCTTTTTCCACTCTTTTGTGTCCTCTTTAGTTCTTAATCGAACTCAATAAACAAATTCAAATTAACCACCAGCAATTCAGATTGAGGAAGAACCAAAACTCATCACAATGTAAGGAATTTGATTGCGGGAGAAAAAAAAATGAATGACTCACAGAGTTTCTAGGGTTTCAACAATACGAAGAAAAAAAAATGCATACAATTTTGTGTTTCAATCTTGTTTCTCACCTCCTAAAAGCCCTTTTTTTTTTTTTTTTTTTTTTTTTTTTCTAAAGGAGGACACAAGAAATAAAAAAGGATAGTCAAACTTGCCTTAGAAATAGGCTCTGATACCAAATGATATGAACCCCACCAACAATTGTGATGAAACCCAATAACAATGGTGGTTAAAGAACCCAAGATCGAATAAACAAAGTTTGTTGAGCCTTGACCCGTTACCTAGTAAGATAAGAACCAATACTACAAAGGATTAAAACGCCACACCAAGAAACTCAAGAATCTCTCACGAATCAAGATGATAAGTTTGGTTGTTTGAACGCCACAAGATTAACTTGATAAGTTCAGAAAGTTTTCTAAAGAACCAAGAGGAACAAAAATACCTCACAATAATATTAGTTTATATCCAAAAGTGCTTACAAAATTCGTAGCTCCCCTCATTTATACTTGGAACAACCATCCAATAATAGAAAATGAAATAAATACAGCATCAAAACAACACAATTGTCAAAGTAAACAAGTTCCCACGTTTTTTTAGGCCACTTGGACTTGAAAAATAACAAAATATGACTAAATGACTAAGTTCAATGTATTTAAAGATAACCAGTCAAGACTAAATTCATCCCCCATTTATTAACCTTTAAAATAAATAAATTCATGCCCATTTATGGTGTGAACATGATGGTCACGTTTTTGCATGATAATTATCTCCCCAAATTACTTTAATGACATGGACTAAACTTTGATTATCATTTGCACCCATCTTGGGCTTCATCTTTCCACAATCAGTCCATTTCTCTCGGATCAACCCAATAAATGCTTCCTTAAAATGTTTGGCTCTAAGTCTTGTAATTGGAGCAGTAGAAAGTGACAAAAGATCTTGTGCAAATTTATCTCCACTCCCATGTGTATGAGCAGCCCCGCGTTCATCTTCAGCATATTCAGCTCCTTGAATTGCATCAGTTATAGAGATTATTTTTTATCATTTTCATAGCGAGAATAAAAAATTATGTTGATTAAGTTAATGTTGATTATGGTAATGTTATTTTAAATAAATGAAAGTTAATATTAAACAAAATATAAAATTTTATGAATGACACTATAATCTTAGAAAAAATTCAAAGTAGAAATAACATTACTACTTGATTATTTGAATGTCATTGGTCTTTCAATTTCCTATTGCGTTATGGTAGGCCACCTGCAAAAAGTTGTATATATACATATAATTAGTATATATATAAAGTTGTAGCTCAAACACTCGGTAATAAGACGTGCATGTAATAATTGATCCCTCTATACTCCCGTTACATAATAAGAAATAAAATACTCCCTCTCTCTTCCATTACAGCTCATTAATGACAAAACTTAAAAAACTATATATTTATTAAACATAAAGCGAACCTTAATATTGAAGTGAAGAAATCAAAAAGTGCAATCTGTTCTGGTAGGACACAAGCTGCACAACCTATTTTTAACAATTCATTTTTCATGGGGTAATTCTTTAGTTTGCAAGAATTTTTCGGTTCTTTAAACATTTATACAAACATAAACTTTCAACATCGCATTTATACAAACACTTGAAACACATACCTTGGGAGGTGACAGAGTGGTTCGCAACCAAATTAATGTGTAATGATGCAAAAAAAAAACTATAAGCATAATTTTTTAGCTACAAATTTTCTATTCATGTACACCTCAGTAGCAAAAAAATTATAACAGGAGGTAAACACAAACCATACCCACCCACTTTGCTTCAAAGGAATCTTGCTTAAAAATAGGTTTATGCATGCATTCAATTGAAAATTACATAAATTACTAACCTTTTTCGCTAAAATAAAATCTAGAACTTAAATTAATCTACCAAAATAGAGGAGTGTTGTATAATCTTAGAAAAATAAAGTAAATAAAGTTTGAAGAAATATGCCACTTAACGGACTATTTTTAAGGGATGAAAGAAAGAAGTAGTCATTTCAAAATCAAGAAAAGCAATAAAGTGTCCGGCCGTGAACACCATTAAAGGGTTCTTATGAAGTGAGCTAAAATGAAGCATCTATATTTGTGGAAACAAACGTCTCTGAGCCCCTTACAAAAAGAAAAGCATTGTGATCCGTAAATCATGTATTACAAATTTGAATTTCCTTTAATGAATGTGCTAAACCTTATGATCTGTAAATTTTGATTTCAAAAACTGGAAAATGAGGGTGGTCACTTAAGGAAGGTGACTCGAAGAGCATATACAAAAATGAGTGATAGTTCATAAAATCAATGTTAAAAAAATGGTATTTATCTTAGCAAAAAGGAGGAGAGAGAGGAGATTGGGAATTTGGAACGGTGATAATAAAAGTCATGGAGTAGATTTAAGAAAAGAGAGAAGGTCATGGGTCATCTCTTATTCTATAAGGGAGTAGAAAGGAATTGGAATAATTGCGGGGCAATCGTAATGAAGGAGAGAAAGAGTCTCATTTCTCATTATGTAATGAGAGAAGAGAGGGATCAACTTTATATACACTAAAGATGAGTAACGTGTATTCATGTGAGTCTCTTGATTTTTCAAACATAAACTTTCAATTATAACATTGTTAATAGCAAGTTTTTATTATATTTATTAGTGCTGTCCCGTATTAATTCTACCAAAATTATATTATGTAATTAAATTTCCCAACAACAAATTCATACTAAATAATTCGGCGGTGGCCCCTTCCAAACATCTATCTCCTTCACAGAGGAGACGAATTCAAAAAATTTCTCGCCCGTCAAGCTGAAAATAAAATTTAAAGAAAAATGAAGGGAAATTAACGTGCAAGACAATGATACAACCATAAGCGGCAGAAGATCAATTACAAGAGCGCGATATGGAAATATGAATCTAATCGCATCAAATATCAGCTGGAAACAAGCGCGCACAGTCCAGAAACGGAATACAATTGGCATCGAGATTAAAAAAGGTAGCATTATTCGAATTCCTTGAATCGCATTAAAGTAGTAAAACTACACTGTAAAAGGCTTGAGAAAGAAAACTTTATGACATAATAAAATTCATAGGCGCAATACCTAGTACACCCACAAACTATTACAAAATTTACACGGACTACCCCTCCCCTACGCACAAACTCATTTCTTCCCCTTCTTGGCTGCTACTTTCTTCGCGGAAGTCTTGGCCTTCTTCACCGAAACCTTCTTCGCCGGCGTCTTCTTCAACGCCACCTTAGGAGCTGCAGCTTTCTTCCCCGGTGTTGTTCTGGTAGAAGTCTTAGCAACCTTAGCCGCCGGCTTCGCCTTTGCCTTAGGCTTGGCAGCCGCCTTGGGTTTGGCTACAACAGCCTTAGGCTTGGCAGCCGCAGCTGGCTTCGCCTTGGGCTTTGATTTGGGCTTGGTAGGCGTTTTCTTGGCCTTAACAGCCTTTGGCTTCTTGGCAGCAGCTGGTTTTTTCTTCTTAGCGGGAGCAGCTGATGCCTTGGGTTTCGCTGCAGGAAGCTTGAAGGAGCCTTTCACCTTAACGAGCTTCCCTGCAGCCACGAGCTTCTTCAATTGAACCAACAACAGCTTCTTAAAGTTTGGTGGAAGGCTCTTTTGCTTGTTCTCAATAAACTTGGTAATCGCCTGTTGGCTTGATCCGGTTCTCTCCTTCAATGTCACAATTGCATCCTCAATCATCTACACAATCCACATTACAAAAAACACAGTCAGATCTATTATCTAAATCACCTTCAAATCACAAATTCACATAAAATAGATATATACTTGGAAATAAGATGGGTGTGCCGAAGGATTTTTAGGTTTCTTTGGAGCAGCAGATTTCTTTATCTTGGGCTTGGACTCCTTCTTTTCGGGGGCTGTTTCTTCGGGTTTGTCTTCAGTCACCGGAGCAATTGCCTCAGCCTCTGGTGCGGCCTCGGGAACAACGATTGGCTCTTCGGTTGCCATTACAAATAGGGGTTTGATTAAAAACGAATGAAAATAGGAAAGATCAGATCTAGGAAGTAGAAGAAAACACTGGTATTCAGTTGGTGTGAGACCTCAACGAAAATGAGTGGATTTAAATAATCAGTGTCTGAGAGGTCATATTCTAAATTCGAGAAGTGATTGGTGAAAGGACCACTCACGCGGATCGTTTCCTTACCAGGGTTTTAAAGCTGTCCCGTTGGATCTATTCCTATCGACGGCTCACACATCTAAATAAATGAAGCATCAATGGGATTTCAATAGTTGGATGCAATGGGTAACATTATTTGTGCTTTTAGGCTCAATTCATTTGCCCATAATTTAAGCTTGATTTCATGAATTTTCATGAAATTTTCATAGTCTTGTGGAGATTTTTGTAAGCTTTCAGGGAAGTATTTACATGAGTTGTGAAAATCATGCATTTGGGAAATATTAAGTTTACAAGTACAAGTGGTTCGAATAAGTGTTCATGAGGAGTCTACGGTAGTTTTGAATCATTTTAGGTTAATGTGTAGATCTTGGGAGCAATATAACCTTAAACATGATAGTAAATTAGTAGAGGAAGCTAATGAATCAAGAATTGTGAAAATACGACAAGAAATGAGTACATAATTATTGCTTCGAAGATCGCTTAAGATGAACATATTTTGTAAGTGTGCATGTTGTTATATGTACGAGTAGTGCTACACTCACGGAACTCGTCGGATTCAATACTACTGATTTGCTTTACGTGGTCTGTGTTATGGGGACCCACACATGGTATTATCTACCTAGAATAATTGTTTAGCACCGAACTTTGTTATTCATATCACTTTATATAATATATATGATATATATGTAGTTGTTTAACATTAATGGGGGAACTCAAGAAGGATATTGAAGAGAAATGACTCGTGGTTCCTTTGCATGTTGTTTAGTATCTAATATGGTTCTGAAAGTCAATAAGAGATTTAAATAAATGATTTACTTACACAACCCCTCACGAAACGTATGTTAGAGATTGTTTTTTTTTAATCAATGAATAATGTTTATGTGAATTTGATATTAATAATAATTGTGACCAAAATAGTTATATTTAATATTCGCTGATGGATAATAAAGAATTAATAGTCTAACCACATTGTTTAAGCCATATAAGCATAATTTCCATGTGAATGATAATGATAAGTCCAAACAAATATACTATGTGACAAACTCATCATAAATGTCTTTAGAATTTATTTGCAGAACATGTAATTTATATAAATCCATAGATTCATGAGTTTTCTAGTGAATTCTAGAATATTTATGGATGCTATTGAGAGATCATCATTGTAAAACCTTACGGATTCGAACTCTTATATCTTAAATTTGATGGTCAAACGTACTCTCAACACTATTAATATGTGTATGCATGTAAGATCATCAGTTGAGGGTGCTAAATATACTAATAATCAAAAAAATAAAAATATAGTCCAAAGTATATTATAAGTAAGATATCCACCCTGATTTGTCCCGGTTATAAGGGGGAACTCAGAACTGTGTGGTGAGGCGCATGGTATTGGGTTCGATTTTCCCTAATATGTCAGTATTTAAACGAGACTCGTGTGGGAGGTGGGTCATATGCAGTGTCCCCTTGTAAAGCTTGCACGGGGAGTCCAAATGACTCGTTCGTGTGGAGGTGCGGGGTTATTAAAAAAATATTATAAGTAAGACATATTAACATCAAATTTAGTACCCCGATCAATGTGGAAGAAGTGGGTAATACCTTAATCTGGCACGATACAAATAATGATCAAGAGTACTACTTATCATTTTGGTTATAACCAAACTAAACAAATAATAAATGGTTATTTACGTATAGGTCCCATAAAAATAAAATATCTCTGTATAAGTCCTGTTGACTTTTTAACAAGGTCCTATTACTAATTTCTTGTAACTTATTTTTTCACAATTTTATCCTTTTAAAACCAACCATCTCTAACCTTTTTGTGGGAAGTTACATAAGTGATTGAACTTTTTTCACCTATTTTTAATCTTCAAATAATCATAACTTTTGATTGACAAATACATTTTTTTAGCAAAATTACTATTTTTGAAGTCTGCTCGCCGAGATCTATCTAACAATATCCACGAACCTATTAATTTTTTAAAAAAATACACATATAGTAAACTTTACTGTATTTAGAATATAAAATAGTTTTGTATCTATGATATTTTCGCAAACAGTAATATTTATTGTGTTAATATTACAAAGACAGTAACATTTGTTATGTTCACTGAAAAATGAAATTCATATATTTATCAAACAAGATCCATGGAGTCCATCATATTGCAATCAAAAAATTACACAGACAGTAAGATTTAATGTGTGCACCTTTAAAAATAAAACTTAAATAATGGTTCAATAGTCAATAGAACTTAATTAAAAAAAATCTCAAAATAAGAATTACATATAATAATACATATTAACTGGGTTGTCACACTAGTTGTTATGATTAAGTAATAATACCGAAGAGGTGCCCTTGCGTTCGAATTAAGATATTATATAATTAAACTCAGTTTTATCCAATCAAATCCTAAACATGCATATAGGTGTGATTGAAGAAGATGTAAAACATGTAAGAACATTCAAACACACACATGTGAGGAAAAATCCCCCAAATGGGCAAAACCTTTTATTTTTCTTAGGTACCCAAGAAGAGGTAACCTTTTCTTTACCCTTGTTGATGTTGGTTTTAGCCGGGATACGAGAAGCATTCACTGACTACAAAGACATCCGTCGGAATTCTTCCATCAAACTCTGTGATGTGGCAGCTAAAAACTCAACACGCTCTCTCAGACTGGCAAGATTATGAGTATGATGTGGTGGAGCAGTAGTACGTCGTGTCCGACCCAAACTATAGCAAAACTCCCTGAGGTGACCATTTCTTTTGCAATATGTACAAAAGAACACAGTTTTAGACAGACCTTGGTTTGTTTTTCTTGGTCGAACTCTCCTTCTTGATTTTTTATGATGGCCATATGGAGTCGTAGTAAACTCAGGAATTGGTCCAGGTGCAATTTGGGACGTGGAGGCACCATCAAAACCTATTCCCTGCCTATCACCAACACCTAAAGCGGGATCAAGAAGCATCTTTCCCATTTTCCCAGATCTGTCCTCGATTTGTACCTTGACTTCCCGTGCTCTCTCAAGGTCATGAGTAACCTGGGCAACATTGGCTTCAAACTTCTTCTGAGTCTCCAGGGAGGAATGGAGCTCACTCGTAAGACTAGCCACTTGTTTAGTCAAGTCCCCTTTCTCTTTATTAAAACAACTCTATCTCTCTCTCTAAACAAACTCTCTTCCTTAACACAAGCATACTATCTCTCTCTCATGGCGGTGCAGGTGGAGGACTCTCTCTCTATCGCTTCTTCTAAATCTTCTTCTAACGCGGTGATCCTAAGAACTAACGCTTTGTTACGTTTTTTAGTTTTAAATGACTCATTATATAACTCAGCGTAGGCGCGTGAAATATTACTCTCGCTCTCACTTGCATCATCCTCCCCCTCACTCACATCGTTCTCACTATCGAGGTGTCCCTGTGAAGCAGCATCCTCATCGTTGTGAGGTGCACAAGAGGTACTCACATGACTAGCCATGAATGCGGTGAAGTTACACTCATGCGGTGACTCATCTCCCGAGTCCACTGACTCGACCTCACTGTCGTCACTAAGGGTAGCATTAAGGACAACTTTGCCCTTTTCTCTGTTCAGACGTGTAGCACACTCAAAAGCTCTATGACCCCTACCGTCGCACTCATAGCGTCTCTCACTGTCTTTGTTAGGAGGGTCTTTAAAATCTTTCTCATTTTTCTTTTCAAACTTAATTTTTTGATTTTTTTTTTTATCTTTGAAATTTCCATTTTTCTTAAATTTGAAAATTTTCTTGAAATTTTTAGCAAATAAAGCCAAATCATCTAAGTCAAAAACACACTCAGAGTCAAACGTTTCAATATCTCTCTTTCTAGACGACTCAACTCTCTTTCTTGCCGACCCCTCACTTTTTCTCTCTTGGGCATTAAGTGCAATCCCCTTATCTTTAGGCTTGACAGATTTAGGAAACATATCAATTTCATATGTTTGCAAGTCTCCTACAAGTTCCTCCAATTTTAGCGTATTTAAATTACCCATAGAATGTAGCACAGTGACTTTAGGGATAAAACGCTTAGGCAGTGATCTAAGAATCTTTTTAACAACTCTAGCATTAGGAATATGTTCACCAAGATTAAAGCTAGTATTAACAATATCAGATAGCCTAGCATAAAAATCATCAAAACATTCAGTTTCAAGCATGGTGATGGTCTCAAATTGAGTTGTTAAATTTTGCAGTTTAGACTTTTTCACAACATTAGTTCCTTCATGGGTAAGTTGCAAAACATCCCATGCCTCTTTTGACGTGGAGCACGTCATGATACGTCGGAACTCGTCAGGAGTGACGGGTCCGAAAATAGCACTTAAATCCTTAGAATTAAAAGATGACCATTTAAATTCTTCTTCAGTCCATGTAGTGACATGTTTTAAATTGGTCACGTTTTCAACAGTGACGGAGGGAGGTGTCCACCCTTTTTCAACTAAAATCTAGACACGCTCATCTATGGCCTTTAAAGCAGACCTAATGCAGGCTTTCCAGTATGCATAGTTTGTTCCGTAAAAAACTGGCATTTTATTATATGATTTCTCTATTGAACACGCTATTTTTCCAAAAGTCATTTTTTTTTTCAGAAAATTGATATCTTAGAAAAAATTTGCGAAAAATTAGGAATATGCGATAGATTAGCGTAACCTGCTCTGATACCAATTTGAAGAGGTGCGCTTGCGTTCATATTAAGAAATTATATAATTAAACTCAGTTTTATCCAATCAAATCCTAAATATGCATCTAGGTGTGATTGAAGAAGATGTAAAACATGCAAGAACATTCGAACACACACATGTGAGGAAAAATCCCCCAAAGGGGCAAAACCTTTTATTTTTCACTGTAATTTTAATATACAGTTACACGGATTATAATGAAAAACAAGAGTGACACAGAAATACCCGCAGGCGTCGGTTCTGGTGTCGTCGGCTGAAATCTCCCTCAGGAACTTCAAATGTGCAGCGATGAAGAAGAAATATAGCTTCTCCACAAAAGTTGAACAAACACAAGGTTGTGTTCTTGGGTTGCAAAGGATTCACAAAAATTTGGCAAAGTTGTGTGAATCAAAACGTGAGTCTTGAGACTCAAAAAGATGAAGACTAGAGTAATTAGGACTCTTAAATTCTTCTATGAAAGTCTTAGAAAATACACCACCGAAATAGGTATATATATGAAACTTGAGTCGGTGGAAAAATCTAAGCGGATATGTTCGTGATTATCAAATCCGGATCGGTCCGATTTTGATGCCAGATCGGTCCGGTTATCGGATCGATTCATTTTTAAAATCACTTCATCAGTTCGGCTTCGATCCGGGGTATACTGGTTTTGATGCAAATCGGATCAGACCATTTTTTATGCCGGATCGGTCCGGTTATCGAATCGGTTCATTTTCAAAATGACCGGATCGGTCCGGTTTACCAGAAATTTTTTACCAAGTTATGATGTTAAAGACGCTTTGATATTCGGATCCATTGATGTAGATGCGATCTTGAATTTCTTCAACGGTGTAACGACGTACGACATACATATTGACAATGGTAAAAAATGATCTTATAAATACAAAAAAAAATAATTAAATAAATGGATCAATTAATGTGTATATATATATATTGTAAAATTTACTATATGCACTAGAAAATGAAATAGTTTTAGATTTGTGATATTTTCACAAACAATAACATTTATTGTATTAATATTACAAATACGTTAACATTTACTGTGGTCACTGAAAAATAAAATCCATATATTTATCAAACAAGATTCATAGAGTTCAAAATATTTCAATGAAAAAAATTACATAGACAGTAAGATTTACTGTGTGCACCTTTAAAAATAGGACTTAAATTATGGTTGAATAGTCAATAGAACTTAATTAAAAAATATATCAATAGGATTTAATTAAAAAAAAATCTCAAAATAAGAATTACACGTAATAATACATTTTAACTCGGTTATCACATCAGTTGTTAGGATTAAATAATAATACAAATAAATTAGTTAAATAAATGGTTCAATTAATGTATAAACTCACATATATTTTTTTAGGACATAAAACTAGGTGTGACGTATAGATGGTGTAGAAAGCATGATATATAGGAGCCTTGTTCCCTCTCTCTCTCTCTCATTCTTTATACATATATATATACTAGGGTATGCCCGTGCCTGAAGGCACGCTGATAATTTTGAAAAGCATAAAGTCGTGTATAATATAAATAATAAATGTTTTATACGTTAGAAGTGTAAATTTTCAAAGTATAAAAACGGGTAAATTTAAGTCAAACAATTTTTTTACAACATAAATGTATAAAATTTCAAACTACATAATTGGTGGGAGTAGTGTCTTTGTAGGCTTTTCTCTAATCCAACTTTTTTTTTGAAGTGCTAAGATTAAAATACAATACAGTGCAAAGACAGCCACATGAGAGGTCTTCAAGAAGGTCCAATTATGAGCAATCATCCAATAAAGGTATATCTTGAAACATCCATGAGCATTGAGACCAAATCTCCAATTGATACCATAACAAATCCAAGAGGTATAAATAATCCAAATGGCCAAATTACGTAAATCAAACTTTGAACTAATTGATGGTGAGACCACATTAGATGTGGCAATCACCATATTAGTCCAAACTCCAAGGATAGCAGGCCTGACCACAACGTAGATAAATACCAGTAGCAACAACAAAGTGTAAAAAAAAAGAAGCAGTAAACATTTATCGAGGCAGGCCATGATTGTGTACTGGTCGAGCAGGTTCATAAATCTCATCCTATCTGGCATGCCCGAGAAACCCAAGCAGGTCCAATCCGCAAGTTGATTTTCAACCTCCAAGTTTGCCATGGCTGGGATGGTAAAATCTATGGCCAACGACCTTTGTCGACTTATGGCATTTGTAGTTGCAACCCGCTATCTGATAAACATGGAACAAACAAATTGAAGGCATCAAAATATTTTTTCAAAAGACTCCTACCTATTTAATCCAAAGACTGCTACTTGTGCAGAACAAAATACAAAAAAGAGATTAAGACTGCTACATGTGCAGAATATATTATACAGTACACAATGAATACTGTCCATAGAATAATATACAGTCCATAGTATACACAATGAACTTGCCAAAGAGTGAGGTATGGACACAATGATAACTCACGTAAATGGGAAAATCATACCGATCGAGGAATGTCTAAATAGAAAGAGGAAGCAATAGTTATATTTCAATCAAATTTAATTAAAAATACTATAAAACAGAGAATATGTCAAAAGAGTACCGTGCATAGAGAATCAATGCCCAATTGATTAACGTGGTGCGTCTGCTACTGATTTATCATAATTTTAAATGTGATGCATATGCTCGTTCTTTATCATCTTTTTATTTGATCATGCATAAATAGTTTCAAAAAAGAGGAAAAGGAATTTCCCCAACATTTGATGACAAAGAAAAATAGCATAACAAATTTATCCAAAATATCAAGAACTTACCCTTTTTGGGTATATTAGCGTCTTAGATTTCCAAATCTTGCATCTCAAAAACCTAGGTAATCCAATGACATGGAAAATACTGAGACTACAAAAACTCAACCAAACCCCCACACCCACACTCCCAAAAAAATGGAGATTAAAAGCGATATTGTTTTCCTTTTCTAGAGTCAGAGTATGGGCATACGTGGAGACAATAAAAAGGTCATTTCCAATTAGAGCTACTGATGTTCCAAGTTTTGAAATCGAATACAGTAATTACATATAATTATTAATCAAAATCAAAATATAATGACTGAGCATTTTTTTCTCACCTGTGCCCTGATAATAGCGCTTTGCTTATCTTTCTGAGATTTTCCCTTTTAGCTTCCCGTACAACCACCTGTTTAGCTTCAATGGCAGCTGTAAACTCCCTCCCAAAAGTCAGAGTTGTAATGGACACATCATCAAGCGCGATGCTGAAGAAACTTGCTCTCTTAATCAGTATTGTCCAACACGCCCGCTTTGATGAGATATTCCTGGATCCTCATCTATCCACCAGCTTTCATTTGGGGTAATTTCATTTGGGTAAACCATTATCACAGGCCAAGAGAAATACAACCATGAATTCAGACTTGAAGGTTTTCACTTCAAACACTGAATAAAAATCATTATGCATTTATTTTCTAATCTAGTTTGTCTAACATTGTAGATGTTATACTTATAAAAATTTAAGGTGGGCAACATTAAAGCTACTAAGCTATACCAATAGTTCCATTTGTGGATGAAACAATATCAATTCCTTTTGTTTCCTTTTCACAACATCACGTGAAAATAATGAATATAAATTGTACCTTTGTTGATATCCAGTTTTAAAGATAGATAGTTCCCAAATTAGTGTGCAGGGGAGGCAACTTTTATCCCAAAATTCACAAACCAAACATAAAAGGTGTTAGTCTAACACTTTTAAATACAAATAGGTACTCTTTTGAACACAACAGTAAATAAATATATATAAAATCAAAAGAATAAAACCCCCGTTTCAGTTTCAGAACCACAAAAATTAACTTATGTTCATAAACATAATATCTGAAATACATGTGTGCTCGTATCACGCTGGCCTACTGACTTGGGTAAGCTATTCAATGGACTGACAGCCACAACTTTAACTGTAGTCGAGTCATATTTTTCCATATCATGTACCTAGAGTAGTGGCTACGCTACTCTTTTGCTTCGTTGGGAGAGACTCTTCCATATCATTTACCTATGATCTCTTTGCAAGACATTATTTCTCTCTGCTATGAGAGACTCTTCCAATTGCTCCATTTGGGCGTATTCCTTCTCCATTACCAGCTCCAAATCTTTGAAATGCTTAATTTTGCATTCCAAATCTTCGAAATGTTACAAAAACTGTTTCAATAAATGTTTAATATGAGAGTTAGTTTACCTATTGAGTGGGCTATGCCACTACTTCCATATTTTGTGAGTTCTTACATGATTGCGTTGATTGTCATTCTCATTACAGTGCACAGTCACATTCTCGCCATTTACAGTAAATTAGTAAATGATATTTAGGTTCGAGTGTCCAACCCCTGCATATAAAAATACAAAATAGAGAACATTGAATGAGACAGAAAGGCATAACTTGAGTGAAATATCAGGTCATCTGCATTAAAAGTCACCTTAATCCCATTTCAAATTGAATGAGATAGAAAGGTATAAATTCATACGTATTGGTTTGTAAACATAATTCATCTTATCTTCGGTGATAGAAATCTAAAGGATGAGAAATTGGTATGCAATCCTTATGTTTTACACGTCTAAATAGATTAGTATTCAAAATTGAGGTAAAAACAAAAAGCACCTGAGCTAAAAAATTAAAAGTCCAAGACTTTTTTCAACTTAGAAAGATTAAATTTTGAGTTGAGGGACCCCGAATCACACATTCTCACAACAATTAACATGCTAACTTTCTTGGTCCCTCATTCTTGATGGTATATACGTGTAATGTATAGCATTCGCTAATTCATTATTGGTGATGTTCCTAGCAATATAGGATATTTGTACTGTCACTAAAGCTCCACCATCAATGAAAATTATAGCGTCGATAACCATAAAAGCAACAACAATGCAATCCATTTATGATAGTTGAGAGTTATGTAATCTGAGAGTTATGCAATCCATCATGTGCTCAGAAATCTTCCCCATGGGCACTCGCGTTATTTGCATTGCCATATGTGCCTTAGCTTAGTGGTCAACACAGGTCAGTTCCTGTACAGTTAGGTCCCTTTTCACCAAATGTCAGTTCTGATATAGTTCGGTTCTTGTTTAGCGCTGGTCAGTTCCTATACAGTTTGGTTCGTGTTTAGCACAAAGTTTAAACTTAGCAACCCCTAGAAATCAAACCAAATATGAGAAAATCCAAGTTTTCAAACTGAGTGTCAGTTTGTAATATGCCTTCAAATACAGTAAAAACAAAGTATTATCGTGGCATTAACATAGTTATCACATCCATTTACTCGACTGCGCGAATGAATTTTTAGCACACATTTCATTTAGTTGTCACATCCATTTACATTAATCCAATACCGAACATAGAGGAATTTCAAATTGTATTGTCCAATTTAGAGACCCAATATAGAGAAAAACACTATCATAATTTATGATTGTGCAAATTGCAATATTAGTGAATTCAAGGTCTACTGCACACTTCTGATGTGAATAAATATTTGAAAGTGAATACTAATCTAATCAAAATATATTAAAGAACTTAACTCGTACCTTTTCTGCAATAGCGTGCGCAACGTTTGCTCTTGTTTGAGCAATTTCATCTTTTCTCTTGATCGATCAAACTGTTCTTGTAATTGGTCACGAACCTATCAAGTTACCAAAGTGTTTCGGCATTAACACTATCAATATCCACTATGCATTTTCTTAAAATCCAATGAAATTTATGCTCATCATAGTGTCTGCATTAATATCATGTATGCATTATCAAAATAGTCACTTACCTATCCAATATATTCGCAATTATTTTCTCTTCAAAATGTCCAACACTCAGTTTTGGAATTGAGCAATTGTTCGAGCCCATATCTGTCCAAAATGTCCAATACTCACTATTAAACAAGTATAGTTTTATTAGTGATTCAAAATGTACAATGTCTTTGCTATTCATAATTGTCAAGTACTATAAAATTTCAATTGTAGGAGTAGCAAACTTACCAAATTTCTTTCACACGAAGACACTTCAACATTGCTAATATATACTTTGTTGATACACATGTTGTTAATAGTGTTCAAGCTCTAAAAACTTCAAGATGCATGAAGTAACCAAAATAAAACCTTCAAAAATTGTTAAAAAAAGAACTTGGTTGGAGAAAGAAAATGCATGAAGTAACCCAAATTAAATCTTCAAAAATGGAGAGTGTAGGGAAAACAACACACGTTTATCTGGTATAAAATCGACCATGAATCGAACAGGGAACATAGGGCGAACATTACTCCAGAGTGTAGGGTTGGATATTATTAATTTTAATATCTACAACAGGGCTGCCAACTTGAATTTCTTTGGTTTGAAATAGGGGCTGCTATGAGCAAAGTAAAATAAAATATATAAAGGGAAAAGCATGATTATATCGAGAAAACTGAAAAAATAATAGAAATCCCGACTTTTATACATTTGAAACAACTAACTCGGAACATCTAATTATAATAATGACAACTCACATAAATGGAAAAAACGTACCGATTGAGGAACGTCTAAATCGAATGAGGAAGCAATAGTTATACTTCAATCAAATGAAATGAAAAAACTATAAAAAAGAAAATGATCTCGCAAATATTACCTCATCAGTATCTCAAACACTATGAAACCATAACTTTTGAATCAACCCTTAAACAAAGAAGAAAAAAATTAGAACCATTTGAGTCGGAATTAAAACTTATTAACGGGTAATGAATTTCAACTAAAGATCAGAAATAGCTACAAAGAAATTACACTTTATCAAATGATGCAGTAAAATTGTAAACAAATTAGAACTCAACACTGAAAGCAATCTGTATGTTGTAAGTTGGAATGTTATATAATTAACGCAAATCAGCAAACACCACACAAACTGAGTGAGAATCAATATCTAAAATTAAATCAACTCGGAACTCAAACTAACAGAGTGAGAACCAATATGTAAAACTAACGGAGTGGAAACAATGCACATAAGCATTTCAAATAACTCTTAGTGGTTTAAGAGGTATTTCCAACTGGTACAAAAGTTCAAGAAAAATCAATGGTGATGTTAGAGTCCTAGCAGTAAGTGAGTCCACCTCGACTGCACCAACTTCATAGATAAATACTCTCTCTTCGAACTATGTACTTCAGGATCAATTAAGGAAATTCACTCACCCTTCGGGAGCATTATTTCCTTTTCATCGCTCCCTTTGTCGCCTCTGAATTAATATCGATCTTGTCGCCATCCTTGGGGATGTCTTCTCAGTTGTAAATATAGTCCTGAAAAAGCCACCAAAGTGCCAAGTAACATCAATATCTAAAGAGAGACAAATTCCCCAAAGTCACATTTGGCATTAGCTTCCAATCCATAACAAAAGACACTTGCACAAAACTAAACATAACTCAAGTAAAATCGAGATTAGGGTGCATGGTCTAGTTGAGACAATTACTCAAAATAAAAGATGATGTCACGGTTATATATTTACACTAATGTATGCACTTTGAATAAAATGAGTAATTCACTTATAGAGACTAAAAATAACCAAATATGTTTATGTGTGACATTAGACATACAAAACAACAAAGAATACAAAATAAACACCAAATGAAAAACAATAAAACATAAATAAGAAAACAAATTATTAGATACCAAAAAAATACATTATAAACGCCAGCAAGACCTAAACCCCAATACATGAGATGCTTTGAATAAAAAATACACACCCAAAAGAAATTCGAGAGACTACCTCAATCGAGAAACTACCTCAATCGAGAGACTACCCTGTGCCAAAGACTAAGAATAAAAAAAAAAGAAATTAGTCAAATAGTGTGAAGATGTGCAAACTGAATTGGGTTCAACGATGGAATTAGTACATTAAAGCCAAAATAAATACAAAAGAAACTTAGGTATAAAATTAGAGAGAAGGACTAAAAATCGAAGATAAGCTCCTATTGTCACGGTATAAAATGTTTACAAAAAGAAAATGGTTATATGGTATGTTTCTTACAATAAACACCCCAAATGGGGTTGTATCAAAACAAACAAAGATTCATCACAATATCATATGTGTACAAAAAGAAAATGGTTATATGGTATGTTTCTTATAATAAACACCGCAAATGGGTATGTATCTAAACAATAAGGCCCAGTTTGGTTGCGCAAATTGTTCGATTATGTAAATTGGTTCGTTGTAAATTAGTGAATTGTAAATAAGTGAATTTGAAATGAGTTAAATTCAATTTTACACATTGTTTGGTAATTTGAAATTGATGTTAAGATTCTATGAAAATAAAGATAAAAACAAATCAAGAGAGAAGGGGAGGGAAAGAGAGGGGGAGGGGGAGGGGAAGAGGGAGAGGGGACATTCACTTTATGTGACTCCTATTTCAAATGGATTCATTTAACGTTTTTTGTGAAATGATCCAATTTTAATTTTTGCACATGAACTAAAATGTGACAATTAATGAATCCTTTCATTAATGAAACCAAACACAATTAATGGGTCAATTTGTAAATGGATCAATTTATTAACGGTTACAAAAAGAGATTCATCACAATATCATGTGTACAAAAACAAAATGGTTATATGGTATGATTCTTACATCATAAACTTCTATGAATGAGACAACATGATAAATAGATGTCTTGAACCCCAAACATATCACATATAGATTCCAGTATATCTCATTTCAGAAAGTGCCAAGTTTAAGTAAAAACCATATTGGAGAAATTATTTTCAAAATAAATACCCCTAAGAGTCATATACTTCCCACATTTAAATAAACAAACACTCATATTAATTTTTCAACCAATAAACAAACTCGAAAAAATATACCTCAGATGGAGAACTTTTATCTTCCTTCCTCTTTTCTCTAGTTAAGACATCAAATGATCCAGGGAATGCAAGAGTGATATTCAAAAAAATTGCATTAAACAGATTTGGGCATAAAAAAAATCCAACACTTGTAAAATCCAACACTTCAACCCTAGACTAAACCCCCCCAAACTCAACTCTTGTAAAATCGCATGAAACAGATCTGGGAATAAAAAAACCAGAGATGGAAAATAAAGAAAGCAAAGGACACTACCATAAGTCAATCCACTACGGGGGAGAGGCGGCAGCCTTGGAGCTCGGAGGGTGATGATGTATGCATGGGTTTATGGTGGGGGTATCTGTGTGCATATGGGTGGGGCGTAGAGGAGGAGGAGGTAGTGGATTGGAGAGATGGAGATAATGGGTTGATGTTTGTGTTGATGAGAGAACGGGAAAGAAGTAGAGAATCAGATGTTTGCGTGA
This sequence comes from Sambucus nigra, assembly GCA_949130495.1. Lineage (NCBI taxonomy): Eukaryota > Viridiplantae > Streptophyta > Magnoliopsida > Dipsacales > Adoxaceae > Sambucus > Sambucus nigra. The sequence continues at coordinate 173,139,445 of OX422218.1, read as the reverse complement.
GAAATGAGAGAGTATGAACAAATTGATAAAGTAACTTTGACCAAAGTACCCCCAATTTTGAATTGAAGTGTAAATTGGTAAGTAAAAAAGAGGGGAAAACCAAACACTTGAGGGGTAAAATAGGAAGCGCCAAAAAAAAATCATATTGATGACATCATGGTGCTATCTTATGACATACATAAGTTTTCTACTTTATTATATATATATATATATATCGTGTAGTATTAATAGAAATAAAGAAAAGTAAAATATTTAAGCAATCATTAATATAAAATATTATGTAATAAATAATAAAGGATGAATAAATATGTAGTGAGTAAAAAAAATCATATTTAGTAAGAAATATTATATTAGTGATTGAGAGTACTCTAGACAGTATATGTGCATACAATCAAATGATAGCTAACTGCATATTATGTAATAATGTTCATAATAAAAAATAAAAGAATATTATGTGATAGTCAAAATAATATGAACTATTCAAAAAATTGTTTAATTAGTTATAGACAAAAGAAAGTATAAATACGAAAATAAAGTTCCACAAAAAATTAGTTTGTTTTAATAAAAAAAAATATAACAAGTTAATAATATACATTAAAAAACTAATTTCAAACATGCTGCAACAATATTCCTATTTTTGGCAATGACAAACGATGACTCACATAAAAACATAGATTTAATAATTTCCATTTAAAAGTGTATCATAGAAATTTCTCTCCCATTGAAAATATAAAAAAGATGCACAAAAGTAAAATAAAAAATCCCTTACCAAAAGGACTTGATGCAACCTGTCACAGAAATATCATTAGTAGTGAAAGCACATAAATTCAAAATTTATTCATAGAAGAGTAAATACATGAGATAGAAACTAAATTTTCAAATTGTTTAATAAGAAAATGAAATAGTTTTATATTTGTGACATTTTCGCAAACAGTAATATTTATTTACTGTGTTAATATTACGCATAAAATAAATTTTACTATGTTCACAAGAAAATAAAATCCATATATTTATTAAACAAGATCTAGGGAGTCCATAATATTTCAATGAAAAAAATTACACTGGCGATAATTATTTATTGTGTAAACCTTTAAAAATAGAACTTATTTAATGCTTGTATAGTCAATAGGACTTCATTTAAAAAAAAATTAAAACAGGAATTACATATTTTTATAAATATTAACTGGGTTGTCACATTAGTTGTTATGATTAAATAATAATAAAAATAAATTGGTTAAATAAATGAGTCAGTTAATTTATTAATCCATATATATATATTGTAAAATTTATTGTATTCACCATAAAATAAAATAAATTTATATATGTGATATTGTCATAAACAGTAATATTTACTGTATTAATATTACAAAGTAACATATGTTGTGTTCACTGAAAAATGAAATCCATATATTTATCAAACAAGATCCTTAGAGTCCATAATATTTTAATGAAAAAATTACACACGCAATAAGATTTATTGTGTGCACTTTTAAAAATAGAACTTAAATAATGGTTGAATGGTCAATAAGACTTAATTAAAAAAATTCTCAAAATAAGAATTACATATAATAATACATATTAACTGGGTTGTCATATTAGTTGTTAGGATTAAATAATAATAGAAAAAATTGATTAAATAAATGGATCAATTAATGTGTAAATCCATATATATACCTCACCTGACATACTTAAGAAGAAACCCATTTTTTTAAAATAGTAATAAAATATATTTTTTAACCAAATTCGGTATATATGATCTATATAGTAAGGAGATCATCTACAAAAAAAATCAAAAAATTCAACCCGGAAGTGGATGAAATGATGGCAAAAATTTAAATGGCTGAAAATGCTCATATATACCCACTTCTCATTTAACCCATTTTCGGGTTAAATATTTTTTATGATTATTTTATATTGATCTCTTCGTTATGGATACCGTGTTCATAAAATTTGCTCGAAAAATATATTTTTTTACTATTTTAAAAAAATAGGTATGTTCATCGGAGGTGCGTTGGAGAGTGTGACTATATATATATATATATATATATATATATTATAAAAAGCACACATATTTAGTCGCTCAAACACTCATTTATCCAATATTTTCTTATTTTTGAAGGTCCGCGCTGGTGGCATCCCATACCACCCCATGCCACCTAAAATCGGAGCTCCGGTGGTTCCGGTTATCAAACACCCATTGACTTAATAGTATTATATTTTGAATGGTCCGCGCTAGCGGCACCCAATCCCCATTGTCGGAACCCCAACGACCTTCATCAGAACTCTGATTTTGGATGGCATGGGGTGCCGTTGACGCAAAATCTTTAAAAATAAGATAATATATTGTAAAATTATTCTATTTAAAAATATTACAATATTTTGTGCAATTGATATTTGATTCCTAAAATTATAGACAAAAAAATGCTATTATCAATATAAAACTAAGTAAAATTTAAAAATATTACGCAAAAAAAAATGCTATTATAATAATTATATATGATCGAAACATGACAATTGATGGTGAGTTGAGTTTTTGTTGATATGAAATGGGTTTTCGTTTTTTAAAGCTTGGTTGTAAACTTTAATGTTTTTTTTTTGGTGAAATATAAATATATTAACACCAAAGGCAAGAAGCCAAAAGATAATACAACAATACAGCCCATAAAACACAGCCTACAAACAGGCCCAGACCAAACAGGCGCACAGGCCAAATAACCCAAGGCACGCAGGCCTAGAGACTCTACCAAACCAAAACAAACAATGCCAACCCAAAACACCCCAACAACTCACATCTGAAACAACCCAACCCTACAGCAAAAACCATCTACACGACCAGAGCTTTAATGGGGTTGTATTTGTACGTATATATATATATATATATATATATATATATATATATATATATATATATATATATTTATATATGTGGTTAAGAGGAGTTACATATATAGGAAACTGGATTTTTACTTTAAGCTTTTGTTTTTAAAGCTTTCATGGAGGTTTGTGTGCATATATATACACAATATGTATATATATGTAAAGTGGGTTTGTTTGTTTTTCAAGTTTGTGTCTAAATAGTTATGGGGGAATTAGGATATGTATGGATGGATGGTATTAGTATGAGTGTTTTGTGTGTGTTGAAGTGTTTTAGCATGTGGGTGTGTATTTTTTTGTTATATATATATATATATATATATATATATATATATGAGAAGGTTCACCTACATCATGTTCTATACATCATCCATATATCACATCTAATTGTAGCTCATTAAAAACTATTTTTCCATTTTTTTTATTTTTCTCTTGAAATTAACCTTCCAATAAACCCATGTTCAAAAAATTAGGTTAAAATACATTTTGTAGCTATTTTTAAAAAATCCACAAAAAACTGTTCAAAATACCCTATTTATAAGGGTCTGCGTGAGCAATTTTTTGTATTTTTTTAAAAATACCTACAAAATATATTTTGACCTAGTTATTTGTATGGGTTGATTAAAAGGTTAATTTCAAGAGAAAAATAAAAAAATTAGAAAAAAAGTTTCTTAGGGCCTATAACTAGATGCGATGTATGGTGTGATATATACATCATGATGTAGGTGAGCCCCTCTCTCTCTCTCTCTCTCTCTCTCTCTCTCTCTCTCTCTCTCTCTCTCTCTATACATACTGAGTTTTTAACATAGTAAACAAATTATTTTTTAGTTGAGATTTTTTGGGTAGTATTTAAAGATTTCAAGGAAGCAAAATAAAAAAAAATCAACTAAAAATACTTTTTTTTGACTATTTAAAAAAAAATCGGTTAAACTTTGACACTTTTAACACACTTTAGAAGTTCTGAAAGTTTGACCGATTTTTTAAAATAGCAAAAAAAGTTATTTTGAGATGATTTTTTATGGGTTCCTTGAAATGTTAAAATATCACATAAAAAAATACAACCCCAAAATATTTTTTTTAATATTACAAAAAATAGGTTTACGCTCGCAAGTATGTATACTTGGTGTGTGTGTGTGTGTGTGTTGGATTAATTTAAAGGGAAACACAAGTTAATTTCCCATATGGGTATATCCGCGTATGTGCTACGAGAGTAAGAAAAAAAGAAAAACGACTTTAATTGCGTAAAGGTCAAAATATTGGTCGTGAAAGATATTTTACGTCACTTATAGTTAATCGAAAGAAACACTGTTGAATTTTAAAACCCGATGATAAATTTATAAATACACTCAAAAGGGGCCAATTTTATCATCTTTAAAAATTCTTATCTTTCAAAATGTTGCTAAAAAAATATGTGAAACGTATTGCTAGATTCGCAGCGTCGAAAAGAATATTTTCATGTATAAATATTTTATAAAAGACACTATTTTTGCTGACGCTAAAATTAGGCCATTGTGTCAATTACAGACCAAAACATTAGTACAAAATTACTATTTTTATCCTGCAAAGCTTGTACCGTAAAATTTTTCTATATTACTTACCATGTTTTACACTCGACCAAATTACTCGATTACTAATTTTAAAAAACTCCTTATTTTATTTTTTTCGAAAGCTATTTCGATATATGGTATCATTTTTAATTAAAGGTCGGATACTACAGGAAACTGTGTTTTAATATTAACTCATTAATTGCATTAAACAAGTGAGTTTAATTCAACATTGAGTCGAGTTACGTACAACGTAAAACTCTGATTATCGTAAATAAATAAATAGTGTACATACGTATAAAGTAGTGAAATGTGTGTTTTGATTATCCGTAATAACTCTGCATTAAAAATCACAACCAGATACATCTAATACAACTTATATCAAGCCAGACAAAAATCACTAAAATTATGATAAGTGTTTTCATTTCACTATTATACTCTGAGCTTATGTCCTTGAAATTACTGTATTGTTTATATCACTACGTGATAACCCCTGAATTCATGTTCTTATTTATGAACTATTTTGTGTAGTTCAACTTTACTGTGAATATTAATTAAATCGTTATCCAATTAAACTTGGGCCTGCCCAACCCTGATAGCCTGCAATTTCAGCAAATCTACTGATTTCAGCAAATTATCCAGATCGCAGCGTACCCCTACATCCTATTAAAACATGATTTCAGTTATTATATCCTGATTGTAGTACACCCCATGCATCCTATTAAAACAATGAAATCGATTATTTTGTCTTCATTGCACTACACCCCCTTTATCTTATTAAACCCTAATTTCAGTTATTTTTACCATGACTGCAGAATAACCCTGCAATTTATAATCATTATCAGTGAAACTCCTAGTAGCATACCTTGTGATGCAGAAATTAGACCTCGGTATACCATGGTAGTTCTAATTGACTTATACGACTCAAATGTTGAGTGCCTAGTTTTTAATTGCTACATACATATAAGTGTCACTCTAGCTAAGTATGCCAAGCTATTTTTTTTTCTCCAAATTACTCAGGGTTGCCTGTCCAAATGTATTATATGCTTTCGATGATATTGTAATGGTATGACAACGTATTTGCATCCCCTATAATTAATAATTTATAAGTTATCGTGTTATAGTATGAACCCTTATTTATAACTCGACAAACAACATATCCAATTATAATCAGCATACATATCTTTTTAATATCACAGACTTCAGTATAACCCGATTTTGTACTATTGATGTTTTATTTTTCTTTAGATTATTATAAACTGTGTTATATTACCAGCATATCAATCCCATATATGCTATTTAAACAGATTTACAAATATACATTATTATAGAAGTAGAGTTATCTACTTGGCAAAGTTTTGCTTATTCTTTTGCTTCGAGTTATTTTAAATAGGTACTTATAGGTGATGATGAGTAATTCCAACTAGAATTATCTGAAGCTCGGGAATTGTGTTGATTAAAGAATATTTATATGTGAACAGTTGCTAAGCAGAAAATGAGGTATCTATATAGCATTGTTCAGTTGAAACTATGGGTTGCAACACCGTAATTTAGCAAGATTGTTTTAGCTTTTGGAAGAAATATTGGTTTCACGTATGGCTTGGCATGTATCAGGATAAACCTCACACTCGGAAAAACGGTATGTGATAATAATAATCATCAGAAAAGGCCATAATCAGGGGATCATTTTATCAAGGGGAGAAAAAGACATGATATTTATGGGCATATGCACGATGTACTCTTTTTCCTTTAACTAGGTTTTTTCCTATTGGGTTTTCCTGTTAAAGGGTTTAATGTGCCAACACTAAGCGTGCCCAACATCAATTCAATGATCATAAAAGTTATATTATTTTTCCTTCACTTTCATTTTTCCCACTGATTTTTTCTTTAGTAAGGTTTTAATGAGGCAACAATCATTGAATGGTGGAAATGGTGTACATCTAAGGTAGAGTGTTATAAAATATGTATTAAATAGATGTCCACTAGTATTTCACAATTATTAAATGGTCTATTGAGTTACCTTGTTTTGTACAATAATTAAAGATGATACTGCTTGAGTATTTACATACTAATTAAATCGAAAGCTATCTCCCTCTAAATTCTCTCCGTGTTGTAACACCCCGCCCGTTCGGGGAGAGCGAACGGAGCGCTACTATCGATAAAAACTAAACTAATCCACAATATAACAATGTATAGAGCATCTAAATCCAACAACAACAAAAGAGAACTACAAATCTCAATCTCTTCAAATTAATAGCAAGTCTCACGAATTACATACAACAACTATCTAACTCGAAAAATACAAATATCTAATACTCTATACATCAAAATAATACAAGTCTTCTCATCTTGTATTCTCCAATAATCTTCATAAAATAATCCACGCTAAAATCCAATCTCCAAATCAAATCCAAAGCGCACAAAATCCGCGCTGACCTGCCACTAAAAGAAAATATAGGGAAGTACACAATACGACAGAAAATATGCTCAACAAATATTAGCGGTGAATAAAGCGTAACAATACGAGTACGAATATTCAAATCAACGTGAATCTCATAAGTAATTATATCAATATAATTTCTCAACAACACATTAACCGGATCACCAGGCCTCACCACCGTACCGCGCCTATGCATTTTTTTAGCATATCCGAAAAAGGAATATTGGCGGGTGTCCAACCTCAGTGCCATATTAAAATCTCATGACAACATGCTCAACACCAAATACAGTACCACGTGAATCGAAATCAGGTTCCAACAAATATTTTCAGATTTCCAAAAGAATTTAACAATTCAAATATGAGTCAATAATCACATGAAACCAAAGGGAGAAACACTCGCGAGATTAAGGAACATATTGTGTAAAACCCCATACCTCAAAATCATCACATAATTCAGCCTCAAAATCTAATCACACCATCACGTTCTTCTCTCGAAAATAATCAAATCTCGTTCTAGCCCAAACTCGAGAAAACACCAAATAAGCCTTCTAATCTAAAGTTGAAATCTTGAATAAGTTTGGGGCTATGGTTTGTATATGAAAGGAAGTAATTTTGGAGAGGTCTTCTGGTTGAAAAGTTTGAGAAAAAGTGATTTGAAAAGCCAAGCCATGAATTAGTTGATATATAAAGGATTAAGAGTTTGATTAAGAAAATAGTCCTAATCAGATACAAACACTAAAACATTTATTCCAGACGATCGGACCTTTGGAATTAGATAAAAGTTTACAGAGAATTATCTGAAGACGAGAGGAAGCTACAGAAAAAAATTTAGCTCGATCGGAACGTTCAATATTTTTAAATATTTTTTTTTACTAGAGAGTTTTATGTTTTGAGGACTCTTCTATATAATAAAAATTCAATTAAAACTTCATTTTAATTCCAATTCCGAAAACTTTTGAAATTCTCATCTTTAAAAATAAAATCCAACATATTTGAGCAGTAAAAATAATTTTACCAAAAACTTTATTTTCCTCTATATTTTGAAAATACCCCAAAATTACGCGGGTTGTTACACGTGTCCCTTTTATTTTATAAAAAATAATGATAATTAAACAATGTGTTGAATGATCAATCCAATTATACATGAGTAATTAACTTAAGAAACTGTACTAGACAAGTAAAAACAATATATTTGATACTTCCAAACCTAAGGAATATGCATACCTATATCATCATGAGATTGATAATTTACCAAGACCACGGATAATTGTGGATAAACTTTGATCAAAATACTCATGAATGGAACTTTGTTTTTTCATTAAAAACACAAACATAAGTATTTATGAACTAAATTCTTATCATTTGATACGTGAAAAGAGATGCAAAAAAATATATGTGAATTTCATAAATTGAATCTCCTAGCACACGACAATTTATGAATATTGTTATTGTTATTTTTATTTTAATACAAGACCATTTTAAGACATCACGAAGGTGATTATTTTATTTCATTAATAATCTATCACTGGTATAATAAAAATTGAAATAGGGAGAACATAATAACAATCCCCTTTGTAATAGTAACACGTATATATTAATAGAAAATTTATCTACATGGTATTGATTCATTTTCATACCTATTGTAAAATATTACGGGGCACTAACCGAAGGCTGAAGATCAGAGCACATTTGTAACTTTAAAGTAGATGACTAAGTGACTAGCGCTACGAAATTATTCTTCATCTAAATGTTGTGGTTATACAATGTCTATGAATGTTTAAAATATGTGAAAATAAAACTAACACGAAAAGGTACGATAGTCTTTTTTATAGATCTAATTTATTTATCTAAATGTTTTTGTTACTTTTCCCATTATATAATGTGTAAATTTACTTACTTTAGAAGTTACAAAATTGTACATACTTCATACAAATCTTATAAATCTATTATCTCAAGGCTAAATGAAAAACACCTTTATTATAATTATGCTTTGGATTTCGTGTTTAGTGGATTATTTCAAAGCAATACTTACTATTTGTTCTATTCTGTTGGTAATAATAGAACATTACCATTCGTAGGAACAAAGAGAAGAATATTTATTTACCAATATGCAATAGGGAGGTTGCTATCGTATTTTATGAGTGAATGGTACCGCATACATTCAAATGAAATCCAATCGACAAAATAATTTATTCTACGGACAACATCATTGCAAATAAATAACATTATTGTAATTCATTTTTGAAAAATATTAGATATTTATAGTAAATTAGAAAAAAATGATAGTGTTTAATTGCATTATTATTGGTCATGTTAATTATTGCACTATTTTAGCCTTAAAAATAATGAAAAATAACAATTATTGATACAATTTTGTGATAAGGTCTAATTAATTGCATGTTATGAAAATATTAAAAATAATAAAACACTACAATTTTGTACATATTATATAAAAATGACATACTACAGTATAAATATAACACATTAGACTATTGGTCACAATATAATACAAGATACGAAAGTTAGATATCGATATAACACAAAATCTCAAAACTATTAATCATTTTCCTTAACATCATCTTTTAAAAATGATATAATCCATTGGCAATGTTCTCAGAATATTGATTTCGACTTACTTAAGGTTAATTACATTTACTCCCTGGACTTTTTTCCCTTCTCTTTACCACCCGAACTTTCAAATTTTGTACTTAACCCCTAGAACTTCCATTATAGCTACAACTTACTCTAAGATGTTGTGATTTTTTATGAAAATCTATCACGTGTTTCCCATGTGACTTTTAAGTGGGGATTTTATTGTCCTTTTACCACAAAGCGGTGCCAAAACATATTTACCAATTTCCTTCCCATTCGCATATGCCATTATTATGGGAAGGAAACCCTAAAAATACCAGTAACTGGTGAAGAAGAAGAAAACGAAGAATAAGAACAAGAATAAGAAGAATAAGATGTAAAAGTACATAAGAAAAAGGAGGATAAGAAATACCATGGATGGAATCTGCTAATGTGGAAATTTACTCAAAAACCCTAACTCATGGACTCAATCCAACCCTGATAGATGATTTTATGCTTGTGCAACTTCTGGGTACTTCCTGTGAATGGACCCTCCAATGTGCGCAAGGTGAAAAACATAATTCCCATGATTCTTATCAAAATTAGGTCTCTTGAAGCTAACGTGGGTAGAAAATATGGAAGGGAGAGATTGTTCAAGTGGTTGTAATTTTTTTTTTGTATTTTCATTCTTGTGTTATGCATTATGAAATGGGGAAGTTCCATGAATGTGAAACCCATATGAAATTGATGTAATTTGTAATAGTTTACTATTATATTTTATCTATCAATGAAATCATGATTAAGTTCATAAGTCCATATGCATTTTACTTTGTAAGGGAAAATTTCCAATTGAGGCAATTTATATCTATTGGCTTAATTCCGGACAAAATATTTTTGAGTCATAGGTTAGGCTTTGTGTTAGTGACCTTTCAAGCCTATAACGTGTTTGTTTAAAGATGAGGTGATTGTAATACCCCGTATTTTTGTGATATTTATTTATGGGATTAATTGAATTAAATGTGTATTAATTGGAAATTAATCCGGATTAAAATACTAGCGAGATGTGAGTTGGTATTTGATTATTATGAGTATACATGACTATATATGCATATTGAACTATGAAACTTGTCGTGAGATTGAAATACGGCAATTTGGAAATTTTGTTGAGACGCGTGTGACAGTCGCGTCAGGAATATATTTATTTTAATTAAAAAGTGAATTTTATTTCTATTAACCGTATGGTCGTTTTGAGTGCGCCAACGCGTCCGTAAGGGTCGAAATAGTCAGAAAACACTAGTCGGGGGTTTAGTTTGGGTCCCGGGACATTTTTAGGCCATGCCGGCAACGTATAAGGGTAGTTTGGTAATTTTGGATTTTTGGGAATTAAAACCCACGAAAATTAGGAATTAATATCTGATTTGGCAATTACCCACTAAACCCACTAATAACCTAATGGGCTACGGGGGTTATTGGAATTAGTTCCAAAAAGTTTCCTAAGGCAAACCCTAGCCACCATTGTCACCTTGGAGAAGAAGACTTGTAGAGAGAGAGAGAGGAGAATTCTGCAGAGAGAGAGAGAATCATTCATCAATTCGACATCAAAATCATAGATACACATAAGGCAAGTGGTTTAATTTCATTAGTTGCAGAGAATGCTTCTTCCATGCGTAGGAAATTGATAAAATTGTATTGTTTTTGGGAGATTGATGAAAACCCATTATATTGGAATTTGAAACTTGTATTTTGATGAGGAATTGCATGTAGAATTGTATGTAGGTGATTAATCTGATGATAATATATTTTTGGATGAAACAAAAATGGATTTATTTATGTCTATGGATGAATTTAATTTCTAGGGTTCATGTTCTTGAGATTAGGGAAGAAAATGTAGAGATTTGATATTTGGATGATGTTTAGGATGAATTAATCCCACAAAACACGTTAGTATATAACCTAAGTGTGTTTAGGAATGATTAGAAACCTTGAACAATTGTTGGATTGATGTTTAGATGAGATTAGAAGTGAAGAAAAGATGGAAAAACGAAAAAGGAATTTCTGGGCTCGAAACTGGCCTCTCGTTAGAAGACCTGCCCAGGTCGTTCGAACGAGCTCGTTCGAACGAGCTTCTAACGAGTTGACAGTTTGACTTCTAACGAGAGGGATGTTCGTTCGATGACTTTCGTTCGAACGAGATCTCGTTAGAAGGCCCACTTCGTTCGAACGAACTCTCGTTCGAACAGCCTCGTTCGAACAAGACTTCTAACGAGCTGACAGTTTAGGCATTTTAGCCTGTTTTGATCCCGAGTGTCCCGTAACCTTGTTTATATGTAGAGATAACACTTCCTTGATGATTAATTGATATATTTGGGATATTTGGGGATATAATGAGGAGTAAAACCTAGAAGTGTAGTTTGAACCAAATGGAAATTATGGATTAGGACGTGAGTGTCTATTACGACGTGAGAACAATTGACGACTTGAATAATTATATTAACCGGTAATATGTAAATTGTGTAACATTATATGTCGGTACGAGAATGAGAAGTGTACCACAAATAAATTATGGTGATTACTAAGATGTGTGCATACTTAGTATATGTATATGATTTTATGTGTATGACATACCTACCATACTTGCTATCACGGGAGGTTTACGTTCGCTTAGGGCCCTCTAATCCTTGTGTTGCCCGGATTTAGATTGGTACCTCGAGAACATAGGTCAGAGAAGGGCTTATTGGGATGTTAATAAGTCTGCTGATCGTGGGCGCGTAGGTATGTGCGTGACCCATGTGATGTGACTGTGTTCGCCTCCATTGTTTGTGATGTTGTTATCCGAGAACGATTCCTGAGAGATTCGGAATGCGTGATCCTTATGTACGTGATGTACCGGGATGGATAGCAGAGTATGTGTGCACCGCAGCTAGTCTCGGGGTGCTTGTATTGTATATTTATGACGTGAATAATATACACTTAATTAATGAGAACTTTCATGTGGAATTGTGTGTATAAATATGGAAACGTTTTGAGAAAATATAAAGGGATAACCTGAAATGAATTGTATTGCTTAATTGAGAATCCGAGTGTATGTAAAGCCTCTTTTTAATTGATAACATTAGAATGTATAATGGGAACCGAGTAGAAAGGTTAGAACTCATGTCAGTTTAGATAGATGTATTTATCACTTAGATGGGTGTTATACGTTAGGGGTGCACAATTAGACGAGAGGTGAGTATTTCATGTGAGTGCACGTCCTAACATGTATTTTGCATTCGTTGTTTTATTGTTATTAAAGCACTTTCTATTTTAAAATAATCTCCACTTTCGGGCTCTGACCCGTTTGCTTTCAAATCAACTTTTTGTGAAAACCATTTTAGGTGCCCAGCCACAAGGACACCATGCTTAGGATCCTCATTCAGGTGACGAGCTGTAGCTGTATGTGGAAGTTACAGGACTTTGCTAGTAGACGTTTCATCTGTCTTGACTCTATATTCAGTTTCATCAGTTGTAGAGCATGTCGCCCATTTCTATTAGAAACATTTCCTATTTCAGATTTTCAGACTTTCGACATGTAATTAATTCAGGATACTTTGTTTTACTTATTTCAGTTGTGGGATTGTTGTGAGGAGTTTTCCTCCGGACTTCTTATTATTATTTGGTTGGTTATTCTATTGCTTCGTTATGGTGAATGGTTGTTGTTCTTTCATTATTCTTTTACTGCATGTTAATCAGACTTAAATTAAAATTTGGCAACTTACTTTTTAAATACTAGGTGGTTAGTAATCATAAAAATGTTTTCGACAGTGATGCTATTAACTGAACCAACTTGGCATTTTGTATTGATTTAATAAAGGAGTAGCTACCCGGTATTTAATTAGTCGGGGTGTCACAGTGATAAAGATTTATAAATTACATATAATGTCGTGTTTTGTACCGTGTTTCATCTTTGTGTTTTCTAGAATCTCTCAAGTATGAATGCATATGAATTTTAATCATTGGAAATTTTATTATTATTTTTTTATAAAATTGTTTGGAGTTGTCTTTGAAAGTTTTCAAAAGAAAAATTATCTTCAATTTTAATATCATTAGAACGACATTATGGTTTCGTTTAAACGAGATTGGCAGTTCATTCAAACGAACTTTAAATGAACATCAAACGAGTTTCTATCTGTTTAAAGAACTTAGATTGTTTAAAGCTCATTCAAAGCTAGTTTGAATGAAATTGGTCGTTCGTTTGAATGAGTTTTGATTTTGTCGAACAAGTTTGCAGTTTCATTCGAACGAGGACTTATTTTCGTTAGAATGGACTTTCTTAAAAAACATACCACCTCAAAAAATATGTTTTCTGTATAAAGGAGTTCATGCACTTGTTTTTGGAGAGAATTTTAGAGAAATCATTTTCCTATTAATATCTAAATGCTCCCAAACCCTGGTTTCACCCACAAAGAGTTTTAGATTCAAGTTTCATCTTTTTATATTCTTTGAGATCTTGTTTGTGGGCACCATAGTTTGTTTCTCTCATTAACTAAATAGAGAAACGTTTCGTGCGATGGACTCTGTATACAGTTTGTTGTTTACACACGGTGAATTTCGATGGTGTGATAATGCGGTGAAAAAGTGTTGGACTTTGTGTTCCATATCCATAGATGGTTGTTGAGCTTGGATCGATGGGTATCGAGGCCTGTGTGAACCTACACGTTATGGAAACTTGCGTGGGTGGATTCTTACATTAACGGCTTTAGAGGAGCGGTTAAAGATTGAAGAAGCATCAAGACTTGTGAGGGCATCGACTCGTTGAGTAAGTAATCTGTCAACTTGTGTAAATCCGTATCATAGTGAATTTTCATGGATGGGCCATCCGAGATTTTTTCAATTTGGGTTTTTCTCGTACATCGGCATGTTATGCGATTGATCCTGTTTTATCTGCTATCACCTAGATTCATATTTTAGGTTAATTTAAAATTTGTTAAATCATTTTTATAACAACAACCTGGTTTAAAATCGGTGTTAAGTTTTATTTGGGTTACTTCTATTTAAGTTTATATATTTAATCTGAAAAATTAAAAATTAACTGTTGTTTATCAGACCCTGCCCTCCTGGGACCTTTTCAAATTGGTATCAGAGTAGGAACACTAAGTTATCGTGTTTAGATCCGTGTTTAGGCATGAGTTTTAGGTTTTTTATTTAAAGGGTCATTCGGTTGCTAGGGAACCGATGTTTGATGGGTCTAATTACACATACTGAAAAATGCATATGAAATCAACACTTAAAGCGATAGATGACCGGGTATGGCAAGCAGTTCTTAATGGTTAATCCCCACCCAAAACCTTAGCTGATGAATATAGGATTCCCAAACCCATAGAATCATGGAGTGAGGATGCACATAAGTTAGAAAATTATAACTCTTGATGTTTAAATACTCTATTTTGTTTGGTCACACCGGAGGAGTTTCGCCGTATTATGACCTGCGAAATGTCTAAAAAGGCCTAAGACATATTCCAACTCAACCATGAATGTAGTAGTGTTTTAAGGCAACCTGTAAGAGCATAATTTATGTCATTGCTCATAGCTTAGGGTTACATGTATGTTTGGCGTATCCCGTTATAATTTGACTCAAACCGTCATGAAGAACCGAATCTCGAATATCTCCAAGTTCAAGATGATCTCCACATTATGAAGGTATAAATAATTTAGGAGTTTGAATTTATTTTCATTTATATTGGGAGATGAAAAATTTATAGAAATCGAGGCATTTTTTATGTTTATTTTTTTAAAATTCCCCAACCTCATTCAAACGAGAAGGCATTCTCATTCGAATGAGATGTCAAATTCGTTAAAATCATCGCTTGATCTCTACATTTAACGTGCATCTAACGAGGGCGTACTGTTTTTAATCATTTGAATCTTGTTCAAACGAAATAGCTATATTGTTCGAACGAACTTGCTTTCGTTCTAACGAGATGCTATTCTCGTTCGAACGAGCCTTGTTTTTGTTCGAACGAGTGATGCCGCCTCAAATTTTGAGCCCGTCGTATAAATAACTATTTCGATAGGTTTTTAAAAGAGATTTTTGTTAAAATAATTTTTGCATACTTGTTACAAAAATCCTCACCTCTTTTGGGCCTAAAAACCTTTTGACTCATAAAATCAACATTCCCAATATACTTATGAATCTATTTAAAACCCTACATAGTTTCATACTATATGTAACCTTGTGGAGAGATCATCTTCACTGCTGATCTTGTGAACCATAGAGGGGATCACTGTTGAAAGAAGACAAAGACTGATCGATGGATACCGGGGGGGGGGGGGGGGGGGACCGCCACTTGTGGACTGCTCTAGAGTTGAGTAGTTTTTTTAAATATGTTTTGTAAGTAAGATCCCTTGTAAAACTGTTTAAAGTGCTCAAAAGGGTTTTCCCTTTTAGGGATTTTCCTCATATTTGTTTATTCTTGCATGCATAGTTAATTTTCTGTATTTGGAACGATCATCACATGCAATCCTAAATTAATCAGATTAAAAATTGGTAATAATTTAAATTTGTGTTGGGTAGATATTTAATTATATAAATTATTCCATTAAGATCGCAAGCACACTCTCAAATTGGTATCAAAATCGGCTACATAAAAACACTATGTGATCTTTTTCAACAAAATTATTTTTTCTTTGATATCAATTTTTTTTTTGAAAAATTCTTAATATTTGAAACGCCAAAATTTAATTGAGAATTTGTATAATCGAGTGCCTATCTTTGATGGTACCAACTATGCATATCGAAAAGCTAGGAATAGGTTTCCCTTGAAGGCCATAAATGAACGCGTCTGGGTAGTTTATGAAAGATGGTGGACTCTCCCCACTATTACTGTTGATAATGTCGTCGGACCTAAACTTGTCTCTTAGTGGGCAGAGGATGAAATTAAATGGAGCAACTTTAATTATCACGATTTGAGTACCTTCTCGTGAGACGTCACCCCTGACGAGTTTCATCTCATTATGATATGCACCATGTACAAAGAAGGTTGGGATACCCTCCAGATCATTCACAAGGGTACCAATACTGTTAAAGCTTATAAGATGTAGAATCTCACCACATAATTTGAAACAATTACAATGCTTGAATCTGAGTCCTTTGACGAGCTTTATGTTTGACTGTCCAATATAGTTAACTCGAGTTTCAATTTATGTGAGAAAATACCCGAGATGCGTGTGGTTAAGAAATTTTTTAAATCGCTTCTCGCTCGTTTTATTCCTAAGATTATCGTTCTTAATTCGTCAGGGATCCTAAAAACTCTTTGATTAGAATAACTTATAGGAGATCTTTAAACATACGAGATATATATGTTTAATAAAATAGTTAAGCCTAAGGATAAGGAGATTGCACGTAAAGCCTAATCTAATTAGAGAGAGGAAGCGTCGTCTAATTCTGAGTTTGATTATGATTTGGATTATTTGGTCCTTTTTGCTAAAGATTTCAAGAAATTTCTGGAACTCAAAATGAAAAATACTTCCAAAGATAAGAAAAGTTTTGAGAAAGATAAAAAATATAAATCGGGAAAGAAGAATTTTGAAAAACAAAAGAAAGATTTTACAAAGAAAGACGTTGAAAGGTGTTATGAGTGTGAGGTAAAGGGTCACAAAGCTCACGAGTGTCCGACTAGGTTGAAATGTTAAGGGAAAGGTAAAACTACCTTAAACGTCATGCTTAGTGAGAACGGGGTCGATTCGGTGAGTTCGGGGGAAGAATCACCGCATGGATGTAACTTCTCTGCATTTATGGCTAGTCATATTAGTACATTTAGTTCACCTCACGATGGTGATGAGGTCATAAAATATGAACACCTCGACGATGAATCTAGTCTTTCAAAGGAGAGAATATTTTAAGTGAGAGTGAGAGTGGCCTTCTGCGCCTACACCGATCTTTATGATGAGTCCTTTAAAATAATGAAACAAAATAAAGGGTTAACTATGAGAGTTTTAACGCTAGATAAAGAGTTGAGAGAGGCGAGAGAGAGTAAGTCCTCGGTGAGAGAAGCTTTGGGAGAGAGAGTTTATTTAGTTGAGAGAGAGAATGAGGACTTGGCCAGTAAAATGGTTAGTCTTACGAGAGATCTCCAAGCATCAGTGGAGACTCATGAGAAAATTGAAGCCCTTGTATTCCGACTAAAAAAGATCTCGAATGTGCCCGAGAGGTCAAGGTAATTATTAAGGATACATTAAAGAAGGTAGGTAAGATGTTCCTCGATCCCGCTTTAGGTTTTGGTGAGAGGCATGGAATAGGTTTTGGCGTTGCATCCACTTCTAATATCGCACCGGAACTAGTTTCCGAATTCGTGGTTTATCCTTATGACCTTTAACCTAAACTACAACAGAAAATTCCACTTACAAAAGCAAATCGAGGTAGACCCAAACATGTCTATGTTTGCACTTTTTGCAAAAGAAGAGGTCACCTTAGAGAAATTTGCTATAAATTAGGTAGAACTAGACACACATACTCTCGTACACCATTTTAGAAACTTTGCTAGTCTTAAAGGTAAGTTGAATTTCTTATTTCGACTTCGTATAGTTTAACAGAAGAATTTTAATGGATATCTTTGGCATTTGAGAACACTTCCAAAATTTCGATTAGAGTGAAAAACATAAGGGAAAAAAAGGTTAATGCCACTTGGGTACCTAGGCGAGATGACAAAGCACTTGCTGTTCATGGGTTCGCAGATAAAGAGCAGTTGGCTCATGAACCGACCGATGTATTACAATTTACCCTAGAATCCTCAGACTTCCTTCTCCATTTGGGGTGGTAGCATCTCAAGTATGGCATTCGGTTTAGCGGGGTTTACTTTAATTCCTTTCTCACTGACCATAAACCCTAAGAGTTTCCCCTTAGTGATGTTGAAAATGCATTTTTGTGGATTAAGCTGCATCTGGTATTATCGTAGTTGCTTAAAGAAATTTCAGAGGGCGGGAATGTGACCTTCTCGAGTCTTAGACTTAATGATCATGTCGTTAACACATACTTCAACCTCTTTATGGATAAGGCCGTGAAAGATGGTTGTGGCAGCCCTTTGGTAGGTAGCCTCGACATTTTTGAGTTCGAATGGCATGACGGTGTGGTAAAAAGTCCCCCAGGGGGTGATGAAGGCAGTTTTCTTCTAATGGTTAGGGTGCATCTTGATCTAGTTATAACAAAAAAATTATATCGACAAATGATTTGAGGGCGTGGTTGACCGTGTTTCTAATGATCATATCAATGTTTGGTAATGAGTAATTATCTTTCGGGGATGCTTTATTCAAATCCTAAAAATCGATGCACATGTAGAATTTTTCTCCCAACTTCGGCATGAGGATGATATTAGCAAGTCATGTAGGGTATTCAACTACGCGAATGAAAATCAAGCTCAACTGTTTGACTACTTCCTCTTTTACTTTAAGTAACCATTCGGTTCGAAGTTATCTTAACTTTTGCTTGACCGGTTTACATTCTGGGAACGTCGGTATCTTATGCTAAGCTATCTCTAAGTCAATGCCAAGCATGTCATCATAAGACCATGCGGAGACGTCCATGAATTATTTTGGTAGTTCTTCAAATTTTGCTCGCTTATGCTCGTCATGGGTGAACCCTATCCTATTCTCGTGCCAATGGCTACTGGAAGCGAGATTAATAATAAAAGTCTCATCATCGTTAATTTAAATGCGGTTATGTTATTCATTATTTTTCTTATTAAGATCGTTTAAGAATTGCTCATTTATAAAATCATCATCATAAAAAGTCTAATTAGAATCAATGCAATTAATGTAAGGCACAACAAAATACTCAAAATGCTCATTTATTTCATTTTCAGGGAAAAAAATGTTGTGAACCTCGTGAAAAGAGGTCTCAGTTACATTTATATCAGGAAAAGGAGAAAGTGAAACATGTGCAAAAATTTGAATAAACAAAAAGGTTAGCTGAGCTTTAGCACGCTGGATTGGGATGGCGTGCCAGTTAAATAGAGGCATATAAGCAGTAGGGATTTGAGCAGATGGGTTAGAAAATGCATCATCGCCGATCATGCAGAGACTCGTCCCAGTGTCTGTATGTCAAAGGATTCCTCGAAGTCACTTTGCTTGGAGTTCTCAGCAATTGACTTACTTTGATCGGTTCTAAGTTTCATTTCACGTCTCTAGTCTTCATCCCAAGTGTTGTTTTCTTGAAAGAAGATTTCCCCCGATTTCATTTTTTTGTCAACGTGATCATACCACGATTTAGAGAATCCATAAAAGGGGAAGTCTTCACCCTTCTTGAGAGAGTACCCCGAAATAGTCTTTTCATCCTCTAGGGTTCTTTTTGATCGTGGTCGACAAAGTGCTTTGAGTTCAGTTGGTGAAGGTTGGTATCCCAAAACACATGAACGAAAGGCTTATTTCAGAACTATGGGATCAAGGATTCCTTATTGACGTCGTCCTAGCTCCATTCCAAGCATGAAGTGCATGTTCTTTAACATCTGAATTTTATTGACGTTGTTGTGAGGGATGTACTATAGACATACTCAGTATTTGAAGTTGTCCCTTGTTGAGACGGGGAACTAATCAATTCTGAAATCGAAAAGGAGCATGCCATTGGTCTTTTGTTGAATCCCCAATGTTGGATTGTTGTTGTCCCCTCAAATGGTGATAACTTAACCTTTGGCAAAGAGCTTAATTTTTTAATGGAAAGAAAATTATACTCCTTGGAATTTGTGGAGCCAAGGACATCCAAGGAGCAGGTTGAAGCAAGCAGGTATGTCGATGACTTGGAATTCTGTTAAAGGATTAATAGGGCCAACCCTTAGTGTGAGTTTTATAGAACCCATTAATTCTCGATGATTATTGTCATATCCATGCACAACGACAGTTATAGGAGTGAGATGACTGATTCAACCCCAAGCAGTTGAAGGTTCCGAGTGTAAAAACATTAAGAGAATATCCATTATCGATAAGTGATAGTGGGACCATTTTTCCCAAGACTTTGATGGAGATATTGAGAGCATAGTTATGGTCAGGACTGAACTTCCAGATTTTTTTCTTTGGAAAAAGAGAGGAGTCTAGTAGAAGTGAAAGATCCAACCATATTTACAGCTTCTTTGGGAGTGGTAGTGGGAGAAACTGTGGGTCTAAACATGACCTTTATTAAGGCATTCCGGTGCAATTGAGAAGACATAAAGAGCCCCCATAAAATTATGTTGGCTTGGGTTTTTTAAGTGGATCGAGGACTTTGGTTTCCTTAATGGTTATTTTTTGCGTTGGGTGCTCTTCGACAATTTCCTTTCGTTTTGTCTACTTAGACTGATAAGTGAATTGGATCTTTGTAGTATCGCCCAGATCTGTTCATGTGGTTTACAGAGGCGGGGAAGAATAAGAACCCCATGGCTTTATTTATCTTGGGATGAATGGATACTTTATTGATTTCCCCTAATAAGTCTTCAAAAGAGATCACTCCACACAAACTGGCAACTGAACTGGCTTCTTCTTGATTAAGTTCATCATCTGAGCTATCAAAGTCATCTCCCAATTTGGTGGTGGTGATGTCTTCGTGCCAAGAGTAATACATACATTCGATAACTTCTCTGGCTTCACCATATAAATCTTCCCACTCAGTGGGGAAGTGTAGGAGTGAAGGGACTAAGCTTCCTTGAAGTTTCAAAGCAATGAGCTACTCAAAGATGCTACAGATTTCCCCGATCTTGAGAAATATATCGTCCATGATCTGTATAATGTCATCTAGAATGATTTTTTTAATGGGTACTACCCACTCATATGATTTTCGAGCCCATTTTCACGCTTTCATGTACAGGCGACTAAATTTCTGGTAGTCGATGGACATCTTGGTGGGCAATTTTAGCCCAAACCTTTGGAGTTGGTCTAACACAACAAGTTATTCCATGCCTCCCCCCAGATTATATACAGACGGTAATACAGGCTCTCATAAGGAGCGATAAAGATTGATTAGCAAGACATGTAGGGTACATGAGAAAGGTCGGGAGAAAATTGAGAGGTTTGGGGATGATGGGTGCTTTAACGGGCACAATTTGGGTCGAAAGGTCAAACTCATGGTTATTTTCTAAGAAAATGGTACTCGCTTTGATTCCATGTATTGGAAGAGGGTCACGAGTGGTGCTAGGCTTGGGATTAGCTGGCAGGGCGATGATACCACAGTCCATTAGGCCTTGGATCACATTTATGCGGTGAAAGCACTAGTTGGTGGTGTGGCCTGTGGCTTGGTAAAGTCACAAGGAACATCAGTTTGAAGTTTTTAGGGAGTGGGTTTCGTAATGGTCGAGGTTCCAATGGATAGCTTGGTAAACTTTGAACAGGGGAGCATGGAGCTTGGTTTATTATGTGAATGGGTTCTACATGTTTATTCGTAGTTAAATTTCTGATAGATTCATTTTGGTTATGGTAATTAGGATTTTAATTATTGCTTGTAATTGATGTATTTGGAGGATATTGTTAATGCATTTAATCATTATATGTTAGGATTTTATATTATGCATTGAGTTGTGATTTCGGTGGAAGATCCACATTTTTTTGATTGTTTTTTTAAATAAAGAAATAATGTTCTTTCATGGAGTTTTTAAAGGCTGTTGGAAGTCCAAAATGACACAATTTTGATGACATTTAAGAACCCTAAAGAATCAATAAAGGAAAAAGGTAGGAGGCATACATAGAGGGGAATAACATTGGGCCTTCAGAGCCGCAATCCCAGGCCTTCCAACTGCCCCCGCAGGTCCAACGGTTGGATTAGGTGGTAGAATTCAATTTTTCTTTTGATATCCCAAGTTTTAGCTTGTTTCAACAATGACTCTTATTCAAAAGTTCTTGATCAACATAGACTTTTCTACAAACAGTTCTCTTACTTCAAGGAGTCTACTCAAGGAAGAATATTTGGTCATGATGGGAAGGGGTTATTTTGTCCTTTATTTTATTTATGCATTTATTTATTAATTTCTTATTATTATATTTTGTTACATGATTTCGTGTGATAGTTAATTGGATAATTAGGGACACCCGATTTTGTGTACAATATGGTTTATTTTATTGAGACTGACCTAAATCATTGATTTTTTTTTTAAAATTCATGTTAATTTGGTCTTTCATAAATTGAATTAAATTGGGGAAATTAATTTTAAGGTGTGAATTAAATTGAGATCTTCGGGTTTATTTTAAATTCTTATTTTTGAAAAATAAAAATGTGATCAAGATATTTAAATTATGCATGTAAATTGAAAAATTACCGAGGACTTGATTCGGGATATTGAAATTAAATATTTTTTTCCCATATACCATCAAGTTTTTCAAATAAATAAGTGCAAGAGGGGGTTCAATACCAGCGCCACGGTCTCCCTTGATTTTTTTTAAGTTATGATGTGATTAATATCTCGTATCAACTTGATCTGGTAGGAAATTTAAAAATTCTTAAGTGATAGTTTATTGAAATTAAATATAAGTGTGTTCGGTCCTACCATCGCAGAAGTTCTACACAAGCGGGTTTAATTTCATTAGATGAACCGATGATATACACTAAAACAAAACTATTGACATCCTCCCCCATCAGAGTCAGTCTCATTAGGTGTGGTACCAAAGGTCATCAACTGTTCAATTATGTTGGACAAACGTTGTTCGATGCACATATTTAAAAGACTAAAATATGTCTAGTTCAATGTGAAGTGATTTATGCACCCATCAAGAAATCTCACTTCATAAGCAAACGAGGACGCTTGACGGGATTTCACTTTTAAATGGCGGTGAGGGATGCCACTTTAAAATTAAATGGAGGTTAAATTCTCACATGTTTATTTGGAAATTAATTCTCTTTTCAAAATTTATGATTCTCATATTTCAAAATGGGTTCTTTATTCAACCCACTTGCTTCTATCTTAAAGGGCTGCAAACTTACTAGCATGAACTATATTGAGTGGAAAAAAAACCTAAACATTGTCCTTACTGCTAAGGACTTTTAGTTTGTTTTGACTGAAACTGAGGAAGGGGCACCCGAAAGGAAAGTCCAAGCCTATTAAAGGTGGCAAAAAGATTGATCAGATGAGCGATTTCTACATATTGTCCTCTATGATCATTGTGTTCATACACCAACATCAGGTCTACTAAAAAAAATACCCTTTTAAAATAATTTTAGAATTTAATTTTATGACCTTTTTAATTAAACCATCATAATAAATAATATTATTTCACAATTATGATCATTTTTGCATTTAAACAAATAATTATGATCTGCGTATATTTATCGGGTCATATTAATATGATACTATAAGACTGTAGTATTTTAATTATTATATAATATATTTATAATTTATGAATTAATAAAATTAATATATTTTTTAATAAATTTATTTAATTATTTATGACCTTTTTAAGAAAAAAGGTCATAAATTTGGTGAGAGAATCGTAACCATCTAAAAAACTAGAGGACACTTCTCCCCCAATTCTATCTTCTACGATTATCAGTCTTATCCCCCGCGACCCTGTCGTCGCATCTCACAACACTGCGTGCCTCTCTTCTTCAACCCGCATCCTACCCCACTCTATATTCAACCGCCACCCTGTACAGCTGTCAACCGTCAACCTCTAATTGCTTCCCCACTCGGCATCAGCTTGGAGAATTTGTTTTACCCTTTTCTTATCTGGATAACAATTGAAGACAAAGTTAGGCAGGTGTTTGATGTTGTTGTTGTTGTTGTTGTTGTTGTTGTTGTTAGTGTTGCTACAATTATGCTTTTCTTAAAACTTAATAATTTGGTTGCATTAAAATCCCTAACACAATTTATAATACTACGTGGTTGAATTGTTAGTTGTTTTTGCTCACGGGAGTGCTATCCCCGTCGTGACTTAATTGAGGACTCACGGTGGTCGGATTTGTTGTTTCTTAAGTTTATTGAGGTAATTTTGAAATCCCATCTATTACTCTTTTTTATATGCACTTCCATTTCCTACATGCCAATAGTACCGCGTGATGCCTGGCGACTTATAGTTTTGCTGTACAATGAAACATAGTTAAGTTTATAATATACTAGTGCTCGGCGTTTTACAAAAACACTATACTTGTATCGGATGACATTATATAAGTTAATGATATACGTTTAGAATAGTTTGGGCCCCTTCGAAGGAGTTAGATTTTCATACAAGTATTTAAATTTTTTTCTACAATGTCAGTTTTCAATTTTCAATTCTTTGCACTAAAATTGTAAATGAAAGAATGCCTTGCCAAAAAAAGAATCAACATTAAATTCATATATAAATAATTCATCAATGTACAAATAGTGAGCTAATTTAATAATGCCAAATTAATCCATAGACACAAATTTATTTTAGGGAGGACTATAATATGACGTTAATCATAAAAAATTTCAAATGCATACGATTCTATAATTGGACATGAATGATGATGAGTGTTGTTTCCAAATATATAATGATAAAATTTTAATGACAATAATAATATAATAATAAATGTATCCCAAAATCTTGAACACCGCTATTTTTTTCTCTATGTCTGTATGGGGCATGTGGGGAATTCTTTAATGCATCTTAATTTTCCATCATATAAATCCACAACTTAACTCGCAACTCATAGTAAATCAAAATGTATGTTATAATCACGCATGATATGCACAAAGATCAATATATCTGTAGAAGTAGCAAGACCTATATGTTATGTATAATTGCATGAACAAAATAAAGAGTGCAAAAACCCCTCTCAAAACTTGAAACCTCAAAAACTTATTACAAAAAAACACCATAAATCTATCAAACAAAAGATGCAAACATCTTATTTCCCAACTAGCATTGTCACACAGACATCCTTTATAATGGATGTCCAAATAAGTCCTGTCCATGAGTAAGCCTCACATAGATATTGATTAGGTCCCTTTGGAGTTGGTCGTTGGGTTTACAGGAAGTAAGAAACGAGAAAGCACACATAGAATATAAGCAGCTAACTCTAAAGGGGAACCTTTGCCTTCACCATAAGTGATTTTAAGTGTGGTACCTTGGGCTTGCTCATCCAAAGTAAGCTTGGGGGAACATAGAAGTAATAGTTAATGAGATGGGTGAAGGTGTCTTTATTTGACTCCTCAATGCAATCATGAAAAATCTTGTTCAAGGTAGCTCCAAAAGATCAACATCCATAGCCTTATCGTTGTAAGTAGAAGCCCCAGTGGGCTCAAGTCCCATCAGTTCACAGACATCTTTTAGGGTGATTGTGAATTCACCCCAGGTAGCATTAAAGGTACGTGACACTGTGTTACAATGAGAAACGAGCAGTTGGAGCACAACGTTCTGTTTGGATAAGGTAAAATACCAAAATGAGAAAGCACAATCAAGATCTACCTTCTTGAGGATGTCTAAGTAGGTTGCTTGCATGTAGTTGGACCAAGAAGGAAATCCATTTGGGCGACCTCTAGACCCCTTAAAGTCAATGTCAGAATAGAGAAAGTCCGCACAATCCAAGTGAAAGTGCAAAGTCCCTTTTGGGGCCAAAAATCTCTAAGCTTCTTTATCTTCAGCTTCATCGTCCAAAGTAATGGTATCATACTTGGCTTTTAGTTGGCCATAAAAGTTCTCGTATTCGCTTTAGAAATTATATCCCTCCCCAAAATAAGGAACACAATGGTAGGATTGTAGTTCTGCCTGATGTGCCACCATATTAGCAGTTATAGCTTAGCCGAAAACTTAGTTGAAAGTCTCTGGTTGATGATCGGAGGAAGTCACGAGTGTTTAAGAAGGGTTTGACAGAGGAGGAGATATAAAAAAAATAACACAGAGAAGGAAAGGAAGAAAGAAAAGAGAAGGAAAGGAAGAAAGAAAAGAGTTGGAGATGGAATATCATTGCGATGGAAAGATGATTCTGACGACAGAAAATAGGCTTTCCTCTCTAGAAAAACTTAAGCTCTGATCGTCAAGGGTAGAAGAAATGAAGAAGTGAAAGAGAAAATTAGTGAGAAACGTTTTAGTGTAGAGAGAGAGCCGTTTGAAAAGACAAGATGGACGTTTGGATTTCCCATGCATGGGAATTTTAAAAGATGTGACGATGTTTGGATAAACAAAGCCGATACAGTTCACCCTAACTTGCCATGTGGAACTTCGAATGCAGATGTAGGACGCTAGCATTAATTGAGATCACGTGCAAAGAAAGGAGGAAAGCTTCTTGACAAAGAAATATTTTTCAAAAGTTTTTTAAGGAGCTGGTTCTTTGAAATTAAAAATTAAAAATTCACTAAGTTCCCTCGCTGTAAGCTCACTCGGGGCCTATTGAGGCGTAGGCACACACAGGAGAAGGCTTGAGGGAATGAAGGTTTTCGATTTGAGATGTTTCATGCAGACATGTCTTGTACGCACAAAAAATCTCTACACGAAGGGGAAAATGTATGGGGAGCCTAAAGATAAACTTATAATTAGAGATAATCCCCCTTATAATTAGAGGAAGGTGCAGAGTCAAGTCATTGCTATTAATGATGCCTGAATTATGAGATCAAGCCTCATTTAATAGATCATTTACCGCCTCCACGACTTTTCCAAAGATCTTTCGAAGCATTATCGATATTGGATTTTCGGGCTTTGAG
This sequence comes from Sambucus nigra, assembly GCA_949130495.1. Lineage (NCBI taxonomy): Eukaryota > Viridiplantae > Streptophyta > Magnoliopsida > Dipsacales > Adoxaceae > Sambucus > Sambucus nigra. The sequence goes on along the minus strand of OX422218.1, from coordinate 173,112,434 downwards.
ATTTGGTTGACCTCTATATCTTTTGGGTAACACCACCAACACCAAAGTTGGAAGTGACGTTACAATTGGCTATGGGAGTGTCAGGCTTACCGGTATTTATAATTAGGAGATGGAGTGCAATATTTATGGGGCTTTAGTATGTTTAACACAAATAGATGATGAGACTGAAGGGTAAGAGATTGTGAGATGAAGGTGAAAATAAGTAATTGCTCTAAATGTGTAGAATAGATTTTGATGCACTTATTCACAGAGATAAGACGGAGTGAGTGGCGAGAAGGGAACACCCGATAATAAATGGGAGGGAGCATACATATACGCGTAAAATAATGGTTTATTTAAGATGTACACGTGTCGTCACAACAACAGTAGCTATAACTTTAGTTATATACTGAAGATATTGAACCTATATGATACTTGTAGGCATATTAATGAGAAATAAATTGAATCTATGTATTATATTCATAATCATATTTTGTTTATGATAACGTTTAGTTAGAAATGAGAGTTTGAAATTATTGTTTATCTCAAGGTTCTTTATGTTTCCTCTCTAAGAACATTGTTTTAGTGTTCCTCCCTTGAAAACCATTCAATGTAATGTTATATTTCAGATGTGTAACCTAAAATTATGCATGAATCCTAATAATAATGAAGAAAATCACATGGAACCAGCTCTGAACCGCCCCCCGGCCTAGGGTTTCCATGTCCCCTACTAATACCTACATCGTGGAGGTAACCGTTTCTCCCCCTTGTTCTTCCTCAAATAACCTATAGCCAAACATTATTTCCAACTCGATTCTCCCCTAAATCGTATGCTTTGATTTTAGGGAATCAATAATTTTCTTCAAACTCTCTCTAGAGGGTAAATTCTCTCATCGAAGGCCTGGTATAAATGATATCAGAAAAGTTTTTTCTTCATCTGAATTAATGCAACTATGCTGGAATATTAGCTATTTGAATTAATGCACCTTTGTTCGAAGAGCTCAAAAGTTTGTACAGTTGCATAGTTAAATTAGTTTCACCTTTGTTCGTAAATTCTGTTCTTGAATTAGTTGCACCTTTATTCGAAGAGCTCATAACTATGCAACTATGCTGGAATATTAGTGTCTACTAGCATGTAATCCTTGCGATGGACAAGTGGTCATTTATATGTACCCGTAGATCATTATGACTAATGTTAACAATAGATTATTCATAAAAATAACCAACCAATTATATTAACATCTCTCTATTTATAATGGGAGATAGTTTTAGTACACTTAACAATTTCTTATCTATATAACTTTTCTTTTAAATAATGGGAATATTGTACTCTCTAATAAGCTATGTGATGCAAAACTTATGTTGCAAAATCAAGACCATTTCTTCACAAATGAAATGTCACACACACACGCTCATGACGACAATATGAATACTTGATGGAACAGAAGCTAAAGTGAGTCATCATATGAGAAAAAAGTCGTGGTGATGCAAAGGTAATTGGACTTCTTAAGTAGTATTAATTTACAAATGGAAGAAACATCTACCCCTCTCCCCCACTTTTCCTAAAAAAATCGTTTTCTATCTTCTGTTGTTTTTATTTAAAGAAAAATTACACTTTTGTGTACTGTTATGTTTATTGAAAAATTTTGATCGTAGTTTTCTTAATAGATGATCATGATCCTACAGATAGATGTGGAACCTCTTTAGCTAAAAACTGTGGCAAAGTCCACTTATTAGTTTAATAGTGTGCTGAGATAAGTGTTTGTTTCATATTGTGTGTGTGTATTTTCAACATGTTACAAAACTTGACAACTAAAAATATATTTGTGCTTTGTAAAAATTTAACTTACCTTTATTGTTTTCTCTTATAAATTATTTACTGGGTTGGGAAACTATTTATATCACCATTTTTACATCCTTTATCAACACTTTGAACTCTCAGATGCCCTATTTGGGAGGCTGTTTCTGCAATGGAATGCAAAAGTATTAATTTGGTGATGACTCATTATCTCACAATTTGATACGAGTTTCTAGCCAAAAAAAGTCCTTTATAGGATATGTACTTAATTTAACTCATTTACAGTATTACATGTACTCAATGAAAAACATTAGAGGATAAAGTTACAAATCACTTGGCCCAAAAGCAACTTGAAATAATTGGCCTCACCAAATCCATAATTATGGGTTTCTCCCTTATATAACTGTTGATTTGCATACAGATATTGATTTAAACATATAAAAAAAGAGAATGACACCAACAAATTATCCCTACGCCCATTGTGTAGTGGTCTTGTTTAGTTCAGCTGTCACTATAGGTTCTTTACCTGTAGACAAAACTCCCAGCCGTATGTGTCCATTCTTTATTCTTTCAACAGACTTGGAAATCATATTCTCTTGATCCATAGATAATTTTCATTGATCCACATCATGACCAAATTTAAAAGAATTGGAACAATATGATGATACGAAATCGCATTCTACTTGCTGCCAAAAAATCAGGCCATCGTCTAACCATATGCGCGCAGGGAAGCATCCTTGGATATCCATGGGAACACACAATTTTGCTACACTTGATCTGGATCCCGTAGCAGTAGAAATATCAATTTTTAAAGGATTTTCTAAAATACTACCAATAGAATAAAAGGTATACTTTGCATAAAAGTACAATGTAAGAGTAGCCAACTATATACATTTTATAATATTATTTAAGTATCACATTATTTGGGTAGTACCTTAAATACATGTAATTTGTTTTAAACAGTGGACTAATATAGGATCTTAAAGATGTGTAATTCATAGTTTAAAATTAATTATTGTGTTATTGGTGGATAATAATATAGGATGTTGTAGTTTGTACTCTCATCATTTTCCTCATTTTCCCATTTAACATTTTGTATGTTTGTTTATTTTTCCAAGATTTTAGTTTTGTTTCCTTTTATTTTATTTAATATAGTAGTGTTTTATTTAAAAGTTACACTTCCTAAGAACACCCAAAACATAAAGAACACTTACTTTGTACATCTGGTGTTTGTGTCCATTTAAAATTGAGGGTTATGAAAAAAATATAAAAATGAGCTTAAAATTTGCCTGTTTTCTGCTGGCAGAGACGGGAGCTCGTATCGGCTTCGATTTGAAGGTGCTACGTGGCAGCAATTTGATATTGGATTTGCCAAATTTGTCCTCCCCGTGAAGGTGCCTTGTTCTTGATCTTTTTTTTTTTTTTTTTTTTGGTGACTCTGCTTTACCCTTTTCTAGTTTTATTTGTGGCTTATCCAGATTGGTTTTAAGTGAAGGGAAAAGAAATAATTTTAGTAATGGGATGTAGGGGTGCAACCGGTACGGGTTTTTACTGTACCGTACCGTTTTGGTCCGGAACAAAATGGTTTTGGTTTCATATTATGAAATACTAAAAACTGATTTTACCGAAACCGAAAATACCGTAAAAAATTTGGTTGGTTTTGGTTTTTAGATACAAAAAATCGTTTTACCGAATTTACCGTACCAATATCGTACCAAAATTACCGTACCGAAATATCGTACCAAACTTTTTGTGCAGTGTCAAATTATTTTGGGTATCATACTACTTCTATTTATTTTATTTCTCATGAGTGAGTTTTTATATTCTCTTTCAATTTAAATTTATTTATTTGAGTATTTGGTTTAAGTGTTAAATAATCATGTTACATAAACATATATTTTGTTTAATTAATCAAACATTTAACACAAAATGAAGTAGGCAGCATTTTGTTAAAATAAAAAGAGCCGTTTGTTTTGTTGGCTACATTTTCATTTTGCCCTTATTTCATTTGGGCTTTATATTGTGGTTTGTGTAGAGATCTTTTTTTAGGGTTTCCATTTCATTTTTTTTACCTCTTTCTCTCTCAAAAAGTATGGCTGTCATTTTTGTTTGAGCTCTCTCTCTCTCTCATTTTTTTTTCTTCTTCAACCTTGGGTTGATTTTGAGAAATAATTTTTGGGGACTTTTATTTAAGAACACCATTTTTTTGTTTTGAGATTTGGTTTTCGATTTGGTGTGGTTACTTCGTTTTGAGATCGGGTTTTCGGTGATAATTTTTTCGGCGCCAGCTGTATTGGGATCTGAGTTCCCTCCATGTTTTCCGGTGATTTTTTTTCTCGACGAGTTGGCTTTTCCGGTGAAGTTTTATTTTTTCGGTGTTGGAGGTGTGGATGATTTTGACTTTCCGCTGAACATTTTTTGAGGTAACAGCTCCCTCATTTTTTGAGGTTCATCATCTTGGCTCACTCTCCTCAGGCACCAGCTCCCTCATCTCGTCTCACTCTCCTCCGGCTCCGACAAATGCAAACCGATTAGTTTGGTCTCGTATCTGTTTAAATCTATTGTTCCAAATGATACAAATGCTAGAAATTGTAACTGTTTGTATATGTTTCTAATTGTTCCAAACAACTAGAAATGCTAGAAATTGTAATAGCTAGCAATGCTAGAAATTGTAACAGTTAGAAATGGGTATATCGAAATATATACCAGATTTACCGAATGCATAAACCGATTTGAAATTCTGGTATTTACCAGGAAAAAAACGAATTGAAACCGAAATTACCGAAACCAAAAAAACCCAAAAATACCGAAAAACCGGTCGATTTGGTTTTGGTTTTTGTTTTGATGTACCGGTCGGTAAATTGGTACGGTACGGTTTTACCATATAGAATGAGGTTTCGGTATTGGTAAGGGGTCGTTACCGACCATACCGTACCGGTTGCACCCCTAATGGGATGTTCTAGTATATGTACTCTTTTGCGATTGTTTTGTGTTTGATATGGGTATACTGCTATGTTGGAGGATTATTTGTTGCAATTCTTAACAACAAAGGAAAACCGAAAAGGCATAGAAATTAAATAAAAAAAAATAAAGTTTAACCTTTGAATCCATGTCTTTATGTTTTGGACATTTTTTCTCAATTACATGTTATTTTAAACTTTGATCCCATATTTTATAGGAAGTGGTATCAAATTTTATTATGAAAACAATGATTAAATAATTCCCTTATTTTGAGGATAATGCTTATCAAATTCCTTGATTGCCTCCTAATGGCACTTCTGGGTTTGTTGTTGTATATTCATGGTTGTTTCTCTGTCAATATCATATGCTAGTTGTTTAGGCTGTAGATTTAATGACATCATGCCTAGTTGATAATGTGTCTTACTTAGTTATGTTCTTGCACGTGGCTATATGATTGAACTACAATGGACCATCCCATGTTGTATCGTATTGTGTAAAAATTTGTTCTCATTATAGTCATATAATTCAGGTTATTTCATGTATGTGTAGGTTCGTGCTAGCCATTTCTTGAAATGTGCCTTGCTAAACAACCTGTTAATGATCCACATATATTAAGACTAAATCCAAGTCCGTTAACTTCGTGTCTTGTTTATGTCGAGTTAATTGTTATATAATCATTTGTATGGTTATAAATACCATTTATAATTCCTAATTAACGTGTCACGTTATTTGGTTAGTACCTTAAATACATGTAATTTATTTTAAGCAGCGTATTTGCTATTAAGCATGTAGTGGAAAAATATAAAGTTGGTATTAGGAAATGCTGTAAAAGGTTCTAAGAAATGGAATTTGCGAACATGAGATCCATCCGTGTTAATAGTGAATTATGAATTGGTGTTATTGATGTTTGACGTTGTATACCTCGCATAATTTGAAGTAAAATGTAAATCTGGTTGAATGATGTTGATTTTCTATAAAGAGTAAAAGTAGTCCTTATCATCAATGACATTCAACTTACCTGTATTAGGAATAATTCTCTGGCATTTTACAAGTCAATTAAATAACCTTTTTTCATAAAGCTACGATTATATATCACCAATGCACAATAAAAGTTGGCCTCTTCCTCTTTAGTATTGCTCTTTGTCAGTCTCATGAACCAAGACGTGTTTAAAATCCTTCATGTATAAAAGAGAAATTAATAGCACCATTACAATCTATGAAAAGTGTAAAGAAAAGTAATATTTTGAATCCTTATATAGTGGGGATACTAATCTTCACATTTTTTTAGTTTGAGATTTTATGTTTACAAATAATTTTTCAAGTTATTGAGTCAAAGTTTGAAGTTGTGCATTTTGACAGTTCATGCACTTAATAAATGTTTAACTTAATATTATGGAAGCCGAATTTGTTCTTATAACTTTATGTTATCTTTGTTTGATGTAAGTAGGTGGGCTTTGAGATCAAAGTCTATTTGCGATGGATAGGTCTTGTATTTGCATGAGTAGATTATCAAATGAATATGACAAAGGGGTTAAGGATTTTTTTAGAGTTGCTGAAACACATGCAACAGAGAGTAACTCCATCCCATGCCATGCTCTAAATGTGGGAATGCATGTAAATGGAGTCAAAAAGTGGTTAAAAATCATTATAAGCGAATTATTTTGATAAAATTTGTAAGGAAATATTTCTTATGTCTGTTATCTTACATTTGTGTATGTTGTACGCCACTACATTTGGCACATCTCTACACGATCGCATACGACGACCTCAATCCGAATTCCGGGAATCAAGCATTCAACATCTCCATCATGTGTCCCACATCTGCCTCAACGACTTCACGTTCCATGATTTTAGGGACTTTATGCAAGTGGTACGCAAGAGAAGTCAAAACAGTGAAAGAAGGCAAGATATGGATATTCAAGGGTATTTTGGTAATTTTACAGCCACCGTCCGGAGGTCTGGTCAACTGGAAAGTTGTAGAGATCGCCGCAACGAAGATACTAGAAGAAATGACACCTCAATACGAGCTAGATGAAGAAGTTATGGCCCTTTGAAAATGGAGAAAATTCTGAGAAAATCCCTTGGAAAAATGCTAAGTGTTTAATCCCCATGTTCCAGCGATTTTTTGCGAACCGAAGGCCAAAACACCCGAACCAGTTCGGGTTACCTGTACGCTGGCAGAGTTCCAGAATTTTAAAACTCTCTTTGGTTTCCTTATAAAAGCCAACTTCGGGGGAGTTATTTTGCAAGACTTTGAGAGACGTTTTTGAGAGTCCAAATACATCTAGTCTTCTTATTTTTGAGTCTCAAGACTCATGTTTTGATTCATATATCATTGCCAAATCTTTGTGAATCTTTTGGAACCCAAGAACACTTTGATTTTGTTCATCTGTCGTGGAGTGCGTCTCTACAACATATGGATGCGTGTCATTGAGGATCTTGCTGCGTGAAGATTCTTTGCTGAAGATTGGGCTGCGAGTCCTTGAAGGGTGATGCGTGTATTCTCTTGCTGAGTTAAAGACTGCGTGTCTTTGTGGGTTGGCTGCGCGTTAATCCATTGCAGATTTCTCTATGTAATTGTAAGTTGCGATTTATAAATTCATAGTGAAATAAAGGTTTTACCCGAAAGGTTTTTTTTCCTGAAATATGTATCTTAGCTTATTTAGTGTATCGCATGCTTTATATTTGAGGGGTGATTTAGATGCATGTTTAAGGGCTGAATTTATTTGATTTAAAAGTAGACCCTAATTAAATAAGGTTTTCTTGGAAACTTACGAATTTAATTTAATCAATTATCACACCGAACCTATTCCGTTTTACAAATTGGTATCAGAGCAGGTTGCGCTAATTTATCGCGTATTCCTATTTTCCGCAAAACCGTGTGATATTGATTTTTTTAAAATCAAGTTTGTGAAAATCCGTAGTTTTTCCAATGGAACGTTCATTTAATAAGGTGCTTATTTTTTATGGGAATAATTATGCCTATTGGAAAGCTCGCATGAAGTCTAGTTTAAAAGCTACTGACGAGCGTGTTTTGTTGCTTTGTGAAAATGGGTGGACTCCTCCCACGGTCACCGTTAATAACGTCACCTCTTTAAAACCCGTGTCAGTCTGGACTGAAGATGATTATTAAATGTCTAATTTTAATTCCCGTGGTCTGAGTGCTATTTCTGGAGCTATCACTCCTAACGAGTTCCGCCGTATTATGACGTGCACCACGTCTAAAGAGGCTTGGGATGTTTTGAAATTGACACATGAGGGTACGAACGCAGTTAAAGAATCAAAGTTACAAAATTTGGCCACCCAATTTGGGACTATTACCATGTCTGAGTCTGAATGCTTTGATGATTTTTATGCACGTTTGTCAGACATTGTTAACACATGTTTTAATTTGGGTGAGGTGATTGATAACACGCGTGTCGTTAAATTTTTTTTGAGATCTCTTCCAAAACGCTTTATTCCTAAAGTCACTGTTTTGAACTCCTTGGGAAATTTAAAATCACTTAAGTTGGAAGAACTTGTTGGAGATCTTCAAACCTATGAGATTGACATGTTTCCCAAAACCATTAAGGTTAAGGATAATGGCATTGCTTTAAAGACTCATTGTAAGAAAAAGAAAGAAAAAGTTTATGAGTCATATTCTGAGGAAGACTTTGATTTTAATGATATGGCCTTATTTGCGAAAATTTTAAAAAAAATTCTCAGCATGAACAAAAATAATTCTTCCAATAAAAAGAGATTTTTTGAGAAAAATAAAAAGAAAGGAAAGGCCAAAGAAAGCGGTGAGAGGGAAAAAGAGAATGACTCCGATGAGGAGTGTGAGGAAGATTTCGAGAATGTGACTTGTTTTGAATGTGGGGGTAAGGGGCATAAGTCGTTTGAGTGTCCTACGTGGCTTAGAAAGAAAGGGAAGAAAGTAGCCATGCCTGCCACACTTAGTGATAGTGAGGAAGATGAGTCCGATAAAGGTTTAGCACATGGGATGGTTGTCACCTTTTCTAGTCGTGTGAGTACACCCACTTTGTCTCACGAGAGTGCACACGATAGCGATGATAGTGCTTTGTGTTCTTTGTGTTCTTCGAGTGATGAAGAAAGCGAGGAGGAGAGTGGAGATGAAAGTGAGCTCCAAAAAGCGTTTAGAGATTTGTACAATGAGACCTTGAAAATAAAGAAGTATAATAGGGATTTAGGTCGTCGGGTTTTAGATTTGGAGACAGAGAAGGAGGTTTTAAGAAAGGAGAAGTGTGATTTGACCAACACGTTGTCTAGTCTGACGACACGTGTATCCCAACTCGAGAGTGATCTCGAATGTGTCAGGGAGGTCAAAGTCAATTTTGTGAACGCATATAAGAAGGTTGAAAAGGTGGTTCATAAGGGTAAAGATGAGAAGTTAGGAATAAGTCATGACGGTGCTTTTACTTCCCAATTAGCACCTGAACCGTTTCCCACTTTAGTGTTTGATTCACGTGAGTCTCACCCTAACCCACCTAGGCGTCCCATTCCTATTAGGAGAGCGCGTCCTAGAGTTTTTGAGAGAGGTGTTCCTAGGCCTATTTACGTTTACTCACATTGCAAGAGGAGAGGGCATTGTAATACCCCGTATTTTTATACTATATTAATTTGGGGATTTGTTAAATTTAATGTGAGTTAATTATTTAATAAAAATCCGAAAATTAATTATGTTATAATTATTAACGTGACGAGAGTTAGTAATTATGGAAAATTTGTTGAATATTACTAATGAGCAAAGTAATATATAATATTGGTCATATTGAATGTCACGAGTGAATAAAATGACAATTTTGGAAATTGGGTCGGGACGCTCCCGTGTCGCGTCGGGACTAAATAGTGAAAAATAAAAGTGAATATTTTATAATTCGTTCGTATGGTCGTTTTGAGTGTGCCAACGCGTCCGGAAGGGTCGAGATAGTCAGAAAAGTATACCCGGGGGTTTGGTTTGGGTCTCGGGGCGTTTTTAGGCCAAATTAGTACCCCGGGAGGGCGTTTTGGATATTTCGCAATTATGGGTAATTAAACCCACGAAATTCTTAGGGTTATATCAGATGCCTAAGGTTGTCTTCTAGGGTTAGAACAACCAAAGTCAAGTGACGGCCATAGGAGAGGGAACAAGAGAGCTTCCGAGGCAATCCAAGGCCCAAAAGCCATCCGTTTGCACCGCCACCACCACCAACGCGTAGATCGCGCGACGGGCTACGCAACCACACCAAAATCATCTGCAAATCAGAACACCAAAAATCCCAGGCAAGTGTTTATCTTGCTTATTTCGTTGGTGCATCTTTCATGTTAGTGTAGGAGTAATTAGAATGAGTTTTTATGGAAGAAACTTAAGATATGAGTTAGGAAATTGCATGTAGAGATGAATAAATTGATAATTCTGGAAACCCTTTTCACGTAGAGGAATTACCCACGAAATTATGATGTTTACAAGAAGAAAATTTCTGGAAATACTTGTTAGAACCATGTTTAAGAGAATTCTAGGGTTCTTGATAATTATAATAATTTTTGGTTGGTTAATCCATGTATAACGATAGAATTCCTCATGCTTCACGTTGAAAATACCTAGTAGGATGATATAATGTTGGTAGTACAATTTTTGAGACGTTTGGAATTGAAAAATATGGATTTGGATGAAGAAATGTGTTAGAACCCGTAACTGCAATTCTGCAGAAATCGCAATACCTGCTTGATCGATCGATCGAGCCCAGAGCTTCGATCGATCGAAGGTTCGATCGATCGAGCCCCAGACCTCGATCGATCGACCCCTCCTGGCAGACTCCTATTTCTCTTTATAAATTAGTTAAGTTCAATTAATTGTGAAATAAATTCTTGGGCTTCCTTAATAAAATGTTTTGGGAGATAGGGAAGACCAGTAGGACATGGGAATAAATTTTGGGACCCTTGATGTCGGGCAAAGATTGTATTTTGGGATAATTACATAAGGGTCGGTGAATATATGATTTAAAGAGAGAGATGCGTAAGAGAGTTACTTTGGGACAAATGTGTATACCTACTGAATTTTATAATTTGGAGAATAAAGCCATGAGAGTTGTGTGGTACGTTGGAATAATACCGAATCAAGGTTAGAAACGAACAGTTATAAGTGTTTACTAAAATATGATAATATAGGAATGTTGTAATTATGGGAATTGAGAATTTACCCATTATTGATATGGTAATATTAGTATAGTTATATGATTGTGTATGCATATACTATCTATGTGTGAAAATCATGCCCACGCTACTTGCTATCCTCGAGGTTTCCGCGCTGGGACAGTCTTATCTCGATGGGACCTTTATGGGGGACATTGACTTGTACCCTAGAAGATAGATATCCTTGGTACAGGCTATCAGAATGATAGTTCAGACGGTCCTAAGAGATGCGGATATGTGCTTTCCTCTTAAAGACTTGGAATCTATTCTTCGCCTCATATTGTTTGTGTATAGATATACTTGGTACAGGCTATCGCAGTGATAGTTCAGACGGTCCTAAGAGACGCAGACATATGCCATCCTCTTAGAGACTTGGAATCTATGCTTCGCCTCAATATTGTTTGAGTATGTGTTAATACAGTTCGAGAGTGATTCCGAATTTGTATTCCCTTAGTACGAGTGATACGGGGATTGGATAGTAGAGTATGCCCGCACCATAGTTTTATTTGGGGTGCTGTTATAATATATATATATATATATATTTTACGAGTGGTTAATATATATATGAAATTCTAAAATCTGGAACTGTCTACTGTGATTTGATATGTAGGACATTGTTGATGACTCAAATTGTAAATACTTGTTTTGAGAAAGTATAATATGATACTGGAAAAATTTATTGATTTATAAAGTTAAAAATGAGAACTTTGATTACTAATTGAAATATTCTTTTCAAACAATGGAATCGTTAAATTTTGAATCCTGCGAATAATCTAAGATAAGTTAAACTATTGGGAAAGGATAACGTGATATATGATGAGTTAGACCACTGGGAAGGTTAGTGCGATAGGTGTGCACATTAGAAGAGAGGTGAGAATTTCTCAAGAGAGTGTCGCACTAATATGTTGTTGCATTAGCCTGTATCAATTTAAATACTTGCTAAACAATTTTTAAATCATATACACTATCGGGCTCTGACCCGTTTTTTTTTTCTCTCTCTCTCTCTCTTGTATATATATGTATGTACTACAGGTGCCCAGCCACAGGGGCGTCTTGCTTAGGATCCCTTGGAAGGAACGTGCTGCAGCTTAGGTGGGAGTTGCAGGCCACTTGCTTAGACGATTTCATTTACTTGATTCCACTCCTATGATTCTCAGTTATTGGGGCATGTGTCGCCCTTTCCACTATTTATATGTTCTGTTGGGACATTTGTATTTCAGTTATTTCTAGTACTGTTACTTTGGGATTTATTCAGCATGTATGTTTTACATTTAGTTTTAAATGTTGGGATTTTGGATGTTGAATGTTTAAAGTAATTGGATTATGTTCCAGGATAATTGTTGTATGATTCTTACTTATTGAAAATGTGGTTAATAATTAAAAAAATATTTTTTTTTTTAAAAATACAATTTGGTTAGAAAGGTTAAAAATGGTTTTGACACTTCGCTTAATTAATTAGGGTGTTAATTTGGAAAAGTTTATTTTTACGACAGTGATGCTAAGAATGAACCAACTGTTCACCTTGATTTTAATTTAATAAAGGAGTGATCGCCCGGAATTTAATTAGGCGGGGTGTCACAGGTGGTATCAGAGCATCAGGTTCTAGTGTCCTTTAGGATCTGTACGGCTTATTATGCTTTCAGCGTTACTTTCTTTGATATAGAGCCCTAATACTAGGAATGTTGTGTTTATCTCTATACATTGGAAATTCGTGCTTCTGCGATTTGTTTATACGAATGATGAACTCATTCTGATTTAAATTTTATTTAAACTTTCAGATGGCCCGTCAGAAAGAACAAGCTAATTCCATTAAGGAAGTTAATGAGCAAGTACATCTCACGCCTCAGGTGTCTCCGAAAAGGGTACCGATAGTCGAACTTGCGGGCATTGTGGCACAAGCAGTGACCACTGCAGTTTTACAGTATCACGAACGCAGTATGCAACTAAAAGGAGGCAAAAGACCTAGAGAGGTTGATCAAATTCATATGACAAACGTTGAAAATTGTGCGAAGGCACCGAATCTACGGCAACAAAACAATCAAGATCGAGTCAGTTCCAGAAGTAACGAGATTTATGTACAGGGGCAAAAGTGTCAGGGACAATGAAGTCAGGTTCAGAATGAAACCACAAAGAGGTGTTTCAGTTGTGGAATGGACGATCACAAATGTAAATCTTGTCCGAATCAGACTGGGGATAAACTACAATTCGACTAGCGAAAAATTTTGAAACTCTGCTATAAATGTGTACAACCGGGTCACAAGTGGATGGATTGTCCTCACCCTGACATAGTTTTTCCGTAAATTTCCCCTCAAGGCCAGTAAGACCAAGGAAAAAGTGAGTCTAGTCAACAACGTGGTAAAGTGAAGCAGTTTCGAAAGAGGAATAAAGTCCCAAGTCAGCAAGGCTAACACCTACAGCAGCAGGGTTGGAGGGGGAGTAACTTCAGAGGCCGATGTTTTGGGTGTGGTAAGCACGACCATAGACGCCAGGATTGTCCGGAGGAAGATAGGGCCCCACAACAACAGGGTGCCCGTAATGAGGCGCAGAGACCACTTTTCCCACCTACCCTCCCAGCTCCAGCCCAGGTGCCATCCCTACCAGCAGCTCCAGTGCAGCAGGGGCAGTTACAGTACGGACGTGTCTATAACGTCCCCCAGGCAGCAGCTCCACAGGCACCACCCGCGATTTGGGGTATGTTTCCTATCCATGGAACTTTGGGTCGATTTTGTTTGTTACTGGGGCAACTCATTGTTTTACAGCTACGCATTTTGCAAAGGCCTTAGGGTTGTTAGCCACAGCAGAGAGCACAGTGACGTGTGTAGACTCACCAGAGTGGGTCGCTTATCTTCTTTATATGCCGGGGAGTGGGGGTAGAGATTGGTAGTTTGGTATTACCTGTAGACATGTTAGCCTTAGATATGCATGAGCATGATGTTATTATCGGTATGGATTGGCTCGCAGCTTATAGAGCCATGATTGATTGCTTAGGTGGGAGCATTGTTTTTTCCATTCCGGGGCAAGAGATGTTTATAGTGGCGATACCTCGCCCAGAGGGAGGTTCGATCGCTCATTTGTATTATATAGAGGAGGATACCTCTAAGGAGGTTGTGATTCCGTTAGACTCGATTCCAGTTGTTCGAGAGTATTCTGATGTGTTTCAGGAAATACCAGGCCTACCCCCCAGTCGAGAGATAGACTTTATTATAGATTTATTGCCAGATACCAGACCCATAGCACGCGCTCCATACCGTATGGCTCCGGCGGAGATGCGAGAGTTACGAGATCAGATAGAGCAGCTGTTAGGTCAGGGCTTCATTCGCAGGAGTACCTCACCTTGGGGCGCTCCAGTTCTGTTTGTGAAGAAGAGAGATGGTTCACTGAGGTTGTGTGTAGACTACCGGGAGTTGAACAAGGTCACGATACGGAATAAGTATCCGTTGCCTCGAATCGATGATCTATTCGACCAACTGAGGGGAGCAACTTTCTTTTCGAAGATAGATCTGAGGTCGGGGTACCATCAGCTACGTATTAGAGAGCAGGATGTTTCAAAGACTGCCTTCTTGACGAGATATGGATCTTACGAGTTCAAAGTGATGCCATTTGGTCTCACAAATTCTCCAGCTGTATTCATGGACTTAATGAACCGAGTATTCAGAGAGTTCTTGGATCAGTTTGTCATCGTCTTTATAGATGACATTTTGATATATTCACACTCCGAGGAGGAGCACGCCGAGCATTTGAGGCAGGTTCTTCAGACTCTACGAGAGCATCAGTTGTATGCTAAGTACGAGAAATGTGGATTCTGGTTATGAGAAGTACAGTTCTTGGGCCATGTTGTTTCCGAGCAGGGGATTGCAGTTGACCCGAGTAAAGTGTCAGCGGTGAGGGAATGGGGACAGCCCACGACACCGACGGAAGTGCGTAGTTTCTTGGGATTAGCCGGATACTACAGGAGATTCATTCGGGGATTCTCCAAAATAGTGGGTCCATTGACGAATCTGACTCGCAAGGGGGTACCATATGTTTGGGATGACGCTTGTCAATTGGCTTTCGACGAGCTGAAAGACAAGCTTACTTCAGCGGCAGTCCTTGCTTTACCGAAGCCGGGTGCGGAGTACCTGGTTTACACCGATGCCTCTTTACGGGGACTTGGGGGAGTACTTCAGCAGGAGGAGAAGGTTATAGCTTTTGCCTCCCGCAAGCTTAAGCCGCATGAGAAGAATTACCCCACCCACGACCTGGAGTTAGCAGCGGTCGTTTTTGCATTGAGGATATGGAGGCACTACTTATTGGGGGAGAAATTCTGTTTGTTCACAGACCACAAGTCACTGCAGTATCTATTCACTCAGCGAGAGCTGAATATGCGACAGCGCAGATGGTTAGAGTTTATGAAGGACTATCAGTTTGACATACAGTATCATCCGAGGAAGGCCAACGTAGTTGCTGATGCGTTGAGCCGTAGACCGGTACACGAGGTAGCGGACGTCTGGAAAGCAAATTGGAAGGAGTTAGGCCACCAGGACGCAGTAGACCGTTCCTTCATATCTGTTATGACAGTCACACCCGAGATTGTTATGAGGGTAATATAGGCCCAAACCACAGACCCGTTTTGCCAGGAGCAGATTGTACGACTTTTATCTGAGGGTGCTGAGTCCTACTCTGTTAGTTCTGATGGGGGTTTGAGGTTTAATGGGAGATTGGTGGTTCCAGAAGGAGCAGAATTACGTCATGCAGTGATGACCCAGTCTCACGGGTCCCAATTTGCAGTACATCCTGGAGGAGATAAGATGTACCAGGATATGAGGAGGCAATACTGGTGGAGTGGGATGAAGAAGGACATTACTGAGTTCGTGTCCAAGTGTTCTACCTGCCAGCTGGTGAAGGTGGACCATCAGAAACCGTCAGGATTGCTTCAGCCATTGGAAGTACCCGCGTGGAAGTGGGAGAGTATTTCCATGGATTTTATTACAGGGTTGCCTACATCACAGCGGGGCCACGACTCTATCTGGGTGATTGTAGACCGTTTGACCAAGGTGGCTCATTTTCTGCCGGTGCGGACAGACTATACCACGGGTCAGTATGCTCAGTTGTTCATTGCTGAGGTTGTCAGATTACATGGGGTGCTCCTGAATATTGTGTCAGATAGAGACAAGATTTTCGTGTCACGTTTTTGGGAAAGCTTTCAGGAGGCTATGGGTACTGAGTTGAGGTTGAGTTCAGCTTACCACCCACAGACTGATGGACAGACAGAGCGTACTAATCAGATGTTAGAAGATATGCTACGCATGTGTGTTCTTGATTTTGGAGGAGGTTGGGAGCCACATCTTCCACTGGTAGAGTTTGCTTATAATAACTCTTATCAGTTTACGATTGGTATGGCTCCATTTGAGGCTTTGTATGGCAGGCCTTGTCGTTCTCCAACTTGTTGGCTCGAGGTGGGGGATAACAAGTTATTGGGACCAGAGGTGATTCAGGAAACCTTCACGAGGATTGAGATGATCAGAAGTCTCATTCGAGTAGCCCAGGACAGGCAGAAGAGCTACGCCGATGCGAAATGGTTCTTCCGGGAGTTTACTGTGGGGGACCAAGTGTTACTGCGTGTATATCTCCTATGAAAGGAGTGATGAGGTTGGGGAAGAAAGGGAAATTGGCCCCGAGGTACGTGGGACCAATTCCCATTATCGAGAGGATTGGGCCGGTAGCATACAGATTGGGACTACCAGAGCATTTACATCGCATTCACGATGTATCCCACATCTCGTCGTTGAGACGGTATCTTCGGGATGATATAGCCCATACTCACAATGCGATAGATGAGATAGACTTACAGCCTGACAGCTCTTACGAGGAGAGACCGGTGGCTATCCTAGACTATAGTGAGAGGAGATTGAGGTTGAAGATATTTTCACTTGTGCGAGTCCAGTGGGAGAATCATAATGTGGAGGAATCCACTTGGGAGCGCGAGGCAGATATGCGCGAGAGATATCCAGATTTGTTCTTACCAGCTATGCCTTGTTTTTCGAATTTCGGGACGAAATTCCGTTATTAGGTAGGGAAGTATGTAATACCCCGTATTTTTATACTATATTAATTTGGGGATTTATTAAATTTAATGTGAGTTAATTATTTAATAAAAATCCAGAAATTAATTATGTTATAATTATTAACGTGACGAGAGTTAGTAATTATGGAAAATTTGTTGAATATTAATAATGAGCAAAGTAATATATAATATTGGTTATATTGAATGTCACGAGTGAATAAAATGACAATTTTGGAAATTGGGTCGGGACGCGCCCGTGTCGCGTCAGGACTAAATAGTGAAAAATAAAAGTGAATATTTTATAAGTCATTCGTATGGTCGTTTTGAGTGTGCCAACGCGTCCGGAAGGGTCGAGATAGTCAGAAAAGTATACCCGGGGATTTGGTTTGGGTCTCGGGGCGTTTTTAGGCCAAATTAGTACCCCGGGAGGGCGTTTTGGACATTTCGCAATTATGGGTAATTAAAACCACGAAATTCTTAGGGTTATATCAGATGCCTAAGGTTGTCTTCTAGGGTTAGAACAACCAAAGTCAAGTGACGGCCATAGGAGAGGGAACAAGAGAGCTTCCAAGGCAATCCAAGGCCCAAAAGCCATCCGTTTGCACCGCCACCACCACCAACGCGTAGATCGCGAGACGGGCTACGCAACCACACCAAAATCATCTGCAAATCAGAACACCAAAAATCCCAGGCAAGTGTTTATCTTGCTTATTTCGTTGGTGCATCTTTCATGTTAGTGTAGGAGTAATTAGAATGAGTTTTTATGGAAGAAACTTAAGATATGAGTTAGGAAATTGCATGTAGAGATGAATAAATTGATAATTCTGGAAACTCTTGTCATGTAGAGGAATTACCCACGAAATTATGATGTTTACAAGAAGAAAATTTCTGGAAATACTTGTTAGAACCATGTTTAAGAGAATTCTAGGGTTCTTGATAATTATAACAATTTTTGGTTGGTTAATCCATGTATAATGATAGAATTCCTCATGCTTCACGTTGGAAATACCTAGTAGGATGATATAATGTTGGTAGTACAATTTTTGAGACGTTTGGGATTGAAAAATATGGATTTGGATGAAGAAATGTGTTAGAACCCGTAACTGCAATTATGTAGAAATCGCAATACCTGCTTGATCGATCGATCGAGCCCAGAGCTTCGATCGATCGAAGGTTCGATCGATCGAGCCCCAGACCTCGATCGATCGACCCCTCCTGGCAGACTCCTATTTCTCTTTATAAATTAGTTAAGTTCAATTAATTGTGAAATAAATTCTTGGGCTTCCTTAATAAAATGTTTTGGGAGATAGGGAAGACCAGTAGGACATGGGAATAAATTTTGGGACCCTTGATGTCGGGCAAAGATTGTATTTTGGGATAATTACATAAGGGTCGGTGAATTTATGATTTAAAGAGAGAGACGCATAAGAGAGTTGCTTTGGGACAAATGTGTATACCTACTGAATTTTATAATTTGGAGAATAAAGCCATGAGAGTTGTGTGGTACGTTGGAATAATACCGAATCAAGGTTAGAAACGAACCGTTATAAGTGTTTACTAAAATATGATAATATGGGAATGTTGTAATTATGGGAATTGAGAATTTACCCATTATTGATATGGTAATATTAGTATAGTTATATGATTGTGTATGCATATACTATCTATGTGTGAAAATCATGCCCACGCTACTTGCTATCCCCGAGGTTTCCACGCTGGGACAGTCTTATCTCGATGGGACCTTTATGGGGGACATTGACTTGTACCCTAGAAGATAGATATCCGTGGTACAGGCTATCAGAATGATAGTTCAGACGGTCCTAAGAGATGCGGGTATGTGCTTTCCTCTTAGAGACTTGGAATCTATTCTTCGCCTCATATTGTTTGTGTATAGATATCCTTGGTACAGGCTATCGCAGTGATAGTTCAGACGGTCCTAAGAGACGCAGACATATGCCATCCTCTTAGAGACTTGGAATCTATGCTTCGCCTCAATATTGTTTGAGTATGTGTTAATACAGTTCGAGAGTGATTCCGAATTTGTATTCCCTTAGTACGAGTGATACGGGGATTGGATAGTAGAGTATGCCCGCACCATAGTTTTATTTGGGGTGCTGTTATAATATATATATATATATTTTACGAGTGGTTAATATATATATGAAATTCTGAAATCTGGATTTGTCTACTGTGATTTGATATGTAGGACATTGTTGATGACTCAAATTGTAAATACTTGTTTTGAGAAAGTATAATATGACACTGGAAAACTTTATTGATTTATAAAGTTAAAAATGAGAACTTTGATTACTAATTGAAATATTCTTTTCAAACAATGGAATCGTTAAATTTTGAATCCTGCGAATAATTTAAGATAAGTTAAACTATTGGGAAAGGATAACGTGATATATGATGAGTTAGACCACTGGGAAGGTTAGTGCGATAGGTGTGCACATTAGAAGAGAGGTGAGAATTTTTCAAGAGAGTGTCGCACTAATATGTTGTTGCATTGGCCTGTATTAATTTAAATACTTGCTAAACAATTTTTAAATCATATTCACTATCGGGCTCTGACCCGTTTCTCTCTCTCTCTCTCTCTCTTGTATATTTATGTATGTACTACAGGTGCCCAGCCACAGGGGCGTCTTGCTTAGGATCCCTTGGAAGGAATGTGCTGCAGCTTAGGTGGGAGTTGCAGGCCACTTGCTTAGATGATTTTATTTACTTGATTCCACTCCTATGATTCTCAGTTATTGGGGCATGTGTCGCCCTTTCTACTATTTTTGGTACATTTGTATTTCAGTTATTTCTAGTACTGTTACTTTGGGATTTATTCAGCATGTATGTTTTACATTTAGTTTTAAATGTTAGAATTTTGGATGTTGAATGTTTAAAGTAATTGGATTATGTTCCAGGATAATTGTTGTATGATTCTTACTTATTGAAAATGTGGTTAATAATTAAAAAAATAAGTTTTTCTTTAAAAATACAAATTGGTTAGAATGGTTAAAAATGGTTTTGACACTTAGCTTAATTAATTAGGGTGTTAATTTGGAAAAGTTTATTTTTACGACAGTGATGCTAAGAATGAACCAACTGTTCACCTTGATTTTAATTTAATAAAGGAGTGATCGCCCGATATTTAATTAGGCGGGGTGTCACAGGCATCTTAAGGAATTTTGTTAAGTTGCGTTATGTGTCACGTTTTGCTTCTACACGTGTTTTTGGCACACATGCACCCACACATGATACTTTACATGCTCCCGGAGACTACATGAGAGAGTTTGCACATTTAGGTGAGCAAGTTAAGTTTTTAGTCAAAACTTCACAAGAATTGATGGAGGTTTTTCATAAGTTGTCACCACCTTTGGAAAATCCCTCCGCACCTAACGATTGAGGTTTGTCTTGTTTACTAGCATATGATGTTTTTCATGATGATATTATTTGCCTATTGCTAGTATGTTTCATGTTTGTATGTTTTAATTTTTTTTTGAAAATACAAAAAGATTTTATTTTGATAAAATTTTGAGAAAATACAAAAAGATTTTTGTTTTTTGTTTGCACCGTTTATGGATGGACACTTAGGATGACCAAGTCACAACATCATTCCATTATTTTCATGTGGCTATTTGATAGTGTTTTGAGACAATAGGTCAATTCATCCTTGTGCTTTATAATGTTTGGAGTCATTAAGGTGTAATTAAGTGCTAGTTCCTACATGTTTTACTCATGTTTCCTTTATTGCACACATGCACGAATTTGTTTGATTATTGTGCTTGTCTTATCACAAGTTGGTTGAGTGTTTTCACTTCAATCATGTCCTTAAAACGAACCAAGCGCGATAAATTTTGATAAGGAAATTGTGCATATAAGAACCATTTTGTGAGTTTGTGTGCTTTATTTGAAAACGGTGAAGGGCTATGAAAGGTATTTATCTAGCCTTTGCGATTAAACCGCCGTTTAAATTGGACCTAAAAAATTGAGGAATTTTATTATCCGGGGTCCAAAGAGGTTTAAAAGAGCCCGAAAAAATTTAAAGGCAATAAAACGAAATTCATGCCAATTATGGGCCATCTAGGTTTTTGCTCCAATTCTCCAATGTTTGAGAATTTAGATTACCTCTAAAAGAAAATATATATGAGGTAGTTTGGTTGGAGATTTTATAACGGGTTTGCACGTCCTTGAAAATCTTGAAAAAACGCTAAATAGTTTTGGACGTTATTGGTGTGGAAATCATTTTGACTTTGATTTGTTGATTTGTATAAGACGATGTCATCCAAATTCAACAAATTTTTACACCTAAGGATACTTTTGATGTTCATTCGTTAGGAGTACACGTATGGATCGTGCACATATAATTGATTGAATTTATTTACCTATTAAATGTGTTCACACCCATTCATTCCATTTCCATGACTTGGTTGTTTTAGTTTAATTCCATGGTGTGATTTTTGTATCATATTTTTCAACTTGGTATCTTATTTTTGTACTAAAAATTTTAAAAATTGAAAAATAGTTTGTGAAGATTTTTGTGTATCTCTTTGCAAGAGCGCGTTTTCCATCTGATTGATGCCTTGTTTTGAATACCGTGACACCCCGACTTTGCTTATTTGATTTATTCTTCTCATATGTTCATTTGGGGACATAATAAAAAAAAGGGGGGGGGGGAGAATTATCATTTTATGGGGGAGTTTGAATTTTGGGGGAGTTTTTGAGATATGACTTATGCTTTCATCATAAATTGGTATCTATGTTTATCTCATTTCAAACTCGATACGTCACGTGGTATTTGCTTTATATCTTGTGTGTAGGTACTACATTGATGATCACTGAATTGCACACCCTGATGAGAAAAGTTTTGAAGATTTGAAGATCAAACGATGAAGACTTATTCATTTGTATCTTTCCACTTTTGGGTTCATGGAAGGGTAGATTTGTATAGGCAATTTTGTATTTGATAATTCGGATTTTTTATGTATGTACCGGCATAGACATAGGTGGAGATTTATAAGGACATATTTCTCATGTCCGTTATCTTACATTTGTGTATGTCATACGCCGCTACATTTGACACGTCTCTACACAATCACATACGACGGACTCAATCCGAATTTCGAGAATCAAGCATTCAACATCTCCATCATGTGTTCCACATCTGCCTCAACGACTTCACGTTCCATGATTTTATGGACTTTATGCAAGTGGTACGCAAGAGAAGTCAAAATAGTGAAAGAAGGCAAGATATGGATGTTCAAGGGTATTTTGATAATTTTACAGCCACCATCCGGAGGTCTGGTCAACTGGAAAGTTGTAGAGCTCATCGCAATGAAGATACTGAAAGAAACTGCACCTAAATCCGAGCTACGGTGAAGAAGTTATGGCCCTTTGAAAATGGAGAAAATTTCGAGAAAATCCCTTGGAAAAATGCTAGGTGTTTAAACCCCATGTTCCAGCGATTTTTTGCGAACCGAAGGCCAAACCGGTTCGGGGGGCGAACCGGTTCGCGGTACACCTGAACTGGTTCGGGGTACCTGTACGCTTGCAGAGTTCCAGAATTTTAAAACTCTCTTTGGTTTCCTTATAAAAGCCAACTTCGAGGGAGTTATTTTGCAAGACTTTGAGAGACATTTTTGAGAGTCCAAATACATTCAGTCTTCATATTTTTGAGTCTCAAGACTCATGTTTGATTCACATATCATTGCCAAATCTTTGTGAATCTTTTGGAACCCAAGAACACTTTGCTTTTGTTCATCTGTCGTGGAGTGCGTCTCTACAACTTATGGCTGCGTGTCATTGAGGATCTTGCTGCGTGAAAATTCTTTGCAGAAGATTGGGTTGCGAGTCCTTGGAGGGTGCTGCGTGTATTCTCTTGCTGAGTTCAAGACTGCGTGTCTTTGTGGGTTGGCTGTGCGTTGATCCATTGCAGATTTCTCTATGTAATTATAAGTTGCGATTTATAAATTCATAATGAAATAAAGGTTTTACCCGAAAGATATTTTTTCCTGAAATCTGTGTCTCAGCATATTTATTGTGTCGCATGCTATGCTTTATATTTGATGGGTTGATTTAGATGCATGTTTAAGCTGAATTTATTTGATTTAAAAGTAGACCCTAATTAAATAAGGTTTTATTGGAAACTTGCGAATTTAATTTAATCAATTATCACACCTAACCTATTTGCACTACACCAAAACTGGCAATTGGTCACGGCCAAAATCCCTGACCAAAACTGTGGATCGCGGACTTGGGCCATAACCATTTCGGGCGTGACCATTTTCGTGGATCGCGGCCCAAGTTCGTGACCAAAAAATGGTCACGGCTGAGAGGGGTCACGGCAGATGGTCGCGGATTTGGGCCGTGATCCATGCCGTGATGGGTCGCGGTCCTCATCCGTGACCCACAACCGTGATAAATTGGTCGCGACCAAAGTCCGCGGCCCACGACCGTGACACAAAAAAAATAAATAAATTTGGTCGCGATCCTCATTCGTGACCCACAACCGTGACAAATTGGTCGCGGCCAAAGTTCGCGACCCACAACCGTGACCAAAAATAAATAAAAAAAATGGTTGCGGCCCAAGTCCGTGACCCACAATCGTGACGAAAAAAAGGAAAAAAATGGTCGCGGACTTTGGCCGTGAACCATAACCGTGACCAAAAATATAAAAAAAATGGTCGCGGCCCAAGTCCGCGACTATTTTTATGCTTGACGGAAAAAATAAAAATGGTCATGGACAAAGTCCATGACCATATTTAACTATAATTTAAAAAAAAAATGTATTTTTTTGGTAAACTTATAAATATTACACATCTTAATAATTCACAGACCAAAAAAAAATTCGGCACAGTTTCCTCTATTTTCTTGACATTCCAAAACCTGTAAATGTAAAACCTACTTATTATAAAGCCCGCACGGCCATAAAATTCAACAATCAAATTATAAAAGCCTGCACGGCCATAAAACAAAACAATAAAAGCCCGCACGGCTGTAACACATAAACAAAATTCTGAATGTCCACAACATATAAACAATCTTCATGCTGTACACCATTGCCTCCTTCGTTTGTTTCGCGTGCAAAAATCCTACAATTGATAAGATACATAAAAAAAAATAGCAGTAACCAAGTAGTTTTACAAAAAAATTAATAAAGCTGAAAAATGGCATATATGAGTTAAAATTATTAGTAACCAAGTAGAAATATGCAAATTACCATCGTACTCTCAAACGGGGAGACTCGCGACTGAAGGGTCAGTTCCTACGAGTTACATTGGTCCCGTGGGAGGTGTTGGTGCCACCCACGGGGACGTTCGGGGGCTGTTTCGAGTTTTCACCCTCTAACGCCATGTTTTTAAACCCAAGTCAAGAAATATTCAAATTATCGTCGTATTCTCAAAACGGGAGTCCCGCGGCTACGGGGTCAGTTTCTACGAGTTACATTGGTCCCGTGGGAGGTGTTGGTCCCACCCACGGGGCCGTTCGGGGGTTGTTTCGATATTTCACCCTCTAACGCCATGTTTTGCTTAAGTCTAGAAATGTGCAAATTACCGTCGTATTCTCAAACCGGGAGACCCGCGGCTGCGGGGTCAATTTCTACGAGTTACATTGGTCCTATGGGAGGTGTTGGTGCCACCCACGGGGACGTTCGGGGGCTGTTTCGAGGTTTCACCCTCTAACGTCATGTTTTTAAGCCAAAGTCTAGAAATATACAAATTACCATCGTACTCTCAAACCGGGAGACCCGCGGCTATGGGGTCAGTTCCTACGAGTTACATTAGTCCCGTGGGAGGTGTTGGTGCCACCCACGGGGACGTTCGGAGGCTGTTTCAAGTTTTCACCCTCTAACGTCAAGTTTTTAAGCCTAAGTCTAGAAATATGCAAATTACCGTCGTACTCTCAAACCGGGAGATCCGCGGCTGTGGGGTCAGTTCCTACGAGTTACATTGGTCCCGTGGGAGGTGTTGGTGCCAGCTACGTGGACGTTCGGGGGTTGTTTCGAGTTTTCACCCTCTAACGCCATGTTTTTAAGCCTCAGTCAAGAAATATGCAAATTATCGTCGTATTCTCAAACCGGGATTCCCGCGGCTGTCGATTCAGTTCCTACGAGTTACATTGGTCACGTGGGAGGTGTTGGTGCCACCCACGGGGCCGTTCGGGGGCTGTTTCGAGTTTTCACCCTCTAATGTCATGTTTTTAAGCCCAAGTCTAGAAATATACAAATTACCGTCGTGCTCTCAAATCGGGAGACCTGCGGCTGTGGGGTGAGTTCCTACGAGTTACATTGGTCCCATGGGAGGTGTTGGTGCCACCCACGGGGACGTTCGGGGGCTGTTTCAAGTTTTCACCCTCTAACGCCATGTTTTTAAGCCTAAGTCAAGAAATATGCAAATTATCGTTGTATTCTCAAATCGGGAGTCCCGCGGCTGCGGGGTCAGTTCCTACGAGTTACATTAGTCCCGTGGGAGGTGGTGCCACCCACGGGGCCGTTCGGTGGTTGTTTCGAGTTTGCACCCTCTAACGACGTGTTTTGCTTAAGTCTAGAAATATGCAAATTACCCTCGTATTCTCAAACCGGGAGACTCGCGGCTGCGGGGTCAGTTCCTATGAGTTACATTGGTCCCGTGAGAGGTGTTTGTGCCACTCACGGGGCCGTTCGGGGGCTGTTTCGAGTTTTCACCCTCTAACGTCAAGTTTTTAAGCCTAAGTCTAAAAATATGCAAATTACCGTCATACTCTCAAATCGGGAGATCCGAGGCTGTGGGGTCAGTTCCTATGAGTTACATTGGTCCCGTGGGAGGTGTTGGTGCCACCCACGGGGACGTTCAGGGGCTGTTTCGAGCTTTCACCCTCTAACGCCATGTTTCTAAGCCTAAGTCAAGGAATATGCAAATAATCATCGTATTCTCAAACCGGAAGTCCCGTGGCTGCGGGGTCAGTTCCTACGAGTTACATTCGTCTCGTGGGCGGTTTTGGTGCCACCCACGGGGGCCGTTCGGTGGCTGTTTCTAGTTTTCACCCTCTAACGCCATGTTTTGCTTAAGTCTATAAATATGAAAATTACAATCGTATTCTCAACCGAGAGTCCCGCGGCTGCGTGGTCAGTTCCTACGAGGGACATTGGTCCCGTAGGAGGTGTTGGTGCCACCCACGGGGACGTTCGGGGGCTGTTTCGAGTTTTCACCCTCTAACGCCATGCTTTTAAGCGTAAGTCAAGAAATATATAAATTATCGTCGTATTCTCAAATCAGGTGTCCCGCAGCTACGGGGTCAATTCATACGAGTTACATTGGTCCCGTGGGAGGTGTTGGTGCCACCTAGGGGGTCGTTCGGGGGCTGTTTCGAGTTTTCACCCTCTAACGCCATGTTTTGTTTAAGTCTAGAAATATGAAAATTACCATCGTACTCTCAAATCGGGAGACCTGCGGCTGCGGTTTCAGTTCCTACGAGTTACAATGGTCTCGTGGGAGGTGTTGGTGCCACCCACGGGGACGTTCGGGGGCTGTTTCGAGTTTTCACCCTCTAACGTCAAGTTTTTAAGCCTACGTCTAGAAAAATATGCAAATTATCGTCGTACTCTCAAACCGGGAGATCAGCGGCTGTGGGGTTAGTTCTTACGAGTTACATTGGTCCCGTGGGAGGTGTTGGTGCCAGCTACGGGGACGTTCGGGGGCTGTTTCGAGTTTTCTCCCTCTAACGCCATGTTTTTAAGCATAAGTCAATAAATATGGAAATTATCGTCGTATTCTCAAACCGGGAGTCCCTCGGCTGCCGGGTCAGTTCCTACAAGTTACATTGATCCCGTGGGAGGTGTTGGTGCCACCCACGGGGACAATCGGGGGCTGTTTCGAGTTTTCACCCTCAAACGCCATGTTTTGCTTAAGTCAATAAATATGCAAATTACCGTCGTATTCTCAAACCGGGAGATCCGCAGCTGTGGGTTCAGTTCCTACGAGTTACATTGGTACCGTGGGAGGTTTTGGGGCCACCCACGGGGACGTTCGGGGTCTGTTTCGAGTTTTCACCCTCTAACGCCATGTTTTTAAACCTAAGTCAAGAAATATGCAAATTATCGTCGTATTCTAAAACCGGGAGTACCAATCCTAAGTCAAAAAATATGCAAATTATACTCGTATTCTCAAACCGGGAGTCTCGCGACTGTGGGGTCAGTTCCTACGAGTTACATTAGTCCCGTGGGAGGTGTTGGTGCCACCCACGGGGCCGTTTCCTGTTTGCACCCTTTAACGCCGTGTTTTGCTTTAGTCTAGAAATATACAAATTATCATCGTATTCTCAAACCGAAAGACTCGCGGCTGTGGGGTCAGTTCCTACGAGTTACATTGCTTCCGTGAGAGGTATTGGTGCCACCCACGGGGCCGTTCGGGGGCTGTTCCGAGTTTTCACCCTTTAACGTCAAGTTTTTAAGCCTAAGTTTAGAAATATGCAAATTACCATCGTACACTCAAACCGGGAGATCCGCGGCTGTGGGGTCAGTTCCTACGAGTTACAATGGTCCCATGGAGGTGTTGGTGCCACCCATGGGGACGTTCGGGGGCTGTTTCGAGTTTTCACCCTCTAACGACATGTTTTTAACCCTAAGTCAAAAAATATGCAAATTATCATCGTATTCTCAAACCGGGAGTCCCGCGGCTGCGTGTTCAGTTCCTACGAGTTACATTGGTCCCGTGGGAGGTGTTGGTGCCACCCACGGGGCCGTTCGGGGGCTCTTTTGAGTTTACAACCTCTAACGCCATGTTTTTAAGCCTAAGTCAAGAAATATGCAAATTATCATCGTATTCTCAAATCGAGAGACCCGCGGCTGTGGGGTCAGTTCCTACGAGTTGCATTAGTCCCGTGGGAGGTGTTGGTTCAACCCACGGAGCCGTTCGGGGGCTGTTTCGAGTTTGCACCCTCTAACGCCGTGTTTTGCTTAAGTCTAGAAATATGCAAATTACCGTCGTATTCTCAAACCGGGAGACTCGCGGCTGCGGGGTCAGTTCCTACGAGTTACATCGGTCCCGTGAGAGGTGTTTGTGCCACCCACGGGGTCGTTCGGGGGCTGTTTCGAGTTTTCATCCTCTAACGTCTGGTTTTTAAGCCTAAGTCTAGAAATATGCAAATTACCGTCGTACTCTAAAACCGGGAGATCCGCGGCTGTGGGGTCAGTTCTTACGAGTTACATTGGTATCGTGGGAGGTGTTGGTGCCACCCACGAGGACGTTCGGGGGCTGTTTCGAGTTTTCACCCTCTAACCAGTGTTTTAAATAGCTCGCTATCGCGAACGCAATAGCTCGCTATTGCCTTTTGCGACGGGAAAAGGCAACGCAAAAGGGTCTGCTAACTGGGATGCTCATGTTGCGTGCGCTATTGGGAGCAATTTGGCGCGATTTAGCGCAAAAGTGCGCAAACCTGCGCTACAGCCGTGCGATGCATATTTTTTTTAAACCCTCTGCCTTAACAAAACGACGTGATTTTGGTAAGTACAAAGGTTAAAAAAAATGCAGACACTTCCTTATTCATTTTTGACAGTCCCGATCTAAAAAATAAAACTTCCTTATTATAGCTTTGACAACCCCAACTTAACAAAACCCTTCCTCAATCACTTTTAACAGCCCCGATCTTGAAAACAAAAATAAATAACTCATTAACAGTGCTCCGGGCTCTTCCTTCCATTGTTTAGCAACCCCGATCCAACTTTGGTAAGAATTTACACAATTCTTTTTTTTATTTTTTATGTTTAAAATTTTTTGAAAAACCTCATTTGGTGTTAATTTATTTTTGAAACTTCATGCCTTCGAGATTTTTGGAACAATATGGTCCTATTTTTGTGTTTTATTTGGAATGTTGTAGCACTTTATGGCTTTATGACTATATTTGAAAGGATTTGGAGTGATTGTTTGAGCTTATCTATTTATTTATATTTGTTATATGTTTTTTCAAATTAAAAATTTGGAATGCACAAATTGCTTGCGCGATACGCGAAGCTATTTGCGCGACGCAATTTCGAAACCAAAACGCGGCACCCTGCACGACCGCGATTTAAAACATTGCCTTTAACGCCATGTTTTTAAGCCAAAGTCAAGAAATATGCAAATTATTGTTGTATTCTCAAACCGGGAGTCCCACGACTGCCGGGTCAGTTCCTACTAGTTACAGTGGTTCCGTGGGAGGTGTTGGTGCCACCTACAGTGCCGTTCGGGGTTGTTTCGAGTTTTCACCCTTTAACGCCATGTTTTGCTTAAGTCTATAAATATGCAAATTACCATCATATTCTCAAACCGGGAGTCCCACGGCTGCGTGGTCAGTTTTTACAAGTTACATTGGTCCCGTGGAAATGTTGGTGCCACCCACGGGGCCGTTCGGGGGCTGTTTCGAGTTTTCACCCTTTAACGTCAAGTTTCTAAGCCTAAGTCTAGAAATATGAAAATTACCGTCATACTTTCAAACCGAGAGATCCGCGGCTGTGGGATCAGTTCCTACGAGTTACATTGGTCCCTTGGGAGGTGTTGGTGCCAGCCACGGGGACGTTCGGGGGCTGTTTCGAGTTTTCACCCTCTAACGCCATGTTTTTAAGCATAGGTCAAGAAATATGCAGATTATCGTCGTATTCTCAAACCGGGAGTCCCGTGGCTGCCGGGTCAGATCCTACGAGTTACATTGGTCCCGCGGGAGGTGTTGGTGCCACCCACGGGGCCAATCGGGGGTTGTTTCGAGTTTTCACCCTCAAACACCATGTTTTGCTTAAGTATAAAAATATGCAAATATCCATCGTATTCTCAAACCGGGATACTCGCGGCTGCGGGGTCAGTTCCTACGGGTTACATTGGTCCCGTGAGAGGTGTTTGTGCCACCCACGGGACCGTTCGGGGGCTGTTTCGACTTTTCAACCTCTAACGTCAAGTTTTTAAGCCTAAGTCTAGAAATATGCAAATTACCCTCGTACTCTCAAACCAAGAGATTCGCGGCTGTGGGGTCAGTTGCTACGAGTTACATTGGTCCCGTGGGAGGTGTTGGTGCCACCCACGGGGACGTTCGGGGGCTGTTTCGAGTTTTCACCCTCTAACGCCATGTTTTTAAGCCTAAGTCAAGAAATATGCAATTTATCGTTGTATTCTCAAACCGGGAGTCCCGTGGATGCCGGGTCAAATCCTACGGGTTACATTGGTCCCGTGGGAGGTGTTGGTGCCACCCACGGGGCCGTTCGGGGGCTGTTTTGAGTTTTCACCCTCGAAAGCCATGTTTTGCTTAAGTCAATAAATATGCAAATTACCATCGTATTCTCAAACTGGGAGTCCCGCGGCTGCGTGTTCAGTTCCTACGAGTTACATTGGTCCCGTGGAAGGTGTTGGTGCCACCCACGGGGCCGTTCGGGGGCTCTTTTGAGTTTTCAACCTCTAACGCCATGTTTTTAAGCCTTAGTCAAGAAATATGCAAATTATCGTCGTATTCTCAAATCGGGAGACCCGCGGCTGTGGGGTCAGTTCCTACGAGTTGCATTAGTCCCGTGGGAGGTGTTGGTGCAACCCACGGAGCCGTTCGGGGGCTGTTTCGAGTTTTCACCCTCTAACGCCGTGTTTTGCTTAAGTCTAGAAATATGCAAATTACCGTCGTATTCTCAAACCGGGAGACTCGTGGCTGCGGGGTCAGTTCCTACGAGTTACATCGGTCCCGTGAGAGGTGTTTGTGCCACCCACGGGGTCGTTCGGGGGCTGTTTCGAGTTTTCAACCTCTAACGCCATGTTTTTAGGCCTAAGTCAAGCACTATGCAAATTATCGCCGTATTCTCAAAACGGGAGTCCCGCGGCTGCGGGGTCAGTTCCTACGAGTTACATTGGTCCCGTGGGAGGTGTTGGTGCCACACACTGGGCCGTTCGGGGGCTGTTTCGACTTTTCACCCTCTAACGTCAAGTTTTTAAGCCCAAGTCTAGAAATATGCAAATTACCCTCGTACTCTCAAACCGAGAGATTCGCGGCTGTGGGGTCAGTTGCTACGAGTTACATTGGTCCCGTGGGAGGTGTTGGTGCCACCCACGGGGATGTTCGGGGGCTGTTTCGAGTTTTCACCCTCTAACGCCATGTTTTTAAGCCTAAGTCAAGAAATATGCAAATTATCGTCGTATTCTCAAACCGGGAGTCCCGTGGATGCCGGGTCAGTTCCTACGAGTTACATTGGTCCCGTGGGAGGTGTTGGTGCCACCCACGGGGCCGTTCGGGGGCTGTTTCGAGTTTTCACCCTCGAAAGCCATGTTTTGCTTAAGTCAATAAATATGCAAATTACCATCGTATTCTCAAACTGGGAGTCCCGCGGCTGCGTGTTCAGTTCCTACGAGTTACATTGGTCCCGTGGGAGGTGTTGGTGCCACCCACGGGGCCGTTCGGGGGCTCTTTCGAGTTTTCACCCTCTAACGTCATGTTTTTTTAGCCCAAGTCTAGAAATATGCAAATTGCCATCGTACTCTCAAACCGGGAGACCCGCGGCTGTGGGGTCAGTTCCTACGAGTTACATTGGTCTCGTGGGAGGTGTTGGTGCCACCCACGGGGCCGTTCGGGGGTAGTTTCGAGTTTTCACCCTCTAACGCCATGTTTTTAAGCCCAAGTCTAGAAATATGCAAATTACCGTCGTATTCTCAAACCGGGAGACCCTCGGCTGCGGTGTCAGTTCTTACGAGTTACATTGGTCCCGTGGGAGGTGTTGGTGCCACCCACGGGGCCGTTCGGGGGCTGTTTCGAGTTTTCACCCTCTAACGTCATGTTTTTAAGCCTAAGTCAAGAAAATACAAATTATCTTCGTATTCTAAAATCGGGAGTCCCGCGGCTGTGGGGTCAGTTCCTACGAGTTACATTGGTCCCGTGGGAGGTGTTGGTGCCACCCACGGGGACGTTCGGGGGATGTTTCGAGTTTTCACCCTCTAACGCCATGTTTAGCTTAAGTATATAAATATGCAAATTATCATCGTATTCTCAAATCGGTAGTCCCGCGGCTGCGTCGTCAGTTCCTACGAGCTACATTGGTCCCGTGGTAGGTGTTGGTGCCACCCACGGGGTCGTTCGGGGGCTGTTTCGAGTTTTCACCCTAACGTCATGTTTTTAAGACTGAGTCAAGAAATATGTAAATTATCATCGTATTCTCAAATCGGGAGTCCCGCGGCTGCGTGGTCAGTTCCTACGAGCTACATTCGTCCCGTGGGAGGTGTTGGTGCCACCCACGGGGCCGTTAGAGGGCTGTTTCGAGTTTTCACCTTCTAACGCCATGTTTTTAAGCCTAAGTCAAGAAATATGTAAATTATCATCGTATTCTCAAATCGGGAGTCTCGCGACTGCGGGGTCAGTTCCTACGAGTTACATTAGTCCCGTGGGAGGTGTTGGTGCCACCCACGGGGCCGTTCGGGGGATGTTTCGAGTTTTCACCCTCTAACGCCATGTTTTGCTTAAGTCTATAAATATGCAAATTATCATCGGATTCTCAAATCGGGAGTCCCGCAGCTGCGTGGTCAGTTCTTACGAGCTACATTGGTCCCGTGGGAGGTGTTGGTGCCACCCACGGGGTCGTTCGGGGGCTGTTTCGAGTTTTCACCCTCTAACGTCATGTTTTTAAGACCAAGCCTAGAAATATGCAAATTACCGTCGTACTCTCAAACCGGGAGATCCGCGGCTATGGGGTCAGTTCCTACGTGTTACATTGGTCCCACGAGAGGTGTTGGTGCCACCCACGGGGCCGTTCGAGGGCTGTTTCGAGTTTTCACCCTCTAACGCCATGTTTTTAAACCTAAGTCAAGAAATATGCAAATTATCGTCGTATTCTAAAACCGGGAGTCCCGCGGCTGCGGGGTCAGTTCCTACGAGTTACATTAGTCCCGTGGGAGGTGTTGGTGCCACCCACTGGGACGTTCGGGGGCTGTTTCGAGTTTGCACCTTCTAACGTCGTGTTTTGCTTAAGTCTAGAAATATGAAAATTACCGTCGTATTCTCAAACCGGGAGACTCGCGGCTGCGGGGTCAGTTCTTACGAGTTACATCGGTCCCGTGAGAGGTGTTTGTGCCACCCACGAGGCCGTTCGGGGGCTGTTTCGAGTTTTCACCATCTAACGTCAGGTTTTTAAGCCTAAGTCTAGAAATATGCAAATTACCGTCGTACTCTCAAACCGGGAGATTCGCGGATGTGGGGTCAGTTCCTACGAGTTACATTGTTCCCGTGGGAGGTGTTGGTGCCACCCACGGGGACGTTCGGGGGCTGTTTCGAGTTTTCGCCCTCTAACCAGTGTTTTAAATAGCCCGCTATCGCGAACGCAATAGCTCGCTATTGCCTTTTGCGACGAAAAAAGGCAACGCAAAAGGGTCTGCTAACTGGGATGCTACTGTTGCGTGCGCTATTGGGAGCAATTTGGCGCGATTTAGCGCAAAAGTGCGCAAACCTGCGCTACAGCCGTGCGATGCATGTTTTTTTTAAAACCCTATGCCTTACCAAAATGACGTGATTTTGGTAAGTACAAAGGTTAAAAAAAAAGCAGACACTTCCTTATTCACTTTTGACAGTCCCGATCTAAAAAATAAAACTTCCTTATTATAGCTTTGACAGCCCCAACTTAACAAAACCCTTCCTCAATCACTTTTAACAGCCCCGATCTTGAAAACAAAAATAAATAACTCATTAACAGTGCTCCGGGCTCTTCCTTCCACGGTTTAGCAACCCCGATTCAACTTTGGTAAGAATTTACACAATTCTTTTTTTTTATTTTTTATGTTTGAAATTTTTTGAAATCCAGCCCTCCCAGTATCCCAAGTGGCGGGAGCCTCGTGTACTGGGTTTGCCTTTTATGTTTGAAATTTTTTGAAAAACCTCATTTGGTGTTAATTTATTTTTGAAACTTCATGCCTTCGAGATTTTTGGAACAATATGGTCGTATGTTTGTGTTTTATTTAGAATGTTGTAGTACTTTATGACTTTATGATTATATTTGAAAGGATTTGGAGTGATTGTTTGAGATTATTTATTTATTTATTTATATTTGTTATATATTTTTTCAAATTAAAAATCTGGAAAGCACAAATTGCTTGCGCGATACGCGAAGCTATTTGCGCGACGCAATTTCGGAACCAAAACGCGGCACCCTGCGCGACCGCGATTTAAAACATTGCCTTTAACGCCATGTTTTTAAGCCTAAGTCAAGAAATATGCAAATTATCATCGTATTCTCAAACCGGGAGTCCCGCGGCTGCCGGGTTAGTTCCTACGAGATACAGTGGTTCCGTGGGAGGTGTTGGTGCCACCCACGGTGCCGTTCGGGCGCTGTTTCGAGTTTTCACCCTCTAACGCCATGTTTTGCTTAAGTCTATAAATATGAAAATTACCATCGTATTCTCAAACCGGGAGTCCCACGGCTGCGTGGTCACTTCCTACGAGTTACATTGATCCCGTGGGAAGTACTTTATGACTTTATGATTATATTTGAAAGGATTTGGAGTGATTGTTTGAGATTATTTATTTATTTATTTATATTTGTTATATATTTTTTCAAATTAAAAATCTGGAAAGCACAAATTGCTTGCGCGATACGCGAAGCTATTTGCGCGACGCAATTTCGGAACCAAAACGCGGCACCCTGCGCGACCGCGATTTAAAACATTGCCTTTAACGCCATGTTTTTAAGCCTAAGTCAAGAAATATGCAAATTATCATCGTATTCTCAAACCGGGAGTCCCGCGGCTGCCGGGTTAGTTCCTACGAGATACAGTGGTTCCGTGGGAGGTGTTGGTGCCACCCACGGTGCCGTTCGGGCGCTGTTTCGAGTTTTCACCCTCTAACGCCATGTTTTGCTTAAGTCTATAAATATGCAAATTACCATCGTATTCTCAAACCGGGAGTCCCACGGCTACGTGGTCACTTCCTACGAGTTACATTGATCCCGTGGGAAGTGTTGGTGCCACCCACGGGGCCGTTCGGGGGCTGTTTCGAGTTTTAACCCTCTAACGTCATCTTTTTAAGCCCAAGTCTAGAAATATGAAAATTACCATCGTACTCTCAAATCGGGAGACCCGCGGCTGTGGGGTCAGTTACTACGAGTTACATTGGTCCCATGGTAGGTGTTGGTGCCACCCACGGGGACGTTCGGGGGCTGTTTCAAGTTTTCACCCTCTAACGCCATGTTTTTAAGCCTAAGTCAAGAAATATGCAAATTATCGTCGTATTCTGAAATCGGGAGTCCCGCGGCTGTGGGGTCAGTTCCTACTGGTCACATTAGTCATGTGGGAGGTGTTGGTGCCACCCACGGGGCCGTTCGGGGGCTGTTTCTAGTTTGCACCCTCTAACGACGTGTTTTGCATAAGTCTAGAAATATGCAAATTACCCTCGTATTCTCAAACTGGGAGACCCGCGGCTGCGGGGTCAGTTCCTACGAGTTACATTGGTCCCGTGGGAGGTGTTGGTGCCACCCACGGGGTCGTTCGGGGTATGTTTCGAGTTTTCACCCTCTAACGTCATGTTTTTAAGCCTATGTCTAGAAATATGCAAATTACCGTCGTACTCTCAAGCCGGGAGACACGTGGCTGTGGGGTTAGTTCCTACGAGTTACATTGGTCCCGTGGGAGGTGTTGGTGCCACCGACGGGGCCATTCGGGGGCTGTTTCGAGTTTTCATCCTCTAACGCCATGTTTTTAAGCCTAAGTCAAGAAATATACAAATTATCATCGTATTCTCAAATCGGGAGTCCCGCGGCTGCGGGGTCAGTTCCTACGAGCTACATTGGTCCCCTGGGAGGTGTTGGTGCCACCCACGGGGCCGTTCGGGGTCTGTTTCGATGTTTCACCCTCTAACGTCATGTTTTTAAGCCTATGTCTAGAAATATGCAAATTATTGTCGTACTCTCAAACCGGGAGACACGCGGCTGTGGGGTCAGTTCCTAAGAGTTACATTTGTCCCGTGGGAGGTGTTGATTCCACCCACGGGGCCGTTCGGGGGCTTTTTCGAGTTTTCATCTTCTAACGCCATGTTTTTAAGCCTAAGTCAAGAAATATGCAAATTATCATCGTATTCTCAAATCGGGAGTCCCGCGGCTGCGGGGTCAGTTCCTATGAGCTACATTGGTCCCGTGGGACGTGTTGGTGCCACCCATGGGTCCGTTCGGCGATGTTTCGAGTTTTCACCCTCTGACGCCATATTTTGCTTAAGTCTATAAATATGCAAATTACCATCGTATTCTCAAACCGGGAGTCCCACGGCTGCGTGGTCACTTCCTACGAGTTACATTGATCCCGTGGGAAGTACTTTATGACTTTATGATTATATTTGAAAGGATTTGGAGTGATTGTTTGAGCTTATTTATTAATTTATATTTGTTATATATTTTTTCAAATTAAAAATCTGGAATGCACAAATTGCTTGCGCGATACGCGAAGCTATTTGCGCGACGCAATTTCGGAACCAAAACGCGGCACCCTGCGCGACCGCGATTTAAAACATTGCCTTTAACGCCATGTTTTTAAGCCTAAGTCAAGAAATATGAAAATTATCATCGTATTCTCAAACCGGGAGTCCCGCGGCTGCCGGGTCAGTTCCTACGAGATACAGTGGTTCCGTGAGAGGTGTTGGTGCCACCCACGGTGCCGTTCAGGCGCTGTTTCGAGTTTTCACCCTCTAACGCCATGTTTTGCTTAAGTCTATAAATATGCAAATTACCATCGTATTCTCAAACCGGGAGTCCCACGGCTGCG
The DNA here is from genome assembly GCA_949130495.1 of Sambucus nigra. Classification (NCBI taxonomy): domain Eukaryota; kingdom Viridiplantae; phylum Streptophyta; class Magnoliopsida; order Dipsacales; family Adoxaceae; genus Sambucus; species Sambucus nigra. Next base: position 173,075,782 of record OX422218.1, on the reverse strand, counting down.
TGGTCACTTCCTACGAGTTACATTGATCCCGTGGGAAGTGTTGGTGCCACCCACGGGGCCGTTCGGGGGCTGTTTCGAGTTTTAACCCTCTAACGTCATCTTTTTAAGCCCAAGTCTAGAAATATGCAAATTACCATCGTACTCTCAAATCGGGAGACCCGCGGCTGTGGGGTCAGTTACTACGAGTTACATTGGTCCCATGGTAGGTGTTGGTGCCACCCACGGGGACGTTCGGGGGCTGTTTCAAGTTTTCACCCTCTAACGCCATGTTTTTAAGCCTAAGTCAAGAAATATGCAAATTATCGTCGTATTCTGAAACCGGGAGTCCCGCGGCTGCGGGGTCAGTTCCTACTGGTCACATTAGTCATGTGGGAGGTGTTGGTGCCACCCACGGGGCCGTTCGGGGGCTGTTTCTAGTTTGCACCCTCTAACGCCGTGTTTTGCTTAAGTCTAGAAATATGCAAATTACCCTCGTATTCTCAAACCGAGAGACCCGCGGCTGCGGGGTCAGTTCCTACGAGTTACATTGGTCCCGTGGGAGGTGTTGGTGCCACCCACGGGGTCGTTCGGGGTCTGTTTCGAGTTTTCACCCTCTAACGTCATGTTTTTAAGCCTATGTCTAGAAATATGCAAATTACCGTCGTACTCTCAAACCGGGAGACACGTGGCTGTGGGGTCAGTTCCTACGAGTTACATTGGTCCCGTGGGAGGTGTTGGTGCCACCGACGGGGCCATTCGGGGGCTGTTTCGAGTTTTCATCCTCTAACGCCATGTTTTTAAGCCTAAGTCAAGAAATATACAAATTATCATCGTATTCTCAAATCGGGAGTCCCGCGGCTGCGGGGTCAGTTCCTACGAGCTACATTGGTCCCCTGGGAGGTGTTGGTGCCACCCACGGGGCCGTTCGGGGTCTGTTTCGAGTTTTCACCCTCTAACGTCATGTTTTTAAGCCTATGTCTAGAAACATGCAAATTATTGTCGTACTCTCAAACCGGGAGACACGCGGCTGTGGGGTCAGTTCCTAAGAGTTACATTGGTCCCGTGGGAGGTGTTGATTCCACCCACGGGGCCGTTCGGGGGCTTTTTCGAGTTTTCATCCTCTAACGCCATGTTTTTAAGCCTAAGTCAAGAAATATGCAAATTATCATCGTATTCTCAAATCGGGAGTCCCGCGGCTGCGGGGTCAGTTCCTACGAGCTACATTGGTCCCGTGGGACGTGTTGGTGCCACTCATGGGTCCGTTCGGCGATGTTTCGAGTTTTCACCCTCTGACGCCATGTTTTGCTTAAGTCTATAAATATGCAAATTACCATCGTATTCTCAAACCGGGAGTCCCGCGGTTGCGTGGTCAGTTCCTACGAGTTACATTGGTCCCGTGGGAGGTGTTGGTGCCACCCACAAGGCCGTTCGGGGGCTGTTTCGAGTTTTCACCCTCTAACGTCATGTTTTTAAGACCAAGTCTAGAAATATACAAATTACCGTCGTACTCTCAAACCGGGAGACCCGCGGCTGTGGGGTCAGTTCCTACGAGTTACATTGGACCCGTGGGAGGTGTTGGTGCCACCCACGGGGACGTTAGGGGGATGTTTCGAGTTTTCACCCTCTAACGCCATGTTTTTAAGCCTAAGTCAAGAAATATGCGAATTATCGTCGTATTCTCACACCGGGTGTCCCGCGGTTGCGGGGTCAATTCCTACGAGTTACATTGGTCCCGTGGGAGGTGTTGGTGCCACCTACGGGGCCGTTCGGGGGCTGTTTCGAGTTTTCACGCTCTAACGCCATGTTTTGTTTAAGTCTAGAAATATGCAAATTACCTTCGTACTCTCAAATCGGGAGACCCGCGGCTGCGGTTTCAGTTCCTACGAGTTACATTGGTCCCGTGGGAGGTGTTGGTGCCACCCACGGGGACGTTCGGGGGCTGTTTCGAGTTTTCAACCTCTAACGCCATGTTTTTAGGCCTAAGTCAAGCACTATGCAAATTATCGTCGTATTCTCAAAACGGGAGTCCCGCGGCTGCGGGGTCAGTTCCTACGAGTTACATTGGTCCCGTGGGAGGTTTTGGTTCCACCCACGGGGACGTTCGGGGGTTGTTTTGAGTTTTCACCCTCTAACGCCATGTTTTGTTTAAGTCTAGAAATATGCAAATTACCGTCGTATTCTCAAACCGGGAGACCCACGGCTGCGCGGTCAGTTCCTATGAGTTACATTGGTCCCGTGGGAGGTGTTGGTGCCACCCACGGGGCCGTTCGGGGGCTGTTTCGAGTTTTCACCCTCTAACGTCATGTTTTTAAGCCTAAGTCTAGAAACATACAAATTACCGTCGTACTCTCAAACTGGGAGACCCGCGGCTGTGGGGTCAGTTCCTACGAGTTACATTGGTCTCGTGGGAGGTGTTGGTGCCACCCACTAGGACGTTCGTGGGCTGTTTCGAGTTTTCACCCTCTAACGCCATGTTTTTAAGCCTAAGTCAAGAAATATGCAAATTATCGTCGTATTCTCAAACCGGGTGTCCCGCAGCTACAGGGTCAATTACTACGAGTTACATTAGTCCCGTGAGAGGTGTTGGTGCAATCCACGGGGCCGTTCGGGGGCTGTTTCGAGTTTTCACCCTCTAACGCCATGTTTTGTTTAAGTCTAGAAATATGCAAATTACCGTCGTACTCTCAAACCGGGAGACCTGCGGCTGCGGTTTCAGGTCTTACGAGTTACATTGGTCTCGTGGGAGGTGTTGGTGCCATCCACGGGGACGTTCGGGGGCTGTTTCGAGTTTTCACCCTCTAACGTCATGTTTTTAAGCCAAAGTCAAGAAATATGCAAATTATCATCGTATTCTCTAACCGGGTCTCCCATAGCTACGGGGTTAATTCCTACGAGTTACATTGGTCCTGTGGGAGGTGTTGGTGCCACCCACGGGGCCGTTCGGGGCCTGTTTCGACTTTGCACCCTCTAACGCCATGTTTTGTTTAAGTCTAGAAATATGCAAATTACCATCGTAGTCTCAAACCGGGAGACCTGCGGCTACGGTTTTAGTTCCTACGAGTTACATTGGTCCCGTGGGAGGTGTTGGTGCCACCCACGGGGACGTTCGGGGGCTGTTTCGAGTTTTCAACCTCTAACGCCATGTTTGTAAGCCTAAGTCAAGAAATATGTAAATTATCGTCGTATTCTCAAATCGGGAGTCCCGCGGCTGCAATGTAACAGTTCCTACGAGTTGCATTGGTCCCGTGGGAGGTGTTGGTTCCACCCACGGGGCCGTTCGGGGGCTTTTTCGAGTTTTCACACTCTAACGCCATGTTTTGCTTAAGTCTAGAAATATGCAAATTACCGTCGTATTCTCAAACCGGGAGACCCGCGGCTGCGGGTTCAGTTCCTACGGGCTACATTGGTCCAGTGGGAGGTGTTGGTGCCACCCACGGGGCCGTTCGGGGGCTGTTTTGGGTTTTCACCCGCTAACGCCATGATTTGCTTAAGTCTAGAAATTTGTAAATTACCGTCGTATTCTCAAACCGGGAGTCCCGCTGCTGCGTGGTCAGTTACTACAAGTTACATTAGTCCCGTGGGAGGTGTTGGTGCCTCCCACGGGGCCGTTCGGGGGCTGTTTCGGGGTTTCCCCCACTAACGCCATGTTTTTAAGCGTAAGTCTAGAAATATGCAAATTATCGTCGTATTCTCAAACCGGGAGTCTCGTGGCTGAACGGTCAGTTCCTACGAGTTACATTGGTCCCGTGGGAGGTGTTGGTGCCTCCCACGGGGCCGTTCGGGAGCTATTTTGGGTTTTCACCATCTAACGCCATGTTTTTATGCCTAAGTCTCGAAATATGCAAATTATCGTCGTATTCTCAAACCAGGAGTCCCGTGGCTATGCGGTCAGTCTGACGAGTTACATTTGTCCCATGGGAGGTGTTGGTGCCACCCACGGGGCCGTTCGGGAGCTGTTTTGGGTTTTCATCCGCTAACGCCATGTTTTTAAGCCTAATTCTAGAAAAATGCAAATTATTGTCGTATTCTCAAACTGGGAGTCCCGCGGCTGCGTGATCAGTTCCTACGAGTTACATTGGTCCCGTGGGAGGTGTTGGTACCTCCCACTGGGCCATTCGGGGGCTGTTTCGGGGTTTCCTCCACTAACGCCATATTTTTAAGCTTAAGTCTTGAAATATGCAAATTATCGTCGTATTCTCACACCGGGAGTCCCGTGGCTAAACGGTCAGTTCTTACGAGTTACATTGGTCTCGTGGGAGGTGTTTGTGCCTCCCACGGGACCGTTCGGGGGCTGTTTTTGGTTTTCACCCTCTAACGCCATGTTTTTATGCCTAGGTCTAGAAATATGCACATTATCGTGGTATTCTCAAACCGAGAGTCCCGTGGCTGCGCGATCAGTTCCTACGAGTCACATTGGTACCGCGGGAGGTGTTGGTGCCACCCACGGGGTCGTTCGAGGTCTGTTTCGAGTTTTACCTCATTTGGATATTTCACTATTTGAATAAAATATATCATAGGAGGGTACAATCTCAATCTAAACAAGGATTGGTATTATGCATTTGAAATGTCACAATTATATAATTGTTTTGGACACTAATGGATTACCTCAAGCAAGGATAATTGTTTATATAGGTATCATGAAGCTTCATTTCTGTCTTGAGTACATTATTGTTAACTAGGAATAATTACTTCAACTAGGTACTCTTCACAGAGTAGACATGAATTTCTATGAGTATCAAAGCAACTGTATTTATTTTGTCTAAGAAAGTATATTTAGAATGTGAAATTACGTTCACCTGTAATTAATGCATGCCACTATAATGTCTCTTTCTGCCAACTGCTTTACTAAAAGAGAACCCCAAGATTTATACCTACATTACCAAAGAATACAGAGACCTCAATGGGAATTACCTGAATAGTGTGAAATGAGTCATCCACAACATTTTGATAACATCATTACACGAATACAAAATGTAAAATTGAAAAATAAATGAAAACCAATCCAAGTAGGCAATATGTAAACCTCGATCCGCTTGCTTTCAATATGTAAACCAATCCATAGAGAATGCATATATGCAGATGCATATGTGATGCATATATGCAAACATATATGTAGATGCATATGTGCATATATGCTGCATATATGCCAGCATATATGCAGCCTGCATATATGCGCAGCCTGCATATATGCAGTCGGGTTTTAAAAACCATACATATAACGTGTTTTTATAAAACATGAACAAAATAGAAGATCTATCATTCCGAAACCACCCCCATCTCACCCTCAGCAACACCCACAAAACACCTTCAGAATAATACCCAACATCTTCAACAACAATTTCACACAACCCTAGCAACTGCAACAACAATAGCAACAACCTCACCTTCAATCAGAAGAGCTATCAAAGAATCACCAACCAACAAAAACCCAAGATCCAACCTTTCAGACCACCATAAACTTAAAGCTGCATATAAGTGTTTCATTGCACATACCATACATAGAAATTGTCTACTAAGATGGAGATACTATTAGTGAAAAGAGCATTTAAAAAGTTATACCTAAAGTAGATTGTGATTGAGGAAAGGTGAGAGAATAAAATAAGCAGAAAAGTCCATCATGCCTTCCGATTGAAGAACATTTTCATTAAATCTGCAAAAAACATTTTCATTAAATCTATTTTAAAAACTATTGATTTAAAAACTAGTTTAAACTACGTATGTACCTGCTGCATCCTCTGTAGTTTAACCTCTTGCAATCTCTGTATTGCAGTCGCTAATCCCTCAATTGTGTCATTATTAATGCACTTTTCTCCTTCAGACTCACCTAAACTGGAATGAACCTCACTAATTGTTTACTTGTAATCAATACCAAGCACTAAACATAGTGAATTCAACGTCTTTTGATGGTCCAGAATCTGCTTAAGGCATTCACTCTTCAAGTAGAGAAACATTAACCAATGAAGAAAAAAAAATCCTTAGATAAAAAATAAAAAAATAAAATATAGAATTATGCAAGATAAATATGCATAAAATGAACATATTTGACCTTTTCTTTCTGAAGTGCCTGCAGCTCCCTGTGCAACTCTTCAAGCTTTTTTAATGACAAATCGGTTTCATCCACAACTGTTTTGGAAGGGGTATATTGGGAAGACCTATAAATCTCATTTCTTATTTTCTGTATTTGCTCAAGAACTTCAAGAAATTGAGTCCTCCTCTCACATTTCCTCTTTCTCATCTCCTCTAATTCTGGAAGGATGGCTCTAAGTTCTGCCTTCAAGCTTCCAGTGTTTTGATCAGACTGAAGAAAGAAGACAGTCACAATTCTTAGTTTTTAGTGAATTTAAAACTTTTACGAACACTTCCATAATGTGAACTTTAGAGCACTCCACTACATAAGTAAAATAATGAATTTAACATTATCTGGCCATGGTAACAATTTGATCTGCATTCTATCAATCTCACAATGCATACTCCAAAATATTTCTATTAGTAATTATAAAGATGGTTGTCAAATCGTGTATCCTATTGCGTATCGAAAACCTATGTATTGCGTATCGTGTGATACATTGATAAGTGTAAAAGTAAATGCGTAGAGAAGAAATTATAATAAAAGAGAAAACATATTATAGTTTGAGAGAGACGGTTTCATCACCATTTCATTAAATCTGTAAAAAACATTTTCATACTAGTGTGTTATCTCTGATGGTTTATCTGCCATAAATATAACCACTTGTCTATTAACAATGCAATGGTGATGAAATCTTCTATAATATAACCAGTAGATAAGAAATCTTCGACTAGAGATGAATTTAATAAATTAATTTACATAAAAGAAATGAAACCTCCTGTCAGCAGCAGAGATGAAATCTTCGGCCAGTGGAGATGAAATCTACGGCCATCGCTCATGAAATCTTTAACGGAACGCATCTCTGGCATAAGAATTTTTTCCCTGCCACCCAATAAAATCTGCAATCTTTATTTTCAATCCACTTACGAATACCCGGTTTGAATCCATATATGAATACTAAGTGGAAAAAAATCCAATAAATTAATTACCTATGGTCAATGATACACTGTAAATTAATTATCAATGATACATTGAGTGGTTAATATCAATACCAAAAATACAGGCAGTGTACACAAATCATATTCATATATGAACAGAGACACATTTTTTACATACAAACAACATGAATGGACCAGGATTCTGTGTCTGAGTTTTATGCTTACAAGAAAAGCAGTAGGCAAAATATATATATATATATACACACACACACACAACATAAGCATATAGAAGTGCCAGGAACAATGGGACAATTTATCAATTACATCCCGTAACCAATCAACACCATAAAACCAAAAACATATATTCTTACAGCTTCTTCTCACAAATCATATATCCAAAAACAAATAGGAAAATGATAAATAAGCAAATCAAAACTAGGGCAGAGATTCACCATAACTAGTGTAAAGATTCTTACAGATTAGAGAGAGAAGAGGAGAGGATGCCATGGTGAGACTCTGAGAGAGACGGCAGTGAAATCGCAACAAAATCACAACTGTGACCCATTAATGCAACAAAATCGCAACTGTTTGGGCGCCGAAATGAAATCGCAACAAAATCTGAGTATTTGGGTGCCAGAGCTTTCGACAAAATGAAATGGTGCGACTATTTTTTTTTGTAAGGGGACTGGTCACGGCCTCAGCTGTGACCCACCAACTGTGACCCATAAGTGAAGTGATTGTGGTGGATGAAGAATTGTTGGTCACGGCCCATAGCCGTGACCCATGCTCAGAAATGGTCACGACCCTCAACCGTGACCCCATATTTGTATGTTTTATGCTTCGTCATGCCTATGGTCATGGTCCAAGTCCGTGACCCATCTGCGATCAAGCCTGGAGGGAATTTTGGCGCGAGTTTGGCGCCAACATGGTCACGCCCCGGTCACGGCCCAAGTCCGTGACCCACAGTGGTCAGGGATTTGGTCCGTGACCACTTCCAGATCACCCATGATTCAGTGTGGTAATAAATATGGTCACGCCAAATATTGAGAGGGTCACGGCCCAAGTCCGCGACCAGCTGGTCGCGGGCTTGGGCCGTGACCCACTGGGCGTGAGCATTCGCAGGATTTGGTGTAGTGTTGGTTTTACAAAACTTATCATACAGTTGCTGAAACACATGCAACAGAGAGTAACTCCATCCCATGCCATGCTCTAAATGTGGGAATGCATGTAAATGGAGTCAAAAAGTGGTTAAAAATCATTATAAGCGAATTATTTTGATAAAACTTATCGTACATGGATATGTCATAGATAAGTTGCTAAAAGTGTTGCCCCACCTAATAACGACACATGTGATACAAACCTTCAAGATTATGTGATGGAGACTCCAGAGGATCTTGAAAGTACAGTGGAGATGGTTCAAGAATCACATGAGTATTTTATGGGAGATCCTGATTGATTTGCAAAGTTGCTTGACGATGCTCAGAAGCCTTTATATATGGGTTGTAAAAAATTTACTAAATTATCAGCATCATCAGTAAATCTTTTAAACTTGAAAGTAAGGCGTGCGTGGATGGATACAAGCTTTTTGAAGTTATTAGAAGTATTAGGAAAAATACTTCCGAAAGATAATGAATTGTGTATAACTACAAAAAAAGGTTGTTAAAACATTGTCAATTTTTGAAATGGGATATGAGAATATATGCATATCCCACTGATTTCATACTTTATAGGAAAGAGTACAGTAATGCTATTGTATGCCGTACATGCGGAACTTCAAGGTATAAGTTAAGGAAGAATACAACTGAGCCAGGGGTGGGTGAGCCTGCACAAGGTGTTTTTTGCCTATTCCACAGTTTAGATAAAGGTTCCAATCTATTCAAACACATATGAAAGTGAAATTGATGGTAAATTGTGTCACCCACAAGATTCTCCAACATGGAAGTTAGTAGACGAGTAGTGGCCAAATTTTGGGAAGGAAGCAAGAAAACTTCGGTTAGCAGCTGATTGAATCAACCCACAAACTTTTCTTAGCAGTAGGCTTAGTTTTTGGCTAGTTATGTTGATGACCTATAATTTTCATCCTTCATTTATTGCAAAGAGAAATTTGTTGATGCTGACAATATTGATATTTGCTCCACAACAACCAGGAAATGATTTTGATGTTTACTTGGCACAATTAATTGAAGATTCACAAACCTTATGGAGTGAAGGCATTCCGGATTTTGATGCTTACCGATAAGAATATTTTATGTTAAAGGTAGACCTATCAATGTGTCGTGTCGAGTCGTGTTCGTGTCATTTTTTATCGTGTTCGGGTCTTATTGAGTTCGTGTCTAAACGGGTGACTTTTTTATCGCGTGAAAAAATCATATCCAAACTCGACCCGTTATGTTATCGTGTCGTGTTCACTCGTTAATACCCATTAAGATAATGAATTATTTTGAATTGTATACAAGTTGACATATTATCTCATTTTTAACCCACTCATTATGATTAAATTAACATTATGCTACATAAATTATTTATAAGTTCCAAAAGTATATCATATTTACTTAAATTAATGGGTCATAACGGGTTTTATCGGGTATTAATGGGTGAATGGGGTCAACCCTAATCCAACCCGTTAACTATCGTGTCTTATCGGGTTGGCACTGATATGCCCGAACCCATTAAGGGTCCACCCATTAACTTATAACTTCGTGTCGGTTCTTGTCGTGTTATCGTGTCGTGCCTCATTTTTCCAGGTCTAGTTAAAGGCTATACTTTTATGGACTATTAGTGATTTTTCTGCATAAAGGAATTCGTGCGGTTTTATTGTAAAGGGAATTATGTTGGAAGACAAAATATATATTCTTTGAGCTTCAGTATTAGCAATATTTTATTATTCGACACAACTTAAACGTCATGCACATCGAGAAGAATGCTTAAGATAATCGAAACAAACAAAAAGAAACGAAAGATGAAACATAAATCATGGATCAACTAAGCCCTCTCAGGGACTTTCTTATTCTTAAGAAAACGGAACCTCATGTAAATACCATGGAATAATGTTAGATCCTATTCATGGAGATTTCATGAATATTCCATTCCAAAAATGGAAAGTTTGAAACAATTAGTATTTTTTTGGAAACGGGATGCATCTGAAATTTTAGGAAAAATAAAAGATGGAGTTAAGAGTCACCTTGATCTTGTAGACATGGGAATACGGGATGAATTGGCACCACAATATATTGGTAAACGCACTTATTTGCCACCAACTAGTTATACATTAACAAGGGAGAGAAAATAAGGGTTTGTGAAACTTTGGGACGATTTAAATCACTGATGGGTACTCCTCAAATTTTGCAAATCTTATTTTTATAGAAGAATTGAAACTATTTGGTCTCAAGTCCCGTGATTATCACATACTAATGCAACAAATATATCCCGTTACAATACGATTTGTGTTACCAAAGCATGTGAGATATTCGATTATTAAAGTTTTCTTCTTCTCCAATGCTCTTTGTGCAAAAGTATGGGATGTGTCAAAATTAAAAGAAATTCAAAACGATGTTGTGATAACTCCGTGTTTGCTGGAAAAATACTTTCCTCCTGCATTCTTTGACTTCGTGGTGCATTTAATGGTACGTCGTGTAAGAGAGATTGAACTTTGTGGTCCTGTTTTTCCACTATGGATATACCCTTATGAAATTTATGTTCGTGCTTACAATTATAAAATTAATCAATAGCATGTCAATTAGTTAATACTATTTAAATATTTTAACATAGGAACATGAAAGTGATAAAGGGTCAAGTGCTCATTAGAAATCGTCCAGAAGGTTTGTATTGCAAAACGTCATATTGCAAAAGATGTAGTTGAATTTTTTACGGATTTCTTACATGGACTCGATCCAATTAGAGTTCAACTAGTAGAAATACGATGACTAATGATGACGATGATGCAATGGAAGATGGAAAACCAATAAGTGGTGGTAATGTCATTGAAGTGGATGAGTCATTATAGGTGTGGTGATAAAAATCTCAACACAAACAATTTATGAAGGAAAATAATCACCAATATGAAAGAAACAACAACAATCACAATCACAATCACAATCACACGACGCAAAAATATACATGGTTTGGCCAATTGCCTACGTCCACGAAGAGGTCTACTGTTCTTATTTTGTAGCTCTTGAGCTATTTTTTCACATCTCTTTAGCCCTGGACCAGGGGTACAATATATATTCCGTTTAAAAAGGGGGATTGTTGGTAACCAACACGTTAGCCTAGTGTCCCTTGAATATCTCATATGAGATTTTAGGGATGGACTTGGCCATATCTTTTTATTCTAACCGTCATCTAGAACTCATAATTTGGGCCGGACACCTTTTATTCTCATTTGGGATTGGCCGTCTACTCTTATGGGCCTAGTCAACGAAAGGGTACCCATAATTGCCCCTAAAATTTTAGGGCCACAATTGGGCTAAAAAATTTTAAATGGCGCTTCTGGCCTGCTTCTGATGGCACTGATGTGATTTTTATTATTGAGAGGGGAGTGAATCGTCGTTCTGCGATAGTTTTAAGCGATAAATCTTCTTTGATTGTCGTGCGCTATTATTGAGGGGTTTAAATCGAGGCGTTCAGATGATCCACTTCGCCACTTTTACTCTGTGTTTCCTCTTACTTCCAAACTGTGTTTCACTCTCAAGCTTTTTCTTGCCTTCAAGCTCATTCTTCGTCGTTTGAAAGCTATTTCCTGCTTTTCATCTTCATTCACCTGTGGTCTCTCATCATTCCTGGCTTGATACTTGCTTCGTAAGTTCTCAGTCTCTTCTTTCTCTGTATTTCCTTTCGTCATTTTTCTTTCTACTGTATCTAGGGTTTCTCATGGCTAGGATAGACAACAAATCTCTAGTAGAATTTAGGTAATGTTTTAATATTCCTGGTTGGGTGGATATTGAGTGTGCCCCTGTTCCTCATAATGTTCGCGACATTGAGGATGGCCACTGGATTCACGTTGTTTTGTTTTCTTAAGGGGGTTTAACTTTCCCCTCAAATCGGTGTTTCTTACACTTCTTCCAGTATTTTGATATAGATCCAGCCCCGTGTTCTCCAAACATTTGGAAGATTGTAAATGTCATCCATAGAATAAACCAACTCTATGGCACTAATTTAGGTTTAGTCGAAATCTGCTTTTGTTGTACCTTTTCTCGTACTATCTCTAGTCTTATTTACTTGAAAGCGAGGAGTCCGAATAGGGTGTTGGTAGTGAATATACCTGATTCCCATAAGGACTACTGGTCTGAGGGATTTATTGTTAGGAACTGGCAATTTCCTCCCCAAGTAGGAGGTACAAGGTACAGGGGACCTCGAATCCCTACTTATGGCGAGGAATATATAGGTTGTTCAATCTCATTGCCTTTTAATTGTTGCTCTAGTGTGTTTTTCCTTTAATACTTTCTTTTCTTTTTTAGCGAAGTCCAAGAATCAAGAGCTAGATCCGTGCTTCCGAGTTAATCAAAGCCTGACAGATAAGGGGCTCAATTGCAGAAGGTGAACACCTTAGGTCGGCTGCCTTTTTGCTGGAGTACAAGAATCCACCTCTAGATTTATCGCTCGTCCAGTAGATTCCATCACTCATCTTGACATCCCAGAGGAAGAAGGTGCTCTCCCACTCATTGAGCTAGACGACGAAGAGGAGAATAGCTCAGAGTCTGGTGTTATTGCAGGGGGCAAAGCTGGTAGTTCTGAGGCAGGATATAGTGAGGAGGGATCCAGCGAGGAAGAGTCTGATGGAGAGAGGTCTAGAGAGGAAGGCTCTAGCTCAGGAGGTTCCAAGTCGGAGAGCTCTAGCGAGGAGCATATGGCTCCCTCAAGAAGAAAAAACCTGATCCGAGATAATAATGATGATGTCCTCCTGTTGTCCAACAGGTTGAAGATGCAGAAGACACGGTCTGGGGACACTGCTAGTGGTTCTCAGACCGCAGCTCATGAGAAGGAGCTGGAGAGGAAGAAGAAAGAAGAAGATAAAAGGGGGAGAGAGAGAAAGAGGGAAAAGAGAGGAAGACAGAAGAGGAGAAGAAGAAGAAAGAAGAGGAGAGGAGGAGAGGAGAGGAGAGGAAAGAACAAAGAAGGCACAGGCTTCCCTTGTGCCTGTTCCAACTGAGGGGGCCTCTGTAGCTCTAGCCCCTCAGCTCGCTCCGATGATGCTCGAGAGAGTAGTACTGACGACGGACCTGAACGATCCTCGAAGATGGGTACAGACCAGTTAGCCCTGAAGGCATATCAGGGGTTTGCTTTGGTAAGGCCATTTCCTTTCTTCTCTGTTTTTTCTTTTATTTCTTCGTATTGTTTGTCTCAAACCGATTTCTTTTTGCAGTTTCTGTCTGACTACACCGTCCTCCGCCACAGTCGAGATGGGCTGGCGAGGAGGAATACTGAGCTCGAGGGGAGCCTGAAGACTGCACAGAAGGCCCAAAAGTCCTTCGAGAGAGCTCTCACAGAGACTGAGGCCTCTTTCGCCAAGGAGAGGGCTGAGGCGGCTAAGAAACTGAAGGAACTCTGCGAGGCCTATGAGCTGGTTGTGGCGAGCAAAATTGCCATCACAAATGAGAATACAAGGCTCGCTGAGAAGGTGAAGAGCCTGGAGGCAGAGGCGGCTACGGTTAGAGAGAATGGCTATAATGAGGGTTGGGAGGCAGCCTACGAAGATGCCAAGAAGCAGATTGACTACATCAGTCGGGTAAACTTCAAGAAAGGATGGGATCGAGTATTAGTCGCTGCTAGAGTTTCTGCTGACTCACCCTTATTTGGCGAGCACAACCCTGGCCCCAAGCCCATCATTGATAAAAAACCCCCTGCTATCGATTGACCTACTGCTCTTGCTTCTGACGCCCCTGCACTTGGGGCAGAGACGAGTGAGGCGACTGCCAACAAGGGAAAGGAGCCAACTCCCCATAGAGCAGGTCGAGGTCGACCAATAGACTTCTAGGATTATTTTCTTTACCTGTATTTTTTGTTCTCTCTTTTTGTCATTCCGTGTATCTGTAACTGGTTAGTGCTATTTTTTATTGAATTAAAGGAATTTTGTTTTTGCGATCACTGATATACTTGTCATTTGCGTTACATGTCTTGTAGTTTGTTGATCTTGATAATTACATTCCTGCCACTTCTTGTCTAGGACAAATCCTTAGTTCGAATGTAAGCGACCAAGTTTGCCAAGCATTTATCAAGATTTGCAAATCCCTTAGGACAAGGAACCGACTATAAAGATTAATCCAAGGTAGTTGCCAGGCTGAAGGATAGACTTGCAGAGATAGAGGAGGTTGGTGCCTCTGTTCAAGAGGAGCTGAATGCTAAGCTGTTGGATGCCTTTGAGATCAATCAGGTTGGAGAGGTTCTGCAACAGGAAAATGATGCCTTAAGGAAGGAAGTTGCATGTCTCAGGGAGAATGCGCCGATCATTGCACCTTCAGTTATACGGGGTTCTTCATCGTCAATAAGGTAGCGAGTTAGGATTGACAATAGAGGTTCCTTAAGGGAGATTGCCGAACTGAGGGGAGATGTCCGTAGAGCGTATGTGATAGCTGCCGGGCTTCAGAGGGACGTTTGTAGGCTGAGGCACTTATTCAAAAAGGGTCCTCGGCAAGTGTGGACAGATGGATACAACTAGGGATGGACAGATGCTCCCATAAAGTTAAAGGAGGCCGAGGAGCTGGCCTTTATCAGAGGGTGGCTAAGTGTCCTTATGGAGTTAAAGGTGCCCTAGAATTTTGTCATCTGGTACAGGCATGAGATCACTCCCTCGTTTTTAGAGCCAAATCCATTTAGAAAGGATGACCGTTAGATCCCAATAGATGCAATCCCGAGGCAGCTGCTAGAGTCTATCCCGAAGGAGGTTGAGGACTTTGCCCCTTATCCAGACGATGGTCGTAGGGCGCGAGTGGCTGATTACCTTGCTCAGCGACCTGATCCCTCTTAAGATCTAATTTATTTTCTATTTTATCATTGTTGTACGTGTAATTGTGTAACCTTTAGCAATAAAATTTTATGTGTTGGACAGTTGCCGACTAAACATATGTTGTCTGTTTTTGATTTATAATCTCTAACGATTTTGGGCTTCTCAGCGGACTAAATGTGACTTAGAGTTTATTTTCGAATGAGTATTCCCCCAGTCCAATATGCCATAGGCATACCATTCCACCTCACTTTACCTTTTAGGTCATGTCGTCACACTGCCTTAGGCCTAAGTAGGGCGATGGCGAGGATACACCTGATCAATGGGCAATCCACCCGAGCAGGGTTTTGGAGCCAAGCTATGTTGGCGACCAACCTGGGTTGGCCATATTGCCTAAAGGTTCCCTATAGGTCTTCGTTTGTTGTCGGAGCAACCTAGGAGGCCAGTCGTGTTACGAACAATGACCTGAGGAGGGTTATTATACCCTGCTAGCTATGCTTTAGAGAAGTTGAGCTGGTATAAACCCAACCACTGTGGTACAATCACAAGAGGCTAACTCAAGAGATCTTTCGACTGGAGCAAGTTAACCAACATACTGTAATCCATGCTCTTTATAATATATATTAAAAGAGTGAAGCCCGTAACTTGGAAATGGTGCATATAATAAAATATACTTGACACAACCAACATATATAGAATGCCAAGGCCAATCGAGTTTTATTGATCAAAGTCGGGAACAGAGAGTAACATTAATTTGTAAATGAAAATGTGCCTAGACTAATGGTGCATAAAGAAATTTAGAAGTAGAATTTCTTTAGGTTGGTTGCATTCCAAGCTCTTGGTATCTCTCTGCCCTCCAGCGTTTCCAAGTGGTAGGCTCCTTGTAGGTCGTCCCTTATCACCTTGAATGGTCCTTCCCAGTTAGGTCCTAGTTTTCCATCTGATGATCTCACAGCACTACCAACAACTTTCCCTAGGACATAGTCTCCGACCTCAAATTTCCTTGGATTGACTTTCTGATTGTATTGTCTGGCTAATTGTTATTGGTAAGATGCCAGCTTAATTAGAGACAATTCTCTTCGCTCGTCGGCTAAGTCAAGTTCATCGAGCAACGCTTCGTCATTGTGGCCTTGGTTGACTGACGTAGACTTCATGGTAGGGAGACCAGCGTCTAGTGAAATAATTGCATCCATTCCATATGAGTGCAAATGGTGTTTCTCCAATTGATCGCCTTGGGGTGGTGCGATAGGCACAGAGGATGTGGGGCAATTTGTTCGCCCAAGCTCCTTTGGTCCGTTCCAGGCGTTTCTTTAGTCCATCGATCATTATTTTATCGGAAGCCTCAGCTTGACCTGTGGATACGCTACAGAAATGAAGTAATGCCTGATTCCATAGTTGTCAAATCGTGAATCGTATCGTGAATCGTTGACCCCCGAATCGCGAATTATGAATCGAATCGTGAATCGAACCGGTCGAATCGGAATCAAATGATAAAAATGAAAAAAAAACATACGTTAATGGGATTTGACACTATAGAATTGATAATTAAGCATAATATGACAAAAAACTAATCGTAGCACATGATAATATACCAAAATATAGCACAAAAATTAACCGTAGCACATGTTCACGATCGTTTTAAGCTTGAAAATGTATTTTCTCCAAAGATAAATCATAAAAAGTCATCATCAATGATCATTCTTCTTCATTCATCATCATCATCATCAATGCCCAAATCACCATCATCATCATCATCATCATCCTCCTCCTCTATGACAATTCGATCTCCCCCTCTTCAAATTCCTCTTCATCTTCATCATCGCCCTCCTCATCATCAAGAATTTCAATATCATCATCTACCACTTGTTTGCCTTTTCCCTTGCCATTTAAATGTTGTTTCATTCGAAAAACTCCTCCCCATTTTATTGCTCCACAATAATTACATTTCAATTGCATTATATTGTTCTCATTCACCTTGGTGCAATGAGACCAAGTTGGATCGGTTTCCTTCTTGCCCTTTGACTTTACCATCTTGATTTTAAAAGATCAAAAACCTACAAATCATTATCAATTTATTTAATAAACAACTCAAACAATAACTAAAGAATTTAAGCAAATACAACAACAAAAAAAAGAAAACAGCAAATGAAAATTCAAAAAACAGCAAAAATAACTATAAAAAAAAAACATATGGTTTTACTTGAAAAAAAGCAGCAAAATAAAAATAGCAAAATAACCTAAAAAAACAAAATAGCAAAAAAAAATAACATCAAATAGCAGCCTTCGTTTTGGTTTTATAACCAAAAAAACGAAAAAAATAGCAAACAAAAAGAAAAAAGAAAACAACAAATGAAAATTCAAAAAACAACAAAAATAACTATAAAAAAATGTATGCTTTTACTTAAAAAAAAATCACCAAAATAAAAACAACAAAATAACATTAAAAAATAAAATAGCCAAAACAAATAACAACAAAATAGCAGCAAAAAAGCACAAAAAGCAAACGAAAACAATAAATCGTTTTATAAACTAAAAAAAAAAACTAAAAAAAATCAAAAGTTCAAAACGTATGGTTTTATAACCCCCCCCAAAAAAAAGCAAACGAAAACAATAAATCAAATGGTTTGCTTCGGTCGGCCATCGATTGAGCAGAATAAGACATAAAAACAAGAAAGAAAACATACCGGATTTCGTTTTGTAGAAAAAAATAAAAAAAGGCCTCCGATTTACTGTTGCGGTTGAAACAACCTTCGATTTGCTTCGGTCGATTGTTTGCTTGCTTCGGTCGGTTGCGGTTTGAATGGGTTAAGGTTGAAAAAACTTTTTTTTATTTGGGCTAAAATCTATTTACGGTTCATTTTGTTTTTGCCTTTTTACTGAATCGTTTTTAACCCGATTCACGGTTCGATTTGGAATCGGACGATTCAGAACCGATTCGGGCGATTCTTTAGACATGTATGATTCTTATCCTGATTTGAATCGTTTTGTGTTGAATCGAATCGTACGATTCGACTTGCGAATCGAACGATTTTAACAACTATGCCTGCTTCGGCCACTCTCGAACTGTGTCTCGTTGTCAGTAATGATTGTCCTTGGTATGCCAAAGCGGGTAATGATGTTACTCCATATAAATCTTATCATGTTTGTGTTCGTAATGTTCGCAAGTGGTTCTGCCTCTATCCACTTAGTGAAGTGGTCTGCGACGACCAGCAGATACTTCTGGTTGCCTGTCGCAGTAGGCAGAGGACCTACGATGTCCAAACCCCACTGGGTGAAGGGCCACGAGCTGGTTAATGACTTTAGGTCACTGGCAGGCTGGTGGATCATGGGTGAGTGTTTTTGTCATTTTTCACACTTCTGAACGTAGACTCCAGCGTCCTTTTGCATGTACGACCATCAGTATCCTTCCTTTATTGCTCGAAAGCTATCGACCTTCCTCCTGCGTGACTTCCACAAATTCCTTCATGAAGCTCGTGCAGAACTTGCTCGACATCCTGTGGATAAACACATTGGAGGTAGGGGCCATTGAAGGATCTCTTATACAACTTACCCTCAGGAGATAAGTGAAAGTGAGCGGCCTTGACTCTCATCTGATGAGCTGTCTTCTTATCATTTGGGAATTTATCATTTCGCAAGTAATCTATAACGGGATCCATACAACTCAAAACTTTTTCAATGCGGAGAATTTGCTTGGGGTCCTGTAATTCAGTAGCCTGATGAATGCCGGGTTGCTCGAGGAAATCAATTTGGATTGTCCTTCTCAAGTTGGAGTCTATAGCTGAGCTTAGAGCTGCTAGGGCATCTGCATGGCTGTTCTGTTCCCTGGGGAATTGCTGAACATCTACTTGATTGAAGTTGGCCATTAATTCCTTTACAATGGCGAGATAAGCTGCCATCCTTTCATCCTTTGCATTGAAGTCATCGCTTATTTGGTTGGAAACTAGCTATTAATCGCCGAAGACGTGAAGGTGCCTCGCCCCTAGCAGCTGTGCTTTGCGTAGTCCGACGATCAGTGCCTTGTATTCTGCCTCGTTGTTGGAGGCTTAAAATCCAAGTCTGATTCCTTGCTCGAGTAGTATATTCTCAGGAGTTACTAGCACGATACCTACTCATGCCCCCTTGAGTTGGAGGCTCCATCAATGTACAATGTCCAAACATTTAAGCCTTCCCTTGAACGACTGGTTTCGGGGTGATTGCAAGGCTGTTGCCCTGTGAACTCAACAATGAAATCGGCTAGGACTGACCCCTTGACGACTGTTCTTGGTTGAAAGTGAATGTCAAACCTTTCGAGCTTGACTGACCATTTTGATAGTCGGCCAGAGAGTTCTGCTTTCCTCAGAACAACCTTGAGGGGGTGTCAAGTAACTACGAAGATGGAGTGAGCCTCAAAATAATGCTTCAGTTTCCTTGAGGCTATCACCAGTGGTAGGAGAGCTTCTTTAATGGCAGGTATCGCTGCTTGGCATCCAAAAGAGTTTTACTTGCATAGTAGACTGGATGCTGGCTTCCTTCTCTCTCATATACCAAGGCAGAGTTTACAGCATGGTTTGACACTGCTAGGTAGAGGTATAACAGATCATTTACCTTAGGGATTACAAGTAAAGGGGGCATACTAGGGTAAACCTTGAGTTCTTTTAAAGCTCTTGAGTAGTCTTCGTCCCATGTTACTCCTTTGTTTCTTTTTAACAATTAAAAGAACGGTTGACACCGTTCTGAAGACTTAGAAATGAACCGGTTGAGCGCGGCGAGCATTCCTGTGAGCTTTTGTACATCTCTTACTATTTAAGGCGGCTGAACTTTATTGATAGCGTTGATCTGGTCGGGGTTTGCCTCTATTCCTCTCTTACTGACCAAGTATCCAAGGAATTTTCTTGACTGGATGCCGAAAGAACAATTGCGTTAAGTTTCATTCGGTACTTCCTGAGGATTTCGAAGGTCCTTGCTAGGTCGAAAAGGTGGTCATCCTTGAGCTTGCTCTTAACGAGCATGTCATCAATGTAAACTTCCATGGTATCCCCATTTGGTCTTTGAACATCTTTGTGACTAGCATCTGGTAAGTCCCTCCTGCATTCTTAAGGCCGAAAGGCATAACTTTATAGCAATATAAACCAACAGTGGTTATAAAGGAGGCCTTATCTTGATCTGGCATGTGAAGGGAGATTTGGTGGTATCCATAATACGCATCTAAGAAGCTCATCCTCTTATGTGCTGCTGTAGCATCGACTAGTTGATCAATCTTTGGAAGGGGTAAACTGTCTTTGGGATAGGCTCTGCCGAGGTCAGTGAAGTCGATACAAACTCTCCACTTTCCATTGCTCTTAGGAACTACTACTGGGTTGGATAAACATTTAGGGAACTGAACTTCCCGTATGAACCATGCATCCAGTAGCTTCTTGATTGACGAGCCTTCTGTGTAACTAGCCTGAAGGCTGGGTCTACGTGTAATCGATGTCAAGCAATGCCGGGGTCAATCCCAGGCAGCTCGTAGGGCTCCCATGCAAAACATCCAAGTTGCTCCGGAGAAGGGTGATTAGTTCTTTCTTCTCGCGATCGGTCAAGGAGTTGCCAATCAAAAACTTCTTTTCAGTCGAGTTACTCCCAGCTGTGACCTCTTCCAGGTCTTCAATGACCCTTTCAGAGGGGAGGAGCCTGGTCTCCTCCACTCCTGGTCGACCACACCTTAGCTGCTATTTGGAGGGCATTAACCCCTCCTGGGCTTCTTCCTTGCCTTTTGATTCTCCCACTTTCTTCTCCTGTTTGGGGAGTATGGACGCGGTGAAACACTTCCTTGCCGTAACTTAGTCTCCATGGATCTCAACTACTCCTCGATCAGTTACACACTTCAATTTCTGGTGATATGTCGTTGGAATGACCTTCATTGCATGGAGCCATCCCCTGCCGAGGATGGCTTGGTATGGCGATTCAATATCAACAACAAGAAACTCAATCAATTTTGAGATGTTTCCTGCACTGCACTGACTGGCAGAATAATTTTTTCCGGAGGATCCTGATCTTTCCAGCGAAGTCGACCAACAGAACAGTGGCTTCCTTGAGATTGGTTATGCTTAGCTTCAGCTTCCTGAATAATTCGAGGTACATTACTTCGGATGAGCTGCCTTGGTCGACGAGCAACCTGTTGACGTCCCAATTGGCTATCCTGAGTGTAATGACCAGTGCTTCATGATGAGGAGTTCTCACTCCCACCAAATCTTCATTTGTGAAAATAATACGATTATTGTAATCGACGTCGCCGACGTTTTCCTGCCTGAGATTTGACTGGGTCAATCTAGAACGCTTGCATGATTGCGGTAAGCTTCTTAACTTCCATTCGAGCCGCATTTCCATGAATCTATTTGAGGTCTGACGCCCCATGTATCACTGCAAATTCATGGCCAATATCCTCCTCGAGGACATTATCAGGCCTCTGCTCACCATTCGTTGCTGCTTTATCTGTTTTCTTCTCTACAAAATCATTAAGATGCCCTACTTGGGCAAATTCTTCGAGATGAGACTTCAGGGCTTTACAGTGTTCAGTTTTATGCCCACCCTACTTGTGGAATGCACACCTTAATGCGTTATTCCGCTTGGAAGGATCTCCTCCCATATTCCTCGGCCATTTGATAAATGGCTCATCCTTGATCTTTGCAAGAATTTTGTAGATCGGCCCCTTGAAGATCGTGTTTACAACCTGAAATGCCTTCGAGGCGTCATTCTTGTTTTAATTATTGCCCCCATTCTTATTCCTTTCTTCGGCGGTTCAATCTTCTCGGCCCCTTTGCTAGCCTTCGCACGACCATTTTCCCCTGCATTAAGATGGGTCACATCCTCGACTTTAGCGTATTTCTCAATACGGGCCATCAAGTCGTCGATGGTTGTGGCCTCCTTCTTAGTTAAGGACTGGTGTAGTAGGCAAGAGCTAGGAAAGCCTGTTTTGAAGGATGCTACGGCGGCCTGCTCTGAGCAATCCTCAACTTTGTTGAACATTTCCCAGTACCTCTTCGCGTACTCTCTGAGGTTCTTCTGTGGCTTTTTCTTCATAGTAAGCAAAGAATCCATCATCTTCGGATGAGAACTGCTCATAATGAAGCGAATCGTAAATAGCTCGACCAGAGATTTGAAACTCCGGATGGATCGGTGAGGTAGCTTCTCGAACCACTTCTGGGCCACATCGTGCAAGCTCGAGGGAAAGATTCGGCACATGAGTGCATCGTTGTGACTCCACAGAGTCATGGCTTGCCTGTATTGCCTAACATGGTCGATGGGGTCAGTCTTTCCATCGTAAATATTAAACCTGGGAATCGCGAACTTCTTCGGGGCTTCTTCTTCTTCTTCTTCTTCTTCTTCTTCTTCTTCTTCTTCTATCGCCCTTGGAAAAGGGGACTTCATCTGAGTTTTGAGAGCTCGTTTTACTAGCTCCCTTGTTGATCTGGCACTACGGTGAGCTGGGTGTTGGTCCATCTCTCTCCAGACCAGACTTCGTATGTCATCATCCTACCGATCAGGACTCCTGTACCGGCGAGCTGGTTGCAATTGTTAAAAATGGTTATCACCTAACCTGGGTCTCTCTGTTCTTTCCGAGCCAGGTCTTGGGCCTCTTCCTCGGCTGCGAGGTTTGCTCGTCTGAGGGCTAGGAGTCCTGCTGTGGCGTCGCCTTGTATTTCGACGGCGTTCTCTCTCCAGTTTTTCCAGTCGCCTTTTGAGGTGAGCATTCTCGTTCTCCCATTGGCAAGTGGCCTCCTCCTGCTCTTGGAATCTGGCCTCGTAGGCATCAATTAACCTAGAGATCTGTGTGGACCTGGGTGGCCCTTGACTTTCTTCAGAGACTTGCCTCTCCTAGCCAAGTCTTGGGTTTGAATGGCGCATTTCAGACCTTACCCTTGGGGGGTTCGACTACTGCTGAATATCTCCTGCTTGAGGAACGTTACCGCTGTGATGAGACATCGCTAGTTCTTGTTGGTGAAGGTTTTCGCAGGAAAAACAATCGTTTCCCACAGACGGCGCTAATTGTGGTGACAAAAATCTCAACACAAACAATTTATGAAGGAAAACAATCACCGATATGAACGAAACAGCAGCAATCACAATCACACGATGCAAAAATATACGTGGTTCGGCCAATTGCCTACATCCACGGAGAGGTCTACTGTTCTTATTAAGTAACACTCTCGAGCTAGTTTTTCATATCTCTTTTGCCCTGGACCAGGGGTACAATATATATTACGTTCAGAAAAAGAAGTGTTGGTAACCAACACGTTAGCCTATTATCCCCTGAATATCTCATCCGAGATTTCGGGGATGGACTTGGCCATATCTTTTTATTCTAACCGTCATTTAGAACTCATAATTTGGGTCGGGTACCTTTTATTCTCATTTGGGCTTGGCCGGTTACTCTTATGGGCCTAGTCGACGAAAGGGTACCCACAATAGGAACATGCACATCGACGTGTTAGAAAATACAAATTATGTCCAACCTTATATCAAGTAAATATTATATGTTTCATTATAATAAGAATTACTTTCTTGTCTTGGCATAAGATTTAGATGGCAAACTATATTTTTTATATTAATAACTAGGGAACACATGGAGAGCTTGAGGCAAAAATGTCCTCAAAAGCGCAAAAACCATAAACGGTTGCAAGATGAGCACAACAAGACTTTTATTGTTTGGTTGTCAAGGGTATAATTAATTTATCAAAAGTAAGACTCTAAATAACTCCAATTGTTTAAACTAACTTTAACAAAAATCCGGTCGACAAAATTCAACAAATGGGCAATAACGTTCCAGATACCTTAAAATGGGTGTCTCGAGGACCACGTCGAGATGTAATAAAATTTCCAGTTGTGTTATTAATGGATGTCATTATAATACAAGGAGACATGATACTGATTGAGTCAACCAATATAGTGGAATGAGCATTATTGCTACAACGATGTAGGTTTCCAGTGCTAAAGATAAAAATCCCGTCATTTCATATCTGTTTTTTTACGACATCATTATTGAAATTTGGATGCTTGATTATATAAAATTTAAGATTTCGGATTTCAAGTGTGATTGGCGTGACAACAACAACGACATCAAGATTGATGAACTAGGTTTCACATTAGTTGAACTTGGTAGGGTTGGCCCTCAAAATGACCAATTTATTTTAGCTTCTCATGCCAAACAAGTTTTTTATGTACCAGACCAACTTGATCCTAAATGGTCAATTGCTTTAGCAAGTCCTCAAAGAGTATATAATATTGATGGTAATGATGATGATTGCATTGTTGGTTGTATTGGAGATCATGGATCGAGCAGATCATTGCCAAATGTTGAAGACGTTGAGGAAATTAACAACTCGCCATCCACGTATGCGAGAACAAATTGTGAGGGGACTTGGGAAGAAAATTAGATCAAAATGTAGTTATTTTTGGGATGTGTTCTATTTGGTAATTGACTTTGTTTTTAAGGAATACACTTTTTGTTTTGACTTTTGGCTAAAAAGATCGTTTATGACCTAAATATGGAAATTTCTAGGCTCTTAAAAAGTTGTGTTTCTCAATTAATAGTTTCGTATTCTATATAATTCGTGTTATACTACCATTAACTTTAAGTCCTTGGTCATTTTATGAAATGGGCGGAGTTGGATTACTTTCACATTTTCCTAGTTTTAAAGGATGCCATTTGAGGTTGTTGAAATTTATATCAGCTTGTAAACTAAACTCAATACTTCTATTGTGATTCAACAGTTTTCTAATATGTCCCACCTTCTTAGCCTATGTTCATGTTACCACATGTGATTGAGGTACTTTAGATGACTTTTGAACGCCTCAATATATGTTGTAGTCTCTTTTTGGTCTAATTTTGATCTTCCTTTCCTTTCTAGGTCTTAAGTGTTTCCCATTAATTTTTGGACTTTGAGTATTCCTTTTGTGTATTCTTTTTTGTTTTTACATTGTAAAAACAAAAAATATTTCTCACAAGTATATGAAAAAATTTGGCATGTTTCACACAAAGATATCAATCTGTTAGTTGATAAAATAGATGGTGCAAGCAAAAGCTAATAGCATGGGAAGATCTAGAATGAAAGAATTTCTGTCATTTAATGCTCAAGTGATGTGTGCCTACCATTTTCCAAGATTCTTAGATTGGTACCACTAAGCACATATAAAAGTTTGGCATATTTCTCACAAGGTACAAATAATGTAAAGTAATGAGAAAAATAACTTGAACTGAGTATTGCTTAAACGCATTATCATTCTTTTTGGCCAATGACTCGATGTAAATTTACTTGTCACAATTTCATAAACAGGGCAATGTGTGATGTTATGTCAAATGGAACCATCATAATGGTACTTTTTTTAATTAGGCCATTAAATCGGTTTTTAAAGGTTTATAGTATGGTTGGTCCTACCGTTAGTGGATTTCCATGAGTCATGTTTTAATTTGAATGGAATTCTGTATATTTAAAGTTGATCCCTAGTGCATGTGTGCATGTGCATTGATGTGCCGAAAATAATTTTAGTTTGCAAATAACACTAGATAAATTTTAACAATGACACAACCTGCTTTTTATATGCTATTACTTGAAAAAATATGAAATGCAGTGTTTGATTATGTGCATATTCTTTTGGATTCTGTAAGCCGTGGGATGTAAAAGGGTTGCACTTTGATGAATGTATGTTGGTGTTAGGTTCTATATTGACCTGAATATTTCCCATAATTTTTCTAAACAAATCAAAACGAGAAGCAATAAAATAACTGATATTTTTTTTTGCCATGTCAGAATTTGTCCAATGAGAATCTTAATCGGGGAAGCATTTATAAGGAATGGCTAATGAATGTGCATATAAGAGGCATTTGGTAATGATTATCTGCAATATGTAAATCAATAGAGGCATTTCCTCCATCCCCACCCCTTCCCCTTTGTGTGAGTTTTACTTGGGAGGGTATGTTAGTTGGTGGCGATATATCTCAGTTACATAATTGTATACACGTGGCTGTTGTAACACATATGGTTAATACTAATAAAATGGTGGTGGCGATCTCAAGGCTGTTTGAGTTTGTGATTTTGAAACATATTTGTAGAATCTATGGTTAAAAAATTCTTTAACACCTCCTATATTAGGGGATCTAGACAACCCTTATAAAGGATAAGGTCGTCTCTTCTTACAGATAGGTCAAATTATTTATGTGCAAGTGTGTTGATCTACTCTTATATATATACAAACTGAAGTATATATTTTGATGTACTCCTAACTTGCTTATAAGCTTAAGTTTGAGGTCACATTTTTTTTAGTTTAATCAATTATTACAAATAATATATTTTTGGTGTGAAGGTCATATTGGCATAAAAAAGTTCCACTTACATGCATCTGATTAATACATAGAATTGAGGGAACCTTCTGATTTTCTGGTAGCCTAATCTCTCTCTCTCTCTCTCTCATGATCATCCTTCTTCCTAACTCCACTTTGTTTCTGTCTCCTATAATTTCATTCAGACATCCATTGTTATTCTTCAGGAGATTAACGGTTGGTATCTGAACATTAAAAATTGGGAGAATCAAAATCAAAGATATGTCTAAGACCAGACAAATGTATTTCGAGAAAGGCATTGAAGCCAAGTTGATTGAGATGCGACATTGACAGGCGAATAACGAGACATCAATCAAGAAAAACCTATAATTTATCGTTTCTAACTCCAAGAAGTTGGAAGACAGAATGTATAAGGAAGCCATGAAACTGAGACTAGTTCGTGGGAACTTTTGGGAGCTGAACATGAAGATCAAGCCAACCTACTAATTATGGAAGGGTAAAGGAGATCCCTTTCAAGATAATTCTCTTTCAATAAATACAAATTGCCTAAGTTGTAATTTCTAAGATTTAATGGAGAAGATCTCAGGGTATGGCTAAAAAGGTGTCAGCGATTTATCTCTGTCAACTCAGTGAATGATGAGGACAAAGTGGCATTAGTGTCCACGAACTTGGAGGGAAGGACTGAATTCAATCCTTGTATGTATCCATTGAGTGAGCCAATTAGGAGGGTTTTGTGGATATTATCAGTTGGCCCTCGTCAAGGGGAAATTATTAATAAATTTAATAAGCTTTAGCAACTTCAAATAGTCAAAGATTATCAAGAAAAAATTGAGGACTTGAGGCCACTCTTTTTTAACAACACGGGGCTTATTTCAGGAAACATTTGTGTCCAGCGTTACAGGTGGATTACAAGAAGAAATCAAGACTCATGTAAAGATGCCAAAAACCTTGAATGATGTCGTGAAAATTGCCAAATTACAAGAAGTGGACTTGGAATTAAAACCCAAGAAAACCAACCCCAAATCTTTTCCAACTAATAACACCCTCAGCAAACTAACCTACACAAAATTCACTCCATTTTCTTTCTGCATCCTTTTTTTTTCATTAATTTTATTATTTATTGGGGAGAGGGCCTTTAAAATTTTATTAACCAAACCTTTTGCCACCGGCTAAGCACATAGGGAGGGGGATATTCCAACCTTACTTCCGTTACAAATATATCCTGTACATACAGTTTTTTTGTAGAAATGAAAAGGATACCCTAACCTATTGATATTTAGGGCCCCCTAACATTTTTGTGAAGTTCCTCAAATCAGTGAAATACCTTGTCTGTACACTGATTGGTTTTCCAGTTAGCTAAAAAATCTGCATCCACATTAGTCTCTCTGAACACATGAAAAATCAAATACCTCATGTCCTACAACATTTGCTTAATTTGCTCAATCATATGACTTGACATCCAAGGAGATTCCCAATATTCACTTAGGTCCAGTTTGGTTGCGCAAATTGTTTGATTATGTAAATTGTTTCATTGTGAATTAGTGAATTGTAAATGAGTGAATTTGAAATGAGTTAAATCCAATTTTACACAATGTTTGGTAATTTGAAATTGATGTTAAGGTTCTATGAAAAAAAGATAAAAACAAATCAAGAGAGCGGGGGGAGGGAAAGAGAGGGAGAGGAGACATGCACTTTATGTTACTCCCATTTCAAATGGATTCATTTCACGTTTTTTGAGAAATGATCCAATTTTAAATTTTGCACATGAGCTAAAATTGGGCAATTAATGAATCATTTCATTAATGAAACCAAACACAATTAATGGATCAATTTGTAATTGGATCAATTTATTAATGATCCAATTTACAATTTTGGGATAATCAAACGGGGCCTTAATAATCAATCAAAACTTTCAAATTTAATTTGATTATCATCATCTGAAAATTATGACTTCTAACCCAATTAAAACCACTCATAATTGAGTTTCTGCGAACATATTTACCACTTATCCTTGGATTCATCTTTGAAGCCCTATCAAATGGACGAAGGATCCATTGGGTAGCAATGAGTTTCAATCTCAGCAGCCCTTACCATCATGAGAAAAACAAACATTCAGTAATCAAGACGAATCCACCAACTAACCCAATCAAGGCATTGTCAACTACCTGAAACAGTTTAGCTCCATCAATAAGAGTTCCCCAATTGAGATGGAAATTAAGAGGGAAAAGGGCATCTGTTATCATTGTGATGAGACCTACACTTGGGGTCAAAAATGAAAGAAAATGAACATGTACATGT
The DNA here is from genome assembly GCA_949130495.1 of Sambucus nigra. NCBI lineage: Eukaryota > Viridiplantae > Streptophyta > Magnoliopsida > Dipsacales > Adoxaceae > Sambucus > Sambucus nigra. The sequence goes on along the minus strand of OX422218.1, from coordinate 173,047,265 downwards.
TGAGCATTGCAGGAGAAGAAGATGAAGGTGAAAAAGCCATTGAAGAAAATATAACTGCTTAATGAAGTAGGAGTGGGGATGGTTATTTCACTTCAAGCCTGCTTAGGTACACCGTACTCATTGAGGGACTTGCAAAAGGCAAGATATTACTACAGTAGTGAACACATGACAATTTCATTGACCCTTAAACAACCAAAAAAATTATTGGTGAGATAGTTCAAACAAGTTAATCGTGACTCTGGCTGATGGTTGTCGAACTTGCAATGTTGTTCTTTGCCGAAGGCTAGTTTAGACTTTGCAAAGTATGATGTTTGAGGTAGAGGTGAGGCTTTGGGATATGGTTCTAGGGGTTCGATGGTTGAAGAGTATTAGTCCAATGTCGTTGCACTTCAACAAACTAAAGTTTTTGTTCATTAAAGATGGAAAGTTGGCAACATTGAAGAGGAACCAAGAAGAATCATCAGTGGCATGGCTATGTGTAATCTGTATAACCACAACATGGAAGTAATCTTTGGTTTGACATACTCTCTTTATACCTCAAACACATGAGGTTATATCTCTCCTTTATTACTACTTATCCTAGAAAAGTATGATTTTTTCCATACATAAAAAAATATGTTGATTTGTTCCAAGAGTTTTAAAGGACTACAAGTGTATCATCCCTGAGAGAACATGTACAACGGATTCCACTCATACTCGAACAAGGGGATGTACTTCTTAATGAAAAGTTGTACCAGACCTTATTAAGCTATCTTGCAGTCCATTTTCTTCCCTTGTTATCTTAGTAAAAAAGAAAGATAACACTTGCATAATGTTGCATATAGGTCCAAATAATGTTACTTTAAAGAACATGTTCCCTATTCCAGTGATTGGTGAATAATTGGATAAACTACATAAGCCAATTGTTTTACCTAATCTGGATCTTACACATGCTCTTATATAACCGCTTTTAATAGTCGGGTAAATGTTTGCTTCATAACATACACGCATTTGTTAATACATCCTAATGAGCTTAAGATGAGTAACATATTCAAGGTCACTAGTGCCAAGTTATGTGGAATTCCAAATTTAATCTTATTTGAGACCCTGTAATATAATTAGATAGTTCATATAAGTGTTGTGTTGGATTAATCTTATTTGTGACCCTGTAATATAATTAGATAGTCCACCGAAGTGTTGCGTTGGAGTTACTAAGTTGGACGCCTTTTAGATTAAGAATTAATATTTCAATTGGAAACTTTATTAAGTGCTATTGCGTATTTGGTGCACGTGCTGCTATTATGCGTTTCAATGCTATATGATTGGATCTAATGTTGCAGTTTAATTTGCTAGTTATAATGTATATAGTATAGGTAAATTTAGATATCTTTTTGTTTCTGAGTTGTCCATAAGTCAGTTGACAGACCCTTAACGTATACCTATTTTGTAAATTTCAAATATTACTAACACTTTTTATACTTATTGTTTAAGTTATATTGATACTTGAAATTTGCTACTTTGAGTATGGAAGTTTATGCTTTGAATTAATAGATCGTAGTCTTATGAATAAGATATTTGGGATATTGGAATAGTATAATAGAAATCAATACAAAAAGAAAGAAAAAAGCAACTTTTGTGACGATTTTCAGTACACAGCAATTAATGAATAAAAAACGAGTATTTTTTATGACTGTTTTATGTATGCAGTCATTATAATAAACAAGTAACCGTTGTAATATGTACCTTTTATGTATGTTTTATTAACATTTATTATTTAAATAAGTTCATAACGAGGGTTCAATGAACATGATATTATCGTTAGTGACAGTTCGTACAAAAAACCTTCATGATAGGATGGTTTGTTATGACGGTTTTGTCAATACCAGTTTTATTATGACACACAACTTATGATGGTTTTTAAAGCTTCAAAAACCACCATAAATAACCTTTTATGACCCTTTTTACCCATCATAAAATTTTCTATATCTCTAGTTATCAGCATCTTATGACATGATTTGAAGTCTCGAGAAAATGTATGAGGATCAAAATCGTGCCTCAAGGTTGAATTTTATGGCAAGGATGGTAAACACCAAGATGTTGGAGGGCGCTCACATTCACGAGCATATTATTAAGATAATGTCCATTTTGAGATAACTGGAGGTGCTTGGTTATGAAATCGTTGAGTAACCCCCGATCCATTTTGTTCTCTAATCATTATCAGAGTTTTTTAAATAGTTTTGCCTGAACTATTCTATGAATAAGTTTCGTGAATCTTTAATGCAACTTCTTAAGGAACTCCCGATGATGGCGAATATCAACATGCATAAGGGTATGATTAAAGTTACTAAGAAATACCCATTTTCTTCTATACCAATAGGTAAGAGGAAGAAGGGAAAGTCTTAGTCATAACTTATGGTAGTCGAGATGAACTATAAACTTTAGGGGCAAGTATGATGCCGAAACAAAAATGTTATATTTATAAATAATCGGACATTGGAAAAAGCACTGTCGTGTCTTCCTAGCACAGAAGAATTGAAATGGTAGTTCATCCTTAAGCATGAAACATGATTTGTGGTGAAATCTACCAATACTTGGTGCGAAGATTCGGGAGCCATTGATCATGTTTACAATTCTTTGTAGGGGTTCCAAGTAACCAGGGAGCTTATTGATGGAGAAATGTTTTTCGTCATGGGAAATCCTCACCAGAAAACAGTTGTAGGATTAGGATATTTCATTTTAAATTTTGGTGGAGACAATAAGTTAATATTGGTAGACTTTTTTATGTTCCTAGCATTGGAAGAAATTTAATTTAGTTTTCTATGCTTGTGCTGAATGGATATTTGGTTTATTTTAATAAAGGAGTTTTTTTTAATAAAAAATGGCAAATTTCTAATATTTTCTCGTACATTTGAAAATAATCATTATATTATATGACCTATCTCGTTAGTACTGCTTAATACCGAAATGAATAACTTAAATGAAAATAATCTAAAGATAAATGAACCTTCTAAGTTGAACTAAACATATGTTTAACACTTACTCTTAGGTCATATAAATCTAAGAAGGGTACAAACACTTGTCTAAAATGGACAATTAAGTTCATTGAAAGTGGAGACACTTCCAGTCTACAAATCTTGCTTAGAAGATAAGATGACCAAGAGGATGTTTATGACTAAGGCCTAACGAACATAAGATATGTTGGAACTAGTCCATTCTCATTTGTGTGGGACTATGACTATCCAGGCAAGAGGTGGGTATAAGTAATTCATCACTTTTATCGATGATTACTCGAGGTTTGGATATGTTTTACTTATGAACTACAATATAAAGCCTTTGATAAGTTCAAAGTATATAAGGATGAGGTGGAGCGCAAGCATGGTATGAACTATTCCATACTCTATAGTATGATCATGGATGAGAGTACCATTAGGAGAGTTTGGGGAACACTTTTCAAAAATTTGGATTACATCCCAATTGTCTGCATTGGGCACTCCAAAAAAAAATGATGTAGCGAAAAGAAGAAACAAGACTCTTTTGGACATAGTTATATCCATGATGAATTGTTCAAATCTTTCAAATTTTTTTGGTGTTGTGCATTAGAGGCGTGTAACATCCCGTATTTTTAAAGCATTTTAAATTACACATGTGCATGTAATTTAATTAAATTGAGAAATAAAGTGACTTAAATAAATATTCATTAGCGAATAGAAGGATTAATATTTATGTGTAATTGTATTTGCTTGCGTGATAAGTAATTGAAAACATGTTAAATTATGTTACGTCACAAGTGATTAAAATTGACGCGTTTAACGGTATCTCATGCGGGACATGCAGATAGTTTCGTGTCGGTCATGAGATGAAAATTAATGTTAGATAACTTGGATGGTGATTTCGAGTGCACCAATGGTTCAGAATGGGTCGAAATAGTCAGAAATAAGTATTCGGGGTTTATAATTGAGTTTCAGGGTATGTTAAACGGGAGTCATAAAAGGGTATTCGAGTCATTTTACATATAAGGGATAACTTAGTTTCGGAATTTAGAGTGTTTAGGATTATATTTAGGGAAACCATTCAAGTGACTAGGGTTTTAAGAGAGGAGAAAAAAGAGAAGAAGAAAAGGGAGAAAAGTGTAGAAAAAGGAATCTGGGTTGGAGATCAAGCTCATATGGGTTCAAGATCATTAAAAAAAGAGGAACTCAAGGAGATCATCTCAGAAATTCATAACTCTTAAGGAAAGTATTTAACTTGCTTTAATCTTATTTGTAGTTTCAAATATTCATGTAAAAATTGGTGTAGGGAGAACATAATTTTTGGGTTGAGAGAACCATGTAAAACGAGGTTTTGATTAAAGAAATCATTGAAGAGGAATCTTATAATGATAATATAATAGATTTGCTATGATTAGAATGAAAAAATGAGTTCTTGATTGATTAAAGAGATAAAATATTGAATCTTGAATTAGGATTTTAAACCATGCATGAATCTTGAAGTAAATTGGGTGATCTCATGAATTAGATGTTATTTGGGAAGAATCGTATATAGAAACTTGTTAATTTATGTTTGGGATTGGTTTGATAATCATATTTGGGGTTTAAAATAATTTTAGAACTCCTAAGGTTAAAAGGGTAAAGGGAAAATCCCGTCTTAAGTTCGTTATGGCATCTCAGCAAACTAAATCGGTTTACTGGGGGAGTGAACCGGTTCGCTCACCGAACCGGTTCGATCCAACCAATGAACTGACTCGATTTTCTATGCTGGTCTCCCTTGACTTTTGTGTTTTTTTATGGATTATTTAGGGTTCAACATGGAGTATGGTGTCCGAGAGATGGAATTTGACTTCTGAAAATACAGAGAGAAGGTTAGGAAGTACCTTAGGTTTATCGGGGATGAATTCCGAATAATATTATAGGTGTATTAGGGTGAAATTACTCGGGTAATAATTACAAAACCGAGAATTGGATTTCGGAAAGTATTAGGCTAACATATTAGGTAGAACAACATATTGGCAAAAAAAAGAAGCTAGAGAATTAATCATAAGTAAATGAATACTAGAAAAAATACCGAAGTCGGGATAGAATTCGGGACTGGTGGGCTAGTGCTAAGAGAAATATTACGCACGTTAGCCGTTATATATATATACATTAAGGTTCTCCAACATACCTCCTAGCAACATACCTATGAACATACCCATTTTTTAAAATAGTAAAAAAAATAATTTTGAAATGATATTTTTTATATGGGTTCATGATATTTTAGTGTGCCCTACAAAAAAATCAATTGAAAATAATGTTTTTTCTTATTTTTAAAAAATAGGTGTAAAAATTGATGATTTTTACCCTTTAAAACTATCAATGTTTTACCTATTTTTTTAAAAATAACAAAACAAATTATTTTGAGTTGAATATTTTTACAAGGCCAGATTGAAATATCATGAACCCATATAAAAAATATTAACTCAATTTTTTTTTACTATTTTAAAAAATAGGTATGTTCATAGGTATGTTTAATGATGTATATTGGAGAGCCTCTCTCTCTCTCTCTCTCTCTCTCTCTATATATATATATATATATATATATATATGTGTGTGTGTGTGTGTGTAGTCAGGATTTTCAACTTACCTCACTTAACATACCTATGAACATACCCATTGATGATACGAGAAATCTCCCATAAGTCGTTCTCATATCAGCAAGTCAAGTGAAGAATAAAAATAAAACACGCAAAGAGACATGAACATAAAATATAGAGTGGTTCGGCTATAAAAGAGCCTACGTCCACTTTCGTGCCTCCCTCTCATTATATTCATATCGTTGATGTACAAGTTTACAATGATACAATGGGCGTACAAGATAGATGAGAGAGAAGAATACATGACTGTAGCGGTTCTGGGAGTGCCGGAGATATGACTACTATGTAGGTGAGTAGCCTCCAAGCTATATGTTGAGGTTGCGTGGAGAGGATTTGGCAAGGCTTCGCCAGGTCCTGTAGAATATGACCCAAGTGTGGGGATAAAAGTGCTCTCTCTCTCTTATCCTGAGGTGTAGATCTCTATTTATATGAGGTATGCCAGTTGTGTCACATGCCCTAAGCGCGTGACATATATCAAGTCTAGAGCAGCTGTGAACGAGGGGGATGCGACCTGTAAGGCTAGCATATTGAGTGCCGCATCCCGTATAGTATAAGGCTGCATCCAACATAGCAGTAGGCTGCATCCTGCATGAGGCTAAAGCTACGGGTGCCGCACCCTGTAGTATAAGGCTGCGGCTTGTATGTAAGGCTAAGTGGTATATGCCGCACCCTGTAGTATAAGACTGCGTATGATTCAGTTTAGAACCATTTGGTGAAGTAATCAATGGAAACCAGAACGAACTCATGCCCACTTGAGACTTTGGGTGTGACTTTCCCTATAATATCAATTCTCCCTGTGGAGAATGACCAGGGAAAAGTTATACTGTACAATTATCGTGAAGGCAAGTACTGGAGATTAGCAAACTGTTGGCATTTAAGGCATCTCCGGACATAGGTGGTGCAATCCCGAACCATGGTGGTCCAATAGTAACCCTGTCGGATAATCTTCTTAGCGAGCATATGACCATTCATATGGGGTACACATTCCCCGCTGTGGATTTTATGCATTATTTCCTCAATATCAGCCCTTGCGATACAGTGCAAATGGGTTCCATCATTTCTCTTGAACAGTGTTTTATTGTAAACAATGTATTAGGCAACCAATTTATGGAGGGTCGCGCGGTCTGTCTTGTTGGCATCTTGGGGGTACCTATCATGCTCGAGGAGGTGCCAAATGTCATAATACTAACACTTGTCCATGTCAGAATCCTCTTCTGTGATGTGTTCAATGTGGTGGCAGTTGGTCGGTTTAGCTTGTTTTTGGACTAGGAAAGGGGCAATCCTTATTCCTTCAGGCATGTCGACCATGAAGTCTTAGGTGAAAAGGGCATCTACCAACCTGTTCCTTGTTCGGGGCAAGTAGTGGAAAGTGATATCTCGAAACTAGGAGGCCAACTCTTCTAGGTGGGCTTGGAAGGGTAAGAGCTTTTCGTCTTTGACTTTCCATCTTCTAAGGACCTGACAGATGATGAGGGAAGCTTCCCCGTAGACATCTAAGCACTGGATACCTTTCTTGCGATGATGATGATTGGCGAGCCATATTCATCATATACGGATACGATGATAACCTATGACTACCTCGACTTTACGATGACCTAGCTGATGCCTTCTTGTATTTACAGAGTGATGAACATGCCTCCGCCTCCTACGATTTCGGGCAGGGGTACGAGTAGGTCGTTGGGATCCGCTCACAGCGTAGGTGGATCGCCGTCCTTAGCAGCGACAGTGGAGGTTCCATTTATTCATCTTGCTCTGCCTTCTTATAATTTCTAATTAGCTGGAGGGGGATCGCTACGTATGCAACATCGTCTTAATGCGATGGATTCGGGGGTGTTGGGGATGACATAGGATATCCTTCTACCAGAGGTATATATCTTCTCTTTATTTTTTCTTACGTATATTTTTCTTTGCTTTAGACTACCTGATTTTCCATTTTCTTTATTTGTGTATGGGGGAGATTTAATTATGTTTTCATGTTTATGCTTCATATCATTTCAAACTCGATACGTCACGAGGTTTTTGCTTTGTCTCATGTGTGTAGGTACAATTGAAGAACATTATGTTGCACACCCTGATAAGAAAAGCTTGGAGTTTTTTGAAGAGTTGATTGTTGAAGCATCATTTGAAAAGTTTGAAGACTTGATAGTTTATCTTTCCACGTTTGAGTTTTTGGATGGGTAGATTTGTATAGGATTTGATATTGATAATTCGGATATTTTTATTTTCTACCGGCATAGAGATGTGGGGAGATTTGTGAGGACATTATCCGTCCCAATTTAGTTGTCGCATACTTCTACAAGTTTTCGAAGGATTGAGAAGTTTACATCTTCAAAGACGAATTCGAATTTTAAGAAGACTTCAACATTTAAGCCCAACATGGATGAATTTGGTAAAATGTGTTTAAGTTCCGTTTACATTATACATTAAAAGTGTTGGGATATTTTTATAAAAGTTTAAATGATTTTAAATGGTATTTAATTTTTCAAAATCATAAAAGTTTTGGATAAATATTTTTGATCTCGTAAACAGTCTTAAGTTTTGTGGTTTCCAAGATATTTAAAATATTGAAGTTTTCTGGGATACATATAGGCTGTCGTTCGAACGACACCGTACATGGTTCGAATGAGATCATATCTCGCTCAAATAACAACGTATGTCGTTCGAACGAGATGTGTTTTTTGCTGACACGTCACCGCCCTAATTTTTATTATAAATAAGGGTGTCAGGCTTCTGATTTTAGTGTGGAGAAACAATATTTTTAAATAGAATACGTTTTTTAGTGTAATCATGATTCGGAAAAATCACAATATTTATGTGTTCTTGATTTTCCTCTATTTTGATTAAAATCGTTTAATTGGGAATTTAGTGTTGTTATGAAAATTGTTATAAATAGTTGATTGTGCCACTTATGTAGTATTATAATTTTGAATTTGACGCGACTAAGAATGTGTCTCTAAAGTGCGTTAGTAATATACCCGGTAAGTCGGGATCGTCTTCACATGGAAGTAGGATGAGAAATTCGTGATGACGTAAGGAGAAATGGTTAACCTAAATTCAATGCTAAGAAGAAGGAAAATGTGATTTGAATGTTGAAACAACTACAGCTAAATGCAATTTCTCTAAATTAGCTAAAAGACTGATGAGGATTGAACTAAAACTTGAACTATATGATGAGAAAAATAGGTCGGGAATACAATCCCTCAACCCTAGTGTATTGATGGCATAAAACTAATCGTAAATTTAAGTGATAAATCTGACCCAGACTTTAGTACTCCCAAGCATTACGTATATGAGGTTCAAGCCCGCACCAAACGTAATCAGAGGATGAGTAAAGAGATAACACGATAGCGACACTCGCATTGCATTCTAAAGCATCCCGATTACCCTGAAGCAAACGAGATCCAAAGATCTACAATGATTGTGTTCACTATGCAATATGGTCATAATAAATCCTCAAATTTAGAGGATGAATTTTATACACATGCAACTATCACATCGAGTTGAGTTCATGCATCCCAACCATAAAGAATTTAGCTGGACATATTGAACCTAACTATCCATGAATTAACTACGTTGCATGTGAAAGAAATCATGATGGAAGTGTATTGAAACATGCAAGGAGTTATCATAAACCTAGAATTTGTTTGAATCGTGCAAGAAGAATAACATGCAAGAACAATAATAAAGAGAATGACACTTGAATTCAAACTTGAATTCAAACTCGGAAATAATCAATCTTGAATCACCAAATCAAAGCTATGTTCCTAGGGTATTCTCCTACTTGTCTCTTTACCAAAAACTGATCAAAACTATCTTTTCTAAGTCAATACAATGATACACGTACATTTTAGAAGAAGTTGTAACATGATAGGACTCTTTGGACCAATCAGCATTAAGGGAAAAATTATCAGACACCTCGAACCGGTTCGCAGGTACCCCGAATTGGTTCCCAGTGTGGTTCGAGAAATTTTGCTAGTTTTGGGCCTCTTTTCTTCACTTCCAACACTTAGAATATTTTCCAATTTTTCTTCCTTTCTTCTATGGATTTTCTTCAACTTCAAGGGATCATAAATCTTTCACCGTAGCTCAGATTTGGGTGCCGTCTTTTCCAGTGTTATCCCTGTTTTGAGCTTTTTAAATTTCCAGTTGGCTCCTCCTCCGGGATCAGGATACACAATTACAAAAATGCCCTTGAACTTGCCTTCCTATCCCTTCTTTCATTGTTTTGATTTCTCTTTCGCACCGTTTGCATAATTTACCTGTAAAACACATAAGAGAAACACAAAAAAAGAAATACTTGCCAACGAAGGTTAGTAGTATACATACCAGTTAAATCCATATCAATTGCACCGCTCGGGTTCACAAATGTACCAAAATTAAGGGGTTAAAGATACAATATTTATGCCCTATCAAACCCCCTAACTTAGAACTTTGCGCATCCCGAGCAATGTAAAAGAAAAAGAATAACATCACTACTCTTCTAAAAACTTGATTGGGATAGAATACCTTTTTCGCAGGCAAGCGATTTTATTTAGCGTATGCAACAAGTCATTAAACCCCTAGGTTACCCTAATAGGACGAGTGGTGTCTCGTGAGGGTTTGCAGTGAATATACCCTCAAAATTCGACTTAGACTCAATGAAAAAATCAAAATACTTAAAAATTGTACAATTTAAACCTTCCCAAAAATAGTCACCATAAATTCATATTCAAAAGAGTCTCAAGTTGTCGTGTGTGTGTGCAAAGCCAAAAATCGAACCGCTAATTTTCACCGATTGATCATTACGTTACTTTTCGAAAATTCGCTTTGATTTCAAAATCTCACCGAATACACTCACAAGAGAATCACTCGAAAGTGTGGTTATTCTCTCGGTATGCATGATTTATAAGAGTAAATGTAATGGGACGCAATTTCACGCACACAATTATGAAAAATAGAATCATTTAGTGAAATGATCTCTTCATCAGATTACGATAATTGGAAAACGCGAAACATCGCCTTTAAATTCACACCATTGAATCTCTCATATTATCTTTTTGTATCTTGGCTCTCCACGCAGTAATCAATTTCACAATTCGAACTCGGTAGCACTTTTCGGGTTAAAGGTGTATTAGGTAATATGGGAATGGTTGGGAACTTCAGAATTGGAAATTTTTTCTTATGATGCCCGTTAGTGCCTTTTCGGGTAATTGCTCATTTTCTCTTCTTTTTCTCTACTTGCTATTTCTATTGAGCTTTTTTCTACTAGCCCCTTTTTATGCACTTTTCGGACTTTATTTGATGAATATTACCAATTTTCACAATTCCGATCCAATTGGGTTTTTCGGGTTATCAAACGAAAGGGTAAATTTATTTGGATCAAATTGGGTTGCAAAAAGGGTAATTTTTCACATCATTTTATGGCTAATGTTTTTGGGTAACAACGATGACCTATTTCATTGTCCAAATTATTCATTAATTTACCATGTGCGTCTCGAGATTAATTTAATTTAGAGATTTGTAGTGCGCATTTCGGGACAACATTCCATTTCTGATAACCGATCAAAATAAAGAATTGAGATCATCAACGACTTTTTTAAAACGTTGAATTAGAACTATGAGTCAACCATTAACTTGGATTGATTTAAAAACTCAAAAAGATCGATAGGCTCGAAATCTCACTGGGTTTTGTTAATCTCCACACTTATTTGTTAAGTCGTCAATTTTTGCACAATTTGCATCTTTGGTCAATTTTGGTTTAGTGCAATCGAGATTTAACAATTTGAGACTTCAAATAGAATAAAGGTGATATTTTTGAAAAATTCAAATTCCAATTTTTATTTATTTTGAAGAAAAATATTTTTAGATTTTTCAAAATTTTATGATTTTTATTTAGAAAATTTTGGGTATTTTTGAAAATTTGTGAAGTTTTAGAAAGACGCACTTCTGGCCCCACCTAACTTAGACTTTTTCATTGTCCTAAAGCAAAAAGGACTAAAATATAACTCAAAGCGAATTAAAAGTGAGAGAGAATAAAACGAACAAATAAAACAGAAATGCAAGATTTTTTTATAGATACCAAGAGCCTGTGTTACATGGGTGATATGAGAATTACACTATCAACATTTTGAAATAGCTAATCACATCACAACTAACATAAATAAACATCAACATCAGACAAGGGCTTCATTGAGGAGGTGGATTGGAGGGGCTGGGTGTGTTGGGATCATACGGATCATAGAAGAAAGTTGGAGGGGGTCCTCCGAAGTTGAGCTCGTATAAATGGGCTTGGAGAATATGCATCATGCTCGTATCTCTTCGGTATGCTGCTTGATCCCATTGATAGGCCGCTTGGTCTCGATTATATTGGGTGAGGAAACCGTGCAATTAAGTTTCCACTGTCGAAAGGCGCCTATCGAAATTTGCACCCGGGGGCTCAAAATTGGAGTTGTCGTCCTCGTCTTCATCATACTCTTCTTCTTACCCGACATCCATCATTGGGGTATCATGTTCTTCCTCCCCTGCACCCTCATCGAGAATAGGAAGGTCGGGATGGGACACCCTCATTTGGCGTTCACTACGGGTGGTGGAAGTGGCTCCAATTGGGCGGGGGAGTCAGACTTGCTGCCCTGGATCATCCACCCCGACATCAATTAGAAGTTCGGTGATAAGGCGGGCGTAAGGGAGCGCGTCTTTGCCCCACTCATCATAGGCCGCATGGATGATGTCCACGTAGAAAAGCTGGGCCAAATTAATAGTGCTCTCGGGGTCGAGTAAATAGTATAGGAAGTTGGCGTGATGCTGCCTGACCACCGAATCATTGGTGGTTTGGTGGATTGCTCCACATGCAATAAGGTGCGTGAATCGCACCGTGTCCAAAAGGCTACCTATTGGAAATGAATCGTGCAACCCTTCCTCCTCGGGTTCCATTCGGTCGATACATTCGGCTTTGGTGTGGGGGGAACTATTGGTGGGATACATGAAGGGCACGGGGAGGACAACCCCTTTTTTCTCGCATTTTGCATGAAATGATGGCGGCGGAGAATGGAATTTGAATGCCGTCAAGATATGCCTCATGAAGAGTGGAGGATTTGCGAACGAGCGTCGCGTAGAATTGGCAAATTTCAGCTTCGAAAACTTTGTGTCTCGTAGGAGAGAGAAATGAGAACCACCCCCGACGGTTGAAAAGGGCGATGACTTCATCGGGCAGCTGCTCCCAATTGAAAAATCACACGATATGGATGGGGAGAGTGGTCGAGAAATAGTGCTCGGCCCAATGACGTTCTTGGATGGACCTAAATACTCCCACCCCCTCGTCATCAAGGATGGTGGTGTCGTCATATTTTTGAGGACGGAAGTTTGCTTGGTGGGAGTGCGGCATGGTGAGAGAGAGATATATATATATGGAGGGGATATGGTGTAGAAGAGAGGGAGAGTGAAATGGAGTGTGAGAAATGGAGAGGGGGTGAAAGTGAATTTATAGGTGAGTATAGGTGACTTTTGGTGGGAAATGAGAATAGGTATGGAGGGAGTGAATGGTGGGAGTGAATTTGGAGTGTGAATTGGTAGGGGGTTTTAGAGGGTGAATTTTCGTAGGGTAAATGAATGGAGGGAAAGGGTAAAAGAGGATGAATTTGGATAAAGGGGGGAAGAATCTTCCAGGACCCCCGAACCGGTTCGCCTGTACCCCAAACCGGTTCACCCTGTGGTTCGGGGTACCCTTCTATCCTAGAATCTTGGTTTCTCTCATCTCTCAAATTATAAGTTTTCTCTCATGCCTCAACACTGGCTTATGGCCCCTTAAAATGTCCTAGACCCTCGGGTTCCCTAACAATTCCCCGACTATGCCCTCGAAATGCGTGCAAGCTCTCTCAAAAAGTGTGCTATCTCTCTCCCTATCATAACACGTGCTCCTGAAATCCTAAATATCCTAACTCAAACACTACTACTGTACACAAGAATCACCCCATATGCGTCGAGGGTGGGACGACCTCTCATTTTCAGCTCAATCTTCCCCGTAGATGGGGTCCAACAACCAAATGGTGTCGACTTCTTCCACACACGCCTATAGATATGGCTTTAGGCGTTGTCCACTCACCTTGAACGTATTCCCCCTTTTAAATTGTCTAATTCCACAGCTCCATGGGGGAAAACATTATTCACAATGAACGTGCCAATCCATCGAGACCGTAACTTTCTTGGAAATAAATGAAGCCGAGAGTTATAGAGAAGCACTTTTTGCCCGGGAAGAAACTCTTTGCGTCGAATGATCTTGTCGTGGGTGAGTTTCATCCTTTCTTTGAAAATTTTGGCGTTCTCATACGCATCATTACGTATCTCTTCTAACTCATTTAATCGAAGCTTGCAAGCTTCACCGGCTTTATCCATGTCATAATTCACCTTCTTAATTGCCCAATACGCTTTGTGCTCTAATTCAACAGGAAGATGGCAAGGTTTGCCATACACAAAGAGGAATGGGGGAATGCCGAGTGGATTTTTATATGCGGTATGATAGGCCCATAGTGAATCATTCAATCAAAGTGACCAATCTTTTCGGTCGGGATTAACGGTCTTCTCGAGGATGTGCTTAATTTCCCAATTTGCTAATTCGGCCTTCCCATTTGTCTATGGATGATAGGTCGTTCCAACCTTATAAACGACGCCATACTTTCCAATGAGCTTCGCGAATGGCCTATTGCAAAAGTTCTTGCCATTATCACTAATTACGCTTTCGGAGCACCGAAGCGAGAAAGTATGTGTTCTCATAGGAACCTAATCACAACTTTGTTGTCATTTGTCTTGGTAGCTATGGCTTCTACCCATTTAAAAATGTAGTCTACCACGATAAGGATGTATAGGAAACCAAGAGATGGGGGAAAAGGGCCCATGAAGTCAATACCCCAATAGTCAAAGATCTCAATAATGAGTATCGGGGTTTATGGCATCATGTCTCGTCGGGTTATCGCTCCCATCCTTTGACACCTATCATAAGATTTGCAATAATTGCTCACATCCTGTAATATTGTGGGACAATAGAAACCACTTTAAAGAATCTTAGAGGCCATATTTTTCATCGAAAAATGACCTCCATAAGCTTTCAAATGACATAATTGGATGACTTTTGGTATCTCATCATTCGGTACGCACCGTCGGATGATTTGGTCAGCGCAATATTTAAAAAGGAGGGGATCATCATAGAAAAACATGCACAACAAAGTAATGAACCTCTTCTTATCTTGCGGTGTCCACTCGGGAGGGACGACTCCTGGGATAAGATAATTCACTATATCCGCAAACCAGGGCAAAGAAGAGGTAGCAAAAAGTTAATCATCCAAAAAATATTCATCTATGGGCATCGTATCGCTAGGTACGTCGGACGAAAGCCGAGATAGATGATCGACGATGATGTTTCCTAATCCTTTTTTTTTTATCTCTAATGGAAA
This sequence comes from Sambucus nigra, assembly GCA_949130495.1. Classification (NCBI taxonomy): domain Eukaryota; kingdom Viridiplantae; phylum Streptophyta; class Magnoliopsida; order Dipsacales; family Adoxaceae; genus Sambucus; species Sambucus nigra. The sequence goes on along the minus strand of OX422218.1, from coordinate 173,032,235 downwards.
GATTAAATTCTTATAGGAGTAGGATCCACCTAATGAGGCACGACTTTACATCTTTCTTTTCAAGGAGGTATTTTAAAGCCATATGGTTGGTGAAATAAGTGATGGGTGACCCAATGAGATAGGATCAAAATTTGTCTAGAAAAAATAGTACGAATAGAAATTCCTTCTCCGTAGTGGAGTAATTGAGTTGAGGCCTGGTAAGAGTCCGGCTAGCGTAGTAAATGACATGAGCCTTTTTTCCTTACGGTGGCCCAAAACAACCCCTATTGCAAAATCACTTGCATCATACATGAGCTCGAATGGTAAGGACCAATCCGGAGCTTGCATTATGGGAGCGAAAACAAGCATGCTTTTTAATTTTTCAACATCACTTTGGCATGCTTCATTCCACTCGAATGGGGTATCCTTCATAAGGAGGTTGCTTAAGGGCCTAACGATGGCACTAAAATCCTTAATGAACCTTCGATAAAACCCAGCGTGGCCCAAGAAAGAGCGCACGTCTTTGAGCGATTTTGTAGTGGGTAGATTGGCTATGACATCTATCTTCGCTCTATCAACTTCAATCCCTTTGGATGAAACTATGTGGCCAAGAACTATATCCTCAGTGACCATAAAATGGCATTTCTCCCAATTTAGCACTAAGTTCTTCTCCACACACCAGGTAAGTACTTTTTCCAGATTCGCCAGACAAAGATCAAAAGAGGTGCCAAAAATACTAAAGTCGTCCATGAACACTTCAAGTCCTCTCTTAATCTTGTCGCTAAATAGACCTAACATGCACCTTTAAAAGGTCGCGGGTGTATTACATAAATCGAATGGCATACATTTGTAGGCAAACGTACCAAAAGGGGTCAAGTGAAGGTCGTCTTTTCCTGGTCAAGTATATCTACCTCAATTTGGTTATATTCGGAGTAACCATCAAGGAAGAAATAGTAAGGGTGGCCCGCTACTCTCTTAATCATCTGATCAATAAATGTCAAGGGGAAGTGGTCTTTCTTAGTTTCGGCATTTAGTTTCCGGTAATCAATGCAAATGCGACACCCGGTGGTGGTACGTTGGGGAACTAGCTTTCCCTTAGCATTTTCAATCACTGTCATGCCCGACTTCTTCGGGACAACATGAATAGGGATCACCCACTCTCTATCCTATATTGGGTAGATAATCCCGGCATCCAATAACTTAATAATTTCGGTCCTTACCACTTCTTTCATATTATGGTTTAGCCTTCTTTGAACTTATCTCGAGGGATTTACATCCTCCTCGAGATGGATCTTATGGGAGTAAATCAAAGGACTTATCCCCTTCAAATCAGCAACACACCAACCAAAAGCATTTTGGTGCTTCCTCAGAATCGTTAATAGATTACCCTCCTGCTCTTCGTCTAGGCTAGAGTAGACAACAATATGAAATATCTCGTTCTTTCCTAAATATGCATATTTAAAGTGGGAGGGCGGTTTCTTCAATTCGAGGGATGGAATTTTATCACTGGAGGGAAGCATGCGTGCCTCCCTTGGTGGTAACTCGTCGAATCAATAAACTCAACTTACATCTCTTGCATCCTCGTCCGATGCTTTCTCGTCAAGTAACTCGCCCAACTCCTCAACTTCCAACTCGAAATTAGTATACGCCCCTCAATTTCATGGTTCGACACTAAGCAAGTCCCTAAGGCATCTGTGAAACCCCGCCTAATTAAATACCGGGCGATCACTCCTTTATTAAATTAAAATCAAGGTGAACAGTTGGTTCATTCTTAACATCACCGTCGTAAAAATAACTTTTCCAAATTTAACACCCTATTTAATTAAGCTAAGTGTCAAAACCAATTTTAAACATTTCTTTCCAAATTTTATTTTGAAAATAAAGATTTAATTATCTACAATAATTTAATATTTAAAGAATCACACCACAATAATCCTGGAACATATAATCCAATTAATTTAAACATTCAACAACTAAATCCCAGTATTTAAAACTTAAAGTAAAACATGCATGCTGAATAAATCCCAAAGTAACAGTACTAGAAATAACTGAAATACAATTGTCCCAATAAAACAGCTAAATAGTGGAAAGGGCGACACATGCCCCAATAACTGAGAATGATAGAAGTGGAATCAAGTAAATGAAATCGTCTAATCAAGTGGCCTGCAACTCCCACCTAAGCTGCAACACGTTCCTTCCAAGGGATCCTAAGCAAGACGCCCCTGTGGCTGGGCACCTGTAATATATACATATATACAAGAGAGAAAGAGGAATAGAAACGGGTCAGAGCCCGATAGTTTATATGATTTAAAAATTCTTTTAGCAAGTATTTCGTGTTTCGTGCTTCTCTTATTGGTTTTACAGGTTAATTATGCAAGCAGCGCAAAAGAGAAAGCGAGACAATGAAAGAAAAGATAAGAAGGCAAGTTCAAGGGCATTTTGGTAATTCTGCAGCCAGATCCCGAAGGAGGAGTCAACTGGAAAGTTGAAGAGCTCGGAACAACGAGAACACTGGAAGAAACGGCACCCAAATCCGAGCTACGGTTGATGAGTTATGACCCGTTGAAGTTGAAGAAAAATCCAAGGAAGAAAGGAAAGAAAACAAGAAAAAAATTCTAAGTGTTGAATGGAAGAAAAAGCACCCCAGACCAGCAAACATTTGCGAACCCAGGGGCGAACCGATTTGGGGGGCGAACCGGTTCGGGGTACATGCGAACCGGTTCGGGGGGCCTGATGCGCGAATTTGCCTCCTCTATTCTGATTGGCTCTAAGGTTTCCTTCTTATACAACATCAAAATTTCGTGGTTTAATCCTCTACATCACAAAAGGTTTCTAGAATATCATTTAAGTCATCACTACATGCAATTTCCTATCTCAAATTGGGGTTTTCTTCCATACAATTCATCCTAATCATTCCTAAACCAATATGAAAGATGCATCAACGAAATAAGTAAGATAAACACTTGCCTGGGATTTTCAGAAATCTGGTTTGGTGTTGAATTTGGTGTGGTTGCGTTCCCCGTCTCGCGATCTACGCGTTGGCGGTGGCGGCGGTGCAAACGGTTGAGTTTTGAGCCTTGGAATGCCTTGAGAGCTCTCTCCTCTCCTCTCCAATGGCCGTTCTAGTGTTTTGAGTTATCTAACCCTAGGAGATAACCTAAACATCTGATATAACCCCTTTAATTTTCGTGGGTTTAATTACCCAAAAATACAAAATGACTAAAATTCCCTCCTGGGGTACTAATTAGGCCTAAAAATGCCCCGAGACCCAAATTAAACCCCCGGGTATACTTTTATGACTATCTCGACCCTTCCGGACGCGTTGGTGCACTCAAAATGACCATATGGACAACTTATAAAATATTTACTTTTATTTATCAATATTTAGTCCCGACGCGACACGGGCGCGTCCCGACTCAAATTTCTAAAATTGTCATTTTATTCACTCGTGACATTTAATATGACCACTATTATATAATACTTTGCTCATTAGTAATATTCAACAAATTTTCCCATAATTACTAACTCTCATCACGTTAATAATTATAACATAATTAATTTCTGGATTTTTATTAAATAATTAATTCACATTAAATTTAATAAATCCCCAAATTAATATAGCATAAAAATACGGGGTATTACATACATCCCCCCTAATAACGGAATTTCGTCCCGAAATTCAAAAAATAAGGCATACCTGGTAAGAACAAATCTGGATATATCTCGCGCATATCGGCCTCGCGCTCCCAAGTGGATTCCTCCACGTTATGACGCTCCCACTGGACCCGTACAAGTGGAACTATCTTCGACCTCAATCTCCTCTCACTATAGTCTAGGATAGCCACTGGTCTCTCCTCGTAAGAGTTGTCAGGCTGTAAGTCTATCTCATCTATTGCGATGTGAGTATGGGCCATATCATCCCGAAGATACCGTCTCAACGACGAGACGTGGAATACATCGTGAATGCGATGTAAATGCTCTGGTATTCCCAATCTGTATGCTACCGGCCCAATCCTCTCGATAATGGGAAATGGTCCCACGTACCTCGGGGCCAATTTCCCTTTCTTCCCGAACCTCATCACTCCTTTCATAGGAGATATAAACGCAGTAACACTTGGTCCCCGACATTAAACTCAATGAAGAACCATTTCGCATCGGCGTAGCTCTTCTGCCTGTCCTAGGCTACTCGAATGCGACTCCTAATCATCTCAATCCTCGCGGAGGTTTCCTGAATTACCTCTGGTCCTAGCAACTTGTTATCCCCCACCTCGAGCCAGCAAGTTGGAGAACGATAAGGCCTGCCATACAAAGCCTCAAATGAAGCCATACCAATCGTAAACTGATAAGAGTTATTATAAGCAAACTCTACCAGTGGAAGATGTGGCTCCCAACCTCCTCCAAAATCAAGAACACACATGCGTAGCATATCCTCTAACATCTGATTAGTACGCTCTGTCTGTCCATCTGTCTGTGGGTGATAAGCTGAACTCAACCTCAACTCAGTACCCATAGCCTCCTGAAAGCTTTCCCTGAAACGTGACACGAAAATCATGTCTCTATCTGACACAATATTCAGGGGCATCCCATGTAATCTGACAATCTCAGAAATGAACAACTGAGCATACTGACCCGTGGTATAATCTGTCCGCACCGGCAGAAAATGATCCACCTTGGTCAAACGGTCTACAATCACCCAGATAGAGTCGTGGCCCCGCTGTGATGTAGGCAACTCTGTAATAAAATCCATGGATATACTCTCCCATATCCACGCGGGTACTTCCAATGGCTGAAGCAATCCTGATGGTTTCTGATGGTCCACCTTCACCAGCTGGCAGGTAGAACACTTGGACACGAACTCAGCAATGTCCTTCTTCATCCCACTCCACCAGTATTGCCTCCTCATATCCTGGTACATCTTATCTCCTCCAGGATGTACCGCAAATCGGGACCCGTGAGATTGGGTCATCACTGCATGACGCAATTCTGCTCCTTCTGGAACCACTAACCTCCCATTAAACCTCAAACCCCATAAGAACTAACAGAATAGGACTCAGCACCCTCGGCTAAAAGTCGTACAATCTTCTCCTGGCAAAACGGGTCTGTGGTTTGGGCCTGTATTACCCTCGTAACAATCTCGGGTGTGACTGTCATAACAGATATGAAGAAACGGGCTACTGCGTCCTGGTGACCCAACTCCTTCCACTTCGCTTTCCAGACGTCCGCTACCTTATTTACCGGTCTACGACTCAACGCATCAGCAACTACGTTGGCCTTCCCCGGATGATACTGTATGTCGAACTGATAGTCCTTCACAAACTCTAACCATCTGCGCTGACGCATATTCAGCTCTCGCTGAGTGATCAGGTACTGCAGTGATTTGTGGTCTGTGAACAAACGGAACTTCTCCCCCAATAAATAGTGTCTCCATATCCACAATGCAAAGACGACCGCTGCTAACTCCAGGTCATGGGTGGGGTAATTCTTCTCATCCGACTTAAGCTTGCGGGAGGCAAAACCTATAGCCTTCTCTTCCTACTGAAGTACTCCCCCAAGTCCCCGTAAACAGGCATCAGTGTAAACCAGGTACTCCACACCCGGCTTCGGTAAAGCAAGGACTGGTGCTGAAGTAAGCTTGTCTTTCAGCTCGTCGAAAGACAATTGACAAGCATCATCCCAAACATATGGTACCCCTTTGCGAGTCAGGTTCGTCAATGGACCCGCTATTTTGGAGAATCCCCGAATGAATCTCCTGTAGTATCCGGCTAACCCCAAGAAACTACGCATTTCTGTCGGTGTCGTGGGCTGTCCCCACTCCCTCACCGCTGACACTTTACTCGGGTCAACTTCTATCCCCCGTTCAGAAACAACATGCCCCAAGAACTGTACCTCTCACAACCAGAATCCACACTTCTTGTACTTAGCATACAACTCATGCTCTCGTAAAGTCTGAAGAACCTGCCTCAAGTGCTCGGCATGCTCCTCCTCGGAGTGTGAATATATCAAAATGTCATCTATGAAGACGATGACAAACTGATCCAAGAACTCTCTGAATACTCGGTTCATTAAGTCCATGAATACGGCTGGAGCATTTGTGAGACCAAATGGCATCACTCTGAACTCGTAAGACCCATATCTCGTCAAGAAGGCAGTCTTTGAAACATCCTGCTCTCTAATACGTAGCTGATGGTACCCCGACCTCAGGTCTATCTTCGAAAATAAAGTTGCTCCCCTCAGCTGGTCGAACAGATCATCGATTCGAGGCAACGGATACTTATTCCGTATCGTGACCTTGTTCAACTCCCGGTAGTCCACACATAACCTCAGTGAACCATCTCTCTTCTTCACAAACAAGACCGGAGTGCCCCAAGGTGAAGTACTCCTAGAATGAAGCCCTGAACTAACAGCTGCTCTATCTGATCTCGTAACTCTCGCATCTCCGCCGGAGCCATACGGTATGGAGCGCGTGCTATAGGTCTCGTATCTGGCAATAAATCTATGACAAAGTCTATCTCTCGACTGGGGGGTAGGCCAGGTATCTCCTGAAACACATCGGAATACTCACGAACAACTGGAATCGAGTCTAATGGAATCACAACCTCCTTAGAGGTATCCTTCTCTATATAATACAAATGAGCGGTCGAGCCTCCCTCTGGGCGAGGCATCGCCACTACAAACATCTCTTACCCCGGAATGGCAAAAACAATGCTCCCACCAAAGCAATCAATCATGGCTCTATAAGCTGCGAGCCAATCCATACCGATAATAACATCATTCTCATGCATATCTAAGACTAACATGTCTGCAGGTAATACCAAACTACCAATCTCTACCCCCACTCCCCGACATATAAAGAAGATAAGCGACCCACTCCCCAGTGGTGAGTCTACACACGTCACTGTGCTCTCTGCTATGGCTAACAACCCTAAGGCCTTCGCAAAATGCGTAGCTATAAAATAATGCGTCGCCCCAGTATCAAACAAAACCCGACCCATAGTACCATGGATAGGAAACATACCCTCAATCGCGGGTGGTGCCTGTGGAGCTGCTGCCTGGTGGACGTTATAGACACGTCCGTACTGTAACTGCCCCTGCTGCACTGGAGCTGCTGGAATGGCTGGCACCTGGGCTGGAGCTGGGAGGGCAGGTGGAAAAAGTGGTCTCTGTAGCTCATTACGGGCACCCTGCTGCTGTGGGGACCTATTACCCTCTGGGCAATCCTGGCGCTTATGACCATGCTTATCGCTTTCAAAACACCGGCCTCTGAAGTTACCTCCCCTCTGACCCTGCTGACCACGGCCCTGCTGGCCGTTACCTCCCCGCCACTGGCCCTATTGGCCCTGATTATCACGCTGTTGGCCCTGTTGTCCCTGTTGATTAGGCTGGCCCTGCCAATAACCCCCAAATCCCTGTCTATAATCACCTGAACGAAATCTCTTAGCAGGGTCCCTCTGATGGGAACTTTGCTCGTGTTGACGAGTCTGTCCATGAGATGGTGCCCCACTAGCACTACTACCCTTGGTCCTGCCCTGCTGGCTGGACTCTCCTGCTCTCTTGCTTCCTTGCAGATGGAAGCGGTGATCCTGGCAATGTAGTAACGCAGCATTGAGTACATCAGTGAAAGTACTCAGAGATAGATTCTCTATAAGATGCTGATGGATCCTCCAAGCTAACCCGTCCACAAACAACATAATTTTCTTACTCTCAGTAGGTTCCTCATCTGGCACTATGGTGAGAAGTATCGTGAACTCCTCCTCATACTCAGTAACGGTAGAGTTCTCCTGTTTCAAATTCAGTAATTTCTGCCTTATCTCAGTCTGCACGACGGGTGGAAAGTACTTACGGTCAAACCGCTCCCAGAATGACTGAATAGGGATCGTGTCCCTCTCTTCCAAGGTGGTAGTGGACTCCCACCACTGCAAAGCGGCCCCCACCAGCTTAAAGGAAGCTAATAATTGCCTTTGCACGTCGGTGCACTCATACATACGAAGATGCCGCTGGATGTCTTTCTTCCATTGGCTGACTGTGACGATATCTGAGCTACCAGATAACTCAGGGGGATGCGCCTTCTGAAAATCATCCCTAACCCTCTCCCATGCAGATGGAAGCTGTGCTGGTACTGGCGCCACTGCCTGAATCTGGGGTGGAGCCTGCTGAACCACCGCTAGCACGACATTCACCGCCTGAGCAACAATGGCGGCTACTTCATTAGCATTCATAGTGCCTTGTGCCGGAGCTGCTGGCTGCTCGGCCTGGGCATGCCTATCCTTCGGTGCACGTCTCGGAGGCATCAGAAACGTGAAGAAGTTTATTAGTCTACAGTCATTATCAAATCCCAAATGGCTGAAGACGTAAACGTAAAAGCAGAAATACAACAATCCTAAAAATAGGGCTCTATAGCAAAAATGTTAAGCTGAAAGCGAAAATAAGCCGTACAGATCCTATGGACACTAGAACCTGATGCTCTGATACCACCTGTGACACCCCGCCTAATTAAATACCGGGCGATCACTGCTTTATTAAATTAAAATCAAGGTGAACAGTTGGTTCATTCTTAGCATCACTGTCGTAAAAATAACTTTTCCAAATTTAACACCCTATTTAATTAAGCTAAGTGTCAAAACCAATTTTAAACATTTCTTTCCAAATTTTATTTTGAAAATAAAGATTTAATTATCTACAACAATTTAATATTTAAAGAATCACACCACAATAATCCTGGAACATATAATCCAATTAATTTAAACATTCAACAACTAAATCCCAGTATTTAAAACTTAAAGTAAAACATGCATGCTGAATAAATCCCAAAGTAACAGTACTAGAAATAACTGAAATACAATTGTCCCAATAAAACAACAAAATAGCGGAAAGGGCGACACATGCCCCAATAACTGAGAATGATAGAAGTGGAATCAAGTAAATGAAATCGTCTAATCAAGTGGCCTGCAACTCCCACCTAAGCTGCAGCACATTCCTTCCAAGGGATCCTAAGAAGGACGCCCCTGTGGCTGGGAACCTGTAATATATACATATATACAAGAGAGAAAGAGGAATAGAAACGGGTCAGTGCCCGATAGTGTATATGATTTAAAAATTCGTTTGGCAAGTATTTCGTGTTTCGTGCTTCTCTTATTGGTTTTACAGGTTAATTATGCAAGCAACGCAAAAGAGAAAGCGAGACAATGAAAGAAAAGCTAAGAAGGCAAGTTCAAGGGCATTTTGGTAATTCTGCAGCCAGATCCCGAAGGAGGAGTCAACTGAAAAGTTGAAGAGCTCGGAACAAATAGAACACTGGAAGAAACGACACCCAAATCCGAGCTACAGTTGATGAGTTATGACCCGTTGAAGTTGAAGAAAAATCCAAGGAAGAAAGGAAAGAAAACAAGAAAAAAAATTCTAAGTGTTGAATGGAAGAAAAAGCACCCCAGACCAGCAAACATTCGCGAACCCATGGGCGAACAGATTTGGGGGGCGAACCGGTTCGGGGTACATGCGAACCGGTTCGGGGGGCCCGATGCGCGAATTTGCCTCCTTTATTCTGATTGGCTCTAAGGTTTCCTTCTTGTACAACATCAAAATTTTGTGGTTTAATCCTCTACATCACAAAAGGTTTCCAGACTATCATTTAAGTCATCACTACTTGCAATTTCCTATCTCAAATTGGGTTTTTCTTCCATACAATTCGTCCTAATCATTCCTAAACCAATATGAAAGATGCATCAACGAAATAAGCAAGATAAACACTTGCCTGGGATTTTCAGAAATCTGATTTGGTCTTGAATTTGGTGTGGTTGCGTTCCCCGTCTCGCGATCTAAGCGTTGACAGTGGCGACGGTGCAAACGGTTGAGTTTTGAGCCTTGGAATGCCTTGAGAGCTCTCTCCTCTCCTCTCCAATGGCCGTTCTAGTGTTTTGAGTTATCTAACCCTAGGAGATAACCTAAACATCTGATATAACCCCTTTAATTTTCGTGGGTTTAATTACCCAAAAATACAAAATGACTAAAATGCCCTCCCGGGGTACTAATTAGGCCTAAAAATGCCCCGAGACCCAAATCAAACCCCCGGGTATACTTTTCTGACTATCTCAACCCTTCCGAACGCGTTGGCGCACTCAAAACGACCATACAAACAACTTATAAAATATCTACTTTTATTTATCAATATTTAGTCCCGACGCGACACGGGCGCGTCCCGACTCAAATTTCTAAAATTGTCATTTTATTCACTCGTGACATTTAATATGACCACTATTATATAATACTTTGCTCATTAGTAATATTCAACAAATTTTCCCATAATTACTAACTCTCATCACGTAATAATTATAACATAATTAATTTCCGGATTTTTATTAAATAATTAATTCACATTAAATTTAATAAATACCCAAATTAATATAGCATAAAAATACGGGGTATTACAGCATCTCCACAATATTTTTACTCAAATTACTCCTCTACGATCTCGTCGATTAAGCTCACCGCGTGAAGATTATCTTCTTCCCCTGTATGTTGGGCTATATGGAAGATGTTAGTCTCTAGGGTCATATTCTTAAAAGTGAGTTGCATCTTCCCATTTCGAGTGTTGATTATTGAGTTATCCATAGCTAAGAATGGGCGCCCGAGAATAATGGGAACATGATTCTTCGAGGCAAATGAGGGCTCAGTGTCCCAAATGATAAAATCTATCCGGAAGTAGAAAGTGTCAACTTGGACGATCACATCCTCAACTATACCTCTTAGGATCTTCACGGTTTGATCCGCCAATTGGAGAGTGATCTTTGTGGGCTTGAGGTCGCCCAAATAAAGTTGCCTATAGATAGCGTAAGGGAGGGTATTGACACTTGCTCCCAAGTCAGGTAAGGCTTTTTCAATTTTATTTTCTCCAATGATGCAGGAAATGGTAGGTGCACCGGGATCTTTGAATTTTGGCGGGAGATCATTACGTAGAATGGAGCTCACATTCTGTGCTAAAAATACATTTTTCTGTACCTTCATGTTCCTCTTCACTATTAACAAGTCCTTGATGACTTTTGCATAAGCTGGATTCTGCTTATTGGCATCGAGGAAAGGTAAATTTAACTTTACTTACTTTAGTACGTCTAGTACTTCATCACGTGGATTTCCTTTATGGGAAGTAACTAGCCTTTGAGGAAATGGTGCCGCAGAGGGTGGTTTCACTACTACCTTGGGCTCACTAGTGTCTTCTTTATCACTCTCTTTCAAGGGGACATCTTCGACCTATTTTGTGCTGGGCGAAATCTCCTTGTCTTTAGTTGCATCGTGTGGTGGAAGTGATAAATCAATAACTCTCCCACTATGAAGAGTGGTCACAGCTTGACATTGCTCATGAGGTGGAGCTAACACTAGTTTGACTTTGGGGAGGTCCTTGGCCCTGGGCAGGAAACTTGGCTTTCTCTTGGATACTCAACGATGATTGCATCTTTTAAATAGTCGCATTTATGTCATTGATCATGCACTCATGTCTAGTAGTGGTTGCATTCTGGACAGTGATAAATTGGTTTATCGTATCCTTGATACTTCTCCGCGGTGGAGTGATATATGGTCCTGGAGGTGGTGGTTCTTGCACATGTCCTTGCATGTGAGGTACTTGTTGAAAATGTGATGGTGGGGGAGGGGAAACATGTGAATTAGGATTCATCGCAGCATTTTGTTGGCCATAGCTAAAACCAGGGTGGTTTTTCCATGAAGGGTTGTAGGAATTCCCGCGCGGTGCACCGAAATTACCCTTAAATCCTCCTACACCATTCACTTGCTCTTGAAGCATAAATTTGTAGGCGGGTATCGTCGGGCATTCCTTTGTTGAACACCCCGCCTCATAAATAGCACACACCTTCTTAATAGGATTTGGGATGGAACCAGTTGGTCCTCTTGCGCATATCTAAAGTACTTCTCGCATTCCTTTCTCCAGTAGATCGAGTCGACTGACCGTCATGGTATCCTTTTTTGCGTGAAATATGCCGGCCGTCGATGGAGTGGTGGTCATTTGGCGCGTTCGATTATGATCACTAGGGACATAAGTATCCCATGCTTGAGTAGTCTCAGCGACATACCTCAGGTGAAGCTCAGCATCATTGGCGTCTAGGTCGATAAAGCGACTATCACACATGGTTTCAACGAGTTGTTTAGAATTTATATTCAGCCCATTATGGAGGAATGAAATGATTTGCAATTTATCAAATCCATAATGAGGGCATGAAGTGATTAACTCGTTAAAAGGATCGTAACATCGATCAAACGACTCATTTTCTGATTGTCGAAAGGTTTGAATTTAAGCCTTCATGGAGTTTATTTGATGTGGAGGAAAGAATTTCTTAAGGAATTTAGATTGCAAGTCATTCCATGATGCAATCGAGTTTGGAGGTAAAGACCATAGCGAGGTCTTAGTCTTGTCTTTTCGCGAGAATGGGAAGAGTTTGAGGTGGATCACATCTTTTGTGCAAGTTTGGTCACGGAGGGTCTCGCATACCTCCTCAAATTCCTGAATGTGGAGATATGGTTTTTCTGATTCCATTAGATGGTAGTAGGGAAGTATCTGGATCATCCCATTCCTAAAACGAAATTGCCTTGCATTATATGGGAGTAAAATACATCCCGGAGTGACAGTTTGCTCGGGATATAAGATTTCTCTCAAAGGGCGGTACGGGACCTCTTCCTCCCCTGCGACTACACTACCGTGTTGTGACATGGGTCTCTCACTTGATGACTATGCATCCTCACTTGGTATGCTCGGAGTGTGCTCTGTGGTGTGTCCTAAGAGGGATGTCGGAGTGTTACTTGCAATTGAGTGTTGATGTGTCGGAGCTGGAACCCAGAATTATAGAACGTTTGGAGTGTGAGGGATATCGGGGTCGTACTCAACTATCGAGTTTTTGTGAATGCTGGTTGGAGTATTTTACGGAGTCAGAGTGAGTTCAGGATTTTGCATTAACAGGCTTTTGAGAGATGAAGTATCTTTTTGTGCTTTTTGAATTTATTATATTTTATTTTTTGTGGTCGAAGTTTTAGATTAACGGAATCTAACCTATGTCTACCTAATTCCCCGGTAACGGCACAAAAAACTTGACGCGACTAAGATTATATCTCTAAAGTGCATTCTCTCTAGGCTCAAGTGCAAGCCTGTCGCGTTAGTAATAAACCCGATAAGTCGGGATCATCTCCACAGGGAAATAGAACGAGAAATTCGTGACGACGGAAGGACAGATGGTTAACCTAAATTTAACGCTAAGAAGAAGAACAAGGCGATTTGAATGGTGAAACAACTACAGCTGAAATTTCTCTAAATTACCTAAAAGACTGATGAGGATTGAACTAAAACTTGAACTATATGATGAGAAAAATAGTTTGGGAATACAATCCCTCAACCCTACTGTATTGCTGGTATAAAACTAATCGTAAATTTAAGTGATAAAGAAGACCCAGACTTTAGTACTCCCAAGCATTACGTATATGAGGTTCAAGCCCGCACCATACGTAATCAGAGGATGAGTAAGCGGTAACACGATCGTGACACTCGTATTGCATTCTAAAGCATCCCGGTTACCCTAAAGACGAATTCGAAGGATTGAGAAGTTTACATCTTCAAAGACGAATTCGAATTTTAAGAAGACTTCAACATTCAATCCCAACATGGATGAATTTGGTAAAATGTGTTTAAGTTCCGTTTACATTATACATTAAAAGTGTTGGGATATTTTTATAAAAGTTTAAATGATTTTAAATGGTATTTAATTTTTCAAAATCATAAAAGTTTTGGATAAATATTTTTGATCTCGTAAACAGTCTTAAGTTTTGAGGTTTCCAAGATATTTAAAATATTGAAGTTTTCTGGGATACATATAGGCTGTCGTTCGAACGACACCGTACATGGTTCGAATGAGATCATATCTCCCTCAAATAACAACGTATGTCGTTCGAACGAGATGTGTTTTTTGCTGACACGTCACCGCCCTGATTTTTATTATAAATAAGGGTGTCAGGCTTCTGATTTTAGTGTGGAGAAACAATATTTTTAAATAGAATACGTTTTTTAGTGTAATCATGATTCGGAAAAATCATAATATTTATGTGTTCTTGATTTTCCTCTATTTTGATTAAAATCGTTTAATTGGGAATTTAGTGTTGTTATGAAAATTGTTATAAATAGTTGATTGTGCCACTTATGTAGTATTATAATTTTGAATTTGACGCGACTAAGAATGTGTCTCTAAAGTGCGTTAGTAATATACCCGGTAAGTCGGGATCGTCTTCACATGGAAGTAGGATGAGAAATTCGTGATGACGTAAGGAGAAATGGTTAACCTAAATTCAATGCTAAGAAGAAGGAAAATGTGATTTGAATGGTGAAACAACTACAGCTAAATGCAATTTCTCTAAATTAGCTAAAAGACTGATGAGGATTGAACTAAAACTTGAACTATATGATGAGAAAAATAGGTCGGGAATACAATCCCTCAACCCTAGTGTATTGATGGCATAAAACTAATCGTAAATTTAAGTGATAAATCTGACCTAGACTTTAGTACTCCCAAGCATTACGTATATGAGGTTCAAGCCCGCACCAAACGTAATCAGAGGATGAGTAAAGAGATAACACGATAGCGACACTCGCATTGCATTCTAAAGCATCCCGATTACCCTGAAGCAAACGAGATCCAAATATCTACAATGATTGTGTTCACTATGCAATATGGTCATAATAAATCCTCAAATTTAGAGGATTAATTTTATACACATGCAACTATCACATCGAGTTGAGTTCATGCATCCCAACCATAAAGAATTTAGCTGGACATATTGAACCTAACTATGCATGAATTAACTACGTTGCATGTGAAAGAAATCATGATGGAAGTGTATTGAAACATGCAAGGAATTATTATAAACCTAGAATTCGTCTGAATAGTGCAAGAAGAATAACATGCAAGAACAATAATAGAGAGAATGAAACTTGAATTCAAACCCGAAAATAATCAATCTTGAATAACCAAATCAAAGCTATGTTTCAAAGGTATTCTCCTACTTGTCTCTCTACTAAAAACTGATCAAAAATATCTTTTTTAAGTCAATACAATGATACATGTACGTTTTAGAAGAAGTTGTAACATGATAGGACTCTTTGGACCAATCAACATTAATGGACAAATTCGCGCATCAGACACCTCAAATCGGTTTGCAGGTACCCCAAACCGATTCATCCCAAACCGGTTCCGAGTGTGGTTTGGGAAATCTTGCTAGTTTTGGGTTTCTTCAATTCCAACACTTAGAATATTTTCCAATTTTTCTTCCTTTCTTCTATGGATTTTCTTCAACTTCAAGGGATCATAACTCTTTCATCGTAACTCGGATTTGGGTGCCATCTTTTCCAGTGTTATATTTGTTTCGAGATTTTTAACTTTCCAGTTGGCTCCTCCTGTGAGAGCGGGCTGTAGAATTATGAACATGCCTTCATATCCTTTCTTTCATTATTTCGATTTCTCTTTCGCACCGCTTGCATAATTTACCTATAAAACACATAAGAGAAACACAAAATACGAAATACTTGCCAACGAAGGTTAATAGCATACATACGAGTTAAATCCATATCAATTGCACCACTCGAGTTCACAAATGTACCAAAATTAAGGGGATAAAGATACAATATTTATGACCTATCAGAATTATCTCGGGAACGTTGGGTATTGTTGGTAATTGGTTTTTATCCTTTGTTATAGCACACTTGTTAGGTATGGGACTAGTAAGTGTACCTTAGTTGCTATTTATGCTAATTAGGTATGGGGCTAGTTAGTATGAGTTTATGCGGGTTATATAATTTGGTATGGGGGCTAATTTTCTACTTGATACCATTTTTATGATAACCTAGGATTGATATCTAGGTGCAGTGAAATTTTTATAATCATCCTTCACTTAGGATAGGATGAAATTGTGTTTTGGGAACCTTAGTTGGGACTAAGCGGTAATTGGATAATTTTCACATCGTTTTTAAGGGTGGGGAAATTAATTTAAATAATGAATTTGAGAAATTTTGGGAAATTAATACCGCAGGACTAAAACGGGTATTAAAATTGGTGGCGACGTAATGTGTTAGTGACCGACAGTTTAAACGGGTCAGCTTGGGTGATTTATGTCGTGTCGTGTGTGGAACCTTGTCATATCGTGAGGATCACAGGATAAAAACGGATCAGATGACGGACTTGACAAGGGGACGTGTGTGTGTGTGGAACCTTGTCATATCGCGAGGATCGCAGGATAAAAACGGATCAGACGGCGGACTTGACAAGGGGATGTGTATCTTGGTAAATTATCTTCACGGTTAAATTAATTAAATTTAACATTTTTGGAAATGTGGGTTAATTAAAATAATATTGATGTGGCACATTTGAAAGAAACCTTGTGGGTACTTAGAAATTTGCTTTTTATGTTTATTAATTTTCTTTTAATCAAAAGATTCTATTGTTATGGTTGATATATGTAGCACTATTGTCTAGGTTCAAGGACCCTAATTGAAAGGAGTAGCTGGTATTCATGCTCGGGGCTTTGGCTCTCACACATGCGTTAACTAATCTTTTTTAGGGATTTATTTGGAGTAGCTGCATAGGAATTATTGGAGATCTTTTATGGAGGTGCAATTGGAGCTATTTTATTACTTTAGTAGTTAGATTGTTCTGCTATTCCGTCGTATTTATTAGGAGACTACATTTGAGTTCTATTAGGCCTTTCGGTTCCAAAGTTGTCTTAGGAACTGATCACGCAATAACGGGACCCCTGATCTGAGAATAAGACAATAATTTGCATATTTCTAGACTTAGGCTTTAAAACATGACGTTAGTTGGTGAAAACCCGAAACAACCTCCGAACGGCTCCATGAGTGGCACCAACACCTCGCACGTTACCAATGTAACTCGTACGAACTGATCGCGCTATCACGGGACCCCCGTTTTGAGATACCGACGAAAATTTTAAAATATCAGGACATCAGGATTAAAAACATGGCGTTATTGGGTAAAAATTCGAAACAACCCCCGAAATTACCCGTGAGTGGCACCAACACCTCGCACGACACCAGTGTAACTCGTATGAACTGACCGCGCGATCACGGGATCCTCGGTTTGAGAATACGATGATAATTTTCATATTTCGAGACTTAGGCTTAAAAACATGGCGTAACTGGGGAAAACTTGAAACAGCCCCCGAACGGCCCCATGAGTGGCACCAACACCTCGCACGGGACCAATTTAACTCGTACGAACTGACCGAGCGATAACGGGAGCCCCAATTTGAGAATACGATGATAATTTGCATATTTTTAGACTTAGGCTTAAAATATGGCCTTATTGGGGGAAAACCCGAAACAGCCCCAGAACGGCCCCGTGAGTGGCACCAACACCTCGCACGGGACCAATGTAACTCGTACTAACTGATCGATCGATCATGGGATCCCCGGTTTGAGAATAAGACGATAGTTTAAAAATATTGGGACTTAGGCAAAACATGTCGTCAGGGGTGAAAAGCCGAAGCAGCCCCCCAACAGCCCCGTGAGTGGCAACAACACCTCGCACGGAACCAATGAAACTCGTACAAAATGACCTCGTGATCACAGGACTCCTATTTTAAGAATACGACGATAATTTAAAAATATCAGGACTTAGGCAAAACATGGACTTAGTGGGTGAAAAGAAGAAACAACAACCAAACGGCCCCTTCAGTGCCCCTAACACCTTGCACGGTACCAATGTAACTCGTAGGAATTAACTGCGCGATCACAGGACTTCCTGTTTGAGAATACGACGATAATTTGCATATTTCGAGACTTGGGCTTAAAAACATGGCGTTAGTGGGGGAAAATCCAAAATAGCCCCCGAACGGCATCGTGAGTGGCACCAATACCTCGAACGGGACCAATGTAACTCGTACAAACTGACTGCGTGATCACGGGACCCCCGGTTTAAGAATACGACGATAATTTGCATATTTTTAGACTTGGGCATAAAAACATGGCGCTAGTGGGGGAAAACCCGAAACAGCCCCCGAACGTCCCCGTGAGTGGCACCAACACCTCGTATAGGACGAATGTAACTCGTATGAACTGACCGCGTGATCACGGGACCCCCGATTTGAGAATACGACGATAATTTAAAAATATCAGGACTTAGGCAAAACATGGCGTTAGTGGGTGAAAACCCGATACAACCCCCGAACGGCCCCATGAGTGGCACCAACACCTCGCACGGGACCAATGTAACTCATATGAACTAACCGCGCGATCACGGGACCCCCAGTTTGAGAATACGATGATAATTTAAAACTATCAGGACTTAGGCAAATATGGCGTTTGTGGGTGAAAAGCCAAAACAACCCTCGAACGGCCCCTTAAGGGGCACCAACAGCTCGCACGGGACCATTGTAAGTCGTACGAACTGACCACGCGATCACGGGACCCCCGATTTGAGAATACGATGATAACTTCCATATATCTGGAATTAGGCTTAAAAACATGGTGTTAGTGGGGGAAAACCGAAATAGCCCCCGAACGGCCCCGTGAGTGGCAAAAACACCTCGCACGATACCAATGTAACTCGTACGAACTGATCGCGCGATCACGGGACCCCCGATTTGAGAAGACCACAATAATTTAAAAATATCAGGAATTAGGCAAAACATGGCTTTAGGGGGTCAAAAGCTGAAACAAGCCCCGAACGGTCCCGTGAGTGGCACCAATACCTCGCACGGGACTAATGTAAGTCGTAGGAACTGACCGCGTGATCACGGGACCCCCGATTTGAGAATACAATGATAATTTGCATATTTCTAGACTTAGGCATAAAAACATGGCATTAAGGGGGAAAACCCAAAACTGCCCACGGTCCCTTGAATGGCACCAACACCTCGCATAGTACCAATGTTACTCGAAAAAATTGACCGCGTGATCACGGGAACCCACCCCGATTTGAGAATATGATGACAATTTGCATATTTCTAGACTTAGGCTTAAAAACACGACGTTAGTGGGTGAAAAGTCGAAACAGCCCCCGAACGACAACGTGAGTGGCACCAACACCTCAAATGAGACCAATTTAACTCTTAGGAACTGACCGCGCGTTCACGGGACTCCTGATTTGAGAATACGATGATAATTTATATATTTCTAGACTTAGGCTTAAAAACAAGGCGTTAGTTGGTGAAAACTCGAAATAGCCCTGGAACAGCCCCGTAAGTGGCACCAACACCTCGCACGGTACTAATATAACTCACACGAACTGATCGCGCGATCATGGGTCCCCCAATTTGAGAATAGGATGATAATTTAAAAATATGTGGACAGGTTTAAAAATATGGCGTTAGTGGGGGAAAACCTGAAACATCCCCGTGAGTGGCACCAACACCTAGCACGGGACCAATTAACTCGTACGAACTGACCTCGCGATCACGGGACACCTAGTTTGAGAATACGATGATAATTTATAAATATTAGGACTTAGGCTATAAAACATGGCGTTAGTGGGTGAAAACCCAAAACAACCCCCGAACGACTCTGTGAGTGGCACTAACACCTCGCACGATACCAATGTAACTCGTACGAACTGATAGCGCGATCACGGGACCCCCGGTTTGACAATACGAAGATAATTTAAAAATATTAGGACAACAGGCTTAAAAACATGGCGTTAGTGGGTGAAAACCCAAAATAGCCCCCAAACAGCCCTGTGAGTGGCATCAACACCTCGCACGACACCAATGTAACTCGTAAGAACTGACCGCGCGATCACGGGACCCCCGAATTGAGAATACGACGATAATTTGCATATTTTAGGACTTAGGTTTTAAAACATGGCGTTAGTTGGTGAAAACCCGAAACAACCCCTGAATTGCCCCGTGAGTGTCACCAACACCTTGCACGGGACCAATGAAAGTCGAACGAACTGACCGCGTGATCATGGGACCCCTGGTTTGAGAATACGACTATAATTTGCATATTTTAGTACTTAGGCTTAAAAATAGGGCGTTAGTTAGTGAAAACTTGAAACAGCTCAAGAATGGCCCCGTGAGTGGCACCAACACCTCGCACGGGACCACTGTAACTTATACGAACTGATCGCGCGATCACGGGACCCCGGTTTGAGAATACGATGATAATTTGCATATTTCTATACCTAGGGATAAAAACATGGCATTCGTGGGAAAAACCCGAAACAACCATATTTGATTTTCATTTTTCTCGTCCATATTTGATTTTCAGAAAACAATTTCAGAAACACAGGATCTCTTTAAAAGAAGTTTACCAAGCTCTGATACCAATTGAAATTCTGTTACTAAAGCCGTTTATTAAAAATAAACTATTTAAGTAACTCCGATCTATTTTTTGAAGAAACTCTTTTCTTAAAAACCAAAACTATTTGAACACAAGATGTGTTTGATAAGAGTATGTACGAGATCTATTCAAGATTTGAATAACACGTTTATTAAACAGTTTTTAAACAAACTTTAAAACCCAGCACAACCAAGAATGAGATGAGAAGATTTAGGAAGATTAAGTACAAGATTTTTACGTGGTAAAACCTCACCAATTGAGGAAACATCCACGACTCCCTCTACGGAGTAAAACAAAAATCCACTATAAACAAATTTAACAGTTACAAACTATATAACAAACATGCATACAACTCAGACCTATATAAGTTTAGGAATGTACCCTCTGGTGTCCTTATAACTTCTCTGTAGTTCTGATTGTTGATGTTGTCCTCTTAGTTTGTTAACTCCAATTTGTTCAAGCTCTTTACGTCGACTCTTTTTCTCAAGATCTTATTACCAACACTTTTCGTGTTGTAGTGTGAAAGTGTTTGTGGAGGTGCTCTCTAACACATGCATGCACACACTCACACTTATTAGATACAAACAGTCCTAGCAAATTACATATAAGTCTATATGTTGTGATTTTTCTTTTTCTCTCTTCTCACAAAACTTTGAACCTGTTTTGACCTTTAAATCAATCCCAGAATCCACGGATATCTTGCTTAGAAGACAGTCAAGATCTTAATCAATCTTAGAGTTTTGAAAAGATTTTTGAGATTGAAAACCTCCAAGTGTGATTCCAAACTAGGTCAAAGGTTTAGTTTTAAGAGAACTAGAAACATAAAACATTTTTGTTAATTTCAAGGTTAAAAACATTTACAGAAAACGAATCAACAAAATATTTCTCAAGCTGAGAAACAAACATGCAAACTAAGTGTAATATATCATGAAAAACTCAGATCTGAAAATTTCTATATACAAGAACAACAGATCTAAGAAAATGATTAAGTTGGAAACAAGATCCAAAGAAGAAGAGGTTACAGCAACAAACCAACTCTCAAATCATCTTTCGAAACACTCAAACACTCAAGATTGTGTTTGGTAAAGTATAAAGGTTTGAAGGTTTATATTTGGTTTGAATTGTGTAGACGATTTAGGGTTAGGGTTAGGGTTTCTAACTCTTTCTCTCTCTTCTGGTTTCTCTTTTCTCTCTCTCTTCTCTCTACTCTCTCTTTCTTTTCTCTCAAAGGACGAAATGGCAAAAGTCTCAGAAAGCTGAGTAAAGGGCTCCTTTCATAGGAGGCTGAGAAGGTTCGAGAACGAGGGCCAAAATCAAGGGTCCAGATTGAGTTAAGATGGATTGACTTAGATCCAAGGGCATATGATATGCGGTGGTTAAAGCTCTCCTGATTGGTTCAAAGAGGATTCACAGGGATTATAAAGGGGCGCATGCAGATCGTTGATCACAAACGATCCAAGGGTTGAAAATGATCAATCGATTTGTCTCAGCAAAGAAACACACTTCTCACCAATCAGAAGCTAACACATGTTGGCATATGAGGCGAGATAAAACGCGCGTCTAAAGTAATTACAAAGTAAACCCTGAAGTCTCTGCCGCTTTTGATTTCTATCCAAACCAACTTTAGACAATAAAACCAACATTTCTAAAATAGCAGATTTACCCCATAACCTTTTAAAACCAAGTTTTATTAATAAAACCTTATTTTTAAAATGTTTTAAAAAATCCCAAAAAATATTTAAAAATTAAATTTAGGGATTTAAACATACTCAACATATGTACACACATAAATATGCAATGTGACATGTAAATGATGCATTCTACTGTGTGTGAGTGTTGGTAATTAGGTCTAGATCCCTTCAATCAAAGATGAAATAGAAATGCAAGCTCTGAGGTTCTTTGGATTCTAGGTTAGACATAATTTTGTCACAATTTCCAAATTAGATGAACACTTATACAATATAGACTCAAGTGAGTCAAGAGTATAAGGTGATTCAATCTCCCCCTTTGGAAATATGAGACAAAATCTCCTTTGAGTCAACTAGAACTCATAGGGCGACAAAAAAAATAAGAAAAACCTATTCCTTTAAAGATTCTATCTACCCAAATCCTAGAAAGCAAAAGTACATAACTCAACTATTTCTAATTGAATACCCTATTACATCAGTTGAGAAAAACTGTACAAAAACCTGCAATGTATCACTGAGATCAAGATGTTTAGCATATATAAAGAATCATTAGAGACTCAAATTTCTCCCCCATTTTGTCTCAAATGGACAAAGGGAAAAACTTGGATAATCAGCAAAGGTATTGTTCAGCACAAACCATACCAATAGATTTACGCAAGGAAATGAATCTATTATAATCAAGAGGTTTGGTAAACATATCTGCAAGTTGTAGATCAGTAGGAAGATAATTGATTTCTAATTCCTTAGTTTCAACCAATTCGCATATAAAGTGATGTCTAATTTTCATGTGCTTTGTTCGCGAGTGTTGAACAGGGTTTTTAGAAATATTAATCGCACTTTGATTATCACAATAGAGATGCAATTGGTTTTCTTGAATACCATAATCACTTAGAATTTGTTTAAGCCATAGTAATTGAGCATAACAGCTGCCAGCGCACTACACCAAATCCTGCGAATAGTCACGCCCAGTTGGTCGCGGCCCAAGTCCGCGACCAGCTGGTCGCGGACTTGGGCCGTGACCAACTCAATTTTTTCATGACCATATTTATTACCACACTAAATTATGGATGCTCTGGAAGTGGTCACATACCAAATCCGTGACCACTGTGGGTCGCGGACTTGGGCCGTAACCAGGTCGTGACCATCTTGGCGCCAAAATTCCCTCCAAAATTGGTCGGGTATGGGTCACGAACTTGGGCCGTGACCATAGGCATGACGAAGCATAATACACACAAATACTGGGTCACGGCTGGGGGCCGTGACTATTTTTGACGTGGGTCACGGACTTGGGCCGTGACCATAGGCATGACGAAGCACAAATACACACACATATTGGGTCACGGCTGGGGTCCGTGACCAATTTTGGGCGTGGGTCACGGCTATGGGCCGTGACCAGTAGACTGCATACACGAGACTTGCTTTCATTAATGGGTCGCGAGGTGGGTCACGGCTGTAGGCCGTGACCAATGTCAATCCTAACCAAAACTCAAATGCCTCATATTTTCATTACCTCGCTCGTATCTTATATTTTTTTCTTTCCCAAATGCTGCTTCCCCCCCAAACGATGCGATATCTGGTTCCCCCCCCCCCCAAACGATGCGATGTTGTGATGTTGGTGATGCGATGCGATGTTCCCCCCAAACGGTGGAGATTTCTTCCCCAAACGCTGGTAGCAGTCGTGGAGATTTTTTCCCCAATCTGTATGGAAGTTCTTCCCCAATCTGTATATGTAATATATCCATATATGTGTGTGTGTGTTTATTATATGTAATGCTATGATTTTTTCTTTGATACGTGGAGATTCCTCAAATTTGCTTTGATTTTTTTTTTCTAGGTCTAAAATTTTCTGTTTGTTATATATTAAAATGATTTGTTTTCTGTTTTTTTTCTAATTGCAGATGTAGTATTTTGTGTGCATCTATGTGTAGGTTGAGAAATGTTAATGTCTAATAATTAAGGTGTAAAGAATGATGTTTGGAATTGGATAGATAGTATACTAATCTTAGTCCATAAGAGTTTTTGTGTTGATTTGTTGGATACAATTTTTTTGGGACCATAATTATTTGAAGAAATAATTGTATATATGCTGAAATGCACTACTAAAGTTTTTTTTTTACAAAGTTTAGAAAATTATGATGGATTTGGAATATGGGTGACATTTAATAATAAATGACCATTATTGTAAGTGGCAAATGGCTTTAACATTATATGTCAATGGAATATGGATATTGCGTCTTTTTTCACCGTATGAGCTTATCAAACTCTCTTCTCATATCTCCTGAAGGTGTCCTTTTGTCACCTTATGTTACTTAATGACACACTCATAGGACCTGCGAGAAAGAATGACATTTATATTGGCAAAAGTGGATTCCACTCGGAACTATAACCAGTAAAAAATAAAGATCTCCAAAGTTGAGCTATTCTACTTAGTTACAGCTGATATCACCACTTCTGTATGCTATTAATTAATCACCCATCGAGGAATTATGTTAAGGTGTATGGGAATATGTATTTTATTTCTCATGACTATATCTGTTTAGATTTGAGAATATTTTGTTTCAGAATCATAGTTTGCGGAGAACGTAGGTGAGTGGTGGATTGATTATCAAGTTTCTTTTTGGATATCTAGGAGCCAGTTCTAGAGGACGAGTCGGTGTTTGTATAATTTTCTTTCGTGTTTTTTTCTTCTTCTTCCAAGAATGTTACTTATTTAATGCTTTTGTTTTCAAAATCCCAATGGAAATGCAGGACCATCTGCGAAAAGGACCTCAGGTACTCTCTTTAAGCATATTCAGATTCGTCCGCGAAATGTCATGTCTTTATATAATTATTCTTCTAATTATTCGATTTAGTGTTTTGAGTCTAATTTGAACTTTGCGGAATGGCTATGTTCCTAATTCAACGAAGATTATAGTTTTACTGGAATGGCTTTTTTGGATTCCGTTAGATTTTTTTTAATAAAGCTAACTATGCATCTGGGGAATATATTGTATATTTTGTTGGGACTCATTTTAGTATCAGTGTGTTATAGCTCCAATTTATATTTCTAAAAAATCTTGTGTTATGCATGCTAGACGCACAGTGAAAAACATTCGATTGTATGCTCCAGCACAGTTCTATATTGACAATGTATTGTTTCGGATCAAGGAGAAGAACATTCCCTATTGCTATTGTTGCAGGTTAGATATGTTATGCTTTACTTTAACAAAAGTAGTTATATAATTGATATGCATTATCTATTAAATCTTTTAGATGATAGAAGGAGTACGGGATAATTATTGGTTTTGTTTGGTTTGGCTGTTGGATAATTATTGGATGTTGCTTGTTGTTAGATAATATGTTAGAAGGAGTATGGGATAATTAGAAGGAGTACGTGATAATTATTAGATAATATGTTGAAAATATTTTAGACTCCCGGTTTGCGAATACGACGATAATTTGAAAATGTGTAGACTTAAGCATAAAAGCATGGTGTTTTAGAGGGGAGAAACACAAAACATCCACCAAACGGTCCCGTTAGAGGCATCAACACCTCCAACGGGATAAATGTAACTCGTAGGAACTGACCCCGCAGGCGCGGGTCTCCCATTTTGAGAGTGCGACGGTAATTTGCATATTTCTAGACTTAGGCTTAAAAGCATGGCGTTAGAGGGTGAAAACTCAAAACAGCCCCCGAACGGCCCCATGGGTGGCACCAACACCTCCCACGGGACCAATGTGACTCGTAGGAACTGACCCCGTAGCCGCGGGACTCCCGGTTTGAGAATACGAACGTAATTTGTATATTTCTAGACTTAGGCTTAAAAACATGGCGTTAGAGGGTGAAAACTCGAAACAGCACCCGAACGGCCTCGTGGGTGGAACCAACACCTCCCACGGGACCAATGTGACTCGTAGGAACTGACCCCGCAGCCGCGGGACTCCCGGTTTGAGAACACGATGGTAATTTGTATATTTCTAGACTTAGGCTTAAAAACATGGCGTTACGGGTGAAAACTCGAAACAACCCCCGAATAGTCCCGTGGGTGGCACCAACACCTCCCACGGGACCAATGTAACTCGTAGGAACTGACCCCGCAGCCGTGGGACTCCCGGTTTTTAAATACGACGGTAATTTGCATATTTCTAGACCTAGGCTTAAAAACAAGGCATTAGAGGGTGAGAACTCGAAACAGACCCCGAACGTCCCCGTGGGTGGCACCAACACCTCCCACCGGACCAATATAACTCGTAGTAACTGACCCCGCAGCCGCGGGTCTCCCGGTTTGAGAGTGCGACGATAATTTGCATATTTCTAGACTTAGGCTTAAAAATATAGCGTTAGAGGGTGAAAACTCGAAACAGCCCACAAACGGCCCCGTGGGTGGCACCAACACCACCCACGGGACCAATGTGACTCGTAGGAACTGACCCCGCAGCCGCGGGACTCCCAGTTTGAGAATACAAAGGTAATTTGCATATTTCTAGACTTAGGCTTAAAAACATGGCGTTAGAGGGTGAAAATTAGATACAACCCTCTAACGGCCCCGTGGGTGGCACCAACACCTCCCACGGGACCAATGTGACTCGTAGGAACTGACCCCGTAGCCGCGGGACTCCCGGTTTGAGAATACGAACGTAATTTGTATATTTCTAGACTTAGGCTTAAAAACATGGCGTTAGAGGGTGAAAACTCGAAACAGCACCCGAACGGCCTCGTGGGTGGAACCAACACCTCCCACGGGACCAATGTGACTCGTAGGAACTGACCCCGCAGCCGCGGGACTCCCGGTTTGAGAACACGATGGTAATTTGCATATTTCTAGACTTAGGCTTAAAAACATGGCGTTAGAGGGTGAAAATTAGAAACAACCCTCTAACGGCCCCGTGGGTGGCGCCAACACCTCCTACGGGACCAATGTGACTCGTAGGAACTGTCCCCGGAGCCGCGGGTCTCCCGGTTTGAGAATACGATGATAATTTGCATATTTTTAGACTTAGGTTAAAAACATGGCGTTAGAGGGTGAAAACTCGAAACAACCCTCTAACGGCCCCGTGGGTGGCACCAACACCTCCCACGGGACCAATATAACTCGTAGGAACTGACCCCGCAGCCGGGGGACTCCCAGTTTGAGAATACGACGATAATTTGCATATTTCTAGACTTAGGCTTAGAAACATGGCGTTAGGGGGTGAGAACTAGAAACAACCCCCGAACGGCCTCGTGGGTGGCACCAACACCTCCCACGGGACCAATGTGACTCGTAGGAACTGACCCCGCAGCCGCGGGACTCCCTATTTGAGAATACGACGGTAATTTGCATATTTCTAGACTTAGGGTTAAAAACATGGCGTTAGAAGGCAAAAACTCAAAACAACCCTCTAACGGCCCCGTGGGTGGCGCCAACACCTCCCACGGGACCAATGTAACTCGTAGGAACTGACCCCGTAGCTGCGGGACTCCCGGTTTGAAAATACGACGATAATTTGCATATTTCTAGACTTAGGCTTAAAAACAAGGCGTTAGAGGGTGAGATCTCGAAACAGCCCCCGAACGTCCCCGTGGGTGGCACCAACACCTCCCACGGGACCAATGTAACTCGTAGGAACTGACCCCGCAGCCGCGGGTCTCCCGGTTTGAGAGTGCGACAGTAATTTGCATATTTCTAGACTTAGGCTTAAAAACATGGCGTTAGAGGGTGAAAACTCAAAACGGCCCCCGAACGGCCCCGTGGTTGGCACCAACACCTCCCACGGGACCAATGTGACTCGTAGGAACTGACCCCGCAGCCGCGGGACTCCCGGTTTGAGAATACGACGATAATTTGCATATTTCTAGACTTAGGCTTAAAAACATGGCGTTAGAGGGTGAAAACTCAAAATAGCCCCCGAATGGTCCCGTGGGTGGCACCAACACCTCCCACGGGACCAATGTGACTCGTAGGAACTGACCCCGCAGCCGCGGGACTCCCGGTTTGAGAATACGACAGTAATTTACATATTTCTAGACTTAGGCTTAAAAACATGGCATTAGAGGGTGAAAATTAGAAACAGCCCTCTAACGGCCCCGTGGGTGGCACCAACACCTCCCACGGGACCAATGTGACTCGTAGGAACTGACCCCGCAGCAGCGGGACTCCCGGTTTGAGAATATGACGGTAATTTGCATATTTCTAGACTTAGGCTTAAAAACATGGCGTTAGAGGGTGAAAATTGAAAACAGCCCTCTAACGGCCCCGTGGGTGGCACCAACACCTCCCACGGGACCAATGTGACTCGTAGGAACTGACCCCGTAGCCACGGGACTACCGGTTTGAGAATACGAACGTAATTTGTATATTTCTAGACTTAGGCTTAAAAACATGGCGTTATAGGGTGAAAACTCGAAACAGCCCCCGAACGGCCTCGTGGGTGGAACCAACACCTCCCACGGGACCAATGTGACTCATAGGAACTGACCCCGCAGCCGCGGGACTCCCAGTTTGAGAATACGACGGTAATTTGCATATTTCTAGACTTAGGCTTAAAAACATGGCATTAGAGGGTGAAAATTAGAAACAGCCCTCTAACGGCCCCGTGGGTGGCACCAACACCTCCCACGGGACCAATGTGACTCGTAGGAACTGACCCCGCAGCCGCGGGACTCCCGGTTTGCGAATACGACGATAATTTACATATTTCAAGACTTAGGCTTAAAAACATGGCGTTAGACGGTGAAAACTCGAAAAAGCCTCCGAACGTCCTCGTGGGAGGCACAAACACCTTCCAGAGGACCAATGTGACTCGTAGGAACTGACCTCGCAGCCGCGGGTCTCCCGGTTTGAGAATACGATGATAATTTGCATATTTCTAGACTTAGGCTTAAAAACATGGCGTTAGAGGGTGAAAACTTGAAACAACCCTCTAACGGCCCCGTGGGTGGCACCAACACCTCCCACGGGACCAATGTAACTCGTAGGAACTGACCCCGCAACTGCGGGACTCCCGGTTTGAGAATACGACGATAATTTGCATATTTCTAGACTTAGGCTTAAAAACATGGCGTTAGAGGGTAAAAATTAGAAACAGCCTTCTAACGGCCCCGTGGGTGGCACCAACACCTCCCACGGGACCAATGTAACTCGTATGAACTGACCCCGCAGCCGCGGGTCTCCCGATTTGAGAGTGCGACGGTAATTTGCATATTTCTAGACTTAGGCTTAAAAACATGGCGTTAGAGGGTGAAAACTCGAAACAGCCCCCGAACGGCCCCGTGGGTGGCACCAACACCTCCCACGGGTCCAATATGACTCGTAGGAACTGACCCCGCAGCCGCGGGACTCCCGGTTTGATAATACGATGATAATTTGGATATTTATAGACTGAGGCTTAAAAACATGGCGTTAGAGGGTGAAAATTAGAAACAACCCTCTAACGGCCCCGTGGGTGGCACCAACACCTCCCACGGGACCAATGTGACTCGTAGGAACTGACCCCGCAGCCGCGGGACTCCCGGTTTGAGAATACGACGGTAATTTGCATATTTCTAAACTTAGGCTTAAAAACATGGCGTTAGAGGGTGAAAACTTAAAACAGCCCCCAAACGGCCCCGTGGGTGGCACCAACACCTCCCACGGGACCAATGTGACTCATAGGAACTGACCCCGCAGCCGCGGGACTCCCGATTTGAGACTACGACGGTAATTTGCATATTTCTAGACTTAGGCTTAAAAACATGGAATTAGAGGGTGAAAACTCGAAACAGTCCCCGAATGGTCCCGTTGGTGGCACCAACACCTCCCACGGGACCAATGTAACTTCTAGGAACTGTCCCCGCAGCCGTGGGACTCCCGGTTTGAGAATACGACGGTAATTTGCATATTTCTAGACTTAGGCAAAACTTGGCGTTAGGGGGTGAGAACTAGAAACAGTCCCCGAACGTCCCCGTGGGTGGCACCAACACCTCCCACGGGACCAATGTGACTCGTAGGAACTGACCCCGCAGCCGTGGGACTCCCGGTTTGAGAATACGACGATAATTTGCATATTTCTAGACTTCGGCTTAAAAACATGGCGTTAGAGGGTGAAAATTAGATACAACCCTCTAACGGCCCCGTGGGTGGCACCAACACCTCCCACGAATGTGACTCGTAGGAACTGTCCCCGGAGCCGCGGGTCTCCCGGTTTGAGAATACGATGATAATTTGCATATTTCTAGACTTAGGCTTAAAAACATGGCGTTATAGGGTGAAAACTCGAAACAGCCCCCGAACGGCCTCGTGGGTGGAACCAACACCTCCCACGGGACCAATGTGACTCGTAGGAACTGACCCCGCAACCGCGGGACTCCCGGTTTGAGAATACGACGGTAATTTGCATATTTCTAGACTTAGGCTTAAAAACATGGCGTTAGAGGGTGAAAATTAGAAACAGCCCTCTAACGGCCCCGTGGGTGGCACCAACACCTCCCACGGGACCAATGTGACTCGTAGGAACTGACCCCGCAGCCGCGGGACTCCCGGTTTGAGAATACGACGGTAATTTACATATTTCAAGACTTAGGCTTAAAAACATAGCGTTAGACGGTGAAAACTCGAAAAAGCCCCCGAACGTCCCCGTGGGAGGCACAAACACCTTCCAGAGGACCAATGTGACTCGTAGGAACTGACCTCGCAGCCGCGGGTCTCCCGGTTTGAGAATACGATGATAATTTGCATATTTCTAGACTTAGGCTTAAAAACATGGCGTTAAAGGGTGAAAACTTGAAACAACCCTCTAACGGCCCCGTGGGTGGCACCAACACCTCCCACGGGACCAATGTAACTCGTAGGAACTGACCCCGCAACCGCGGGACTCCCGGTTTGAGAATACGACGATAATTTGCATATTTCTAGACTTAGGCTTAAAAACATGGCTTTAGAGGGTGAAAACTCGAAACAGCCCTCTAACGGCTCTGTGGGTGGCACCAACACCTCCCACGGGACCAATGTAACTCGTATGAACTGACCCCACAGCCGCGGGTCTCCTGGTTTGAGAGTGCGACGGTAATTTTTATATTTCTAGACTTAGGCTTAAAAACATGGCGTTAGAGGGTGAAAACTCGAAACAGAACATGAACGGCCCTGTGGGTGGCACCAACACCTCCCACGGGACAAATATGAATCGTAGGAACTGACCCCGCAGCCGCGGGACTCCCGGTTTGATAATACGACGATAATTTGCATATTTCTAGACTGAGGCTTAAAAACATGGCGTTACGGGTGAAAATTAGAAACAACCCTCTAACGGCCCCGTGGGTGGCACCAACACCTCCCACGGGACCAATGTGACTCGTAGGAACTGACCCCGCAGCTGCGGGACTCCCGGTTTGAGAATACGACTGTAATTTGCATATTTCTAGACTTATGCTTAAAAACATGGCGTTAGAGGGTGAAAACTTGAAACAGCCCTCGAACGGCCCCGTGGGTGGCACCAACACCTCCCACGGGACCAATGTGACCCATAGGAACTGACCCCGCAGCCGCGGGACTCTCGATTTGAGAATACGACGGTAATTTGCATATTTCTATACTTAGGCTTAAAAACATGGCGTTAGAGGGTGAAAACTCGAAACAGCCCCCGAATGGTCCCGTGGGTGGCACCATCACCTCCCACGGGACCAATGTAACTTGTAGGAACTGTCCCCGCAGCCCCGGGACTCCCGGTTTGAGAATACAAAGGTAATTTGCATATTTCTATACTTAGGCAAAACTTGGCGTTAGAGGGTGAAAACTCGAAACAGCCCCCGAACGGTCCTGTGGGTGGCACCAATATCTCCCACGGGACCAATGTAACTCGTAGGAACTGACCCCACAGCCGCGGGACTCCTGGTTTGGGAATACGATGGTAATTTGCATATTTCTAGACTTAGGCTTATAAACATGGCTTTAGATGGTGAAAACTCGTAACAGCCCCCGAACGGTACTGTGGCTGGCACCAACATCTCCCACGGGACCAATGTAACTCGTAGGAACTGACCCCACAGCCGCAGGACTCCCGGTTTGAGAATACGACGGTGATTTGTATATTTCTAGACTTAGGCTTAAAAATATGGCGTTAGAGGGTGAGAACTAGAGACAGCCCCCGAACGGCCCCGTGGGTGGCACCAGCACCTCTCACGAGACCAATGTAACTCGTAGGAACTGACCCCACAGCCGCGGGACTCCCGGTTTGAGAATACGACGGTAATTTGCATATTTTTAGACTTAGGCTTAAAAACATGGCGTTTGAGGGTGAAAACTCGAAACAGCCCCCGAACGGCCCAGTGTGTGGCACCAACACCTCCCACGGGACCTATGTAACTCGTAGGAACTGTCCCCGCAGCCGCGGGACTCCCGGTTCTAGAATACAAAGGTAATTTGTATATTTCTAGACTTAGGCTTAAAAACATGGCATTAGAGGGTGAAAACTCGAAACAGCCCCCGAATGGCCCCGTGGGTGGCACCAACACCTCCCACGGGACCAATGTGACTCGTACGAACTGACCCCGCGGCCGCGGGACTCCCGGTTTGAGAACACGTCGGTAATTTGCATATTTCTAGACTTAGGCTTAAAAACATGGCGTTAGAGGGTGAAAATTAGAAACAGCCCTCTAACGGCCCCGTGGGTGGTACCAAAACCTCCCACGGGACCAATGTGACTCGTAGGAACTGACCCCGCAGCCGAGGGACTCCCGATTTGAGAATACGATGTTAATTTGCATATTTCTAGACTTAGGCTTAAAAACACGGAATTTGAGGGTGAAAACTCGAAACAGCCCCCGAATGGTCCCGTGGGTTGCACCAACACCTCCCACGGGACCAATGTAACTTGTAGGAACTGTCCCCGCAGCCGCGGGACTCCCGGTTTGAGAATACGAAGGTAATTTGCATATTTCTAGACTTAGGCTTAAAAACATGGCGTTAGAGGGTGAAAACTCGAAACAGCCCCCGAACGTCCCCGTGGGTGGCACCAACACCTCCCACGGGACAAATATGAATTGTATGAACTGGCCCCGCAGCCGCGGAACTCCCGGTTTGATAATACGATGATAATTTGCATATTTCTGGACTGAGGCTTAAAAACATGGCGTTAGAGGGCGAGAACTCGAAACAACCCCCGAACATCCCCGTGGGTGGCACCAACACGTCCCACGGGACCAATGTAACTCGTAGGAACTGACCCCGAAGCCGCGGGTCTCCCGATTTGAGAGTGCTACGGTAATTTGTATATTTCTATACTTAGGCTTAAAAACATGGCGTTAGAGGGTGAAAACTCGAAACAGCCCCCGAATGGCCCCGTGGGTGGCACCAACACCTCCCACGGAACCAATGTGACTCGTAGGAACTGACCCCGCAGCCGCGGGACTTCCGGTTTGAGAATACGACGATAATTTGCATATTTATAGACTTAAGCTTAAAAACAGGGCGTTAGAGGGTGAAAATTAGAAACAACCTTCTAACGTCCCCGTGGGTGGCACCAACACCTCCCACGGGACCAATGTGACTCGTAGGAACTGACCCCGCAGCCGTGGGACTTCCGGTTTGAGAATACGACGATAATTTGTATATTTCTAGACTTAGGCTTAAAAACATGGCGTTAGAGGGTGAAAACTCAAAACAGCCCCCGAACGGCCCCGT
Organism: Sambucus nigra; assembly: GCA_949130495.1. Taxonomy (NCBI): domain Eukaryota; kingdom Viridiplantae; phylum Streptophyta; class Magnoliopsida; order Dipsacales; family Adoxaceae; genus Sambucus; species Sambucus nigra. The sequence goes on along the minus strand of OX422218.1, from coordinate 172,998,624 downwards.
GGGTGGCACCAACACCTCCCACGGGACCAATGTAACTTGTAGGAACTGTCCCCGCAGCCGCGGGACTCCCGGTTTGAGAATACAAAGGTAATTTGCATATTTCTAGACTTAGGCAAAACTTGTCATTAGAGGGTGAAAACTCGAAACAGCCCCACGAACGAACCTGTGGGTGGCACCAACATCTCCCACGGGACCAATGTAACTCATAGGAACTGACCCCACAGCCGCGGGACTCCCGGTTTGAGAATACAATGGTAATTTGCATATTTCTAGACTTAGGCTTAAAAACATGGCGTTAGAGGGTGAAAACTCGAAACAGCCCCCGAACGGCCCCGTGGGTGGCACCAACACCTCCCACGGGACCAATGTGACTCGTAGGAACTGACCCCGCGGCCGCGGGACTCCCGGTTTGAGGATACGACGGTAATTTGTATATTTCTAGACTTAGGCTTAAAAACATGGCGTTAGAGGGTGAAAATTAGAAACAACCCTCTAATGGCCCCGTGGGTGGCACCAACACCTCCCACGGGACCAATGTGACTCGTAGGAACTGACCCCACAGCCGCGGGACTCCCGGTTTGAGAATACGACGTTAATTTGCATATTTCTAGACTTAGGCTTAAAAACATGGAATTAGAGGGTGAAAACTCGAAACAGCCCCCGAATGGTGCCGTGGGTGGCACTAACACCTCCCACGGGACCAATGTAACTTGTTGGAACTGTCCCCGCAGCCGCGGGACTCTCGGTTTGAGAATACGAAAGTAATTTGCATATTTCTAGACTTAGGCAAAACTTGGCGTTAGAGGGTGAAAACTCGAAACAGCCCCCAAACGGTCCTGTGGGTGGCACCAACTTCTCCCACGGGACCAATGTAACTCGTAGGAACTGACCCCATAGCCGCGGGACTCCCGGTTTAAGAATACGACGGTAATTTGCATATTTCTAGACTTAGGCTTAAAAACATGGCGTTAGAGGGTGAGAACTCGAAACAGCCCCCGAACGTCCCCGTGGGTGGCACCAACACCTCCCATGGGACCAATGTAACTCGTAGGAACTGACCCCGCAGCCGCGGGTCTCCCGGTTTGAGAGTGCTACGGTAATTTGTATATTTCTAGACTTAGGCTTAAAAACATGGTGTTATAGGGTGAAAACTCGAAACAGCCCCCGAACGGCTCCGTGGGTGGCACCAACACCTCCCACGGGACCAATGTGACTCGTAAGAACTGACCCCGCAGCCGCGGGACTCCCGGCTTGAGAATACGACGATAATTTGAATATTTCTAGACTTAGGCTTAAAAACATGGCGTTAGAGGGTGAAAACTCGAAACAACCCTCGAATGGTCCCGTGGGTGGTACCAACACCACCCACGGGACCAATGTGACTCGTAGGAACTGACCCCGCAGCCGCGGGACTCCCGGTTTGAGAATACGACGATAATTTGCATATTTCTAGACTTCGGCTTAAAAACATGGCGTTAGAGGGTGAAAATTAGATACAACCCTCTAACGGCCCCGTGGGTGGCACCAACACCTCCCACGGGACCAATGTGACTCGTAGGAACTGACCCCGCAGCCGCGGGACTCCCGGTTTGAGAATACGACGGTAATTTGCATATTTCTAAACTTAGGCTTAAAAACATGGCGTTAGAGGGTGAAAACTTAAAACAGCCCCCAAACGGCCCCGTGGGTGGCACCAACACCTCCCACGGGACCAATGTGACTCATAGGAACTGACCCCGCAGCCGCGGGACTCCCGATTTGAGACTACGACGGTAATTTGCATATTTCTAGACTTAGGCTTAAAAACATGGAATTAGAGGGTGAAAACTCGAAACAGTCCCCGAATGGTCCCGTTGGTGGCACCAACACCTCCCACGGGACCAATGTAACTTCTAGGAACTGTCCCCGCAGCCGTGGGACTCCCGGTTTGAGAATACGACGGTAATTTGCATATTTCTAGACTTAGGCAAAACTTGGCGTTAGGGGGTGAGAACTAGAAACAGTCCCCGAACGTCCCCGTGGGTGGCACCAACACCTCCCACGGGACCAATGTGACTCGTAGGAACTGACCCCGCAGCCGTGGGACTCCCGGTTTGAGAATACGACGATAATTTGCATATTTCTAGACTTCGGCTTAAAAACATGGCGTTAGAGGGTGAAAATTAGATACAACCCTCTAACGGCCCCGTGGGTGGCACCAACACCTCCCACGAATGTGACTCGTAGGAACTGTCCCCGGAGCCGCGGGTCTCCCGGTTTGAGAATACGATGATAATTTGCATATTTCTAGACTTAGGCTTAAAAACATGGCGTTATAGGGTGAAAACTCGAAACAGCCCCCGAACGGCCTCGTGGGTGGAACCAACACCTCCCACGGGACCAATGTGACTCGTAGGAACTGACCCCGCAACCGCGGGACTCCCGGTTTGAGAATACGACGGTAATTTGCATATTTCTAGACTTAGGCTTAAAAACATGGCGTTAGAGGGTGAAAATTAGAAACAGCCCTCTAACGGCCCCGTGGGTGGCACCAACACCTCCCACGGGACCAATGTGACTCGTAGGAACTGACCCCGCAGCCGCGGGACTCCCGGTTTGAGAATACGACGGTAATTTACATATTTCAAGACTTAGGCTTAAAAACATAGCGTTAGACGGTGAAAACTCGAAAAAGCCCCCGAACGTCCCCGTGGGAGGCACAAACACCTTCCAGAGGACCAATGTGACTCGTAGGAACTGACCTCGCAGCCGCGGGTCTCCCGGTTTGAGAATACGATGATAATTTGCATATTTCTAGACTTAGGCTTAAAAACATGGCGTTAAAGGGTGAAAACTTGAAACAACCCTCTAACGGCCCCGTGGGTGGCACCAACACCTCCCACGGGACCAATGTAACTCGTAGGAACTGACCCCGCAACCGCGGGACTCCCGGTTTGAGAATACGACGATAATTTGCATATTTCTAGACTTAGGCTTAAAAACATGGCTTTAGAGGGTGAAAACTCGAAACAGCCCTCTAACGGCTCTGTGGGTGGCACCAACACCTCCCACGGGACCAATGTAACTCGTATGAACTGACCCCGCAGCCGCGGGTCTCCTGGTTTGAGAGTGCGACGGTAATTTTTATATTTCTAGACTTAGGCTTAAAAACATGGCGTTAGGGGGTGAGAACTAGAAACAGTCCCCGAACGTCCCCGTGGGTGGCACCAACACCTCCCACGGGACCAATGTGACTCGTAGGAACTGACCCCGCAGCCGCGGGACTCCCGGTTTGATAATACGACGATAATTTGCATATTTCTAGACTGAGGCTTAAAAACATGGCGTTACGGGTGAAAATTAGAAACAACCCTCTAACGGCCCCGTGGGTGGCACCAACACCTCCCACGGGACCAATGTGACTCGTAGGAACTGACCCCGCAGCTGCGGGACTCCCGGTTTGAGAATACGACTGTAATTTGCATATTTCTAGACTTATGTTTAAAAACATGGCGTTAGAGGGTGAAAACTTGAAACAGCCCTCGAACGGCCCCGTGGGTGGCACCAACACCTCCCACGGGACCAATGTGACCCATAGGAACTGACCCCGCAGCCGCGGGACTCTCGATTTGAGAATACGACGGTAATTTGCATATTTCTATACTTAGGCTTAAAAACATGGCGTTAGAGGGTGAAAACTCGAAACAGCCCCCGAATGGTCCCGTGGGTGGCACCATCACCTCCCACGGGACCAATGTAACTTGTAGGAACTGTCCCCGCAGCCCCGGGACTCCCGGTTTGAGAATACAAAGGTAATTTGCATATTTCTATACTTAGGCAAAACTTGGCGTTAGAGGGTGAAAACTCGAAACAGCCCCCGAACGGTCCTGTGGGTGGCACCAATATCTCCCACGGGACCAATGTAACTCGTAGGAACTGACCCCACAGCCGCGGGACTCCTGGTTTGGGAATACGATGGTAATTTGCATATTTCTAGACTTAGGCTTATAAACATGGCTTTAGATGGTGAAAACTCGTAACAGCCCCCGAACGGTACTGTGGCTGGCACCAACATCTCCCACGGGACCAATGTAACTCGTAGGAACTGACCCCACAGCCGCAGGACTCCCGTTTTGAGAATACGACGGTGATTTGTATATTTCTAGACTTAGGCTTAAAAATATGGCGTTAGAGGGTGAGAACTAGAGACAGCCCCCGAACGGCCCCGTGGGTGGCACCAGCACCTCTCACGAGACCAATGTAACTCGTAGGAACTGACCCCACAGCCGCGGGACTCCCGGTTTGAGAATACGACGGTAATTTGCATATTTTTAGACTTAGGCTTAAAAACATGGCGTTTGAGGGTGAAAACTCGAAACAGCCCCCGAACGGCCCAGTGTGTGGCACCAACACCTCCCACGGGACCTATGTAACTCGTAGGAACTGTCCCCGCAGCCGCGGGACTCCCGGTTCTAGAATACAAAGGTAATTTGTATATTTCTAGACTTAGGCTTAAAAACATGGCATTAGAGGGTGAAAACTCGAAACAGCCCCCGAATGGCCCCGTGGGTGGCACCAACACCTCCCACGGGACCAATGTGACTCGTAGGAACTAACCCCGCGGCCGCGGGACTCCCGGTTTGAGAACACGTCGGTAATTTGCATATTTCTAGACTTAGGCTTAAAAACATGGCGTTAGAGGGTGAAAATTAGAAACAGCCCTCTAACGGCCCCGTGGGTGGTACCAAAACCTCCCACGGGACCAATGTGACTCGTAGGAACTGACCCCGCAGCCGAGGGACTCCCGATTTGAGAATACGATGTTAATTTGCATATTTCTAGACTTAGGCTTAAAAACACGGAATTTGAGGGTGAAAACTCGAAACAGCCCCCGAATGGTCCCGTGGGTGGCACCAACACCTCCCACGGGACCAATGTAACTTGTAGGAACTGTCCCCGCAGCCGCGGGACTCCCGGTTTGAGAATACGAAGGTAATTTGCATATTTCTAGACTTAGGCTTAAAAACATGGCGTTAGAGGGTGAAAACTCGAAACAGCCCCCGAACGTCCCCGTGGGTGGCACCAACACCTCCCACGGGACAAATATGAATTGTATGAACTGGCCCCGCAGCCGCGGAACTCCCGGTTTGATAATACGACGATAATTTGCATATTTCTAGACTGAGGCTTAAAAACATGGCGTTAGAGGGCGAGAACTCGAAACAACCCCCGAACATCCCCGTGGGTGGCACCAACACGTCCCACGGGACCAATGTAACTCGTAGGAACTGACCCCGAAGCCGCAGGTCTCCCGATTTGAGAGTGCTACGGTAATTTGTATATTTCTAGACTTAGGCTTAAAAACATGGCGTTAGAGGGTGAAAACTCAAAACAGCCCCCGAATGGCCCCGTGGGTGGCACCAACACCTCCCACGGAACCAATGTGACTCGTAGGAACTGACCCCGCAGCCGCGGGACTTCCGGTTTGAGAATACGACGATAATTTGCATATTTATAGACTTAGGCTTAAAAACAGGGCGTTAGAGGGTGAAAATTAGAAACAACCTTCTAACGTCCCCGTGGGTGGCACCAACACCTCCCACGGGACCAATGTGACTCGTAGGAACTGACCCCGCAGCCGCGGGACTCCCGGTTTGAGAATACGACGATAATTTGCATATTTCTAGACTTAGGCTTAAAAACATGGCGTTAGAGGGTGAAAACTCAAAACAGCCCCCGAACGGCCCCGTGGGTGGCACCAACACCTCCCACGGGATCAATGTAACTTGTAGGAACTGTCCCCGCAGCCGCGGGACTCCCGGTTTGAGAATACAAAGGTAATTTGCATATTTCTAGACTTAGGCAAAACTTGGCATTAGAGGGTGAAAACTCGAAACAGCCCCACGAACGAACCTGTGGGTGGCACCAACATCTCCCACGGGACCAATGTAACTCATAGGAACTGACCCCACAGCCGCGGGACTCCCGGTTTGAGAATACAATGGTAATTTGCATATTTCTAGACTTAGGCTTAAAAACATGGCGTTAGAGGGTGAAAACTCGAAACAGCCCCCGAACGGCCCCGTGGGTGGCACCAACACCTCCCACGGGACCAATGTGACTCGTAGGAACTGACCCCGCGGCCGCGGGACTCCCGGTTTGAGGATACGACGGTAATTTGTATATTTCTAGACTTAGGCTTAAAAACATGGCGTTAGAGGGTGAAAATTAGAAACAACCCTCTAATGGCCCCGTGGGTGGCACCAACACCTCCCACGGGACCAATGTGACTCGTAGGAACTGACCCCACAGCCGCGGGACTCCCGGTTTGAGAATACGACGTTAATTTGCATATTTCTAGACTTAGGCTTAAAAACATGGAATTAGAGGGTGAAAACTCGAAACAGCCCCCGAATGGTGCCGTGGGTGGCACTAACACCTCCCACGGGACCAATGTAACTTGTTGGAACTGTCCCCGCAGCCGCGGGACTCTCGGTTTGAGAATACGAAAGTAATTTGCATATTTCTAGACTTAGGCAAAACTTGGCGTTAGAGGGTGAAAACTCGAAACAGCCCCCAAACGGTCCTGTGGGTGGCACCAACTTCTCCCACGGGACCAATGTAACTCGTAGGAACTGACCCCATAGCCGCGGGACTCCCGGTTTAAGAATACGACGGTAATTTGCATATTTCTAGACTTAGGCTTAAAAACATGGCGTTAGAGGGTGAGAACTCGAAACAGCCCCCGAACGTCCCCGTGGGTGGCACCAACACCTCCCATGGGACCAATGTAACTCGTAGGAACTGACCCCGCAGCCGCGGGTCTCCCGGTTTGAGAGTGCTACGGTAATTTGTATATTTCTAGACTTAGACTTAAAAACATGGTGTTATAGGGTGAAAACTCGAAACAGCCCCCGAACGGCTCCGTGGGTGGCACCAACACCTCCCACGGGACCAATGTGACTCGTAAGAACTGACCCCGCAGCCGCGGGACTCCCGGCTTGAGAATACGACGATAATTTGAATATTTCTAGACTTAGGCTTAAAAACATGGCGTTAGAGGGTGAAAACTCGAAACAACCCTCGAATGGTCCCGTGGGTGGTACCAACACCACCCACGGGACCAATGTAACTTGTAGGAACTGACCCCGCAGCCGCGGGACTCCCGGTTTGAGAGTACGACGGTAATTTGCATATTTCTAGACTTAGTCTTAAAAATATGGCGTTAGGGGGTGAGAAGCTAGAAACAGTCCCCGAACGTCCTCGTGGGTGGCACCAACACCTCCCACGGGACCAATGTGACTCGTAGGAACTGACCCTGCAGCCGCGGGACTCCCGGTTTGAGAATACGAAGATAATTTGCATATTTCTAGACTTAGGCTTAAAAACATGGCGTTAGAGGTTGAAAACTCGAAACTGCCCCCGAATGGTCCCGTGGGTGGCACCAACACCTCCCACGGGACCAATGTAACTTGTAGGAACTGTCCCCGCAGCCGCGGGACTCCCGGTTTGAGAATACGAAGGTAATTTGCATATTTCTAGACTTAGGCAAAACTTGGCGTTAGAGGGTGAAAACTCGAAACAGCCCCTGAACGGTCTTGTGGGTGGCACCAACATCTCCCACGGGACCAATGTAACTCGTAGGAACTGACCCCACAGCCGCGGGACTCCCGGTTTGAGAATACAACGGTAATTTGCATATTTCTAGACTTAGGTTTAAAAACATGGCGTTAGAGGGTGAGAACTCGAAACAGCCCCGAACGTCCCCGTGGGTGGCACCAACACCTCCCACGGGACCAATGTAACTCGTAGGAACTGACCCTGCAGCCGCGGGACTCCCGGATTGAGAATACGATGGTAATTTGCATATTTCTACTTGGTTACTGATAATTTTAACTCATATATGCAATTTTCCAGCTTGATTAATTTTTTTGTAAACCTACTTGGTTACTGATATTTTTTTTATGTATCCTATCATTTGTAGGATTTTTGTACACGGAACAAACGAAGGAGGCAATGATCTACAACATGAAGATTGTTTATATGTTGTGGACATTCAGGATTTTATTTTTTGTGTTGGCCGTGCGGGCTTTTATTGTTTAGTTTTATGGCCGTGCGGGCCTTATAATAAGCATGTTTTACATTTACGGGTTTTGGAATATCAAGAAAATAGAGGAGACTCTACCCAATTTTTTTTTGGTCTATGATTATTAAGACGTGTAATATTTAAAAGTTTGTATATTTATTTGTTTATTAACAACGTTCTCGATTCGTAATGTGATTTTTTTTATTGTTTTGCCAATTATAAATATTTGTAACACCTCGTACGCGTCCAACGTTACACGTAGCAACCGACGGTACACTCACAGGACCCCCAATTTTAGGATTGGACCAAAAAAAATATTTTTTTTAAATTATAGTTAAATATGGTCATGGACTTTGTCCATGACCATTTTTATTTTTTTCGTCGCGCATAAAAATGGTCGCGGCCAAAGTCCGCGACCAATTTTTTTTTATTTTTTTTGTCACCGACATGGGTCGCCGACTTTGGCCGCGACCAATTTGTCACGGTTGTGGGTCACGGATAAGGGCCGCAACCAATTTTATTTTTATTTTTTTTGTCACGGCTGTGGGTCGCGGACTTTGGCCGCGACCAATTTGTCACGGTTGTGGGTCACGGATAAGGGCCGCGACCAATTTTTTTTATTTTTTTTTGTCACGGACATGGGTCGCGGACTTTGGCCGCGGCCATTTTGTCACGGTTGTGGGTCACGGATGAGGGCCGCGACCCGTCACGGTATGGGTCACGGCCCAAGTCCGCGACCATCTGCCGTGACCCCTCTCGGCTGTGACCATTTTTTGGTCACGGACTTGGGCCGCGACCCACGAAAATTGACGAAAATGGTCACGCCTGAAATGGTCACGGCCCAAGTCTGCGACCCACAGCTTTGGTCAGGGATTTTGGCCGTGACCAATCGCCAGTTTTGGTGTAGTGGCGGCTATGTATTCAGATTCAGCTGTTGAGAGTGATGTGCAGTTTTGTTTTTTACTACTCCATCCTACCAAGTTATTACCTATATAATAACATGATCCTGATGTGCTTTTACTATCGTCAGTACACCCAGCCCAGTCAGCATCAGTGTACCCAATTATAGTTCTTGGTGTGTCATTAGTGTACCAAAGTCCTAGATTCAGAGTGCCTTTTACATATTTAATGATACGTTTAACATCATTCAAATGGCTCTCTTTAGGGTTATTTTGATAACGAGCACATACACACACAGCATACATAATATCAAGATGCGAGGCAGTAAGATATAATAAGGTTCCTATCATACTACGATATAGAGTAGGATCTACGAATTTTCCAGTTGCATCTTTGGATAGTTTTATCGTAGTACTCATGGGCGTTTTAGCATCTTTAGCACTCTCGAGGCCAAATTTCTTTACTATCTCTAAAGCGTACTTGGATTGCGATACAAATAATCCTTCTGAATTTTGTTTGACTTGAAGGCCTAAGAAGAATTGTAACTCCCCCATAAGGGACATTTGAAATTCCTTATGCATAGTTTCAGAGAAGGATTTTACTTCTGAGGGAGAAGTTGATCCAAAGATAATATCGTCAACATAAACTTGAGCAATAATGATGTGTTTGTCAAAATGTTTGACAAAAAGAGTTTGATCATTTCCACCTCTTTTGAAACCTTTATCTAAGAGGAAACTGGAAAGACGCTCATACCAAGCTCTAGCTGCTTGTTTAAGGCCATACAAAGCCTTTTTGAGACGAAATACATGATTTGGATATTGAGGGTCAATGAACCCTTTAGGTTGTTCTACATAGGTCTCTTTAGTTAATATTCCATTAAGGAATGAAGATTTGACATCCACTTGGTAAAGTATAAAATGCATGTGGCAAGATATAACAAAGAGCAGACGAACAGATTCTAAACGAGTAACAGGAGCAAAAGTCTCGTTAAAATCTATTCCTTCAATTTGAGAGTATCCTTGAGCAACTAATCTAGCTTTATTTCTAATGATTATCCCACTTTCATCAGACTTATTTTTAAAAATCCAACGTGTGCAAATAACCTTTTTGTGATCAAGACGAGGAACAAGATACCAAACATCATGAATGACAAATTGAAGAAGTTCTTCCTGCATAGCAGAAATCCAATGAGAGTCATTCAATGCCTCATTTACATTCTTTGGTTCCACTAGGGAAACAAAACATGCATAATGTGCATAGTTTCTTAGTTGGGATCTTGTACGCACTGGCTCACTAGGGTTACCAACTACGTTATTTATGGGATGATCTTTAGAAACCCAGTTAGGTACTTCAGGTGTCTCAATTGGTAATGAATCATCTATTTTAGGAGAGTTATTTTCTAAAATGTTTGTGGGCTCTTCCTCAATAGTTGATTCACCAGTCTTACTCTCTACAGTAGTGTCACTCACAATTACATTTATGGATTCCATCAAGGTTTTAGTACGAAGATTATACACTCGATAGGCTCTACTGTTAGGCGAGTATCCTAAAAATATAGCTTTATCTCCTCGGCTCTCAAATTTGGATAAGTGTTCCCTATCTTTGCATACATAATAAGTACTACCAAAAGTTCTAAGGTACTTAAGATTGGTATTTTTCTTGTACCAAAGTTCGTAAGAGGTTTGTTTGGAATTCTTTCTAAGATAGACCCTATTTATGATGTGACAGGCAGTACGAATAGATTCTACCCAAAAATACTTAGGCAAATTCTTGGCATTTAGCATAACACGTGCCATCTCTTGAAGGCTACGATTCTTTCTCTCTACGATTCCATTTTGTTGAGGAGTCTTAGGAGCACTGAATTCATGCTTGTAACCATTACAGTCACAGTATTCAATAATACCAGTGTCTTTGAATTCACCACCTCTATCACTACGGATTCTATTTACTTGAGTTTCCTTTTCATTTTCAATCCGAAGAAGTATTTTTAAGAAATTTGAAAAGTGTCAGACTTTTGTTTTAAAAAGGCTAGCCAAGTAAATCTGGTGAAGTCATCAACCATAACTAAAATATAACTGTGTCCATAAAGACTAACAGTTTGGGAGGGTCCCATTAGGTCCATATGGATGAGTTCCAAGGGATTAGAGGTAAGAATATCATTAACTTTCTTATGAGGCGCCTTAACAATTTTACCTTCCTGACAAGGACCACAGACAATATTAGGAATGGGTTTGATTTTAGGAACTCCTCTAACTATTTCCTGAGAGGTCAGTCTACTAAGGTTATCGTAATTTATATGACCCATTCTGTTATGCCATATCTCGTTGTCATCCATTCTGGCAACATTGCAGATTTCAGATTTATTCATGACAGTATAGCAATTGTCAGGAGTTCTGAATCCTATAATTATGCATTCACCTTTATCATTTAAAATTTTGCAATTGTTCTTTGAAAAGGTAACAGTATGATCTGAGTCACAAAATTGCGATATACTAAGTAGATTGGCCTTGAGACCTTTAACTAGAAGGACATTTTTAAGAACAGGGAGTCCATCTTCTTGGAGAGTTCCTTTGCCTATGATTTGAGATGAAACTCCATCACCAAAAATGACTTTACCACAAGCAAAGCTGGTTTTGTTTAAAAGTTTAGTTTCATCCCCAGTCATGTGCTTAGAACATCCAGAGTCCAAATACCAACCGGATGATGTGTGTTGAGCTTTTAGAGCAGTAACAACTATGTTACACTTCATCTGAGGTAATATATCATCTTTTCTAACCCAAATTGCTCTAGTTTCCATTTTGCGCTTATTAGCTCTTAATTGATAAAATTTGCGAGCATTAGATTTTTGCTGAAAAATGTTTTGCGCATGATTTTGAGTTTTATGAAAAACATGAGCATTTGGTTTAGGAAAGTGCTTAGGAATCCTTCTAGGAAATGTTCTCTTAGGTTTGGTCTTTCTCTTCCTATAATTAAAGTTTTTGTCAGGTTGTCTAGGAAGTACATAATTGTTCTGACTCCTCCTAGAATAGTTAAAGTTCTGATAAATAGGAGAACTATAGACAGGTGTAACTAGTCTCCTAGCATAGCAAGTATAAAAAAGTGACCGTATATATCACAGTAAGACCAATAAAGATTGCTCAAAATAGGGGTCTCGTTGGGAAAGTCTCTAAACAAAGGTTTTGAGAAGTTTTGAGGTTGAGCTCTATTCCTAGGTGTGACAGTCTTGAATGCAGACTCACTCTTCCTAATAGAGGGGTAGATGTACTTAGCCTTAGGTGAACTTTCATGTTTAGAGAAACTTGATTCCCCAATATTAAAATTTTGATGTTTTGAATCAAACTCAGTTTTTAGAGAATGAAAGTCTGGGCATGTTTCAATAGGCCTTTTGCCTCCTGACACAAACTTGATAGGTTCAAAAGATTTTGTTTGTGTCTTCAAATTGGGGCAAAACCCTATTCCAGTTCGATCATCAGAATTGGTTTTTGATTCAGCAACAAATTCATCAAAACAGTTTGAATTATTTTCAAATTTTGTAAATTTTTTGAAAACAGTTGCTGTCTTTTCTTTAGTTTGTTCCAATTCTAACAATGTCCCTTTGTATTTTTTCTCCAGAATTTCATTTGTTTCAGTCAAATTTCTGAGTTTTTCATCAAACATTTTAATTTCACTTTCATGAGTTAAACATTGGGTAGTATACTCTTCAGCATTCAGTTTAACCATTAGGCTTATATCTTCTAACTTCTTAGTGAGATCTTTCACAATCTTTTCTAGTCTAGTGCTTTTCTTGAGAGTTTTAGCATAGAGAGTGTGAATATCTGGGAGGTCTTCATTGTCCGAGTCACTAAGTGTAGTGTGTGAAGTGACCCCTAGGGCTTCATTCTTTGTACTCACACACCCATTGACATCGTCATTATCGCTTTCCCTTTGACTCACACACCCCGAGGAACAGATAGTAATATTCTCAGTAATCAAAGCATCTAAACCAGTAACAGCAGTATTCGAAACATCAGAAGTAGAATTACTATATTCATCCTCATTAACAAACACATGCATATCATCATTATAGATAATCTTGGCAAAGAAAGACATGCAAGGGTAAAAAATATCAGATGACTCAGGTTCCTCATTTTCAGATTCACTTAAATCATCCCATGTCTTGCAAATGTTGGCTCTAGCGTGTTTATTTTGAGTGTTCAAGTTAACTCTACAGTCTTGTGCAATGTGACCTAGTTTACCACATCTATAGCATTCAGTCTTCTTAAGGTCTCTGTTAGGTCTAGTGTGAGAGTCCTTGTGATTTTTGTCATGGCTTTTCTCATGAGGTCTGTGGTTGAAAGGAGTTGGATAATTGAACTTGCCTTGTTTATTTGCCATGTTGTTTCTAAATTTAATGATTTTCTTAAACTGTTTTGACATTAAGAAATTCTGATTGTCCAAACTCTCTATATCGCATTCCTCATCAGAATCATCATTGGAAGTATTAAACTCAGGCTTAATCAATTAAGAAGAGAAGCTTAGATTGGAACTAGTCTGTTTCCTATGGGACTGGGTAAATTGTTTCTTAAATTCCAGTTAAATTTCCACAGTTCTTAATTTACTACTGAGTAGTTCATGAGTGAGATTGATATCACACATTTCCTCAATAACATATCTTTTGTTATCAAATTTCTGTGGTAATGATCTTAGAATTTTAGACACAATTTCTTATCTGTCATATTTTATCCCATTAGCATGTAGCTTTGTCACAATATCAGTCAGGTTCATATAGAAGTCATCAAATGACTCAGTCTCAGACATAATTAAAGAATTATACTGTTGTATGAGCATTTGAGTTTTAGCAGCCTTAACTCTAGTGCCACCTTCATGAGCAGTAACTAAAGTGTCCCAAGCTTCCTTAGAAGTGGTACAGGATGAGATTCTTTTGAACTCATGTTCATTTATAGACATAAATATAGCATTATTTCCTTTGTTATTGTTGCAAGAAAATTGTTTCTCTTCTTGTGTGAACTCACTTAAAACTTTCTTAACCCTCTCATTACTTCCTTCAGTGGCTGGTTTTGTAGGAAAAGTGTAACCATTTTCAATAATGTCCCAGACATCATCTCCCAGAGTTCCTTGAATGAAAGCAATCATCCTTACTTTCCAGCAAGGTTCTAAAAAATGCGGGGCGTGATTGAGGCGTGGAGGCCAAGCCTTAAGCCTTAGAAGCCTAGGCGGGCCTAGGTGTAAGAAGGCGTCAAAAGGCGTTTAGGCCTTCTTAATATATTTTAATATTTTTTAACCATAAAAAGGCTATTAAAATACAAAAAATGCACATATCATAAAAATATGTCTGAATATATGCAAATTAAAATACTATTTGACTATTTTGGATGAGATAATGGTCCGGTTTGTAAAGAAATTCATTAAAAGGCGACATCGTTTCACTAAAGCCTTGTTGTTTTTAGAAAAAAGTGTGCCTTAAGGGTTTTACCAAGAATAAGGCGTGAAAAGCGTAAGGCGAGGCATTTCTCCCAAGCCTTAAGCCTAGGCGAGTTTTTTAGAACAGTGCTTTCCAATAAGCAAAATTGGTTCCATCAAAGATAGGAGGTCTGGTCAAGTTACCAAATCTTTCATTTTTCTCGTCCATATTTGATTTTCAGAAAATAATTTCAGAAACACAAGATCTCTTTAAAAGAAGTTTACCAAGCTCTGATACCAATTGAAATTCTTTTACTAAAGCCGTTTATTAAAAATAAACTATTTAAGTAACTCCGATCTATTTTTTGAAGAAACTATTTTCTTAAAAACCAAAAACTATTTGAACACAAGATGTGTTTGATAAGAGTATGTACGATATCTATTCAAGATTTGAATAACACGTTTATTAAACAGTTTTTAAACAAACTTTAAAACCCAGCACAACCAAGAATGAGATGAGAAGATATAGGAAGATTAATTACAAGATTTTTACGTGGTAAAACCTCACCAATTGAGGAAACATCCACGACTCCCTCTACGGAGTAAAACAAAAATCCACTATAAACAAATTTAACAGTTACAAACTATATAACAAACATGCAAATAACTCAGACCTATATAAGTTTAGGAATGTACCCTCTGGTGTCCTTATTACTTCTCTGCAGTTCTGATTGTTGATGTTGTCCTCTCAGTTTGTTAACTCCAATTTGTTCAAGCTCTTTACGTCGACTCTTTTTCTCAAGATCTTATTACCAACACTTTTCGTGTTGTAGTGTGAAAGTGTTTGTGGAGGTGCTCTCTAACACATGCATGCACACACTCACACTTATTAGATACACACAGTCCTAGAAAATTACATATAAGTCTATATGCTGTGATTTTTCTTTTTCTCTCTTCTCACAAAACTTTGAACCTATTTTGACCTTTAAATCAATCCCAGAATCCACGGATATCTTGATTAGAAGACAGTCAAGATCTTAATCAATCTCAGAGTTTTGAAAAGATTTTTGAGATTGAAAACCTCCAAGTGTGATTCCAAACTAGGTCAAAGGTTTAGTTTTAAGAGAACTAGAAACAGAAAATATTTTTGTTGATTTCAAGGTTAAAAACATTTACTGAAAACGAATCAACAAAATATTTCTCAAGCTGAGAAACAAACATGCAAACTAAGTGTAATATATCATGAAAAACTCAGATCTGAAAATTTTTATATACAAGAACAACAGATCTAAGAAAATGATTAAGTTGGAAACAAGATCCAAAGAAGAAGAGGATACACCAACAAACCAACTCTCAAATCATCTTTCGAAACACTCAAACACTCAAGATTGTGTTTGGTAAAGTATAAAGGTTTGAAGGTTTATATTTGGTTTGAATTGTGTAGACGATTTAGGGTTAGGGTTTCTAACTCTTTCTCTCTCTTATGGTTTCTCTTTTCTCTCTCTCTTCTCTCTACTCTCTCTTTCTTTTCTCTCAAAGGACGAAAAGGTAAAAGTCTCAGAAAGCTGAGTAAAGGGCTCCTTTTATAGGAGGCTGAGAAGGTTCGAGAACGAGGGCCAAAATCAAGGGTCCAGATTGAGTCAAGATGGATTGACTTAGATCCAAGGGCATACGATATGCGGTGGTTAAAGCTCTCCTAATTGGTTCAAAGAGGATTCACAGGGATTATAAAGGGGCGCATGCAGATCGTTGATCACAAACGATCCAAGGGTTGAAAATGATCAATCGATTTGTCTCAGCAAAGAAACACACTTCTCACCAATCAGAAGCTAACACATGTTGGCATATGAGGCGAGATAAAACGCACGTCTAAAGTAATTACAAAGTAAACCCTGAAGTCTCTGTCGCTTTTGGTTTCTACCCAAACCAACTTTAGACAATAAAACCAACATTTCTAAAATAGCAGATTTACCCCATAACCTTTTAAAACCAAGTTTTATTAATAAAACCTTATTTTTAAAATGTTTTAAAAAATCCCAAAAAATATTTAAAAATCAAATTTAGGGATTTAAACATACTCAACATATGTACACACATAAATATGCAATGTGACATGTAAATGATGCATTCTACTGTGTGTGAGTGTTGGTAATTAGGTCTAGATCCCTTCAATCAAAGATGAAATAGAAATGCAAGCTCTGAGGTTCTTTGGATTCTAGGTTAGACATAATTTTGTTACAATTTCCAAATTAGATGAACACTTATACAATATAGACTCAAGTGAGTCAAGACTATAAGGTGCTTCAGAACTGACCACATGATCGCGGGACTCCCGGTTTGAGAATACGATAATAATTTGAATATTTCTAGACTTAGGCTTAAAAACATGGCGTTAGTGTGTAAAAACTCGAAACAACCTCCGAACGACCTCGTGAGTGGCACCAACACGTCGCATAGGATCAATGTAACTCATACAAACTGATCGCGCAATCACGGGACCCCATGTTTGAGAATACGATGATAATTTGCAAAATTCTAAACTTAGGCATAAAAACATGGCGTTATTGGGGGAAAACTCGAAACAGCCCCGAATGGCCCGTGAGTGTCACCAACACCCCACACGGGACCAATGTAACTCGTACAAACTAATCGCGTGATCACAGAACCCTCAATTTGAGAATACGACGATAATTTGCATATTTTTAGACTTAGGCATAAAAACATGGCGTTAGTGGGGGAAAACCCAAAATCGCCTCCGAACAGCCCCGTGAGTGTCACTAACACGTCTCACGGGACCAATGTAACTCGTACAAACTGACTGCGCGATCACGGGACCCCCGATTTAAGAATACGACGATAATTTAAAAATATCAGGACTTATAAAAAATATGGTGTTAGTGGGTGAAAACTCGAATCAGCCCCCGAACGGCTCCGTGAGTGACACTAACATCTTGCACGGGAACAATGTAACTCGTACTAATTGACCCCGCGGTCACGGGACCCCCGGTATGAGAATACGACGATAATTTACATATTTCTACATTTAGGCTTAAAAACATGGACCCAAAATAACCCCTGAACGTCCCCGTGAGTGGCACCAACACCTCGCACAAGACCAATGTAACTCGTACAAACTGACCGCGTGACCACGGGACCCCCGGTTTGAGAATACGACAATAATTTGCATATTTCTAGACTTGGGCATAAAAATATGGTGTTAGTGGGGGAAAACCCAAAAAAGCCCCCGAACGGCCCCGTGAGTGGCACCAACACCTCGTACGGGACCAATGTAACTCGTATGAACAGATCGCGCGATCACGGGACCCCCAATTTGTGAATACGATGGTAATTTGGAAATATCAGGACTTAGGCAAAACATGGCGTTAGTGGGTGAAAACCCGATACAACCCCAGAACGGCCCCATGAGTGGCACCAACACCTCGCACGGAACCAATGTAACTCATACGAATGGACCTCGCGATCACGAGACCCCCAGTTTGAGAATACGATGATAATTTAAAAATATCAGGACTTAGGCAAAATATGGCGCTTGTGGGTGAAAAGCCAAAACAACCCCCGAACGGCCCCGTGAGTGGCGCCAACAGCTCGCACGGGACAAATGTAAATCGTACGAACTGACCACGCAAATACGGGACCCCCGGTTTAAGAATACAACGATAATTTCCATATATCTAGAATTAGGCTTAAAAACACGGCGTTAGTGGGTGAAAACCCGAAACAGCTCCCGAACGGCCTCGCGAGTGGCACTAACACCTCTCACGGGACTAATGTAACTCATACGAACTGACTGTGCGATCACAAGACCCCCGGTTGAGAATACGATGATAATTTAAAAATACCAGGACTTACGAAAAACATGGTGTTAGTGGGTGAAAACTCGAAACTGCCCCCGAACAGCCCCGTGAGTGTCACCAACACCTCGCACGGGAACAATGTAACTTGTACGAATTGATCGCATGATCACGGGACCCCCAGTTTGAGAATACAACGATAATTTATATATTTCTAGAATTAGGTTTAAAAATATGGCCTTAGTGGGTGAAAACCCGAAATAGCCCCTGAATGGCCTCGTGAGTGGTACCAACACCTCGCACGGGACCAGTGAAACTCGTACGAATTGACCGCATGATCATGGGACCCCGGTTTGATAATACGACGATAATTTAAATATTTCTAGACTTAGGCATAAAAACATGGCATTAGTGGGGAAAAACCCGAAACAACCCCCGAATGGCCCCATGAGTGGCACCAATACCTCGTACGGGACCAATGTTACTCGTATGAACTGATCGCGCGATCACGGGACCACCAATTTGAGAATACGACGATAATTTAAAAATATGCGGACTTAGGCAAAACATGGCGTTTGTGGGTGAAAACTCGATACAGCCCCCGAACGGCCCCATGAGTGGCACCAACATCTCGCACCAGACCAATGTAACTCATACGAACTAACCGCGCGATCACGGGACCCCCAGTTTGAGAATACAATGATAATTTAAAAATATCAGGACTTAGGCAAAATATGGCGTTTGTGGGTGAAAAGCCAAAACAACCCTCGAACGGCCCCGTGAGTGGCACTAACAGCTCGCACGGGACCGACGTAAGTCGTATGAACTGACCCCGCGATCACGAGACCCTCGGTTTGAGAATACGATAATAATTTCCATATATCTGGAATTAGGCTTAAAAACATGGCGTTAGTGGGGGAGAACCCGAAATAGCCCTCGAACGGCCCCGTGAGTGGCAACAACACATCGCACGAGACCAATATAACTCGTACGAACTGATCGCGTGATCACAGGACCCCCGATTTTAGAAGACTATGATAATTTGGAATTAGGCAAAACATGGCTTTAGTGGGTCAAATTCCGAAACAACCCCCGAACGATTCTGTGAGTGGAACCAATACCTGGCACAGGACTAATGTAAGTCGTAGGAACTGACCGCGCGATCACGGGACCCCCAGTTGGAGAATACAATGATAATTTTCATATTTCTATACTTAGGCATAAAAACCCAAAACCGCCCCCGTACGGTCCCGTGAGTGGCACCAACACCTCGCATAGGACCAATGTTACTCGTAAAAACTGGCCGCGCGATCACGGGAACCCCGATTTGAGAATACAATGATAATTTGCATATTTATAGACTTAGGCTTAAAAACACGGCGTTAGTGGGTGAAAAGTCGAAACAACCCCCGAACGACAATGCTAGTGGCACCAACACCTCAAATGAGACCAATGTAACTCTTAGGAACTCACCGCGCGATCACGGGACTCTCGGTTTGAGAATATGACGATAATTTATATATTTCTAGACTTAGGCTTAAAAACAAGGCGTTAGTTGGTGAAAACCCAAAATAGGCCTCGAACGGCTCCGTAAGTGGCACCAACACCTCACACGGGACTAATATAACTCATACGAATAGGCAACGCGATCATGGGCCCCCTGGTATGAGAATATGATGATAATTTAAAAATATTTCTATACTTAGGCATAAAAACCCAAAAACGCCCCCGTACGGTCCCGTGAGTGGCACCAACACCTCGCATAGGACCAATGTTACTCGTAAAAACTGGCCGCGCGATCACGGGAACCCCGATTTGAGAATACAATGATAATTTGCATATTTATAGACTTAGGCTTAAAAACACGGCGTTAGTGGGTGAAAAGTCGAAACAACCCTCGAACGACAACGCGAGTGGCACCAACACCTCAAATGAGACCAATGTAACTCTTAGGAACTCACCGCGCGATCACGGGACTCTCGGTTTGAGAATATGACGATAATTTATATATTTCTAGACTTAGGCTTAAAACAAGGCGTTAGTTGGTGAAAACCCAAAATAGGCCTCGAACGGCCCCGTAAGTGGCACCAACACCACACACGGGACTAATATAACTCATACGAATAGGCAACGCGATCATGGGTCCCCCGGTATGAGAATATGGTGATAATTTAAAAATATGTGAACAGGCTTAAAAATATGGCATTAGTGGGGGAAAATCTGAAACAGCCCCGTGAGTGGCACCAACACCTCGCACGGGACCAATGTAACTCGTACGAATTGACCTCGCGATCACAGGATGACCGGCTTGAGAATACGATGATAATTTATAAATATCAGGACTTAGGCGATAAAACATGGCGTTAGTGGGTGGAAACTCGAAACAACCCCTGAACGGCTCTGTGAGTGGCACCAACACCTCGCACGATACCATTGTAACTTGTACAAACTGATCGCGCGATCACGGGACCCCTGATTTGAGAATACGAAGATAATTTAAAAATATTAGGACAACAGGCTTAAAAACATGGCGTTAGTGGGTGAAAACCCAAAACAGCCCCAAAACGGCCCCGTGAGTGGAATCAACACCTCGCACGACACCAATGTAACTCGAAAGAACTGACCGCGCGATCACGGGACCCCCGATTTGAGAATAAAATGATAATTTGCATATTTTGAGACTAAGGTTTTAAAACATGGCGTTAGTTGGTGAAAAACCAAAACAACCCCTGAACGTCCCCGTGAGTGTCACCAACACCTTGCACGGGACCAATGAAACTCGAACGAACTGACCGCATGATCACGGGACCCCTGGTTGGATAATACGACTATAATTTGCATATTTTAGGACTTAGGCTTAAAAACCCGAAACAGCACCCGAACGGCCCCGTGAGTGGCACCAACACCTCGCATGGGACCACTGTAATTCATACGAACTGATCACATGATCACGGGACCCCCGATTTGAGAATACGATGATAATTTGCATATTTCTAGACTTAGGGATCAAACCATGGCATTAGTGGGGTAAAACCTGAAATATCCCCCGAACAACCCCGTGAGTGTCACCAACACCTCGTATGTGACCAATGTAACTCGTACGAACTGACCGCGCGATCACGAGAGCCTCAGTTTGAGAATACGACGATAATTTCTATATTTGTAGACTTAGGCATAAAAACATGGCGTTAGTGAGGGAAAACCCGAAACTACCCCCGAACGGCCCTTTGAGTGTCACCAACACCTCGCACGGGACCAATGTAACTCATACGAACTGACCGCGCGATCACGGGACCCCCGTTTTAAGAATACAATGATAATTTGTAAATATCAGGACTTAAGAAAAACATGGCGTTTGGGGGTGAAAACTCGAAACAGCCCCCGAACGACCCCGTGAGTGGCACCAACACCTCGCACGGGAACAATGTAACTCATACGAACTGACTGCGCAATCACGGGATGCCCGGTTTGAGAATACGATGATAAGTTACATATTTCTAGATTTAGGCTTAAAAACATGGCGTTAGTGGGTGAAAACTCGAAACTGCCCCTGAACGGCCCCGTGAGTGCCACCAACACCTTGCACGGGACCAATGTAACTCGTATGAACTGACCGCACGATCATGGGATCCCCGATTTGAGAATATGACGGTAATTTAAAAATATTTGGACTTAGGCAAAACAGGGTTTTAGTGGGTGAACAGTCGAAACAATCCCCGAACGGCCCCGTGAGTGGCACCAACACCTCGCACGGGACCAATGTAACTCGTACGAACTGATCGCGCGATCACGGGAGCCTCAGTTTGAGAATACGACGATAATTTCTATATTGGTAGACTTAGGCATGAAAACATGGCGTTAGTGGGGGAAAACCCGAAACTGCCCCCGGAAGGCCCTGTGAGTGTCACCAACACCTCGCACGGGACCAATATAACTCATACGAACTGACCGCGCGATCACGGGATCCTCATTTTAAGAATATAATGATAATTTGAAAA
Organism: Sambucus nigra; assembly: GCA_949130495.1. Taxonomy (NCBI): domain Eukaryota; kingdom Viridiplantae; phylum Streptophyta; class Magnoliopsida; order Dipsacales; family Adoxaceae; genus Sambucus; species Sambucus nigra. Next base: position 172,976,449 of record OX422218.1, on the reverse strand, counting down.
TATCAGGACTTAAGGAAAATATGGCGTTAGTGGGTGAAAACTCGAAACAACCCCCGAACGGCCCCGTGAGTGGCACCAACACCTCGCACGGGAACAATGTAACTCATACGAACTGACTACGCGATCACGAGATGCCTGGTTTGAGAATACGATGATAATTTACATATCTCTAGATTTAGGTTTAAAAACATGGCGTTAGTCGGTGAAAACTCGAAACAGCCCCTGAACGGCCCCATGAGTGCCACCAACACCTCGCACGGGACCAATGTAACTCGTACGAACTGACCTCACGATCATGGGACCCCAAATTTGAGAATACGACGGTAATTTAAAAATATCTGGACTTAGGAAAAACAGGGTTTTAGTGGGTGAACAGCCGAAACAACCCCCGAACGGCCCCGTGAGTGGCACCAACACCTCGCACGGGACCAATGTAACTCGTAGGAACTGATCACGTGATCACGGGACTCCCGATTTGAGAATACGATGATAATTTCAATATTTTTAGACTTAGGCTTAAAAACATGGCGTTAGTGTGTGAAAACTCGAAACAGCCTCCGAACGACCTCGTGAGTGGCACCAACACGTCGCACAGGACCAATGTAACTCATACAAACTGATCGCGCAATCACAGGACCCCCTGTTTGAGAATACGATGATAATTTGCAAAATTCTAAACTTAGGCATAAAAATATGGCGTTAGTGGGGGAAAACCCGAAACAGCCCCGAACGGCCCGTGAGTGTCACCAACACCTCACACGAGACCAATGTAACTCGTACAAACTAATCGCGCGATCACAGAACCCTCAGTTTGAGAATACGACGATAATTTGCATATTTTTAGACTTAGGTATAAAAACATGGCGTTAGTGGGGGAAAACTCGAAATCGCCTCCGAACGGCCCTGTGAGTGTCACCAACACCTCTCACGGGACCAATGTAACTCGTACAAACTGACTGCGCGATCACGAGACCCCCGATTTAAGAATACGACAATAATTTAAAAATATCAGGACTTACGAAAAACATGGTGTTAGTGGGTGAAAACTCGAATCAGCCCCCGAACGGCTCCGGGAGTGGCACCAACACCTTGCACGGGAACAATGTAACTCATACGAATTGACCACGCGATCACGGGACCCCCGATTTGAGAATACGATGATAATTTACATATTTCTAGATTTAGGCTTAAAAACATGGCGTTATTGGGTGAAAACTCGAAATAGCCTCCGAATGGCCCCGTGAGTGGCACCAACACCTCGCACAAGACCAATGTAACTCGTACAAATTGATCGCGCGATCATGGAACCCCCGGTTTGAGAATACGACGATAATTTTCATATTTCTAGACTTGGGCATAAAAACATGGCGTTAGTGGGGGAAAACCCGAAACTTCCCCCGAACGTCCCCGTGAGTGGCACCAACACCTCGTACGAGACGGATGTAACTCGTATGAACTGACCGCGTGATCACAGAACCCCCAATTTGAGAATACGACGATAATTTGAAAATATCAGGACTTAGGCAAAATATGGCGTTAGTGGGTGAAAACCCGATACAACCCCCGAACGGCCCCATGAGTGGCACCAACACCTCGCACGGGACCAATGTAACTCGTACGAACTAACCGCGTGATCACGAGACTCCCGGTTTGAGAATAAGACGATAATTTAAAAAAATCAGGACTTTGGAAAAATATGGCGTTTGTGGGTGAAAAGCCAAAACAGCCCCCGAATGTCCCCGTGAGGCACGGGACCAATGTAACTCGTACGAACTGACCACGCGATCACAGGACCCCTGATTTGAGAATACGATGATAATTTCCATATAATTTAGAATTAGGCTTAAAAACATGGCGTTAGTGGGGGAAACCCGAAATAGCTCCCGAATGGCCCCGTGAGTGGCAATAACACCTCGCACGAGACCAATATAACTCGTACAAACTGAACGCGCAATCACGGGACCCCCGATTTGAGAAGACCACGATAATTTAAAAATATCAAGAATTTGGCAAAACATGGCTTTAGTGGGTCAAAAGCCGAAACAACCCCTGAACAGTCCCGTGAGTGGCACCAACACTCGCACGGGACTATTGTAAGTCGTAGGAACTGACCGCGCGATCACGGGACCCCCGGTTTGAGAATACAATGATAATTTGCATATTTCTAGATGTAGGCATAAAAACATGGCATTAGTGGGAGAAAACTCGAAATCGCCCCGAATGGTCTCGTGAGTGGCACCAACACCACACACGGGACCAACGTTACTCGTAGAAACTGACAGCGCGATCACGGGAACCCTGGTTTGAGAATATGACAATAATTTGCATATTTCTATACTTAGGCTAAAAAACACGGCATTAGTGGTTAAAAAGTCGAAACAACCCCCGAACGGCATCGTGAGTGTCACCAACACCTCAAATGAGACCAATGTCACTCTTAGGAACTGACCGCGCGATCACGGGACCCCGGTTTTAGAATATGACGATAATTTGTATATTTTTAGACTTAGGCTTAAAAAGAAGGCGTTAGTGAGTGAAAACCCGAAACAACCCCCGAACGGCCCCGTAAGTGGCACCAACACCTCGCACAGGACAATATAAGTCGTACGAACTGATCGCGCGATCATGAGTCCCCCTGTTTGAGAATACGACAATAATTTAAAAATATGAGTACATGCTTAAAAACATGGCGTTAGTGGAGGAAAACTCGAAATAGTCCCCGAACCGCCCAGTGAGTGGCACCAACACCTCGCATGGGACCAATGTAACTCGTATGAACTGACCTTGCGATCATGGGAGCCCCGGTTTGAGAATATGATGATAATTTAAAATTATCAGGACTTAGGCTATAAAACATGGCATAAGTGGGTGAAACCCGAAACAACCCCCGAACGGCTCCATGAGTGGCACTAATACCTCACACGATACGAATGTAACTCGTATGAACTGATCGTGCGATCACGGGACCCCCGGTTTGTGAATACGAAGATAATTTAAAAATATTAGGACATCAGGCTTTAAAACATGGCATTAGTGGGTGAAAACCCAAAACAATCCCCAAACGACCCCTTAAGTGGCACCAACACCTCGCACGACACCAATGTAACTCGTAAGAACTGACCGCGCGATCATGGGACCCTTGGTTTGAGAATACGACTATAATTTTCATATTTCAGGACTTAGGCTTAAAAACATGGCGTTAGTGGGTGAAAACCCGAAACAGCTCCCGAACGACCCCGTGAGTGGCACCAACACCTCGCACGGGACAAGTGTAACTCATATGAACTGATCGTGCGATCACGGGACCCCCGGTTTGAGAATACGATGATAATTTGCATATTTCTAGAGTTTGAGATAAAGACATGGCGTTAGTAGGGGAAAACCCGAAACAGCCTCCGAATGGCCCCGTGAGTGTCACCAACACCTCGCACGGGACCAATGTAACTCGTACGAATTGACCGCGCGATCACGGGACCCTCGGTTTGAGAATATGGTGATAATTTGCGTATTTCTAGACTTAGGCATAAAAACATGGCGTTAGTGGGGGAAAACCTGAAATCGCCCCTGAACGGCCCCGCGAGTGTCACCAACACCTCGCACAGGACTAATGTAACTCGTATGAACTGACCGCGCGATCACGGAACCCCCGGTTTAAGAATACGACGATAATTTAAAAATATCAGGACTTAAGGAAAACATGGCGTTAGTGGGTGAAAACTCGAAATAGCTCCCGAACGGCCCCGTGAGTGGCACCAACACCTCGCACGGGAAAAATGTAACTTGTACGAACTGACCACGCGATCACGGGATGCCCGGTTTCAGAATACAATGATAATTTAAATATTTCTAGATTTAGTCTTAAAAACATGGCGTTCGTGGGTGAAAACCCGAAACAGCCCCTGAACGGCCCCGTGAATGTCACCAACACCTCGCACGGGACAAATGTAACTCGTGCAAACTGACAGCGCGATCATGGGACCCCCCGATTTGAGAATACGAATGTAATTTAAAAATATTTGGACTTAGGCAAAACATGGCGTTAGTGGGTGAAAAGCCAAAACAACCCCCGAACGGCCCCTTGAGTGGCACCAACACCTCACACGGGACCAATGTAACTCGTAGGAATTGACCACATGATCACGGGACTCCCAGTTTGAGAATACGATGATAATTTGAATATTTCTAGACTTAGGCTTAAAAACACGACGTTAGTGGGTGAAAACCCGAAACAACCCCCGAACGACCCCGTGAGTGGCACCAACACCTCGCACGGGACCAATGTAACCCATACGAACTGATCGCGCGATCACGGGACCCCCGATTTGAGAATACGATGATAATTTGAATATTTCTGAACTTAGGCATAAAAACATGGCCTTAGTGGGGGAAAACCCGAAATAGGCCCCGAACGGCCCCGTGAGTGTCACCAACACCTAATACGGGACAAATGTAACTCGTACCAACTGACTACGCGACTACGGAACCCTCAGTTTGAGAATACGACGATAATTTGCGTATTTCTAGACTTAGGCATAAAAACATGGCGTTAGTGGCGAAAAACCCGAAACTACCTCCGAACGGCCTCATGAGTGTCATAAATACCTCCCACAGGACCAATGTAACTCGTACAAACTGACCGCACGATCACGGGACCCCTGGTTTTGGAATACGACGATAATTTAAAAATATCAGGACTTACGAAAACACATGGTGTTAGTGGGTGAAAACTCAAAACAGCCCCCAACGTCCCCGTGAGTGGCACCAACACCTCGCACGAGAACAATGTAACTCGTACCAATTGACCGCGCGATCACGGAACCCCCGGTTTGATAATATGACGATAATTTACATATTTCTAGATTTAGGCTTAAAAACATGGCGTTAGTGGGTGAAAACCTGAAATAGCCCATGAATGGTCCCGTGAGTGGCACCAACACCTCACACGGGACCAATGTAACTCATACGAACTAACCGCGCATTCACGGGAACCCCGGTTTGAGAATACGATGATAATTTGCATATTTCTAGAGTTAGGCATAAAAACATGGCGTTAGTGGGGGAAAACTCGATACATCCCCCGAACGGCCCCGTGAGTTGGGCCAACACCTCGTATGGGACCAATGTAACTCATATGAACTGATCGCACGATCACGGGGACCCCCGATTTGAGAATACGATGATAATTTAAAAATATAAGGACTTAAGCAAAACATGGCGTTAGTGGGTGAAAACCCGATACAGCCCCTGAACGGCTCCGTGAGTGGTACCAACACCTCGCACGGGACCAATGTAACTCATACGAACTGACCGCGCGATCACGGGACCCCCAGTTTGATAATACGATGATAATTTAAAAATATCAGGACTTACGAAAAATATGGCGTTTGTGGGTGAAAAGCCAAAACAACCCCCGAACGGCCCCGTGAGTGGCACCAACAGCTCACACGGGACCAATGTAACTCGCACGAACTGACCACGCGATCACGAGACCTCCGGTTTGAGAATACGATGATAATTTCCAAATATCTAGAATTAGGCTTAAAAACCTGGTGTTAGTAGGGGAAAAACCCGAAATAGCCCCCGAACGACCCCGTGAGTGCCAACAACACCTCGCACGAGATCAATGTAAATCATAAGAACTGACCGCATGATCACGGTACCCCCGATTTAAGAAGACCGCGATAATTTAAAAATATCTAGAATTAGGAAAAACATGGCTTTAGTGGGTCAAAAGCCGAAATAACCCCCGAACGGTCCCGTGAGTGGCACCAACACCTCGCACGGGACTAATGTAAGTCATAGGAACAGACCGCGCGATCACGGGACCCCTGGTTTGAGAATACAATGATAATTTGCATATTTTCAGACTTAGGCATAAAAACATGGCGTTAGTGGGGAAAACTCGAAACCGCCCCCGAACGGTCCCGTGAGTGGCACCAAGACCTCGCACAGGACCAACGTTCCTCGTAGAAACTGACCGCGCGATCACAGGAACCTCAGTTTGAGAATACGATGACGATTTGCATATTTTTAGACTTAGGCTTAAAAACACGGTGTTAGTGGGTGAAAAGTTGAAACAGCCCCCGAACGGCATCGTGAGTGGCACCAACACCTCAAATGAGACCAATGTTACTCTTAGGAACTGACCGAGCAATCACGGGACCCTCGGTATGAGAATACCACAATAATTTGCATATTTCTAGACTTAGGCTTAAAAATAAGGCATTAGTGAGTGAAAACCCGAAATAGCCCCCAAACGGCCCCGTAAGTGGAACCAATACCTCGTACGGGACCAATATAACTCGTATGAACTGACCGCGTGATCATGGGTCCCCCAGTTTGAGAATACGACTATAATTAAAAAATTCGAGGACAGGCTTAAAAACATGGCGTTAGTGGGGGAAAACCCGAAACAGCCCCCGAACGGCTCCGTGAGTGCCATTAACACCTCACATGGGACCAATGTAACTTATATGAACTGACCTCGTGATACGGGACCCCCGATTTGAGAATACGATGATAATTTAAAAATATTAGGACTTAGGCTACAGAACATGGCGTTAGTGGGTGAAAACCCGAAATAACCCCCGAACGGCTCCATGAGTGGCACCAACACATCGCACGATACCAATGTAACTCGTATGAATTGGTCACGCGATCACGGGACCCACGGTTTGTGAATACGAAGATATTTTAAAAATATTAGGACATCAGGCTTAAAAACAAGGCATTAGTGGGTGAAAACCCGAAACAGCCCCCAAACGGCCCCATGAGTGGCACCAACACCTCGCATGACACCAATGTAACTCATAAGAACTGATCCCATAATCACGGGACCCCTGGTTTAAGAATACGATTATCATTTACATATTTCAAGACTTAGGTCTTAAAACATGGCGTTAGTGGGTGAAAACCCGAAACAAGCCCCGAACGGCCCCGTGAGTGTCACCAACACCTCGCACGGGACAAATGAAACTCGTACGAACTGACCGCGCAATCACAGGACCCTTGGTTTGAGAATATGACTATAATATTCATATTTCAGTACTTAGGCTTAAAAACATGGCGTTAGTGGGTGAAAACCCAAAACAACTCTCGAACAGCCCCGTGAGTGGCACCAACACCTCGCACGAGACCAATGTAACTCGTACGAACTGATCACACGATCACGGGACCCCCAGTTTGAGAATACGATGATAATTTTCATATTTATAGACTTTGGGATAAAAACATGGCGTTAGTAGGGGAAACCCGAAACAACCCCCGAATGTCCCCGTGAGTGTCACCAACACCTCGCACGGGACCAATGTAACTTGTACGAACTGACCACGCGATCACGGGACCCTCGGCTTGAGAATACGACGATAATTTGCATATTTCTTGACTTAGGCATAAAAACATGGCGTTAGTGGGGGAAAACCCAAAACCGCCCCCAAATGGCCCCGTGAGTGTCACCAACACCTCGCACGGGATCAATGTAACTCGTACAAACTGACCGCGTGATCATGGGACCCCCAATTTAAGAATACGATGATAATTTAAAAATATCAGGACTTAAAGGAAAATATGGTGTTAGTGGGTGAAAACTCGAAACAGCTCCCGAACGGCCCCGTGAGTGGCACCAACACCTCGCACGGGAACAATGTAACTCGTACAAACTGACCGCACGATCACGAAACCCCCCATTTGAGAATATGACGATAATTTACATATATCTTGATTTAGGCTTAAAAACATGGTGTTAGTGGGTGAAAACCCGAAACAGCCCCTGAACGGCCCCGTGAGTGTCACTAACACCTCGCACGGGACAAATGTAACTCTTACAAACTGACCACGCGATCATGGGACCCCCGGTTTGAAAATACGATGATAATTTAAAAATATTTGGACTTAGGCAAAACATGGCGTTAGTGAGTGAAAAGCCAAAACAGCCCCCGAACGGCCCCGTGAGTGGCACCAACACCTCACACGGGACCAATGTAACTCGTAGGAATTGACCTCGTGATCACGGGACTCGCGGTTTGAGAATACGATGATAATTTGAATATTTCTAGACTTAGGCTTAAAAACACGGCGTTAGTGGGTGAAAACCCGAAATAGCCCCCGAATGACCCCGTGAGTGGCATCAACACCTCGCATGGGACCAATGTAAGTCATTCGAACTGATCGCGCGATCACGGGACCCCCGGTTTGAGAATACAATGATAATTTGAATATTTCTAGACTTAGGCATAAAAACATGGCGTTAGTGGGGAAAAACCCGAAACAACCCCTGAACGGCCAGGTGAGTGTCACCAACACCTAATACGGGACCAACGTAACTCGTACAAACTGACCGCGCGATCACGGAACCCTCGGTTTGAGAATACGATGATAATTTTCATATTTCTAGACCTAGGCATAAAAACATGGCGTTAGTGGGGGAAAACTCGAAACTGCCTCCGAACGGCCACGTGAGTGTCACAAATACCTCCCACATGACCAATGTAACTCATACAAACTGACCGTGCGATCATGGGAACCCCGGTTTTAGAATACGACGATAATTTAAAAATATCAGGACTTATGGAAAACATGGGTTAGTGGGTGAAAACTCAAAACAGCCGCCGAACGGCCCCGTGAGTGGCACCAACACCTCGCACGGGAATAATGTAACTCGTACGAACTGACCACACGATCACGGAACCCCCGGTTTGAGAATATGCCGATAATTTACATATTTCTAGATTTAGGCTTAAAAACATGGCGTTAGTGGGTGAAAACCTGAAATAGCCCCTGAACGGCCCCGTGAGTGGCACCAACATCTCGCACGGGACCAATGTAACTCGTACGAACTAACCGCGCATTCACGGGACCCCCGATTCGAGAATACGATGATAATTTGAATATTTCTAGACTTAGGCATAAAAACTTGGCGTTAGTGGGGGAAAACCCGATACAACCCCCGAACGGCCCCGTGAGTGGCACCAACACCTCGTATGGGACTAATGTAACTCATATGAACTGATCGCACGATCACAGGACCCCCAATTTGAGAATACGACGATAATTTAAAAATACCAGGACTTAGGCAAAACATGGCATTAGTGGGTTAAAAGTCAAAACATCCCCCGAACGGCCCCGTGAGTGGCACCAACACTTCGCACGGGACCAATTTAACTCGTAGGAATTGACCACGTGATCACGGGACTCTCGGTTTGAGAATACGATGATAATTTGAATATTTCTATACTTAGGCTTAAAAACATGGCGTTAGTGGGTGAAAACCTAAAACAACTCCCGAACGGCCCAATGAGTGGCACCAACACCTTGCACGGGACCAATGTATCTCGTAGGAACTAACCGCGTGATCACGGGACCCCAGGTTTGACAATACGATGATAATTTGCATATATATAGACTTCGGAATAAAAACATTGATATGTTGATAATTATGACTCATATATGCAATTTTAAGCTTGAATAAATTTTTTGTAAATCTACTCTATTACTGATATCATTTTTTTTTGTATCCTATCATTTGTACGATTTTTTCACGTGGAACAAATGAAGAAGGCAATGGTTTACAACATGAAGATTGTTTATATAATGGTGTGGGCATTCAGGATTATGTTTTTCATGTGTTATAGCCGTGCGGGCTTATATTGTTTAGTTTTATGGTCGTGCGGGCTTTTGTAATTTGATTGTTAAATTCTATGGCCGTGCGGGCTTTATAATAAGCAGTTTTGTATATTACCGGGTTTGGATTGTCCAGAAAATAGAGAAAACTCTGCCCAATTTTTTTTGGTCTGTGAATTATTAAGACGTGTAATATTTTTAAATTTGTATATATATTTGTTTATTAATAACGTTCCCGATTCGCGATTTGTGATTTTTTTATTGTTTTGCCAATAATAAATATTCGCAACCGTGCAGTCACAGGACCCCCGATTTTAGGATTGGACCAAAAAAGGACATTTATTTTAAAAATTATAATTAAATATGGTCATGGACTTTGTCCATGACCATTTTTATTTTTTTCGTCGCGCATAAAAATGGTCGCGGCCAAAGTCCATGACCCCCAACCGTGACAAAAAATGGTCACGACCAAAGTCCGCAACCATTTTTTTCCTTTTTTTATCGTAGCGGCGTCGGTTGCGGCCAATGGCCGCGACCAATTTTTGTCACGGTTGTGGGTCACGACCCAAGTCCGCGACCATTTCTTCCTTTTATTTTCCGTCGCGGCATAGGTCACGAACTTTGGCCCCGACCAATTTTTGTCACGGTTGTGGGTCACGGACTTGGGCCGCGACCATTTTTTCCCTTTTTTTTGTCGCAGCATGGGTCACGAACTTTGGTCGCGACCAATTTTGTCACGGTTGTGGGGCACAAACGAAGGCCGCGACCATTTTTTCACAATCGCGGTATGGGTCGCGGCCCAAGTCCTCGACCATGTATCGTGACCCACTGCGGGCCGTAACCATTTTTGGTCACGGACTTGGGCCGCGACCTACAAAATTAGTCACGCCCGAAATGGTCACGGCCCAAGTTCGCGACCCACAGTCTTGGTCAAGGATTTTTGTCGTGACCAATCGCCAGTTTTGGTGTAGTGTGTTCCCTCTGCAAGTGGAATAAACACATCGCACTCGAACGCGAGACTGTATGACCTGGGGATATACTCTCCATGCTCCTCAAGCCAGGGGATTCACCACATCGCGCAACCTCCCTAAATCGCACTAGAGAAAATATATAATCTGGCTATTCCAACCCTACGCCCGGGAAAGCCCGTGGAATCAGCCTCTAAGATACAAATATACCAATCACACACAGATATATATATATATGTATTCATATCATATTATATATACAATAATCACATTGTATATATATAATCTATATCACTTCTCAATTTATATATGGCTATAATTGCCAACTCATATAGCAATAGCCAAACCCAAATGCTCCCATACGTAATAGTATAAGTATTTACACACTTAAAATACTAAACCCATAAGTATTCTCTTACTTACATATAACTCGTACCTTAATCACTTCTAACGATTTATATATATACTCAAATATACAAATTCGTACTAGCTAGATAAGTATACTATCAACTTATGTTAATTCCATAGGTATCGCACCTCCTATGACAATAGTCATCAATAGACATATCGGGTAACCGCTAAATCATCGTTAGCCTATATCCCAAATTCCATCCTAGTCACCTCGTAGTATTTACTTGAACACAATCGACATATAATTACATTTTCTACGCGCACCATTATATATATAATCGCCTTCCGGAATATCATCCCGAGTGTTACTCGTCCCAAACACCCTTAAATAAGTAAACCCTTGGATTTCACCTTCAACTAACCCAAGGTATACACCTCACTCCAATAATAGTTAAGAGGTCCTTACACTGCATTTAGGAACCCCAAATATTTAACTACCCAATTTATTTTCCTCAAAACTATGCCTTTAGCGACACACATTTTTGTACCCTCCTACTCCCAAATTTAACTCCCTTAAATGACTAGGAATACATTCCCCTAGTTGGATATTTATTTCCTCAAATAAACAAGTTAAAATCCATAAATTTGGGAATTTGTCCCATTTAAATTAAACCAGCCGAAATTGCCAAAAATTCCGTAGGGTTGATCGATCGACCCCTGGCCGTCGATCGATCGATCGAACAGAACAACTTCTTTCTCAAGACTTTGTTTTAGCCATTAAAGTTTCCCCCAAGCTTTTATCTCATTTCCTAACATCCTCCAACCGCAATGAACAACATATACATACATTAAAAGGGTTCTAATCATCCTAGAACCCATCACCAATAACATATTTTAAATAATTCCAAAGTTTCTCAAATTGAATATTATCCGGGGTTATTCGTTAAATTTTCGAAAAACCCGTTTTGATTCACGAAAACCCACTCCCAAAATCTTTATAATTATTTTTACACACCAACTATAATGTGAGATTTATGCATAAAAGAATAAAGCAAGTAAACACTTGCCTCATGGATAAAATCAGACGACACCGAGTCGAATCCTGCGGAGTTTGTCCGAAATCTCCTTTTTTCTTCTCCCTCTCCTCCTTCCTTTCTTATCCTTCTCTCTTTCTTTCTTTCTCTCACTCTCTCATGCATTTTATAGGGAGAAATAAGGTTTTATCCCTTATAAACCAAAAAATGACTCGTTTACTCAATTACGAGTCCCTAATAGTCCATAAATCCTCGAAGTCTAAACGCTACCCCCAGATACTCTATTCTGACTATCTGAGCTATTCCGAACCCAATTGCGCACTCGTAATCTCCATCCGAGTCACTTAACTTCAATTCACTAATTAAACCCAACACATCTCAATATGGGTTTTACAATTAAAATATTATCCTTTGTCGCTTCATCCAACTGTGACATGTAATAAAGATAATCCAACTTATTTACTCAGTCCCAAAAGTAAACGTAACACACATCAGTAAACGTCTAACACTCATAACTCCAAATTTTCTTATTCCCGGTAATTCCTCAAATTTCTCAATTATACCCATTTATGTAATTTAAATATTCATAAAAGTGCGGGGTATTACATTCTCCCCCCCTTACAACAGAATTTCATCCCCGAAATTTGAATACAATAGGTGCCACTCACTTAGGATCGCTAATAAAATTTTATCTTACATACACAAGTCGAAAGGTATTAACCCTAATGGTATCAACCAATCTCAAGGCTTATACTCTAACGCACTAGCTTAACCACAAGCTCAATTGCATCTCTATATGCTACAACATCACCTAGGTCGTAAGATCAACTCTAAAAATGACACATCACACTAATTCTTTCTGACCGTATATAAAAAAATGAGCCTACAATCACAGCTTAACCGTATCGATCCCATCGGAGAAACCACTACTCTAAGCGTCCGTTCGTCAACCTCACGACGTCGAATTTCCCTCAAAAGGAAACTACACTAGCACTTGACTATTCCCGTTAGTCTCTCGCTTATCTTATTTGGTGTACTAACTCTTGTTACATCTACACCATTGGGTTATCACGCACCTCCTACGATGTTCAATCCAATCCATAACTGCTCTAAATCATATTCTTCAACTTTATATACCACGCCCCTTCTATTTCAGACAGTATATAAAACTAACTGACCAAGGTACCCACACGCCCTTTTTTTCTTATGCACATCGGCACAACTATTGTAAACGTCACAAACGTAACACTCTCTCTAAAAATTGGCCTCACTTTCTTGGACTGGTGCTAACACCTGGGTATGCTCAATGATCTTCTCAAGATCTAATTCTTCATATACTTGGAAATCCAATCCTCCTTAAGGTTAACTCACCAATCTTCTCATGGTTAACTCACTACACTCTTCCTATAACATCGCCATATGCCTCAATGGACTTTCTTCCCAATAGTCCTAAGATCGATGTGTTTACTATACACATAAAATGAGTTCTATACTAACTATGTCCTTAGTGCCCAAGACCTTACTCAACTTTCGACATTCACTCGGTTTCATGAGTGGGACATCTCGTATATTAAAATCCGATAAGGAACCCTCCCGTTACACTACTTCTTTGCATCGTCAGTCATCAAGATATAACAGCCTAAGGTACACCAGCGGGATGTTATAAATCCTACCTCGCTAACCTACTAAAGTACTGCTACCACTATGTCCTTCCATCTTAGTGAAATGGAAAGTCTAACTAATTGGGGCGTCTACTAATTCGTACCAAATATTGCATATTTCTACCCATTATCTTTATGCATTCTAGCGCTTTTACGCTCCTTAATACCTATATGTATGCTCATTAACCAGAAAACCTTGGATTTGGATATATACACATTTTTCAGGGGTTAATTGTGCTTTTGTAGGTATTGAAACGCCAAAAGTGAGGATCCGTTGCATTTCGGAGAAGTTCCATCGATGGACGCTACTTCACGGGTATTTTAGTCAATTCACATTTCTTCTTCAGCTCATGGAAATTCCATGTATGTGTAGTTAGTTGGGTTAGCATCGTGTGGCCACAAACGGTGCGTCGTTTGGAGTTCGGACAAAGAAGATATCACCGTTTCCATTTGCAACCATTTTCCCCCTCTTCATGGACCAAGGGCTGCCAAAAACCGAATGCCGGTCAACCGGGCTTGGGCCCTCGGTCGACTGCGGTTTCGTATTAAGCCTACAAATTGAGACAGTGGGCTGGGACCTGTTCGATCGATCAATCATACCTGATATTTTGCAATTCGTTCCTTTTCTTTTCTTTTTCCTTTATTTCTTTTGTAACTTACTATATAAAGGATTTTTGTGTAAATATCAGAGATAGTTAGATATTATTAGAAGGTAGATAGTTTAGGTTAGGGTTTGGAGGGTGAGAGCTCATCTTTCTTCCTCATTTGATGCGATGACATTTGGGTTTGTAATTTGAACTATTCATCTTCCCTTCCATTTGATTCAAGTTGTATTTCCTTATTTCCTTGCTCTATAGTTTAATTTACATGCTTTCTTAATTAGATTCACATGCTTTGATTTAGTTGCTTTGTAGTGTATATTTATCGCATTTATTTATCTCATTTCATTTACCGCGTTTTTACCATGCTTTCTAGCTAATTTAGTCTAGGTTGTGTTTGAATGGAACTCACTCGGGTTGACGCGTTGCTTGGCTTTGGTGATGGTGTTTACGGGTCTATTTCGGGTGCGTTGTCCTAGTTATTGCGCCTAGGGGATTTGACGGGGAATATCATGTATGTCCCGTGATTACGACCTTGCGTGCATAATTTTTGAGATATTTGTTGACGCCAAAATCTTTTTAGGCTTTTATGCGAATTTAGGGGCGTGACAACCCTTGATTCAATTAACTGTCGAAACGAGACACATTCGTAATAACTCGTCGACCCATGTGACCATTTTATACTAATTAACTCGTGTGAGGTATATTCGACGCAACCTATAGTTTTACTCGCTTTGTTAATCTAGCTTTATTTTTCCTCGCCTAGATTAAACATTTCCCTTTTCGCATCTTTTCGTTTTAGGTTGTAATTCACCTTTTTACACTTTTATTTAGGAGTATTAAATCAATTAAATTCTAGCATCTCGTCCCTGTGGATTTTCGATACACAACTTACCGCTATGCTTGCCTCACAAGTGTAGTCATAATTTAGGTTTGTTTGTATTATCGCGATGAAACAAAAACAACGACTATGCCCATACACATGCACACCTTTCACGTGATGATCAAAATGGCGCCGTTGCCATTGCCGAGGATAAGTTTGTTTTAGAATTTATTTTATTTAGTATTTCTTAGTATTTTGTTTCTATTTGTATTATTTGCCTAAACTTTTTGTAGGACTTCTACATTTGAGCGCCAAGAACCACTTGAATTTCCCACGCGCGCATATCTTTGTGGAATTCGCCATTTTGAGCCATTTTTGGGGTAAGCATGTCTTATTCCAATTCTTTCGGTAATCATTATTATAATTCTCAAAATCCTCGTAATACTATGACGTTCGGTCAATACTTAGAGTCCCAAAAAATTACAAATTCAAATATGACTTTGGGTGAGTATAACGAAAGTCAAAACTTGGGTTATTGGAATTTTGATGATGATGATAATGATTTTGGGCCTTTATCTCCTTGTAATAGGAATTTTGAAACGAATTGCAATAGTTTTCAAAATTCCTATAATAATGGGTTTTCCTTTAAGTCCGATGGTAATTTTCAAAGTTCCCGTTTTCAAGGATCCGCACCTCGATCTATGACTTTCAGTGAGGGCTTACGTATGCTTGAAAATGAGAAAATTAAAAATTGTGATCGGAAAGAAAATCATTGTTGGGAACATGAATTGGATTTATTATTTGAGTCCGACGACGATTTGCTTCCGAGACTTTTGAAGTCGCGGAACGTTTTGAACCAAATGAGGAATTTTTGCCTACTTTGGAACAAACCATTCTCGACTTTGCCCATTGCATAATAGATATTGAAAGTGAGGATGAAAATGACGTAATATCTATTTGCAATGAAATGATTTCTTCTTTGGCCCCCAAAGAAGAACATTTCATTGAAAATGATATTATTTTCTTCGAAACTTAATCTTCATGAAATGATGATTCATCTCATGAGTTTGAATATCTTTTATCCCCATTTTCATTCTCCGTTACCACACTGTCTCAAGTACCCTATGATTCGGTTTCAAACTTTAATGTTTTAAACCTTTTCGTCGATGAGGAGTACTTGCTCGATTCGCCTTCCACAATCGTATCTTTGCCTTCATGTGCGCCACCTCCCATTTCAATTTCAAAATCTTTGGATGGATACTCATCTTTTCTCGGTCCCCACATGTTTTTGTGACCCGTTCAATCCAAATCCCCCATTGTCCCTCCAAAACTTTTAATTGTCGATGGTTTATTTCTTATGCCTTACACATGCCTTCCGTTGTTCAAACGAAATTCATATTTTCTGGAAGGCATGCTTGTATGTGAGGGTACACCGGTTATCCTCCAAAGTCAAATCGTTTTTGGGGTGGACCCTCAACTATTTAAACTTCTAGTGTACAGTTAGTGTGAAGACTAAATAGTAGGTTGTATATAGTTAGCTTTTTATTCTTTCTTTCTTTTTATTTTTTCTTTCCTTTTTAATTTAGTCTAATGTAATTAGTTAACTTTTTGTTATTTGTTTTTGTTATGCTCGGTACTAACTTGTTTTTTAGATGCTTTGGACTTGTTCTTATGGGGATCACTCCAATTTTGGGCAATATCGCTCGTTTCCTCTCTTAAATTTGGTTCTTAATTCACATTGAGGACAATGTCAAGTTTTAAGTTAGGGGGTGTGGGATATTCTATCCATTTCATTATTTAGTCCATATTTTTGCTCACATGTTAGTTACTTAGTATGCTTTTCTTAGAAAAATTCAAAAATTTCAAAAAGATTTTCTTTCTTTTTTCTCCTTTTTTAGGCATTTTACCTTTGTTTCTGATGATAAAATTCAACAATTACCCGATCCAATAGACAACCCAATGATGCATGTTCTCGATTTTAGAAGTTATTAGACTTTAGTCCTCGATTATTGATATTATGAATAACTTCATGAATTAAACTTTAATCCCATGATCACATGCACCTTTCTTGTTTTATTAATTTGGTTTAAGATTTTTATAACTCGGTAATCTTTTGTTGCATTGTATATACTTACACCGAGTAAGCTTTGTATCTTTCGTTATTTGTGAGTGTATACACTATTCTTTTCTCATTGAAAACGTTGAATTCGTCGGTAATCTCACTATTCTTTCATTTGATTGTTCATTAATTGAGTTCATACTTGAAATGTGTTACTTGATCATAATTTTCATATATTGTTTTGACTCGAGAATTGCGTAAACTGTAGGAAATGATCATAGGCCCTCCTTGTTATATCACCCATATAGACCTTGACCTCACCTTATATGTTTACCCTCGTTAACCCCTTTTAGCCTTAATATAGCCTTTCGTTTCATAACCCAATTCCCATAACCAACTCTAAATTGGAGTTATATACCATACATACACTTTCCATACCTTTGTTTGGAATGTTACTTGGGATTGAATGATGTTGTTGTGTTGCGGTTCCAATTTAGGCATATGAGAGTTTGAAAAGTAAAGAAAAGAAAGAAGTAAAAAACAAAAGAAAAAGAAAAAGAGAAAGCAAAAAGCAAAAGAAAACAAAAGAAAACATGAGAAAAAGAAGAAAAGAAAAGAAAGAGAAAGTTGTTAATATTGTGTATATAGTTCAATAATCTTTGATTACTCTCCCCGGTGATATATCTAATGCTTGTTTGGAACTTGTTTTCCAATTTTGATATTTCTCGCATTTTTCCATTATCCCGAGTATTCAATTCTGAACACTTTGAATTCGTACATACATTCCTTTCATTTCGTACCCTAGCCAAACCTACATTACAACCCTATTAAAGTCCTATGTGATCTTAGGTTGATGTAATTCAAAAGTCATAATAGTTTTGATAATCTGTGAAAATACATTTCGCCTCCTTTAGTGAGCGGTATCTTTCATTGAGATTACAATTTTTCATTTTATATATAGCGTTCTTCATTTGTGACATGTGTGCAGCCTAGTTTTCCTTTACATTTACTCTTTATGCCCGCATGTTCCGTGTGTTAACTCCCTATTTCGAGTGAATTCACTTGATGAGTGTAATGCCCGTGAGGATTGAATGCATGCTTGCTTTAATGTTTATCCACTTTATATAATTGTTTCGTCAAATCACACTTTGCATGTGCTCGCTCCCCTCCCACATTTAAGGTTTCAATTCTATGAGGCGCATTTTATAATGTTAATGATTTGGACTTTTGTTTGAATTTATTCACTTTGCTAATAATGCGTATAAAATCTTGTTCGCTATTGTTGGGCTTCTCGCATATTGGTTTGGGCATATTTTGAGGAAACCATGTGATGTTTATGGGTATCATCCCTGAAAACCCTCACAAGACGACACTCGTCCACTAGGGTAACCTAGGGATTTAACGTCTTATTGCATACACTAAATGCAATTGTGCTCCCTATGAAAGTGGCATTCATATTTCGATGCATATATACGTCTTGTACTGCCTTCTGTGGACTGGTTTGTTTGTTTCATTACTAGGGACTAGCAATGTTTAAGTTAGGGGGTGTGATTCGTATCAAATATTTCATATTTTCACCCGTTATCTTTATTCATTCTAGAAATTTTACGCTCCTTAATGCCTATATTTATGCTCATTAACCAAACAACCTTGGATTTGGATATATATATGTTTTGCAGGGGTTAATTGTGCTTTTGTAAGTATTGGAACGCTAAAAGTGAGGATCCATTGCATTTCGGAGAAGTTCCGTCGCTGGATGCTACTTCAAGGGCATTTTAGTCAATTCACATTTCTTCTCCAGCTCATGGAAATTCCATGGATTCTTAGTTTGTTGGGTTAGCGTCACGTGGCCACAAATGGTGCGTCGTTTGGAGTTCGAACGAAGAAGATATGGCTGTTTCCATTTGTAACCATTTTCCCCCTCTTTATGGACCAAAGGCTGCCAAAAACAGAGTGCCGGTCGACCGGGCTTAGGCCCTTAGTCGACTGCAGTTTCGGATTAAGCCTACAAATTGAGACAATGGGATGGGACCTGTTCGATCGATCGATCGATGGTTTTGATCAATCGATCGATACCCATCGATCGATCAATGGTCTTTGATCGATCGATCGATCATACCAGATATTTTGCAATTCGTTCCTTTTCATTTCTTTTTCCTTTATTTCTTTTGTAACTTACTATATAAAGGATTTTTGTGTAAATATCAGAGATAACTAGATATTATTAGAAGGCAGATAGTTTAGGTTAGGGTTTGGAGGGTGAGAGCTCATCTTTCTTCCTCATTTGGTGTGACAACATTTGGGTTTGTAATTTGAACTATTCATCTTCCCTTCCATTTAATTCAAGTTGTATTTCCTTATTTCCTTGTTTTCTAGTTTAATTTACATGCTTTCTTAATTATATTCACATGCTTTGATTTAGTTGCTTTGTAGTGTAGATTTATCGCGTTTCATTTACCGCGTTTTTACCATGCTTTCTAGCTAATTTAGTCTAGGTTGTGTTTGAATGGAACTCACTCGGGTTGACACGTTGCTTTGCTTTGGTGATGGTGTTTATGGGTTTATTTCGGGTGCGTTGTCCTAGTTATTGCGCCAAGGGGATTTGATGGGGCATATCATGTATGTCTCGTGCTTACGACCTTGCGTGCGTAATTTCTGGGATATTTATTGGCGCCAAAATCTTATTAGGATTTTATGCGGATTTAGGGGTGTGACAACCCTTGATTCAATTAACTGTCGAAACAAGACGCATTCGTAATAACTCGTCTACCCATGTGACCATTTTATACTAATTAACTCGGGTGAGGGATGTTCGACGCAACCTATAGTTTTACTGGCTTTGTTAATCTAGATTTATTTTCCCTCGCTTAGATTAAACATTTCCCTTTTTCGCATCTTTTCGTTTTAGGTTGTAATTAGACTTTTTACACTTTTATTTAGGAGTATTAAATCGATTAAATTCAAGCATCTCATCCCTGTGGATTTTGATACCCGACTTATCGCTGTGCTTGCCTCGCAAGTGTAGACGTAATTTAGGTTTGTTTGTATTATCGCGGTGAAACGAAAACAATGACTATGCCCTTACACGTGCACACCTTTCACGCGATGATCACCTACTCTCTACAAAAGTGTTACAAACATCGTACCCAAAACATATTTCCTCCAAAATTTTCCTTTTTCATCAAGGCCTGGCGACAAGACTTAGATCAATTTCCTTTACCTTACCTTACCCTCAAAACATTTGAGTGCTTTTCCATAGCACTTCTATCTCCCTAAACATACAATCATCGCATGACTCTCAGTTTATAGTGTTTTCTCCACACTATGTAACTTATCATTGAAACCAACATCCTTACATCCCGTAACATCTCTCCACTCCTAACGTCATTAAGGTTCATGCGTGGAGTGTCTTGCAAGCGAAATCCAAACAAGGAACCCCTCCTATACACTACTGTTTAACTTTGTCAGTCGTGGAGGTCCATTAGTTTCAAATATACCACTGGAATAATCCCATCCCATTTATCAACAAAATGTGGTCTGAACTCTTACTTCTTTTCAGGAGCCATACCACAAAGCGCTCGTACTAACACTAAGTCCTTTGCAAAAACAATGACGATCTTAAACTCACAGCTGAACAATAAATGCTGCATACCTTAAATCACACCTATAAGGCCTCCACACACTCAAATCATGATAATGAAACATCTACTCATCGAACTTCTATTTAAACGTAAAATAAAGGCAAGTTCAATCTGTATCCAGATGAGATATCGCAAAAACAACCTGTTCCACCCCAAAATCGCAAATACAATAGTCTTACAATCATTAGCCTGCTATCGCTCCGATAACCCACAAATACATTACACATATAATAGTACTATACTCGTATAACACACACAAAATGAGCAGTACAAACCAGATACAAATCTAAAATATCAACACCCATTTCCATAACGAAAGCAGAAAATAGAACCCCGCTACCACGGAAAAATGTATAGATATACACTATATAGTGTTACCGATGCCGCCAGTAAACTCGAAACACACACGAATCTAAAGCTAACAAATAACTGTGACCCAAATCTTATCACACAGAATATACCTCCTCCATCCGAGGTGAAATTTATAACAACATTCTTGCCAATTACCCTGGCTACTTCAAATGGTTCCCAGACATGGTACACTTGCCCTAACTGAACCAATAGTACTTTAATCAATTCCCTATCTAGGCATCCTACTCTTATCCTTTAATTCCTACTGGGCAAGGACTATCCGTGTGGTTTTACACTCCACATTGCAATATTCCCCATCTCTTGCCATCCTGACCATGTTGAGGTTATCAGTATCTTGGACTCTATAGTGTCGATACTGACAATCACCTTCATAGTTCCCTTAGTTCCTCCGACTAAAAGGAAATATGCTACCAGCCTCAACTGCCCTGTTTCAATGAATCCCCGAGGGGGATGTACACCAATGGGGTTCCACGAACACATTCCCTATAAGTGTTAGCAAATTTTTTCCAATGAGCCTATAATTCCTGTGAAGGACTCTCTCTTCATTGTACTTACCTTAATTCGGTACAAAATTCACTTATCCATGCACCTCTTTATTCACTGTCGCCCCCTGACCGATCCTTATGTGAATAATTGAGAAACTCCATTCCTGTTCATTTTTGATAAATCAAAGGAACTCGCGGTTAAAATCATCCGTAAGATCCCTCTCTGATCAGAACATCATGCTCTCTTAAACATGGCGATTTTCGTTCCCACCATTTCAATATTTCTCATGCGAGGGAATTTTTTTCCTTGAATTTTCACATATGGGTATTTCCATACCCTGCCCTAAGACAATGCTTCCGAGCTTTCTACTTTCACTGAATCACGTTACACTGACTCCGTATAACTTAACTTCAACGTATGGTCCTTATCAAAGACCTTTCGAACCTTTTCCCAATTTTACTTCACTGGGTAATTCAACTTTAGCACCACTCTCTACTACAGCAGTACGTGGATAATTATAGTCGTTGCAGCAATCCTTGACAATTCCACAAAGGGGAGTGACCTCTACTGCGGTCCTGGTCTTCGACTTCAGCTAACAGCTCCAACTAAGCCCCGCTTCCTGCTGCCCTCATCACGGACTTCCCTGGTCTCCCTTCATCGATCAGCACATGAATCTTGAACGAGCGCGCAAAAAATTTACTATAATCTTACATAATGGCAGGAGAACGAAATCTCACAAGAGGAATCAACAATCAAAATCATGAGGCTCTATATTAAGTCGAAAGCAACGCTGAAAGCGTAGTACGTCCGCACAGATTCCTAAGGACACTAGAACTTGATTCTCTGATACCATCTGTGATACCCCGCCTAATAAAATACCGGGTGATCAATCCTATACCAAATTAAAACAGGAGTCTCATATGGTTCATTCTCAGCATCACTGTCGAAAACCAAATTAATTACTAATAACCTAATAGGCTGGTGTCAAAATTTTATTTAACTAATCTTTTTAACCCAACCAACCAAATAAAATAATTAAACAGTTTATATATACAAAACTAGAATGAAATAAATTAACCGAACACTCGATAACATAATACAACTAAATCGAATAGCCATAAATCAAAATGCGGTAAAAGAATAAATAAATAAAATTGGGCTATCGGCCCGAGTGTTACTACAATGCTCCCTATCTAGATCACAAGAATAAAAGCGTCTAAAAATAAACTTGCATGCATCCACAGCTGCTGCAGCAAACGTCTGACTCGAACGGATCATCATCTAGGCGTTCCTGTGTTTGGACACCTAATATATATACATATATAGCAAGAGAGGGAAAATAGAGAAATGGGTCAGAGCCCGAGTTTTGAAAATATTTTAGCAAGTGAATAAATGCTATATTTTAAAATATAAAATTTCTCATATTTAAATTAGTATCGCACTCCCATGAGATACCCCTCACCCTTTTCTAATAATGCACACCTATCGCATACGTTTTAAACCTCTTAGTTAAGCTACCCTGCCTAACTAAACGCTATCACCCATCCTCTAAAAATCCTCCTACCCGAGTACTAAGGCCTAAACTTCTCCCCATTCCCAACATTGTTCCACGTTCGTGCGTGGGGTGTCTCGCGAAGTGAAATCAAAACAAGGAATCCCCCCGATACACTACTACCTGACAATGTTGATCGTCGAGATTCATTAGGCCCTCTGCACATACCGCATATATAACAACTCGTATATATATAGTGCTCACTAAAACTTATGATTCATACTCATATAGATCCGGATATAAATCTACCGAAAGGGTAATAACTCTTATCATTCTTTCCACTCTTATATACGCTTACTTTATATGATATCTCATCTTCATATAGAAGAAATATACTGTACGCAACAAGTATAATTATACCTATCACAATCATAAGTATAATAACCATCCCTCTGAGCTATAACTCGCGGATGCAGTCTCATAATGCCTATCCAAATTCGGTTTTACTCACTCAACCACGGTAACAAGCCAGACTCACTCATAGTTATGGTAAAAATACACAACGGTGGAGGCGGTCATGTTCCCTCTGCAAGTGGAATACACACATCGCACTCGAACGCGGGATGGTATGACCTGGGGATATACTCTCCCTGCTCCTCAAGCCAGGGGATTCACCCACATCGCGCAACCTCCCTTGATCGTACTAGAGAAAATATATAGTCTGGCTGTTCCAACCCTACGCCCGGGAAAGCCCGTGGAATCAGCCTCTAAGATATCAAAAAAACCAATCACACACACACACACACACACACACACACACACACACACACACATATATATATATATATATATATATATATATATCACTTCTCAATATATGGCTATAATTGCCAACTCATATACCAATAGCCAAACCCAAATGCTTCCATACGTAATAGTATAAGTATTTACACACTTAAAATACTAAACCCATATGTATTCTCTTACTTAAATATAACTCGTACCTTAATCACTTTTAAGAATTTATATATATACCTGAATATACAAATTCTTACTAGTTAGATAAGTATACTATCAACTTATCTTAATTCCATAGGTATCGCCCTTCCTATGACAATAGTCATCAATAGACGTATCGGGTAACCGCTAAATCATCTTTAGCCTATATCCCAAATTCGATCCTAGTCACCTCGTAGGATTTACTTTAACACAAGCAACATATAATTACATTTTCTACGCGCAACATTATATATATATAATCGCCTGCCGGAATATCACCCCAAGAGTTACTCGTCCCAAACACCCTTAAATTAGTAAACCCTTGGATTTCACCTTCAACTAACCCAAGGTATACACCTCACTCCAATAATAGTTAAGAGGTCCTTACACTGCATTTAGGAACCCCAAATATTTAACTCCCCAATTTATTTTCCTCAAAACTAATCCTTTAGCGACACACATTTTTGTACCCACCTAGTCCCAAATTTAACTCCCTTAAATGACTAGGAATACATTCCCCTAGTTGGATATTTATTTCCAAAAAAAATAAGCTAAAAACCATAAATTTGGGAATTTATCCCATTTAAATTAAACCAGTCGAAATTGCCAAAAATTCTGTAGGGTCGATCGATCGACCCCTGGCCGTCGATCGATTGATCGATCGAACATAACAGCTTCTTCTCCGAGACTCTGTTTCGGCCATTAAAGCTTCCCCCAACCTTTTATCTCCTCTCCTAACATCATCCAACCTCAATGAACAACATATATAAACATAAAAAGGGTTCTAATCATCCTAGAACCCATCACCAATAACAAATTTTAACTAATTCCTAAGTTTCTCAAATTGAATATTATTCGGGGTTTATTCGTTAAACTTTCGAAAAACCCTTTTTGATTCACGAAAACCCACTCCCAAAATCTTTGTAGTTTTTTTTACACACCAACTATAATATGAGATTTATGCTTAAAAGAATAAAGCAAGTAAACACTTGCCTCGTGGATAAAATCCGACGACCCCGAGTCGAATCCTGCGGAGTTTGGCCGGAATCTCCTTTCTTCTTCTTCTTCTTCTTCTTCTTCTTCTTCTTCTTCTTCTTCTTCTTCTTCTTCTTCTTCTTCTTCTCCTCCTCCTCCTTCCTTTCTTCTCCTTCTCTCTTTCTTTATTTCTTCCACTCCATCGTGCCTTTTATAGGGAGAAATAAGGGTTTATGCCTTATAAACCCAAAAATGACTCGTTTACTCAATTGCGAGTCCCTAATTGTCCAAAAATCCTCGGAGCCTAAACGCTACCCTCGGATACTCGATTCTGACTATCTCGTCTATTTCGAACCCAACCGCGCACTCAAAATCTCCATTCGAGTTACTTAACTGCAATTCACTAATTAAACCCAACACATCTCAATACGAGTTTTCCAATTAAAATATTATCCTTTGCCGCTTCCCCCAACTGCGACATGTAATAAAAATAATCCAACGTATTTACTTAGTCCCAAAAGTAAACCTAACACACATCAGTAAACGTCTAAAACTCATAAACTCCAAAATTTATTATTCCCGGTAATTCCTCAAAATTTCAAATTATACCCATTTATGTAATTTAAATATTCATAAAAGTGCGGGGTATTACATAGACATGGTCTAACAACCTTTAAAGGATTCACAAAAGGAATATCAGGGGGAGGTGTGCCGAACTGAGTTTTCCAAAAGTCTACCAGACACTCTTGGGGGTCCCAACTCATAGGGCTGTAGAAAGACTTGAAAGGAAGAAAGTCCTTATTGTTAAGATGCGACAATCACTATGATTAGAAAAGCCTCAAATAGAGGCCATGACTTCTGTTATATATTACACAGTTCAAACGACTCTGAGAGGCTGCAGCCAATTATTCCAACTATAAACCTAAAGACTGCCGCCAGAAGGAATTATTATTAGCAAAGAATTTTCTAAAGCTACAGGAATTGACACAACCACAGCAAAATAGCACAAGTCTTACTTCCTGTCGCGGCCAAATGCAAAAATAGGTTCGTTTTGAATTACGAATTTCCCCAAAGATTGAAAATCTAGGATTCAAGGGTTTTGGCCAATAATACCAATAACATGTTCTTAATGATTCTTGGCTAAAAGAAAATTGTGAAATGTGGCCAAGGTATAGATTAAACCTAAGAGAACCAAGTTTCTAACCTAAATAGAAACCCATAAATCCAAATTGGTACTAAATCAACAAATAATAGCAGCATTACATATTGGGAACCTTTATCAGAGACATCCAAACAAATTTGTTAAAACTTAGCTCTACACAAGTTCAAGAGTCGAACCCTACTTTTTAATTCAAGCTGGGAAGTAGTGGAATTATATTGACAACAAATCAAACAGTTGGGTTTGCAGTTCAAAGCATGGAATTGGGTTGCAAGTAGGAATCCAACACAACAAATTATAGAGATACCATAGAAAATAATGAAATTAGTTGGAAGATTACCTGGTAATCGAAGAAACGTGAAGAAATGATGGTTTCTGATCCTCAAACCACCACTAAAAGAATGCCGAAAAACTCAAAGGATGGAGTAACATAAGCTGGCTCTCGATTTTCTTTCAAATGCTTGGAAAATGTAATGAAGGCCACGACCAGATCCATTTATATAAGAGGGCACGGGAAGATGAAACATCTCCTTGTGAGATGACTTTAAAAATTATAACACACTGCGGTAGCCATGGAATTAATCTGTAGCACCAAATCACCACTCCTTGGCACTACAGTTTGGGGGCTTATTGATATGACCAATATGATCCTCCCTGCCGCGACATTTATTAACAACGGGATGCTGCCGTGGAACAGGGAGGTCGCGACCTCACACTTATCAGACTGCACCTACTTCATCCATTGGTCACTGCCTTGTACTTGATAGGCCGCAGTACGTATAAGATTAGTATGCCTCTTAGGCCACAACACCTTTAGACCTGCTGCTGCTTGGGTTCAGATAGGACACAACCCTTACTCACAAAGATGCTACACCATAAAAGGGAGTACTCTTCAGACTTATTCACATGTCACGGACTCAAGGAACGTGACACAACTTATATACCTCCTATAAATAGAGGTCCACACCTCAAGATAGGGGGATTCGAGACAGCTGCCCTTGGCAAAGCCCTGTAAAACTCTCTATACAACACCCAATACATCTTGGGGGATATACACTTCCCTTGTAGATCTCTCCCAGGCCTTCCCGAAATCTCTACAATCATGTATTCTCATATCTTAACTCTATTGCACACCTACCATGGCTATGTCAACTTGTACTACAATGTGTAGATGATAAGAGTGGGGCAACTAAGTAGACGTAAGCCCATTTTTGTAGATGAACCACTCTATATCTTGTGTTTTGTATCTCTTACTTATTTATATGTATTTTACACATGACTTGTTGGTATGAGAATGATGTGTGTTCGGTTTCTCGTATCATCAATCAGTATTACTTTTTAAAAGTCTATGAAAGTTTGCATGTGATCAACTACGCAGAAGCGTGTCTATGATTAACATATAAAGGTACGTGGAATCACTACAAAAAATATCTATTGGGACTGATATATTAGGGATAGTTGTAATTTTTCATCCCTAAATATACTCATTTGAGACGACTATTATACCATCAATTTTTCATCCCTAAATATACTCATTTGAGACGACTATTATACCATCATATATAGATATATATTAGGGACGACTTGGGCTACCTGTCCAAAATAATACCTAAGATAGGGTATTTTATACGATGGTCTATTTGGATTTCCTATAACTTTGGTCCTTTAAATCTTTATGGGATGGTATATTTTTCATTTACCCCAAATTCCCACCCATTACCAAAATTCCTTTCCCCCTAATTTTCATCCCCATTCTTTTCCTCTTTTCCTCACTACAACTCATTTTCACCTAGACGTGACACCCCGCCTAATTAAATACCGGGTGATTAGTTCTTTATTAAATTAAATCAAAGCGTCCAGTTGGTACATTCTTAGCATCACTGTCGAAAACAACTTTCTTTATTTATCACCGAATAAATAATTAAGCTAAGTGTCAAAACATTTAATTTTATAAATTAAGTCCCATTGTTATGAGTTAATATACGAAACCATTTTTATGAACACATATAATAATATTGTATACCAAACCATCCAAGTGGAATAAACAGGCTAGATTAATCATTCCAAATAAAATATCCCAACTCGAAGGACAATGTAATAATTAAAACAATCTCAAATAAACTGAATACTGAAATAAATAAAGAGAACAAATTCACTCTGAACTAAATAACAATTGGAAATGGGCGGCACATGCCCTATCTAAAATGACTAAGTATATAGCTGGGATGATAGAATGAAGTCGTCTAAATGCAAAGACATGCAACTCCCACACTAGTTGCAACACGTCAACCGTCCAAAGATCGAAGTCTGACGCCCCTATGGCTGTACACCTGTAATACATATATATATATATACAAGAGAAAAAGGAGATGACAAGAAATGGGTCAGAGACCGAGTGAAAAGTAGCTTTAGACTTAGTTTAGCAAGTATATAAAATTCTTACCAGTTGATATTACATACATGTTAGTTCCTCGACACTCACTTGACAATTCTCAACTCTCAACTATTGTGCACACCTAACTTTCTATTGAATTAATATAGATAAAGCTAACGCAATTAACTAGTATAACCCAATCTCCCCTCATCAATCCCGATTCACGTGATCGCAAAATTATAATTTATACATGATAACTTTTTTTTTATGAGTTTACTGAGCCAGTTATGTACATCTCAATACAACCTTATATTCTCAATCACTTAATTTATTTAATATCGATTGTTCAATTTTATCTACTTACAAGCACATCACGGGTACATATATTTATCACTCATAATATATATATATATATATATATATATATATATATATACACTAATAGGGCACCCCACATAAAAATCTATGGTGCTGGTATACTTTGCTATCAGGTCCCTGTACCTCTCGTACAAATGAGGGAAATACTAGTTTGGATCCACTCTCGAACAGTATTAACACAAAATACACATATTGGAGGCAAAGCATAATTCCCAGTCTCTAAGACGCCAGCATATATCCTCATGTCTCTTAGGACCGTCTGACTATAATTCTCAGATGGTCTGTACCAAGGATCCTATGTTCTAGGGTACGAGTCAATATTTCCCGTAAAGGTCACATCAGAATAAGACTGTCCCGACGCAGAAACCTCCGTGATAGCAAGTAGCACGGGTATGATTAAACACAGATATTCATATTATATATACATACATACATACACTGATATATATATTTACATTATTCGGATAGGTACATCCACAACCCATAACATGTTCCTATCATACGCGTCACGTAATACCCGAATTTATGTATAATTTACGTATATTCCCTTTTCATCGCAAGTTACCAAGTACTTCTCGACCCTTGAAGTGTATCATTTTGATACTCATAGTAATAGTAGGTGTACTCTCTCTACCCTACTGGTCTAAGTCATCCTTAATTCTTAAAAAACCTAATTTAACGTACACACGATTATCACCCCATTTTATAACCTCGTGACCTCACTGTTAAATCTCATATAAAAATCGTACTACCGAAACCTTGCCTGCCTCCATACTGGTCCTCCTCAATCCCCATAATGGTATTTAAGTTATGCCTAAGGGTCCTTACACATTGGTGTTAGATTAACATTAAAAAGTAAAGAAGATTCAAATTCCAGGAGGAGTTGATCGATTGAAGGGAAGGGTCGATCGATCGACCTAGTAGATCGATCGACATTCAAGGTCGATCGATCGATCGATCGATCAGTTATTGGTGAGTTTCTGCATAATTTCAACCTATGGGTTTTATCAATTTTCACCCTCAAATCCTCCATTAATTTGCCCCAAACTCCCAAACAATCAAACCAAAAGTTGTACTAACCTAAGTACATTATTTCTAATGTAAAACGAATACAAATTTATCAAGGGCCATCAATTAAAGGGATTAATTAGAGCTAATTCGTGAAGAACCCTATTTTATTTCCATATTAAACATCCTCATAATTGTTCCAAATTTCAACCTCTAATGGGCATCAATTTCGTAGTAAATCTTCTAAACACATAAAGATAGTTGTCCTAACATGGTTTCTACTCAAAATTGCAATATAAATCTCCCAAACAATATTTTATTTACATGAGGACATGAAATCATATCTTCTACACTAGCACGAATGTGTTATCAACTCAATAACAACAAGTTAGATACTTTCCTGGAAATCAAATGTCTGATTCGATAAATTTGAGGGATATAGGAATGATCTTCTTCTTCCGATCTATGCTTTGGTGGTGGTGGAGATGTAAAACGGGTGGTTCTTGGCCTTGAACACCTTGGAAAGCTCTCTCCTTCTTCTTCCTATAGTTTTCCTCACTTTTTGATTCTAAGAACCCTAACTTCCTCGACACACCATCTGGCATAACCTCTTAATTTTCATCATTCATTAAGGCCCAAAATTAGAAATTACCAAAATGCCCTCCCAGGTTGTCGGTTAGGCCTAAAAACGTCCCGAGACCTAAACTAGACCCCCGAGTACACTTTTTTTGACTATCTCGAACCTTCCGGACACATTGTCGCACTCAAAATGACCATACGGGCCACTTAGAATTAATTCACTTTGTATTTCATTAAATTAGTCCCGACACGACTGACACGCGTGTTCCAACTTAATTTTCATAATTGCCGTATTTTTTTCACTCACGACAACTTTAATATTTTATAATCATATATTACTTTACTCACTAAGTAATATTCAACATAATTATCATCAATAAATACTAACTCTTATCACACTAGTAATTATTTAATTAAATCCGGATTAATTATAAATAAATTTACTCCATTTAAATTAATTAATCACAATCCCATAATTAAAATAAAATCCGTTCAAAATTACGGGTTATTTTACTAGATCTCAGTTCCCATCATCATACCCGAAACCCTTATCTTATTTTCATCACGAAGGAATCCTTCCCATCGAGAAACGTCACTGGCGATTTATTTGTTGTCTCCATCTTTCTGTTTTCTTGTGGTAAAGGTCATCTCTCTCGACATTTCATTGGTAAGATCTCTCTCAAATTATTTTTCCAATTATCTATGAAAAGAGGATGGCTTGTGTTCTAATTTATAATAATAGGGTTTATAATAATACTCAATTAATCTTTTAGAGAAAAATGAATAGCACTAGAGGAGGAAGTGATGACTTTGAAAGAATAATACATTAAAAGCTCACCCGTGGTTTGTAAAAAAATTTTTAGCTTACAGCTTATTAACATATTATTCATTGTTTTTATGAGTTAATGTTAATATATACACAAAAACCTAAATTCTATTTAGTTCTCACAATGTTGGATCATCAATGGCCACCCAGACACGCATAATTTCTCAGCATTATTGATTTAAATTTGATTTGGGGCTTTACTTCCGATTTGATTTTTGATATGATTTGGTTTAATATACACAAACTATAATTTGTATTTTTTGTATTTGTTTTGGTTTACTAATTTGTCGGTTTAACGGGAGTTTAGGGGTTTATGGGGTGCTTAGATCTTTATTGACTTATTTTTTTTCAATTTGGGTTTTAATGGGGGTACGTGGAAGGGTGCATAGTGCTACGAGTTTTCACTAAATTATTGGAAATCTCACTTTTTTATTTCCATGATTTGGTTAAATCTCAAAATTTATGAATTTTATGAAATGTTCTGTTGTATAAGTATTGCATGCATATATTTTTGAAAATTTTATACTTATATGGGATTTGTTAGCAATAATTGTTTTTTATTTGGGGTATTTCTAATGGTCAGATTGTTGTTGTTTATATAGTTATGAGAATGTTTTTAACACATTAGAAAAATATCATTATTTTACTCAATTATGTAGTTTAGGAGTCGTTGGAGGCTCATGACGGAGCTAGTAAATGGAAATACACCACCGGGTATGACAAGATTGCATGGCATTTTATACCGAGGTGGAAGATATTATCTCAATGGGATAATGATTCTACCTTACTTGAACTGCCTTCTTTTTAAAGCATATTGTGTGTCATTTAGTCATTGATAATAACTAATGGACACCCTTATGCTTATACTAAAAAGGAAAATGATTTAAAACATGCTTGTACCTATTCTATCTTAAGATATTTTTTTTATTGCATAAATGCATTTATTCATCCCCCGATTAGGTAAGACAGTATGTTGTAAAATTCATCTATCGCATTCAATGCCAAAAACTGAGAAAATATTTTCAACCTGAAATGAGAGTTTAATGGAAACAAAAATGCTTCAACTTTTAAAATGTTTATATAAAACCCATGAAAACTGTTGTTGTCAAATTTTGGGTATTAATTTTTAGATTATAATCACACAAATTATAACCACCGATCAATAGAATAAAGAAATAATAGAGAATTTTTACATGGTTCAGCTCAATAAATGAGCCTACGTCCACAGGCAAAATTGGTTAGGTTTTATTTCAATCTTTGGGATACAATTACAAGGTGTGAATATGACGTCACATCTTTCCTCCTCTCAATTGACGAAATAATGCATTTATATTCAACAAAAAAACTGAGAGGTGGAATGCCTTTATAGATTCAAGAATTTATACGTGTACATATAAACATACAACTGGGTGTCTCTTTATATGCATGTGCATGGTGATTATTGAATATCTCATGTGTGGCTTTTCATATGCCTGACATTTCAACTTCTTAGAGGTTGTCCGATGGGTAGTCGATCAACTGGTACTTGTGCCGACCAGGTTTGATCGAGTGTGGTAGGCCTCATAATAACGTTGACAAATGTCATTGTATCACTGGTCCACATGGTTAAATAATTTTAACCTACAACAAAAACACTAGTTGCTTCAATCATATGATATGACATGGATTACAACAATCTTCACTAATTACATAAAGCATTGCATTTCTCATAAGTCAATAATCTTAATTGAATTCTCTTCATGGTATTTTTGCGGGTTATTCTCACATATAATGTTGGTTTATGTAGTTTGAACTTGTAGCTATTATGCCTAATATATATTAAATATAATTGTACATAATTATATTATTAATATAATTACAAAAATAAAAAGAAATTACACAAACTTAAAACTTACTTGAATTTGCAGAAATAATATTACAATAGAGAAGAAATAATCCGAGCCCTATTTAGAACAGTCTCCTAAAGGCAAATTTATTCCCTCCAATGTGCTTATAGGTTAATGAATAATTGGCTCCCAAGATAGAACGGATTTCTCGAATTAATTATGTAGCACATCAATAATTAATCCCAATGAACACAAATCTGTGTTAATACTTAATCGGAACAGTAACATGATATGCAGAAATGGAGAAAATATTTTTCTAGATGAAAGAATATTTTTGAAATTGTTCTGGAGGGGTTTTGTTGACAGAAATTAAAAACTGGAGGGAAAGGTTTGTATTTTTAGCTTTAGTGTTGATTTTTGGAACAGTCAAAATTGAAATTAATTGTCAAAAATAGTTAATTTGTTAAGTGTTGACCTTTGGCAATTAACTGTCCAATAGTTAATTAATAATTAATCAATTCCGTAATTAATTAATAAAAGCCCAGAAAATTTAATTATTTTGGCCCAAAAATTTAGGAGAATTTTATAAGCCTAAGCTGAGCCCGAACCGAACCGAACCGAGCCGAGCCGGTCGGACGACCGAACGATGCGCGCGTACACGTGTGGGCTTTTGGCCCAAGCCCAACATATGCATAGTGTAGGCCATCTCCCCTTCAAAGAGTTGGGATACCCCAAAGGCATCCAAGCCTTAGTCCATACTTGGGGTGTTATTAACTCATCTACTTTCCATCATTATTTCAATGTGCGACAAGAGTTAAAACATACCCAATTCATTAACTTTCATTACTTTGTGAGTCACTTTAGGGACATATTTATCATTCATAACTTATTGAAATTGGACATATGAATATACTAATTTAATCTTCTTGCGGAGGAGAATGCATTCGTATATGGTCCCATAATTATCGTAGTGTGGGTCCCACCTAAATTTGAGCTCAAAGTTGCTCAAAAAATTCTGTCCAAAATGTGGACATCTCCAATTTTCCAACAATCCCCCACATGAATGATATATCGCTATAAATAAAACATAACAGATGCTAATGCAGATGCAGATAAAGGTTGAGTAATACTGAAGACTTATTGCATCATGAGAAGTAGCCTAGTGGCCTTGAACTTTCCTTAGTGATATACTTTCGGATTTACTTGGTTAATTAGTAGACTTCACGTCTTTGAACCGTCAACCGTTTCTGTAAACCTAGACAATAGTATTCACACAATAATTCTTCAACACAGTTGGTTCTCACGTTTGTGTTCATTTTGGCCATGAACACCACTTGGTTCTGTGAGTATTTTAGAAAATATGCCTATCATTATTCTCATAGAAGTGGCCCCCTTCTTACTCACGTAGGTGACTTCCATAAAGAGTATCTTGCAATATACCATTTAGAAGTACTAAGATATGGATGTCATTAAAAGCATAACTTATCCTAATTTCGCGGTAGATATACACTATCTCATCTTTGGAATGGGTAAGATTAAATCTCCTCCAGTGCTTACTGAATACAATGTAGTTCGGTTTGCCCATTAAACCTATATCTTGGGATCTCCAGCCAGCTCGGTTAGGTTACCACTATATTGATTCTTATTTATTTATAGGCTTTAGACCCATTCCACTCGATGATCTTTCAACTTGCTCTCGGTTTAATCCTTTTGTAAGTGGATCCGCTATATTATCTTTTGACTTTACATAGTCAATTGAGATAATTTCGTTTGAGAAAAGTTATCTAACGGTATTGTGTCGATGACGAATATGTCGTGACTTTTCGTTATACATGTGATTTTGTGCCCTTCCAATTGCCGATTGACTATCACAATGTATACATCTCGCGGGCACATGTTTATACCAATTTGGAACATCCTCTAAGAAATTTCGAAGCCATTCAGCTTCTTCTCCAGCTTTGTCTAGTGCAATGAATTCGGATTCCATTGTCGATCTAGCAATGCACGTTTGTTTTGAGGATTTCCCAGATACGGCTGCACCTCCAAGGGTAAACACATACCCACTCATAGACTTAGAGTCTTTTGTATCTGATATCCAATTTGCATCGCAATGTCCTTTAAGAACAACTAGATATTTTGAGTAGTGCAGTCCATAGTTTTAAGTATATTTCAAATAACCCAAAACTCGCAATATTGCTTTCCAGTGATCTCTCTCTGGATTACTCGTAAATCGACTTAGCTTACTTATTGAGTATGCTATGTCCAGTCGTGTACAGTTCATGATATACATTAAACTGTCGATAATACGAGAATATTCTAGTTGAGATGTGCTTTCACCATTATTTCTTGCTAGATGTAAATTTACATCTACAGGTGTCTTGGTAGGACTAATATCACACTTCTTGAATTTTTCAAGTACTTTCTGTATGTAATGAGATTGAGATAATATAAGTCCATCTGATATTTTAGAAATTTTAATTCCTAATATAACATCGACGATTCCCAAATCTTTCATTTCAAATCTACTACTCAACATTTGTTTTGTAGTTTTGACAATTTCCAAGTTACTACCCATGATAAGCATATCATCAACATAGAGGCATACAATGACATATCCATTTTGAATGTATTTAAAGTAAACACATTTATCGCATTCATTAATTTTGAAACAATTTGATAACATTGCATTATCAAATTTTTCATGCTATTGTTTAGGTGCTTGTTTTAATCCGTAAAGTGATTTAACAAGCTTACATGCTTTTCCTTATTATCCGGGAGCCTTAAACCCTTCAGGTTGCTCCATATAAATTTTCTTGTCTAGTTCACCATTTAAGAATGCGGTTTTTACATCCATTTGATGTATTTCAAGTCCATTAATAGTAGCTATTGCTATTAACATCCGAATGGACGTTATTCTTGTTATCGATGAATATGTGTCGAAGTAATCCAACCCTGATCCTTTTGCCTATAGCCTTTAGCTACAAGTCTAGCTTTATATTTATCAATTGATCCATCGGCCTTCAACTTCTTTTTGAAGATCCATTTATAACCTAACGATTTTGAACCTGGTGGAAGATCCACTAGTTCCCATGTATGATTTTGTAATATGGATTCAATTTCACTATTAATTGCTTCTTTCCTATTAGAAGTATCGGGTAAGGATATGGCTTCTTTGTATGATTAAGGTTCATTTTCTAGCAAATATGTTAGAAAATTCGGACCGAAAGAAGTCGAGGTTCTTGCTCTTTTACTACGTCTTGGTTCATACTCTATTGGTTAAATAGGTTGATGAGTACCACTTGTAGTAGCTTAATTAGTCCTTTTAGAAGGACCAGATTCTCGGGTCATGTTATACAGGAATTCGTTTTCAAAAAATGAAGCGTCCCTCGATTCAATAACCGTATTTACATGAATATCCAAAATCTCAGATTTACAAACTAAAAATCGATATGCACTGCTATTAGTAGCATAACCGATGAATACACAATCCACGGTTTTTGGCCCTATTCTTACCTTTTTAGGTTTAGGAACCATCACTTTGACTAAGCACCCCCGCACTCGTAAATATTTATAGGAAGGTCTTCGACCTTTTCATAATTCATAAGGCGTCTTGTGAGTCTTCTTGTGAGGTACTTTATTGAGAATGTAATTAACAGAAAGTAAGGCTTCCCCCCCACAAGTTTTGTGGAGCTCCGGAACTTAATAACATTGAGTTCATCATCTCTTTCAAAGTACGATTTTTGCGTTCAGCAACACCATTCGATTGACGAGAATAAGGAGCGGTTGTTTGATGAATAATTCCATTTTCAGAACAAAATTCCGCAAATGGATATTCATATTCACCTCCTCTATCACTCCTAATAGCCTTTATCGTTTTGCTTAATTGATTCTCAACTTCATTTTTATATTGTTTAAGTGCATTAATAGCCTCATCTTTACTATGTAATAAATACACATAGCAATATTTTGTGCAATCGTCAATAAAATTAATAAAATACTTTTTTCCACCTCTAGTTTGAACAAATTTTGAATCACAAATATCAGTGTTTAAATCTAAAGGTTCAGTTATCCTTTCAACTGAATGGAAAGGTAATCTAGTTAATTTAGATTCCACACAAATTTCACATTTATGATTTTTATCAATATTAAATTTTGGCAAAAAATCCAAGTTAATTAATCTACGCAATGTATCAAAATTAACATGTCCTAATCTAGCATGCCAAATATTAGATGACTCAATCAAGTAAGAAGAACTAGTAATTTCATTCATTGAAACAAATATTTTTAGGGTTACAGTAAGAACATTGATTTTAAAGAGCCCCTCATTTAGGTAGCCCTTTCCTACATACATGTCATTCTTTGACAACACAAAGTGATCAGACACAAACACAAGCTTGAAACCATTTTTAGTCAGGAGAGATCCAGAAATTAGGTTCTTTTGGATATCAGGTACGTGAAGAACATTATTGAGAGTAAGTTCCTTTCCAGAAGTCATTTTTAGAGCAATCTTTCCTTGTCCCACCACCTTAGAAGTAGAAGAATTCCCCATAAAGAGGGTCCCCTCATTTTTCAAAGTCTTATAGGTAGAAAACATC
Source organism: Sambucus nigra (assembly GCA_949130495.1). Taxonomy (NCBI): domain Eukaryota; kingdom Viridiplantae; phylum Streptophyta; class Magnoliopsida; order Dipsacales; family Adoxaceae; genus Sambucus; species Sambucus nigra. The sequence goes on along the minus strand of OX422218.1, from coordinate 172,938,626 downwards.
CATTTGTTTGCACAAATGTGTCGTGTGGCTCCAGTGTCCACCCACCATTCCTTGGTATTTCCAACTAAGTTACATTCAGAGACCACACTAGAATGATTCATATCTGCCAAGTCATTGGCGATGTTTTCACCCTCAGTTACATTTGCTTGAGGATTATTCCGATTTTGCTTCTTAGGTTTACGACACTCGCTTGAGCGGTGTCCAGGTTTACCACTGTTGTAGCATTTGCCTTTGGACTTCTTCTTGTTCTGTTTGTAAGTGACTTCCCCATCGTTCTTTCGCCTGTTCTTCTTAGGACCTTCAACAACATGGACTTTTGTTACTATTGGATTCTTCCTACTTTTCTTTTGAGACTCACGGTTATCTTCTTCAATTCTCAGCCTGACCACCAACTCCTCCATATTCATCTCCTTTCGCTTATGATTGAGATAATTTTTTAATAAAGTCCAAGATGGTGGCAATTTTCCAACAATTGCAGCAACTTGGAAAGTTTCACTAAGAGACATTCCTTCAGCATGAATGTCGTGGAGGATCACTTGGAGTTCTTTCACCTACGAGATCACTGGTTTTGAGTCAACCATTTTAAAGTCCAGAAAACGCCCGACGATAAATTTCTTCATCCCAACATCTTCTGTTTCGTACTTCTTTTCCAAAGAATTCCACAATTCCTTAGATGTCTTGATCGTGCAGTAGACATGATACAATGTTTTGTCCAAGTAGGCCTGAATATAATTCCGGCATAGGTAGTCCGAGTGCTTGCAAGCATCAACAGCAACAACCGGGACAATCTTCATAAAAAAACCTAACCAGTTGGCAGGTAGTGAGATAGAAATACATTTGTCCTTGCCAAGGTTTGAAGTCACCCCCATTGAACTTTTTCGGTTTCTCCCCGTGTGGCATAGATACGGGTGCAGTCACATTTGTGTTAGTGACAGTCACCTTAGCAGTAATAGTGTTCGTACTATGCGATTCCATTTCTGTTACAAAAACATAATTTTTATTAATGAAAATATTCATATACGAATGAATTAATCAAAACAGAATACAAAATTCTGTGCACCAATTTCCTTCAAATATAATTAACAATAAATGAATTCCAAAATAATTCTAAATAATATTCAGAGTTAAACAAAAATATAAACACAAGTTTATACTAATAAAAAAAAATCTGTGTCACACTATTTTTAAATAATAAAAATAATTCCGTACAAAATAGAATTACAATTTTAAGATTAAAAGTTTTATTTAAACAGATTTAGCAAAAATTTACAAATAAAATTTTATTTTCTAAAACAGAATATATATAAACAGTGTAGAAATTAATTTTTGTACCAAAACTGTTTTATTAATTTCTGTAATAAAATAATATTTTGATTCAATTTTTCGGTCATTTTTTTTGTACGAATAAATTTCTGTAATAATAATTTTTTTTTGGTACACTACAAAACAGTAGAACAAAATTAAATTTGCTTTAAGATTGTTATGTCTACTATTTATTAAATATAATTGTACAGAATTATGAATTATTAATATAATTACAGAAATAAAAAGAAATTACAGAAAATTAAAACTTACTTGAATTTGCAGAAATAATATTAGATAGAGAAGAAATAATCCGAGCCCTGTTTAGAATAGTCTCCTTAAGGCAAATTTATTCCTTCCAATGTGCTTATAGGTTAATGAAAAAGATAAAACGGATTTCTCGAATTAATTATGTAGCACAACAATAATTAATCCTAACGAACACAAATCTGTGTTAATACTCAACCGGAACAGTAACATGATATGCAAAAATGGAGAAAATATTTTTCTGGATGAAAGAACATTTCAAAATTTTTCTGGAGGGGTTTTGTTGACAACAATTAAAAATTGGAGGGAAATGTTTGTATTTATAGCTTTTGTGTTGACTGTTAGAACACTGTCAAACAGTTAATTGATAAAAAGCCCAAACTAGTGTAGACCATCTCCCCTTCAAAGAGTTGGGATACCCCAAAGGCATCCAAACCTTAGTTCATACTTGGGGTATTATTAACTCATCTACTTTTCACTATTCTTACAATGTGGGACAAGAGTTAAAACATACTCAATTCATTAATTTTTATTACTTTGTGAGTCACTTTGGAGAGGTATTTATCATTCATAACTTATTAAAATTGGACATATGATTATACTACGTTAATCTCCTTGCGAAAGAGAACGCGTTCGTATATGGTCCCATAATTATCATAGCGTGGATCCCACCTAAATTTAAACTTAAAATTACTCAAAAAATTCTGTCCAAAATCTGAACATCTCCAATTTTTCAAACAGTAGCTTGAGCTATGTACGAATCCAAGACCAAATCCAGATACTAAGATCTTATTCAGAGACCATATGTGCAAGCCTCCGAATGGGATTCTGGCACCTACACTTGTCAATCTTCCAACTATTGCAGTTACAAAGACGATGGCTTATACACCGCTCGGACCATCTGGTTATGACATCTTTCATCTTAAAATTTCAACTATCCTTCTCTTTTCTCTCTCCAAGTTTAATACATACTGGGACATCCCATATTAAGCCTCCTACTTTCTTTTTCGGGATGTCCCAATTTAATAGTTCAGTTTTTTAATCAATGTACCATATATCAAGTTATTGAATTGAGTTTTAAATTTGGATTTTCTCAAACTTTCAAACCATGTGAAGTTACTGATAAAGTGTTTTTTTTATTCATTTATTTTCAACCTTTTCCACCCACTACAGCAGCTGCCAATGCTAATCCTTTAGCAGGTTGGATGGAATATGTCGCTATTTCCTATTCTATGCAAGAAGCTGTTGTTACAACGTCGTCTTTACCTGTTCAACCTAATCAATGTTTGAGTTTACTTTTAATTGGAGGGTCATTTGCATTTTCACAGCTATTGTATATAGATTTCACATTATGATATTGATAAGAATTATATGGTCTAGACAGCCTGAATATGTACGCTTTGAATTTTAATTGTCTCTTGATGGGATAATTACATTTCTCAATATTTTTTGATTGGTTATTGAGAGAAAATAAGGTTGAGTTTTTTGAGGTGATGAATTCTATTGAATAAGTGGGTTACGAACCTCCAACCGAATTCAGAAGGATGGGAAGGATCCGCTCATTGACCTAAACATAATTGACTTAGATGAACATTGGCTCATTTAGTTGCCTATTAATCAAGTAATATGTCTTATTTCAAATTAATTTTGTGTGAGAGAAACACACAAACATTATTGGTCTAGAACTGAAGTTTATTTGATGTTTTTTCAAATACTGCAGCCTCCTGATTTCGATGAGTAGGAATTATCTCTGAAGCTCGATAGTGATGGACATTTGGACACTTTTTATGGCTCTTCTAGCAAGTAAAAATTCACAAACCATCATACACATCTATTCTTATTCTTTATATGACATATTCAATTTATGGAGAATAAGAAGAGCCCCTGTAAACACCGTATCAATTTATGATGTTCTTCGTATATATTTTTTGGTTGATGAAGTTAATGAAGGTTTGTCAACGCTTTCATTTACTAGGGTGGAAGTGAATATGGTTATATTCTCAAAATCAGTAATGAGAGAATCAAATGCTGAGATAGCAAATATATTCAGTAGGTGGATGGAACACCAAATCTGAGTTCTCTTTTAGGTTTTTTTCTTAGCGACTCCAGCCTGTTTTATCCATTGTAACTGACCTTCCCAATATTAAAACCACAATACATCATTTTAATTGAGTAAGTGAGCTTCCCAATAGCATGATTTGGCTCAAACGCAAACACTCGATAGAAAAAGTCATGTAATTATACGATACGATTTTGTTGTAATTGTGTAAGTTTCCCAATAGCATGATAATTTTTTATATCAGTTTGATATTTTAAGGCATTTTTTGGTTTCATTTGTTGATATTCTAAAGTTGCGTATGATTTGTATTAAGTTATGATCCCATAAATACATGTAAAAATTAAGATTTTATTCATGCATATTTATATATGTGTGCACACCTCTGTATTGAAACTACTCCATGCCTGTGCAATGCAGTTTAAATATTCAATTGATAAAGTTGACATTTAATTTTGAAATAATAGTGTGAATATACTATGGACAATCTAAGTGACGTAGCTAAGATATTAAAGAAATATCACTGTACAAATCTCACACGTGTAGCCAATTCATTAAATGAACCTTATAGACAGCTCCAAATCTATGAAATTACGACCATTTTGACGAGATTAATTGACTAAGGGTGAAATATAGCGCATGTTAAAATGCTTATCGTTGTTTTCGTTTCACCGCCTTAATACAAAAACCTAAAATATGACTACACTAAAAAATGGAGTATAGCGGCCAGTTCGGGTATTAAAAATCCACAGAGACGAGCTGCTAGAAAATTAATGGATTTAATACTTCTAAAATAAAAGTGTAAAAGGTATTGCTAACAAAAAGGAAAAGATAACAAAAAGAAAAGATTATACTAGGCGAGTGAAAATTAAACTAAGATAACAAAGAGAATAAAACCTATAGGTTGCGTCGGATATCCCTCACCCCGAGTTAATTAGTATAAATGGTTACATGGACTCACAAGTTATTAAGATTGCGTCTCGTTTCGATAGTTAATTAAACCCAGAGTTGTTACACCCCTAAATTCACATAAAAGTCTACTAAGATTTTGGCGTCAAGAAATACCCCAGAAATTACGCACGCAAGGTCGTAAATATGGAGCATACGTGATATACCCCGTTAAATTTCCTAGGCGTAATAACTATGACAACCCACTCGAAATAAACCCTTAAAAAACCATCACCAAAGCAAAGCAACCCGTCAACCCTAGGTGAGTACAATTCGACACAACCTAATTTAATTTAGCCGCTAAGCATGATAAACAACATAAATCACCTAATTAATTAAGCAACAAGTAATTAAATTAACACTACAAATTAAATTAGGCTTGGAAATAAATGGAAAGCATGAAAACTAGGGCACAAAACTTGAATTAAAGAGGAAGAAGATGAATAGTACAAGAAAAATTTACATTAAAGGGGTACACACCAACAAAAATGGATGAGGGAGACTCCACAAATAAACTCCCAAAGTATTCTCAAACCCTAACCTAAGAACTAAGTAAATATGATATCCTCTACAAAAATAAACAATACTTGCTATTTATACCAAGTGAGAATAAACAAATAAAGAAAAAAAAAAGAAAAGAAATGGGGATAAGTCTCTAATTAACTAAAGAAAGAAAAAGAAAGAGAAAATAAAAAGGAAAAGAAAAGTAGAAGCAAAATTTGGACCAAAGCAACAGGGCACCGGTCGACCGCGACAAGGGTTGGTCAACCGTGGGTTGGCCGCCGGTCGATCGGCCCTGGCAGCAGCCCACTCCTCAAACCATGACCTCCAACCTCCATGTAAACCGAGACCCATATGCGTGATAGACCTGCTACAGAACCGCACAGGCCGAGACCTCCAATTGCCATTAATGTCCAATACCATGAAACCCAATCTCCAAAAATGGCCAAAGAGACCCATTTGCGTATTTACATCAATTTCGAACCCAAGCCCTGAATTTCGAACTAAATCAAAACCCGAGTCAAACCCGAGCATGGCACCAATATCGCCATTTCTAATTTGGAGTTTGTTGCAAATGAAAGAGAAAGGGTAGAATGTTAGTAAAGAAATAAAATAATACTTAAATAATAACTTATATTTCTTTCCCTATTAAAGGTTCGTGTTTTCTTTGTTCGGACTCCAATTCAAGTACCGTTCACAGCCACGTAAAGCTTAGATCGAGAGCTACAACTTTCGTGAAGGCTTTGGTAAAAAATACCAAAGTGTGAAATTACCAAAATGCCCATGAATGTGCGAACTTCGATGGAATTTTATCGGAACGCGACAAAACTTCACACTAAGGACCCCAACGCCTATAAAAGCTCAATAATACCTAAAATAACATATTAGCGCATAAAACGGAGGTTTTCTGGTTAATGGGCATAATTATAGCATTACGACACCCGAGAGGGATAAAATGCATTAGTTCGAAGGTAATTAAATGCAATATTCGATACTAATCACACCCCTAACTTACATATTGCTAGTACCTAGTAATGAAATTTAAAGAAAGAAGAACTATAAGAAAAATCACAAACCCAGAGATATATAGAAAAGAGATAAAATGCCACTTTTGCAGGCGAACGATTGCATTTAGTGTATGCAATAAGCCGTTAAATCCCTAGGTTACCCTAGTGGACGAGTGTCGTCTTGTGAGGATTTTCAGGGATGAAACCCACAAACATCATATGATTTCCTCAAAATATTTCCGACACAACATGCGAAAAGCCCAACAATACGAAAATGATTTCATACACATTATTAACACAATGCATGAATTCACCCAAAAGTCCGTTGTTATTAACATTATAGAACGAACTTCATAAAATTGAAACCTTAAATGTGGGAGGGGAGTGAGCACATGCAAATTATGATTTGGAAAAAACTTATCTAAACCGAATAAATATAAAAGCATGCATATATTCAATCCTCACGGGCATTACACTCATCAAATGAATTAACTCAAAACAGGGAGGTAACACACGGAACATGCGGGCATAAAGAGTAAATGGAAATGGAAAATAGGCCATGCACATGTCACAAATGAAGAACGTAATATATAAAAATGAAAAACTGTAATCTCAATGAAAGATATCACACATTAAAAGAGGTGAAATGCATTTTCATAGATTATCAAAACTATTATGACTTTTAAACTAAATTCACCCTAAGATCACATAGTACTTGAATAGGGTTGTAATGTAGGTTTTGGGATAAAGGTACGAAACGAAGGAAATATATACGGATTCAACGTGTTCGGGGATGAAAACTCGGTATAATAGAAAATTATGGGAAATATCAAAAATTGAAAAATAACGTCCATAAAAGGCATTGAATATAACAATATGGAGAGTAAACAAAGGTTATTGAATCACTATATACAACATATACAAATTTCTCTTTCTTTTCTTTTCTTATTTTTCTCACTTTTTTTCTTTGGTTTTCTCCTTTCTCTTTTTTCACTTTTTCTTTACTTTTCTACTCTCACATGCTTGAATTGCAACCACAAGACAATAACATCATTCAATCTCAAGTAAAATTCCAAACAACAGTATGCAAGTGATATATATGGTATAAAACTCCAATTTGGAGTTGTTTATGGGATTTTGGGGTTATGAAACAAAATGCTATATTTAGGCTCAAAGAGGTTGACGAAGGAAAACATATAAAGCGAGGTCAAGGTCAATATGGCTGATATGACAAAGATGGCCTATGATCATTTCCTAAAGTTTACGCAATTCTCGAGTAAAAAAACTTTGAAAATCATGCTCAAGTAACACATTTCAAGAATGAATTCAATTAATGAACGATTAAATGAAAGAATAGTAAGATTACCAATGACTGTAACGCTTTCAAAGAGCAAAGAAAAGTGTATAACACTCACAAAATAAGAAAAGCCTGAAGCTCACCAGGTGTAAGTATATACAATGCACCAAAAGATTATCGAGTTATTAAAATCTTAAACCAAATCAATAAAGCAAGGAAAGTGCATGTGCTCATGGGATTAAAGTTTAATTCATGAAGTTATTCATAATATCAATGATTGAGGACTAAAGTCTAATAACATATAAAATCGAGAACATATATCATTGAGTTGTCTATTGGATCGGGCAATTATTGAAATTTATCTTCGAAACAAAGGCAAAATGCCCAAAAAGGAGAAAAAATAAAGAAAATCTTTTTGAAATTTTTATTTTTTTACAAGAAAATCATGCTTGAAAATAACATATAATCAGAATCATGTAAACTACCAATGAATGGATAGAATATCCCACACCCCCTAACTTAAAAACTGACATTGACCTCAATATAAATTAAGAACCAAGTTAAAGAGAGGAAAAGAGTGATCTCCGAAATGTACAAGTCCAATGATTCTAAAAAATACGTTATTACCAAAGCATTAAAAAAAGAAGGAATAAAATTTAACTAATTACACTAGACAATAAGTAAGAATAAAGAAAAATAAGCTACTATGTACAACCTACAATTTTAACTTCTAACTAACTATACCCTAGAATTTGAAAATTTTGAGGGTCCACCCAAACTACGATTTGACTTTGGAGGATAACTGGTGCACCCTCACTTTCATGTATACCTTTCGAAAAATAGGAATTCCGTTCAAGCAACGGAAGGCATGTGTAGGGAGGAAGAAATGAACCATCGCCAATTAAAAGTTTTTTGGGGACGATGGGGGATTTGGATAAGACGGGTGACAAAAACACAAGGGGACAAAAAAAACTGAATTTCCTCCCGAATATTTTGACATTGGAATGGGAGGTGGCGCATAAGGAGGAAAAGATTCCTTCATGGGAGGCAACTCGAGCAAGTAATCCTCATTGGTGAAAGGGTTAAACGTTTTAAAGTTTGCCACCGATTCATCGGGCACTTGCATCGGTGTGACAGTATAGAATAAAGATGGAGAGGAAAGAAATTCAATCTCAAGAGTTGAGTTATCATCGCTCAGAGATTGAATTTCGAAGGAGAAAGATCATTTTCAATGAAACTTTCTTCTTTGGGGGCCAAAGAAGAAATCATTTCATTGCAAATGGATACTATATCCATTTCATCCTCACTTTCATTCTCGACTATACCATGGGCCAAGTCAAGAATGATTTGTTCCAAAGTAGGAACAAAGTCCTCATTTGATTCAAAACATTCCTCGACTTCAAAAGTCTCGGAAGAAAAATCGTCATCGGATTCAAATAATAAATCCAATTCATTCTCCCATAAACGATTATTTTCCAGATAACGATTTTCAATTCTCTCATTTTCAAGCATGCGCAAGCCCTCACCGAAAGTCATAGGGCGAGGTGTAGATTCTTGCAAATGAGAATTTTGAAAATCGTTCTCGGGACTTCAATCAAAATCATTAACATAAGAATTTTGAAAATGAATGCAATTTGTTTCAAAATTCTTATTATAAGGATATTGCGACCCAAAATTGAAATGATCATTCCCAAAATTCCCGTAATCCATACTTTGACGTTCGTAATACTCACCCAAAGTCATTTTAGATGTTTCATTTTTTTGGGCTTGTAAGTATTGACCAAAAGTCATAGGTGTAAGGGAATTTTGAGAATTATCACTAGGAATTGCTAAAGGATTGAAATAAGACATGCTTACCCCAAAGAAGACTCAAGATGACAAATTTCACAAAGTGATGTACGGTCGAAAAATTCAAGCGTTTCTTGGCGCTCAAGTGTAGAACTCCTACAAAAATATTAGCAAAAAATACAAATAGAAAGAAAATATTACGAAATACTAAATCAAATAAATTTTAAAACAAACAAGTCCCCGACAACTGCGCCATTTTGATAGAGGGCAAAAAAGTAGCGCATGTCAAAACAATTATCGTTGTTTTCATTTCACCGCCTTAATACAAAAACCTAAACTATGACTACACTAAACAAGGGAGTATAGTGGTCAGTCCGGATATTGAAAATCCACAGAGACGAGTTGCTAGAATATTAATTTATTTAATACTTCTAAAATAAAAGTGTAAACGGTATTGCTAACAAAAAGGAAAAGATAACAAAAAGAAAAGATTATACTAGGCGGGTGTAAATTAAACTAAGATAACAAAGAGAATAAAAACTATAGGTTGCGTCGGATATCCCTTACCCCGAGTTAATTGGTATAAGTGGTTACATGGGCTCACGAGTTATTAAGATTGCGTCTCGTTTTGACACTTAATTAAACCCAGAGTTGTCAAACCCCTAAATTTGCATCAAAGTCTACTAAGATTTTGGGGTCAACAAATACTCCAAAAATTACGCACGTAAGCTCGTAAATATGGGGCATACGTGATATACCCCGTTAAATTTTCTAGGCATAATAACTAGCACAACCCAGTCGAAATAAACTCGTAAAAAACAATCACCAAAGTAAAGCAACCCGTCAACCTGAGGTGAGTTCAATCTTACACAACCTAATTTAACTCAGTCGCTAATCATGATAAACAACATAAATTAAAGCACCTGATTAATTAAGAAACAACTAATTAAATTAACACTACAAATTAAACTAGGCTTGGAAATAAATGAAAAACCTGAAAACTAGGGTACAAAACTTAAATTAAAGAGGAAGAAGATGAATATTACAAGAAAAACTTACATTAAATAGGTACACACCAACAAAAATGAAGGAGGGAGACTCCACAAATAAACCCCCAAAGTATTCTCAAACCCTAACCTAAGAACTAAGTAAATATGATATCCTCTAAAAAAAATAAACAACACTTGCTATTTATACCAAGTGGGAATAAACCAATAAAGAAAAAGAAAATGGAAAAGAAATGGGGATAAGTCTCTAATTAACTAAAGAAAGAAAAAGAAAAAGAAAATATAAAAGGAAAAAAAAGGTACCGGTCGATCGCGACAAGGGTCGGTCGACCGCGCAAGAAGGGGGAGTCCACTATCTAACATCCATGGAAAATCCAAAAATCCCAGTCGACCGCTGGTTGCATGTCGGTCAACCGGTCCTGGCAGCAGCACCCAAATCGCAATAACCCACTCCTCAAGTCACGACCTCCAACCTCCATGTAAACTGAGACCCATAGGCGTGATAGACCTACTATAGAATCGCACAAGTCGAGACCTTAAATTGCCATTAATGGCCAAAACCATGAAACCTTAGCTCCAAAAATGGCCAAAGAGACCCATTTGCGTCTTTACATCAAAATCCATGCTAAATTTCGGACCCAAACCCTGAATTTTGAATGAAACCAAAACCCGAGCCAAACCCGAGCATGGCACCAAAATCGCCATTTCTAATTCGGAGTTTGCTGCAAATGAAAGAGAAAGGGAAATGGAGGGAATTAAATAGAATGTTAGTAAATAAATATAATAATACTTAAATAACAACTTATATTTTTTCATCGATTAAAGGTACGTGTTTTCTTCGTTTGGACTCCGATTCGAGCACCGTTTATGGCCACACGAAGCTTGGCCTGAGAGCTAAAACTTTTGTGAAGACTTTGGTTAAAAATACCAAAGTGTGAAATTATCAAAATACCCCTGTACGTGCAAACTTCGATAAAATTTTTCCGAAATGCGATGAAACTTCGCACTAAGCACCACAACACCTATCAAATGTTAATAATACCTCAAATAACATATTAGCGCGTAAAATGGAGGTTATCTGGTTAATGAGCATAATTATAGCAATTACGGCACCCGAGGGGGCTAAAAGACATAAGTTCAAGGGTAATTAAATATAATATTCGATACTAATCATTAATCTTCATTCTAATTATGATTTTTTTTGCCTTGTGTGTCCTTTTCTTCTTATTTAGTGTTTGAATTAGAAACTGTGATGGGAAAGCAAAGAAGAGAAACTTCACAATCTTTAATCTATATTTGTTGTATATATTTGATGGATTTTCAATCCTCACTGTTTGACAAGGAACATCGGGTTTATTCAAAGTCCTAAAACCCTTTCTTTCAAATGTATTTCCTCACTTTATTAGCACTACAAAAGTGAAAAATTAAATTAACTGAGTTTAACAATCTACTGAAGTAACAAGCTTAATTATCTAATGTAGTTCCTCACTTTATGTATATGACAGTGCTTAACTATCTAATGAAGAATTGGGCTTACCTAATGGGGTGTAAGCTTATGTTTTTCTAAACTAGTATTGTTTCCCAAATTTGGAAAGGATACCATCGAAAGTACCAAGAAAAAAAAGAAAATGTCCAAGTCTAAGTGATTAATAGAGTCGATATGAGGATGTTTTATTATATTGGATAGTTCAAAGAGCATGTTTGATGGAGTCTTGATATCAAGTTAAACACACTCCCTCTCTTAAAAATCATTCTTATCTAACTCTTCTCTCTTTTAGAAACTAGAAACAAGTGTACTACTTTGTATTTATAAGGGTTAATGGTATCATTGAGTAGAAAGTTATTCATTTTCTTACGGATTAATGCCCTTTTGTAGTCATGGAGGATCTGGCACCAGATGGACTCGCTAATTTGATAATAAAATGAATATGAATAAGTTGTAAGGACTTTTAAATTTATATCTTGTTTCTCAGCTACTGGAAATTCAGGTGCTTCCTACTAGTGAACTATTTAATTTGTGTATATATGTTGAATTTTTAAATCCAACTACTAATACGTGAATTTTAAAGATTGAATTATGAAGCACACTTTTTTTTATTGTTAAAAAATGTTATGGAAGACACCTATAGTTCACGTGCTAATTTTCTTTATTAGTTTATTCATAGACTTCTGACCGAGGGGCAAGATTTCTGTACATCATATGACGAGGTTTATAATAGTTTCAATGAAATGGGTTTGCAAGGGAACCTTTTAAGGGGAATACATTTTTACGGTGGAATTTATTCACTAATGCTTATGTTCATTGACTCTATATATGATCATGCTCTACTAAATAATTATCTGATTCGACAGTTTAGATGTCACAATCAAGAGATGCTCATGGAGGCACCTCCATTTTGGATTAGTTTCAACACCTTAGATATTAGAGGTAGTTCCAGTGTTTGGATCCCACACGATGATTAAGGAAGGTTGTTACACAAGTTTGATCTCGAGTTTGTTGTGACTCATATGACGCTATGGATTGGATCAATTGTTGTGGTTATCACCGCATGATCATTTCATTTTCAAGTTTACAATTTAGTTTTTTTTTTAATTTTCTTTTGGAAATTTTATTTTCTCTTTGTGAGCTTTGGTGGTGACACATTAATCCACCTTTTTTTTTACTTGTTTTTAGTAAACAATGATCCTAACAAATTTACTTAAAAATTGTATCAGTTTGTATAGTGCAATGAAATTTATCAGTTTTAATTGAATAGTGCACTAAATTGATTTAGTTTTATTCTCTTACAACAAGTGACAAATCCGAATTCTCAAAATTGAACAAACCGTTGTTTTCATCCTAAGACATGAAAAAATAATTCCCAAGAGTAATTGAAGAGGTTAGCTATGTCATTTGAATCTGTGTTGGTTTTTATGTCTTTAGTTTGAGTCAAAATAGTCCTTAATACATAATTTTAACCAATACAATATAATGTTGGTGAAGCAACAAGTAAGATATTCGATGATATGATAGTGTCCGATGGGCATGATCATATCTTGTACATGGGAGTAAATCTTCGGTCGATGCCTAAAAGGTCAAACACAATGTCATCATCTCAACATTATGAGCAAGAGATACTCGAATTACTCAAATAGGTCGAGGAAGGTGAAATTCACCATTAAGAAGAGCTTGATCATCTTTGGAACGAGGTTTGTGCCGAGATAAATGACAAAATCAACAAGGCTTAAGTATTTTTCTTCACCAAAGTATTTTTCCTCAATTTCATGCAGCAAGCCGGTGAATATTTATGTTGATGAAATTAATTTTTGTTCTCATTTAGGTATTTATTATTATTGTTGAGTTGATTTTTAATATTAAAAAGATTGGTTGTCATTAATAAACAAATGAAACTCTGTCGAAATTTTCTAAAAATAATAAGGGACTTAAAAATAGTTAACATGATGATATAAGGATTACCAAAGTTGAATATTATACTAAATTATGTTTGTTTTCTCTTTCACAGCTCCTAACATCATTTGGTTCAATACGGATATCATTTGGAATAGGTGTTGACCAACTATATGACTTTAATGACAAATGTCACCTTGTATTTTATACATTTATAAGTTTTGGTTATTTTTGGATTTATTATGTTTTTGAATTCGTTATTTATTATTTTTTGGGATGATTGTTGTTTGAATTATATAACTAATGTTTTAAGTTGGTTGTTTTACTTTTTCAAGATGCTATGTTGGGAACCTTGAATATGAATGAATGAATTATCGCAGCTTCGTTGATATTTTGTTTTCAAGATTTATTTGTCATAACTTGTACATCTCTTAATATTTACTATGGCTGATATTGAATGAATTGTGAAGATTTATATTTAAACATGGAATCCACATAAGGGGTTAGCTTTAAAATATGGATATATAATAATATAAACATTTTTAGCAATGCCCACGTCTTTTAGGATGGCTAGAACCATCAATAAAATACAATGACATTATAAAAAATTTGGCGCTAACATTTAAGGGACAGTTAATACCATTTGAAATAATATTATTTAGGATGGATAAACTTCCTTCCTTAAAAATTGAACCATGGATAGCTCTTAAAAGGCGGTAAAAAACCTTCCTATAAGATTATTAGGGACAGATAGCCTCGTCCCTAATACATTTGGGACCTCTAGCAGATGTGACCATACATTCTCGTCCCTAAAATCGTCCCTACAGACTTTAAGGATGGATATATAGTCTTTAGGAACAATTTTAACCCGTCCCTAAAATTGAATTTTTTTTTATGGCATGAACTCTTAACCCTTTCCTCTTTAACTTATTTGCGAGATCATTTTTTTATATGCATATGTCGTAAAACGTCGCGGGTGATTGTTCTCTTTATGGAATTGTATCCACAAAGGATGAATACTTTTTTAGCCTATTCTAATAGTGTCAACAACGTTAGCGACTTGTCGGGATTGCGCAGACAAAATATATTCTCTACTACTTCATCCCAACAGTCTGGCGAGGAAAATAGAGTACGATCGGATATGTAGTCTTGCGAGAGATCAACACCACGATTTGTAAGGTAATTAAATTCTTTAATTTTTCTATTTTTATACTAGTAAATGTGAGTTCCCTCTATATGGAACGCACTAATAAAACATGTCTTAATGAGGTCAAATTTCATCCTCTTGTACTCTTGTTTTCAATAACTACTATCGTGACTCACTTATCCTGAGAAAATATATAGAAGGGTGTGAATATGAGCCGTAGAGTTAATGGGTCTAATTAAGCCTAAACAAATTATGATTTTTCATCCGATCAATCAGACATAACAAGTCTAATTTAAGTTCATTTTAATTTAATTAAAACTAAAATTACTATTTGTCCACCAATTGTGTAAGCCCTTCCATCAATTTTTGTTCACCCAAATAACAACCATTAAGGAAAGGGTAAACACAACCACAATAAGCTAATTAAATGAATTTATTCTAACCATTTAATGTATATATGTGCACGTGTGAGTCTGTGTGCATGTGTGAAGTTATTAAGATAAGGTATTCGGTATGATAACTAATTAGTGGAGTGAAAGTTTTAAGTATCCATGATCCCTATCAAACCATGACCGTTCAACATAAGCCACAATAACCATAAACCCAACAATCTAACATAATTTTATCCCGTACTCCTTCTAAATTGTCTACTTGAGTCATCTTAAATAATTATAGAACATGAGATTTTATATACAATTATACATCAAGTGTTTCATATACAATTTTTTATGATAAATAGGGATATATTTCAATATAGAATATGTGAGAATAATCAAACACACCCACACATATAAACACACACCCACACATTTGTTATGTACATTGATAATGATTTCTATATTTGAAAATTTGATGTTTAACCATTTATATATAATATTTTTAACTAACTTAAGGGTTATTTTTCGTGCTTTTAAAACTTTGACTCAATTCTTGCATTTCAAACATTTCAAAAAGATTTATTTTGTGTGAGGGTATATTTTAAGATAAAATGGATATTATTTTGTGTGTAGGAGAAACAAAAAAGGTTTTCAATTCATAATCTTCCTTTTAATTTGTAATGTTCTTTTTATTGTGTTTTATATTGTTAAGCCCTTCACCCATCAAAGATAAACCAAACTTTAGGTATTTAATAACATAACCACTTGTTCGATAAACCCTGGTCACATTCCAATCATAACCAGATCCCCTTAGTTTTACCCCAAACTAGCTAGGTTACTTATCATTGATATAAATTAGTTACCCTTATTAATATAAACTAGCCAGATGCTATTAATTGTTAATGTATTTTAGTTATCCCATTAATGTTTTAAGTGAAATAATTAAAGTAGGTCCATTGAACACTACTAGAAAAATGACAATTAAGGACAAAGGTATTAAGAACAGCTTAAAAGCTGTCTTTTAAAAAAACGTATAAGGGACATGAAGATTTAGCTGTCCTTTATAATAGTCTAAAAGGACAGCAGTATTTTATGCGTCCTTAATAACCGACTGAAAATAGTTTTTAGGACGGTAAAAAATTACTGTCCTTGAAAATAACTCTAAAAGGACATCACTTACTGTCCCTTAAAATAATTCATTTCCCTCTCTTATTTTTTCGTTCCCTCTCTTTTCAAAAAGGACAACATTTTTATTACTGTCCCTTATAAGATAGCAAAAAGGACAACAATTTACCGTCCTTTAAAATAATTCGTTTCTCACCTCTTTATTAATCAGAGCAAAAAGGACAACATTTTATTACCGTCCTTTATACCGCATTAAATAGGACAACACTTTGGGGGTGTCCTTTTATATATTCATTTCCCTTCTTTTAATTGGGTCAAATAACCCTAAAATTAAAGAACCCAAATACATACATCAATTTCGTTTCCTCTTCCTCACAACGGCTCACAGCGATTTGTGTTCCTCACAGCGGTGATCTCCGTCTTCCTTACAGCGCCGCTCGTTCCTCTTTCCCCCACAGCCTCACAACCGCTCGCTCTCCTCCACACTCTGTCCAGTGGCGCCACTCTCCTCCACACTTAATTCAAGGTTTGTCATTAATTTTTTCATATTTTTTTCTTCTTTTGATGTCATACACTAAAGCATTTCATATTTTGATGCCTAATACCACTTCCAGCCTGCCTTTTTTGTTCAGTACTTATGACTACCAGATCCAATCTCTCTACTTCTCTTCCAATATATACATTAGTAATAGTGCTGATTGGGGAAATTATGACAATGATATACGTTTTTCCTTTAAAAATCAAATATTGGATAATTTTTGTTATGTCGACATCGTATTTTGACAAGAAAATAAATTTATTAATAACAAGGGTATTAAAGAAAATAAATTTATCGACTAAGTTGACATACCTTTGTTTTCATTTTTTTCATTTTGTTTTCATTTCCCTCTGTTATTTTGTTTTCATTTTAATTTAAAGAACTAAGTTGTTATAACCGTAACAGCAGTGCATGAAATACACTAAAGGAGAAATTATTCAAGCTTTGACACACAGCTCTGTTGTTGTTGATATCTTAGGCACAATTTCATGTAAAACTTATTATTCAAGCTTTATGAAATAGTACAACCTTGAAAAACTTATTATTCAAGCCTTATGCAAGAACAATTTCCTATAGGTGAAATGATCGTTGCACTGTTATTATCAATTTCTTTGACACACAGCTCTGTTGTTGTTGATATCTTAAGCACAACTCTTAGGATTTAATGATTAAGCAAGACTATCTATAAGCACTATTTGTATTTTCAGTATATTCCAAAATATATAGAACTCATAAAAGCTTAATTTAGTTACACATTAAAGTAATTGTTCCATTTAGATAATATATATACACATTAAAGATTGGGAAACGCAACTCTGAAATATTGCAAGTTCATGTACTTCCTCCCCCGAATGGGTTTCCACATGTTTCGAGAAACGAGGAGTGATGTGAAATTATGCATTTTTTTCAATTTTAGCGCAACATAATTTTTAAAAGAGCGGTTCTACATGAACCGCCCACGCCTAGCGACCACATTTTTTCATTTTAAACAGTTATACCTGTTATAATGATTTTTTTGGATAACAATAAACAAATGAGGATTACACACTACACTGGGGGACGATGTTGTGAAGGAAGAACCACCTTTTCTCCCACACGAATAACTTTAGTATGAGAAGAACATAGTCCTAATAATTCAACAACTTTGGTGTTTTATATTGTGTAATATCATAAAGAAATTGATAATGAATTCTAATTATATTTCCATATCGTAGTCTCTTGTTTATTTAAATATTAGGTGGATGGATTGCTAAAAGATACCGAATTGTCCAGTGAAATATTGAGTTTGGCATTGGGTCCTCTAGAGGATGCATTGAGCTTCAAGTCTTATATTATTCAAGGGTTTCGATTTTGAACAAAGGAAGTTGATATTCGTCGAAAAACTCAGAATAGTGGAGTTATTTTAAAAGTAGTACAAAAGAGCTATGCTAGTCGAAGAGACTCTAATCCTGTGTTTGGGGATGTTACTTTCTATGGACAATTGACTGACATTATTGAAATTCAGTATTTTAATGGAAAAAGTTTATAATTGATGGATCCATAATTGATACATCTATGCCAGATGGTGATGATTATGAGGATGATATGGACGAAGAATGAGGGTTGCTAAATTGTAAATTAACATGAATATATGTAAGCACTATGACATATGACATATGTTTTTCTTATTTTTATCATATTCTTTTATTAATATAATAGCTAATCATATATATTATTTTGTTGTAATAAATTCATTAGCAGAGCGGCACATGCATCACCCCCCATCTCAAATTCAAATATATAAATTTTTATTTCTCTAGGAGTTCAAATATTGCACTGAACACAATATACTCATTTGCGCAACTTCTTATGTGCTTGTGTTAATAATGTTGTTTCAATAGGTAGTATTGATTGTACACCCTCCGGTGCAATGGAAAAAGAGTCGCACGCAGTTCATCTCACATGAGGGTATATACTAAAAGTTATATACAATAGGATTTTGTAAATATTTATATATGCTAACTTAGTGCTTTTGTACAGGTGATTCTAGTAGTACATCCTCTCTTAAGAGGAAAGTTAGAGGGAGTTCCAAATAATGGAATGAATGGGGCAATGGTGAGAAAAAGATAATTGGTTGGGATAAAGATTGCCAACCAATTGGACCATATGAGAAGAAGTTGGCGAGTCAACTCGGCTATTATGCATGCCAAGGGGATTTATTTCCTTTGACTTGGACTTCTTGGACTAAAATGGATCAATGAAAACTCGACTTTGTTTGGGAACAAGTGCAAGTAATATTAAATTAATCTTGTTTTAGTAAAATTGATTATTTAGAATAATTAATATATATAACTAATGCTTTTTTTGTTCTTAGATGAACACAAATGCACCGAACAATTTCCAAAACCTATGTTTGCATAAGATTGGAATTCAATGGAAATCCTTTAAGTACGAGACCAAGAGGAAATACTATACATAATTGAACACGGATGCAGAGCGTTTAGCAACTACACCCCCTCAAGTCGACCCGAATCAATGGAAAGTCTTAGTAAAACTTTGGGGTCAAGAAGCATCAAAGGTATCACATTTCTTTCTTAGTTAGAAACTTTTTGGATTATATGTAAAAAAAAAAAGTGGATGTGGGGTGTGGGGATTTTTGGGTTCAGGCACGGGTGTGGGGGGGATGGTGGGTGGGGGTGCTAGTTTGGGTAAGGGTGGGGTGTGGGGGAGGATGGGGGCTGTTTTGAATTGGTGAAGAATTTTTTACATGGTTTTTTAATTATTGATGTTAGTGTTGATGATTAAACAGGTTGGATTACATGTAAAAATAAAGAAAACTCTGTTGAAATTCTTAAAATTAATACATAGTATTGGTGGGTCGGGTGGGGGTTGTTTTTGGTTTAGATGTGGTTCGGGGATGTTTTGGGTTTGGGCACGGGTGCGTGGGGGAGGATGGGGGCTATTTTGGGTTCGGGTAGGGTGGGGGTTGTTTTGGGTTTGGTGGGATGTGGGGGCTAGTTTGGGTAAAGGTGCGGTGTGGAGGATGTTTTGAGTTCGGACGGGATTCGTGGGGGGAGGATGGGATCTATTTTGAATTGGTGGAAGGGATTTGACATGTTTTTTTTAATTATTGATGTTAGTGATGATGATTAAATAGGTTGGATTACATGTAAAAATAAAGGAAACTCTGTCGAAATTTTTAAAAATAATACATTGTATCGGTGGGTCGGGTGGAGGTTGTTTTTGGTTCGGGTGTGGTTTGGGGGTGTTTTGGATTTGGGCGCGGATGTGTGGGGGAGGGTGGGGGGTGGGGGTTGTTTTGGGTTCGGTGGGGGCTAGTTTGGGTAAGGGTGGGGTGTGGGGGATGTTTTGAGTTCGGGCGGGATGCGTGGGGGAGGGTGGGGGCTGTTATGAATTGGTGGAAGGGATTTTACATGTTTTTTTAATTATTGATGTTAGTGTTGATGATTAAACAATTTGGATTACATGTAAAAAGAAAGGAAACTGTGTTTAAAATTTTAAAAATGATGCATTGTATAGGTGGGTCGGGTGGGGGTTGTTTTTGGTTCGGGTGTGGTTCGGGGATATTTTGGGTTTGGGTGCGGGTGTGTGGGGGAGAGTGGGGACTGTTTTGGGTTCGGGTGTTTTTTTTTTAATTATTGATGTTAATGTTGATGATTAAACAACTACAAGTAACTTGAAATCTCATTAAATTATTTATTTTCTCTTGCAGCGAGTGGCAAATGAAAATATAATTAACCGAGCATATTTGTGTTCACACCCTAGAATTGGAAGAACATCAATTGCCGTAATAAATCAACAAGTTAGTATTTATGTTCTTACTTTAATATGATTATATATTAGTTCTTTTTGGATTTTGTTAACACGTTTTCTATTTTTATATAAATTAGATGAAGTCAAAACAGGTGCCTATCGACAAATTGAGTGTTTGGAGATGGACACGTAAGAAAAAGGATCTCACATACGATGTCCATGATGGAACGGCTGGTAGAGAGGTATACATATGTGTGTAATTGCAATGTAAACGACTTAGTTACATTACGAATTTTATTTTGGTGGATGCTTGAAAATTTTAATTATGAAAAGAGGTTGATAGTGCTATATGTTTTTTTCTCAATTTGTAGGAAATGATTAAAAGACAATTGGATGTGCTACCACTCGATCAACAAACTATGGTTGAAGTGCGGGATTCCATATTTGAGGACGTGATAGGACTTGACGAACATGGATGAGCATTGTGTATGGGAGTATGTATTAAACCAACTTCTTCACGTTCAACCACATCATCTTATTATTATCATAATGAGATTGCTCGACTAGAGAAGGAGGCTAATGAGCAATATTCTCGTCATCGGGAAGAGGTTGAGGTGTGAGAGAATCGTCATAAAGAAGAAATTGATATGGTGCGTGCAGATTTAGAAAATGAGATACAAGAAAGAGTCACGAGGGTCAAGAGAGAAACTCTAGCAGAAACTAAGATTTAAATTGCTCGTATGCTATGAGAGGCGGGCATCCTGCTACCACCACTACCAACAACAATAACAATTGATACTTCAGATAACCATGCTTAACTATGTATCTATGTAACTAATTTTGAAGTGGAAATGACGATTTGAAAGCATGTGGTGGTGTTTATTTTGTGAAGTGCGATTATATACTATTTGGTTTTGTTATTATTTTAAAGGTTAGATTTTGGTATAATATGACTTTGTGTTTTTGTTTTGCTAATTTACTTATATTATATTAGAAATTGAATTTATACTGACTACAATACATATTCTAATATATATATATATATATATATATATATATATATATATATATATATTCATCTTTTAGGACAGTGTGTAACCCCGACTAATTAAATACCGGGTAGCTACTCCTTTATTAAATTAAATCAAAACGCCAAGTTGGCTCAGTTAATAGCATCACTGTCGAAAACATTTTATTATTATTACTAACCACCTAGTATTTAAAAAGTAAGTTGCCAAATTTTAATTTAAAGTCTGATTAACATGCAACAAGTGTAAAGAAGAATAATAATACCATTCACCATAGTAAAGTAAACAGAATGACCGTAACATGATATAAATAAATCTGGAGGTAAAACTCCTCATAACATAATCCCATAACTGAAGTAAATAATGAAATACTGAATACTGAATGAATACATGCCAAAGCCCGAAACTGAAATGGAAATGTATCTAATAGAACTTGGGCAACATGCCCTACAACTGAGGAATACTGAATAAGGAATCCAAATGATATAAGCGTCTAAAAACAAATCCCTGTAGCTTCCACAAGCAGCTACAGCTCGTCATCAGAATGAGAATCCTATGCATGGTGACCTTGTGGCTGGGCACCTAAAATGGTTTTACAGAAAGATAGATTTGAAAGCAAACGGGTCAGAGCCCGAATGTGGAGATATTTTAAAAACCTGCAAGTGCTTTAAAAACATTTAAAACAGTATATGCAAAATACATGTTAGGACGTGCTCTCACATGAGATACTCACCTCTCTTCTACTGTGCACTCCTAACGTTCCTGTACCCATTCATGTGTTAACTCATAACTATCTAAGAGTTTCTACACTACTACTTGGTTCACGTTTAATTTCCAACCTTAATAATTAAATAGAGAGTTCTACTTTAATTCCCGGATTCAAAATTATTAACAAAACCATTTATTGATAAAAGTCCCCTTTTTCTTTTCAAGACATTACCATAACTATACTCACAATTTAACATAGTAAATTCCTTCCCAATTAACCGTATATTAACGCATCATAAATATACAATACAAGCACCCAAAGGCTAAGCTGTGGTGCATACATACTCTGCTATCCATCCCGGTACATCATGTACATAAGGATCACGCATTCCAAATCTCTCGGGAATCGTTCAGATAACAACATCACAAATAGTGGAGGCGAACACAGTCACCATCACATGGGTCACGCACATACCTACGCTCCCATGATCAGCAGACTTATCAATATCACAATAAGTCCTTCTATGACCTATGTTCATCGAGGTAACCAATCTAAATCCGGGCAACACAAGGATAAGAAGGCCCTAAGCGAATGTAAACCTCCCGTGATAGCAAGTATGGTAGGTATGTTATACACAAAAAAAGCTACATACTAAGCATTCACACATCTTAGATATCTCAATATTAATAAGGGAATACTCTACATCATTATACCATTATTCCAAATGCATATATTTCAAGTATCTCGATAATATATAATTTAAATAGTCGACACGTCTCACGTCGTAATTTCTTAAACTTGGCACCTATCTCAAATAGACTATTAAGTTCCCATAATTCCCACATATACATCTTTAAACCTAAGGTCTTTACTTCTGCCCCAAACCTTATTTCATCAAATTATTCGAATTTGTACTATTAACCCAAAGATTATCTCACATAACGAATTTCATTAATTTAGAATAATTCCTCAAATTAAATTCCAATTAAAGTCCAATTTCATAATCATGCCTACTGGTCTTCCTTAAAATTTAGGGTAATCACAATGTCTCCAATAATATTATCCAAGGGTTATCATCATTAAAATTCAATTAAGGGAAACTTTATTCATTCTGGGAAGGTCGATCGATCGACCTTTACCTTCGATCGATCGACCTTTACCTTCGATCGATCGATGGTGGTCGATCGATCGACTGATGAATGTCGATCGATCGATCGCACCAGGTCTGTTACGGCCTGCTTCGTTTTGCAGTTACAGTTTCGACCCAAAACTCCATTTTTAAGCATGAAACTCCAAGATAAGGTTACTATAACATGATACTAACATCCTACAACGGTTTTAACATTCTAAGTCTCATAATTCATCATTTAAAAGCTTAGTTTAGATCAAAACTACATCAAAAAATTTCCAGAATTCTTCCATTCAAGATTATCATCAAACTTCTTCTAATTCCACTTTTAGATCATCAAGGTTCGGTTTATAATATATAAATTCGTCTAGAATATACTACATGCAATTCCTACATAAATCATGGCCTTTAACTTTTCAATTCATGGGTCTAATTTATCTCCAAAAATCAATTTCGAAAATTCCTAAACATGGGAACATATCTTGAATCAAAAGAGTTTAAATCACTTGCCTTAATTTATCTCAGAATTTGGTGTAGAATCTTGAAGTTAGGTTGTCCTCCCTCTGTTTTTCTGCAGAATTCTCTTCCCTCTCTCTCTCTCTCAAGATCTTCTCAAGGTTTCCTTCTCTCTCTCTCTCAAGCTTTTTCCAAGGTTGAAGATAATGGAGTATGGAGGTGTGTAATGGTTTTTGGAAGTTGGAATGATATATCAACTTCTCCCGTAGCCCATATTGGCATATAGTGTGGTTAGTGGGTTAAGTGGGTTGAGGAAATAGTCAGATTGTAATCTCTATTTTCGTCACTTTTTAATTCCCAAAAATGCAATTTACCAAAATACCCTTTTTGATGCCGGTATGGCCCACAAAACTCCCCGGGACCCAAACTAAACTTCCGGCTAGTGTTTTCTGACTATCTCGACCCTTCCGGACGCGTTGGCTCACTCAAAATGACCATACGGTTAATGGAACTAAAATTCACTCTTTAATTTAATAACAAAATACCGTGACGTGGCGGTCACACGCGTCAAGCAAAACTCCCAAATTGACGTATTTCAATTACATGACAATTTCAATATTACCAATAATCATATAATGCCAAGTATACACATTATACTAAAAATACTAACTCACATCTTGTTAATATTTTTATCCGGATTAATTTTCAATTAATAAACATTTAATTCAATTAATTCCCAAAAATAAATATCATAGAAAATACGGGGTATTACATACTTCCCCCCTAATAACTGAATTTCGTCCCGAAATTCGGAACTAGTAAGTACCTGGTAAGAATAACTCTGGATATCGTTCGCGCATGTCATCCTCGCGCTCCCATGTTGACTCCTCGACATTATGATGTCGCCACTGAACACGCACTAATGGGACTATCTTTGACCGCAGCTTCCGCTCACTTCGGTCCAGGATAGCAATCGGCCCCTCCTCGTAGGAGCTATCCGGCTGGAGATCAATGTCTTCCACAGCAATGAGAGAATGAGCCAAATTATCTCTAAGGTATTTCCTAAGCGAGGAAATATGGAACACATCGTGAATCCGATGTAAATGCTCCGGTAAGCCAAGTCTATACGCAACTGGCCCAATCCGCTCAATAATAGGAAATGGTCCCACATATCTCGGTACCAACTTCCCTTTCTTCCCGAAACACATAATCCCCTTCATAGGAGAAACCCTGAGCAAAACCTGGTCCCCCACTTGGAACTCTCTGAAGAATCTCTTCGCATCAGCATAACTCTTCTGTCTGTCCTGAGCCACCCGAATGCGACTGCGAATCAATTCTATCCTTGCCGAAGTATCCTGAATCACTTCCGGCCCAAGTAGTTTGTTGTCCCCCACCTCCAACCAACATTCTGGGGAACGACAAGGTCTACCGTACAATGCCTCAAATGGAGCCATGCCAATGGTGAACTGATAGGAGTTGTTGTAGGCAAACTCCACCAGTGAAAGATACTGCTCCCATCCTCCCTCAAAGTCAATGGTGCACATACGTAGCATGTCCTCCAACATCTGATTTGTACGCTCGGTCTTCCCGTCGGTCTGCGGGTGGTACGCTGTACTCAACCTCAACTCCGTGCCCATGGCCTGCTGAAAACTCTCCCAAAACCGTGAAACGAATATCTTGTCTCGGTCCGACACGATATTTAAGGTCACACCGTGAAGTCTCACTATCTCTGCAATAAAGAGCTGGGCATACTGTCCCGCAGTGTAGTCTGTCCGTACGGGTAGAAAATGAGCGACTTTTGACAACCTGTCTACAATCACCCAAATGGAGTCGTGACCTCTCTGCGACGTAGGCAACCCCGTGATAAAGTCCATAGAGATGCTCTCCCACATCCACATCGGGACCTCTAAAGGCTGTAGCAGTCCTGCCGGTCTCTGATGATACACTTTTACGAGCTGACAAGTGGCGCATTTTGAAACAAACTCGGCAATATCTCTCTTCATCCCGCTCCACCAATACTTGCGTCTCATATCTTGGTACATTTTGTCCCCTCCGGGATGTACCGCGAACCGTGAGCCGTGCGACTCTGCCATCACCTCATGCCGCAATTCCTTCCCCTCCGGAACTACCAATCTCCCATTGAAGCGTAATCCCCCGTCTGAGCTAACGGTATAGGATTCGGCTCCCTCTGCTAATAATCGAACTATCTGATCCTGACAGAACGAGTCGTTTGCCTGTGCCTTCACCACCTTCGTGACAATCTGCGGTGTAACAGTCATCACAGACATGAATGATCGGGCCACTGCATCCTGGTGTCCCAATTCCTTCCACTTGGCCTTCCACACATCTGCACCTCATCTACCGGTCTACGGCTCAACGCGTCTGCCACCACGTTAGCCTTCCCCGGGTGATACTGGATATCGAACTGATAATATTTCACGAATTCAAGCCACCTCCGCTGCCGCATATTCAACTCCTTCTGCGTGAATAGGTACTGTAGGGACTTGTGATCCGTGAACAATCGAAACTTCTCCCCCAACAGGTAGTGTCTCCAAATACGAAGGGCAAATACCACTTCCGCTAACTCCAAGTCGTGGGTAGGGTAATTCTTCTCGTGAGGCTTAAGCTTACGGGAAGCATAAGCTATGGCCTGACTCTCCTGCTGCAATACACCTCCAAGTCCTTGTAAGGACGCATCGGTGTAAACAAGATACTCAACTCCCGGTCTCGGCAATGCTAATACAGGTGCTGAGGTTAGCTTGTCTTTCAACTCATCAAATGCCAACTGACAGGCATCACTCCAAATGAACGGCACACCTTTTCGGGTAGGATGTGTCATGGGACCCGCTATCGTGGAGAAACCCCGAATAAACCTCCTGTAGTATCCTGCTAGGCCCAAGAAACTACGGATCTCTGTCGGTGTCGTGGGCTGTCCCCATTCCCTCACCGCGGATACCTTCCCCGGATCAACCGATATTCCCCGGTCGGAAATAATATGCCCCAAAAACTGAACCTCCTTTAGCCAAAACCCGCACTTCTCATATTTTGCATACAACTCATTCTGGCGCAGTGTCTGCAAAACTAGTCTCAAGTGTTCGGCATGCTCCTCCTCTGTCTGGGAGTAAACCAAAATATCATCGATGAAGATAATGACAAACTGGTCTAGGTAATCCCTGAACACCCTATTCATCAAGTCCATAAATGCTGTTGGAGCGTTGGTCAAACCAAATGGCATAACCCGAAACTCGTAGGAACCATATCTCGATAAGAACGCAGTCTTCGAGACGTCCTCCTCCCTGATACGCAACTGATGGTAACCAGATCGCAAATCAATCTTTGAGAAGTAAGAAGCTCCTCTCAACTGGTCAAATAGGTCATCGATTCAAGGCAATGGATATTTGTTCCGTATCGTGACCTTGTTTAACTCCCGGTAGTCCACACACAATCTCAGTGAACCATCTCTCTTCTTCACGAACAACACAGGGGCACCCCAAGGTGAAGTACTCCCCCGAATAAACCCCTGACCCAATAACTGCTCAATCTGATCCCGTAATTCCCTCATCTCAGCTGGAGCCATACGGTACGGCGTGCGTGATATAGGTCTCGTATCAGGTAACAAGTCTATAAAGAAATCTATCTCTCGACTGGGGGTAGGCCTGGTATCTCCTGAAACACATCAGAATACTCCCTGACGACTGGGATCGAATTTAAAGGAATCACAACCTCCTTAGAGGTATCCTCCTCAATGTAATATAAATGAGCGGTCGAGCCTCCCTTTGGGCGAGGCATCGCCACTACAAACATCTCTTGCCCCGGAATGGCAAAAACAATGCTCCCACCGAAGCAATCTATCATGGCTCTATAATCAGCGAGCCAATCCATATCGATAATCACATCGTGAACATGCATATCTAAAACCAACATGTCCGTAGGTAATACCAAACCACCAATCTCTACCCCCACTCCCCGACATATAAAGAATATAAGCGACCCACTCCCCAATGGTGAGTCGACACATGTAACTGTGCTCTCTGCTGTGGCTAACAACCCTAAAGCCTTCGCAAAATGTGTAGCTATAAAGCAATGTGTAGCCCCCGTATCAAACAGTACCCGACCCATAGTGCCATGGATAGAAAACGTACCCTCAATCGCGGGCGGTGCCTGTGGGACTGCTGCCTGGTGGACGTTGTAGACACGTCCATACTGTAGCTGTCCCTGCTGAGCCGGAACTGCTGGAATGGGTGGCAATGCTGCCATCTGTGGCGGTGCGGGAAGAGCGGCGAGAAACATAGGCCTCTGTGGCTCCTGGCGAGCTCCCTGCTGCTGCTGCTGTGGGGCCCTGCCCCTATCAGGACAGTCCTGACGTTTATGGCCAGTCTTGCCACAAACGAAACACTTCCCCGGGAAGTTACCTCCTCTCTGCCCTTGCTGACCCCGGCCCTGGTGGCCGTTACCGTTCCTCCCTTGACCCTGCTGGCCCTGCTGAAACTGCTGATGTTGACCATTTTGGCCCTGTTGGCCCTGATGGCCGTTATGACCTTGCTGGCCATTCCGAAATCCTCCCTGACCGTTCCTGAAACCCCCTGAACAGAACCTCTTATGATCCCCCTACTGAGAACTCTGCTCTACCTGTCTCTGCCCCTGAAAAGATTGTGCCCCACCGGCACCATGTCCTCTAGTCCTGCCCTGATGGCTAGATTCTCCCGATCTCTTGCCCTCGGCCATATGAAAGCGGTGATCCTGGCAGTGTAATAAAGCAACGTTAACCACATCAGAATAAGTGGCCAACGAAAGGTTCCCTAACAGATGCTGACGAATCCTCCATGTCAACCCGTCGGTAAATTTCTCAATCTTCTTCTTCTCTGTTGGTATCTCATCAGGGACGATATTCAACAGATTAGTAAACTCGGCCTCATACTCGGCCACGGTTTTGCCCTCCTGCCTCAGACTCATCAATCTCCTCCTCATTTCCGTATGAACAGCTGACGGAAAGTACTTGCGGTCGAACTGCACCCAGAAATCATGAATAGTGAGAGTATCCCTCTCTTCTACGATGGTAATAGACTCCCACCACTGCAATGCAGATCCAACTAGCTTGAAAGTATCTAGTACCTGCTTCTGAACATCCGTGCACTCATACATCCTTAAGTGCCGCTGTATATCCTTCCTCCATTGGCTCGAGACTACCACATCTGAGCTACCTGCAAACTCTGGTGGATGCGCTTTCTAAAAAGCGTCACGTACACATTCCCAAGCAGATGGGAATGCATTAGTCTGTACTGGCGCGGCAACCGGCGCCTGAGGTGGTGCCTGCTGAACTACTGCAATGGCGGCATTTACCGCTTGGGCTACGATAGCTGCAACCTCAGCGGCGTTCATCATGCCCTGGACCGGCGCGGGCTGTGGTTCTGGCGCCGCATTCCTGGGAACTCGTGGTGCACGTCGTGGAGGCATTCTGAAATAAGAATAAAGTCTATAAGTTCGCAGTTATAAACTTTAAAATAGCTGAAGAACGTAGCATAAACAAAAGAATACAACAGTCCTAAAATATAGGGCTCTATATCAAAGAAAGCTCAGCGGAAACATAATAAGCCGTTCAGATCCTAATGGACACTAGAACCTGATGCTCTGATACCACTTGTGACACCCCGACTAATTAAATACCGGGTAGCTACTCCTTTATTAAATTAAATCAAAACGCCAAGTTGGCTCAGTTAATAGCATCACTCGAAAACATTTTATTATTATTACTAACCACCTAGTATTTAAAAAGTAAGTTGCCGAATTTTAATTTAAAGTCTGATTAACATGCAACAAGTGTAAAGAAGAATAATAACACCATTCACCATAGTAAAGTAAATAGAATGACCGTAACATGATATAAATAAATCTGGAGGTAAAACTCCTCATAACATAATCCCATAACTGAAGTAAATAATGAAATACTGAATACTGAATGAATACATGCCAAAGCCCGAAACTGAAATGGAAATGTATCTAATAGAACTTGGGCAACATGCCCTACAACTGAGGAATACTGAATAAGGAATCCAAATGATATAAGCGTCTGAAAGCAAATCCCTGTAGCTTCCACAAGCAGCTACAGCTCGTCATCAGAATGAGAATCCTATGCATGGTGACCTTGTGGCTGGGCACCTAAAATGGTTTTACAGAAAGATAGATTTGAAAGCAAACGGGTCAGAGCCCGAATGTGGAGATATTTTAAAAACCTGCAAGTGCTTTAAAAACATTTAAAACAGTATATGCAAAATACATGTTAGGACGTGCTCTCACATGAGATACTCACCTCTCTTCTACTGTGCACTCCTAACGTTCCTGTACCCATTCATGTGTTAACTCATAACTATCTAAGAGTTTTTACACAATTACTTGGTTCACGTTTAATTTCCAACCTTAATAATTAAATAGAGAGTTCTACTTTAATTCCCGGATTCACAATTATTAACAAAACCATTTATTGATAAAAGTCCCCTTTTTTCTTTTCAAGACATTACCATAACTATACTCACAATTTAACATAGTAAATTCCTTCCCAATTAACCGTATATTAACGCATCATAAATATACAATACAAGCACCCAAAGGCTAAGCTGTGGTGCATACATACTCTGCTATCCATCCCGGTACATCACGTACATAAGGATCACGCATTCCAAATCTCTCGGGAATCGTTCAGATAACAACATCACAAATAGTGGAGGCGAACACAGTCACCATCACATGGGTCACGCACATACCTACGCTCCCATGATCAGCAGACTTATTAATATCACAATAAGTCATTCTAAGACCTATGTTCATCGAGGTAACCAATCTAAATCCGGGCAATACAAGGATAAGAAGGCCCTAAGCGAACGTAAACCTCCCGTGATAGCAAGTATGGTAGGTATATTATACACAAAAAAGCTACATACTAAGCATTCACACATCTTAGATATCTCAATATTAATAAGGGAATACTCTACATCATTATACCATTATTCCAAATTCATATATTTCAAGTATCTCGATAATATATAATTTAAATAGTCGACACGTCTCACGTCGTAATTTCTTAAACTTGGCACCTATCTCAAATAGACTATTAAGTTCCCATAATTCCCACATATACATCTTCAAACCTAAGGTCTTTACTTCTGCCCCAAACCTTATTTCATCAAATTATTCGAATTTGTACTATTAACCCAAAGATTATCTCACATAACGAATTTCATTAATTTAGAATAATTCCTCAAATTAAATTCCAATTAAAGTCCAATTTCATAATCATGCCTACTGGTCTTCCTTAAAATTTAGGGTAATCACAATGTTTCCAATAATATTATCCGAGGGTTATCATCATTAAAATTCAATTAAGGGAGACTTTATTCATTCTGGGAAGGTCGATCGATCGACCTTTACCTTCGATCGATCGATGGTGGTCGATCGATCGACTGATGAATGTCGATCGATCGATCGCACCAGGTCTGTTACGGCCTGCTTCGTTTTGCAGTTACGGTTTCGACCCAAAACTCCATTTTTATGCATGAAACTCCAAGATAAGGTTACTATAACATGATACTAGCATCCTACAATGGTTTTAACATTCTAAGTCTCATAATTCATCATTTAAAAGCTTAGTTTAGATCAAAACTACATAAAAAAAATTCCAGAATTCTTCCATTTAAGATTATCATCGAACTTCTTCTAATTCCACTTTTAGATCATCAAGGTTCGGTTTATAATATATAAATTCGTCCAGAATATACTACATGCAATTCCTACATAAATCATGGCCTTTAACTTTTCAATTCATGGGTCTAATTTATCTCCAAAAATCAATTTCGAAAATTCCTAAACATGGGAACATATCTTGAATCAAAAGAGTTTTAATCACTTGCCTTAATTTATCTCAGAATTTGGTGTAGAATCTTGAAGTTAGGTTGTCCTCCCTCTGTTTTTCTGCAGAATTCTCTTCCCTCTCTCTCTCTCTCAAGCTCTTCTCAAGGTTTCCTTCTCTCTCTCTCTCAAGCTTTTTCCAAGGTTGAAGATAATGGAGTATGGAGGTGTGTAATGGTTTTTGGAAGTTGGAATGATATATCAACTTCTCCCGTAGCCCATATTGGCATATAGTGTGGTTAGTGGGTTAAGTGGGTTGAGGAAATAGTCAGATTGTAATCTCTATTTTCGTCACTTTTTAATTCCCAAAAATGCAATTTACCAAAATACCCTTTTTGATGCCGGTATGGCCCACAAATACCCCGGGACCCAAACTAAACTTTCGGCTAGTGTTTTCTGACTATCTCGACCCTTCCGGACGCGTTGGCGCACTCAAAACGACCATACGGTTAATGGAACTAAAATTCACTCTTTAATTTAATAACAAAATACCGTGACGTGGCGGTCACAAGCGTCAAGCAAAACTCCCAAATTGACGTATTTCAATTACGTGACAATTTCAATATTACCAATAATCATATAATGCCAAGTATACACATTATACTAAAAATACAAACTCACATCTCGTTAATATTTTTATCCGGATTAATTTTCAATTAATAAACATTTAATTCAATTAATCCCCAAAAATAAATATCATAGAAAATACGGGGTATTACAGACAGCTACAACTGTCTTTTAAAATATTAATTTGGCGCCACATTTTTGCGCCAAAATTTATTTGGGACAACAAATTATGTCCCTAATACTTCGTTTTAAAGGACAACAACATTTGTCCTTATAAATATATAACAGTATTTGGATTTAAAAGGACGGAGTTAAAAGGACGACTTTTGGCTATCCTAAAAGCTAAAAAAGGACAGTAATTCATGTCCTTTAAGACTTTTATGACGCCCACCTGATAGGACAGCTCTTCATGTCCTTATGGTTGTCCTAAATACTATTGGAGATAGCAAATGGCCTTTTGGGAAAGCAAATTAGCTATCCTTAATTGTCATCTTTCTAGTAGTGGAACATCCTTAAAGAACCCATATATGAATTTCGCCAAACCTAAATGTATTCTCCCTAGCACCAAATCAATTCACCCGACTGAATCGATTCGCTCTTAGTGTGAATTGATTCTCCCCATGTGCATATGAAGCTTGTTAATAACTTTAAAATGGTGGCCAATTCTCATATAAATCAACCTAAAAGCCTCTAGAATTCATCAGCAACCTTTCTCCTTTAAACATAATTTATGTATCAACATTACTAATCTAATAATTTCCAAATCAGATATAGTTCAATTCTCGAATTACAATTTCTAATTTAGATATATTCTAATAGTTTCCAACTCATTTTATAAAAATTATAACATGAATTTATCAATAATTTCTAACTCACACACACATACATTATAATACACACACACACACACACACACACACACACATTAAAACATACACATGCAATGAAATACATACACACACACACACACACACATTTTTTTATACACACACATTGAAACACACACGCAATAAACATGCATAAACAAATGGAGAGATGGATGATTAACTTACACGTGTTAAGAGAGAAAGAGAAATAAAATAAGGGAGGTTATGTTTTAATTTATACCCAAAAGGAAGTTACGATCCAAAACCTTGACCCCCTCCATGACCAATTAATTCCTTAACAAACTTGGTCATTGTTCAGGACCATGACCATCTTTGTGACCAATTGAAGCTTGAAAAATGGTTACAATTTTGGACTGTGACCAAGTTAACATGATTATGTCACATAGTGGTTAGGTATGATGATTTTAAACCATAACTATGGTTCATTGTTAATAGTCATGGGTGGATCATGATTTGGGATGGCAATCACCTTGGTGCCAAAATGGGTTACATCTCGATCATGGTTTTGGACTGTGACACCTTTGGATACTGACCGTGACCATCCCCTATTTGTGGTCACCCTAAAACCTGGTCACCTAATTGGTCACGATAATTAACTAGGAGTCATGGTTTTAGATCTTGACCACCTGGTCACTCTTCTGTACTGTGACAACTTTTCAATTTTGGTGTCGTGGGAAGAAGATTATATAATAAACTACAATCCTAAAATTAAGATTATCTTGCAAGAGTTATGAGGACAATAATAAGTAATTCCCTTAAGGGCAGTTGCACATGATGGAATACAACATGTTATCGCTAATACACTTCATAATGACAGTGGGTGTATTATCGATGGTAAGGATACACGTGTCACTTATACAGGACCACAAGTGGTTAGCCGAAAACGTTAATGTATATGGGTAAGCACTCTGGTGAAGTCCCAGGGGAACATGAATCAGATCATAACAACTAAAATGAGGCATTTAAGGATAAGGATTTAGAGTTTAGCTAAAGGCTATGAATACCAAGATGGATTTGAATCACGTATGGGAGCTTGTAGACTTGAAAAATGTGATAAAAGCTATTGGTTCAAAGTTAATAAAAACAACAAAGAGATGGGTAGACGGGAAGGTGGAAAACTTTAAGATAGTCCTTGTTGCGAAAGGGTTCAATCCGAAAGAGTGGATAAACTATTAGAAAACCATCTCGTCGGTAACCATGATAAAGTCTAACGGTATTGCGTTATCCATTATGACTCATCTCGATTTTGGGATTTGACAAATGGATGCTAAGACTGTTTTCTTGAACACATATGAACAATGTGTCAATTTTAAGTAATAAAAAAAGGTTTATTTTGTGTTTATTGATAAAATGAATTTTTTATTTCAAATTTATGAAATCAGATAAATGATTAAATGATAAAAAATTCATTCAAAAATGAAAACATTTGTTTTAGTTCTCGGTAATCTTGATGAGTATGATGCGACCCATGTTATTTGTTGAGAATGGCTATGAAAGAATGGTATGCAAGCTTAAGAGATACATTTATGGACATAAAAAAAACCCAAGTTCTTGGATCATCCGATTTGATCAGACAATCAAATCTTTTTGTCTGTTCAATGTTTTGATGAGACTTGTGTGTATCATGATGAAAAAGTGTTGGTATTTGTAGTATTTACATGGATTATATTATCCTAATTAGGAATAATGTGGGAGTATTGTTAGTATAAAAGTGTGGTTGTCTAGTCAGTTCGATATGAAGGATATAGGGGAATCTAATCACATCATTGGGATCAAGCTTTTGTATAATAAGAAAATTAGGATGTTGGAATTATTCCAAGACACTTATATTGATAAGGGTAAATTACACCAAAACCCCTAAACTATATTGGGTTTACGGATCACCCTACTTGACTAAAATACCCGAAAAACTCACCCCTAAACTATCATCTCATTATAAAATAGTCCAAAAATAAGATTATCTCTAATTTTTTGTCTGAATGAAAAAATAGCCCTAGTCCAATTGAAAAATCCAAAAAATAAAAAATAAAAAAAAATAGAACCTAACAAATTCACTTCCCTCCCTTTCCCAAACCCACCTTACCACCACTACAAACTAACTCAACACACCTATTTTGAACACTGCCACCTATTCACTTACAGTATCACAAAAACTAAAATTCAAATATGAAAATGAAAAAATTAAAAAACATACAATCATTAAAAATCAACAAAAACAAAACCTTAACAAATAAATTCTACCAAACCAAACCTTATATCTAAAATCAAGTTTGGGGTTTTGGGGTTTTTATGAGATTTTGGAAAACAATTAGGTTTTGTGAAATTTTTGGTGACTTAGTTTCTCGTGTTGTTGAAAAAGATTGAGTTTTATGAAATTTTTAAAATTGATTGGGTTTGGGTTTGAGTTTAGTTGAATTTGTTTCGTGTGTTGTTAAAAAATGCAAATTTTGGAAATATAAATTAGTAAATCACAATATTTTTTGGGTTAAAAATCGTCGATCTACAAATCATAAAAAAAATCTTGCCTTTAAAATTCCAGATTTGTAATCCGTGGTATCTCTCTCTATGTTCACATTGAAATCTTGTGAGGGTGAAGAGTTTGGATGGGAGGGTGGATTTGTTTGAGTTTGACTAAGAGATCATGATGCACCGATGGTTTTTGAACCCTAGGTGGGTTTTTTTCCTCGTAGATCTTGGCTTGTCCCTTTTGTGTGGGTGTTTGTAATTATTGTACACAATTTTTATCGAAAACACACACACACACACACACACACACACACACACACACACAGATCTATGATTGTATCCAACAAATCCATTGATAAATTTAATTTAGGATTTGTATTTATTTAATTCATATAATTAACCTAGATTTGTTCCTAATTTACTGAATTTTCTTAAATATATTAGATCTTTCACCTAGATTCATATTAACTAGATTTATTCAAGACATTGACCAACTGAATTTTGATATTAGTAAAAATCTAACTAAAACCTATCCCCCCAGTTTATTTGAGGTGATCACTTTCTCTAAAAGACACTCATTTAATCCTATCTTTTTATCTGTTTAAATTGAACATACATATGTATAGTTGAAAGAAACATCAACTAATGAATTGGGTAGATAAGTACGGATCACCCCTCATCATAAGGAGCATTAAATTAAAAGATATGGCATATTAAATTTTGAAATGATGGGCAGAATGACAAGTGTATCGTTATTGATAAGGTCGGGAAACATGTGTGACACTCAAATTTTCAAGGAACAACACAGAATTATGTGTTTTACAAGTGGCACTTGACAACACAAGTGCTCGTGACATCATACGAAAAAGATAGTAGGTAGGGTAAAACGTCCTTTATGTGAGATCATTTGGAATCATGCAACAATAATGAAATGTGTCATTGCACCTCACTTATCAAGAAAATGTTGAAATTATAGGGAAAAATGTAATTCGTGTTAGAGTAAAATTTAATATATAGGCTTATAAATAAAATAAATATGAATTATAGGCTATCAAATAAAAGTAGGCCAATTAAAGTGATTAATTTAAGTTTTGGGGCCTTACTAATGTATTATTAAAGTGTGGGTTTTATTATGTAGAGACAAGCGTAATTTCTATTTTTATGATGGGTTAAAATAGAAATATACGAAATATGAAAAGACACGATTGTGTTATAAATAGGGGTCATTGCCCCCATATCACACAACACCAATCTTCTGATTCCCATTGTCAGAGAGAAATTTAGAGAGGAAATAAAAGTGTTGATCTGGAAGAGCATAAGACCTAAGACTCAAATATTTTAACTTTCTGTCATGGATTCAGGTATGCTTCCGCAAAATCAATATTTATATTTCTTGATAATTCAATATGAATGTTCTTGTTTGTGTGATAGTTTTCACGAAATAGAAATTAATCCATCATGTGGTATGAGAGCTATTTCATGTTGAATTGTTGAGAATATATTAGGAAGGTATTGATATTAATTTTGGGCTGCAAATATTTTTTCAAAAAGGTTTAATATTTCAGAAAAAAAATTTGGATTCAGAAATATTCTCGTTTCATTACGATTCCAACGATATAAAATTCATGAAATTTGGACTAGCGGTTGATTTGATGGTAGTGTATGGTTAAAGGTTCGACTCTTGGTGTTTCATATTTAAGCCTCTTAAATGATGAAAATTATGAAGGATCTCAGGAGGTTTTGAACCCATGACCTTTCAAGTCTAGAGCCAAAGGGGTTTTGAACCCATGACCTGTAATACCCCATAATTTTATTGATATTTATTTAAAGGATTAATTAAATTAAATGTGAATTAATTGAAAATTAATCCGGATATAAATACTAGCGAGATGTGAGTTGGTATTTGATTATGATGTTAAAATTATTATTTCCGAGTATGTATGGTAATACATGAGTATTGTTAAATATTAAAATTGTCGCGAAACTGAAATACGATAATTTGGGAAATTTAGTTGGGACGTGCGTGTCAGTCGCGTCAGGAATGTAATTATTTGAATTAAAAAGTGAATTTTATTTTTATCAACCGAATGGTCATTTTGAGTGCGCCAACGAGTCCGTAAGAGTCGAAATAGTCAGAAAACACTAGCCGGGGATTTAGTTTGGGTCCCGGGGCATTTTTGGGCCATACCGGCAACTTAAAAGGGTATTTTGGTAATTTTGAAATTTTGGGGATTAAAGCCTACAAATTTTAGGAGTTAATTATACATTATTTAGGAACCCACTAAGCCCATTATCATCATTTGGCAAGTTAGAGGGCTACGGGAGTTATAGGAAGAGTTGGAAGAGGTTCCCAAAAGAAAACCCATAACCACCATCTTCAACCTTGGGAAAAAATCTGTAGAGAAAGGGGAGAGATCAACCTTCAACATCAAATTCTGAAGAACAATCTAAGGAAAGTGATTTGATATTTTTAATGCATTGAATATGTCTTCCATGTTTAGTGTAGGAATTATCTTATATTGAAACTTTTGAAGAAAACCCATGAAATATTTGGAGAAACTTTGAATTTGGGTTAGGATTTGCATGTAGTATGATAATGGACTGATTTAATATTTGAAGAGTTATATATGATGATTTAAAAACTGATTTTGATGAGTAATTGGTCATAAGAAAATTAGGAGTTCATGTTCATAGGGTTTGGGAAAATTAATTCCATGATGGTTAGTAAGAATTGACCCCTAAAATATGTTAAGGAATGATCTAGGGTGATTAGAAATGATTTGTAAATGTTAAAACATAATTTGGATGGTCTTAGGGTGGATTTAGAGGAGAGAAGAATTGAGAAAATCGGATTTGGGAATTTCTGGGCTGAAACTGCCATCTCGTTAGAAGACCTGCCCAGGTCGTTCGAACGAACTTCTAACGAGATGACAGTATGACTTCTAACGAGTTGGTATTTCGTTCGAATCCCTTCGTTCGAACGAGACTTCTAACGAGTTGACATAATGACCTTTTGGATTGATTTGATTTCTAGTATCCCGTAGACTTATTTATATGGTGAGATAACTTTCCCTTATTAACTAGTGGGTATAGTTGGGAGATTGGGGTACATTGAGGAGTAAAATTTAGAATAGTGCCTTGAACCGGATGACACTTGTGGATTAGGACGCGAGTGACTAATCACGAAGTGAGGATAATTGATAACTTAAATACATATAAACCGGGGACTTGTGATTTGTATAACACTAAGTGTTGCTATAAGAACGAGGAGTATACCACTAATAAAATATTGTAATATCTAAGATGTGAGAATGCTTAGTATATGTAATTATTTGTGTATGACATACCTACCGTACTTTCTATCATGGGAGGTTGGCATTTGTTTAGG
The DNA here is from genome assembly GCA_949130495.1 of Sambucus nigra. NCBI lineage: Eukaryota > Viridiplantae > Streptophyta > Magnoliopsida > Dipsacales > Adoxaceae > Sambucus > Sambucus nigra. The sequence goes on along the minus strand of OX422218.1, from coordinate 172,899,596 downwards.
GCCATCTAATCTTTGTGTGCCTACGGGGGGGATTTAGATTGGTACCTCGAGGACATAGGTCAGAGAAGGGCTTATTGAGAAGTTAATAAGTCTGCTGATCATGGGAGAGTAGGTATGTGCGTGACCCATGTGATGTGAACTATGTTCGCCTCCATTGTTTGTGATTGTTGTTAATGAAACGTTTCCTGAGAGATTCGGAATACGTGGTCCTCATGTACGTGATGTACCGGGATTTGATAGCAGAGTATGTGTGCACCGCAGCTTAATCTCAGGGTGCTAGTATTGTATATTTATGGTGAGAATAATATACTGTTAATTAAAATGAATTGTCGTGAATAATTGTGAGTATCAGTAATAGCAACGGTTTGTAAAGTGAAAATGTAAGATTTATAATAAATTGTAGTGTTAAAGTGGGAAAACTGTGTAATAAGGTACAATACTCTATTAAATAGAAGATGTTGAGATTTGAATTGGATATCACATAGAAATGTTAGATTTAGCGTTGGACTAGATAGATATGGTAGCAACTAGATTGGGTACGGGTACGATAGGAGTGCACAACTAGTTGAGAGGTCAGGAACTCATGTGAGTGCACACACTATCATGTACTTTATATTCACTGTTTAATGATATTAAACACTTGCATATTTTTAAATTATTTTCACAATCGGGCTCTGACCCGTTTGCTTTCAAATCTATTTTTGCAAAAACCTTTTAGGTGTCCAGCCACAAGGACACCAGGCATAGGAGTCCTATTCAGGTGACGTGCTGTAGCTGCTGTGGAAGTTACAGGACCTTGACAGTAGACGCCTCCATCTTCGATCTTGACTCCATTATTAGTTTTTATTATTTGTTGGGCATGTCGCTCATTCCTTTTAGAGACATCTTATTTATTCAGTTATTTCAGACTTTGGGTTGTACTTAATTTTAGTGATACAGACTTTGTATTTCTTTATTTCGGAATTTGGTTTGTTGCGTGGAGTTTTCCTCCAGACTCATTATTATTGGATGGTTATTGTGTTGTAATTATATTGTGTTGGTTATGTTAACTTTTCATAATTCATTTATTGCATGTTAATCGGATTTAATTAAAATTGTCAACTCACGTTTTAAATACTAGGTGGTTAGTAAATATTAAAATATTTTCGACATTGATGCTATGAACTGAACCAACTTGGCATTTTGTATTAATTTAATAAAGGAGTAGCTACTCGGTATTTAATTAGTCGGGGTGTCACATGACCTTTCGAATTTAAATTCAAATTTTGGTGTATTTATATATATATTTCGAGATAAATTACTTTAAACAATATGTCACCAAAGTGACCTCTTTTGTTCAAAAAATTAATTTTATTTCGAAATATAAAAAGAATTACGTGCATGTAATTTATGTGAATATTAATCGGCCCAAAGGAAGATTATTTTTTAACAAAATTACATGTGCCACTTTAATAATAAGCATGTGATAATTATTTAGTTTTACATATGAATAATAAATCGACCCAAAGGAAGAATTATTATTCAATATGTTCTTATTATCAGTGTTTGATTATTACGGCAACATGTACTTTCTGTCTTATGCTCTTCCAGATCAACACTTTTATTTCCTCTCTAAATTTCTCTCTGACAATGGGAATCAGAAGATTGGTGTTGTGTGATCTCGGGACCATGACTCCTATTTATAACACAATCGTGTCTTTTCATATTTCGTATATTTCTATTTTAACCCATCATAAAAATAGAAATTACGCTTGTCTCCACACAATAAAACCCACACTTTAATAATACATTAGTAAGGCCCCAAAACTTAAATTAATCACTTTAATTGGCCTACTTTTATTTGATAGCCTATAATTCATATTTATTTTATAAATAAGCCCATATATTAAATTTTACTCTAATAATCTCCCACTTGGGCTATATATATATATATATGTAACTTTATAAATTTGAATTATACTTTATGAGCTCATGAGTTTTAGCTATCAAAACTTTATGTATCTTAACAATCTTGTCCATTAATTGCACCAATATAGAATCAAAATGATCGTCATTACACATTTCGTAAGTAGACCCATCAATGATCACATATATCAATGCAACTAATGACAAAGATCAAGTGTGGATGTGTAGCGTGGAAATTTCATGCAATGTGATCTTAACATGCCTATTTTCAACTGGTCCTCCTTAAACCTTAGTGATATCAAACCATATAATGTCAGAGTGAATATAAACTTAATACTTTACTGCAGTAAATAACCATACAATATCCATTAAATAGAATATGTCTATGAAAGCATATAAAATACAAACTCCCACTAAACTGACATATCCTGAAAAGAAATTACACCCATATGAGCAGTGTGCTCATGAAAGACCTTGGGTGGTAATCCCTTAGTCAGCGGATCTGCAATCATGGAGTTTGTTCCAATGTGCTCTATACATATAAGTCCACTCTGAACTCTTTCTTTTACAACTAGGAACTTAATGTCAATAAACTTTGACTTCGTAGAACTCCTATTGTTGTTGGAATACAGTACTGCTGATTTATTGTCACAAGATAACTTAAGTGGTCTTCCAATACCATCCATAATACGCAGCCCCGTGACAAAATTTCGCAACCATATTCCTTGATTGGACACCTCATAACAAGCTACAAACTCAGCTGCCACGGTGGAAGAAGCTATAATAGACTTCTTAACACTCTTCCACGATACAGAACCTCCAGCAAGTAAGTAGATTTAACTTGAAGAAGATTTCATGCTATCTTGGCATCCAGCAAAATCGGAGTCAGAATATCCGATGATCTCTAACTGTTTTGACTTCCGATAAGTGAGCATGTAGTCTTTTGTTCTCTGTAAGTACCTCATGACTTGCTTCGCTGCTATCCAATGATCCTTTCCAGGATTACTTAAGTATCTTCCCAACATGCCAACAATGTACGCAATATCCGTACGCGTACATACTTGAGCATACATAAGACTTCCTATTGCTGACGCATAAGGAATCTTTTGCATCTCCCTAATCTCAACATCATTCTTGGGACATTGACTGAGACTAAATTTATCTCCTTTAGCTACAGGGGTGTCACCTGGTTTACAATCATGCATGCCAAATATTTTAAGAACTTTCTCGATATAGCTCTTTTGTGATAAACTAAGTGTACTCCGAGAGTGATCTCGATGTATTTGTATACCCAACACAAAAGAAGTGTTACCAAGATCTTTCATCTCAAATTCTTTGAAAGAAATCTCTCGGTTTCGTGCAACATACCTATATCGTTGGTGGCAAGCAAAATGTCATCAACATATAAAACAAAGTAAATATGCTTACTCTCACTGAACTTGTGGTATATACAATCATCAACCAGATTCATCTCAAAACCAAATGAGATGACAACTTGATGAAACTTGTAATACCATTGACGAGAAGCTTTCTTAAGACCATAAATGTATTTCTTTAATTTGCAAACTGTTTTCTTTGCATCTCCCGACACAAAGTTTTCTGGTTGCACCATATATATTGTTTCATCAATGTCACCATTGAGAAATGCAGTCTTAACATCCATCTGATGAAGCTCAAGGTCAAAGTACGCCACAAGTGCCATTATTATCCTAAAAGAGTCTTTCGATGAAACCGGAGAGAAAGTCTCTTTATAATCGATGCCTTTTTTCTGTGTAAATCCTTTAGCGACAAGACGGGCTTTGTATCTCTCCACATCACCTTTCGAATCCCTCTTGGCTTTAAATATCCATTTGCAACCAATGGCTTTTTTACCTTCAGGTAATGGGACAAGATCCCAAACGTCATTGTCCTTCATGGACTTTATCTCCTCATTCATGGCATCAATCCACTCTTGAGATTTAGAACTTTCCATGGATTGACGAAAGGTGATCGAATCATCTTCCACCACACCAATGCCAAACTCATGTTCTTGGAGAAATACAATGTAATCATCTGGCACAACACTTCTTCTTTCTTTAGTGGATCTCCTTAATGGCATAGGTTCTGGAGGTGGTAGAGTTTGTTCTTCTAGAATGGGAGATTCTTGGATATTGTTTTGATTAGGATCTGCTTCTTGAACAATGTCAGGAATTGGATCGTGATTAATGTTAATAACAGTTGTGGGAGTATCAACATATTCCTCTCCAAAACCAAAATCCTTAACCTTATCCCCTTCGACAAACTCAACATTTTCAAAGAACCGGGCATTTCCAGTCTTAAAAATTATTTTGGTAGTAGGATCATAAAATTTGTAACCCCTAGATGTTTCAGAGTATCCAACAAAATAGCAACTAACTGTTCTGGAATCTAGTTTCTTTTCATGTGGCCTATAAGGCCTCGCTTCAGCTGGACATACCCAAATATGAAGGTGCTTCAAACTAGGTTTCTTGCCTGCCCAAAGTTCAAAAGGAGTTTTAGCAGTTGCTTTAGTTGGTACTCTGTTAAGGATATACACTGCAGTCTTTAATGCTTCACCCCAAAGTAAATCTGGTAAGTTAGAGTAACTAATCATACTCCGTACCATGTCTTTAAGCGTTCTGTTTCGCCTTTCATCAACACCATTCATGCTTGGAGAATCCGGCATGGTGGACTGGGGGCGATACCGCACTCCTCTAGGAATTTAGCAAATGGTCCTGGGCGTTGTTCACCTGAACCGTCATACCTACCGCAGTATTCACCACCACGATCAGATCTGACGCTTTTAATCCTTTTGTTGAGTTAATTTTCAACTTCAGCCTTGAATGACTTGAACACGCCCAGAGATTGGGACTTTTCATGGATGAGATAAAGGTAGCCATAACATGAAAAATCGTCTATGAATATGATAAAATATTATTGACCGTTCCATGAAATCATAGGGAATGGCCCACAAATATCTGTATGTGTGGGTACCCAGAATTAATACCATGGGCCTAGACGAGTAGCCAAGTTCTGGCGGCCCAAAGTTTAGGCGCCCCACCTCTTATTTTGATTCAGTCTCTTCCCACGTTCTCCTGAAGGGAGGTTATAGGAAGGATGGAAGACGTGGGGGAACCCATCACCACCACTCACCTAAATGTACATGTATATATTAAACCCTAGGTTCGGGGCAAAAGGACAAGTTGTATTCTCTGTAACCACTCTCCGGAGGATATGAAAATAATATCGACTGCACCACCGTGGACGTAGGCACATCTTTGATAAACCACGTACATCTTTTGTTGTGTGATTGTCATTTTTTATTCCTTGTTCTTCCTTGGTAATTGCCTCTCTTGTATTTATTTGTGTTGCATAATAATTGTTACCACAATTGGCGCCGTTTGTGGGAAGCGTTCATCTTTCCCTAAGAAGATCCCACACCAAGAAAGGAGTTTAAAATGTCTGGTCACATCAGCAATGCCCCTCAGGCAGGAGATATTCAAGAACCACCTGCTCCTCGCAGGATTAGGTCTGAAGTTCAATGTTCAGATCAGAGGGCTCGCTTGGAAAAGCCAGCCTCAGAAGAAAGCCAGGGACCAGCGAGGTCCACACAGATATCCAGCTGTCGGCAATCGCAAATATCTGTTGGTTACGACTGACTACTTCACCAAATGGGTCGAGGCAGAACCCCTGGCGAACATCCGAGATGCTGACATGATAAGGTTCATATGGAGGAATATAATCACTCGATTTGGAATCCCCAGAACCATCATCACCGACAATGGAACACAGTTCGAAAGTGGCTCCTTTCGGAACTTCTGTAATGAACACGGGATCAGACACCACTTCAGTTCGGTAGCCTACCCTCAGAGCAATGGCCAAGTTGAGGCTTCCAACAAAACCGTTATCGATGGATTGAAGAAGCGATTGGAGCAAGCAAAAGGCGCATGGGTAAATGAACTACCTCACGTCCTATGGGCATATCGGACCACTCCTCGGCGAGCAACGGGAGAAACCCCATTTTCGCTGACATATGGCATGGAGGCTGTCATCCCCCTCGAAGCAGGTTTGCTGACAATGAGGTCCAACCTTGTCGACCAAGGCCATAATGATGTAACATTACTCGCTGAGCTCGACCTAGCCGATGAGCGCCGGGAGCTAGCCCTAGTGAAACTAGTGAGCTACCAGCAACAACTCGGGAGGTATTACAACAAAAGGGTTAACCCAAAGGCATTCCGAATTGGGGACTATGTTCTAAGGAAATTCCTGGGCAGCACAGTGAAACCATCAGACGACGAGCTAGGTCCCAACTAGGAAGGACCCTTTAAAGTAACCAGAGACGACCTGCAGGGCGCCTATCACTTGAAAACGATGGAGGGCAGAGAAATACCACGATCATGGAACGCAGCTAATCTCAAGAGATTCTATTTTTAGATCTTTCTATTGTATTCTTTTATTATACAAGTGCATTTCCCTTATTATTAATAAATATTATTAAATTGGCTGCACTCTGATTAGTAACAACTGCATTTATCGCACATCTTTTCCAAGTAACGGACACATTGATCACTATGCTATAGCAGGGGAATACCCTCCTCAGGTCATCGTCATGAAACACGAAGAACCTCTTAGCATTGCCCCTGGAAATACATGAAGCCCTACAGGGGATCCTTAGGCAATATGATCAAATTCTATACTGGTCATCAAACCTACTTCGGTTGAGTAAAATCCTTATCGGATGAAGACATCCAACACCAGGTGTGTCCTCGCCAATTGCCCCACTTAGGCCTAAGGGAGTGTGATGACACAACCTAAAAGGTAAAGTGGAGCACAATGGTATCTTGGTATTATACTGGACTGGGGGGACACTTGCATGACAAAACAAAAAAGATTATGAAGCAACAAGAATATAAAAAGTATGATGCACACGTTTAGTCGGCAAAATTGCCCAAAACATAAACTTTTCATTAATTCATCATACTTACAACAATAGTAAAACATGTTTAGTCGGCGAGCTCGCCCAAAGCATTTACATTATTAAAAATACAAAAAAATAACAACTGGCAAAATCTCAATGAGGGGGAAGCCTTTGAGCGAGATAATCAACCACTCGAGCTCTTCGTCCGTCATCAAGAGCAGGAGCTAACTCTTCCACAACCTTTTTCGCATCCGACTCCAATAGTTGCCGAGGAATAGCATCAATGGGAACCCATCGATCATCCCTCCGGAAGGGGTTAGGCATCAGGGTAGAGGGAGACATTTCATGGAGATACTAGAGCATCGAGTTCCTCGGGACTTGCAGCTCCTTCAAGGCACTTAGCCACCCCCTGATAAAAGAAAGCTCCTCAAACTCTGTCAACCTTGTTGGAGCGTCTGACCAACCCCGGTCGTAGCCAGCAGCCCATACTTGTCGAGGTGCCGCAGCCGAGTAACGTCCCTCTGAAGCCCAGCAGCAATAACATATGCTCGTTGAAAATCACCACGGATCTCTTCCATTTCCTTCTCTTGAAGTTCTTCTGCCTTCCTATTCTGGCTCCTGGTGGTCCTGCTAGCTCGCGGAATAGATGAACCAGTGGAACCCCGCAGCACAGGGGTATCACTCCGACCAGCTCTGGCTCGCGATGACGAAGAACCCTGTAATACTGCTGGAGCTGTGCTCGGCGCGTGCTCCTTAAGTCGTGAGACCTCTCTCCTCAGAACCTCATTCTCTTGTTGAAGCATCTCACCAACCTGGTTGATCTCGGAAGCATCAAGAAGCTTTACTCTCAGCGTATTCACTTCTTCTTGCACCGAAGCCCCCAACCTCTTCCATCTCCTGGAGCCTGTCCTTCAGCTTGGCCACAAGTTCAGATTGCTCCTTATACTTCTGATTCCTAGACCGAAGGGATTTGCAAAGTCTAACAAAGGCCTGGCGAACCTCAGGACTCGTATTAGGACCAAGGGTCCTGCCCAGTTGAGAAGTAGAAGGAATGTAATCATCAATATCAATTGACTACAAATAATGAGAAGACAAGGGAGAGAAGAAGACATAACAGTGCATAGAAAAATAGAAGCCCTTTTCATTAATGAAGGTTGAAATTACATCGAACTGAAAAAAGAAAGTTTACAGACTGGAAAAAGCAAAAATACAAAGAAATCCTATCAGATAACTAATTAGCGACCTCAGGAGGCCCAGAGGTTGATGGCCCTTTCCCCTTATCGGCATCAACAGGAGCACTGCCCTCGGCAGGGATAATATATGTCACCTCAATAAGAGAAACTTCGGCAGGGGTCGCCTGAGGAACAGGATCAGAGCCATCAACGGCTGGGGCAGGGTCCTCATCTACGACTGGACTCGGCCCTGGGTCGTGCTCATAAAAAAGGGGAGATGCAATATCCACTCCAGCAGCGATGAGAGCCTTATTCCAGCCTTTCTTGAAGTTCAGACGGCTAATATAGCCTATCTGAACTTCAGCATCCTCGTATGCTGTAGCCTAGCGAAAATCGTAAGAGTCCTCATTGGCAATAACAGCCTCAGACTCCTTCCTCTTCAGCTCTTCAGAGAGCACCCTGTTCTCCTCAACAACTGTAAGTTTGCTTGAGCAAACCAAGTCATAGTCCTGCCTCAGCTCCTTCAGATCCTGGACTGCAGAGTCCTTCTCCTTATTGGCAGTGGCAAGAGACAAGTCAGATGAAATCGGAGCAGCATCGACGGCTTTAAAGTTGGCCTCGAGCTCTTTACCCTTCAGCTTCAGGGCAAAGTTCTCTTGCTCCAGCTCATCGCGTGAACGATACAGCACGACGAAGTCAGTAACAAACTGCAGAAAAAAAGAAGGCATTAGAAGAGGGAAACGAAAGAATTCAGAAAAATATAGGAGAGAAAGGAAAAAACCTTACCAAAGCAAGCCTCTGACTAGCCTGAAGGGCCAATTGATCTGACCCTACTGCCCTTTGGCGATTAGCCGGGAGTACAGCTCTCTCGAGTAGAGCCGGGGCCAACTGGGGGAAATTGTCACAGAGGCCCCCTCGGGCAGCGCAGACACCGGGACTAAGGCCTGCCCGACCTTCGTCCTCACCTCTTCCCTTCTTTTCTCCTCCTCCTTCTCACTCTCTCTCTTCTTCCTCTCCTCTACCCTCCTCTTCTCTTCCACCTTCTTCATCTCTTCTTCCTTTTTCTTCTCTCTCTCTCTCACCTGCTCCTCTTCCTTCCTCTTCCTCTCCTGCTCCTGAGCAGAGGACCGGGAACCAGTAGCCACAGCCCCAGAGATAGATTTTTGCTTCTTCGACCTTTGTGCAAGAAGTACATGGTCCTCGTCGTCATCATCCCTGATCAAGTTCTTCCTTGGAGGAACCATCTCCTCGCTCGAACTACTGGACGTGCTCGACGAATTTCTAGCCTCAGAGATCTCCCCGCGATCAGAGGAACTATCCACAGGCCTTGCTATGAAGCTGGAGCCAACATTCTTGTACTCGAGCAGGAAGGCAGCAGACCTAGGATGCTCGCACGAAAAGGCTCCCTGATATTCCAAGCCTTTATCAATTCCGAAAGACGAACCTCGCTAAGAGCAGGTTCCAAGTTCTTTGACCTCGCTGCAAAAGAAGAACAAAGAAGAATTAGAAGGATCACAAATCAACAAAAATTGAAGCAACAAGAGAAATGTCTACCTACGTATTCTTCCCCATAAAAGGGAACAATGAACCTCTCAGATCTCAACCCCTCAAATTGGGGAGAAAACTGCCAGTTTTTGGCAAGGAAGCCTTCTTGCCAATAGTCCTTATGGAATCAGGTAGGTTTACTACCAATACCCTGTAAGGACTCCTAGCTTTAAGATAGAGGACCCCAGAGCAAGTCCGAGAGAAGGAATAGCAAAAATATACATCGGCGAGTACTAGCCTAGTGCCATACAACTTATTGATTCTATGTACGCCAATAACTATTTTCCACACATTGGGCGAACTTTGTGCAGGAACAATATTGAAATACCCAAAAAAATGCAAAAATAAATCATTAGGAGGAAAAGTGAGTCCCCCCTGGGAAAGCAACAAGACGTGTATCCAGTGGGCATCATCTATATCTCTAACGTTTCTAGGAGGGGAGGCACAGCACTCGATATCTACCCACTCTAGGATGTTGTAAAACTTCCTAAATTCAGAGATTTACCTATTTCTAATATCTGCCATTGGAAAACCCTAGAAAAGCTACAAACTCAAAGAGAAAGCACAGAGAAAAAGTACAGGAAACTTACAAGATAGAAGACCAATTCGAACGATGAAGAAGCATAAGCCTAAACGACAAGAAAAGAAACGAGAATGGAGATTGAGAGAAGACAGTATGAAGTGCTAGAACTCACAAGGAATGAGAAAGTGCTGGAAAAATTGGAACGACGATAGAAAAGTGCCTAACACAAGAAACCATCAAGTTTTGCTAATCACAATGCACAATACATGAAGCGGGTGCCGCCAAAATCAGCTTCACAGTTTTCGAAGAATTGCAAAAAAGCCATTATGTCTAATCATTTAAATTTATTGAGCCCATAAACATGGCCCAACAAACTTAGGGGCAATTATGGGTACCCAGAATTAATACCGTGGGCCTAGACGAGTAGTCCAGTTCTGGCGGCCCAAAGTCTAGGCGCCCCACCTCTTATTTTGATTCAGTCTCTTCCCACGTTCCCCTGAAGGGAGGTTATAGGAAGGATGGAAGACGTGGGGGAATCCATCACCCCCACTCACCTAAATGTACATGTATATATTAAACCCTAGGTCCAGAGCAAAAGGACAAGTTGTATTCTCTGTAGCCACTCTTCGGAGGATATAGAAATAATATCGACTGCACCACCGTGGACGTAGGAACATCTTTGCTGAACCACGTACATCTTTTGTTGTGTAGTTGTCATTGTTTATTCCTTGTTCTTCCTTGGTAATTGCCTCTCTTATATTTATTTGTGTTGCATAATAATTTTTACCACAGTATGTATCAATTTTAAGATGTCTGTAGCCCTATTAGCACCAGATCTCCTTATGTATGTCTGTTTTCCCCTTATGCAATTTTTGCAAATTTTAAAATCTGAAAAATCAAGGGAATCTAGAATTCCATCTGACATAAGTCTTTCAATTCTCCTTTGGGAGATGTGACCTAATCTCTTATGCCATAATGATGCAGAATTCTCATTGGTTAATTTTCTTTTAATACCTCGAGCACTTAATTGCAAGGTTTCATGATATGAAGCAATAGTATCAAGCATATAAAGATTATTCACATAAGATAAAGAACCAGTACCAACCAAATTTGCATTATGAAGAAGACTAAATTTATTATTTCCAAAGGAACAAGTATAACCAAATTTGTCCAATACATAAATAGAAACCAAATTCCGTCTAAATGATGGTACGATAAATGTCTCATTCAAATCCAAATAAGTACTCGACTTCAATAATAACCTAAATATCCCAATTGCTTCAACTTCAACCTTCTTTCCATTGTCCACAAAAATGTATCTTTCACCATCATTTGGCTTTCGGCAACTCAGGCAACCCATCTTAGACACACTGATGTGAGTGATTGCACCAAAATCTATCCACCAAGTGTGTTCAAGTACCGAAGTCAAATTAACCTCAGAACAAACTAGGTTAAGAAGTGTACCTTTCTTGACACGCCAAGCATGATAGTTGGTACATTGCTTCTTCCTATATCCCGCAGCTCTACAGAAGAAACAACCATCAGCAGTTTTTTCTTTATGTTGTTTCTTTGGATATGGAACCACTACATCTTCTTTATCCTTCTTTCTTTTCTTCCCCTTGTCCTTGGAAGTACTAGCCAAATAAACACTTTCTGTCTTATCTTACTTCAGTCTTTCATCTTCTTGCACACAATGTGAGATGAGCTCATTAAGAGACCAGGTCTCCTTTTGGCAGTTGTAGCTCACCTTAAATTGACTGAATTGTGTGGGAAGAGATATCAGAACCAAATGCACAAGCAAATCCTCAGAGAGATCAAGCTTAAGTGCTCTTAACTTTGAAGCGAGATGAGACATTTCCATAATATACCCCCTAATGTTCCCATTACCTTTATATTTCATTGAGATGAGACTTGCCAAAAGTGTACTTATTTCAGTCTTTTCATTTTTGGCAAATCTGTTCTTAATTTCTTTTAGGAACTCTTTAGTTGTCTTTATCTTTTTCGATATTGTGCCCCTGAATGCTTCTGGAATGGCCTTCTTTATGATCATCAAACACATGCGATTTGACTTCTCCCACCTTTCAAAGTCCTTTTTGTCATCAGAGGAACTTTTATCCGTAAGAGGTGCAGGATAAGGAACCCTTAATGCAAGGTCCAGATCCATGACACCGAGAACTATATGAAGGTTCTCTTGCCATGACTTAAAGTTTGTGCCATTAAGCACGGGAATAGAATTAATACTGGCAGTAATGTTGGAAGCAGAACTGATAGCTGAATCAGAGAACAATAAACAAATTAAACTATCTCATATAAGTCTTAAATCAAAAATAAATTCAAATAAAGGACAAATCCCATTTTAAGATATCGGACACTCTATTAATATTTGATCTTTGGAAAAAATATTAATTTGTAAGTGATATCTTGCCGTAATAATCAAACATTGATAATAAGAACATATTGAATAATAATTCTTCCTTTGGGCCGATTTATTATTCATATGTAAAAATAAATAATTATCACGTGCTTATTATTAAAGTGGCACGTGTAATTTTGTTAAAAAAATAATCTTCCTTTGGGACGATTAATATTCACATAAATCATATGCACGTAATTCTTTTTATATTTCGAAATAAAATTAATTTTTGAACAAAAGAGGTCACTTTGGTGACATATTGTTTAAATTAATTTATCTCGAAATATATATATATAAATACACCAAAATTTGAATTTAAATTTGAAAGATCATGGGTTCAAAACCCCTTTGGCTCTAGACTTGAAATGCCATGGGTTCAAAACCTCTTGAGATCCTTCATAAGTTTTATCATTTAAGAGGCTTAAATATGAAACATCAAGAGTCGAACCTTTAACCTTCCACTACCATCAAATCAACCGCTAATCCAAATTTCATGAATTTTATATCGTTGGAATCGTAATGAAACGAGAATATTTCTGAATCCAAATTTTTTTGTGAAATATTAAACCTTTTTGAAAAAAATATTTGCAGCCGAAAATTAATATCAATACCTTCCTAATATATTCTCAACAATTCAACATGTAATTTCCTAATTATTATTCAAAGACTGAAGTAAGATAAGACAGAAAGTGTTCATTTGGCTAGTATTTCCAAGGACAAGGGGAAGAAAATAAAGAAGGATAAAGAAGCTGCAGTGGCTCCATATCCAAAGAAACAACATAAAGAAAAAACTATTGATGGTTGTTTCTTTTGTGGAGCTGCGGGACATAGGAAGAAGCAATGTACCAACTATCATGTTTGGCGTGTCAAGAAAGGTACACTTCTTAACCTAGTTTGTTCTGAGGTTAATTTGACTTCGGTACCTGAACACACTTAGTGGATAGATTCTGGTGCAACCACTCACATCAGTGTGTCTATGCAGGGTTGCCTGAGTTGCCGAAAGCCAAATGATGGTGAAAGATACATTTTTGTGGGCGATGGCAAGAAGGTTGAAGTTGAAGCAATTGGGATATTTAGGTTATTATTGTAGTCTAGTACTTATTTGGATTTGAATGAGACATTTATCGTACCGTCATTTAGACGGAATTT